>OY756210.1:55465093-56791876 GCA_963576795.1 Metopia argyrocephala
TTGTCATTACCGTTACAAGTTATTTTGTATACTAAATTTGATCTGTCCCATTTTTCAAGTCTATCCTTTGTTCTGCTAAAAAGTTTACCTATTGTGTTGAAAGATCTGTACGTCATCTTATATTTATCAGAATCGAAAATTTTTGACCTCCTTAATCGTTCAGACAAGTACGGTATATAAATCATAGACTTATAAATAAACTCCTTCTTTTCATTATTTACGTTACCGTCAGTATTGTATATAGACTTTAGTAGAATAAAAAGGAGATTTACAGATTTTTTTTATTAAAAAGTAAAAACAAAAACAGACAACAATAGTTTGTAAAGTAAATCCACTTGTAATGAACAGCCATTTGTGAAATATCACTAAAATTCTAATGTTCGTCGGCAAATTTTTTTCTTTGTATGCTTTTCAAGATATCAAACGCAATGTCTTACCACGTTTAGATTATATCTCTATGCAAGGTGTCGACTTTAAATGTGTTATTTTTTAGTCTAAAATGGCTATATTGAATCGCTTTGCTTAAAAACATATAGAAATAATGAAGACTCTGCTTTTGTTTTTTTTTTTCTATAAACAACGCCCTCTTTAGGTTTCGCTATAGTAATATTTGTTTTGTAAGGTTCTCTGAGTAATATCCTGCACAAGATTTAGTGCTTCATAATTTGTCTTTTTTATTCTTCCCCTTGCTTTTAAATATTCCAAAAAATTAGTAGTAATACTTGGAAGCATGGTCTCCAGTTTATGATACATGCGGTACATATGATGATGTGAGTCAGTAAAGTCTACCAACAGGTTTGTATAATAATTTTATAAAGACTGTTTTTTGGTACAGGTAAAAATGATTTATAGAATTAAATTTATTTTCAATAACCACATTAAAAATTAATTTTCAAACATTTCATGTTCGTTTGTTTTTAGGGGGTGGGGGTCATGGTATAGTGGTTGAGTGGTCTCGCACAGAAACTCATACGACCGAGGTTCAATCCTACGGAAGGTCAAAATTATAAAAAATAAAAATTTTCGGTTTGTTAATATTATAATTTAAATGAAAAATTAAATTTAAAAATAAAAAGAAGAGGTTCCCCCCCACCCCCGCCCCGCTCTATGAAGTCCATCTTCAAGAAACCTCTCCCTGATATTTCCAATCTATTCCACCAGAAACCAATGATCAGGAGTACAGCGCCACCTTCTGGGAAGATAACAGCTAGAATCTACTGAAGACGCTCACCATTCACATTCAACATTCACTGACAGATGAGGCAATTGCTGTTTGATCATTCACGGGTGAAGGTATAACACTGGCCCTTGAAAGGTCAAATTGACAGGAACTTGTCTCATCAACAAAAAAGATGCGTAATATAGAAACACCTACAAAATTATTTATCTATTAATCATCTGCCCGAGTAATGGTCTTAAAAAAAATAGGTTTCGATATTTCAGAAGTATATACATTTACGCCAAAGTGCAAAGTAAAAGAGCTGAGCTTCAGTGATCAATTTTCATTTGGTAATCTCAGTTTTGTCTTTGATCAGATTGCTATTTTGTATACATTTTTTCTTTTCTATAGCCCAACAAATACTTTCAACAAAGAAATATGTATATGACTTGAACCAAAAATTTTATATCCCCTGAGGATAGAAAGAGATACAATTATTGTAAGGATTATATAGATGGCTTTCTACGTAAGTGAATTTCTGTGAAGGTCTTCATTCTTCAGACAATCTTCTGCTTTAGCTCCGATTTAATTAATAAATCTAAGAGAGAGATTTTTTGCAATTTTCCTTAGAGTTGCAACTGTCGTGTTCACACTTTTTATTTATTTTCTAAAAATTTTTAAACAATTTGCTAATTATTTGTTGGTAAATGTTGTCAACCCAGGAACACTACAGCCATTAAGCATTTTTAAGGAAAAACCCACCAATCTGACAAAAAAAAACCTTTTTATACACTTTTTAATGCTAGAAAAAAATGGAAATAGCCCATGTTTTTCTTTTATTGCGTATCCATTGCCATTTTTAAAATTTAAAAAAATAATATTTAGATTTTCAGCAGCAACTTGACGATTCAATGGTTCTGTTCTGTTTTTAATTCTATTATTCTGTTTTCTATGAATTGCAGCACTTGGTATATATACAGTGCACTCGCGATAACATGGACACCGTCTAACGTGAACAAGCTGTTGTTTAAATATTTTCTCTGTAACGTGAAGAAACTTAGAAGGTGAACCATTTTTTTTTTTTGTATATGACGTTGATGTCACAATTAAAGCACTATTTTACTAATTTTTTATTGTGTTTAGCTTAAGAATGTTTCTTGCGTTGATGGCGTCACTGAAATCCAGCAAATTTGGCAAATTTTTTTTTTCATTGAGACTAATACTCAGGCGTAAACCCCTACTGAAGCTATGCATTGTATTGAAATTTATGGAAAGGACAGTAAATATTATTTCTTATATTACTATTATTATTAAGCTCTTAAGGAATAAGAAAAATTGCTGTGACTTGATCACTCAAAGGCCAGTGTTATACCTTCAGATTTAAATAATCAACAGTAATTGTCTCATCGTTGCATGTTGATTGTGTGGTGAGTGCCTTCGCTAAGTACGTTTAGCTGTCATCTGCTACTTCCCAATAGATGGCGCTTGTCTCCTGATCATTCGTCTTTGTAGTTGATGGTTAAAGTGGGTTAGAGTGGAATGTCAGGGAGCGGTTTCTCTGTTGATGGACTTTTTTATGTTCAAATAATGCAAATAACAATCAAAGAATTAAACCTTCAAGCGTCGAAACCACAGGTTTATAGTATAAAATTTTATACTTCTTTCATAAAATTCAACAATCGCTAATGTGAAAAATTTCGTTAACATGAACTCCTTACCATGAGTGCACTGTATGAATATATACTTTTTTTTGTGATTTGCTGTACCCCATTAAAGGTGCAAAACAGTCAAGTCTTACTGGCTGTTTAGTAGCTAGACAGTCTAATTTTTCTATATTTTTTTTGTAAATTTTATAAAATTTTTAAACTATAATTTTGCATGAAGGCAACAAATAATAATAATAATAAAATCAAATATTAATTGGTAATGCGTGTATTACATGTCCTGTGCTTTTCATACGTACATTGTGCCTCTCTCAAGGACATCATAACTTTATAGGTTAATTATAAAACAACACAAATTATACATTTTCTGGCATATTATCGTATGCATAGAAACTGAAACTGAACGCCCTATTGTTCGATAAAATCACAAATTTAACTTTTGTATTAAGTTGTGAAAACTGCATAAAATTTAAATAAATTTTTCTCCTCTAACTCTCTGTTTCACTCTTGGGGTATACTTCTCAGTTTCAAACGCAATGTTCAGCCTGCCACTTGTAAGTTTTTCTAATGGCAGAGCATAGAAGCAAAGTACTTACATATGAAAGCATCCTATTGGTTGTAGTTTAACTGGTAGTTTGGCATATTTCTTTTAATAGCAGGTTATTTTACTGCCACCAATTTCATTACGTTATACACACAGAGAAAAACATAATTACTTGTTTTTTTTTTCTTCTTTAAAAAGGCCTTCATTCACTTCATCATTCTTTCATTTTAGAATTACTGACAACAACGCCAGCAAATTGAACTCTTGTTCAAAATGTTGAAATATTAAAATCTTTAGTGTAGGCAGCTGGTAAAAGCAAGAAAAAAGAGAAAAATTCCTTTCAAAAATAAACTAATGGAGTAGCATTTTTGTGCTCAAATTCATTTTATTGCCAACAATTGTGGTGTAATAAAAGAAGTTTCTTTTACAATTTTTTTCTTAGTATTCTTTATTATTTGTTACACTTAAAGTTCTTTAGATTGTCTGACATTTTACTTTGAAATAATTTTTTTCTTTAACCAAACTGTAGTGAAATTCGTATAAAAGTAAGCAACACACACACAGTTTAAAAAAAAAACAAACTAAAATTTTTTTATAATTTCTTTTTTAACTAAAACTACCATAAGAACTATTGTACAAGTACGACTAGGATGACATATGTATATCCAACAATCCACCAGTATGTTTAACTTTTACTATTTTTTCCCCTTAGTTTTGTATAAACTTTTTTCCATAGCATTGGTACTGCATTTGTGTATGTTCTCGGAGCAATAATAGACATGTCATGTCGATTGCACAAGCTTTTTTGTACGTATATAGCATGTGTGTAAGTGTGTTATCGGCTACTTGTGGCAGTTTTTAGATTTTGCTGTTTTGCTAGAGTGGCAAGATGTAAAGCTGGTAGATGATTTAAGATGTTTGTAGGGATTTTCTTATGTCGACTTCGGCCGGCACTACGGGTGGCCGTATTTCAATGCCGCGTACGGGTTGTCGGTCCAAATGATGTATTACTTTGTAAACTTCACTTCTATTCAAGTCAATTTTTTTCTCAGGCTTTTGATACTTCATGAAGTTGACTCTGCATGTTGGTTTTATTTATTTTTTTTATTGATTTGATTTAGTTCAAACGTTGGTACGTTGGTGGTCCGTTAGGTTTGTTTGTGGGTTGTTGGTGTTTTTTTTTATCAGCCAACATTCATTTCATTTTATCAACAGCAAAAAAAAATGTTTTTTTTTTTTTTTTTGAAAAAAAGAACCAAAAAAGTGATACAAAGAAATAGAAAAAAGAAAGTAAAATGAAAAAAGATTTTTTTTAATAAAATAAAAAGCAATAGGGGTTTCTATTTATAAAGGAAAAATACAAAAAAAAAATAATAAAAATATTTTTGTAATAATAATCAAATGTTGATTTGTTGTGAAAGAGCGTAAAACGTATACAATTTTTTTTTTTTTTTTTTTTTGAAAGAGATTTTCTTTTTATGATTTCCAAAAATGATAGCAAAAAAAAAAAAGCATAATAAAGCCAAATGTTTGAAACAAATAAAATAGGGGCATAATAATGCAGAAAAAAACAAAAAGACATGTAATAAAATATACATACACACATACGAATAAAAACACTCAAAAACTCATATGGTTGTATACAATATTTCATTAATTAAAATAAAAAAAATTGAAATATTTCATTTCATGCTTTAAAAGCATTGCAGGCTTTAGAGCTTAAAGAAAGCCATAAAGGAATTAAAATAATTTTTTATACAAACCTTTTATGTTCCAACTGTTTGGTTACAGATTTTTTATGGTATTCACTAAAATAAATGAATGATCAATTGTATGAGTCTTAAAACTAACAACTACTTACAATATTTTATATTTATATAAAATGAAGTGTTAAAATAATGATAATGATTGAAAGAATAATTTTCAGAACTTATACAAGCATATATAGTTTAATTGACCTTTTTGTTTTATTTTTATGTAATATTTAGTCACAAAGAAAAATTATTTTTTCTTATACTTAAATACTCACAATGCCATACAAAAGGGCAGCTTATTGGATATTTATTATGTTTTAAATTCTTAGATATTTAGTGTTTCTTATCGATAGCAAAACATTTCAACTCGATCATATACAATGAAAACTCTCGCAGGCGGACATTACTGTCAGAGCTCTTTTGTCCGCCTTGCGGATAGTATGTATCAATTTTATATTTTACTAATTAAAAAGGCACACGTTGTTTTGAAATGTTAATTATTCATAGAAAATATGTTTTTAATTCAAATAAAGTTGATAATCTTCACCGAACTACAAACCTTAACTAACATTGATATGACCATTGAATCTTTTGCTCAACTGAGGTGAATATGGTACTAACTAACCACTATCACTGTCAATGTCTGCGTTACTGATAGTTTTAACGAACGATTGTCCTTCAGTTTGATAGTTAGGGACAGGAAGAAGTAGAATCTGTACCGCAATCTATGAGTCCTTCTCAAAAAATAATCTTAAACCATATCTTCGTGCAGGAATTTATGTGCTTTATCCGCCATTTTATATCTCTCGAGTTAATGATGCCACTTTAGGTTTTTGCCACCAAAATTTTTAAAAACTGCAATCCATTTTCGGCTATTTCTCTCCCAAATTGAACGAGATAACCGAAAACGGATTGCAGACTTGAAAAATTTGGGGTCCAAAATCTAAACTGGCACCATTAACTCGAGATATAGAAAAAATATGAAATGGTGAATAGAGCACATAAAATGTCCGTTAAATTTCCATTTAAACTACTGTTTTTAAACAAACTTTCAATGAAAGTCTACCAAGTTTATATATAAAGTCATATCGCAATTATGAAGCTGACGAAACAAATATTTTAAAAATAAAATAAATATAAGCAATATGTATTTTTTATTATTTCACAAAAAAAAAAAAAAACAGGGAATAACACACTTTTAATAGGCATTTAGTTTCGATATTTTATTTCGTTTTGTCCGTTTACGGTATACGTTTTTGGAAAAAATATGTCCGCGTGTTGTCGAGAGAGCGTACATTTAACTGACAAATTGTTATTCGAAAAGTACTCCGAAAAGCATGGGACCTGAAAACTCCTCCGTCTATGGGAGATGTCCGCCTGAGAGAGCTGTCCGTTAGGGAACTTTGACTGCATATGTATATAATAGGTACCCACATATACAAATGTATTTTTCGTTTTGTTTCAATTTTTTTATTATTTAAATTGATCAAGTTTCTTTTGAAGTCGGTTTAAACAATTATCTTGTTAAGCTGTTATTTTGTAATATTGAGAAACGTGCTTCTGATTCTGTTCTTTGTTTTTTCTCTCACTTTGTTTATTTTTGTATTGGATTTTTTTTTATTAAACATTTCAATAAAGTAATATTTTTTTTTTATTAACTTTTACTTGAAATTAAATTTTGAATAAAGTAGTATATGAAAGTAAATGGAACAAGCAATTCGTATGCCAGCCATATCATACATTCTTATCTGCATTAAGTCATGCGTTAAACGTTGTTTTTTCCGTCTTCTGCTTGCAGTTTTCGTCTTTATTTAACAAACATTTCCCTTTGATTTGTATATATTTTTGTCGTATTTTTTTTCGTATTTTTTTTAACATTTGCGATAAAGAAATGCAAATGATTCAAATAAAGTTGGCACAATCTTGATGCACCAGGTAATATGATCGGGTATCTTTCGTTGTAGGGAAGAGAAGAGTTTGCGAGTCGACCATTTACCCTTAAGATATTTTCTGAATCTAAAATGGGGTTAAGAACTTTCAATGGGCTTTTATTCGAGATTGGCAGAGAATTCGAAATGTCCTTAAGTTCTGCCGGGTAGTGAGAATTTTGAGCTAAATGAATCCGGCTCGAAGGACCATGAATAATTTGGCTTTTGGTAATTAATTTATGATAAATAAGATGAGTGGACTGTATATGTTACTTGTAGCAAAGCTTAATAAAGAAGAGTCAAATTTTTGGGTATAGATGCAAATTTCTCTCCTTGAGAATTTATTGGCTAACAATTATGGTTCAAATTGTTACTTTCAATGATTAGATGTAATTAAATACTATTTAAGAAAATTTATTAATGCGTTCTGCTGCTCGCTCAAAAACAGAATAAAAAATGTTTTATAATAATTTACTTACAAAGAGGTTACTTTCTACTTAAATTCATTACATATGTATGTCTTTGTTAATTCAATATATATACACATTTGATAATATAGTTGGTAAATTTCACCACGAATTAATCGTTACATAATAAATTCATTATTTTTAGTACAATTATTATGCGTTATTTTAAATTCAAATCAAAAGAAATAAAAAAAAAGAAAAATTTATAATTTTTTTTTGTGTAAAATCATTCGATTTTATACACAAGTACTTACCGAAAGACAGAACGAGAAATATTTTCACCATTAAATAAACGATTCCAAATTTCAATCTATAATAATGAAGAAAAAAAAAGTAGAAGAATATCGAAACAAGTAAATGTAAGAAATCAACATTAAACACATAAAATGCAGGCAGCCACCAGGCAGGCAATAAACAATCAAGTAAAAGGAATTAAAAGAAAAAGAAATATAATCGTACGAGTATATACAAAAACAAAATCAAAATAAAAAATAACGAAAAAATTATTAATCAAATAAATTAAAGAATATACAGGTACAATGCATGCATATAAGTATGTATGTGTATGGATGCGTATGTATTTCTGATATGTGTGTGCTTGCTTATTCACGTTTATCTATAAATCCCTTTTTACTTCTACGCACATGCACATAAAGTCCCGTAAACGATTATGAAGGAATGTTTATGGTTTTGTTTTTATACTTTAATTTCGTAAATAAAAAGCAGCAGGTAAATTGAATCCTGAAAGGCTTGTAAAAATATACATCCTTGATAAGGTTATAAAAATCGATAAATTCCAAAGATATTTTTGTATATTTATTATGTCAATATGATGAAAAAACGAATATTTATTCAATTCAATTTATTTTAATTTAATTTATGCAATTTAAATGATGGTGCATGTAAATATTTGATATTCGATGGAATGGTTGCGATTATATTAATTGGCTTTTTGAAAATTTATGAAAATGTTTATACGTGTAACTGCATAATTTTATTATTAGGAAGTTAAGTTATAAAAATTTAATTTTGTTACATATACTTAAACTTACATATGTACTTGTATATATAAGTATATATTTTTTATTAGTTTTTTTTAGCTATAGTAGAGTGCCAGAACTGAGCGCAAGTTTTTAACTTTTGCAAAATTTCATTCGTAATCAATCGTCTGCTTATTTTCAGTAAAAGAATATTATGCGAACAACGAAAATAGCATAAAACAAATTTAATTGATAGAATAATTTACCAGATAGAAACGTTGCGATATAATCTTTTTATTCATTTTCAGTCATTACAAGTTAAAAAATTTTTTACATTTTTTCTTTTGATTATTTCAATAATTGTACTAATTATAAAGACAAAAAGTTTGAATATAATATTGTTATATACATCACCTAAAGTGGCCTGTCTTGACTTAAAATAGCTACTCTATAAAGTATGAGCTAACACACAGCCTTTCCTGCTCGAAAAGGACGTATTATTGTGCACAAAAAAATATACTATATATTAAGCAATACATCGTAGCAAGTATTAAAGAACGTTGTACTGGCAAAACATTTAATGTTCACCAGAGCCAAAAAACCTGTATGAAAGGAGAAAGAAACACTGGTATTATTCAAAAGGCAGACGCCGCACACTGGTTCAAGAACGGCATTAATTAATTTTTTTCATGCCTTCGGATCTACCTGATTTTTTTACAGTTTATAATAAACAATCTAGTTATCATGTACCAAAAATATTAGGCTTATATTTTTATTACTTTTTTTTTCAGAGACATTCAAAGTTGACCTAAATGAGTGCGTTTGAAATGACCGTATTATATATGCTATATTCTATCGCTTCATGCTTTTACAATACACTTGTAATGACACTAAAAAGATTTTTTTCATAGAATTGGAAGATTTTTATGATATACATACTACATATATACAAATACAAAATATTTTCAAATTTAAAAAAAATTATTTTTTTTACTACAAAAAATTGTCCAAAAATATATATTTTCTCCAAATTCTATGGATTGCATCTTCTGAGCTCCAACGAGCTCCAGCCAGATACTTATATCAAAGTCTCAGCTAATTATTTATTAAAAATTCAGTTGCCCGTTTTTGCCCCTAAGCAATTCCGGTTTAAAAAACTAAAATTAGTTAGGAAAAATTTCCTTCACAATCATGTAATTGCACTATACGTTTGTATTAGAATCTGTTGCATACTCTTAGGATTGCACTTCTCTGCAATAGATTTTATTGCAACTTGTCTGCAGTTTTCCCGGCCATTTTAAGAAAATTCATAAGTTTGTTCAACGACTGTAAAAACTTGTAGATTTTTTTGGGTAAATTCAAAGAAGAGGCTTTTAGGGTTCATTCGGTTCCAGTAATATAGCCGGACCTATCTTTTATTTAAAAGAAAAACTGCAAATTTTGAGGCTTAGAAGGCAATTTTAATTCGGTCATATCTCCTACAATTCAAACGCACTCTAAACATCTCTTTTTACGAATTATAAAGAAAGTGCTGTATTTCAATAAAAACTACATTGAAAAGTTATCAATTAAAATATCTGACATATACAAGCTACTGAACTGTGTGAAAATTTTCCTCGGTTTTTGTTTTACAATATTTAAGTGACTTCATTAGAATTTTTCTAAGACAAAATATTTCTTTTAAATCAAATAAATTATGAATTTCTCTCAGTGAAAGACTCTTCTTTGGAAAGGAATTATTTGATTTGTAAAAAATAGTTTTAACAAATCGAATTATAATCACCAAAATACCGCCTACACAGAGTGCAAGACTGTGCGATGGGCGTGGCAGATTTCAATGAAACTTGGCGTGCGTCTTTTGTTTTTTCTAAGTAGTATATGTACTAATATTTAAGACTTTTGCTTTTATACGAAAGGTTTTATGTGAAAATATCCATTTTGATTGTAGGGGCGGTGGGCGATGGGTGTGGCTGATTTTCATGAAACTATTTTATTTTCTTAATTTAGTCAATATAATACTCTGTGCCACCTTTCAAGTTTCTAGGTCCACTCCTTATATTTTTTGCACAAAAATGTATGAAGCCGGACCAGTGTGTGCCGTAAGTGAATTTCTTTCATCATAGAAATTTGGGAGCGGGACTAATCGACGCATATTTTTGTTCTGATAAATTTTATGCAAAAAAAAGTACTTTCGATTTTTTGTCAGTTACAGCGTTTTTTAAATCTTGCGATGATATGTATGTAGGTGAATGACTTATGATGCGGGAATAAAAAAAATAAATAAAAATTCGAGAACACCAAAGCATGCTACTAGTTTACATAACAAACAAATTAGTGTGTGCATAATTCGGATAACCCTACCAAAACTATGGCTTGCACTCACAATTAAAAACAGAACAAGTTGGTCTGACAAAAACACTAGAGTACGCTTACGAATTCCTAACGACCATAAAACTTGGACGAGAAGCATAATGGTAAAAAGTGGAGCTTATTTTTAAGTTCTTTTATATGACTTTTTATATGACAACTGTCTGATTGGCAGCAGCTCCTACATTACAACCTGCTTCTACGTAATAAAAGAGATAAAACTGTATAGCTACTTATTTGTTCATAACATTTTATACAAATTGTATCTATATAAGTAATAACTCTATGCAGTTAACTTGGTTTGCTTTTCATTTCAATGTTATTACAAGTGGCTTATTTTCTAATTCTCGGTAAGTAAGCTAATATATCAGCAGGTAATTTGTTATTGAGCTTCCAAAGTGTTTAATATTTTTTTGCTGGGATGTTACCTTGTACAAGAAAACACTTGTATTCAACAGCAGTAACCCGAATTGAAAACAAGGCTTCTAGAGCGTTTTCTTTCTACTTTTCGTTTTTCTCTTCCACCTTGTCAAAATATCACTTTTTTTCTTCAAATTATTATTTATAGTAAAACACTCGAGTAACCATACCGGCATTTCTTTATATTTAGTTGCATAGCTACAATATATAATTTTTTATAATCCGTTATTTAATTTTTTTTAAAGAAATAGTGAAAAATTAAATTTTTACGCTACAAATTTGTCTTTGTAAGCTATTTTGGATGCCTAGACACATTCAGATTGTATTGATATGTGCACGAAAGTTGTTCAGATTTACAATGGCTACAATATTCTCATATATTGTCAGTGAAAATTACAAGTCCCTGTAGGTTGTGCTGAAAAAAATATAAAATGTAAAAATTTTTTCGTACATTTTTGCAAAAAAGTGCAAGAAAAAAATTATTTTTTTTACAAAAAAAATTTTATAATTTGTTCAATAGAGTCTTCACGACATTATTGCTAAACATAGTTAATCAGTATCTTTAAGTTTGAGTTAGCTGTTGGCCAAAAACGGAGGACACCTTTTTTTCAGTGATGCAGTGATTTTCTAAATCTTTTGAGGTCCATAATAAAAAATTGGCTGCCAATCTTACCAAACCGAGTACAGAGTTTTACTAACTTTTGGTAGTACAATCGAACTTATTCTGCGGACTTCGTACATTTTTTCACTGTTGCACTGTGCAATTTGTGTTTATTTGTTTCTAAATTTATTAAGTAATTCTGAAGTTATAAAATGAAGAAGAAGGGAAGAAAAGGAACATTATGTAAGACTTATGCGATAATTTTGTATGGATTAATTGTTAAATAAACCCTTAATAGGCCGTAAGAGAATTTTTATTTTGATCAATGGATTACTGATTACTGATTCAATTACAAATTTATTGATAAAAAATTAATTTTTTGATGAATTTTATCGGAAATATGACAAAAATATTTTTTTCGGCGACTACCTCTTAGCAGTCTTCTGGCAAAAGCTCTGAGAGTAACTGATTGCCATGAAAAAATTTCTCAAGTCTGTCGTGCGGAATCGACTTTAAGCTGTAAGTCCCGGTACTCATGGATAAAAAATTGACACACACAATCTAGAAGCTAGGCCTTAACTCTGAGATAGAGTGGTAATGGCCAATTATATATTGATTAATTTATTCATTAGTTAAGTTTTCTTTTTTCTCTGTATATAAATATATACAATATGTACTCGTATATAAAGTGAAAATGCCATAAGTCTGGTGTTTTTAAATAAAGTATTTTCTTCATATTTTGTTAATAAATTGAAATAAAGGAACATTTTAATTTCAAGTAATCACACTCCGGTTCACTTATTTGAAGGCACAAAAAATCCCATATTCAGGAGCCGGTATCTTTTGCAATTTTTAACCGATTCCAGAATTTTATAATAGAAATGGCAGCGAGACATCTTGGAATGAAATTTCGTTGGATTACATCAATTCTCTTTATCTGTCACTGAAAACCCGTATATTTGAAGTTATTAAAAACCCATTACTAATAGTTCTTTAATAAAGCAAATAAAGTAATAATAACTTAAAAAACAAGAAGCTGTTTTTCATTAAGGTTAGTTAAAGTGCCTTTATTCAAGTGAACCAAAAAAAAAACACATTTTTAGATTTTTTTAATAAATTCCTCAGAAAAAGGTTCCTTAGTTAAGAAACCACCACTGTCATGATTTTGTTTATATCTCAAGATGTCTACCTTTCATTTCTATTTTAAAATTCTGGAATCGGTTAAAAATTGCAAAAGATACCGGCTCCTGAATATGGGATTTTTTGTGCTTTTAAATAAGTAAACCGGAGTGTATCTCAAGCTGTCTTAATAGAAATTAATCAACAATAAAAACTAAAATCAAGCAGTAATTAAAACAAACCACTGTATTTTTAATAAAAAAAAGGAAAATGAAAAGAATAGAACAAAAGAAACAGAAATAATTTAAAATAAAACGAACAAAAAAGAAAAAAAAATTAAATACTAAAAGCGAAAAAGAACAATTTTTATTAATAAAACCACAATTGAAAAAATAAAAATATGATGCATTCAGAAATAAAAATGGTTTTTTATTACGCTAAAGCTGTAAAAGATATTCCACAATACCAACAATACATGAAACAAATTGAACTGATTTGAACAAAATGAATTGCTCAGTTTCAATTCAAATTGAAATTCAAGGCAATTATGACAAACTGAATTATATTTACAGTTTATTACAGGAGTATGTATGTATGCATGTATATGAGTATTAATACGAGATAAAGAAGAGACAGCAAACAGCTATACATACGATTTATTTTGGTTACTAGAGGAGTGTATGTGTATGTGCACTCGTACCTTGAATCATAACTTAAATAAGGACTTTCATAGGTACACCTTTCAGTGTCAATTTATAAAATGACGGTGATGGTGAAAATGATGACGATAACGGCCAAAACGAGAATGATGATAATAATGGTTGGATGGCATTGCAAATGATGATAGAGAAGCAGAAAAAATAAAAAAGCAAAACAAATATTGTATAAGAAAAAGAAATGTTTAATAATAACAGGAAAATTATATAAAAATGAAGAGAAAGTAAAAAAGTGTAAATACAAAAAAAAAGAAAGAAAAGTTAATATTTATCAGGAAAATACAATTACACAGAAATGTACTCGTATTTCTCTTTTTCTACTTTAACTTTATACGCTTTCATTTGGTATTTTCTTTACACTTCTGTTTTCTTACTGGCAAACTGAACAGTAAAATTAATGACTTGGTTGTTATTAAAAAATGAAAAAAAGGAAAAATATTAAATAAGAAAACATAAAATTAAATAGAATGAAAGCTGTTTTAGGTGTTGTAGTTAAGCAGGCAAATAAAACTCCCACATTCAAGAACGTCTACATCAGTGGTAGAACTATTACAGCAATGAATATACACATACATTTATACTCGTATATGTATGTACCCCCACCATATTTAGATTTAGAATTTTAAATCATAATTCACATTTTCATTTTCCAAACAAACAAAAACAAAAAAAAATATATAAAAAATTAATGAAAAAACAAAATAACAAAAAAAATAAAATAAAATTTAAAAAAAAATATTGAAACACAAAATAAAATCTGAAAACTGCTTGGCTACAATATGGTGTTAGAATAACAGTATTAATATGAATTAAAGATTTACTAGAACTTATGAAGTGAAAACAGATTCTGAATATACAAACTAGAAGTGATTACGAGTAAATATAACAGAAAAAAGGAACATTTACCCCAAAGTTGTGCCAGTTATAAGCTCAGCTTGTGCACTTAAAGTTTCTGCTATAAATTCATCATTATAAGCATCCTTGGGACGATACCAACGTCTACCACCTGGTAATACCAATGGACGATCAGAGGCTGGTGTTAATGGCCCAAAAGCACGTTTTGAACGTTTTGGATTGCTTTTACGCTCCAAATGCTCTTCAAGTTCCTCAATGACATCGTATTTCTGTTTTATAATATATATGTTATATAGTATTTGTGTGTTAAAATGAATTATAATTTTTGTTGTTGTTGTGACTGTTACTGTTTTGTTCTTTTTTTTTTTTTGTTTGTTTTTTAATTAATACTTTTTATTTTTAGTATTGTTCTTATTTTCCCGTTTCGTTTTTCTTTTTTAATATTAAAAAGTTATTTTTCATTTTTAAATAATTTCTGCACATTATTTTCCTTTTTATTTAGTTTGGTTGTGGATATCGCATTAAATGTTTTATGGTTTTAATGTTGTCATGATTTTCTCATGGTATATTTCATTCAAACAGTGTGAACAAAAATTTACGATACACATTTTTTTCTTCATTGATAAAGCCCGCATGAATTGTTATAGAATTGATAGAAAGAAACAGCCAATGCTAGAGAGAGTTTGTTTAATTTTGTTTTTGTATTTTTATTTATTTCAATGTTTATCCTTTTAAATTTGTCAAAAAAAAAAAAAACGCTACATTGAAGACTAAAATTGCACAAAATTGCTTTTTTGAGGTATAACACTAAAAAGTAAGCAGCATTGTAGTATTTTATTATTGTGAATATAGTTGAACTCTTTACACCCGCTATACTTTCTTATTATATTATATTTGCCCTGTTCTATAAATCAATATTAATACAAAACAAAAAAAAAAAAATTAAAAATAAAAATTTAGATGTCATATGGGCAGAAATTGAAGAGCTTTGTAGCAGATTGAATGAAAAGCTGTAGGTTGGATAATTGAATTGAAAAGGCTAAACGCATAGTTAATCCCTATAAGGGCTATTGTATAGACTGACAGTACTTACATCTGCTTTGTGACTTTCGCCTTCAACAGTAGCTTGTGTGTGTGAATTGTCACCGGAATATATTGCTAAAATATTGGTTTATGGATGGAATTTTCAATTGTTTAATATCATACTCAGATAGATCTTGCATAACCTTGGCCACATGGCTATTTAATACTATCGCTTAATGCATATATGCAACATAACACGGTATCATATTATTTTTATAGAGAGAATTAAGAAAATTAAGCAAAAAATTAAAAATATTTTTCGTGTTTACATTATCATACGTTCTTCCTCATCTCCTTGTAAACAGCTTAATTCACAAAAAAATCTGTTTTAGTTAATAACATACCTGTTTTTACAAAAAAAGAACCCTGATTAAAAGCCATAATTAATTTTTTAGACAAAAGAAAATCAAATTGTGGTTCAAATCTAATGATAAATGTATACCCTCTCTGATTTATCTCTAACATTTGATTTTTGACCCATAATTTTACTTGGTATTAAGACGTAAATATTTCTTAATCCATATCGACCTGCGTGGCGTTGGCTGCTTAAGTGAGTTAAAACTGCAATTGGCTTTGATTAATTATAGTTTTGTAGCTAGAAATGCTTTAAATAAATTTAGACTTTATTTTGAGTCAAAAGTCTTCTATATGTCTTCTTTGTTTCAATATTTAAAAAAATTATGAAACTGCTATAAAAACTCTGTTTTAATTCGTAATTCGACTGTTGGAACGGACTATTTATTTACGACAATAAACGAATGTCTGCCATTTATATTTTAAAGAGTATTCTCTTTAAAGGTAGCTCGCGGCTAAGCTGACGAAGCTAAGTTGACGTCGTCTAACTGTTTTCTGCATATCGACCGTTACCTCATAAATGGCAACTATAATGTTATTTTTAAGGTCTAAAACTATATCAGTCTTTTCCCACTATACAATGAACGTTTTCCAATATTTCCAAAAAAAGGGTCTATTGTTATTAAATTCTATAAGCTTGGCGAATAATAGACCATTCCTAAACGTAAGATTGTTTACTAACAAGGTGGTCTCCAAATAGGTTCATGGTATTGCTTTTCGTGTGGTCTATGGCTCAGTTTTCTTTAAACTACATGTCTCAACCAAGTCCAAGTCTTAAATTTTGGGTAAAGAAAAAATATGATGATCAACGCACCATACTTTTTCTTGCTTGAGAATGAAGTTGGGATTTTTATCGTTCTTCAGCAATTAACCAGCTGTCTTCACTAATGCTACACGCACTTAGTCAAAAATAAGCATCATTGACGAAGATTATATTTCGATAGATTGATTATAATATTCAATGATTTGTCTGCTTTGTTGTTATTGTTGGTCAATTTATGATGAACTGACAAACATTTTTTTTTCGCGCTGAAGAAATGTAAAATAATAAAAAAATCATCCGTTGTAGATAAAATGTGGCAACTTAGGGTCTTAACAAATGTTCCAAATATATTCCTATTTTGCTTTAACACCTTGACCTAATCCCAACTCTTGCAATTGTCGGTTAATTTAAATTCTATGACAATTCTGGTGATGTTGTTTGTAGACATTAAGGGGTTGCAATACCAACTCACGCCTTTTTACGCTTTTTTTATTATGACCAATACTCAAGGGTAAGCCCCTACTCATACAGTACATTGTATTGGAATTTAAAGACAGAATTTTTTTGTTGATAAGACAAGTTGCTGTCAATTTGACCACTCGAAGCCCAGTGTTACACCTTCACCCTTGAATATAAATGATGAGTGTCTTCACTAAATAGGTTAGTTGTTATCTTCCGCGAAGGTAGCAAAGATAACAGCTTTACCTACTTAGCGAAGGCACTCACAACACAGTCAACATACAACGGTGAAGTAATTGCTGCTGATCATTCAAGGGTGAAAAAATGTATACTGTTCTTTCCAAAAAAAAATCGAATACAATGCACAGTATTAGTAGGGATTTATCCCTGAGTATTGGTCTCAATAAAAACAAATTTGTGGCGAAATGGCAAAAGTTTTCTTTTCGCTCTGAAGAAATATAAAATAACAAAAAGCTATTCGTTATATACTCTAAATATATTTCTATTTTGCGTCATCATCTTGATCTAATTCCAATTTCTGTCATTGTTGGTTACCTCAACTAAATTTAAAAATCCTGGTGATGTTGTTTGTAGTTTTTAGGTATTACCACAACTTACTACTTTTTACGATGAACCATTTTTTTTCTTCTTTAATAAGGTAAGGTTTTTAAAAAAATTGTGGTACTGAACAAAAAATCTGTTAATTATCTTAATAAAAGAATGTAATGAAATTCTCAAGCTCAAGGATTTTTTTTTTTTTAAATAAAAACTTTTATTTAATTATCAATATTTCGCTACTCCTACGTGTAGCGTCTTCAGGATATATTTATTTATAAATTATTTTCAAATTTTTAATAAAAGAATGTTTATATTACGACAAATATTCTTTTAAAAGTCTCTTTACTGCAGTACTTTGTTAGTATACTATTTTTTTGTTCACACTGTCATCAGACCATAAAAAAAGAAACTCTCGAAATTCATAACGTTTATGATGTTCTTTGATTTGTAATGACATTTTTTTTTTCATTGTGTGTTATGTTTTTCGTTTTATTCATTTTTTTTTTGTGCAACTTAATAATTTTGAGGAAATAAATGTTGAAAATAAAAAGGAACCATTAAGGAAATGTTTAGAGAAGCATAAGAAATTTTAATTACAATTGTATTTTAAAGTGTTTTCATTTCGTCATATTAAATTAGATTGCTTTTTATTGTTTCATAAATTTGTTTTTGTTTTTTGGTTTAATATTTTTATATTAGTTTTTCTTTATTAATAATTTTGTTTGTGTGCGTGTTTTTATTTATTTTTTTTTTGTTATATTTAAAATGTTTTGCAGCTTCAGTGAAAAGAAATTTTATTTTATAATTGAAAGTGTACTGTGTGTCGCTGTAAAAAAGTAAATTCTTGAATTTGGACTTTAATTTCATTTATTTATAATTTTTTTTATTTATAATATTTATTAGTTGATGGTATAAAAAAATTTTTATTTTTTTGCAGTTATTTTTCTGTACTGTGTTATGGTTTAGTAGTGTAGGCTACAATACACAAATGAATGAGAGAGAGTATATGTTGTTAAAGGGAAAAAATTAAGTTAAACAGCATGTTTGGTGTTAAAAATCATCCACTATAACTTAAAACTTATAATGCCTGTTTTAGAAAGAGTCATACAAGTATCAGAGGCAAACTGTTGAATTTTGCATTATGCGCGTCAATGCAATAAAATATAAAAGAGAAGTTTTTGTATTGCTATTTTTCCAGAATACTTGTGATGTCTCTCGGGGTTCCAAATTCAATAATAATACCCACGAATTATTATGTTTCAAGATAATATTTTAAAGAAATTAAAATAAGGTTTTACTGACTTTTTTTATATTTATACTCGTAAAGCTTCAACAACTCTCAGATTTTCTATTTGTTTCGATCAATGTATGTATTTACTACAACTAAATAGCGACGTTCTTTTAATATAAAATAGTTTACTCGTAGTTCATTGACCATAAAAAGTATAATTTGCCGTGCTTCGCTACACCTACCACTATAATTTGACCACATTTTTCGGCTGATGATTTTTAGTAACATCGGAATAATTTAGACCAAATTCAAAAACTTTAACTGTTACTGTTTTCAAGATATACTGAACTCAACTGTTAGTTTGTCTGGAAGCTACCACATCTATTTGTCCACCCTTTTGTGGACTAATAATTTTTAATAAGTATGAAATCAATCACACCAAATTCAGAAACTTTAGCTTCAACAGTTCTAAAGATACGTACATATGTATAAAGACATCAATTTTTAACTTGTATGGGAAGTGCCACGCCCACTTTTTTTTCCCTCTTTCTGACTGATGATTTGCTTTGCCCATGAGGTCATTCAGACCGAATTCCGAAACATTAGCTTTAACCGTTCTAAAGATATTCAAAAATCAGTATCTAGAGATAAAAAGAAAAAAGTGGGCGTGGCAAATTTTCCTCTCGATAAAAACTTAAACTGGATTCATAGCAACATTTGAAAAAAAATTAGTCAAATCGATGCAGCCGTTTTCTAATTTCAGGTAAATCAAAAAAAGTGGGCGTAAAAATGGGCTGGGGAGAAATTCTCTTCTCGTAAAAACCTAAGCTGAATCACGGCGATAATTAGAAAGAAAAAATCGTTAAAATCGTTACAGCCGTTCTAACTGATGCGATGACCAACGAACAACATTGATTTTTATTTATATATATAGAAGATAACATAGAACTGTACCTTTACCGTCTTCTAGGGTTAAACTATTTTTTAAATGACATCTCAATCCTGAACATTGTGACAAAAGAGGAAACAAAGCAGACCAGAAAGGGATCTTCAACTTCTTGTAATGGTCTGAAGTCCTTATGTGCATCATTGCTTTCTACTATTCTCTATCTGAATAAAGAATGGAAATTAGGCAGACGCTTAAAACATTGAAACGTTCAAACGGGTCTCAAACACCTCAACGATTAATCCTCACTTTGGGCATATATTTGATCTTTTGAAGTATAGAGGGCTTGTACACTATACAAGAAAAGGGGAATATACTTATTTATTATATTAGTGCATTCACAGTTCTTGATAGTTTTATAAGGATGTAACTAAAGAGAAGCCTATCTTCTAGCTGGTGAACCCACAACTAGAGTTTTAGACGTACTGGTGGTATGCTCAAATGGCTACAATAGATCTTATAGGTTGCAGTGTTTTGCAGTTGTTCTGGGCCTAAATAGTACCCTAGTATGTGCTTTCAAATTTATATGAAATATGACATTTAAAGTAAATTTTTTGTAATTTCTGCTCATTTTTCTTAATTTTTATAAAAGTAGGTTATTCATTCAGTCTTGCAGAATAATATTTGGTGTGTCAGCTAAGTTAGGAACAACACTTATTTTTTTTAATTTTTAAAAATAAACCTATTAAGGAAATCCTATTTTTTTTAATCAAATTCATTATTAGTTTATCCTATACTTGTAACATTTCTTAAAATTTTAATAACATTTTTGGCACAAACAAAAAACTTTAAAATATATTAAAAATTATCAACTGTAATAAAAAAATTTATATGATTTTTCTTTTTAATTAAATGCTGCTTTAGTTATTTTTTAAATGATTTATTTGAATTAAAGCCGCTACAGCAAAAAAAAAAAAAACGAAATAACCACCAACTAACTAGTAATTGGCTTTTCTTTTTTCTACAGCTTCAGAAAAATAAATTCTGTAATTTTAGTTTTTTTTTGTTAATCTTTTGAATGCTTTTAGTAAGTAGTTACATTCCTAAAATAAAAGATTCTTCATGTCAACCTTTATCCAATTTGACATATTTTTTTATTTTTTTGTGACACACGATTTTATTTTAAAATAATATTTCATGTAAAATAACACTTAATAGTAATTGCCTCTTAATTAAAATGATATTAGTATATCTCTCTCTTTTTTATATTTCATTTATTTTTTTTTTATTCACTAAAAGGGGATAGAAGTGAGTGAGATACCCTTGTCTCTGCTTCGAGTATAATTCTATGATGTAATCGCATAAATTGTTTAATTTTAACTTGAGGGAATTAAAATGTTGTAAATATGTCGCTTAATTTATAGCTTCATATCTTGGTAGGGGGGGAAGTAAAAGGCGTAAAAGTTAATTAATGCTTTTTTAATATTCTTTTAAAAAGTGTCACAATTTCATATTTCCAACAACTGTGACAGCCACTGAAGGCAAAAGGCTGACTGTCTATATTTTACATACTTGGCTGGTTTAGAATAGCAAACAAGAGCCATTTGTTAATTTATTACCATTTTTGAAGGGAAGATTTATTTTTATTTTTATACATAAATAACTATGCATATGTCGCATTTTAACAGTAAAGTGGACTTGACAGAGAAAAAGTTAATTTGGCAAAATCAGTTTCAAGTTAAGTTAATGATAATCTACTTAAACTGAACATAGCTTTATAATAAAATATTTTTTTTTTTAATTTGTGAAGATGTTAAGAAATTAACGAAGAAACTGCTCCCCGATATACCACTCTATTCCACCTTAACCAATGTCAATATAAAACGAATGATCAGGAGAATAGCGCCACCTACTGGGAAGTAGCAGATAACAGCTAAACCTACTTAGCGAAGACACTCACCACACAATTCCTTAGTCGCTTGATTATAATATAAGAAAAAATATGTATATGTGCTGTCCTTTCCAAAAATTCCAATAAAAGGCACTGCATTTAGTAGGGGTTTACCCCTGAGAATTGGTCACAAATAAAAAAAAATATTCTTATACATATAGATACATATAAATAGCAGGTTCATACGATAAGTAAGACAAACTCGGTTTTATTATTTAACATATCGTCTATCCGTCATTTTATACATCTCGAGTTAAATATGCAAATTTAGGTTTTTGACACCAAAATTTTTAAAATCTGCATTCCGTTTTTGGCTTTTTATCTCCGAAACTGGACAACATATCCGAAAACGGATTACAGACTTGAATAATTTGGGGTCGAAAACCTAAAGTGGCATCATTAACTCGAGGTATTTAAAAAATAGTAAATGGCGGATAAAGCACATAAACTCATGCACGACCATATGCTAGTTGCCTTCAAGGGTATACCATTTCCTTGGTACGATTTCTCTTTCTCGTCGAAATAGTCCTCAGTTTTAGTGATTAATTCAACATTGGACTTAAATTTCTTTTCAGCAAGCATTCTATTGAAATTTGAAAAGAGAAAAAATTCACTGTGGGCCAAATTTTAAGAATAAAGTGGGTGGGCCCAATTCATTCTATTTTGTGATAATTATTACCGATTTGTGACATTTTGCATATATGGCCATTTTTTCTGTCTTTAATAATATTCAAAAGTACACAGTAATAGTCGCCATTGTTGATGGTGGTTCCATTTTGCAGATAGTCGATGAATATTATTCTGTTCTCATCCGATAATAAAGATTCCATGAACTTAACGAACGATTGCTTCTTTGCTCGCTTTAGATTCGATTAGCACGAATGATGCAGAGCGCAGTAGACGGTCAAAGAGGGTTGTTATTTCAAAAAACATTAAAAAACATCAACTAATTGGTAACGAATAATCACAACAACGAAAAGGGGGGGGTGCGCTCGCATAAAAACTCAAACGGTCCGGGTTAAAATCTCAACAAAGGTGAACAATTAGAAATAAAGTTTAGTTTGAGTTTTTTTTATTATAATTTAAAAATAAGAGGTCCCTCTATAAGAAGTCCATCGACAAAGAACACCCTCCCTGTCATTTCAATGTATTCCACCTTAACCATTGATAAAAAAACGAATGATCCCTATTGGGAAGTAGCAGACAACAGTTAAACCTTCTTAGCGAAGGAACTCACCACAATCAACATGCAACGACAGGGTAACTGATATTCATAATTCAAGGTTGAAGGTATAATAACACTGGCCTTTGAATGATCAAATCACATTCTCTCTCATTCTTAAGGCGCTTAATAATATAAGAAAAAAAAAAAAAACATATGTACTGTCCTTTCCAGAAAAATTCCAACACCATGCACACTGGTGAACCCTGATTATTGGTCTCAAAAAAAACAAGCATTTAAAAAAAATTAAACAATTTGCTTGCCTCTCTATTGTAGTATTTTTGATATCTAACGATAATTTACATTTACATAAAAAGAGTATTTTCTTCTGTAACAATTGCTGTGTCAATAATAACAACAATTACAACCCTGTTTCAGGGTTACCGTCTACCTTCTCGCAGCACTCATATTGTGTGTGTTAATTTTTATCTATGAGTACCGGAATCTACAGTTTAAAGTCGACTCCAAACGACAGATTTGAAGCTTGAGAAGCTTCTTCATGGAAATTAATTACTCCCAGAGCTTTTGCCAGAAGACTGATGAGAGGTAGTCGCCGAAAGAAATAACTTTTTGATAATAAATTCCCAATTTTTTAAGATCACTTGCAGGTTAACATTTTATTATTTTGTAAATTTTTCATTTTTCAATATTCAATTTGAGTAGATAATATTTTGAAACAGCAACTCATTGGAAATTTCTCCTGTTGAACTATTTCTTATGACAAATATTATAAATTGGCTCTTGTTAGGATAGTATCCTTTTAATATCTCATTTAAAATGCCAGTCTTACTCAAACAAGCTTAGTGGAATTACATCTTGATGATGGAGATGAAAATTATGTATAATTTTTCTGGTCCTGATTATTATCTCTTTGTTTCACGTCTAAAATAATAACTACACAGGATTTTGTATATGGGCATTTCCTCAAAATGGTAAACCAGGATCGAAAAAAAATATGTTGATAATCATAGCATTTTATTGCTTATAATTATAAAAAAGAGTCTATATTTTTATAATATATTGGATTCTTATCACATCTCAGGTGTTTTACTTGAGAAAATTGGGATAGAAACTGATATATTTAAAATTTCATTTTTAAACTACTTCTAAAGACATTTTTATATTTATTTATTTTACATGCAAAAAATGTATTATGTTTGCACACTTTCTTCAAAATCTTTCTTTTACAAACAATTATGAAGGGAAATGTGTAGGAGAAAAAAAAAGTTCGATTAACGGTAAATTTTTGCTTTGTTTCTTGCCTAGGTTTTAATCGTACGTTCGCGACCGAAAACATAATTTTATTGTTATTGCTTTGCATAAAACGTCAATAGGTGCAAAGACACACACATTTTAATTAATTTCGGTGTCACCTATTTGTATATAAATAAAAGAAACTTCTGGGTTACCATTAAATAGACTTTTTTTGTTTGCAAAGTTTCGTACGTTCGCGACCGTAAGTAAATTTTTTCTATAAGCATTGAGTTTATAATTGATAAGATGTCTCCAATTTTACTTTAAAAGTGAAATGATATACCGAATGTTCCAGTATTGGAATGATGCACTGGATTTTCTGTGATGAGGCCCTAAAATAAGCACAATTTTAACGGCCTGTTGAGCAAAAACAATAATATCACAAATATTGTTAAAATTTCATTATTTTATATTGAAAATTGTTATTAATAAAACAAATATTAAAAAACACTGTAAGTGCTTTACTGAAATCTATTTATCAGAAGGATTACGGTCTCGAGAAGTTTTCTCATTCTTTTGTCAGTATCTGTAAACGAATAGTGGCATGCTCTAACTTAATTATATTACAAAAATATTATTTGTATGTGTCACCTCTTAATAAAAGGAAAAGATATTCTTTGTAAGTGAATTTTTGCACAAATTTTTAATTGAGCTTGTTGACCATTACTTTACTGTAATAAGGTAATTACGTATTTTTAGACGGATTTTTGTTTTGCTGGTTAAAATTTTAATTTTCCCCACAACTTTAATGTAAAAGTACAAGTACCCAAAAATTAGTAAAAATACTCGATACGTGGTACTCATTACTCAATACTTTGCCAGTACTACTTACCACACACTATAAATAGAGAATTACGTTTTTCGTAAAGGAAATTTGACGATATTTATGGGATTAAGCATGGTGATAATACAAAAAAAAACCTATGGAAATATCGTACGTTCGCGACCCGTACGTTCGCGACCGATACTTAAGCCAATTAAACGAAAACCAATAGAGATATTTTATTGTGTAAATACTGGATAGAGACCTACATTAGTATGCTTAAAAAATTATTTTATCGCTTTGGAATATTCCGTTGCATTTCGCAGAATTTTACATTTCACTACTGTCAGCTAAAGTTGACTTCTATTTTGCGTACGTTCGTGACCACGTCTTTATAACTATTATTATGAAAACTTCAACTCGATGAAATCCATCTTTTGCACAACATATAGGGCTACTAAAATGCTATCAAATCGCAAAAAAAAAATTCTAGAAAAAGTTTTTTTCTACCTTCTTTGTACATTAAAAGCGTACGAACGTACGTTCGTTACCCCAGGAAATGCCCATATACATTTTTTTTTCTCATTATTACGTGTATTGTTTTCTTTGCAGGCTTGTGCGTTGCCAATCTTAAAATATTGATTTCAATATTATAATTGCTTTAGCAAGGTAAGTAGTTAATATTTTAAATATTAAATTACACCCTTATTAAGTGTTTAACATAAACAAATTCCCTTTAAAATATTTGGCTCAAATTTGAAATTGAAAAACATTTGAACTCAATTCTTGTAAAGATTTCACAGCATAATAAAACAAAAGTTAATTGATTGCCTGAATGATGGAATACTCTACTGGTATACAAATATTTGCCAATTGTGTTTAAAAGCTCTTTATAGAGCAACAAAAGTAGGCAAAAATTAAATATTTATTTAAAACAAAAAGTACCATTAACAGTCTCTAAGTGAGGTTGTGTTGTGTGTTGAAATTGAAAACAAAATGTTAAACAAAAATTTTGAAAGACTGAAAGAAATGCTGGCTTTAAGAAAAGTCTTTAATATTATTTGTGTTTTTGAAATCTGTTTAATTAATCCCAGTAATTGTTTAATTTATTTACAATTTTTTTTTTCTTCCACCATGGCTGTTTTCAAAACAACGTTGGTGTCAAAACTTTTTCTTAATTTCCTATTTTACTTTTCTTTTCTTTCGTTTCTGTTCTGTTTGTTTGTATTTGATTGTTGGACCAAAACAACAAAAATTATTAATCGTATTAAATGCCAACAATTTATGTTTTCTCAACAAATTTCTTTCGCTCAAAATTGAAAATAATGTTTATGGTTGTTGCTGTTGTTGTTGTTGTTGTGTTGTGCTAAATAATTCCTATTTCTAGGTAACAAATTTTGACAATTGCTGTTGTTTGTGCTGTTGTTGGTTTTGTTGTTGCTCATATTTAAATAAAAATACAAAAAAAAAAATGGTAAAAGCGAAACACACAAATAAATGTTGTTATTGTTGTTGCAGTTGTTGTTGTTGTTTTTGTTTGTAAATAATTTACCTTTTGTTTTTTTAATTTTTGCTCTTCCTCCATTTGAAGGGTTTTCTCATTGCTTTTGTTACTATTCTTGGTAGCAGCTTCCTGTTGCTTAATTGGATTCTTGTCAATTGTATCACGCGCTTCATTAGTGTCATTCGCAATTTGTTCGTTAGCTTTATTATCCGGTTGCTGTTGATGTTGTTGTTGTCCTTCTTCTTCTTGCTCCTCTTGTTTTAGCTGTGCAGTGGTAGCGCTGCTTACATTATCAACTGATTCATGACAGTTTTCAGCTGCGTTGTCGTTGTCATTGTGTTTAATATCCTTATTTTCATCATTTCCATGGTCTTAAAGGACAAAGACAAACAGACAGCCATCGAGTCAGACAACGCCAGTGTTGGATATGAAAATATTTAAAAACAAAATGAAAAAATGAAAAAGAAAAAACAACAAAAAAATTAAAAAGAAAAATTGCGCAAAAACAAAACATTAAAATGTTTGAGTGAAATGATTTCAATTCAGGGTGAATAATAAAGTTCTACATTTCTAGTATTTGACTCATTTGATGTAATATTCTTTCCAACAGCTGCTGGATTTTGTTGTTAATGATTTTTTTTTTAATATCAATAGTGTATTATTTTGTTAACCCTGTTTGTACCACGAAGGCCAGATGGATTTTAATAACCGAGATGCTTCATGCCTTGTTGATTTTATTCCTTTGCTCATTTTTCTTGTGTTTTATGTTTAATTTTTTATTTATTTCTTCTAATTTCGTAATCAAATTTCTTTAGACTAATACTACCTACTTCCATACAAATATACTCTGATTACCCAGTTTTTTTGTTTTTGTCTCTCTTATATGAAAATTTAAGCATTAAACGGTCTATGAGACAATGATAAGTACATTCCTTACTCACTATAGTAGATAGCAGATATTCAAATCAGTTATAAATATGACCGGAGGAATTCTCTACTATGGAACAGGCAAAAAGCGATATACAAAATCAGAGCCATATGTTTAATTTCTGACAGCTGACTGACAACTGTATTTAGATTTCGTCTAAAACTATAAACATATTTGGTGATAATTTAAATTACAGAAATAGAAGAATCGGTAAGCCGAAAAATATTTTTCCCGGGAAATTTTTGCTTATAATTGGGCTGATTGTGTTCCATAAACTCACAGCCGTAGCTAAATAAGAGGTGCCACATTGTCAAAACAAATATTTATTCATAATTCCTACTGTGATTTACAAACTCAATATATATAATTTGAGCTCGATTTTATAGCTTTAAGAATCTGGCCAATAATTAAAAAGTTTCAGTGATATACCCCAGTTTGCCAGACTGAAAAACAGCCAGCTGTCATATTTTTCATAGACATAGAACACAAGTATGGCAAGGCAAGCCATACATGGCTCTAAGTCAGCCAGCTAATTGTTGGCTGCTGACTGTTGGCTGACTGTTGGCTGACTGTGGTAAAACAGAAAATATATAATTTGAATTTTTGTAAAACAGAAAAGTATTGCTTTGTAAAAACTTTTATTTGGTTTTTTTATACTAAATGGGATATGATTCTCATTTAGTTTATAACTGTTTGAACACAAGTATTTAGAGTTTTGTTTACTATCTTTAGGAAAAAGTCTTCTGAAGAATCTCTTAAGCAGAGACGAGATGACCATAGAGAGATGTATCTTGTTATTCAATTTTAAGCAGTAGGAGCAACGGTGTAAAAGAGAAAAAGCAGATTGTCTCAAAGAAATAAATTTTGTATGTATAAGTACGTGTGTTCTAAACTGTTCACCATCACTGTACGTCATTATAAACCTCCATGTTTTTGCCGTAATATTATAAAGTTTCGAATTTGAGTAGCAAAAAATAATAATTTTTCTTTGTTACACTTTTCATGTTTATCGTTCTAGACTTTGTTCTTATCTTTCAAATCGCTGCTATTAAATTTAATGAAACATTAAATATTTCTATCATTTATATTCAGTGAATACCTTCTTCGTTGGCTGTCTCAGTGATTTTTTCCAAATTTATTTCACGCATAACACTACCAGAGAGTCTACGTGGTTGTTCTTGTTGTAATTTAAATGTTGGCAATAAATCAGACAATTGTTTGGTAACAGCATCCAAAGTTGATTGTATAGTGCTGGGTAAACTTGAGAGGGCAGCCAATTGTTTTTGCACATCAGCTAATTGACGTTCTAAGGCCAATTCTTCTTCAGTTTTTTCATTTACATTTACATTTTCAGATTTTAAGTTTTCTTCAGTTGCACTTTTTAAAGTTTCATTGATGGCTTCATAACCCATTGTCTTATGAATATCTTCGGTTTCCTTAATTTCAGGTGTAGCCTCCTTTTCTTTGTCTGTTTTTTCCTGCTCTTCTTGGTCAGTGTCCTTTGATTCATTTGTTTTAGTTTCCTCCAAATCTGGAATTTCACTATCAACTGGTGTAGGAATTTCAGGCTCCGGTTCTGGTTCTGGCTCAGGTTGAGCTTCTGCTTTAACCTCTGGCGGTGGTGTGGGTTCTTTCAGTGACTTAACCTCTTGCTCTGATTTAGGCTAAAATGATAAAAGTGATTCTTTGTAAAATACCGGTTTTCTGTTATAATTTTTCAGCATTTCTTATTACTCACCGGTGGTGCTGGCGACACCGATCTTGACGAACCCTTAACAATTACCACTTTATAGGCATTAGCAGCACGTCTTTCGGCCTCAAGTTGTTGTTTACTTTTTGGTATGGGACGGTCTGGTTTTTGTAAAAAAGTAGTCCATTTACGATTTTCCTTCTCTTTTTCTGCTTTGGTCTTGGTAGCCTCCTCATTAAGGGTGCGCAAGACATCACTACTCATGCACACACCCGGCTTCGGAAAAATTCTATAGAAATTAACTCTAATACAATTTTAATACAACATTTCAATTGAATGAAATCACAATGCATGCAATTAAAAACGAATTTCATCACATTTTTCATAAAATACAAACCCCATTGTATTGTGTTCCTTAAGAACTTCGGATTCACCTGATAGCACCGCTGCTATTTCCTCCTCCACTAATTTACGTTCCGTGTCTTCAGAAAGCACCGAAGAAGGTCTTTCCTCTAAATCAGTTATATACTCAATGATTTCGTCTTTAGGCTTATCCTCAATAACAGTTTGAACTGCAATTGGTGGTGTAGTAGGTACAGCACCTGCTTCCAAAAATGATTTTGGTGACTTGACGCGTTCAGTCATAGGAAAGACCTGAAGTGTGTTTAGTTCTTCTCCGCTCTCCCTATAGTTAATAAACAATTTTATTTATTTCTTTTGTTTTTTTTTTATTTTTATTGTTTGTCTATTCTAAGTAGCTGTCATTGAGACATACCGTTGTATGCCAAAATAAAACACATTACCACAGCCTCTTATTACTTTATTAGTCTCTTCATGAGTAAGTGGACTGGCGGCAGTGTCATTAATTCGCACAATTACATCTCCTACTTGTAAACCAGCCTGTTCTGCTATGCTGCCTTCGGTAACCTTGAAGAGAATTAAATGAAATATTTTAATTGTCACTTTAAGAGGTGGTTGGGCAAATTGTTTTCTATGCTAAGAAATTATATGTAATTTAGATGGCAGTGAATATATAAAAGAATAATAAATGCAGACACGTAGTGTTAAATCTAATTTAAATATATAAAAGTAGAGCCAGAAAAATTACAAAATATTATCTGGATTAAGATACGAGTACCTTCACCAGAAAAAATTTTGTATCCTCTTCAGAAATAAATAATTTTTTGTTTTTTTAATTTATAAATATTTTTATAAATTATTGTTTTTCTTATGAGATTGTATTATAAAAGTTTCAAGGAAACAAAACGGCGCGCTTTTACAAAACCATTACCTATCCGTTAAGGTGCTGTTACCGGCGTAAATGATTATTTTTTCTTTTACAGAGTGTCCGCCGGGAAGATATGCTACTTTGTTTTGCCGCCATTTTGGTAAACATTAGTCTTGACAGTTCATATTTGGCAGTCGTGAACTAGGGATGTGACAAATTTATTATAGAAAAATATTCGGTAAACTAAAGTGTTTTAAGCGTTAAAATATTTTATCAAAGTCATTCGATTGTGAGAAAGTTACGTGAAATTTATTATATATCCGGATTTATTCTTTTGCGACGTCCTATACTGACATCTGTCATAGGAAATGGCTTTCAGATGATTCAGTTGAACGGATAATAATTAGTGATTATTTTTCTTTTTTGTGTTGCATATTTCTTTTTGGTGTGTTAGGATAGGGAAGGGTGGGGACCACCTGTGTGCATAAACGAGCTAAGCCGAAACCTCGCTAGTCCAACCGGTCCGTAGCATAACAAAAATGACCTAATGTAGTGAATGATTTCGAAGAAGGAAGAACGGTGGCTAATAGTCCCTAACATGGACCACAACGTACTGCAATATCGACTGAAAACTTTACTGCTGTTCATAAAATGTTCAACCTCAATTCGAAGCCGTGCTCAGGAGCTTGGTCGTGAAGGAACAACTTTGAACACAATTTTGCACAAAGATTTGCATTTAATATTCAGTTGACACAAAAACTTCTTCCAGAAGACCATTTTCGCGCCGTACATATCCCAATAGTATGCTACAGCTCCCACATAACAACCCCGATTTTCATGAAAAAATAATAATGAGTGACAAGGCAGATTTTCTTTTGAATGAATATATGAATACACTGAAGAGTCGGTGGCAGATTAAGGCTTCTGACTAGTGTGTTTGTTGAATAATTAGCATACTTTTGCACAAACAAATTACTTTATTATGTAGTTTCTTTGACTTTCATGGGGCACTGTTAATGGCCCAATATAAATTGTGAAGTTTTAATCGCGATCACTTTTTACATTTCACTTCAAGTATATAATGGAGAAGTTTTCAGTGGCAAGGTTTGTTAAAATATTTTAAAATATAATTTCAGTATTTTTATGTAATCCTTGAGCACATCCAGCAAATCGCTCAATACATTACAGGGAGTATTTACTTACTGGCTACTCTATGAGTGTGTGTAACCCTTTTCACGCGAAAGCTTTTCCTCTAATCAACTACAATTGGGATAAATTGAAATAAAATTTGTACAAACCCTACTGCCTTATTTCTTTGAGCCCTAAATACTTTTTCTAGCACCAGCACAGTGCGTGTATTAATTGTGGATTATCCGCTAACTGTTGGCCTCGTCAACAAAATAAATTTATTCAATAGCAAAATATATACACGTACATATATACATACATATGTATATACATATATTAGCTTTTATTTTCAAAATAAAAAAAAACCATAAAACTGCTGTCGTGCACTCTAAATAATCAACTTTTCAATAAAAACCAAAATTGTTACAATAAATGAGAAATAGAAAATTTAAATGAAAATACAAAAAAAAAAAATAAAAAATAAATAAACTGTCTATTAAACAAAATTACAAGATTTAAATAATATTTTTTGTCTGGTGCTGAAATCTGGTGTCTGTCACATTTGACATTTTTACCCAATGGCATTCAGTGATGTTCGACACAAATGCCAATTTCAAATCACATTAAAACATTAATTTTAAATAAAACAAAAACAAAATAAGTAAATAAATAGATGGGGCGGAAATTTTGTTTTAATTTTATTTTGTGGTCTGCTTTCAATTCCACTTATTTTGCATTTTTTTTGTGGTTCTTTACTAAGCATTCTCAAAAACTCTCTTCTATGTATAGTATTCTCATAAAACAGATTTTCCTATTTAAATACAGTAGCGAGCAAATTTAGTTACACTTTTAATTAATGGGAATTAAATTAAGTTTAAATATTTAAAAATAAAACTATTTTCTGGAAGCCCCAGTAGTCTAGTGTGCTAGACTGCTGAATTGAGGGTTGTGGGTTCGAAACACAATACTCCAAGCATATGGTTGTGGTCACTCCGCTAGTAATATAATTTGATATTGAACTGTAATTTATTAAATAAATAAATAAGACGCCTTCGATAGATTTCTTGCAATGATTTCTCTATTAAAGCCAAACCCATATCCGTGAAGGAATTATAAACTAGCCGAACTGTACATGTTTTTTACTTCAGCCCATCAACATTTTATGTGATCTAAACACATTTATGACAATTAACAAATATTTAACTGACACTTTTCTTTAGACATCGTACATTGCAATTATATTTTTTTAGACCGCAAATTCAGACAAAAACGACATTCAGAGAAAACATCCCCAACTTCACTAACTGTCATTTATTGGTTTTACATTTCTTGTATGGAAAGCTTTTAAAAATTAAGTTTATGAGAGTTTTTGCGAATAATTGAATTTATTTTTATAATTAGTCATCTTTACGCACTTTTTCAATTATTTTTTTTTTTATTTTCATTTCATTCATTCATATTTCATTTTATTTAACAAATTCAAAATTTATTAATTTGTTTAAACTTTCAAATGTTTTTTCAATTTTCTTTTGTTCTTATTTATCTTTGCGCCAACAACAAGAAACAAATGGGTTTGTTTACAAAATGTATGAAATTTGATAAAAGTGTGGTAACATTGTTGAGAGAATTTGTTTCTAAAAATGAGAACACGAGAAAAATCGCTGTCAAAATAAAATATATTCTATTTTACGACTGCATTCTCCAGCGTTTTTATGTTTCAATTTGTATGGAAAACACCTCATTCTATTTAGACATATACTTACAGCCTGTTTCAAGAACACGAATGGTTTTTGACATTCGTCTTTTTATATGAGAAACACTTACAAATTTGAGTGTTTTTGTTGTTGTTTCACATATAAAAAGACGATTGTCAAAAACCATTCGTGTTCTAGAAACAGGCTGTTAGTGACGAGTTTTTTGAAAACTTATATTCTATCATAATCCGCTTTTTCTCTTCATTATTGCACTTTTATAATTGTTTTGTACTACACTTTTGTCAGTTGTCCCCATTAGTCGACGTTTACGACATGTTTTTGGTGTGGTTGTCAACATGTTTGTGTAATTTGCTAAATTCTAAATTTAATAAAAATTTTATCTCATTTGCTCGCCACTGTCTATTTAAATTGTATTTGTTTTATATGTTAATAATTGTATGCCTGTATAAAAGCAAACAAATAAAAGCGAAAGAAGGTGTAAGAAGTAGAAATAAATGTTGATTGTCATTAGAAGCGTGCTAAATTGCTAAGAATACATTTTGCGGAAAGATAAAAATAAATGAATTGAGTTTCTATAAAATACAAATTAATAGAGTTTGTCTGTGAATAGGGCACACGAAATTACTATAAAACAGGCATATTCTAAACGTCATTATCGTCATGAAAATCAACTTCATTAACATGGTAAAAGCATTGTAACGGATAAACACATAAGAATTATAAAACAAAAGGAAACCATCACATAACAGCGTTTTAAACTATTGAACTAGAAAATTGAAATTATTCTCTTAAAATAAAAAAGGAAAAAAAATGATACCCAACCACAAAGAAATCAATTGAAATTTATATTTTGTGAAAGGGCTAATAACATAGCAATTAGAGCAATTTTTTTAAGTTTCTTTGTTGAAAAGCTGATTTTAATAAAGAGCAATAAATATTAATAGTAATAAGAGTACCTCGATTTGAAGATCTAGGGTTTCTATAGTGTCTCCCTCAGTTTTGTCGCCCTGACGAGTTTTAAAACGTCGCCCGGTGCTAACGTTGATGATTTTCTATCCAATATTCTATAATCTCAAAAATGCCCTTTTGTACTTAGCATTAATGCAGCACAAGTGCACAGTATGTGCTCTGATGACTTAATTACCTCATGTTCGATCCGACAATGTTAAATTTGCTTAATATCGTTGAACTTATTGGCGATGTATAGAAGGCAGCAAACGTCTTGATTTGCTAGACAATTTAAAATGCATGTATATTCAGCGGGAGATTTTGAAACATCTGAAACAACTTATCAAAAGGTATCATAAATAGTACCAAAACTTCGTTCAGGTGACCGCTGAAAAGTGAATATATCATTCAAATGTCTTGAAACTGTTTCTTCAAGTGCGAAAAAATAGCAAATTTATCAAATACCTTTTGCTCATTTTTATTTTTCAATTCTTGAAATATAAATTTGCGAGTTGATAGGTTCAAAAACAAATATTTTTTTGTTCCGTCAGAAACGCTTTAATTAGATCAAAGTTAACTGTACTGAATTTTTTGTACTGAAGGAATAGTACACTATCCAAACTGAACAATTCTTTTCGACTCCAGCTGCGGTAGCCTCATAAGAGTTCTTTGTTTCCTGTGCATATTCAAGACCAACCATCAACCATTTAACTCATACTTTTCTAGAAATCACATACTGAAATTACTTTTTTCCCTATTGTATGTATGTACATACACTCGAATCAGTTAGTCGAAATAAAGTCAACAGTTTCTATCATATTTTCCTTTTCTCACCATCATTGCAATTTTTGTAATTGTCATCTTATTTGGATGAAACAGAATTACAATTTACTTTTCTTTTGGCCCTTTTATTCCATTTTATCCACATTAGTCGACATCGACGACATGTACGACTGTAGCCGTGGTGGTTAGAGTGCAGCGTCAGAAGCGAGCGCTTTGCATATTATATGCTGAAGACTCGAGTTCGAGCCCCAGGAAATATTTTTTTATTAACGAAATTCCATTTTAGCTGGACAAATTATATTTTTATATAATTCCTGACACGCACTAATAGGGCTTGACAGGCAAGTTCGTTTGGCAACATTGGCAGCCATTTAATCTGAGTGCGTACCAGTATTTAAAACTACTGGCACTAGAAATTATAACTAAGAACCTGTCAAAATATCGGGTTACCCTGATGGCAGTGAATTACTAACTTGACATGGTAGAGTATCATTTAAACCAGCTTGGTGGAATTCAAGTTTCTCGTTTGTCTTTTTTTAGGCTGCTTGTTCTGTCCATTTCTGTTGGAGGTTTTCCTTTTTAATGCTGTACAATGAGAGTATTTGCGGTGTTTTTGAACAATGAGTTCAACGGTGAAAAAAGAAAGAATTTGAGGAAACTAATTCGGGATGATTGACCAAATACGATGGAATAATGACCTTTACAAAACGGCTTACAAATGTTTTTCGCATTTATAATTTATTTTTTATTTTCTGCTTTTTTAGAATTTCATATTGAAATTCCTTCTTTTATTCTCAAAAATATTGTTATTTTGTGCATATATTTTCATGCAATATTTTAACATTTTGGTTTGCGTTTGAGACATTTATTATTTCTAGGACAATATTTCATTTACCAAAAAAAAAAAAAATAAATAAAGTATAAACTTCATAGTGTTTAAAAGGGATAATAAATTAAATTAAAAGCAAAAAATAAATTTTTAATAAAAAATTTCTAAACTAAAATGCATTTAAATGCCGTTTTGTGGCGTATTACTTGATAAAACACAGTCTTCCAATCCACATATCTCTCAAATGTTAAATAAGAGAAGAGGTATTGAATCATTTATTAAACACTAGGGAGAGGTGTTTAACGATACGAGTATCTCTGTTTTAAAACAATTGTTAAATTCATTAGTTATACTATATCCTGGTATATGCTACTGTGTTCCCAATATGGTGTTCATATATCTAGACTGGAATCAATTTAAAAAAAGTTTATATGTTTGTTTTCAAAATTTTCCGTGAATTCGGAATACAATTATAACAATTTATGAAAAGTTAATAATCTTAACAATCTGTTCGATTTTTGTTCAAAATTATAAAGAGGTTGAGTTTACCTGATGAGATCTGTCGAGCCCATGCTACTTAACTTTCAAAAAAAGTTTCACAGTGGCTGTGCTACTAGTGGCCTATTTGGTAACAACAAAATTGCCGCTCTAGATATATAAAAGCCATTTCACAGAGTCTAGATGAATCTCTTATGTCGTAACTCGTTGCTTTCAATGTTGGTAACAACAGTTATCGTCTCTTACTGAGCATTGCCAGAGATCGCACTATGAAATTGCTTATAGATGGAGTCTCTTCGAATTTCACTAAGTTCTGTGCTGCCTTGTACTCTATTTTAAAGCATCTGTTTTCCAAATTTAAATTTTACCTACAGTTTCGCAAAAGGAAGTAATAGTTACCACTTCTATTCATTATTCAAGATTGTGGTGAAAAGCAGAGGATTAACGATATGCGTACAAAGAGAACAGATTAGGGTTTAATGTGCGCAAAACTCACAAGCGTATTCGTGATGACTAAGTCTTGTAAACTGTGTCTGTAAACGCTTTTGATGTTTTGGACATAAAAATCAACTGTAATACTTGCTGATGAGATTTTTATAATTTAAAAAGGAGTGTTCAAATGTTTTGGTTTTTTGTTTAGAGTTTCAATACATATATCATACCGTTTGGTCCCGCAGCACCGCTGTTGTGTGTGTTAATATTTTGTCCATGAGTACAGGGAACTACAGTTTAGAGTCGACTCTGAATTACAGACTTGAGAAACTTGTTTTCATGGCAATCAGTTACTCTCAGAGCTTTTGCGAGAAGACTGCTAAGAGGTAGTCGCCGTAAAAAATATATTTTTCATATTTCTTTTTGCAACATCTAAGAGCTGGGTTTTGAACCCAGAGTTTTTGTCTTAGTAACAACAACACACTAACCACTAGACCACGGCGATTCCGGCTACTACTAAAATGGATTTTAAGATTCGTAATCGCATACAGGGTAAAGGGTGAATGTGCTTATTAACTACAGGGCCATGCTACCGTTGAAAGTGCTCTGATAGACTAAATCCAGTTATTCCAAATAATCGTATATTCTCACTTAGTACCCATATTTCTCACAATGCTCATCCTTTAGTAGTTGATTATTGTAAGAATTGCCATCGATTGTACTACAGAGGGTATTCGTTCATTAGAGACGCTGTTCGTTGTCGGAATAGCCTTTTAGGAAAATAATGAGTACAATTTAAAAATTAAAAAATACTCGTACTACTCTCTGATTCCCCTTAGAATGTTCTTTCTACCTATACCAAGACAATACACTGATATAAGTAGGATTCAGCCCTTAAGTTATGGCCTCACTGAATATAATAAAAAATCAAAGGTTTTCATAAATACTTCTATTCCCAAATTAATTTTAAAACATATTGTATATAAAACTTTTCCTTTTCTTGTACTACTAACCTTAAAAAGTAGGTATCCGTAGTAATCATTGGAATTTTTTCTGTTTTTTTTTTTTGTTAATTTTTATTATTTTTTTTTTTGCTGTTTTCTCTACAGCATACAATTGCAAGTCATTTGAGTAATTTTTCTTGCTTTTTTATATTTCTTTTACTTGTACGATATGCATCTCTTAACGAACTTGAACACCTTGAGCGTTACAAAAGATATATAAAGTGGAGAAAAGGTGAAAATAAAGCAAAAATGTATACAATTTCCGCATTACAATAAAATACCATATTGCAGCATAAATATAAAGTACTAAAAGTGTTTTAAAACTAATAAAAAGGATATATATTTTTTCTTCTTCAATAATTCTGCGAATATTTTACACAATCCATCACTTTCCATTACGTAACAACATTGAAAATGCATTAAAAGCAATTGCAATCATCAATTGTATGTATTCTCTTTCAATTTAACTACAAAATTGATTTTTTTGTTCAATTTTTGAACATATTTTTTTTTTTAATCCAAAGCTTTAGAAAGACAAAAAACCAAAAAAAAAATTAATATATGAAAAATGAAAATGGAAGTGCAGATAAAACTTGTATGAGTTCACTTTTTTATTAGTTTAAAATTTAATTATAATAGCAGTGAATAAATTCTAACCTTAACCACCGTTAATGGAAATTCAAAATCCGAACCACCGACCAAACGAAATCCCCACGGAACGTTTTCAAAACGGCACATTTTAATATCAATCACCATTTTGAACTATTGAGTCTTAATTTTGTTTTCCAAACGAGAAATATTCTTACAATTAAATTTGAATTTTAAAATATATTTTTTTGTTTTTGTAAGTTTGTTTTATAGTTCGAAATTTGTTTTCATTTAGTTTTTATTTCTTTCCACTCAAATCTTTTAAAACGAAATAAGTTCTATTTTTTTCGATTTTTAACTGAAAAAAACCGTATTGACCGCAATCAGTCGAAAAATTCACACAATTTCTTCCAACGTAACCGAGCGAGTGATTTGTTTAATTGACAGATAAATTCTATGGCCGTTTTTGCATCAAATGCTAGAGAACAATTCATTGAATTTAATTAATTGGTGTTTTTTTTTATTTATATTTTTTGTTTGTTTTGATTTCTGCCTTCTATTGTTCAAGAGGCATTACTTTCTTGCTCTACTTTAATCGATAAATCTATAGATGCGAGTGATTTGCCTTGTCTTTTCTCATCAAACGGCATGTGATTTGGTTAGAAACTACAAATAATTAGAAAAAAAAAACAAAACTTCATTTAACTCTATTATAATTTAAGTTTGTTTTAATTAAATTGAAATCATTATTACAAATTTTAAAAAAAAATATAAAAAAATAAAGTTTTGATTAGTTTTAGTTACGAATTGTCGCAAGATGTCTCTAAAATACAATATGTATCTCTATTAATATTAATTGCATCAGGCAACACTGTGCTCTATGTGAGATGTATAATTTTTTAAATGAATACTTTATTCGATATGGACATTATATGGATATGACAAAGATACATGGCAAAAAACATTTTTTACCTATGATTTATCATTTAGATTCTGTAGTCAGGGCCCGAATCGTCACATCCGTGAACGTATAACTCGTAACGTGAAAATACATTTTTCAGATATGCTATACGTAACTGTACAGCTTATTGTATTTTTCGGGATTATACGAGTACGTTATCGTATCACTGAACGTATGATTTCTACGAACAGTCATCCGTTAACAAAATTCAGTACGAGTACATAGACAAATTTTTAAAATTAATAAAAAATTTAAGATTACCATAATTTTATTGAGTGTTTTATTAATATTATTGAAATAAGTATACATTTTGTTGGAAAAACTACAATATAATAAACTACATCCCATAGAAAAAGAAGCGATGGCAGAATTCATGAAAGAGTATCAATATTTAGCAAAAAATTTGCTTCCCACTTGTTCTCAAGGACTATGAAGGTCTACCAGTTCAGAAAAGACCGGAGAACCGCTTTGTCATTTAAGTATTTAAGACTTAGTTTATCATATTCAAAAGCTTTTTTGTTTAAACGGAACCGCTTCATAAATTTACAAGAAAAAAAAAAAAATTTAAAACATTTTTTATTTTATTATATTTTCGTCTTCCTTACTGTCGTTTTCACTTAAAAAAATAACAACACCGGTTCCATGTTTAGCGTATATTTTATTTATAATATATATTTCAATTTATATTATTAATTTTAATTTTTGTTTTATTTTTGGCAGTTCCACATCTATTGTGAATTGAAAGTACTATTCACAGTGTTATTAAAGTTAAAAATTATTGTGATTTTTATAGAAAATTACGATAAACTTGCAATCGTATATTATAATCTCATTCCCTTCAATTGCTTGACGTATCACGTGATAGTTTTTCGTACGATTGTCGATAAGATAACGAATGTGACGATTCCATACCAGAGTTATCATCAAAGCATACGTTAGACTTTTTTTTATTGGCTTGTGTATATTGTTTTAATGGTGAAGCCTAGGAGCCTTAATGAAATACTTAATTAATAATTACTTATTCAAAATGCAATATAATTTTTCTCTTTAAAATTTCTCTGCTCTCAGATAATGAGAAATGTGCTGTCAGTCAAAATCCTGTCAAAAAGGCTTGGCATTGAATTTATTTTTAGCATTTCATCTATAATTCGAAACTTCAAGTTTACTTCCATTTTGGAAGCCATTATAAATGACGTAAAAATATTATGAAAAATATTTTAGAAAAAAAAATTAAGTGTTTTTAAATAAAATTGTTAAACCCTTTAAAAGTGCTTGCCTTGCAAAAACAGGCAATAAATATTTTAACCTCAAATATTGAGGATTATTATTAACTTAAACCATTATATCACACTACTATTATGCTATTTTGCTTACTAAACAAAGAAATCAAATTATATTCTTACCCATTAAGTTGTTTATAATAAAAATTATAAATTACATTTGAGACTATATTTGGGTAAATAAAATACCAACAAAATTAATTTCTAAAAATGTTTATCACATAGAGCTGTCAGTACAAAAACTTTATTACGAATAGTTGGTTATATATATATATATATATATATATGAATTGAAATAGATTTAAAATGTTTTTATTACAATAAACAAAACAAAATTTAAACATACTCGTACTCGTATTTAATAAAGAAAAGCAAATAATTTTAGAAAATACTCGTATGTGTGAAAGTACAGCATAGGTAAGATATGTAACAAGAACCAGAAAGCAAAAAAAACTCTATTTTTTTTTCTTTCCAATTTACCTGCACATTTGTTTATGACAGTATTTTAATTTCCTATTCCAAATATATGCAAATTTTAAACAAAGCCTTGGGTCTAGAAAATCTTATTATAAAAAGGTAGCAAAAGTAGGGGAGAATATTTTAATTTTAAATATTTTTCCTTTTATTACTTAAACTTTTGTTTTGAACAAATATCATAATGAAAATAGCATATAAACACAAAACTAGGACTTCAACTAACAATTCTGATACAATTACAATAAATATTAACTTTTGAGCTCACTCAGTTCGACCTAGTGATAGCCCTACTTTGTTTTTTATTGACCAACTTGTTATCATTCTTTATTTTGGCCCAATTGTAACTTCGTTTTCTTTTTACGAGCCAACTTGTGGCTGTTCTTTCTTTTTTAAAAATTATCTCTCTTTTTAAATTTAATTTTGTTGACATTAAATTAAAAATTCTTTTATTCACTTACTTTTGCTTTGAAATTTTTAAGTGGGTCCATATTCTGTTCACCATTATAATTATTTTTACTTTTGTATGCCATTAACTTAACTTATATCAAGGTCAATTATATCAATATATAGCCAGTTACTATTTTCACAAAATTGAACACATTACCAGGCTTAAAGGTGAAAATCTCTAAAACATTTCTGAAAGTGTGGGAAAATGAAATATTTTGAGTCATAACGTCGTGCGGGAATTTATGTGCTCTATCCTCCATTTTATATTTCTTATATATCTCGACTTGATGATGCCTCTTTAGGTTTTCGACCCAAAATTTTTCAAGTCTGCAATCCGTTTTCGGATATCTCGTCTAGTTTCGGAGATAAATAGTCGAAAACGGATTGCAGACTTGAAAAATTTTGGTATCAGAAACCTAAAGTAGCATTATTAAGTTGAGAAATAAGTATAAAATGATGGATAGAGCATCTAAACTCCCACATGACGACTAGCAACAAATATCCCTAAAAGCATGAAACACCTTTTTACACAACAACTAACACAGTTCAACAAAATAATTTTTTTGTTGCTTTTGACAAGAACTTATTTAAGTTTCATTTGAGGCTCAGAATATACATGATTTTAGTTTTTCAACTCTTCTTATTAAGACTTGTACCTTTTATTCAATGCATAACAGTCCAGCTGCCGTGCAGTGAGTTGAAATTATAATGATATATCATGCATTTTATATACAAAACATCAAAAGAGCGCCTCTAGTAATTCGAATCTATCTATATAAATAAAAATTAACGTTGTTCGTTGGCCATCGCATCAGTTGAAAACGGCTGAACTGATTTAGATGATATTTTTCTTTCTAAGGGCACTGCTACATGTTCAATATATACCGCGATATTGCAATTATAGCGATATTTATTGAACGTGTAACAGGCAGTATTGATGGATCGCGATCCATATCGCAGAATGGCCTAAATTATGAAATCCAGATCCCGGATCGCGATACGTTAATAAGAAGTGAAATAAAATATAAAAAGAAGACGCAGTGCAAAAAATTTAACAAATAAAAAGTAAAAAATTTTATTACATTTGTATAAAGTTTGTTTTAATAAATTGTAATGGCAAAATATAATCAAAGCGAGTGGATCCTGCCGGTGGAGTCGCAATTAACAGCCGAAATAATTATTTTATTTTTAATTTGGAGGCATTCCAGGAGTTGTGGGACTCCTCGGCTAAAGACATTTTTAATAACCGATCTGCACTGCATAAAAATAACGTAAATACTGACGCGATAAATATTGAACATGTAGCATACGCTCGTGATCCATCAATCCATTAAAATGGATCGCGATCCAAATATTGCAATATATATTGAACGTGAAGCAGTGCCCTAATGATCATCGTGATCCAACTTAGGTTTTTACGAAAAGAAAATTTTTCCCGCCCACTTTTACACCGACCTTTTTTGATTTACCTAAAATGAGAAAACGGCTCCATCGATTTGACTAATTTTTTCTTTAAATGTTTGTATTAATCCATATTAAGTTCTCATTGGGAGAAAAATTTGCCACGCCTACTTTTATGCCCAATTTTTTCTATTTAACTTTAAATACTGATTTTTGTATATCTTCAGAATGGTTACAGCTAGAGTTTCAGAATTGGGTCTGAATGACTTCATGGGCAAGGCAAATCATTAGTCAGAAAGTGGACGTCATTGGAAAAGTGGGCGTGACACCTCCCATACAAGTTAAAATTTGATTTCTTTATACATACGTACCTTTAGAAGTGTTGAAGATAAAGTTGCTGAATTTGGTGTGATTGATTTCCTACTCATTAAAAATTATTAGTCCATAAAAGGGTGGACAAATAGTTGTGGTAGCTTCCAGACAAACTAACAGTTGAGTTCAGTATATCTTGAAATCAGTAACAGTTAAAGTTTTTGAATTTGGTATGAATTACTCCGTTGTCACTAAAAATCATCAGTCGAAAAATGTGGACAAATGTAGTGGTAGGAGTAGCGAAGCACGCTGGGTTGAAGATAGTACTTAATATAACTTCAAATAACGAAAATCCTGCTCAGTATAATAAAAGAAACTAGTCTGATGTAAATTTGTTTTATTTCCTCCCAGAGAAGTGGTCACTATGTTGTTTCGTACAAAAATAAAAATGTTTATACGCTGATTACACATGTTTTTTACAACAAGAACAGAGCACTACTTTAGCAACATTATTTCATAATTATTTCTTACGCCAAATGTATATTTATGTTTAATTTGACAGCTTTTCCTAAGAAATTTTGAACACAATACCAGCCTATATACGAGTATTTATAAGTAGATAAGCAATAAGATTAATTTTTAAAAAAAATTTTCGTATGAAGCGGATTTTTATTCACTCTGCTATAGATAGATTAAAAGCTAGGCTTAATAAAACATCACTAGGAGGATAAAAAATAAAAAAATAAAACAAAATTGTGCCAATTTGACCCAAATACTGCAAAAGGGGTAATCTGAGTAAGGCCTTTAGCAGGCCTTTAAATATCAGAGTACTTTTGAAAGCTTACTGTTGCATGCTTTTTTTGATTATTTTCATTTAACAAATAAGTAACATTTGCTAAAAACACATGTGCAAAAAGTATTAGACTTTATAAATAATTTTACTAGATTTTATGGTCTAAGTTTAGGCATCCATTATAATAAAGTATTATTTACCATAAAAGTTCTAATTTACTAACATTTTACAAACAAACAAAAAAAAAAAACTTTATAAATTGTTTTTAAAATGAAAGGGCAGCAGTGAAATAGAAATCAAATGCAAATAAAACACAAAACTTTAAATGTTTAAGTATTGCGAGTATACGAGTATTATTAAAATAAATTTCAAACTGTTACACAAAGTTAAAGTTGTAGAATCTAGAGAAAAATATATATACAAGACCATATAAATATGGAAATTCGAAAATTTTGTGAACAAAATACCAAAACAGATACAAACAAGATAAGTGTTTGTTTAAACGACAGTTTAGTAAATTGTTATAACTCTTTAAAATTAATATATTTATTTTCTATTTCGAAGTGTTTAAAAGCTTTTAAACATACTTAAATTATTTGATAACATAACCAAGGCCACTCTCTCTCTCTCTTTCACTGTCTGACCATGTCTTAGCCAAGTGTTGATAACTAAAAACCATATTACACATCACATTTTGAAACCATTTACAATATTATGACAGCATAAAACTTAATCACCTTCTGACAGTTTGGAAAACCACTGCTGCTCCTTTGTGTTGCAAGGGATTTTTGAAAATAATATTTAACTACAACTGACCAGCAGAAGAAAGATTCTTTTTCTCCAACAATTAATAAATAAATTGAGCATGAAAATATGATTTGACTTTAAGCTATTTTGTTTATTTTATAGACAAATCTAAATGCTTGGTTTCTTCATGTGGTTGCATGTAAATCATTACAAATTTTAGTTTTAAATAATGGTTTAAATTAAAAATTTATTTACATTTTACAATAAACACATGCATACATAATAATTTAAACTATTGTGTATATATTGTTAACAGATAAATTGTTATAGAATTTATTTTTAATATTTTGTTTTATCTATTTTTATTGTATGTTTGAGAAATAAATCTCAATTAAAAAAATTTTTACTTAGCATAGTATAAACATAGTAAAAAAAATATTATTTAAAATAAATGTATTATTGTTTAAAGAAAAATATGTACTGAAAAAGTAGCATACTTTAGGACGATTTTAATATTTTTCTCAAAAAAAAAAAAAAATTTAACTAATGAGATATTTGCAGTATTTAAAGCATCACTTACTATACATTATAATGAAATCAATTTGAATTTGATTGGTTGAGTAGGAAATAGTTTATGATCTATTGAAGATTTAAACCACTTAACACTAGGGCGATCGATATTCAGTTCCTTCGAAAATATCAAATTTGTGATAAACGGGTTTAAATTAACTTTTTATAAAATAAACAAACTTAATAATTTTTTTTTTTATTGAACCAATACTCAGGGGTAAACTCCTACTCATGCTGTGTATTGGAATGTAAAATTGCGTATGTAGATAGATTTATTATTAAGTGCTTTTTTTTTTTTGTCGGTGAGACAAGTTGCTGGCAGTTGATCACTCAAAGGCCACTGTTACACCTTCACCTTTAAATGATCAACGGCAATTGCCCCATCTGAAGTTGAATGATAATTCTAAGTGGTGAGCGTCTCCACTAAGTAGGTTAGCTGTTATCTTCCAGAAGGTGGCGCTATAGTACTGATCATTCATTTTTGATGCCTGCCAAAGGTGGAATAGAGTGCAAATGTCAGGGAGCAGGGACATCGTGAAGGGGGAACCTTTTATTTTTAAATTATAATTTCTAAAAAACCGATTTTTTTTTTTTAATTTTTTCGGGGTTGTTTGAGTTTTTGTGCGAGCGCTGTCACCACTTTAGTTTAAAATAATATGAATTATAAAATCGATTTTTTATTCAAACACTTATGAGTTGGAGTTAATTTTGTGAATGACTAGGAGGTGAAGCTGTTGTAAAACCTTTGAAACTTAATGTTTTAGAAAACATTTGATATCTATTTCTGTCCTGTCTTTATCCACACGTTTGAAAGAAAAAAACTGCCCAACATAATTTGTTTTATTTGTTCGACTTAAGAAAAAAGTATACGAAAATAATTATTTTTACGACAACACAACTTAGCCGATCTGCAATGATAAGCTAAAACAGTATGCTTAAGTTTGTGTAACACAACAAGACATACATATATAGTACAGCATGGTATTTAGGAAAAGACCAATTTTATACAAACTATACTACAGGACTTTAGTTAATTAGTGGCTATGAGGGCGCTCAAGCAATTGAGTTCATGACGGCTGAATGAATACATAAACTATTTTATTTGAGCTTTAGCCAGCACTGCTTTAGTTTGCAATTTTCATTGCTGTACTTATCGGATTAGATCTGTAACGTCCCTGTAAATTTGTATATAATCATGACAATTCCTTACACAGTAGATTGATTATAGTAAACGTAATCGTACAGTTAAATTTTAAACTATTTTTACGCACTCTTCGACTAAATCGATACAAAGTTCAAATTATATGCTGAAGACCCGAGTTCGAGCTCCAGGAAAAGTGAAAAATTTTTTTTTATTTATTTTGTTTCTTCAGAAACGCTTTAATCAAAGTTAAATTCGATAAAGAAATTAGATTTTTGCAATGAATTTTTAATAATCAAAAGAAAAAATGATGATGGAATAGTACACTAGCTAAACTGAACGTATGTTTTCGACTCCAGAGTTCTTTGTGTCCTGTGGATATTTTTTGAAAAGTGTGAATTAAAAAGTTGATGTTTGGTCTATACACAGGACATAAAGAACTCTGATAATACTACCGTAGCTGGAGTCGAAAACATACGTTCAGTTTGGCTAGTGTACTGTTACTTCACGGACATCATTTTCTCTTTGAATTATCAAAGAATTCATTGCAAAAATCTAAATTCTTTATAGAATTTAAAATTAAATTAATTTTAATTCCAATATATGATTTCTAGAGAAAATTCTTTCGAGACTGTCGTAGCTGGGATCGAAAACATATTATTTAATAGTATTTAGTTCTGATCTAAAGAAGGCATGTCTAAAGAAACAAAAACAATTTAAAAATTTCTGGATTACCAATTCCATTAGCAGCTCATTCAAAATTAAAAGTCGTATTTGTTAAAGAATTTTTTTCTTAGAAGTATTCATATATTTTACAACTTAAAATGATAGCTAAGATTTGTCTTTGGAAAAAATGTCTTTAACATTTCCTGTGTTCATTTAACACTCGTTTCTGCCAGAATTGGACAAATTATTAGTCTATTAAGAAAATATAAAACAGTTTTAGTAGTTTTTGGTTTTCTATGATACCACAACACTTTGGAATCTATAAAAGTTTGTGTCGTTTTTCTTTCTTTAAACAATTTCATATTGTTATGTTGAAATGAAGTTTGATAATGCAGCCACATACTTATGTATATGTGCTTATATATAGAATCTTAAACAATCATTAGTATATGTATATGCATGAAGATTTTGAAAAACTTGGTTTAATGACCAAATATCTGCATTATGTGCGTCTTATAAAATGTTTCGTAATAATTTAAAGTTTCTAGTATGAGTATTACTGGTTGTTTTGTGTTGCACATTTTTTTTTATATTTAAACTGCACAATATTCGTATCAAATGATTTTTCTTAATTTATGTATATATTTTTATCTATTATTTTTTTTTCTATTTTATTACTGTTGTCTTTCCTTTTCTTTCCTTTTTTTATTGTTTCTGACAATTTTTCTGACCCTAGTGGCAAGCATACACATACATATGTATGTATGTACGAGTATGTATATGTCTGGTCTTATGCTACATAAACAATATTTTATGATTATTTTGTAAAATTTTTTTTTCACATATTTTTTTATTTAAGCAACTTGTACTCTACTCTTGTAGGAAAGTAGCAAAAAAGAGCAGCAGGGGAAATATTATCAAACATTCTGTGTTTAGAGTTAAAAATATAACAGAAAAATATCCACAAACTGTGCACTATTTGGACATAAAACCCAATAATAAAATAAATATATTCGTGATATCTTTTCATTATGAACAAATGATATGTTGACTGTGTCCTGGACTTTCGTTGGTATTTTTTGGATTCTTTTTTTTTTTTTAATAAAAATTCTATTTTGTGTTTTACTTTAGTGTTGAAAATTCTGTAGCAAAATATGTTTCTACAGTTGATAGCTAACAAAGGGTTATATTTGTAATACCACACAGTGACCTTTAGAAAATATACAGTCACACAGTTTTTTTTTTCCTTTTGTTTGAGGCTACTTTTGTGTGTGTTTCTGAAAACATTTACAAAATCTTTGTTTGGTCTGTGGCAATTGGGTCCGCCCTAATACATATTTGGTTTTAACCTTACAGTGAAAATCTTAATGATAATTCATATCCTTACTTTGGCTTTCAAAATTTTAATATAAAATAAAAACTACTGTTATATTTTTGTTTGTTGCCTTTTTCTATTTAGGATTGAGCATATTTGGAAAGTTACTTTAATATTTAATATCTAGAAGGACATTGCTGTTAGTAGTAATTACTCTAAATAGTTTGGCACTTAAGTTATGTTTTTTATAACTCTTTAATTCCATCTCTTTAGGAAAAGGCAACAAATTTAAAATATTATTTTAAAGACTTGTTTGAGACCTTGTGATATTATTAAATTTTTTTAAGTTTGTTTGTAAATAGAATATAATACGGAAACAAAACAAACTTAAAATATTCATACATCTGGGGGGGGGTATCGTGGTATCGTGGTTAGAGCGCTAGCACAAAAACTCAAACGGCCCAGGTTCAAGTTCCAGCAAAGGTAAAAAATTAAAAAGTTAATTTGCGGTCTTTTTGAGATTATAATTTAAAAAATAAGAGGCCCCCCCCATCCAAAAACACCACCTACAAAGAAACGGCTCCTTGACATTCCACTCTATTCCGCCTTAAAAAATTTCAACAAAAAACGAATGATCAGGAGAAAAGCGCCACCTATTGGGAAATAGCAGATAACCCCTAAATCTACTTAACGAAGGTACTCACCGCAACCAACATGCAACGATGGGTCCATTGCTGTTAATTATTCAAGGGTGAAGGTATAACACAGCAATTTGTTTCATAATATAAGGGTAAGGTGGAATGGAGTAGAATGTCAGGAAGTAGTTACTTTGAAGATTTAATTTTACACCTTTGTTGGGATTCGAACCTGGGCCGTTTAAGTGTTTGTGCGAGCGCTCTAACCAGTAAGCTAACGAGGGAGTTTCCAGCAAAATTTACATTTTTAAAGCTAAATTTTGTTCGATATCGATACCGTAATTTGGCCCCAGGTCTGGCTTTCGACCGTTTAAAGTTATTTGGGGTGGGTGGCTTGGCGCAGTGTGCTAGACTGAATCGTTCTATTTGTTCTATTCCACTTTGTAAACAGCTATGGTAGGCTGCAGTTCTTTTCGAGCTGGGGTAAATTCAATGTGCTTCTTTAATGGTTTCAAAACGGTACTTTGTGGTAATTGTAGTTGATAACTTGATTGGTTTGCTCTAACCATCTGACATACCTACCTATCTATTTTAAATAAACCAGTGTTTAAACTTTTGCTGATTTACACACATAATTAGGCATTACAACCCTGTTTTATGGTTACGGTCTAGCTTCTCGCAGCACCGAAATTATGTGTGTCAATTTCTATCCATGAATACCGGGACCTACAGTTCAATGACGACTCTGAACGACAGACTTGAGAAGCTTTTTCATGGCATTCAGTTACTCTCTTAGTAATTGCTAAGATTAAGATAAATAAAATAAATTTTAACTTATTATTTTTAGTAAGTCTAGTTTAATTTAAATTGAAATTTAATTTAATTTTAATTTTATTTTTCTAATTTACTATTTCAGAATGCTGTTCAGGCGCTTGTTATCTTAAGCAAACATGAAATGAAATGGTAAGTTGTTTAAATGATTTATAAAGAATTTATAACGTTCTTAGTGGAAATGGTAAAAATCAGGTATATTTAAGCATTTAAAAACTTTCCAACTGTGTCAGGAAAAGAGTTCTTAAATATGAAGTTGTCATGAGCATATGCTTTAAAGTTTTTCTTAAAATCTCTCATGTCATAAAACTTAAAGTTGCGTGTGTGAAGTTTTAAACTTTCTTTCCTTTTTGTTTTTGTTTTTAAATTCAAATTAAAAAACTATTTAAGATACATACATATATGTACATATATCTGTATGGTTTAGCACTCAATAAATAAACCAACAATTAAAAATTTTAAATATTTAAAATCTATAAAAAAAATTTTTATGAAGTTTGTTATCCAGTTTGGATTTTCTGTATAAAGTAGTTCATATTATGCACTCGAATGTGTGTGGCTTTTTGTGAAATTACTTATAAAAAATGTTCCCCTTGTATTTATTATATATATATATATATTTTGTTAAGAATTCATTATAAAATAAATATTTATGGTAAACATCAGTTACGTACTCGTACAATGAACATTTTAACAAGCTACTTAAATTGTTTCTAACAACTATTTTACTTTCGATAATAACAACGTAAACATTGTTTATGTAAGAGCTTATAGAGTATAAAAAACAAAAACAAAAGTTCTATAAAAAAACAAAAGATTTTCTCGGTTTTTTTTTGTGGTGTTTCATATGGTATTTATTAAAGTTTGTTATAAGCCTTTAACAACAGCCCCATACAGTAGAATACACGGAAATTAAAACAATTTCAGGCTTTAATGCTTTCAAAATTAACTCCTTGTTTTGGCATTATTTAGAGAATATTATTAAAAATAAAAGTGTATAATGGGCTTAAAATTAAATCATATTCCGGGCTTATTTATGTACTGCCATAATTACTTTTTTTTTGTGAGCCAATTTTCTATGGTTGTTATTTTAAAAGGGAAATTATTGTTGTGGGTTAAAAGAGTTTCTATATAAAGGCTATTCTACTGTTAAATCATATTTTGTTAGAAAGTACGATACATTAAGTATGGGATAGAAGACATAAGCCAGAGACCCCATATGCAAATTGAAAAAGAAAATTTAAAAATATTTTATAGAAATTTAAAAAAAAAAAATATGTATGGGAAAGAGATTGGATAAGAAAAAGTAAATTTAAAATTATTATTTGCTAAAATACAGTCTTGTTTATTAAGCAAAGTGCAAACAAAAAGTGTGTTCAAACTGGTTAGTCGAAGATTGAATGTCCCACAACAAAATGTGCTACCAAAGAACAAATGAAAAATTACCACAAAATTTTTAATGGAATGCAACAGCGTAAGCCTTTGGGGCCATTTTTTTAATTAATTTTGCCTTTTTTTTATTTAGGGTTATTTTGTTTAACAAACAATGGTCCCAAAAAAATAATAAATAATTTTGCTTTGTGGAGAAATGATGCCAAAGGCCATAAATTGAAAAATTGAAGTAATTTTTTAATTGAAATATTGCCTCAGTAAAGAGAGCAAATCGTAATAAAACATAGAAATTCCTATATTGTTGGAAAGAAATTATTTTTAAGTAAAATTATTATTACATTTTCCTAATATATAAGATTTTGTTGTAATGATGAAACAGAACGGGTGCTTAACGATATTTTCCCTACAAATTGACACATAAAAACGCAGCAGAATGCAATCACGAAATAGAATCTATTTTATTTTGACAGCACACTTTTATTAAATTTCTTACATTTTGCAAACATACCCATATGGTTTTTTAGTTTTAGTGCAAAGAGAAATTAGAAAAAAAAATTTTAAAAAAAGCGCCACCTATTGGGAGTAGCAGATAACAGCTAAACCTACTTAGCGAAGGCACACTCACCACACAATCAACATGCAACGATGAGGCAATTTCTGTTGATCATTCAAGGGTGAAGGTATAACACTGGGCTTTCAATGATCAATTTGTCTCATTCCTAAGGCGCTTGACAATAATATAATAATTAATAATAATATATGTACTGTCCTTTCCAAAATTTCAATACAATGCACATTCAGTAGGGGTTTACTCCTGATTATTGGTCTCAAATAAAAAAAAAATAAAAAACATTTGAAAGTTTAAATAAATTATAAAGTTTGTGATTTTTGAATGAATAATTTACAGAAGTGCGTAATCATGATTGTATATAATGGATGTTTTTTATAGAGTGATACAAGTTTAAATCATTATAAAGCAATGAAATATATTTTTTTGTATTAATGTAACGTGCTTGGTTACATGTGGCCGCTACGGTTGGCGCGTAGAAAGCGCAATCTGGAACACCAATTTTCAACAACTTTTCGCAGCATTTGCGGCCGTATTTCGCCGATAACTCTTCGAAAGTTGATTTCCAAGTGTTTAATTGTTTTCGGTTTATCGACGTAGACAATTGATTCAACACAACCCCAAAGAAAGTAATTGAATGGGGTTAAATCACACGATCTTAGTGGCCAATTAGTTGGGCCATTATGTGAAATTATTCTTTCATTATTTCTTGTAGCACCCGCTGGATGACATGTGGCTCCATCCTGTTGTAACCACATATCAGTAAGATTTCTGTCACGTAATTGAGGTTCGAAAATATGTAGAATTATGTTCTAACGATCATAAATTGCTCCAAACAATAATTTTTTGTGGATGTGGATTATCTTCACTCCAAATGCGACAATTCTGCTTATTTATGTACCCATTCAACCATAAATTGGCTTAATCGGAAAATAAAATTTTAAATGGAAATTCAAAATCGATTTCAATAGAATAGAACAATTGTTTTGAATACTGAGACCTATAACAGACTTAAAACGTTTGTTCATGGCAAGTTTCGGTAGACGCCGAAAAAAGAATTTTTGTTTTTTTTAATATTTGTTTACTTTTAAGATGTCAAAGCTGGGGTTTGAACTCTGAGATCTCTTCTAAAGTAAGGCAATTACAATTCTTCTAAGAATTTTTAATTTTATATAATTTTAAACATATTTGATTATAACTTGGGCATATAACTGCTTTGCTAGAAATAAATGATGAAACAGAATACTATAGCAACGACAAGCAAAAACTACTCTCAGGGAAAACAGGGCCATAATTTAGAAGAAGGTTGCAGCTTTAACATTTCGATTTCGATGGAAATCGATTTTCATCACAAACGTGAATATTGCAGAACACGGCACATATATTTTAATTTATAAAATTTTGTACGTTTCATAAAGAATTATTTGGCAAGTTTTGTCAAAAAGCTTTCATTAAATGTATATTTTTTTTTTTTTCTATGGACACGGTAGTAAGCAAAAACTCTAATATTTTACTAATTTTCAGCACTGCATGGAAATATCAAACTAAACAACCCTTTATTTTTCTAATCAATTTTCTTATCGTACATGGTTCTAACATTACAAGTACGTTTCAACATATTTTCTTACTTACACAAGTAGTTTATTATTTAAAAAAGAAACAAGAAGAAGAGAAAAACTTCTAAGACTGCCATCACGTCGTAAAAATTTTGAAGTCACGGTTTTTCTAGTGTTTTATTTTTGTTTTTTTTTTTTTTTCTAAAAAATTTGAATGAATTATCCAGGCATAGCGTGACAAAATGTTTAAATAGCAAAAAAAAAAAAATAATATTGAATATCAAGAAGAAGAAATATATATATTTTTAAATATATGAAAAAGGTACAAAAATAGAACGTGTTTTAAAGAAATGAAAATTTTTGATTTGCGTGTTGGTCATCAAGAAAACACAGTTTTACATGAAATACTCGTAGTAAGAGAAACCAAAAAGAATACTTCAGAAACGACATTTCTTATGTCCTCACCATGTTTATCAGGACATTTAAATGTACGGGTATACTATTTTCAGTAAATAAAGATGCGTGTTTAATTGTGATATATTTTAAATATATCTACACACGTACATGTGTTTGTTTATATGTACTCGTATTAAGAAATTATCAGTAAAACTATCGTGGGAAATGTATGACGTCAAATAATGTCAAGCAAAAGTCAAACTAAAAAGAAAATAGGCGAGTGTTTTTTTTTTTAATAAATATTTAAATATTCTTAATAAAATTTTAATAACTATACAATAATATTCATTCAAAGTGTGGTAAAATAATGTTAAGGGTTAAGCAGTAACAAAAAATTAGTTTCAAAAGTAGCTTCTTCTATGGCCCCCGCAACTAAGTATACTAAATATAACAAATGTAGCAGATATTACAGAAAATGCCAATTTATAGCTTCTTTTTTATGTAAACATTACTTTTTTGCTACACATTTATTGCCGCCTGCTTCTGTTACAAACACGAAGAAATAGCAAATTTGGTTGTCAATTCAATTTGACATTAAACAAAGACGACAGAAACAGAAAATGTGAACAAAATGAAAACGAAAATAAAATTATAAAAAAAACACAAAATAATAACTATTAATATAATCATTTACGCCCTAATTTGCATGATGTTTTTTAAGACTCTTAAATAATTATAAATAGTTAGACAGAGGGCTAATCAATCAAATCCGTGAACAACTATAATAAGCTCAATGTAGCGTTTTGACACAACTTGATGATCACACTGGATTCCTACAAGCAAAAGAAAGAACTACCGCCTGCCATAGCGGTATGAGAGTAGAAAGTTCGTTCCCCAGTGCCAAGTTATTGAAAAAAAAGTTATTGTATATACTTGTTATGTCTCATAATTTTTTTCGAACTGATTTCAATTCAAATTTATTTCTAAGTCGATGCTAATTATAAGGGATTATTCAAAAAAAAATTTATTGATTTGACACTTTTTTGTAGAAAACAAATATCATCACATTATAAAACTTAACTAGAATTAGAACGTGGTTGTTCTTAAAAACAAATGAATTTTTCTTAAATAGTTACAGAATACATAACTGGCCTTTAAAACCCTTTTCATAGCACTTATGTTGTGTGTGTAAATTTTTATCCATGAGTACCGGGACCTACAGTTTAATGTCGACTCCGAACGATAACTTAAGAAGCTTGTTCATGGCAATGAGTTAATCTTAGAGCTTTTCGCAGAAGTCTGCTTGGAGATAGTCGCCGAAACAAATATTTTTTTTCAATATTTCTTTGCTTAAAGATGTCAGAGCCGGGGCTTGAACAGGAGCTCTTAAAGAATTTACTCAGGGCAAATATGCATACAGTCACTTGAAAATTTCATGAGATGTGCTATGATGTCCTCTTTTCGCAAATTTGTTGTTTATTATTATTAAAAGTGTTTTCTTATATATGTATAAAAAACTTATAATTTTATGACAATAGAACATAATACCCTATATACTTATATACATACATACTATATACTAGTGTGTCCCTAAAAAAATTTTTTTTTTGGGGATCAAGCTTATTTTGGACCACTATGAGGCAAAGTATTTTTGAGAATTTTTTCAGATTTTTTGGAAGTGGTTTAGAGGTCGCGCAAATTGATTTTTAATCAAAAATCGAGCTTTTTGGGCTCTATTTCAATTTTGGCTATGAATTGGTAAAAAATCGATATTTTCTCGGCTTCTGAGTCAATATTGTTAAAGAAAATATTCCGATCTTTAATTTTATGTGCATAAATAATAAGTTTCGGCAATTATTTTGCACATTTTGATACATTATATAAAAATTTTTCCTAAATTTTAAACAAATATCGAAAACAATGGTTTATAATTTTCAAAATTTATATAAAGACTAAAAAAACTAATGATGCAGTTTAAAAGATTATTAAGTTTTAAATAAATTGGCAGAAAAAAAATTAATTTTCTTTTACCGTTCTCGAGTTGTACCCTTTAAAGCTTTGTACCCACTGCATGAAATTTTTATATATTTTTATTTGTTATAAATCATTTATTGGGATTCTTGTGATGCTGCTCTATGCCCTACAGTTAATTCTGAAAGTCTGTTTCAGAAGGCATTAATTTCTGTTGTATGTAGCTGCTTTCGAATAATAAATATTTTTAGGGAGTATATAAATTTCATCATCCAGCGAGCTCGGTTAATAGCTTCAGGAGATTTTAGTGTTGGATGGTGCTCAGGTCTATCACCCAAAAAAATAAGTCTCAGTTGTGCATTTCTTTATAATCTTCATATTCTCCAGTTGCCCTTTTATAAAAATTATTAGGTCTTTTGTATCAATAATAATTAATTGGGATAATTTTTCCAACAATTTCGTGGTTCGTACAATCCGAAAAACTGTTTTTAGCCCACCTATGCTGAAGACTGACGAAAATTTAAATTTGTGGGGATGTAATGTGATCCTCAATATTAAGGGCGTTAAACATTGATCCAGCAATTAGTTCCAACATATGGTGGCGACATACCAAAAATATTACGTCTTTTTTTAATTTTTGGAAAAGTAAAACGCATGCCCCAATCCGCCGTCCCGTATTGGAGCTTGTCGTGTCCGCACACATAAATTAGACATTTTCAGTTAGATTCCAGCATAAAACCTCTTATCTCAAGCCATAAAATTGATCTCAAGCACTAATCAAAAACCGCTTTTTACCGTCCTGCACTTATCTGTTTTTTAAGGCATTCCAGGAAGCAAAACACAGAGTTCAATAATTCCAAGTTGTAAATGATGTCGTAGAACGTGGTGTGGCCTTGGCTAGTAGTTATTTTAATATCACAACTTCTGAAACACACTTTCAGAATTTACTGCAGGGCATAGAGCAGCATCGCAAGAACCCCAATAAATGATTTATAACATTTCTAATTTTGTTGTTGTTGTTTATAAAATTGTTCTATATTCCGATGCCAACCTAGTTCACACTTTATAGTATTAAAAATAGGTTCAAAACTTTAAAAGGGTATAACTTGAGAACCGTAAAAGAAAATTTATTTTTTTTCTGCCAATTTATTTAAAACTTAATAATCTTTTAAACTGCATCATTAGTTTTTTTAGTCTTTATATAAATTTTGAAAATTATAAACCATTGTTTTCGATATTTGTTTAAAATTTAGGAAAAACTGTTATATACATACATACATAACTGGCCTTTACAACCCTGTGTCAGGATTACGGCCTAGCTTCTCGCAGCACTCATGTTGTGTGTGTCAATTTTTATTCATGAGTACCGGGACCTACAGTTTAATGTCGACTCCGAACGACAGACTTGAGAAGCTTGTTCATGGCAATTAGTTACTCTCAGAGCTTTTGCCAGAAGACTGCTGAGAGGTAGTCGCCGAAAGAAATATTTTTTTTTCATATTTCTTTTTTTGAAGATGTCGGAGCCTGGAGTCGAACCCAGGGCCCATGTCTTAGTAAGCCAACACACTAACCACTAGACCACGGCGACTACAAAAAAACTGTTATATAATGTATCTAAATGTGCAAAATCATTGCCGAAACTTATTATTTATGCACATGAAATTAAAGATCGGAATATTTTCTTTAACAATATTGACTCAGAAGCCGAGAAAATATCGATTTTTTACCAATTCATAGCCAAAATTGAAATAGAGCTCAAAAAGCTCGATTTTTGATTAAAAATCAATTTGCGCGACCTTTAAACCACTTCCGAAAAATCTGAAAAAATTCTCAAAAAAACTTTACCTTATGAGTATCCAAATGATCTTCCCACGAATTCCAATTTTTTATTTTTTTTGGGACACCCTAATATATACCTATATTATTGTGTGGGTAACTTAAATTAAACGGCAGTAATTATATGTTTAGTATGGTAGATTTCTAATGCAAGGGTTGTGAGGTCGATTGTCATCAGAAACCCTATTCTGCGATACTTCATAGAGTTTATGGTCCTAATCACTCGGCTCCTAATAATTAATTAAAATATAATTTAATATTGTATATTAATTTAGGAAATGTATTTTAAAAACATAACTTTTATATTTTTATGTTTGGTGTCCTTCTTTTTTTTTTTTGTTCTTGTGTTCACACAAAAAATGAAAACGTTTTTACGTGTGATTCAGTTGATTGTATTGAATGGTGGTATAACCTTTCTTTTTTCTGCCATGATTTGTTGGAACTGTTTGTTTTGTATTTTTTATATCGAAATACATGCATAAAACAAATAATTGACGGAAAGTGAAGTATTTTTGACAAGCAGGCATACATACATAAATAGTTCAAGCACAAACAAATAGGGCTTGAAGCTATTGTGCTTGTTTACAAAGCAAAAATTTACAACAAAACAAAAATAAAAGTGAAATTAAATTGTTGATTCGTTCGTCAGCATCAACAACTTTTCAGTACCTTAAGGAGTTAATAAAAAAAACGTATTTTTAAATATTGTAACATCTATGGAAAACATATATTAAAATCGATTTTTTATATATTTATTAAAATATATGATATAATTATATGTTCAGTGGCTGTCAGTATGGCTTTTGCAGTAGGTGCTCTACTTGGTGGAGCGCACCTATTCATTGGATTGGTAAAAGCTCTCAATTCGAAACTTGATACTTATGTTGTCGGTCAATAACAATCTAAAATTTAATTCTATTTACTCTTTTGCAAATGGCAGCAACAATTATATTCATTTGAATGTAAACCAAGTCTTTTATATATTGGTGTGGAAAGGCTGAATGTAAATAAAACACCAGCAAATGACTTTCCGACAATATCATCCAAATAACTGCCATCCCTAAATAAAAGCGGCAAGCGTTTGCTAGCTGTCAAAATTTCTTATGCCCATACAATTTGTATGAAGCATACCGAAATAATGCGAAAGCAACGCTTGGCAATTGGAAAATCCAATTTTGACAGAGCGTTCAAAAGTAAAGTTCGTTGCAAAAGGCAAATACATAATATGTAAACAAATAAGATAAAACAGGGTTGTGATATAAACATATGCTGTTTGGATAACCCTGTTTAATTTGTAAAGGCAAAACAATAAACAAAATGGATGATAATAAATACTAATATAAAATATATTAAATATAAATACGATAAAACTATAAAAGTTTGTTTACGTCACAAAAACCAATAGAATAATGCACTTTATTATTAAAATAATCAGGATTGTTATATACTCGTAATCATATGTTGTTTGGAACCCTGTTTTTAATGTTTTGACTAAACATTGACGCTCTTATTTAGGGATAGAGGTTCGGATTAAACGCTAAGCGTAAGAAAACGTTCCGCTTGCCGCTATTATTTAGGGATGGCTGTAAATTGGTCATGTGACTAGAACGTGGTGGTCACAATTACTGGGAAGAAAGGCGCCCTTGACATTTTAGACATACACATGCATTAACTGTAAGATACGCTTGAATGATTACAATTTTCGATTGCAGAGAGAAGCATTCAAGTACTTGGGTTATTTGAAACGATGCACAAAATATTACCCTTCATCTGACTTTTTTAATTTTTACAATACTTTTATCTGACCTATCATAGAATACAACTCTCATGTATAAACCAATACTTCAAAATCCATTTGGTGTTTCCCCACCAAGTACAAAAAAGACCGAAAATGCTTACCAACAATGGTAGGGATTTGTTGGCGCATCATTGCAATGTGGCATGGGTTTTTTTGTTCTAAAGACAGTAAAATGGAAATTAATTTCTAATAATTGCATAGGGAGTCTTTGTACCTTTGGTTGTCCAGTGAAACTCACAATGCATAAAGAGAATTCGTTCCTTAACTGTAAAATATTTGTTTTCTTATTGAATAGTTTCCCCACTGGTATTTTTCCTGTCATTTATGATATGAGTAGATTCATAAGAAATGTCCACACACACTTCTTTTTCTTTCTATTTTCGCGAAAAATATTTTCATTTACCTTTAAGTAAAGGCCTATACAAAAATCTTTTAAGTTATTTTTAATTTTTTTTGTTTTGTATGACAACAGCCCGCTTAAGCTTAAAGTATTGAGTAAAAACAAATAGAAATTACAAAAAACAAAGACTATTGGCCTTTGTTGACTTATTTCAATTTCCATTTATTTATTTATTATTTTTTTAAATTACACACTATAGGCTTTTAAAGCTTTCCTTTTATTATATATTTAAACTAATGAGTACATTTAAAGCCAGTAAGTGTTACCAGGTATTGTTTCCCTATTTCTTTATTTCCGCTTTCTTGGCTACATTACGCAAAATTTTCTTAAAGTTTATTGTTAAAGAAGTTCACAATTGTTAACTGTAAAGTATCAAAAGTACTTAAATCTTTCCTTTGGCATATTTAAATATTATACCGTTTCCTCTTGCACGTATAATTCATAACATTTTCATTAATCTTCTACAAAAAATGCTGGCAAAGAAAAGAAAAAAAGCAACTGAATTCTTTTGTTCTGTTCTAGGTTTCTTAAAACATACACAAAAATCTTAAAGAAAAAGAACACAACATTGCAGAAACAGAAAAGCTTCAACTTTTCATAAATAATTTAATAAAAACAGGCTAAAAAGGAACTGTTTATAAAAAAAGCACAATAGGAAACGGAAGACGATGGTGTTTATATATGCGCATGAGAAGTAGAAATGTCGGAAAATGGAAATTTAATAATAAAAATTATAACAACAATAAAATACTTTTTAATTAATTTTCACCCCAGGAGCAGAGGGTTCAAATATGAATTATTTATGTGGGACTTAAAATACAAACTTCGTGATGTTTACCAAAAAAAAAAAAAAAATAAAGAAAAACCCTTTCTCAAAGCTATTTTCTGCTATAAAAACAAAACAAATTTAAATTATTTAGATAAATATTTTCCACAACATTTTAAATAAGTAACATATTTTAAAATACTTAAAAGGTTAAACGCCATCTGTTCAACATTTGTTTTACTTCTTAAAAATTTTATAAAAATTTAATTTTAGAAAATGAAAAAAAAAATTAATTACTTTCAGTTTTAAAGTATTATTCAAATTTAAATTCAACATTGACTTCTTTAGTGCAAAGATAAATGAGACTTAAATGCCATTTAAATGGCACAACTTGTCCATTTAACGCTAGGAACACAATTGGGACGAAAGACGAATTTCGCCCACCTCGACGAATTCGTCAGCTAAAATTCTCTGCATTAATTCGTCGTATGAAACACAATAACGATGAATACATACATAACTAATAAAATAATTCTTTCCCATATTTCATTTATGGCACATTTTTATTGATGCCAGATTATAGAGGCATTCAGAACATTGCACATATTCAATAATTATTTTAATTGTGTCCATTTTTTTATTTGTTTAATATATATACACTTTGAAACTATTTCAGTAGTAAATATTCTATATATTAACGAGTAATTTAAATGACTCAAAATGTGGCAAAAAACAAGTAGAGCATTAAAAAATAACTTTATTTACTACAAAACTTACAAAGTAAAAGAAAGCATGTTCACTCTGAACTGATAAGTTCGTCGTTAGCCGGCGAATAAATTAAAATTAAATCTAATTTCAGTTTGTCGCTTACGGCGAATTATACCGTACGCCATAATTGTGTGCATTTTCATATTCACGAATATGTTTTATTTTTAGGGTTGAATATTCGCGACCAAATATTTGTCGTTCGCACCAATTGTGTTCCTAGCATAAGTTTTATATCTAAACATATCGTCGTGCGGGAGTTTAATTGCTCTATACGCCATTTTTGAAATCTAGAGTTATGATGCTAATTTAGGTTTTTGACACCAACATTTTTAAAATCTGCATTCCGTTTTTGGCTATTTATCTCCGAAACTTGACGAGATATCCTAAAACGGATTACAGATTTGAAAAATTTGGTTTCGAAAACCTAAAGTGGCATCATTATCTCGAGATATATAAAAAATATGAAATGACGGATAGAGCACTTAAACTCCCGCACGACGCACAGTGGGTTAGAATAGCATGTTTTCTTGAATCAAATCATTGAAGCTATGTTCGGATAATTTTTCTTTATTTTTCAGTTAATACCATTTAAATAAGTAAAACAAAATATTTTCTTAGTGTATTTTAGTATAATTTTATTAAATAATGAAAAATATCATTGTAGGTATATAGTGCAAGAAGTAATGTATGAGAACTTAAACATTACATTTTATACATCTTAATCATCAACATCATCATTACCAATATCATTATCTTCATCATCACCATCATCATCATCGTTATCATCAGCATCATTATCATCATCATCAGCAGCATCAGCAACTTCAACATCACTGAAATAGTTCTTGTTGGGAGCTACAGGTACAATTAAATCAATTGCCAAGCTTTGAACCTTCTTTGTAGGCAATTTTTGCATGCTTGAAATAATAGGGTCAGAGGTTATCAAAAAACATATTAAAAATGTCTTGATTTGATTTTTCGCGACTGCACTTTCGTGAATGAAACTCCCTATATCTTTTAAAATCTTTATTTAGAGCTTCTTGCGCTTCTTCTGATAACTGCCCAATAGGTAAAATGGCATTTGACACAATTTCGGGTCCGTGAATAAAATACTTGTGCAAAGTGAGAGGCATATTGTACCAAGGATACGTTTCAATAAAAAGTCGTCCTGTATTGTGTGCATAAGACGTGCAAAAGACATTCAAAAAATCGAATCCAGCCATGAAGAATGGAAAGACTAAATCTTAAATTGTCCACATGTACAGGTCTTTCGATCAGTAAGAAAAAAAAACATGAAAAACAACAAAACACAACACACAAAACAGCAGCAGTCGCGAGATCAATGTGATTTATAGCCATTTGACTGCTGCAACACTTGCATTAAACAATGCATAGCTTCTAAAAGGCACAAAAAGGCAGCGTAAAATTTTGCAATATAATAGAGATTTATGCCCTTTTTAATATAAACTAAAAATTATGACACGAATGTTGACGAATAATAACTATATATCCATTTAAAATATAAAAATGCTAATTTTTTTTTGGCATTTCCAATATAATTAAATAAATCTAAAACACTTCCACTCACAATTTGATACACAAGTGCTAACGAAGTATTTGCAAAATAACCTCAACTTGATGGTTCCATTGAAAAATTGTTAACTTTTGCAATACTTTTAAAAATAAATAAAACTTTCAACGGGAAAGTTTTCACTTTTTTTAGCCTTTTTTGCACAAAAATTTTTATAAAGTTTGATTTTGAAGTTTCACTACTAAAACACCAGATCACTTTTGACATTTATTTTAACGAATAGTGATGTAGAATTTTATGTACTCTAACCGGGTACAAAAAATTTTGACGATACTTAACAAATTTTTTTTTTAATTAATCCAAGAAAACATGCTATTCTAACACTGTGTGCGACGATATGTTGTCTTATTATTAAATTTTGCAGTGTTGTCAGATTAGGGGATTTATCCCCAAAATGGGGATTTTTTTCTAAAATGGGGATAAAAAAAAATCATTTGATCATGAGCTTATAAACAAGACGTGCTTGTTTAAAACTAATACATTCATAAAAAATTTTTGCAACGTGTGATTTTGGTTTTAGTTTGGTTTGTTTTCTCATATAAATTAAAACATCTCCACACCATTATGTTTCGCCACCGATTTTAATGATTTTTATTGCACAGGAATTCAGTATTAGAGGTCTTCTTATAGTTAAAATAATTTCTTCGGAGATAAACAAAATAATTTTAGTTTCATCCCACCAAAAATTACTTCTTGACTTAATGAAATGGGTATATTTTTCATGCTATGTCACAGGACATCTATTTAGAATTGGTACAATAGATGCCATTTACTTTTCAAATATTTTAAACGACATCATGATGTCTTATGATATGGCACATCGATGGGTGTTTCAACAAGGTTTCAAAATAATAGTGTCAAGATCTGCACAGTTTCCAGATTTTAATCCTCTTGAAAATAATGGCAAATTGTCAAAGCGGCTCTTAGAGGAAAAAACCCTTCTATTAAAGAGCAGTTATGGGATTTGTTAAAGATGTGTGGAAGAACATTGCAATCGATATGTATTAAAAACTTCTAGACTCAATGGCAAAATTCTTCTTCGACCTTATTAAATATCAGGGTAATTCCACTAAGTACAGTGATGCACATGCAAAATTTGTGATGAAGTTTCTGTGAAATGATAAAACGATGGATGTTGTTGTTTTTAAATTCAAAGTACAGTTTTTATTGAACGAATACCTTAAACTAGAATTTCTTTAACTAAAATACTTAAACTATAAGCGTGCTGCTCCTCTGGGTCACTGAATACAGTAGAAGGTTAATGTCTCGACTCTCGTCCGCCGGTATATGGAATGCGAAATAAATATGAATACAGGATGAGTTCGGGGGAACTTCTATTCCGTTAAGCGCAAGTTGCGAATATAAGACAAATTCAGGAGATCTTGTATTCAACTAAATACGAGTTACGGCTATAACTACATCATTACCAGCACAGGTTGCTGTCGGTTGCTTTTACTACTTATGCTTTTAGTTCTATTAACTAAACGAGAAGTATAATATCTGATCGGCCGCTATCACTACTAAACAAAACATTTGGTATTACCAAATTTATATATACGTATTAATATTGTTACGAATTGTCCTTTATAATTCGTTTTATTATTCAAGGGTTAGATATTTGTAAACTAAAACACCGTTACTTTTCGATTTAAAGCTTTATTTACACTCTTTAACGTTTAAATTACAACTAACTAACTGACTGTAAATCTTAATGTGTAGGCCTATTTATAGTTCTAATGTTTTATTCTAGTAATTTCAATTGTTTTTATGTATTAGCTTTTACATAATTATACAACAACAATTTCATTTTCAATTATTAATATTATATAATTTTCATATACATTTTAAACCAACATGTATTTGTGTTTGTGAGTTTTATATACATTTTCCCCTACATGTATATTTGTTTATGTATTGATTTATAATTTTATAAACCTATTTGAGAATGTTCCTAATACATTTGTTTTTGTAATAATAACAGCAAAACCTACTTTAAAAGACTGTAATGACGATTTTCCTTTATAAAATTATTTCTTCGTAACAATATAAATATAAGCACTTGTGACGGCACGTTTTGCAAATAAATATAAAACAATTTTGTTTCATCTACAACGCTTTAATAATATCAAAGTTGAATTCTTTAAAGAATTTAGAAGTTTTTACAATGATGAAATTTTTTAATAACCAAAGGAAAAAATGATGTCCATGAAGGACAAACTGAACATAGTTTCGACTCCAGCTACGTTAGTCTTATCACAGGTCTTTGTGTCTGTGCCTCCTGATGACCAAACATCAACTATTTAACTCACACTTTTTAAGAAATCACATACTGAAATTACTTTTTTCCATGTGTATGTATATCGACGATGGAATTAAAGAACGCTGTAACTGACAAAACCTTAAATTCTCACCAGAGCCCAAAAAAGTTTTATAAATGTAGAACACATACACTAGTATATTTCATTTCGCAGACGGCGTAAGTGAACTTATTTTCATCGTAGAAATCTGGGACTTGGACCAATCGACGCGTATTTTTCTGCTGATAAAAATGATACAAAAAACGTATTTTCGCTTTTTTGTCAGTTACAGCGTTCTTTAATTCCATCGCCGATATACACCAGTATTTCTTTCAGGAACTACCTCTTAGCAGCCTCCTGCCAAAAACTCTGAGAGTAAATAATTGTCATGAACAAGCTTCTCAATTCTGTCATTCGGAGTCGAAGTCAAACTGTACGTCCCGGTACTCATGGAAAAAAAATTAACACACCCAACATGGATACTGCGAGAAGTTGAGTGAGAACCTAGGCCGTAACCCTGAAACAGGTTTGTAGTGCTGTTCCTTTTTCAAGACTTCCAACTACTTACTGCAGATATGGCGGAAAATTCATATCTTTCGTTAATTTTGTGTCACCCTTTATATAGTACTTTGGTAACAGTCTTTATAAAAAGAAGTTCCCTAAAATCTAGTATGTATTGCATATGAAAGGCTTTTTATTTTCACAACAAAATGGTGTATTGTTTAGAGTGTTTTGTATGCTTTAATCTTATGTTTAAGTTTTCTGTTATAATTAATAAATATTTAACGATAATTGAAATAAAACTCAACCACAAATGATTTTAATTATTCTGCTTAACATTTAATTGACGCTAAACAGAATGCGAATTGATAATGAATTTGATGGCAACACATCTACGTAAATACAAAATACAAAAAAGGTTATAAACTTTTAATCTAAAGAAGAAAAACAAATTTACAATAAAATTCTAAGAAAAAACAATTTTTTTTAAGGTAGGTCTACATGAGATGTCATTTAATGAATCGTTTATATCGAATTTCATAGAAATAAGAAAATTTACTGCCTAGAAATAAGCTCTGCCATTGCGAAACAAATAACCTCGTATGCCAGTTATTTAATGCGTTTTAAAAGTTTTGTCTTTTCGTTTCATTGTATACGTCTGTATTCATTTGTATGTTAATTAATATGAAAAATTAAGAATGTTAATTTCAGCCTAAAGAGCTTGACTTAATTGTTTGATGCCATTATCATCATTTACTTGTTATAGAATAAATAAAATACAACAAGACAACGGCTGTATTTGATTGCCATTTATGTAGATGCCTTCTGATTCACGTTGGTTTGTTGGTTTTTTGCTTAAAATTAAAACATTTCCATATAATTTTATTGTGCTTTTAAATTCTTCTTACCGCCTAAATGATTGAATGTCTTAATAACAGCAGGCGTCAATACTTATTTGAAAAGCAAGGAAAACAAATAAAAGAGTGTCAATATTTGTTGAAAACTTAAATTTTCAAAAATAAAGAAGAAAAACATTGAAACAAATTTTTACACTTAAACAGCCGTAAATATTTATTTTATGGAAATTTTCTCTAACAAGTCTCCAATGGAAGGAATATTTTATGCGCAAATATGCTAAAAGTGTTTTATAAATGGATTTTTGAACAATTTCTTGTTTTCTTTATGTATTTAGTTTTGTTACTTGGCCTTATGGTGTTCGTTGTTTTGCAGTCCTTTTTATTCGCAATTTAAGCCATACAAGCTGCCTTATTTATTATTAGCTGTAGCCAAAGCTTAAGCCTTATAAGGGTTTTTGTAAAAGGATTGTGTATTTGTATTTATTTGCTTTATATAACAATCAAATCAAAGAAAAGTTACACACAAAACCGCAACAGAGTACAAAATTTATGCAAAAAGAGAAAGAAAGTCCAATATTTTTAGGTTTGTATTTGAATGGTGAAGTGTATCTTTTAGCATTTTTTTGATAATTTAAAAATCTGTTTGAGGTTTCCTGTTGCTAAGCTGCAATGCATGGGAGTGAGTCAGTAGTTGCTTAGTGCGGTCGGTGCAACACTTTATTAAAACAGAGAAGAATTTTAAATGAAAGCCTTAAATATTTTCATGTGCATATGGAAATGCACAAAATTTAAAACGTTTCCAAACTGGGAAAATTACTCAACACTTTATTCTTACTGCATAAGTAAATAAAACATATGAATAGGTAATTGGGTGCTTCAGTGGTTTTTTTTTTTCTTCTTAAAGGCCAGCACTCAGGGTACGACCCCTACTCATGCAGTACATTGTACTGGTCTAGGAAAATATATTATGGGAAGGAGGAAAGAGGGAGTAGTGCTTGTGGATATATGATTTAAACTTGATGATATCGAAGTTGGTAGAAAAAACATTCTCCGGAAGATTATTCCACAAACGAGCAGTGCGGGTACTCACAAGATATGCTCTTATGATAAGACCAATACTCAGGGGGTACACTCCTACTCATGCTATGCATTGTATTGGAATGCCTGAAGATATAATTCCATTTAAGCGCCTTATGTCAATGGGACAAGAAGCTCTCAGTTCATCACTCAAAATCCCCTGTTATACCTACTCCGTTTAAATGATCAACAACAACTGTCCCATCTGTTTATGTTGATTTTTGTTTGTCTTAAAGTTGTAAGTTTTTTAATTATACGAAGTACACCTTTTGAGTCTCCCCAATGTGCAAAATAAACAAAAAATTAAAAATATATTACAAACTAAACCCGTCCTGGTTCGCTACACCTACCACAATAATTTGGGCAAATTTTTCGACTGATAATTTTTAGTGACTACGAAGTAATTCAGACCAAATTTAAAAACTTTAACTGTTACTGATTTCAAGGTATACTGAACTCAACTGTTAGTTTGTCTGGAAGCTACCACATCTATTTGTCCGCCCTTTTGTGGACTATTAATTTTTAATGAGTACGAAATCAATCACACCATATTCAAAAACTTTAGCTTCAATACTTCTAAAGATACGCATGTATAAAGAAATCAATTTTTAACTTGTCTAAATTCGCATATTTTCTGTCTGATGATTTGCTTCGCCCGTGAAGTCATTCAGACCCCATTCCGAAACTTTAGCTTTAACCGTTCTGAAGGTGTAAAAGTAGGGTGTAAAAGTAGGCATGGCAAACTTTTCTCTCGATGAAAACAAAAAATGCATTAATACAAATATTTGAAAGAAAAATTAGTCCAATCGATAGAGCCGTTTTCTGATTTTAGGTAAATCAAAAAAGGTCGGCGTAAAAGTGGGCGGAGCAAAATTTTCTTTCCGTAAAAACCTAAGTTGGATCACGACGATCATTAGAAAGCAAAAATCAACAAAAGCGCTCCAGCCGTTCTCAACTGATGCGATGACCAACGAACAAAATTGAGTTTTATTTATATATATAAGATAGATCTCTAAAAGCTGCAAAATGCTAGAAAATGCTACATATTTTGAAAAAATGCTAAAAAATTTGTCAAATGCTAGATCAGTTCTCTTGAAAAATTTTAAATTGGCAACAAGTATATGTATATAAGTGTACTTGAGGTGTTTGCAGTGCAATTAAATTTGTTATTGAATCTACCTGTAACGCCCATTTAAAAATTTGTTCACTAAACTCCAGTTAAGCGTTTATAGGTTAATTCTGAACTCAAATATCCTCCTTGTATGACCTGTTTAGCAAGCTTCTAGATTTTTGTAATAACGACAAATAGTTTCCTTAGCATTACCTAAAGCTAAATAGAAGAAATTGTGCAACATATTCAACTCCAGTACATCTACAATCAAGTAGTAACTAGAGAAGTAAATTAATTTACTTCTGCTATGACTTCAAGATGTATTTCAAATCATTTTGTTTTACTATTTTGATTTTTGTAGCCATGCATTACTCTCCACATATACTATTGCAATGAAACACAAAATTTTGAATTGAAAAACTTTGAAAGGAATCAATCAAGCAATTAAAAGTTATTTAAAACAAAAAATAATGAAAAATGTTTCCTTTTAAAAGCAGAAATAAACTGCACAAAAACTGCATCACAAATTAATACTTTATCGATTTGCTAAAGGGATTTTCTAAAGCCTCAGCAAGTAAAACAAACATACTACACAAAATTACATAAAAAGATTGCTGATTTTTTTTCTAATTAAAGAGAAAATAAAAATTGAAACAAATACCTTAAAAATTTCGGTATTATTGTGTAACTTAAGACATAATTCGGCTTTTTAAAGAAGAGCACTGAGCATGTGTTTGTAAATAGGATACTTCTATTTTTATTTTTTTTTTTTTTTTTTTGATTATTCTATAGCTGTGTGGTAGAGCAATTAATGTATGAAAAGAAAGAAACAATGAACTTTTAACCTTGTTTACTGAGTTTAGAAACTGGCCAAGTACGACCATATTATGCGTATACATTTACATACTACGAGTAAAATATGTCTGCACATGTACAACGTGTATGTAAATTTTTTTTCAAAAGTTTGTATTTGACTTTGTTCTTGCGAATTGTAAAATCCAAAAAGAAAAAAGAAAAAGTGAACAATACTCCTCTAATAAGAGAACAGCTTTGAAAACTACAACTCATATATGTATGTACAATGTACATACAAGTACATGCTGTATATAGAACAACTATTTGGCAAAGTTAGCATTAGTTTAGGCAAAAAACAAAAAAAACAAAAGAAAAAACAAACAAAAAAAATCAAAAGCGAGAAATGTTTTGGTTATATTTTTCCATTCATTTTTAGTTATCTTTGCTATTGTACGCTTCTTTTTTTTAATTATTTCCCACTTACGCCTTCTGGCTTTACAATAATCCCTTAAACAACAAAAGCCTTTTAATACGAGTTTAAATTAAAAAAGGAAAAAAGGAAAGACAAAAAAATTAACTGAATGATAGCTGTAGAAAAATCCTCTCTCTGTTGAAACACAAAATTATTAAACAATTCCTTATACTTTAAATCGCAAACCAACACAAAGAAAAACAATTCTTAGAGTAAATAAAACAAATCTTAATCCTAGTCAGAAGGAACAGGTCCAATTGTTATTCAATTGCAATAATTTATTTTCATACATACATACAAACATAATAGACCAATACCACCCTGTTTCAGTGTTATGGCCTAGCTTCTCGCAGTACTCATGTTGTGTGTGTCAATTTTTTATCCATGAATACTGGGACCTACAACTAGATGGAATTTATTGTGCGTACCTGTTATAAGACACACCACACGCCACCCAGTTGCATGGGTGGTGGTCAAATACGCCGTGTCTGACCAGCGCCATCCGAAGACGGTGCCTTCTAATCTCGGTCATGCCAAGACACGCCGCTCAGAATAAAACAAATGGATATCAGATTAGCAATTCGGCATACCACTGCTGGGGTAGTATTATCCTCTTGTTGAGGAGTTCTACCTAGCATTACCGAAGGCTCCTGATGACCATAGTACCAGATTAGGTATGTATCCCTGGTCAGTCCCTGAGAGCGTCAGTAAAAAATTACCAACCACTCTGTACCTATAGCGAGCGCCAGACGACCCTGAGCTAGGTGAGCTCCAATTTCCCCGGTGAGTACAGGCCCCTGATGTGACATATCACCAGAAGGCATTTACTGTACCCCAGAGGGGGACTGGGTCCTACATTTTAAAGCAAAGTAGGAAAATAAACAAAACGAAACGTTTGATCTCATTTTGTTTTGTTCTTTACAATGAGTAAAACAAAAGTAAAACAAAAACAGTGAGAGCGATTGTCGCAATTAGTATTTTATATTGTTTTTGTTTTGACCACTACAAATACACTAACTCAAATATGCGTAGGTAGAATAAAAAACGAATGAGAAGAAAAAGAAAAGAAGAAGAGAAAAAAGAGCAAATTATACAAATGTAATGGAATAACAAAGCAAGCACAAGAGTAAAAAGCGAATTTTTTTCGTCTGCGCTCTTTCTCGTTTAAAAAGTATTTGTTTTGGTTTTTCTCATATACAATACCATTAAAAAATTTTTGAAAAGTGTATGACTTTGTTGCAATGTTTGCGAAATGCTCTGTTTGTTTGCCCACTCTGGTTTAAAGTAGACTTTGAACTACAGACTTACGAATGGCAATCAGTTCCACTTAGAGCTTTTGCTAGAAGACTGCTGAGACTTAGCCGCCGGAAGGAATATATCTTATTATCGGTTAAATCTTTGCACTTGATTTCAAGTAAATTATTCAATCAAAAATATAAATGCTTTCTTTACCTGCATAATATGACTTCTTTGAGTTGACACCTTTAAAAGCGTAAAAACGTACAATTGTACTCATGGCTATGAAGTCATCGAAATATAGTTCGAACTTTGATGTCTATTCCAACTGCGACTTCAATGCTAATTAAAGATATACCAGCATATGTATTTATATTAGATAATTATGCTGTAGGTAGATAATTATGCTGCGATACAATCAATATTGCTACGAATTGTCCTCAAATTCCTTTGTATGTGTGTATATCCAAGGGTCTGTTATTGCAAATTGAAACACCGATATCTTTCGCTTTTAAAATTTTATTTGTAAATACATTCAATAACGTTTTGAAGACAACAAATTTAAAACATTAATATGGAGATCTATTTATAGCAAAAGTAGAATTATTCGAGAACTTACTATTTTTTTCTTATTAAGACTAATATATATATAATGCTCAGGGGTAAGATTAAGGTAACTGAGCTTCACCGGTTTCAGTTTTCTTATTTGTTTTTCTTAAAGTTTTATTTAATTTTTATATTGAAAAAGGATTCTTGTTTTCCTGTTTAACAAACACCACAAAGCTTTTATTTGTTTCTTTTTAAAAATGAAAACTGCTTAAAAAATTTACTTAAACTTGTAAAAAACCCAAAAACCCCAATAAATGAACAAATTATTAACGAAATAAAACAATGTATTCGTTTTATTAACTTTCTGGTTCTTCTAAATACATAAATGAACCCCTTTTAATTATTTAAATATATTTGTTTTTGTGTTGCTTTATTTTTAGAAACCAACAAAAACCAAAAACTTATAATAAAAAGCTTAAACCAAAAATTAAAGTTGAAAGCAAATGAATAAAAATGAAAACTAAGTAAGTATTTTATTACGACTAATAAGAGTTTAATTTGCTGCGTTAGAAAAAAACCCAAATACTCAGAAACCTTATTTTTATCATTTAATGTTCCAGTTTAATGTTAAAAGTAAATTTAAATCAAGGTAAAAACCATTAAAGCCTTAAAAAAAAAAACAAAAAATAAAACATATTTTGTCTGTGCAATATTTCATTATGAAATGTGTAAAGCCTCAACACATAACTATGGCGAACAAAAAAGCCAAAAAACACAAAAGGACTCACAATTATTAACACGAAAACAAAGGGTAGTAAAAGAAAAGAGAAGGGAAAATGTTTAATTTTATTTTAATTAAAGGTTTCCGCTTTACTATCTCCTGCTAGCATTCCAGGACTGTAGTTGAAATAATTATTCACACCATTTTTAATGTTCAGAAACCCACTTTATTCAGTAGCACATTTTAAATTTTACATGGGATTTTAACAATGCTTATGTTAAAAAAATTGATAAATTTAATGAAATAAATATTTCTTATGCTTTCGAATTTAAAGCAAAAAATCTAATTTCTTAAAATGCATTTTAGATGTTTGAAGTACATTTACAGAATTAATTAAAAAAAGAAAATTATTAAAATAAATACTTTGTAATTGCCGTAGTCTAATATGTAGTGGGCTTACTAAGATCCTGCAAGAAATAAATATGAAAAATATTTATTTCGGTGACTACCTCTTAACAATATTCTTGCAAAATCTCTGAGAGTACTGATTACCATGAACAAGCTAAGGTGGTAAAATCTGTCGTTTGGAGTCGACTATAAAGTATTGGTCTTTATAAAAAAAACATGGTATCTTCCTAGGTAGGCTTGATGTTGCTGAATAATCTTTGCTTTTGGCATACCATTTATGGGAATAAATAAATAAACACTGTGGCCTGTATCGAAAACAATTTTAAAATGGAGTATGCAGTTCATTCATTATTTCTCAAAACGATCGTGTTTGTGTGTCTCAACACACTTACATATATTGCAGCTTTCTAATGGCCAACTGAAGTAATTTATCATCACAAGTGATGCATTTGACAGCTGTGATGAAACGAAAAAATAATATAACTTTTTTATTTAAAATTAATCCAAAATTATTCACAAATATATATAAGCTCTATCTACCCATTTAAGAGGAACACTACAGTGAATTGGGACTGACGATCATTTGTTGTGCCTTCTTTTTTCATTTTAACGTCTTGCACTCATTCTTTGATCCAGGGCTGTAAAGAGTCATCAAAAGATATTTTAAACTCCGATTCTAGCCTCTTATATATTTTAAGTACCATTTATACCTCCATTTTTATGCATACGATACTTTATTATTCATATATGTATTTATTCATATTATTATAACTTGATACATAAAAATTACTCTACACTTTTCTTTATAGAAATAACTACTGGCTAAATTGATGATTCAATCAATTAATCGATTCTAATGATTTTGAGCACAGAAAATAATCGTTCTACCGAAACTTATGTATAGAGGGTATAACTTAATCAAACTGAGACGTTATTTTTCACCAATAAATTAAATGCGAAAATAATTTAAATTATTACATACTCTTATTTATTAAATAATTTGAGTAATTGAAGGAACTACATACATTTCATGAAATAGATTGAATGCTTAGCTATAGAATATTACGTTGCCAATTTCCAAAAATTTATTTTTTGGAAAATTTTTAAAAACTGCTTTGTAATGTTACTAAAAAAGAAAAGCAAAAATATCACTATTCTATCATCACTATTTACCAGCTTGCGAAGAATTTAAACAATATTCGACCATTTACTAAATTTATTAAATGGGTATTGTTTCAAGCAATTATTCACAATTTAAGGCATTTCCATATTTTAAAATCAAACAAACAATGCCCACAAACAAATATGCATTGTTTTCTGTTTTATGCATCACTAAGCATTTACTATTGTTTTTGTTTTCATGTTTTGGTTAAATTACTTATACTGGACAAATATATTTGATGGCATATAAAACCAACAAACACCAGTTGAAAATTTTTTTAATTTGTTATTCATAATTCAAGCGCCATGGTTTCAAAGAAAAATAAAACCATTTTTAAGTGAATTAATTGGAAAATATTTTTGCAAACACCCACCTTCCTTTTAAACGTAGCGAGAATAGTTGTTAAACGTTAAAGAATAAAAAAAAATTGCAGCTATAAAGGGTGGAAAATCAGCTTTCGGGAGTAAAATATTGCAGTATGTCTTTTTATCTCTAACAGAGTCATTTGCCTAAAAAGAAATAATAAACTTTCTTAATACCTTGCGCACCATCTCTTATTTTTATAACAACTTAGAGTATCCTAAAAATTTTTATAGGCTAGAAAATTTGCAATTATTCCGATTTCGCTTATGCTATAAAAATATTCAGGGCTACCGATCACCGAACATACGACTACAAAATTCGCTGGCTACAAATGTAGCCAAGTAGCCAGCAATTTAAATATAATAACGACTAAAGCAATAAAATAAACATCTGTTTTGACACGTTGAACATAACCTCAACAAAACATAACAAACATTTTTTTAAGCTGAAATAAATAAATAAATAATAAGAAAACTAAAAAGGCAATTAAATAATAAATTAAAAATGCAATAAAAACTCATGTAATTAAATTAAGTATGTAAATGAAAATTAAACAAAAAATGTAAACAAATGATTTTTTTTCAGTGGTGCAACTTAAATTTTTTCGCAGTTTTAATGTGTATATTTCATGAACTGCGTTTTTAAAACGTCTTTTTCATGCATCCCATTGTATTGACAGCACAGCAAACTTTTTATTATCTAAGTTGGCTACGGGCTACAAAAGTAGTTATGTAGTCGGTAGTCATATTGCCACTAAAATAATTATTCTCATATGCACACATGTATTCTATTTTTGACAGCTTGTGGTCGATGGTCGGTAGCCTTTAATGTGTTTATAGCATTAAGGCGGGTTTAGACGTTAATAAAAGTCGTACGACATGTCAAATTTTTGTGTAGAAGAGAACGACTAGTATCATGTAAACTTCCCAGCGGTAAAAATGTACATTACGTAATCGCTGATGTAAGCAACACAAAGTAGCAATCAGTGGTGACACTAGTGTGTCCCAAAAAAAAATTTTTTTTGGGGATCAAGCTTATTTTGGACCACTATGAGGCAAAGTATTTTTGAGAATTTTTTCAGATTTTTCGGAAGTGGTTTAGAGGTCGCGCAAATTGATTTTTGATCAAAAATCGAGCTTTTTGAGCTCTATTTAATTTTTGGTTATGAATTCGTAAAAAATCGATATTTTCTCGACTTCTGAGTCAATATTGTCAAAGAAAATATTCCGATCCTTTAATTTTATGTGCATAAATAATAAGTTTCGGCAATGATTTTGCATATTTTGATACATTATATAAGAGTTTTTCCTAAATTTTCAACAAATATCGAAAACAATGGTTTATAACTTTTAAAATTTGTATAAAGACTAAAAAAATTTAAGATGTAGTTTAAAAGATTATTAAGTTTTAAATAAGTTAGCAGGGAAAAAAATAAATTCTCTTTTACCGTTCTCACGTTGTACCCTTTTAAAGCTTTGTACCCACTGTATGAAATTTTTAATACTATAAAGTGTGAACTAGGTTATACAACAATTATATAAACAATAAAAAAATTTGATTTGTTATAAAGCATTTATTGGGATTCTTGTGATGCTGCTCTATGCCCTGCAGTAAATTCTGAAAGTCTGTTTCAGAAGGCATCAATTTCTGAATTTTGAACGAAAGGTTGTAGCTGCTTTTGAAAAATACATAATTTTAGAGAGTATATAATTTTGATCATCCAGCGAGCTAGGTTAATAGCTCCAGGAGATTTTATTGTTGGATGGTGCTCAGGTCTATCACCCAAAAAAATAAGGCTCAGTTGTGCATTTCTTTATAATCTTCCCTAAGTTGCATATTCTCCAGCTGCCCTTTTACAAAAATTATTAGATCTTTTCGTATCAATAATAATTAATTGGGATAATTTTTCAAACAATTTCGTGGTTCGTACAATCCCAAAAATTGTTTTTGGCCCCCCTTTGCTGAAGAGTGACGAAAATTTTAATTTTTGGGGATGTAATTTGATCCTCAATATTAAGAGCCCTAAACGCTGATCCAGCAATTAGTTCTAACATATAGTGGCGACATGCCAAAGATATGACGTCTTTTTTTAATTTTTGGAGAAGTAAAACGCATGCCCCGATCCGCCGTTTTGTATTGGAGCTTGTCGTGTCCGCACACATAAATTGAACATTTTCAGTTAGATTCCAGCATAAAACATTTTATCTCAAGTCGTAAAATTTATCTCAAGCACTAACAAAAAACCGCTATTTTACTGTCCTGCACTTACATATCTGTTTTTTAAGACATTGCAACTCCTGAAACAGACTTTCAGTATTTACCGCAGGGAATAGATCAGCATTGAAGAACCCCAATAAATGATTTATAAAAAATCAAATTTTTTTGTTGTTGTTTATAAAATTGTTGTATATTTAATTCCGATGCCAACCTAGTTCACACAGTATTAAAAATGGGTATAAAGCTTTAAAAGAGTACAACTCGAAAACAGTAAAAGAAAATTTATTTTTTTTTTCTGCTAACTTATTTAAAACTTAATAATCTTTTAAACTGCATCATTAGTTTTTTTAGTCTTTATACAAATTTTAAAAGTTATAAACCATTGTTTTCGATATTTGTTGAAAATTTATGAAAAACTGTTATATAATGTATCAAAATATGCAAAATCATTGCCGAAACTTATTATTTATGCACATAAGATTAAAGATCGGAATATTTTCTTTGACAATATTGACTCAGAAGTCGAGAAAATATCGATTTTTTACGAATTCATATCCAAAAATTAAATAGAGCTCAAAAAGCTCGATTTTTGATCAAAAATCAATTTGCGCGACCTCTAAACCACTTCCGAAAAATCTGAAAAAATTCTCAAAAATACTTTTCCTCATGAGTATCCAAATTAAGAATGATCTTCCGACGAATTCCAATTTTTAATTTTATTTGGGACACCCTAGGTGACACCTTCGCTTATTTCTCTGTTTAGATTTAATATATAAGTGTCATAGGCTGTTTAATCTGTGAGCTCTCGCTTAGAAAGTAAGTGACGTTGTCACCACGTGCTACTACTAGTGCAATTACATTGTAAACAGAGTTATAAGCATTTATAACGGCATTTTTATTATGTAAAGAAATAAAATAAACAAATTTTATTCTGAAACAGTAACTGACTCGGCCGCTTACATCGTAAGTGAAGTTTTAATTTGGGTATTTTAAATTTGTACATACAATATCGTAAAAAAAAACAAATTCTCTATATAAATATATGTTTTTATATGTATATTTGAAAGTAACGAAAGTAAAATCCTAAATACATCGTAAGTGGAGTTGTAATCTCGGCATATTGAATTTTTGCATTTAAAGTAAAAATAAAAACAAATACTCTGTATTGAAACAGTAACTGACTCAGCCGCTTACATCATAATCCAAGTTTTAAATTGGGCGTATGATTCTTTAGATTACGCACAGCTTACACTTTAAGAGTCCCCTTAGAATGTAATGCATACGTCATCGATGATGGCGTAGGTACTTCGTTTTTTTTACCACTGGGTTGGTATGTAATGAGACTGTACGACATTGAGAGGAAATACGGACGAAAATTTGATAGTCGTACAGTTTTCTTTATTTTTTGAATTTTTTTTTTTTAAAAACCATAGCATTTCATTAGATCAGGGATGTATTTCTATGTTTTTGTTTGTTTATGTTGAATGTATTCATAGTGCTTGTAAATTTTGGGTGCATGTGTAACGTAAAAAAACGGAAACGTAAAAAAATCTGTCGAAGGATTTTTACTCTCACTTTTAAAATACGGATGGATTTTCATTATATTTTCTACTTTGATTTTACGTACGTAATCTATTACGGTCTAAACCCGCCTTTACCAGCTTGTTATTATAGAGTTTGTCTACTTCGTGAAAATCAGCTGTGCAAGCAGTGATGACAACTTGCATACTTTTAAAGTAACTCTGATTTTGATATCTATCCATAAAATTATCTATTTATTTATTTAATTTAAAATAAAATATTAATGTCATATTGTGGTTATTATAGACTGAATGTCTAAGACCTTCTGCAACAGACGAGAGTCTCTGGTGAGAATCGAGTCCACAACCTTTAAACTAGCAGTCTAGCATACACTGGAGCATCCTCTTCATAAAATTGATTAATAAAATCAATTAAACAAATATATAAAAACAATTCAAAAGATCCAAAAATTTAGAAGTGGACAATTTATTGTCATGTCGTAAGCAAATGTTGAATATTGTATACTATAAGCAACAGTTTATTAGCTTGATGGTGGAAGTTTTGTAAATGTTTTTGGGCTAAAATCTTTTCCAACGAGCTGTTTAGGTTTTCTTCTGTATAAGACTGCTTGGTGCTCAGCCATTAAATACAATTTTAATATAAAATGAAATCAATCAACATTTTCCTGTGGTTTATAGAAAAAAATTTTAAAGCGAACAAATTTTCAAAATTTTATTACAAATTTTTTTTTGGTTTTTTTTTAATTTTTAATTTCTCTTACACCAAAATTTAATACACAAACATGAAATAAAGTTGTAATTTGTATTTAGAAGCCTTAACTATATGCGAGTATAACAAATATTTGTAAAATATTTTTGTCCAAAGGGTTTCATACAATTTGGTATCAGTTTACACAAATAACGATATCCACAAATATTTTCTATCGCAAATTCATCATGCCTGACCCTGTGCACCATGTCAACATTCCCTAATTGACAATATTTTAGAAACCACTGCAGTATAGGAAATATTATTTATGCCACGGTTTCGTTCTATTTCAATATTAGCCTTTATGAGAAATGTTAAAAATCTACTCGTATTTTGTTTAAATGCAACTAAAATTTTAATAAATTTTTATTTTATTTACTCTCTGATTGTTGCCCCATAAGTTTATTGATAATAAAACGGAACATAAATCACACAAAGTTGTATACGAAACAGTTATGTTTCCAACATAAAATATATGTATATGTGTGTATATGCCTACATAAATATAAAAGAAAAATGTTCATAAATTCATAAAATTCTAATATTTGTCTGAGTGTATAGTATTTTGGTTTGTACTTATGTATCAGTGCCAAATTGGCAACTATTAGAGTGGGAGGGAGCTATTGTTAAATGGCTAACAACAATTTTCTTTAGCCATTTTCATTGCAAAAATATGTACATATTTCATCGAGGTTTTATTGTTTCAATGCTTTTGATTTGTATATTATACCCTACGGCGTTATATGTAGGTATTGGACGATTATTAGAGTTTAGGTGATATTTGTAGCACATAATCTTAGTTTTCCAACAACTCTCATTTTAAAAATGATTGCAGTAACTTAAGGCTGTGTTTTAAATGATCTGTTGAAAAATATTTTTAAATTTAAAAATAGGTCAACAGAATCCAATATTTCATTCAAATAATAATAGTCAATTTAAAACTGAGCATGGTATCTATTATACTTATAAAAAATTTTACTCTAAAGCTTCTGCTGCAAACACAACGTTTCTATGTATTTGTTGTCTTCTTGTTAAGGGTTTTGAATATATTTTTAGAAATAATAAACAGGATTTGTTTATGCATATACGTAGAAGTCATTACCCTATCAAAAGGTGCTATTATTCAGTCATCACTGAAATAGAGCCAAATTCACATGCATGTTGAATGTAAGCTGATTTTTTGTTTACAGTGAGAACAACATTAATAGCAATGCCCACAAATAGTTTATTATTATAAATGCGTTGGGTGATCCCAAATATCTTATTTATCATACATACATACATAATTGGAAATTACAACCTTGTGTCAGGGTTACAACCTAGCTTCTCGCGGCACTCAGTTAAATGTCGACTCCGAACGACAGACTTGAGAAGCCTGTTCATGGCAATCAGTTACTCTCAGAGCTTTTGCCAGAAGACTGCTGAGAGCTAGTCGCCGAAAGAAATATTTTTTTCATATTTCTTTTTTTTTTAAGATGTCAGAGCTGAGATTGGAAGCCCGAGCTATCGCCTTAGCAAGCCAACAAGCTAACCAGTAGACCACTGCGACAGGAGACTTTTAATTTGAATTTCTGAAAAACTGAAATGTATTGTTTGTAAATACTTTGTTTTCGTTTTTATTTATTTCGTTTTTTATTATTCTCATTTAGTTTATAACTTTTCGAATATAAGAATTTGTAATTTTTATTTCCATCTTTGAGAAAAAGGCTCCTGACGAGCCTCTTAAGCAGAGACGAAATTACCATAGAGACATATTCATCCCCATAGCATTACATTTCATATATGTATATTTGTATCTTTATATTTTTATTAACAAATTCTTTATATATATTGTATGAAATTTAATATCCTAAGATCCTAATACTGGTATTCTTATGAGAATTAACATCCGTTAAGGAATATGTACAAACACTAGCAGAACTGAACTAGATTTGCTTTTCTGAAAGCAGTTAAAGAAATGATGATTTCAACGTTTAATTCTGCTATTATGTTGCTTGTAGTGAAAGCCAAAGTTGCTGAAATTGGCTGTAATAGTTATAAACTTATGCTTTTAAAATTTTCAAGTAATTAACTTCTGCTTCTTAATGGAATTTGAAATAGGATTTTAAGGAAAATGTATGTGTCGTATCCTCAGGCAATGCTCACTTATGTGGATAAAAAGAAAAAGAGGGGATTATCTGAAATAGATGACAATTACAAAAAATCCAATGATGATGACAATAGTTAAGGTGGTGAAAAAACGTAATTTCTTCGAGATGTCTTTAACTAACACATTACAAAGTATATAGATAGAGAATATAATTCCAGTGTATGATTTATATGCATATATACATACGATCTTTACGATATAGAGTGCCAAATAGTTTTTCTTTATTTTTGTTTTATTCTCTATTGTTTAGCATTTGTATTGTATTAACGGATTTAAATCATTTTTCTGGCTGAAAGTTGTTGTGGTAAAAGGTTTTGAAAATAAGAGGAAAAAACAAAAACAAACAAAAATAACGGTCATTATTTTTTGGTTAAAATACTATAATTTGTTGCTAATTTGTTATTTTTTCCTATTGTGTTTGCTGTATCATGTTCACTATTTGCTGGCATATGATTGCTTAAAGCCAATAACAAATGCGTGTTTCTCTCCAAACATAAAACAAAAGAAAAATTTATTTGAAATTCCCTGAAAAAAAATAGTTTTGAATATATTTTTATTGTTTTTTTTTCTATGGATATGCTTATTTATACGCTTTGTGGTTACAAACTTTCATATAAATATTTGCGAGGGTTGTTTGGGAATTATCAATTTAGAAACTTCATAGTACATTTCACATATATACATTTAAGACTTTCATTTGTAATCATTTAAATTTATTTTTAAGACCTTCCTAATTATTGTTAACCACTAGTGCTACAGCATAACCATGATACTTGAGTATTAAGTTTACCAGTAGTATCCAATATTTATGTGTGTCTATAAGTGGTTAAGTTTGGTGGTATTTTAATTTCAAATTAAATGAATAGCGAACCACAATAGTAATAGCCATTTAGCTACATATACTCGTAGACGGACACACAAACATGAATTATTTATATAAATTCTAGGATTGTTGTACATAAACCGCAAAACATTTTTATTACAAATATTTTTGATTTGTTGCAAAACTTTAGAAAAATAATTTGGACACAAACATTAATATTAAATAAAGCAGGTGTTTATATCAGAAAATTAACACAAAACGTATATTAAAATTAGCTCATATATGTTGAATTAAAATAATTAAGATGTTTTAAATTAAAACACCACGCAAATGACAGGGTTGCACTTAATTTTGGGTTTCTTTAGTATGTAACTGATGAAGCTGTCACTTTTTTATACAGTATTCTCCGGATAATTGCCCCACGCTTTATTGCCTTTCACGCTTATTTGCCTCAGTTTCTAAATCCCCATATTTTTTTACCATTTTTTAATAAAATTTCACAGTTAATTGACTTTCGTTTAACTGCGTTATTTGCTCAATTACCTCAAATATATTTTCCCCAAAGAGAAATTTCACTTATAATTCCTTAGTTTAATTACCCAAAATAATTATTTTATAAAATGTGCAGCTTAAGGCAACTATGTTTATATAGGGATAAAATGTCCGTTAAATTTGCTTTCAAACTACATTTTTGATATAACTTTACAATTAAATTAAAGCCTACCAAGTTTAAATATAAACTACTTTCTTTTCACATGTATTGACAGCAGTGTATATAGGCAATTAATCGTATTCGTTTAAATAACTTCCATGCATAATTGCCAAAAAATTTTGACATTTTTGTCGAGACAATTATCGGTGGAATACTGTATTTATTAACCCTTTACTGCCCATGACTCTTTATCGTAAAAAATTTAAATTTTTTTTTATAGAATTTTTATCTTAGACATATTTGGATCTCCAAAAATAAGTTTCATATTTCTGCCATACTGGGAAGGATGTAGAATAGTCCTGGTACTTAGAAGTACCGTTGGGTAACTAGAACAAAAGAAAAGTAAGAATGAATATATTTAGCTAATTAATACCTTGGTATTCAGTAAAGAAAATTTTTTTGTCATTGCAACACAAAAAAACACCGCACATTTTGAATGTGGTTTAGACTAGATTTTTCTAATCCTGCATTGCTTACATCTTCCTCGAGTTTCTACGAACTTAGGCTAGTGAACACCTAGGTTAACCAATCTTACTTCTGCTGTAACAAATTCCTTATTTCGTTTAGAGATTGTATTATTCGTGATAGGAATTCGTTTATAAATGTCATAAGTCCTTGTGCAACTGATCGTCTATAGTCAAGCAAGGATGACTGTGTATCCTGAACTGACAAAAGACAATATAAGAATTGACAAATGCTATCTCAACAAGAGCCTAGAATATTCTGTGCAACCAGAAAGAAAGTAGTTGATCTGCGCGGTCCACTCTACCCATGTAGGTATTATAATCTTCAACAACCACTGGGCAATTTACTTCATTCTTTTCCTCTTTATGATCTCGTCTCGACACAGTTGTACACCCACTACCATAGAAGTTCGTTCTTAAGTAAATAGATTTTTTGTCAATCCATTTATAGTAACAGTGTTAGATAATCTCAAGTCCCAATCCCTTTTTTTTCATTTTCTTATCAGGCTTTAAATTTTGAGGAGTAAATTTTCTATTCGGACGAATTGTGCCACAAGCTAACATTTTTTCGGTCTGTAGTTTTTCCAAAAGCGGTATAGAAGCTAGGCCATAACCCTGACAAGGTTGTAATGGCCAATTATGTATGTATGTATGTATGTATGGTATAGAAGTAAATTAGTTATCTAAGTAAATTATTTTATTTTTGCCCCATTCATTTTCTTCTTCAAATCTTTGATTCGAACTGCTGTTTTTTGGGATCAAAGTATTACCATTGCCATGTAAACATTGTAGCATAACCTCAAACCTATTGCGACTCACAGTTCTGCTTACTATAGGTGTTGCCAAATCTTCGCTCGCAGCCCAATAGTTTTTCTAACTTGGAAGTATTTTATAAAATGTTTCTTATAACAAGTGCGTTTACAAACGGTACTTACCAGTCCACGTTAAGAAAATAAACATAAATAACAAAATACTAATTATATCAGTCTTAAAACAGTTTATATACTTACTAGACTATATATTTCACAATATAAAAACTTAAAATGCGCACTATTTCTATTTTATAAAAAGTTTTAATTGTGCTAAAAATTTAAACTTCACAAGCACGTGTAAACGCTAGAACTGTGCAAAAAAACTAACTTATTGTGATCGGTAGAAAATATGATACTTTCCCAAATTACAAAATTATATTGCAAAGTTATATCTGGGTAATAAGCAAACGATATAAATATGTATCGGTACTTGTGAGTACCGTCGGGCGGTAAAGGGTTAAACACATATTATCGTCGTGTACATTGTCGACATATTAAGGTACTTTTAGAAAAATTAAAAAGCAGAATAAAGAAAAGCGAATTTTATAATAAAAGAAAGCAAAATTCTTTTATATTTCTACTTCACGATTTTCACATGATTAACAGTTAAGTTGATCTTTAAAAATGTTTTCTAAAAAATATCCATTAAACAAAATTTCCGTTGTCAAGACGTAAATTTTCGGCTCTATATGTTATTAATTTTTTTATCCGTTTTTTTTTCCATATTTTTTTCCAAAATGAATTTTTAAGGATGCCTTTGCAAAAATAATTTGATTTAGCATTTTCGTCTTTTTAAGCAAATGATTCTTAATTAAAAAACCAAAGTATAAAACAGTTGTGTTTGTGTATTTTTTGTTTTTGTAAAATTAAATCTCTTTGACTGTTGTGGGATTTATATAACAATCAAATTTTAAAATATTAAAAATAAATTTAACCAACAAAACACAGCAAAACTAAATAAAAAATACATTTTACTTTCATTAGTTATGAATTTTAAATATGTATGTAAATACATATGTATGTAGATATATATATCGTCATATTAAATGCAAACGGACGTTACTATACTTTTTGTTTTGTTACAGGAGAAACAAAAAACCTTAAAATTAAGAATTTTATAAATCCTAAAAATTATAATTTTCAGAATCGAGTTGTAAGGATACAACAAATGAGTTTGTCTTTTGTAAAATTCTATATATTTCTTAAATCAAATTAAAATTAATTTAAAATATGTTTACCTAATTTGTTTAATAAAATTGTATTATCATGAATAAAGTGGAGTAATTAGTGATTTTTGGATTGGTGAACATTAGGTAAGGCGGAAATGATGGGTAGTGGGGTCTGCAGGGATAATAAAATTGGATATTGTGCAGCCATGGATGGGACAGGGCGATTGGAGTTGAAGACCTAACTCCCTATTTGTGTTGTGTTCAGTTTATTTGTGTGTAAGTTTTTTTTTTGTTTTCATTTCATTTTTTTTTGTATCGTACGAACGGTCAGATAGGGTTGAGAATCTCCCCTGAGGAATCCACTAGCCGGGAACCGAAGTTGGCCACAGAAAAAGTTCGTTACGTTATAGAAAATGTATACAACAAATGAGTTTGTATGTAAGGTTTTCATATAAATATGTAAGTATGTAATTATCTCTTCTGGCATGGAAGATTAAAACAAAGGAAGAGTAAAATAAACTCATATAAAACACAGGCCATTTTGTTCCCTTTTAACAAATCTCCAAAACGTGCTCCTACAACCCCATTACAGCACGAAAACACTGTTATACCTTTCAGTGATGCTGTTAAATATTTGGGAGTATACTTGGACAGAAAACTGACGTATGCAACACATATTGAACACATTATGGGCAAAGCTACTAAATGCTGTAGAGCTCTCTACCCACTTCTAAGCAAAAGATCGCAGCTGAATCCGAAACACAAGATTATTATATATAAAACTGTTATCCGACCAATACTACTTTATGGGTGCTGTGTCCGGGGCAATACAGCAAAAACGCATATCAGGAGAATCCAAGTGGCAAAAAATAAGGCATTAAAAATTATACACAAACTTCCCCGCTTATACCGATCTCAGGACCTTCACCTGAGATACTGTCATCAGACAATTAGGAATGTAATTGACACCCAGAATCTCGCATTTATCAACAGATGCAGGAATTCTGAGTATTATTAAATCATAACACTATCTGAAGACACTCCTTAGTTTACTGTAGTAAACTCTTAGTAAAGTGTCTATATAAAACGTACTGTATCTCTGGTACAAATCAACTTCTGATAACTAACAAAGGTTTTTCTATAATTTTTTCCTTTGAATTATTTTTAATTCATTTTAACTGTATGCTGAAATATCTTATAATCACAAGATAGTAACTCATAAATTTCGCTTCTAACACTTGTAAACTGTTCCATGATAATAACAATAAATAAAAATAGAAAATAAAAATCTCTTCTGGCATTTAGAAATACACGCACTTGTAGTTACGTCCGTTTGAATTTCATTAATAATGTCACCATTTTTGATCGCAGGAATCAAAATTTTGCACGAACATGTATTTGATAAAACGAACTACTTATAATTAATAAAAAAAATCAATTTCGAAATTTTGTGCAGTTACCTCCGTTTGCATTTAATATGACGCTATACGAGTATATAAGTATTTAATACTTTCTGTGTAAATTTGACATTTAAAAGTCATTAAAGAATATTTTATTTATTGCATTTTATATTTCTTTTTTGGTTTCACATAAAATGTTTAAATTGGATTTCGTTTAATATTTAATCAAATTATTGCATATCCTTAAAAATATATACTCGACATAAGTCAACATTAAAAAAAAATAAATTATTTACAAACTCACTTATACACACATATACTTAAGTATATGTAAATACCCAGTTGGCTCTGTCTTCAAGACATCCTCGAGGATAGGTGCACGATAATAGACTATCCTGCACGACGCATACACGACAGCTAGAAAAATTCGTCAACGATGCTTTCAAACAAATGTCGTAATAATCGTGGACGACTGGCTGAGGGAAATGTCACTGAACTTGTTGTCGACAGAACCTTGTATGAACTATACCAGCGTGCTGTCAAAATCCTGTTTATGATCGATAACTTCAAAGAAATAGACTACAAAACATCGTTCACGAACACCTCCGCGATGCTGTCGACAACAGTTAGAGACATGTCTTGAAGACATACTTGACAACAATGTCGTGCACAACGATTGTGCCAACTGGGCACATATAAATATAAGAGAATATGTGTATATGTATATACATATGAATACAATTTGTATGTTTTGAGTTAGAGAAAAAAAGAAAACTTTTTTAATTTAATCTGTTCAAATGTTTGTCTTTTTCAACAAATTAGTTCAAATATTTTTATATGAGTTTTCTACACATTTTTTGTTTTATTTTTTCTTTTTAATAGAAATCTGAAAGAATAAAAAAGAGAAATAGGAGAAAACTTACCAGTTATGACATAATGGAAAACTTTTCACTAAACCACACATTTGAAAAATCACAAGTTATACCGCCAACACATACTCGTACCAACAAATTATGCACTCGAAAGTTAAAAAAATTTAATCAAAACGACTTAAAAAAAGTGATGCGTCTTTAGGAGCAGTATAAGAATAACTAAAGAACTTCACTTGTTGGGAACTTTTGAGCGAATGAGATAAATATTTTTCTTTTTGTTTTAATTATTTTCTTATTAAAAAATGTATGACAACAAGAAAATAAAATAACAAACGACAGACAGCAGCACAAAAGCAATAGCACCAACACTTTATATAAAACTTAGAAGAATTTCAAAGAACACATTTGTGGATGATGTCAGAAAAACATGTTTTTTTATAATTTGATGATAATCAAACAGGATGCATGAATATGTTCAATTTATACATGAATGATTTTTAAGCGCTAAAACATAAACTAGAAAGGCAACAAAATTATTTTGTTAATGCCAATGAAAATTCAGAGAAATAACCATAAAGTGGGGCAGAATTTTAAGCACATCAACAACTCTACTGTTTATATATGATATCCTACAATGAAAAATCCTCATACTATTAAAAGTTATAACAAATTTCCATATACATTTTTCTTTAATTTATTTATTTTATATTTTCTATATGTATTGACAGATTTTCCTTTTCTTCTGCTGTCTTCTTTCATTCAAATATGAGGTATTAGAGTGCTTCGTCCTGTAGATCTATTCTACTGCCTTAAGTGTATAATTCTCGTTGCATTATCATGATGTCTTTGTAGTATCAGAACCTTTCCAACTGGGCATGGACATGACAATTCTTTAGAGCATGCCCATAATTTTGCGCTTAAAATGATATGCGCCCAAAATATTTCTAATAATTTTCATAGTGATTGGTTATTAAGTACCTGTAGTGTTTGGAAGATGCCGGCAGATGTCACCAAAGAGTTCAGGATATTACAAATTTTTATACCAGCAGAAAACAGACTAATAAATATTTGTCTTTTTTGTCTCCTTAAAGAGCTTTATCGGATTTGCAATTACAATATGTTATCGAAAAAAATTTATAGCACTAATTTGTTTGATATCATATCTGGTCATTCAAATCTTCAAAAAGCTATTGAATATTTTTCTCAATGGTGTGATGTCAACTTATTAGAGTTAAATGTTAATAAAAGTAAAGACATGTCATTTGATCGTTCACTGAAATTTAATAATTCATATCACTTTATTGAAAAAATTCTGAACAAAATTTTTTTGTATTAAGAATCTTGGTATCATTATTAGATCATAAGCTTAAGTTTTGTGGACAGATTAAATTGATGGTGAACAAAGTAAATGAAGTTTTAAAATTATAGAGAGAATCCGTTCTATAGCCGCACCGCTTGTTTACGGCATAATCTTCCAGCGTATGTTTTTCCTGCCAATTTCGATATCGATATCCCTCTTTCGCCCTTCCCACAACATATTTTTCCAGACCAGCACGATTTACTGCATGAGTAGCGACCGTCCTCTGATTGCTGGCCTTAAAAATAAAAAAACTTATAAAGCGTAGGTCAAAAGAATTTACCGATTCCTACAAAACAAAACATTAAACACATCTTATGTGCGCCCCATTCTAGTTCACTGATCTATTATATGGAATCCGTACGTTCTTACTTACGTCAACTTAATTGAACAGTTTTCTTTTACTTTGATTGGATATAAGTAGTTCGCTTGGATATAAGTAGTTCGCTGTACCTTCTTATAAAGCTAACTAACTGAAAAGATGCCTAATTTCTTTATGGGTTAATATTTGGAAAAATCTATTCTGAGTATTTGTTATGTAAAGTTCTTTTCTGAGGTCAGCATTTAGGAGATGACGTAAGCTAATGTCAAAAGTCAACGAAACGTCTGCCAAAAGTCTAACGAAGCTTTTGAGTGGCTATATTGTACTTTTTGAACTTAAATGCAAATTGCTCTTAGTTGCAATCATTGGTACTTATGTAAAAATTGATTTCTCTCTATATTTCATAAATATATAGATTTTTATCACAAAATGTTATTTAATTTCTATAAAGTTTAAATAATTTACTGAAAATTAGTTAATTATATTTGTTTTTGTTAATTAAACAAAATAAATTAATCATAAATAAAAAATAGTACTAAAATATACAACCGTGAGCGGATTACAATTTTAAACACGTGTACATACATATGTATGTTTAAATTTTGTTACAAATGTGCTACAAAAAGAAGAGAAAAGAAAAATATTTAAATGGTTTCAAATTATTGAGATACACATTTTGTAATAGCACATCGTTGTTTTTTTTTAAATTTTCAATCAAATTTTCTATAAAATTATCCTCCGCTTCCAATGCACATTCCAGTCTCTTGTTTATTATTGTTTACACAAACACAAGAACAACTGTTTACGTACGTTCGGTGTAATTGGCTTCGCTCCAAACGTAAAGGTAGAAATACATAACAAGCGTTAGCTGCTGAGCGCGTTTTAATATTTAAGACTTTTCATGCTTTTAAAATGGCAAGTTACATACCATACTTTACCGGCGCCACTTAAATATGTATTATTATTAAGTTTAATGTATTTTTTCCAAAAATTTTATATTTTTTTTAAACAAAATGTTTTTCTCACAAGCCAATCATAAAACCACAACTCATTATTTTATATTTTTCAAACGGTCTTCGTTTTTCTACATAAAAACGTAAACACGTTTTTTATATGTATTAGTGATTTAATTTTTTTCATTCATCCAGCTGTCAACGCTTGTAAAAGTTAAACTTTCTCGCGTTAGCAGTGTTGCATACTTTGTTTGTAACTTGCTTTATGAAAATGCACTGTTTTAACTTTTTTCAAACATAAGCTTGCAACGCATGGCGCTCAGAACGCTTGTTATGTACTTCCACCTTAAACAAATAAAATTGAACGAAACTCAACGAAAAGTTTGTTATGCACATTCTGGTTATACACATTTGATTGTTGTTTAAGCTAGCCTAAGCACATTATTGTTGGGCCTCTACTCATGCACTACATTGTGCTTGCTTATGAAAATATGAGGAAGAGGGCGAAAAGTAAACTTACTAATATCGTGTCTGATATCAGCCAGAAGAAAACAAAGGTCCTACTTTCAACATTCGAACCGCAAAAAATCGGTTGCTGTTGATTGATTATTCAATGGTTAGTGTTATACCTTTACGGCAATACTCTAATAGTAATCAACCCCAAGAAACCCACACAGTAAATTTTAATTATGGGGGGGATAAACGATGACAATGATGTTGTCCTCTATCTGACACCAAAATTTTTAAAATCTGCAATCCGTTTTCGGCTGTCTTTCTCAGAACTGGACGAGATATCCGAAAACGGAGTGCAGATTTGAAAAATTTGGGGTCAAAAACCTAAAGTGGCATAATTCACTCGAGATATATAAAAAATATAAAATGGCGTATAGATCACATAAATTCCTGTATGACGATATATATTAGACAATGTTATTTATGTAAGAAAATCACAAATTCTCAGTGAATTGTAAACAAAATCAAATGTTGTGAACCGAACCCAATACCATGACATAAAGTTCATTTCAATCGAAATATGAATCGAAGTGTGGAATCGAAGCACACAAGTATTCTTTATTAATAGTTTACTAATAGAGTCAGATCCCGATTATCCGTGATCGTCGGGAAAAGAAGCATTACGAATAATCGATATTCACGGTTAATCGAATAACAATTTTGATTATAGAGTTGTTTTTCAATATTTTTATTATTTAACAAGTGAACATTGGTGTACAGACATATTTACATTAAAAAAATTAATTCAAGATAGCCATTCATAAGAGGTCACCCAAAAAAAATTTTTAATTTTTTTTAATGCTCGTTATTTATTTTAACTTTATCTTCAATATTTAAAACGTAAAGACGCCATACTAAATATATTTAGATCTAACCAATCGCACTTCTTAAATTACAAAATTAAACTAATCACTTGAATATGCTTCTGGTTCATCGTATGCAAACAAGGGAATTCCCCGTTTTCATCACGGATTATAGAGATATTCACTGTTAATAGAAGCAAACCATTTTGTAAACATAGCAAACAAAAAACAATAGACTGATGTTTGGCCACTATGGATCACGCATGATCGAGGGCCGACTGTATATCTTAACATGTACTTACTAAAGGTGGAACTCCAGTAGTTTAATGGGTTGTGTGCTAGACTGATACTACGTGGTTTTTTGGTGCGAGTCCCACTAGAGATTCTTGTCTTAGCCATTCTAATTGTAATATGTAATTACAGTAACACTTAATAGTGTATTGAAATTTAGAAAATAAGTATATAAATACAGTGCGAGCTCGATTTTCGCAACTCCCAATTAACGCAAAACCCCGATTAGCGCAACAGGCAAATTTTTTACATTACAGTCTTTAAAATGAGTCTCAATTAGTGCAACACTATTTTTTTTAAATATATTAACAATGATTTCTGTTTGTATTTCTTATTCAGAAACGTAGTTTTATTAAAGTAATCATATTTAATCAAAGAATCCCATTTCAATAGCATTTCTCGCACGTTAGTGCTGTCCCAAACACGTTTTAAAACACAAATTCAATCGCATCAGTTTTCTGTTTTGCAGCATATGTATGTTTACACAGATGCGTAGGCTAACATATTTGTATAATTTCACTTTTTAAAGAAGACTGTTTTTTAACAGTTAGTTTTTTGTTTCGTTTTATTCTTCCTTGTAAGATTTCATTTACAATTTTTGTAAATGGAGTGCAGATCGTCATTTAAGTTGTTTTTTTAATAAAAAAATTGTGTTTTACAAATAATTTGTTTCTTTTTATTAAAAATCGGGTATTTTCAGGTACAATGAAAAGTGGTCGATAATTATTGCAACTTTTTCGGTAATTGCAACAAGTTGTGAAAATCGAGCTAGCACTGTACTTACTAAAGGTATCTTTTAAATAATTATTTTCAAAATTTTTACAAATAAAGCTTTAAAATTCTATTTGATTCTCTAAATTCAAAAGAATTTCTAGTTTATTAATTGAAAGCTTTCACAAATTTTTTGTTTTCCATTTGCTTTCATCAGTTTTTCAGATTCCATTTGCAAATCATATTCTAGGAATTGTATATGGTAAAGAAAGTGAAGAAGGTATTACATTTCTGAGAAACTATTCAAGTTCATCTACACTTTCTTTTGACTTTTAGAAAATATTTTCTGTGAATGTGCATTACAAAAAGTACGAGGAAATTGTATAATAATGATAATGAGGGCATTTTAAAGAAGTTTCTTTATTTCCAATGAATTTTTCTTTCAACAAATGCACTTACAGCTTATCAGAAATGTTTATTTTTACACTATAAATAGGAAGGATGTCATGTTGTAAACGTATTACAGAAATATTATTTCAATTGTAAGTTTAGTAATCAAATACTTTTGGGCAAGAAAAATTTTAACAAGTGATCGTAAGCTATTTTATTTTAGTTTAAAACTAAGAGTTTTAGATTTCTAAAATTTTTTGAGAGAGAAAATTTAGTGTTCGTTCTGCTACAACAGAATGCTCCATATTTACAATTATTTTGCATTTATACTTTATATCTTAACACTGTTTAAGACTGTCGTAATGTACGTAAAACCTGAGAGAGATTGTTTATTGCTTTTACTTTTTATTGTATTTCAAGCATTTAAAAGAAAAACATTTCTCGGTTATAATGAAAATACAGAGTATACGCCGGAAAGGTGTACTACATTCTTTTGGCGGCATTTTGGTAAACGTTAGTGTTGATAGTTCATATTTGGCAGTCGTGAAGCAGAAAAATATTCCGTAAACCAATGCTTTTTAATCGTTAAAACATTTTGTCAAAATCAATCATCCATTTCTGTGATATTCCAAAAAATTTAATAGTGAGTGACGAGGCACATTTTCTTTTGAATGGATATGATGAATAAATGGAATAGTCGGTTGTAGGTAATTGAAAACCTTTAAACTATTCAAAGTTACCTTTGCATCAATTAAAAGTGACAGTCTGGTGTGCAATTTGGTTAGAAGAAATCATTGGACTATACATCTTTGCAACTGGAAACGGCGTAACGGTAACCGACAAAGGGGAGCGTTATTGTGATATGATTGAAAGCTTTTTAAAGCCACAACTGCATGTTTTGGGCTTGACTAACATATGGTTTTAACAAGCCGGTGCCATATCGAATACAGCCAGTATTACAATGGCATTACTGCGAGACCTTTTCCACAACAAGCCTCTACGGGTTGCCAGATTTGACAGCTCCGGATTTCTCTTTTCTGGGAAAATCTGAGAAGCATGAAAAACGAGAAACGCTGGAGCAACTAAAACAAAATATTCGTGATGAAATTATTGAAATACCGCATGAAATGTTTGAGAATGTAATGAAAGATTGTGCTCAAAAGAGCTCGCATTTGTGAGGTTGTTTTTTTGATATTGTATTCATTCATTCCCTTTCATTTAGTGAAAAATTATAAACAAAGTAGCTTACCTTCCCAGCGGACACGCGGTGCTTTATTTTTTTAAATTTTTCAAAAACCTTATATAAAACAGTTTTTTCTATGTCGTGGCATACTGGTAGAGCGCTTGCACAGAAACTCACACGACCTAGGTTCAATCCCAGCGAAGGACAAAATTATAGAAATAAATATTTGCGGTTTTCTAAAATTACAATTTAAATTAAAAATTAAATTTAAATAAAATAAGGGGTTCCCCCCCCCCCCCAGCAAGACCATCTGCAAGAAACCGCCCCCTGACATTTCTAATCTATTCCACCAGAAAACAATGATCAGGAGTACAGCGCCACCTTCTGGAAAGATAACAGCTAATCTACTTAAGACACTCACCATTCACATTAAACATCCACCGACAGATGAGACAGTCGCTGTTTGAACATTCGACGGTGAAGGTATAACACTGGCTCTTGAGTGGACAAATTCACACCAACTTGTTTTCATCAACAATAAAAGGCGCAAAAATATACAAAACATCTATAAAAAAAAAAAAAAAAAAAAAAAAAAACCTATCAACCATCTTCACATTTCAATACAATGCACACTGCATGAGTAGGCGTTTACCCCTGAGTATTGGTCTTAAAAAATTACATTTTATATTAATTACATTTTATATTTAGGCCATCATACTCTTCTATAAAACTGAACAAATGCGATATATTGTGGCTTTTGTTGGATAGTCTAAAACCCTCCTTGTTTATAGTAAACATTTTTGATTTTAAGTAATTTATATGAGACCCCCTAGTTTAGTTTGTTAATTATTAAAAATATTTGTTATGACTTTCTTTTACTACAGCAGAAAACTGCAAACATTTGCATAAGCTATGTTGTTCACTAAAGCAGTACGATGTAGCATGGAAATAATAGTCATTCTCGTAATTATTTCGTCTATGTTAACATTGACTGAAACACAAGCGGCTCAACGTTACTGCGGTAAAACTTTAACTGACATCATGAAACTTGTCTGTCGTAGTGGCTTTAATGGCAAGCCGCTAAAACGGGCCAGTAAGTATATTCAACAGTGTTGCTATATCCCACAAAATAACATAAATACTCTTGATTACAAGATGATTTGTAAGAAAAAAAAAAATTATCTGCTAAATCATTTGTAAATTAAAAATGTTTTTTATGAATAAAACCTTTAACTTAAACTGCAGCTTACCAGAAAATAAAAAATTTTTTTATTAATAATATTTTTTTTTAATTTTTAAAAAACTTTTAGTCGCTGACTTAGATTATAATAGTTTGGCTAATGAGATGATACATTTAAATATTTCAAAAAATGTAAAGCCTTCCGAATATTCAGCCACAAGGTACAGAGAACAGTTCGTGCCAACACATACCCTTAATCATCTAATGGCCAAATTGTTAAACAACAAGAGAAAGGCAATGATACAAACACGTCAACGTCGTCTATCCAGCTCTGGTGGTATATATTATGAGTGCTGCCTTAATAAATGCACCACAAGTGAAATGAGTGCCTATTGCCTTTAGGCAGTAGAAAGAGTGATGAAGCAGCTTATAATAAGAATATTTAAATACAATAAATTATATATAATAAATTATCTCATGGCGTTTTCTTTCCAACAAAAATATGTTGCATTTTTTTTATCACATTATATAAAAATATTATGTAATAAATTCCATTTCGATCTCGTTTTATTTCATTTTGGCTAGACTAGGGAGAAAACATTCAAAAGGTAACATTTTTTGGTAGAAAATTAAACGTCATTTAGGTTTTAAGCATTTAATGAATATTTTAACGATATATCTATTATATAAAAGAAAACAAATCATATATTATTCATAAAGGATACAAATTTATTCTATTCAATTAAAATATTTTAATTATTAAAATCTTGTTAAATGCAAAACTCTAAAATAAAATGTGAATATTCAATGTGTTTAAATTAAAAAAAAAAATATTTAACAATAATTGTAAATTTCTTTAAATATATTGCGGATATTTTCTTTTGCAAATCCTTAATAATTGCCATATGTAGTTTGTCAAATACTTTTATTTCGATTTACAAAACTAAATAAATTTCCGTTTTATAAGCTTATTGTAGTCACCTAGGGAACGGACCATTTTAAAAATCTATTGCATAATATATTAATTTTTTACAATGTCTTTAAGACTTGAGATGTATTGGGAAATAAAATATAACAAATTAATATATAATAGTCCTACTCTTATAAGATGTATGGACGCTTATAAAGTGATTGGCATTAAAAACTGGAGTGACCATAACACTGTCAGATAAGTAAATTTATAAAAATGAAAATTATAATTCATATACACCATCAAAAGTACAGTGGGCAAAAAAAGTTCCTTTTAAATAAGTTTAATAGCCTCTTAAGCTTTCAAATTATCTCAGTTTATCATATAGCAGCCTAACTAATAAATTGTCTAATTAGTGCATAATTGCCTCATGAAAGGGCAGTTTCGGCGACAAGACTTTACATCCATAAAATCAAAGAGAAAATATTATGAAATTCCATCTGTATTCTTATGACAGATTTTGTTACGTTCACATGGTTGGTTAAAACCCAAAATAAAGTAAAATGAATACATAAATTGCACATTCACGTTCACACAAAATTTACATACATTGTGAATACATACACCAACATACAACATAAATAAAAAATAACATACAAATGCATCCCTGATTTTACTGATTACTGAAAAGATAAATCAGTATTCAGTAAAAAGTATTGATTTGTGTAAAAAAAATGCAGTAAACATTAAATGACTAATAGTAGATACTGTGTGTTTTAAAAATGATATGTTCGCATTGCTCACTGACATGAATAGTGGCATAACTGAAAAACTGCATTTCGAAAATAAATTAAGAATTGGAAAAATTATTTTCTTTTACATTTTTCAGTATATTTTTTGAATTTGAAATCCCAGCTCTATAAATCAGTTTTTATTTACCCAATAACACATTTCGTAATTAAAAAAAGTAAAAACGTACAAAAAATCCATTTTTGTCTGTAAATATCTTACGAAAAATTTTTTTACGTTAATACAGTTGTTTAAAAACCAAAACAAAGTAAATTGAATACATAAATTGCACATAGACGTGCACACAAAATTTACATGCATTGTGAATACCTTTAATATACAAAAATAACATAAAAGTCATCCCTGATCTAATGAAGCATGATAGGTCTTTTTTAAATTTCAAAAAACAAAGAGAACCGTACAACTGTCAAATTTTCATCCTTATTTTCTCTAAATTTTTTACGCTCTCATTACAAATCAAGTTGACACAATACTAATATTTCTCTTCTACACACAAATTTGACATGTCTTACGACTCGAATTACCATCTAAACCTTATGGCGGGTTTTAAACACAACCATGCGTAAAATATGTTCAGTGGCGAATGCCGTCTGCCAAGTTTTTTTAAAGTAAATACTGGCAAAACCAAAGGGAAAAGTAAAAAAATAGATAAAAAAGTGGAGGGTAAGTTAATAAAAATTAAAAATAAATTTTTGTATGTTTTTTTTTTCGATTTCAATTTTTAAAAAATTTCTTTAAAACCAAAAGATTTAAGTATTTTCTTTCCAGTTTCACAAATGTGTTTCATTTTTTAATTGATTGATTGATTAAATGATTAAGCTTAGTTGACCTACATATATATGAAGATGTGTGGGATGACTCATTTAACTCTTAATTATCTCAATTAAAAACGTATGTGTGAAGAGTCTACAAGGGTCGTATTTCGATCGTATATATATTAAATATTAAAAAAAATAAAAAAACATTTATATCCAATTTTTAAATTCGTGTATGGCCTTTACATTTTTTATTTTGAGTTTTCCAGTACAAAGTTAAATAAAACAAAAATGCAATATAAATGTGCCACATTTAACTCATATGTTGTGACAATTGATTTAGATTTTCTATAAATGAAGAAAAAAAAAACAAAAATCGACAGTGTTTTTTTTTATTGAGTCTGTTATGAACAAAAAAGGACATTATTTAATATAAAATGTATTTTTAATATCTGAAGTGAATCAATTTAATTTTTATGTTATTTCTTTTAAATCTGCTTCTAAGGTTTAAACAACAAACAGCTGTTTTTTTGAAAAAATTATGGATAATTTGTTGATATTTGAGAATATTGGCATACCATTATCATATTAAATATAAAATTAATTTATGACTGAAACTGTCTTTAAATACAACTTGTTAAGTTAAAATTAACTTATTTCGTAGTTATTAGCACCCATAATATAAAATTTTCAATTTTATACTCAAATTGTTTCTAAAGCTACCGACACATTAGGCAAATATTTATTCGCCATAATGTGATCATAAAATATTTTAGAGGTGCAAACAAAATATTGAGTAAACAATTTTTTTTTTTTTGGCTAGTGTACTATTCCTTCACGGACATCATTTCTTCTTTAATTACCAAAAATATTCATTGCCGTTAACTTTGATCTAATAAAAGCGTTTCTGACGAAACAAAAATTAAATTATAAAAAGTATTGATCAGACTTTTCCTGGGGCTCGAACCTAGAGCCTTCAGCACATTCAATTTTTTCTTTTTTTTTGGAAACAAGCAAGCAGCCCTAAATACCAGCCGATGTCATAGTGTTATCACTTTAAAAATAAACTCTAAACAGTTTTACATACTGTGTATAGAGACGATGGCTTTTTCGTAATTGTGTTTCATCGTTTTATGTGTATTGAAGATGAGTGTAGAAAAGTCAAAAGGGTTTAAAAGAAATCTCAAATTCTTTCTATATCACTTGTTTAGGCTTTAGATAAAAGAAAAAAGAAAATATTACTAAAAAGTAATAAAGAAGAGATAAAAAATACGATTTTAGATGTATAATTCGAATTCTAGAATATTTTGAATGACTCTTAAAGAAAAAAAGGTTAAAAGGGCAATTCAAATTTTTCCAATATTGTTCAAATTTTTTTGTGTGGAAGGCTACGAGGTTGGCGGAAAGGGTTGGAACCACCTAAGTATCACAATGAGCTAAACGGAAACCAAGCCAATGCAATCGGTCCATAACTTAAATGAACCACAGCATCAGTTTAAAAACTGAATACCAAGTACTTCGAAGAGCTGAAATTAATATTCTTAAGACTTTTTTCACAGCGAATACTAGTCTTTTGAACACTTCTGTCCTAAGGCAACTATATTTGTTATATACTGTAGCCAGCACTCAGGGGATGCTGGTCTAGGAAAGTATGTTATGGGAAGGGTGAAAGAGGGAGAAGGAAATCTACTTGAGGTTGGTTTCATCAATGATTTTGCTAATGTTTAATAAGCCCATCCACATATTTTATAATATATACAACATATCCGAAAACATGCTTTATATGCCACTTGCATAATAAATAAACTAGCCTCCTTTAAAATTTCATGTCACTCTGGTCTGCTGTTCCTGACTTTTAGCTCTTTAATAGCCTTGTAAGCCATCTAAATTAAGCTTCATTCATGGCGTTGCTTTTCTTTCCCAAATTAATATTTTTCTGCAAACGCCATCCTGTAGATTGAAATTTAATATTTCATTAACATGCATTCTTAATAGATTAGTAATTAACAAATCGATTAATTTTAATTTAAGCTGTAAAATAATCGCAACAAATTTGTCTGTTTATTAAATATTATAAAATAATTCTATCGTTTAGAAAAATTTGCGTCGAAATTTAGGTAATTAAGCTTAAATACAGTGTTTTGAAATTGCTATCCAACATATATCTGAAAATGGAGTTGATCGCTTTGGCAAATAAGGCAAAAGCATAATATTTAATTTTTTTTTGTTTCGTTTTTGTCATAAAAATTTAAATTTGCATCCTTTTTCAGAAATACAAAATGGTCACCTTTATTTTGACCCCAAAACATAAATAAAATTTTTTAAATAAATTCAAAAGTTCTTAGGGTGTCAAAGAGAACTTTTCTTATAACAATTCCTAAAATATATACTCGTATATATAAGTAGATATGAAAATAAAAACATAATTCTCATAAAAGAAAACTTTATTTCCAATTGACATTAAATGTAATTTTTCTTTTGTTTGTTTGTTTGTTTCTTTGCAGATCTTTTTGGGCCATATTTTACTTTAAATTTTTGTACCAAATAAGAATGAATGATGACTTCAAATCCCTAAAATACAAAACGGAAGAAGATAGGAAATACACTAAAAAACTTGTTAAAGACACAAATAAATAAATAAGAAATAATAATAATAAAAAATAAAAAAGAAAAACACTAAAGCTTTAGACTTTACAAGTGACCTAAAAATATTGTCAGAATCATAAAAAAAGGAAATAAGAACAGAGAACTGATGAAAGAAAAATAAAAGAATTAAATTTACGGTAAATGATACCATTGTTCAAATAAATACAACAGCAATGAATAAATAAAAAATAAAAATGGAAACGTAACACCACAACAAAAACAACAGTAAAACTACAATAGCAAAATAAGTGAAAAGTTTAACAGTAAAATCAATTACAAGAGCAATAAAATATATAAAGAAATACACTCTGCACTAACAATTATTACTAAAGAAAAAAGTTTTACATAAAAAATAACAAAAAACAAACAAAACGAAATTTATTTTAAAGACAATAAAGTCCAACGTGAAATAAATAAAAAACGTCAAAATAAATATTTACTTACGAGTACAATAAGAGTCACACCTGACCAACAAATTTATATGACGGCGATAAAAACAATACGAGTAACAACAGTAATGGCAACAATACCAGTAAAGGCATTAGTAGTAAACTAAAATTCTTAAATATTCTATCTATAAGAGAAATACTTTAATACGTGGGTCATTTGATAATTTAAATGCATTTTTATTACTGTCCAGCAAAATTGTTTATATTCTGGTAAACACATACAAATAAATAAAAGTTTTATGTCAAAACGTTGACTCACTTAAGCATAATTAATTTTTTTTTTTTTTAGAATTTTTAGCCCCATATCCGGAAAAATATTTTTAGCGTATGAGAGGTTTATAAAACGTAATTTATATAAAATATTATTATGCAGGCCTGTCATATATAATTTTTTTTTTAGTTCTTACTTTTAACAGATTTTTATGGTTTTTAAAATGTGCGTTCGTGCTATTAAAGGATGTTTTTATATAAGTATATACTTAGATTCATGACATTGAGTTGGCAACACTGTTTTACACATTTCTTTATTTTTAATATTTACTTTGTAGGGAACTTTTTGTATTGGCTATGAAGCCATTTGGTCACCATCGGACACAGCACGTTACTGGTATTTCTTGCTGACATGTGGTTCCAACACACCGAAGCCACATGCCATATGCGGTGCACTAGAATAAAAAAAGTAATATTAAGTAGTGGTTTTATTAATTGGCCTTCATATTGTGGGATTTAACCCTATTGGATTATATACTTTGAGGTTTTGTAAAGCCACTTGTCTACAGTGATAAACCAGAAAAAGTTAAACACCTGGAAACAAAATTTCGAAAAAATTTTCTATTCCATAAAGCCCAGTTTATATACATTTTTTTTGTTTTATTGTGATTAAAGTTGTGTAACTTTGTAACAATTATAGTTGATTGTCGAGTGAGTCCCAGAATGTATTATAGAGAGAATTTGTTCTTTAACCGCACCTTCTTGCGAAAGGTTTTCCTGTCAATTACAACACTACTAAATATAAACCGAATGTCCAAAAACACTACTTTCTCTTTCTCCCTTCCTACAACATATTTTTTTAGACTAGCACAATGTATTGTCCCAGCAGAAAATTTTTTTAAATTTGGAAGCAATATATAAAAGTGAAACCAATAATGAAAGCATTATGTTGTTTATTCATACCTTAAAGCTTCCAAAGATGCTGTAGGATAAGGTATTATTTTTGATTTTGTATAATATTTGCTTAGTGGTTGCAATAAATATGCATTTCTATTGCATTTTAGCGGCTCATTTCATATAAAAATAATGCATTATTAATGCGCACGAGTAAGTGATTGTTTACAATTTCTCCCTCACAAAATATCTCATTGGTAAGCACTAATTTCTTCTGGTGTATGTTTAGGAGTAGTATCCATAAACAAAGTGAACAACATTCTAACTACACATCGGTTTTTTAATTCACTCTCTGCCATTTTCGTTAACACAAAAGATGATGTCTGGCGCAAATTAAAAATTTTAAACTCTGGTGTTAGCCAATTACAAATATTTTGCAATTAGAAAATTTAGTTGATAGAACTTAAATCAGATAAAAAATTATTCCAATGCCTTAAAAGCGAAAAAAAAACTCATATAATTGTTAGACTGCCCTCGTAAAATTACATTCATAGTCCACTTACTACATGTACTACTTGTACTTGCAATATCAGTGTAAAGTAATACAAGCAAAACAAAAACAAATTCAAAAATAATAAATTACATTTTAAATGAAAATAAATGAAATTTAATCTATAGCTCAACATTTCATATAACAAATAAATAAACAAGACAGCAGTCTAAAAACAGAATTAAATAGCAAAGAAAAGAAACTGAACTTTTATGAAATAGAAAATTATAAATTTTTGTTTGCGCTGTGTGACCTACAACTTTTTTGTTTTTAAATAATAGTCAACTGGAATATTTTTTTATTTATTTATTATTTTTTTTTCCTTTCTTTTTGCTTTATTTTATTTGTGGTTTGGTTTGCCAACCATTAGAAAATTATTTAAAAAATATTATTTTTGTATGAGTATACGTAAGAGTAATACCCAGTCGTATGTAGGTTTTAAATTTTTTTCCTCAATACCAACTTCAAGAGAAATACAAAATATTACAAGAATGGTTTTTTTTATGATTGTCAAACTTGGTTTTACTAAAAGTTTTTCAATTTTTTTTTTCTTTGCTTTTAAGTTTTATTGCTATTTAAAGGTTTTGCTTAATTAAAGATTACATAAAAGGAAATTAAGTTATAACCGCTTAAGCCAAACAATTTGGTAACTTACACCATCAAATACTTTTTCGAATCTTAAATTTCTTATAAAAAAAAAAAAACAAGAGATGAGTGTAAATCAGTCGACAATTTATTAAAAATTTAATTCGATTTCAATTAGTAATTAATAAACACTCGTAACACTGGTCGTCAATATAAAAGTTTTTTTCCGTGTCAAAAGCATAAAAGTTGTAAAAACTTTAGGGATTTGATGTCCTGAGGAAAGCTGCGTTTTTTTATTTTTTGTAAGGCGTCTGCTTTCTCTTTTTTAAACTCGAGAACGATTTAGTGGATTTAAAAAAAAAAACGGCTTTAAGAATACGTAATTGTTCATTACAACCCTTTTTCAGACTTACGGTCTGTGTTGTGTGTGTCAATTTTTATCCATGGGTATCGGGACTTATAGTTTAACGTCAAATCAGAACGACAGACCTGAGAACCTAGTTCTCAGAGTTTTTCGCAGAAGAGTGCTAAGAGGTAGTAGCCGAAATTTCTTTCTTTCAGAATGTCAGAGCTCGTGTTTGAACTAATAGCTCTTGTTTAGTAAGCCAACATACTAACTACTAGACTACGGCCACTATAAACTTTAAATAACTTTAACTTATTGTAATGATGTGCTAACATTTTTAGAGTAACTGAGAAACTGGCATTGAAAATTAAAAAAAAAAAAAAACATAAACAATTTCAAGATTTCGGCTTTTTAAAACCCATAATATCTTCAAACTAACAAAAATAAATTGATAAGTTTTTTCTAATTCCTCCTAAAGATAAATTAATTGCAATCCAACTAAGCTATAGTTCATCAAAATAGATAGACAATAACTAACATGTTGTTGTCAAATTAATTGTCAGTTATTCCGGGGTGTAAATAATAAAATTATTTAATTAATTGGTTCTCTTTTTGTGCCACATACGCAACTATTTTCATTGAAAAACCATCTTCCATAAAGGGCACCGTTTCTGGATGCATGGGTACCAAGGTTGGCAACCGAAACGAATTTCGGTATCAGTACCGGTAAAAAATTATTTGTCATTTCGGTATCGGTATTGATATCGGTATTTTAATTCTATCCGTATCGGTATACCGGTACCAAATTATTAATACCGGTATATGTATATACCGGTATACACTTATACCGAAGCTTAATAATGTTACCATATAGAAAATAACATACTTATTTATTATACAAAATTTAATTTTGCAAACAAAAAGGAATTAATATACTTCATTAAAAAACAAAAGATAATACAAAGTATTAAAAATCTTCACATTTAAAAAAAATTTGAATGAACATTTTAAGACTATTTTAAGCTAGAAAAATCGACTGCAATAGTTAAAGAAAATGTTTTTCAAATGAAATACATGTTTGTTTGGAATAATAACCGAATTAAATCCTATTATTCCTAACAAAATGCATTTCTTATGGGAATAAGAATGTCTCGATGGCCATTTCGTTGGTGCTTAACCAACTCGCCAGGAGACTTTTCTAAAAATGGGATTCTCAGCTAGTTTAAATATTTTAAACATAACAATAAATCGTTCAAATCAACTATTTTGGAAAAATCCTCCCTACTTCAATAGAGAAGTATAGTGCTTATGGACATTTGATTTAAACTTGTGAAAATCGTTTATTGTTTCATAAACGGATGGTGCGGCTACAGAAAGAACTCTCTCTATAATTCATTGTACTGTTTACTGGACAATCAACTACAAAATGATGTGTTCAAGTGGTCCGTAAAAATATGCGACTACTGGGAATCAAGTCCTTTTTTTCATCAGAGCACCTCTCATAGTAGTACTGATAGAGCAATGAAACGCACTCCACATTGCGCTGATGCTGCAGCGAATCGACACCTTACCATCGCTGATAAGCACATTCGCCCTTTACTGTACACAGTCGTGAAGCTCCAAAATAGACTTTGAAGCACCAGCCCATACATGAGAGTTGTATTCCAATCTAGGTCGGATATACATACATAACTGGCCTTTACAAGCCTGTGTCAGGATTACGGCCTAGCTTCTCGCAGCACTCATGTTGTGTGTAACAATTTTTATCAATGAGTACCGAGACCTACAGTTTAATGTCGACTCCGAACGACAGACTTGACAAGCTTGTTCATGGCAATTAGTTACTCTCAGAGCTTTTGCCAGAAGACTGCTGAGAGGTAGTCGCCGAAAGAAATATTTTTTTCATATTTCTTTTTTTGAAGATGTCAGAGCCTGGAGTCGAACCCAGGGCCCATGTCTTAGTAAGCCAACACACTAACCACTAGACCACGGCAACTACAGGTCGGATATAGGTCTTGTAAATATTTAGAAGGTCAGATGGGATAATTTATTTCTTACACCGGTTTAAAAAGCCGAGAAGCTATCAAATCTTTCGACATTCGAAATATGTGATCATTCCAACGGCAATCACAATTAATTCTCATACGCAGGACATGAAGAGCGTGCGCCTTCGCGTTATTTATATTACGCATAGTCACAGATGGTAGGATTAAATCAACACAATGTCTATGCGTCATAAAGCAAAATTGAGTCTTGCACGCATTAAATTCGACCCTGTTCGCGAGACCTCATTTGAAAAACTTAAACTGGTTAGAAGTGCCACTGTCTATAACCATTGTTTACAACCGCGGTCTCTGAGAAAGCCCATTATAAATATACAAAAATGGTCATCGACACCAAAGGCAGCTAGTCTCGAAATGAGAGCCTCGTGTCCGACTCTATCAAACACCTTTGAGATACATATCTAGAGCAACAACTTTGCTTTTACCAAAGCGGTGAACATACCCAATTTACCTCTTAGAGAAGAGTGCCAACAAGTCACCTGTGAAGCGGCCAATCAACCCGCAAGCGCTAAATTGAAAAAAATCGTCAAATCTGGCAGTCATGGCTATAGGATCGATTCTTATAACTTGAAACAACAATTACAGTGCTGCATAGAGCGTAAAGTTAATAAGCAAATTTTTCATAAACATAAATGTTGGCAGTATGTAAATTTTAGTTTGTTTCTAATATTTGAGATTTTTATGTACCGGTATTATATCGGTATTATACCGATATTGACGGAAACGGTATACAGATACCGGTATTTTACGCAAAAAAAAAATTTCGGTATCGGTATGAGTACCGGTATTCAATTTCAAACAGTATTTAAACGGTATCGGTATTAATAACGGTATCAGTTGCCAACCTTGATGGGTACGTAAACAACAAAATAGTCGTAGTTGACACGATGCCAATCCACATGAAAAAGAATTTTTTTTTTAAAAATAAACACTTTTAAAGCTACGGTTGTCCCATTACAGTCCTTTGGACTTGTACTTACTCATGACAATCTTGAATTATTCAACTCATATTTTTTCTAGAAATCATATTTTGTATTGACTTAGTCGAAGTCTTGTTACTACACATTCTCTCTTATTATCCTTTGTTTGTCTATCGTAACGTTACAAGTCTGATTGAAATTTTTTAGCTATTTTGTGCTCATGATCATTTGCCAAAAAATGTTCCGCAAATTTATTCGAAATTTGAAGGCCATACAGAATTGAACTGACAGTTATTAAAGGCTGAATTATGAAGAATTATGCTACCACATAACTAGATTTTTAAAAGTTTATTTTACCCGTCATCTAAAGTATGTATGTGGCAACACTCGTCTACGAATTTATACACCACATACACAGATAAATTTTCTAATATATTTTTATTCGTGTAAAAAACCACCGGGTAAAAACAGGATTGGGTGTAGATGTTTTTTGTAAATTATATTAAAATCGAAAACTTCAAATATAAATTAAAAAAATAATAAATTAGCTAATATATCAAAACCCTTCTAGGGGGATTTTTCTTCTACAATCATAAAAAAAGATCAAAGCTAAATTCTAAAAATTGAAAATTTTTGATAATCAAAGAAAAAAAATTATGATCAAAATGATTACAAGAAATTTTAATTCTTAACAGAATTTAACTTTGATCTGGTTAAAGCGATTCTGAAGAAACAAAACTAATTAAGGAAAATTATCATTCTTACCAGGATCCGACCTCAGATTTTCAGACCATATAACAAAAGGTACCTTTTATTTTTCTTGTTTTTTCAAAAATAAATCAAAATATTAAAAAGAGTGAAAGGGAATTTTACTATTTTGGAATGGCTATATTTTAATCAAAAACAATAAAAGTTTTTGGATTTGTTGATTGATTTACACTCATAACATACCCCTTATTAAGTAAAGTGTTATTTAATTTTGTTCAATTTCTCCTTTTATATTTACAGAAAGTAAAAATAAAATAAAGCTTGCAGCTAAAATGGACCTGAAAAATGGGAAAAAATGATAATAAATTCTTATATAAACTAAAAACTTTAATAATTTAAAAATTTTAATAACTTCCGCATAAGAATGGAAGAAAAAATTTAACTGACAAAGAGAAAAAAGTGTGTTAAACGCTGTAAAATCTAAACTTGTAGTCAAAGTACGAGTAAATATGAAAACAAACAAAAAGTTAATATTTCGTTTACACATGTGATTTTTAATAACATTTGTGCAAAACTAACAAAACAAAAAATAAAAAAATAAAAATATGGTTTAAATGTTGTTTAATATTAAACGGAATATATAAAATTTAGTGAAAAGTGAAGAGCAAACAGAAACAAAACTTTTTTACACAATAATACAAAACAGAAAACTATACAATATATACAACGAGTATATACTACATATGTTTATAAATATGTAAGAGCAGGAGTACTACAAAGAAAATAAAACGATAACGAGAACATAAAATACATTTGGCAGAAAGTTATAATATATGTATATACATACTACTTATATATTTGTACATGTAGATATATATGTATAAGTGGATGTGAGTAAAGCTTCTTATGCCTCCTACCAAATTATAAAAAAGTTTAAAACTAGAACACTGTACACTACTGCACATAAATATATAAAATATATGAAACGCGAATGAAACCGTAAAGTGAGACTAAGAACTTATCTTGAACAATCATAGAGTCATGTTTTTAGTTATATTTTGTTGATATTTTTACTTCTGGCGCTATAAAAAACAAATAAGAAATTTATTTTAATGTCGTTTCTATATACATATGTACACATATAAACGTAGATATCAAAAACTACTACCATCACACTACTATTGAAAATAGAAAAACAACAGAAAACACATTTTAAATCAACGAAATCTCAGCTTTACACTTTAACTTCAAACCCTATAATATTTAACAAAATACACCGATATAACGCTTTTACCTGCCCATATACACATGTGGACATACATACATACATGCATACTTGTATATAGAGAGTAGACCAAAAGATTATAGTACAAAAACTCAAGAGCAAAGAGCTACTAAAGAAACTAAAATTGAAAGAAAGAAATTTTTTAAATAAATAACAACAATAACAAGGAAATACGAAAGAAAAAAAAAAGAAAAATAAATGGCAAGTCTTTACAAACAATATTTAATACAAAACCTATAAAACTGTGAGAGAAACAAAAAATATATAAAAAAAGTTCGCGTGTGTTAGTGATAAAGTTGGATTACTTTTACATTCTACCGCTCTCTGATTTTCCTTATCGCTCGTTAAACAAAAAAAAAAATCCTTTAAATTTGTGATAGTATGTGTTAAATAAACAACGATAGCTGCTATAGCACTCACACATGCATACTAATACAAAGCGTTGTATTTGCGCTTGTAAGTTCAAATGTATGAGTATATAAATTGTTGTTGTTGCTATGTTATTGTAAAATAAGTGAGATATATGAGAACAGTTTAAATGTTGAAAAATAACGTCAACAACATACAAAAATTTATAACACAGAAAAACTAAAAATATAGAAGAAACAAAAGAAAAGAAAAACCATAAAAGAAAGCCAAAAAAAGTATTAAAAATTTCGATAAAATACTATTACACATACATACATACACACACATACAACCAAATAACCAAAAATTATTTTTTGTGTGTGTGCATGTTAACTACTAACAGCATTTAATCAGAGCTCTATCGTAAGTTTATATAATAAAAACTCAATTTCATATTTCACCAATTTCACCACAAGACTGTTTAATAATTTTGCAACATTTAAAAATATGGCTTCATTGCTCAATTGTATTGCTAAATGCAGCAGTTTTCTGCGTATGGGATTTTTATTACTCACCTTAATTATGGAGAATACACATGCCAGAATAGGTAAGTTTTTTCCTTTTACATGAAATTAATTTAGAAGCAATATTATATATGCTTATAATAATATAAGAGATTAAGTTATTTTCTGATAATCTGTGTAACTAGATTTTATTTTTTGCAGAGTTGTTCCGGCCAATTAAATTACAATTACAATTACAATTACATGTAATTTGTAATTGAGATTTGTTCAATTACAATTACGAGTAATTGTAATTGAAAAATTTTCAATTTGATTGTAACTGATGCAATTACATTTTTTGAATTACAATTACATGTAATTATAATTGAAAATTTTCAATTACAAATTACAAGTAATTGTAATTGAAAAAATTCAATTACCATTACTAAGTAATTGTAATATTGTAATTTACACAAAATAATTACTTGTAATGGGAAAAAAATATATTTTTTTTTTGATAAAAATACTGAATGAAAAATGTAAATGTTTGTGATTCTTTTTATAAATATTATTTTTTTAATGAAATTTTTCAACATATTACGCCTCATTTTACTTTAAAAAATAAGATCAATGTAATTTTGTATCTCAAATGAATGATAAATTTTAGAAAATGGTATTAAAGAGATTGTTTGAATTGTTTTGCCATTTATAAAAAACTCATATTACGCATTATATTTATTATCATAAATAAGACTGATGTTATTGAGGTGGATGAGCAATTCAAATATAAGTAAAACAAATTATGTAACTAAAATGTATATTTACTTATTGTTATAAAAATGTAAATATAATTAAAAGTAATTGTAATTAAATAAATTTTTTTTAATGATTACTTCAAAAACTAATGATTACTTTATTTTCCACCATTACTTCATGAAGCCAATTAAATTTTTTCAATTACTTGTAATTATAATTGGAATTTTTCCAATTACAATTACAAGTAATTGTTAATTGAATTTTTTCAATTACCATTACTTGTAATTTGTAATTGAGTTTTTGAATTACAATTACTTACAAATGTAATTGACTTGCGTAATTACAATTACAATTACTTGAAAAGTAAATATAATTGAAAAAAAAGAATTACAATTATATGTAATTGTGTAATTTACATGTAATTAATTACACAAAATAATTGATTACGCACCACTCTGATTTTTTGTTCCGTCAGAAACGCTTTAATTTGATCAAAGTTAACTGCAATGAATTTTTTTTGTAATCAAAGAAGAATCTCATCAGAGTTCTTTGTGTGTATATTAATAGTTGATGTTTGGTCCGCAATATACACAGAACTCTGATGAGACTACCGCAGCTGAAGTCGAAAACCATTGTTCAGTTTGGCTAGTGTATTATTCCTTCACGGACATCATTTCTTCTTTGATTACAAAAAAAAATTCATCGCAGTTAACTTTAATCTAATTAAAGCGTTTCTGACGGAACAAAAATTAATTAAAAAATGTATCACCTTTTCTGGGGCTCGAACCCGAGCCTTCAGCACTTAACATAGATTTTATTTTATTTAAGACCAATACTCAGGGGTAAACCCCTACTTAATGCAGTGCATTATTTTGGAATGTTGAATATATAGATAGATGTCGTTCTTATGCCCGTTTTCAAAATGTTTTCATTCGCTCAAACCCATGTCATAAACAGCTATAAAAACAGTTTTGAATTTTCAAAGCGTTTTCACTAAAACTTCTTTTCAAACCCGTTTGAGTCAGACCAAGCGTTTGAAAAATTGAGTCCAAACGCATACCGTTTTGAAACCTTTATGAAAATGAGCTGTTAAGAATGTTCTGTAAAATTTGATATGTTTGCCAATTTCTTTCATTGGTTATTTTTGTTATTCTATGTGTATTATTATAGAAAATATGAAAAAATTAGAATTAGAATTATATATTTAGAATTAGCTGTTAATTAAAACTATGTCGACTCAAAACATAGAAATAAAGGCATATGACGTTATCGTTATGAGTGAAATCCTTTTGTGTCAAACTGATTTCAAAGAAGGTATAAACTAAGCAGTAGATAGACGGATGCTAAGAGCCTTATGTCAATGAGATAAATTGCTGTCAATTTGATCATTCAAAGGCCAGTGTTATATCTGCACCTTTGAATGATCAACAGCAACTGCCCCATCTGGATGTTCAATGTGAGTGGTGAGCATCTTTTTTTATGTATGTAGGTTACCTCTAATCTTCCCAGAAGGTGGCGCTGTAGTCCTGACCATGGACTTCTTGAAGGGGGAGGTGGACCACTTTTTTTATTTATAATTTTTGAAAAACCGCAAATTAATATTATTTTTTTTCTTCTTTGCTGGATTTTGAAACCCGCTCTAACGACTATACCACTACCCCCTCAGATTTAAAACAAATTGAAGCTAAATCACGTTAAAACAAAGGCTAAACAGCAAACACAAAAAAACAACTAGTTAAAAAATAATGCTAAACTACTTAATTGCTTTGTAGTAAACAACTTTCTTAAATCCAATGATATATATGTATGACTCAATTAGTTAAAACCCGGCGCACACTGGTTCAAGAGCGGCATTAATTCATTTTTTTCATGCCTTCTGATCTACCTGATCTTTTTACAGTTTATAATAGACAATCTAACTATCATGTACCAAAAATATTAGGCTTATATCTATTACTTTTTTGTCCAGAGACATTCAAAGTTGACCTAAGTGAATGCGTTTGAAATGACCGTATTATATATCCTACATTCTATCGCTTCATGCTTTTAAAATACTTTTGTAATGACACTAAAAAGATTTTTTTTCATACAATTGGACGTTATTTATGATATACATATATATAAATAAAAAAAAATTTCAAATTTAAAAATAAAAAAATTTTTTTTCAACAAAAAATTGTCCAAAAATATATATTTTCTCCAAATTCTATGGATTGCATCTTCTGTGCACCAACGAGCCTCAGCCAGATACTTATATCAAATTAAAGCCTTAAGTCTCAGCTAATTATTTATTAAAAATTCAGCTGCCCGTTTTTGCCCCTAAGCAATTCCGGTTTAAGAAACTAAGATAAGTTAGGAAAAATTTCCTTCACAATCATGTAATTGCAGTAGACGTTTGTATTAAAATCTGTTGTATACTCTTAGGATTGCGCTTCTCTGCAATAGATTTTATTGCAACTTGTCAGCAGTTTTCCCGGCCATTTTCAGAAAATTCATAAGTTTGTTTAACGATCTGTAAAAACTTGTGGATTTTTTTTGGGTAAATTAAAAGAATAGGCTTTTAGGGTTCATTGGGTTCCAGTAATATAGCCGGACCTATCCTTTATTTAAAAGAAAAACTGCAAATTTTGAGGCTTAGAAGGCAATTTTAATTCGGTCATATCTCCTACACTACATATGCAATCTAAACAATTTTTTCTACGAATTATAAAGGAAGTGCTATATTTCAATAAAAATGGCATTGAAAAGTTATCAATTAAAATTTCTGACATATGAAAGCTACTGAACTGTGTAAAAATTTTCCTCAGTTTTCGTTTTACAATATTTAAATGATTTCAGTAGACTTTTTTTAAGACAAAATATTCCTTTTAATCCTGGCATTTCCAGCCTATTCCACCAAGAAAACGAATGATCAGGAGTACAGCGCCATCTTCTGGGAAGATAACAACTAACCTACATAAAAAAAAAGATGCTCAACACTCACATTCAACGTCCAGATGAGGCAATTGCTGATGATCATTCAAAGGTGAAGGTATAACACTGGCCTTTGAGTGATCAAATTGACAGCAATTTGTCCCATTGACATAAGGCGCTTAACATGACTTCTTCACATCTATGTATATATGTATATCTATATATTCAATATTCCAATACAATGCACTGCATTTAGTAGGGGTTTACTCCTGAGTATTGGTCTTAAATAAAAAAAAAAAAATAAATTATGAATTTGTATCAGTGAAACACTCTTCTCTGCAACGGTATTATTTGATTTGTGAAAAATAGTTTTAAAAAATCGAATTTTAGTCACCAAAATACCACCTACACAGAATGAAAGACGGTGCGATGGGCGTGGCAGATTTCAATGAAACTTGGCATGCGTCTTTTGTTTTTTCTAAGTAGTATATGTACCAAATTTTAAGACTTTTGCTTTTATACGAAAGGTTTTATGTGAAAATATCGATTTTGATTGTATGGGCGGTGGGCGATGGGTGTGGCTGATTTTCATGAAACTATTTTATTTTCTTAATTTAGTCAATATAATACTCTGTGCCAACTTTCATGTTTCTAGGTCCACTCCTTATAATTAATGACACCAATCGTATGAAGCTGAACCAGTGTGCGGCGTTTTTTCTAGAGCTACCACGACTGCTGATTTTTAGTTAAAACGAAGATATTCGCACCAAATAAATTAAGTTCAGCTTTAACTTTCCTCAAAATAAACAGAAATCAATACAGTATTCAACGGATAATTTCGACAAAAATTTCAAAATTTTTGAGCAATTATGCCTGAAAGTTATTTAAACGAATACGGTTAATTGCCTGTTTACACTACTGTCAATACATATGCAAAGCAAGTAACTTTATAATTATACTTATACATAAACTTGATAGACTTTAATTGAAAGGTTGTATTAACAACTTAGTTTGAAAGTAAATTTAACAGATATTTTATATTCAATTAGTTGAGTTAGGCTGCAGTTTTTATAAAACAATTATTTTGATTAATTAAGCGAGGGAATCTTAAGTGAAATAACTTTTTGGGGAAAATATATTTGAGGTATTTAAGCGAATAAGGTAGTTAAGCGAAAGTTAAATAACCGTAGAATTTTATTAGAAAATGGCAAGAAAAATGCAATTAAACGTGAGGCAATTACCCTGGGAATACTGTAGCTAGTTTGTATAAAATGTACCACGCGTAGGTCCAAGTTTGAAAAAAAAATTTTCTATTGCATTTTCGGTACTTAAATCTATCCGTGTTTCAAATTCCAACAAATTCTGTTTAGTCGCTTAGGCGTGATCAGCCGGCAAACAAATCGTCTTACAAATAGATTAATAATATTTGTTCATATTGAATATGCGTATATATTACACGATCGTCATCATTTTAAAGCGCGGTCTAACAGCATATAATCCAACTCATGTAATAGTGTTTGTTGGTCTGGTCTATTGAATTTAAAAAATTTCTGAAATTTTGGGGCTGCCATTAGTCAGTAAAACTTTTGTAGGAGCGAGTCTATTAAATACAGTGTAAATTTAGCTTGTATTTTTGCAAGCCAACAGTATATGTGTACATATGTATGCATGGCTTTATTAAAAATTATGAAAATTTACTATGGTTCCTTTCATACACGGAAGAAATAACAAATTCAGGGACCGTAACTTATTTTGTATAGTTATTTTGAGAGTTTTCCAAAAAAAGGGCATCAAGAAAAGTTTTTTTTTTCAACAAAAAAAAAAAGTAAAAAAAAGTCTCAAAAAGAGACGCAGTCATCGCAACCGCCTTCATCCTTCTCGTCAAATATTTGTAATATTTTTAGCAAGTCCCGGCCATAATCGGTTGTAATTTTGTAATTTTGCCTTTTATTAATATTAAAGTTCTCTATAACTCGTTGAACTTAAGATTTTACTTATTCAGCTATACAAAATAAAATAAAGTAAAGATACAACAAACAACAGGATTAGTTACATAAAATTTTGTGTAAAACATTTTATTTTTCCGTCAAAAAGTAACAGTAACAGTAACATCCGATTAATGATCATTTTTGCAAGATCACCACAGATTATTTCCAAGACGATTTGGTATACCACTTCGTATATGTCTGTCGACTCTAACACAATGAATTTTTTAGCTTAATTTTTAAGCCATAAATTTTGTTTGTGGTCCCTGAACAAATTAAATTCAATTAAAAAATGTAAACTACCAATTAAATTAATTGCTTGTTTTGCTCTTACAAACAATATTAGGAGTATTCATTAACGAATTACAAATTTCGATCCAAATTTTAATTGATAGAATTAAAACTTTAATTGTATTATCTAAAACAAGAAAACATACATATTCACAAACATGTCTATTTATGTTGCTTAATTAAAGAAATTAATGTGTAAAACTAAATGATACCAATTAACTTTATACTCGTATTTCATATTTTTTCTTTGTGTAGTGCAATTTAATTAATAATTCATCCAATATGCAAATATACATGTTAGCTATACATCGTATAAAAAGTTTATGTATATAACATAGGAATATCCTTGCTATGCTAATTATACTAGTAAGTAAGTATTTACTGTAAGTAATAATATGTAATGTAGTCGCCGTGGTCTAGTGGTTAGTGTGTTGGCTTACTAAGACATGAGCCCCGGGTTCAAAACCCAGCTCTGACATTAAAAAAGAAATATGAAAAAAATAAATATTTCTTTCGACGACTACCTCTCAGCAGTCTTCGGGCAAAAGCTCTGAGAGTAACTAATTGCCATAAAAAGCTTCTCAAATCTGTCGTTCGGAGACGACATTAAACTGTAGGTACATACATAATGGGCCATTACACACCTGTTTTAGGGTTACGGCTTAGCTTCTCGCTGCAACCATGTTGTGTGTGTTAATTTTTTTCCATGGCCACCGGCACCTACTGTTTAATGTCGACTCCGAACGACAGACTTGAGAAGCTTGTTCATGGCAATCAATTTATTTTTTAAGTTTTCATTCAAATTCCATAAAATACAATCAGCCTGGGGCAACTGTGACGTACATGAGCAGAAGAAAATTATTTTCAAAGCGGCAATATGTTATTTTGTTATAGCTTCACGTGTATTAATGGAATGATAATAAAACCGAAACATTTTTATTTTTCCAAAAAAAAAGCAGTTCCTAAAAAAATATATTTTGGCATACCAATATAATAAATGCATAAAATAAATAAAAGTAAAATATTTTCATTAACCCAGAAAGCACACATTGATAATTATATAGTATAACACCCACAATATAAATTCGAATACAACAAAACATTTTACCGAATTATGCAGTTATAACTACAACTGTAATCCGCAATATGTGAAAGTTTATCTTCAAATAATGTAGACATAAACCCACATATGTAGGCAATGGATATGCATATACATGATGAAGCTTATAAATATGCAATAATTCATTATGAATTGTGACGCATATGCAAATTATATAACGCAGTTCTAAAGACTTTCGAAACAAAGCCACTAATTCTAAAGCATACTGTATATACTACCTATATATAGTAGACAAATTTGCAACTTAAGCTTCATTGATCTTCTATCAGTTCCAGGTAAAACAATAGTATAGATTTAATACTCGTAAATCAACCGATTGAAAATATTTATAAAAAAAATGGTTTTTATAAAATTTAAAACATGTGCTCTTTTGCTACTTTTAATGAGCAATCATCTATCAATGGCCAAGATACGTTTATGTGGAAAATCTTTGACTGAATTCATGAACATGGTGTGTGTTGATGGTTTTAATTCTAAAAACTTAAAAGCTAAAAAGTCTTGTACGTATATTTTAAAATTGTATTTGAAATCTATAGAAAAATAGTAAAATATTTATTTTTTTTTTCAAAATTATTTAATAGTGAGCACTATAGCTAACATTGATAATAAGTTTGAAACTAATTTACTAACGCTACCATATTCAACCTTTTTTATGAGTAAACTTCTTGAGCAACCTAACGATCTCATGGCCAAAACTCGTCGGCGCCGTCATAATGGCATAATAGAGGAATGTTGCCGCAATGGCTGTACTTATGCTGAATTTAAAACCTATTGTATATAATTGTGTCTCAAATAATTGATTTCTAAAATTGTTTGAATATATTTTCAAAACATTAATTTTAATTACGGTACACCCATACATACATTATATTTATTATATTTTATATATGTATGTTATATTAAATAAATATTTTCTTTATAACAAAATAAAGGTATTTAATTTTGTTATTTTGGTTTTAAAAACTCTTTTAATTAAATTGAGAATATTCAGGAAAGATCTTAAATTCTATATTTTGTTTTTTGTCCCAGAAGTAATCAGATAAAATACACCGTTTATTATAATTTTGGCTTATATATGCATTTTTAAACTTCGCAAGCTCAACCTTTTGAAGGTTTTATTTTCTTTTTTTCAACTACATTCTCATATGAAACTTTATGAAACATCCATTCATTGTATGCATCTCAAGAGCATCAATGGCACTAAAGAGAATTAAAATCTCTTTTATATCAGCTCCAGACGATATTCCTAACTGTGTTCTAAAAATAAAAATGTGCCAACGTGTTCCCTTTGGATGGCAACCAAAACCCAAAGTTATCTAAAAATTATATTGACTGATATTTTATCTCATCGATTATCATTAATCTTATCTGAAACTTAGTTTCAGCCATGGAAGATTTACAACTTTTATTCTTATACAACTAACTTATATACTTACTTCGGCCTGCTTCAGCACTAGTCTCCATGTGCTTCTGCTTAGGGTGCACCTTCTCCAGTTGGTCACACCAATCGATAAGAGGAATTCTTCAACTTGGTTCTTCCAACGCAAACAGAGTCATCCTCTACGCCAATATCTAATGATCTTGGCATCGAAGACATTCCTGGTTGGAGCAGAATCTTCCATTAGAGCAATATGGTGTATACAGCGTAGCCGCTGGATATTAATACACTGAAAAATGCCTCCATCATTGAGAAGCTCATACAGTTCATGGTTGGTTCTAATACAAAACTCATCGACATGCCTTAGATTACGAAAGATCATACGAAGAACTTTTATCTCGAATACTCTTAGGACCGTTACATCAGCACAAGACAGTGTCCATGCTTCCGCATCATAGAAAAGTACCGGAAAAATAAGCGTCGTCGCACGAGAGGTCTCTGTTTCTAAGCTGCCTACCGAGACCGCAGTAGCACCTGTTAGCCAGTGTGATTCTTCGCTTGAAATCTAGACTGACATCATCCTTGCTGCTAATGGCAGTGCCAGAGTAGATGAACTTCTTGAATACATCGAATGTATAGCTGCCGTCTGTAACCTGGAAGCCGATACGATCAACATAACTACTCGTCGACAATATGTATTTCGTCTTGCTCTCATTTACCGCCAAACCCATTTTAGCAGATTCCTGTTCAATAGCATTAAAAGCTGCGGTGACATCTCGCTTGGTATGCCCAATGACATCTATATCGTCTGCATACGCAAATAGCTGAATACTTTTGCTAAAAAAGTGCCATTACGATGCACACCCGCCTTTCGCAGCACACTCTCAATGACGCAATTAAAGAGATCGCAGGATAAGTTAAAGTTTTTACAGTAGTCTTCAAACAGGTGATATATCTAGATTAAACATTTGACAATGATAAGTAAAGAAATTTTAAAAACGTTCCTTTTCAAACCTAAAGATAAACAACAGAGTTTTCGATTAAAAACAATATTTTTTTTTGTCCCAAAATCTTTTCTTGGAACCACCGCAATCATGCACCAACATAGAGTGCAGCATATGGCATAACAACCCTGTGTTTTCATTTCCACCTCAAAACATAATTGTATTTTTAAATACGAGTATAGAGGCTGGAGTGTATACACTCCAGCCTCAGTTTTTCAATCCAATTTACGACTGTGAAGAAAATTAATACAAAGTTTTAAATCCTTTTAAATCTGTAAGCTTCACCTGTTCTTTTTAAAACTAATTTGTTTCTTCTTCGTTTTTTTTTTTGTTTTTATTTTTACTTTATAAGAACACTTTAATGAGGAAATTAAATTTTGTTTTTAATTTTTTTTTAATTCCTTTTTTTCGCTTCCAATTAAAACTTGAGATAAGTCGATTATTATTTCTAATTTCATTTTAATATGCACACACACTTACAGTCCATGTGTATTTAAAATTAAAATTTAATAAAACAAAATCTTGAAAAATCTCAATTTTTTTTTAACAATTACAAAATTAATTCGTAGAAATATTAAATTAATATCAGTTTTGAAAGTAGCATAGGGAGATAGAAGAAAGAAAAATCTATGTTATTAAGTTGGATGGAATGCTTTTGTTATAAGAATATAAAATACGTACATACGAGTACATATCCATATAAGTACAAATAATATAGAAGGAACACATACTAGCTGCACTCCGACGTTCTTCGCTACTCCTATATGGATTGAATAAAATGTTTATCAAAAATATGCATGGACTTTCAAAAACCAAACATCACCGACTATTTAATTGATGACTTACATGCATTGGCATTGGCAACGAAGTAGTTCATATTTGTATAAAGGACCTATTGATGTCATTATTTGTGGCACATAACAATGCTCAAATGTCTGCCACGGCTTCTCTGGGTGGAGCCAATCGCAAATGTCCTGTCTGCTTTAATTCGGTCGCAATTTTAAGATATAATTTGACTGGGAATATGTTTATTTAGACGACCGCTGAGTTTGTGGCTTATTCGCATGCGGCTGTGAGTTAAGAAAACACTACAAATAAAAGACTAACGGCATCAAATCGCATGATCTCGATTAGACCACCATGTGGTCTAAACACGAATTCAAACCGTTCGTGGAGAATATATGCAATGTGGCCATATGTCGTATGTGGTGTACAGTTCATTGAATTCAAGCCAAAAAATGTTAGGAAACTGTAGCGCTTGCCTTTGACAATGTCAACGTTGTTCGCAAATAAATATTTAAGAGAAAACGCTGACAAGTCAAAATCCCTCTCAAAATCTCACATGAATTGGTATTGGTACCCAAATTCGAAACATACAACATAGATTTTTTATAAAGAGCCATATGTTGCGAGTTCATTTTCTTCTTACGCTGTATCTGATAATGATAAAGGGTCGCTTTTAATTCGCATTTGTCTTCTAATACTTGTGATAGGTTGTTCTTCTTCATCAGAGAAAGACAAAAAAAATAAATAAGAAGGATCAATTATCTATAGAAAATAACACTAATGTAAAAAAAAAATCTATTACATTTTTAAACAAATTTCGATTCGAAAGCTATCGAATGCCGCAATACCGTTTTTTATACGTCACGAAATTTTATAAGATACGAAACCTTACTCAATCATGAATGTGACGATTTGGCCCCTGTTCTCAATATATAAAAATAAATCATCATGACTTGGTATGAGAGGTACCTTGCCTATATATGCATTTGCGCCTACATTTCGCCTAACAATTTGTATTAAGCATGAAATTATTTGGACCAACTTTAGGAACTTTTAGTATAACAGTTACCAAGACATAGATGAGTTAATATTTTGTTTGTACAGGAGAAACCGTGACATTTCACCTACATTATGACTGTTGATTTGTATGGAACATACAGCTATTTAGACTCGTTCTATTACCCTTTTGAAGATATGAATACTGAAATTATAAATATTTACTATGTATGGGCAAGGCACTGCTTGGTTGGAATTTTTTAAATCTACACATACAATATTTGTACGAGTATGTGACACAGAATGATACTGAAAATATTTTAAGAAATTTGTTTCATGCTTTAGGTTGGAACAAACAAACAAACAAACTAACCTGTATCCCATAGTCAGTTTGATATACATAGAAATTTACCGATTGGGTTTTAGTAACTACTACCTGTCTTCTTGCAAAGAAACGAAAGAAAAAAAAATTTGGAAAATTTTCTTCACTTTTTCCATTTAACAGTATGTATGTTATGTTACCCTAACTGTTCCTTAAATTTTTTAAATATTGTTCTAATATGTTTCACATGTGTTTGTACCAGTATATATTGCAAGATAAATCCTTATTCATTCTTAATTTAATTACTTATGTATATACCCTAAAACAGTATGAAAGTTGTTTTTTATTTTTTTTTTAATTTTTACGAATTATTAGATTTCAAAATATATTTAAAAAAAAAAGAAAAATTCATACAAGATGTATGCATTTTGTAATAAATGAAACAAAAATTAATATCAAATATTCAATGAAAAATTTTAAATCTAATTTGAAATACGAGTATTAAGAAAATTCTTTTAAATCATATTTCAATCTGGACATAAAAACAAAATTATCAAAAAATTATATTTTAGTTAGAAAAACATTTTTAATTAGAAAACATCTATAAACTTTGGTTTTAATATTGCTTAAATTATGATTTCTAGTTAATACACTGTAGTGGCATTCAAATTGTTTCCTGTTTTTATAATTAAAATATTTTCAATATAACAACCCATTAAACCCAACCACCCAATTTTAATTTTACGTGTATGTGTAGTAGTCGCCGTGGTCTAGGGGTTAGTGTGTTGGCTTACTAAGACTAAGACCCTGGGTTCGACTCCAGGCTCCGACATCTTCAAAAAAAAAAGAAATATGAAAAAAAATATTTCTTTCGGCGACTACCTCTCAGCAGTCTTCTGGCAAAAGCTCTGAGAGTAACTAATTGCCATGAACAAGCTTCTCAAGTCTGTCGTTCGGAGTCGACATTAAACATTACTCATGGATAAAAAAAAATTGACACACACAACATGAGTGCTGCGAGATGCTAGGCCGTAATCCTGACACAGGGTTGTAAAGGCCAGTTATGTATGTAGGTATGTATGTGTAGTTTTTGGATGACCGCACTTATTTGCTTAGCGCGCATAAAAAAGCTTTTGAAATCAAAATATTGCTATAAAAACCAAAACACAAAAAAAAAAAAAAAATTAATAAATTTGCTATAACAAAGAAATGTTGATTTGTTTATACAGATACATACATATGTTCATACATACATACATTAATTGTAATTACAGCCCTGTCTCAGGGTTACGGGCTAGTTTTGGCTTTGGTTGGCAATGTTTATTATGTTCAGTAAGTGGCAACAAAGAAATTGGCAACATCGTCATAGGAAATTGAAGAGTGCATGGTAAAATTACCTACAAGGTGGTGTTGCCAACGCAGCTGTTTTTTTTTTCATACCGCTCTTGTCTTGTTTCTTTTTTGTAATACTCGTAACGACATTCAATTATAATTTTTAGTTTACCATTGAAATAAAACCAATTCGTCTTCTGGTGAAAGCTCTAACGGTAACTAATTGCCATGAACAAGCTTCTCAAATCTGTCGTTCGGAGACAAATTTAAACTGTACGTTTTGGTACTCGTGAATAAAAATTAACATACACATCATGGGTGCTGTGAAAAGCTTAACGGTAACCCTGAAACAGGTTTGTAATGTCCAGTTATATATATATGTAACAATATCTCTTGATCTTCTTCTAGAATACTGCCGACACTTCCTTCTTACGAACAATTTAAAATTCATAAAAAAATAAAGTTTTGAGAAAGTAGAGGTAATAAAAAACACTGATTTAATACTTGTTTTCAGCGCTTCAAATAAATCTGCATCATAATTTCTTATAATTGGTCCATTTAGTACCAATACTATTTATCTTATTTATTAATGATTTGCTATCGAACATTTTAATGTATGCTGATAATGTAAAAATATGCAAGACTTTGAATACCCCCCAAGATTATATTTTTCTGCAGTCAGATATCGATAAAATTTTTCAATGGTGTCAAAGAAATTTAATGAAATTAAATGTTAAGAAATGTAAACACAAATAATTCTTTAGAACAAACGAGATGAGATCTACCTATCATATAAATGGTAATACACTGGAAAAAGTTTATAAAATTACCGATCTTGGTATTATGTTGGACTCAAAACTAAATTTTCGTGATCAAGTGCTATACTGTAAAAATAGCTAATGGTGTTCTTGGTTTCATGAAACGATGGAGTAAGGACTTTTCCTATCCCTATATAACAAAGCAATTATACACTTCATTAGTTCGTCCAATACTTGAATACGGTTCGATTATATAGGATCCCTACTATACCATCCATATTAATAGTATTGAATCTGTACAGAAGCAGTTTTTATTATTTTGTTTACGAGGCCTTGGTTGGAATTCTTATAAGTTGCCTTCATATGAAAGTAGACTTGGTCTTATTAAGTTACCAACTTTGAAGAGTCGCCGAATTATGCTTAGCGTGTCTTTTATGCTTCGACTAATTAGAGGTGACGTTGATTCCGAAGTCCTGTTTGGTAAAGTTAATATTAGTGTTCCAGTTAACCCTACTCGAACTTTTCAGCTGTTAAGTCTAAATTATTATAGATCTGTGTATGCAAATAATGGTGAATTTGAATTTTGAATTTTAATAAATGTTATAATATTATAGATCTTTCTGAGAGTAATAGCCTTTTGAAAATAAAAATTATTTTACACTTTAATTCCTAATTTGAATTTTATATATATGTTCATTGTTGCTTAGTCTGTAAGGACATGTTATCTATAGACTTAATAAATAAATAATAAATAAACTATATTCTAATATCTTCAGCAACAAGAAAAATATATATATTTTTGTAGGCCTTTATAAATGTATTAAAAAACGAAAATACTTTTAGTTCGGCTGGTGTACAATTCCTTTACCGATATTAGTTTATTAAATTCATTTACTTCTAACAGAATTTAGTTCTGATCTATTTAAGTCATTGCAGTGACGAAATAAATTTAATTTCTTAAAGCGCTAAAGCCTCTATTCTCTTGTCACAAACGTGTGTAGATTTTTTCCTGTAAAGCAATGTAATCCAAATCTTCACTTTCTGTACACAATTGTGCTATTTTCTATTATTGAGAGTTTTGGTTAACTATGCTGTAAAGTAATTTAAAATTTTATGCTTTCAGTTTCAAGCTCATAGAGCAGATGTTTATTCATTTGAGATAAATTTTATACTCATAGGGCAGGTATCGTGAGATTTCATGGTTTCATATATTTTGGAAATATTTTTTTATATATTTTTATTTTTTATTTTTTTATTTTTCGTTTTGCGTGAGTGGTTTTAATTTTAGTTTTCTTAAGCAAACAATTCGTAGTAATAGTCTGTTTAATCAGGAGTTTTATTAAAATTGTAAAAATTTTAAATTTGTAAATAAATTTTAAATTTGTGTCTTTCATATGCACACCTCTTACACTAAATTTGACTATTTTAGGCAATACAATTTTCTTTTCAAACATTTTTGTTTTCGTTTTTATGTAGTTTATACATAAGTGTGGGCTCTTAGTTTATAGTATCTATACAATATGTAAGCTTTGTGTAGGCAATACAATTAATAAATATTTTTTTTATAAAATAGAAGAAGAAAATAACAAAGAACAATGCCAATTAAATCCTTTCATACAGGAGTAGTCCATCAATGTTTATTTCATCGTTTAAGGGTTACAATATGCGGAAAGTTCAGCTAGAGTACAGGATTTTTTACAACATTCATCAGCAATACCAGCTAAGCGTGTGCGTCGTGTTTTTGCCAATAAATTTTCACGCTCTAGTTGAAATATATCTGCTAAACCACCTGTACCAGCACTATAAGGATAGGGCAATTCACTGTCTATACCTGGCACAATATTATTGGGAAAACCTAAAAATTGTCAAATATAATAGAAAAAAAGAAAACAAGAATAGTTTTAATTATAACTTACCCGATCTTTTAGTAATCATATCATTAAAACCATTTTCACAAACAACCCACATTATCTGACTCAGTCTAGGACCACACATACGATCCGCAAATCCATGAGTTCCCAAGGCAAGTAAAGTGATAAAGAAAATTGTAAAATATTTCATGGTGTCAGGTAAACAAACTCTGCTGTATTTAATGTTATTTAATGGAATGGTTACAATTTACTGATGCTTTGTAATGTGTTTCAACAATTATTTATACGCAAACGTTAGCTTTTGTTTTAAAAATAGTTGTTGTGGCCTTTTTCCCCTATTTTTTTTTTTCTTTTTCATTTACCTTGTTACTCCTTTTGAAAAGATGTAAACACATTATGCAAATTAAATTAATAAAAATCTTAAAACGAAAACAGTGGAACATTTCGGGATAATTATTGAAATTTAAAATATATACTACCTGCTTTAGTAAATAGGGTAATAACTACTGTCATAAAATGTCAACTGTCAGTATGCCACTCTTGGTTTTGAACAAGAATTAACAGAGAGAGAGAGAGAGAAGGAAGAAAAAAATTTATATTTTAATTTCATTTTCCTTACTACCTGCAACATCCACTACGGAAACCAAGAAATTGAAACTCTACCTCGTTTCTGAGTATGTTTTTGTCATACCGGCATAAAAGGCATTAAACAATCAAGCAATTTGAAATAAAAGCCGTCTTGACATCTTTGGGCGCTTGTAGCATAACATTAGGTTTGCAGTTAAAAATTATAGTGCAAAAGATATCGCATGTTTGAATTATTATATGTGGACTTTGTGTTTCCTTTAAACCTAAATATCTAAAGGTTTCCAGTTGAAAACAACTAATAAAACGTAGAGACTGCAAAATTCTATACCAGACAGTTGTTTTCGTTATAGTTCTTCAAAGCAAAGTCCCTTTTATTTTCTAATTTCTTCTGCTTAAATACTATTTTTGAGAAATATGGCTAATATTGCTGACTTATGACAGCTTATCTCTGACAATATATTTTACACTTTCGCTACACTAAAGTAACTAATACATTCGAATGCACTCAATGTAAGTCACTCATTTATTGTGAGCAGCATGTGGTATTAATATTTTTATGTACTGTCATATCGACGCAAGAATTAAAGAACGCTGTAACTGACAAAACATTTTACACCAGAGTCAAAAAACCTGCCTGAAAGTAAAACAAAGACACTGGTATTTTTCAAAAAGCAAACGGCGTAAGTGAATTTCTTTTCATCATAGAAATCTGGTACCGAGACCAACCGACGCGTATTTTTTTCTGATAAAAGTAATGAAAAAAAACCTATTTTGATTTTTTGTCAGTTATAGCGTTCTTTAATTCATGAGACGATATATTGATACTTTGTTATTGAGTGTTGTATGTGGCAAATAGCCAAACACCAAATGACCAGTTCAAAACATATTACCGAATTTGTACTGTAAATAAAGGGTGGTTAGAGAATTATATCAATATTTATTTGTTATGACAGATGGATTCATGGGAATTTGTAGTGAAGCAATATATTTCTATCTTCTGGTCCATATTTACAGAAAAATTGCGACATAATTTAGGTCTAATGTCAGTAATGTGGCGAATTACGTGTATTTAACCCTTTAGTTCTTGAATTGTTCTTGACTTATTGACGTACACTTTTTCTTTTGAAAGCTCCTAAGCAAAAAAAAAAGTTGCCGTAGTTCACTGATTAGTATGTTGGCTTACTAGATAAGAGCTCTGGCTTCAAACTCCACCTCTGACATCTTAAAAAAAAGGAAATATGAAAATTAAATATTTCGTTCAGCGACTACCTCTTAGTAGTTTTCTGGCAAAAGCTCTGAGAGTAACTTATTGCCAGAGTCGACTTTGAACTGTAGCTTCCGGTACTCATAGAAAAAAATTGGCACACACATCATGGATATTGAGAGAGACTAGACCGTGAGCCTGAAACAGGGTTGTAATTGCCAATTATTTATATTTGTATGTAAACAAAGTCAGTTAAATCACATTTACATTGTCTCGACATGGGATTACACTGCTTTTAATTGAATTTCTCATGCAAAAGAGCCATTGTTCAAATCTCGATAGTGAACACAATTCATGGTAACCGCTTGGCCGACCACGTTTTCGAAGGAGTATGGATGAGTCGTCTTTTCAACAATCACTTGTGAAATTTCATTTACCGAAATGTGACAATTCTGCCTGTTAACGAATCTACTGTGAAAGTCTAAAGTCAGTTTTCATTTCAGTTCAAAAGTTGGACGTGCATAAATAAAAAATAATGATTCTTACTAAAGTACAGCGTAAATGTCTCCACTTTATAATTTTACCCATTTCTTGACAGGAAAATTAAATCTCAGAAAATATTTTATTTTATTTATTTGATTGTCTGCAATAAATGCAAAAATATATAAAATACTTATAAATAATATTATTTTCTTTTTTTTTAATTTTATAAATTTTGTAAAATCATCATGGTGAAGTAGCATTTGGTTTTTAAAAGATCTTCTTATGTCTTTAAAAATCAAAGTAAAGAGGACCTCCAGGACAATATTTCCCAATTGTTTGCGTTTTCTTTTCTAAGAATAATTACAAAATAATAATCTTTGAATGTCAAACTCAACCTATTAAAATACTACCTTTTATACCATTACTATAGAACAAGTATAGGTCCTTTTTTACAGTTGTGAATGATTCAGTTACTCTAGTTTGCACATGCAAAAGCTACCTTTAATCCACCAGCAAAATATCAGTGATAAAAAAATTTGGAAATCTCCGGAAGTCAATAGTTTAAATAATAGATTTTCAAAATCGCTACCAAAAGAAGCGATTTAAATCGCTTACGATTTTGAATTTTTTTCGGAAGATTTTAAGAATTCAAAATTTATACTTATTAGGAAGCCAAATTAGTCTTCCACCAGAGTAGTGACTCTCCTAATAATTATAATATAATATTAAGAGATATTATATTTCAGAAAAATACATACATTACAACCCTGTGTCAGGGTTACAGCCTGAAAGAAATAATTTTTTGATATATATTTTTTTTTTGTCAAGATGTAAAAGCTGGAGTTTTAACCCTGTGCTCTTGTGTTAGTAAGCTAACACACTAACCATTAGACCACGGCGACTATTGCAGAAAACTTTTTATAATTAATAATTCATTATCTTTAAATTCCATAAATCTCATTAAGCCTTGAATTTGTAGTCAATATTGACAACACATTCCTTGTTTCTATCCCACTGTAATCTGTGAATAATTTATTCATTTTGTGTATATTCTATTCTTATACATTGTGACGTGTACGATGAGTATGAGCATTTATTTTTAAAGATTTTAACCATAATTAATCATTATATTTAACTTTTATTTTGTATGACAAAATTTGCATAATTTCACTTACAATAGATTAACGTGTGTTACACTTTAACAGTTATGGCATTCAGTATGTAATACTCGTATCTCATTATTTGTCGAATTTATCTGTTCTACTTTTGTGAAAAGAGGGGTTTTTTTTTGAATGACTTTCAAACTGAATTATTTTCACATGCCAATTTAAAAAATGTTGGTGAATAAAAGGAATAAAGCAAAGTAAATATTTGGTCTTTTTAATTGAGAGTTGAAATGAAAGTAGAAAAATATTGAATGTGTTAATTGAAAATAGATTCTTTATACAACAGCATTTCTGAATAATTGTTACTTTCCTGTACCTTCCCAATACAATAAAATTAAATTGCTTTCAGAAGTATGATATTTTCACAATTCAAAATTATTACTTAAATTGAGATAATTTTAGCTTACAAAATATTTTTTTTTTTAAACATCAAAATAAGCATGAAAGACAAGCTCTAAAAATAATATGTTTAGCATTGATTTTCGTTAAAAACGAATTAAAAATTTAAAAATAAGAGTTTCCGCCCTCCACCCTTCCATGAAGACCTTCTATTAAAAATCGCTCCCCGACATTCCACTCTATTCCAACTTAACCAATGTCAAAAAAAAAAAACAAATAGTCATTAGAAAAGAACCACCTATTGGGAAGTAGTAGATAACAGCTAAACCTACTCACCTAAACCACTAAACACACAGTCAACAATTAACGATGAGGCAATTGCTGCTGATCATTCAAGGGGTAAAGATATAACACTGGCCTTTGAATGATCAATTAACAGCAATTTGTCTCATTCCTAAGGCGCCTAATAATAATAATATAATAATTAATAATAATATATCGTTGGTCTCAGGTAGAAAGGCCCTAACTCAAATAATTTAAAATTTACAGGAGGCGGTAAAAATACAACAGATACTGTAATTATTAATATATAACTTTTTATTAAATGCTGTACAATTGCTTGTAATAACGTTATTTTTAATAATATTGTAACATTCTTTGTGAGGAGCGGTATATTTCTAAAATGCATTGAATTTACTAAAAAAAGTATGTTTTGAAAAAATGCGAGTTAGGGCCTTTCTACCTGAGACCAACGATATGTACTATCCTTTCTAAAAATTCCAATACAATGCGCAGCACTTAGTAATGGTTTACCCCTGAGTATTGGTCTCAAATAACAAAAAAGAGTTCTTCAATTCTGTATTGACTCGATTCAATCATTTCAATTGAATTCAAATTTTTATAATTATTGTACGAACGATACACGGCACTGTTTAAATTCTAACAGTCTAATGCATAATTACTTAAATCGTTCAAAATTTAAAGAAACAATGAACCAAAAAAATTTACCTTAAATCTCAATAAACAATTTTCTAGAACATATGAACTTCCTAGATATGATTCTTGACACCGTTCAGGTAGCGCTTAGGTAGCCGCAAAAGTGTGCTGCGTCCCTTGATGTGTGTGCTGAGCATACTGTTTTGCCTGTGCTGCTGCGGTCGGTTAGTGATCATGTAATTTGTTATTGAGATCTTAGGTAGGCTTTTGTAGTTCATTGTTTTCTTAAATTTTGAAAAAGGTTTGCTAACTACTTATGTACCTAAACAGGGGAAAAAAAGGTAAAAAACATCGAATTTATTAACGTTTTATACAATTTTGGCCCATAAAAAAATTTAAGACTTTGGGCAAAACTGGGAGACAGGGCGTTTTTTTTTCCTCTTTTACCACGTAGTAGTGTCCGTATATGGTTATATTTCCATGACTAAAAAAATTACTCACAGTGTGTAGTTAATTTGTTTATGAATAAGATTTTATATAAATACCTCGCGTAAACGTACAAGAAATGGTCTAAAATCTGCTACAATTCAGAACGTTTCCCCATTATCATTACATACTGATAATCCCATTAACAATGTCATGCCAATCCCATCTAATGAGTTGCTACCATCTAATTTTCAAAATAAAGGTGCATTGTCATCCACTAAATCAATAAAAGCGACCTCGCCTGTAACTTGTCTACCTCAAACTTTATCAAAAATAAATCCTTCTATTAGGTCACAACTTACTACAAGTAGCCTCGCCGCTTTTTCAAAAGCAAGTTAACAATAATTCTATGGGAACTACATTTAAGCGGTTAAGAGTTATTCCACCTGCTATTTTCATATCACGCTTAGCTTCTGAAACGTCTACTAATGATATTGAGTTTTATATAAGGTCTAAGCTTGACACTAATTGTAATTTATCAATTTACAAATATTCATACTCGCAGCCAAGAACAATTACATCTTTTTATATAACAGTTCCGGAAAAATTTTTTGCGAAGATACTTGATCTGGACTTTTGGGCTGCAAGTATATTTATACACATAATTTCAGGAAGGTACGGCGTTACCCAGAGGGAGAAGACTGATTACCTAATTTAATAATCAATTGAATAATATCTGCCCACAGAATTTATTACTTTTGGAATCGGGAAGTAAATATTGATTACCATGTGTATTCCCACATCTTCAGAAGATGGTATTCCTTGTTTTACATTTTATTAAAAAATTGCATATTTCTCGTTATTCCTTCAAATTTTTAATAAATACTAAATTTATGCATTACAAATAATTAATTGTAATACTTATTAGGGGGGACATTAAAAACAATTATTACTTTCGTAGGACATGATCTGTGTTAAGGGTAATGGTTTCCGGAATGAAGAGAATACACATGCCTCGTATTAACTTCCCGATTCTCATTGATTACCATTATCCACTGGGTACTTATGTTTTTATTAAGATTAAGATTAACCCTGCTGTTAGATGTGGACCATTTTGGTCGTTTTTCGTTTCGTTTTTGCCTGGACTAAGATCATAGATAGGCATTTTTCAGTACCAGTACTTTTTCAGTATTTTCCTTTTTTAATGATTACTGAAAAAAGAAATCAGTATTCAGTAAAAAGTACTGTTTACTGAAAAAAGAAATCAGTATTCAGTAAAAAGTACTGTTTACTGAAAAGAGAAATCTGTATTCAGTAAAAAGTACTGTTTACTGAAAAGAAAAATCAGTATTCAGTAAAAAGTACTGATTACTGACAAGAGAAATCAGTATTCAGTAAAAAATACTGATTTGAGTAAAAAAATTCAGTAAACATTAAATCACTGATAGTAGATACTGTGTGTTTTAAAAATGGTATGTACACATTGCTCACTTACATGTATAGTGGCATAACTGAAAAACTGCATTTCTAGAAAAATTGCTTTTTTGTGTGTTTTTACTTTTTTAAATTATGAAATTTGTTATTGGGTAAATAAAAACTGATTTATATAGCTGAGACTTCAAGTTCCAAAAATATACTGAAACATGTAAAATAAAATAATTTTTTCGATTCTTAATTTATTTTCGAAATGCAGTTTTTTCGTTGTGCCACTATTCATGTAAGTGAGCAATGTGTACATACCATTTTTAAAACACACAGTATCTACTATTAGTCATTTAATGTTTACTGAATTTTTTTACTCAAATCAATACTTTTTATTGAATACTGATTTGTCTTTTCAGTAAACAGTAATTTTTACTGAATACTGATTTGTCTTTTCAGTAAATAGTACTTTTTACTGAATACTGATTTTTCTTTTCAGTAAACAGTACTTTTTACTGAATATTGATTTCTTTTTTCAGTAATCAGTACTTTTTACTGAATACTGATTTACGTATTGCAGTAAAAAAGTAATGCAGTATGCCCATGTATGACTAGGATATGGTGCAACATATCAACTTAAAACGTTTGCTATTAGAGTATTTTTATATATTTAGATTACTCCTTGAAAACTTTCAACCAAGAATAATAAAAAGGAAGTTAGAAAATAAAAGATTACGAATCTTGGGTTTAGGACCATTTTGGTCCGTTATTGTTTTTTTTTTATTAAATCTTTCAACTACACGATAAGCAAATGATCTTTCTTTGCAATTTACATATAAATTTGCTGCATATGCTGCTTTTGCTATCGCATTTAGTTTTGCAGCAGGTGCAAATTGCACATTTTCTATTTGCTGGTAATCGTCGATTTTCCATTGTTTTTAGCAAAGTAAACAAGTCAGACCCTGAATATAAATTGAAGTTAACTACCGCGAATTATATGTCAACTTACAAAGGGGAATCCCAGAAATAAAGGTAACTTGTTAAAACACTTCAAAGACAAACTGGGTGCATAATATATATATTTCGACATTATAACAGGCAATTATTACCAAAAAAAAGAATATTATGGACCATGGTAATTCGTATGTTTTTTTTTGGCCTAACAGTAGGGTTAAGACCAGTAAATTCTAATAAAGAAATTTATTGTTATCAATGCAAATGCCCACTGGTGCTTAACAAGTTCGTTATACACAGTTCTGCATAGTTGATGAATAAATTTTAATGCAGCAGTCTTTGAAATTTGAGCAACTAAATGACAATCATTTTAAAGCAAGGCCCTTAGTTTAATTAATTGATTGCATTAACATTAAGGGCACCTTTTTTTATTGATTTTATTATATTTTGCTTTTAAATTTTTTAAAAAAATGCTTTCAAATATTTGCCTAAAAATTATTTTTTTTCCTTTCTTTTTTTAATAAATATAAGAATTTTGGGTTTTTTTTTTTTGTTGTTGCTTTTATTGAATTAGACACAAAGAATGATTACTGATAAAGACACTCGAAGCATAAAGTTAGTTCAGACAAGAAAGTATATTTTTAGACAATCAAATCCTTTCATATATGCTCTCAGGCACAGTACTTAATAAAATCCTCATATTGACAGCTATTCTTGCAGCATTCACCGACTACCCCCGCCACGCCAACGAAATCGATCCCCTCACGTCTATTTCGCTTTAGTTCCTCATCCTGTTGTGGGGTAGAGGTCGATAGATTATTTGCAACAAGTTCGGGATCATCTTCTTTATTCTCAATTTCTGGTTTTCGTAAGATGTTTTTCAAACGATAGTACCAGGATTCATCGGGCTCCACAATTTCAGGAATTTCTGATTCGTTCACTGGCAAAATATACAGAAAATAACATTCACAAGTTTAGACACATTTTATTTTTAATTTATAAAAGAAGGAATACTGACAACGTCTTTTTATACGTTCATTAAAGCCATTAACACAGATTGATTGTAAGAATTGCACAATTTCATCGCCGCATTTTTTCATATCGGCCACTACATAGTTTTGAATTAATGAAATTAATGTTAAATAAACTATTATTTTAAAACGTACGCTATGGAAGCACTGAGATGACATTATCACTGACTTCAGTGCGTCGAACGTTTGAAGTGCACTTATGTTCCTGTCATATCTATTTATATGGGCAGTTAGGTAAACAATTTCAAAATAAAATACATTTTTAGGCAACTATGTACGATATGTTGCATATAGCATGTATGCATGTGTGTTTTTTTTTCCAATTATTAATTTTTTGACATATTTATTGCATACACGCCTGGATTTTTGTAATTTTTATGACTCTCAACAATATGTTTAAAAAATACCCACAACCTTTTGCCAAATACTAAACATTTTCTTAAAAAAAACTCTTAATATATAATCTTAGGAGCACCTAAAGACTTATTAAATATGATTTGACACGCTATTAGTAATGTATCTGTAAAAAAACTAAAAAAAAAAATTAAAACTAAACTCTATAAAGAGTGATTGGAGAACAATAGGATGGGGTTTTTTCTTTTTTTTTTTTAAATGACAAAATTTTTAAAGTGGTTGATAATTTTACATGCTTGTTAAATATGTATTTCGTTACGCTTGATATAACTGACTATATATATATATATATGCTAGCAAAAAGGGACATTATGTACTTATATGTTTTGGAATATTACATTTCATTTCATAATTTGTAAAACCAACATATGTATGTCGTTGTAAAAATTTTTAACTAATATGTTCAAAATGCTCGTAAAATATATGTATATATTTTTTATGGGACTAATATTCCATTTCATTCGTGTTTTACTAAAGCATCAGTACACACTTTCCCACAATGTTCTGCTCAAAATTGAATGATAATAATGTGAACATATTGTCGTGCGGGGGTTTATGTGCTCTATCTGCCATTTCATATATCTGGACGGTCTTGACATCATGAGAAGAGAAAACATGTAATAATTTTGATGTGGTTAATTAAATTTTTGTGAGTGTATTGAATGCCTGTTTACTTAAAAAGTAATTTTTCAGTAAAAACAAAAATACTTTGTCGAAATTCTCTCGAGTGTCTCGTCCTCAAAAAGCTTGAAACAACATAACTATTTTTGATGGCGGAATATACAAAAGAAAGAAAATAAAGATATTCTAATTGTTGCGGTTTTCAATTTTAGCACATTGTAGCACCCGTCAACTGTCATACACATTTTGCGAGCTTTACAATTGATGTTATAGAAGATATTCTTTGAAGAGAACGATTTTTTTTTATTGATTGCCATATATCAATGAGCCAAGTTGCTATCAGGATAGTGTTATACCCTAACTCTTGAATGATAACCAGCAATTGCCCCATTTGTCGGTGGATGTTGACAGTGAGTGGTGACCGTCTTCACTAATTAGTTTAGATGTTATCTTCCCAGAAGGTGGCGCTGTACTCCTGATCATTCGTTTCTGGTGGAATAGACTATATATGTTAGGGAGCGGGTTTTCTTGAACATATTGGAGGAGAGACCTCTTATTTTTTAATTTTATTTTATAACACAGGCTTACAAATTTTTAATTTGGAAAAATACCAAGAACGCCACATGCCTGGATAAGTTAATTGGGACCTCCTGAGCACAAAAAACGCATTTATTATTTTTTTCTAAGTACAGTTTTTTAGATAACGGTACTTTTGTGTTTTTCGGTGTATGGCCCTACTCAAACCCTTGTGGAGTCCAACCGAGATAAGTGGTATATCAGTGAAAAGGTAATTGAATGCCTTTTCCGTCGATATGCTGGAAAATTCTTTCTGATAGAAATGGCTGAGATATGAGACCTCAAAGTTCAAAATTTTTTACGTTTTTTTCAAAATTTTTCATTTTCATTTCAATTTTTTCCTACGTAATATTGGAGATCTGGAATGTTTTATTCTTTTATCAAATAGTTTATTAATTTACAAATATTTTAAGCGTATTTTGAATAAAATCAATACAATATCGGTCGTTTGAGTTTGCTGTAACTGAAAAATATAAAAATTCTAATTAAACAGAACACTGCACATTAAGCTCAAAACTCTCAATAATAGGTTCACTCAAAAAACATTATTTTTAGCCAGAAAAACCAAGAGAAAGTTCTGACGATGGTAACGTTACTCTTTATGACGGTATCTAAAGCAGTATCCTATTTGTAGAACACCCGTTTTTAAATATTCTTATAAATGTCCTGTGTTTACTGATTTCGAATTGTAAAAACCGCTCTCAACTTAATGTGTGTCTTGTGCGTAGATATACCGCACGCTAATCACAAGCAGGGGTTTACTTCAGTGCCTTAGACTAGCGTCAACCAATGCTAGTAAGTCCTAACCAAACAACCTAACCATGCTAAGCTGCTCATACCAGAAGATCTGGAAAATATTTAACAATTTCGAAACTACTTTTGCGTTGAAAGCAGCATCCCCCTTGCTTACTATCCAGCTTCAGCATCACAGCCACTACGCGTACTCTAGGAAGGGTCGCATTCAAACCATCAAGAACGATGCCTGCATGACTCCACAGCGCCAAAAAGTCTTTGGAATAAACTCATGCCCGTAGTACTAGATTAACGCGTCTCTGGTTAGTCCTGGAGACCACCAGGTGTATTTACCAGCCAATAACTATATTTCTACTTAAAGAGCCAGGCCTTGGCTGAAGCCAACCCGTACCCCCGGGGGGTAATTCAATCTAATATTCTCAATTTTCTCTTTAAGTAAAGTTGTAGCACTCGCCAACTGTAATCCACATTTCACGACTGATAGTTGCGAATTTTTTGCGACGTTTAGAATTGATTTTGTGAAAGAATTTCTTTGAAAAGCTGCTTCCCAACAGAAAATTTTTAGAATTTGGAAGTAATAAATAAATTCCTATTTTCTGCTTGGCCTGTAAATACTCCAGTAAAATTTTTCATGAATATGGCAATAGATGTGTAAGTCTGCCACAAACGGACACCTTTTATAACAGTCTTATTGTATGTGGGTGGGCTTAAAATATTTCTAATACTAAATATTTTTGTAAACTATAAAGATTATTTGGTTTGAAAATACAAGTTCGAATCCCAGTCAGGTTGTGCTGATCATTTATATATTTATTACATTTCGTTAGACGACGCCATAATTAGAATATAAACTTTACTGAGAAATAATTGCAAAAATAATCTAATTTCTTTACAAAAATTTTCATTTTTATACTAATCAAGGCGTTTTATGTTTAAAGAAAAAAATAAAAATGTAAATACGAATATTTTACAAGATTTATAATGAATCAAACAGTTCAGTTAGTCAGAACTTATCCATATTGCAAACATTTAAAACTCTCGTATTAAATACTTAGCAAGACCCTAGAAATCCAATTTAATATCTTGAAATTATGTATAGCACAACTCTGAACTGCAAGGTTAAATTATTATGAACAACTTACACTTTTTAGACCATTTTGAATGCTTAAGAAAAATAGGAGAAAAAAAAAAATCTGAAATTATGATAAAATGCCGCAAACAAACCAATTAAGTAAGACTTTGAAGCATTTAGTAAACATTTCTGAAACGAAACAGGAAACAAAAATCCAGACTCAGTTTATAACACAGCAAACACTTATGCTCTACATACATAACACAATGGAACTTATATACGAGTGTGTATATATGTATATACAGAAGATATATGTGCATAAGTACATACATTATGTCCTTCTGGTTCTTTAAGCACTTCTCTCTCCATCCACATCTATACATAAAAACATGAATACTTATAACAATACTGAAAAAAGAGAAAATAATATCTGCCCTTTAGAATATTTTTTAACCCATTAAGATGTCAAGTAGAGTAACTACATGTGTTCGTGTTGCACTTCTTGACTGAAAGAAAAAAATATATTAAAAAGCATTCTATGGAGTATAATAAGGCAACCCAACAATGTTGCACAAAGAATCATAATTTTTGAGATTACAGACGGCATGTTGTGAGAAGGACCAAAATGATTCAAGAGTTTATGTCAGCAGGGGTATGAAAAAAAAGTATTGTTGGTTTATTGAGTGAAAATATTATATGAATAGACAATATTAGGGCGCAGTAAAGAATTCGCTTTAAAAAACTCAAACAAAGTTAACAGACAATTTGGAAAAACGAATTTTATTGATTAAACCAGAGGCTTAAAATTTATTTTATTTCACAAGAAATTGGTTCATGTCTTAAGAAGTTATTGAAAGTTTTACCTAAATTTGTATAAAAAACCAAAGTAATGGATTTGAATATGATTAATTATTTATGATTTGGATCACTACACAATGCAACCAAATAAGTGGAAAAAAAAAACATTAATATTTTCTTCATTTTGTGTTAATTTTAATCATTCATTCAGCAAAGCGTAATCGTTTATTTAGCTTTAAGGAATTTTTAACAAACAATTGTCTTTAAAATTTTCTATTCTACAAGTGGTAATATTATACCAATTGAGCTACAATTCAAAGCCCCAGCAAGCGCCACACACTGGTTTAAGAGCGGCATTAATTAATTTTTTTTAATGCCTTCTGATCCACCAGATTTTTTTTAGTTTGTATTAAACAATCCAGTTATGATTTACCAAAAATTTTAGGCTTATATCTATATTAAGTACTCTTTTGTCCAGAGACATTCAAAGTTGGCCTAAGTGAATGCGTTTAAAACGACCGTATTATATACGCTACCTTCTATCGCTTCATGCTTTTAAAATGCTCTTGTAATGACACTATAAAGATTTTTTTCACACAATTGGACGTTATTTATGATACTCGTATATATGCAAATAAAAAAAATTTCAAATTTAAAAAAAAAAAAAAAAATAATTATATTTTACAACAAAAAATTGTCCAAAAATATATGTTTTCTCTCAACTTCTATGGCGTGATCTGATCTCCAACGAGCTCCAGCCAGATACTTATGTATATCAAATTAAAGCCTAAAGTCTCAGCTAATTATTTATTAAAAATTCAGCTGCCCGTTTTTGCCCCTAAGCAATTCCGGTTTAAGAAACTAAAATAAGTTAGGAAAAATTTTCTTCACAATCATGTAATTGCAGTAGAGGTTTGTATTAAAATTTGTTTCATACTTCTAGGACTGCACTTTTCTGCAACAGATTTTATTGCAACTTGTCTGCAATTTTCCTGGCCATTTTAAGAAAATTCATAAGTTTGTTTAACGATCTGTAAAAATTTGTGGATTTATTAGGGTAAATTCAAAGAATAGGCTTTTAGAGTTCATTCGGTTCCAGTAATAAGGTGAATATTGCCGGACCTATCTTTTATTTAAAAGAAAAACTGCAAATTTTGAAGCTTAGAAGGCAATTTTAATTCGGTCATATATATCTACTACACTACATATGCAATCTAAAAAACTATTTCTACGAATTATAAAGGAAGTGCTGTATTTCAATAAAAACTGCATTGAAAAGTTATCAGTTAAAATATCTGACATAAGCAAGCTACTGAACTGTGTAAAAATTTTCCTCAGTTTACGTTTTACAATATTTAAATCAGGGATGAGCAACACGCGGCCCGCGGGAAGCTTACGGCTCTTTCAACCTATTTATGCGGCCCGCCAAACAAATGTTGCTGCTTCTCAAAAATACACATAATATATAGATACATTAATCAACGAATTTCAATTACGAAGAAACTGAGAAGAGAGCAGTTTCCATGAAAATGTTTTCCTAACCATTAATTATCGATGTGGATACAGTTCCCGAAGACTTTCAAAGGGAAGTGATGGGCATGCAGAATAATACTGATGTAAAAAATGTATTTCTCTCAGTAAACATCGAGAATGTTTATAAATCCGACCACCGACCAATTACCACCGATCAAGACTGAGTAATGCACGATTAGAAACTTGTGTATGTGAACCTACCTCATCAATTCCGGCTGATATTGATCAGGTTGTATCGAAAAAACAGTGCCAAATTTCTCATTAAAAATTTCAAGCAAATACTTTTTTTTTTTTTGGCATTAAATTTTATATTTTTTATTGTAATTTTTATTATATATAGAGTTTTGTAAATTATTAGTATTTATGTGCGGCCCGCCAAAAAATTTTAAAATTTATAAGTGGACCGTTGATTAAAAAGGTAGCTCACCCCTGATTTAAATGATTTTGGTATACTTTTTCTAAGACAAAATATTCCTTTTCAATCAAATAAATTATGATTTTCTCCCAGTGAAACACTCTTCTTTGGAACGCAACTATTTGATTTGTAAAAAATAGTTTTAAAAAATCGAATTTTTGTCAGCAAAATACCGCCTTCACAGAGAGCAAGACCGTGCGATGGACGTGGCAGATTTTAATAAAACTTGGCATGCATCTTTTGACTTTTCTAAGAAGTATATATACGAAATTTTAAAACTTTTGTTTTTATAGGAAAGGTTTTATGTGAAAATAACCATTTTGATTGTATGGGCGGTGGGTGATGGGCGTGGCTGATCTTCATAAAACTATTTTATTTTCTTAATTTAGTCAATATAATACTCCGTGCCAACTTTCAAGTTTCTAGGTCCACTCCTTATATTTTTTGCACAAAAATGTATGAAGCCGTACCAGTGTGCGCCACAATTAACAGCGGTTTCATTCTCTTGAAACCCAGTATACTACGACACAATGCCTCTAAAGCCTACCAAATGGCGAAGACAGCAGGAAAAACAATTTATTTCATTGTTTAACGCCGCTTAAATGATATTTGTGTTTTAGTTGTAAGTCTGTGACTTGTTCTCAAAATCTCACATATTCTTAAGAAACCACAAATTAGAGTCGGAATGTGTTGTACCCTAATTATGTATAAATTACATATAAAAATGTTCATGTTAACGTTTATCTGTAAGTATTTTGTTCTCTGCATATTAATTGATAAACAATGTTCAGTAAATATTTGACAATTAACTCGAGTTGGGTAACATCTTCACTTGACTAACCATTATCAGGAACATTTACGAATATGCTTATGTAATTATGTATACATACATACAAACATATATATATACATATGTACATGCATTTTTCATATAAACGACTATCTGACATTAATTTCATTACTAAAATAAGCAGACAATTTTAATTATGTTGTTTGTGTGGTTATCACAAAATCAATTTATTAACTGAATATTACGTAAAAAGCATTCTTTAAAATCTTTGTACTGAGGAAATATTTTTTTTTTATATTAAATTACATATTGTGTTCTGTTATCGAATGTCAACTAATTACAGGATGTTCGTATACTGTTACTCAAAAGTCCTCATTTACAGATATTTTTTTATCAATATTTTATGATTTTATTTACAAAAACATATCATAAGTTTGGTAAATTAAAAATATTTATCAATTGTTCAACTACGGTAGAGTATACGAAAGTAACGTTTTAGGAAAATATTTGCCTTGAAGAAAATTTATTTGAAAACCAAACAGAGAGAAGATTATAAAGAACAATTCAATTCAATGTTCAATGTTCAATTGTTAGACATATTTATTTTGTACATAGTTTTGTACATTGTATTTAATATATTTGAAACTCTAGTAATGATTATTTCTTTTGTATGCTCAAAATGTGAGGAATTATAATAAACATTTTCAATTTTTTTTTGTTAAAATATCTTTTGGCATCTTTTGCAAATTGATTAACTTATTTGGTACTTTTCTTAAATTTATTTATAGAACAACATTAAGGACAATCTGTATATGTAGTTGAGTGTATGTTAACAAGGATAACAATCACAATAACATTAAATTTACTGTTGCTGCTAAAATTTGTCTTTTGTTCTATTTTTTCATTTTATTTCACTTTATTTTATTTTCTATATATAAAAACGGTCTCTTATAGTATTACTTTTGTATTACTTTTTTATATATTTTTATGTGATTTTTTTACAGGACATTTAATATACCTGTTTGCGTCATAAATTATGTTACTTGTTGTTGGTGCCTTTGTAACAGTGGCAACAACACATACAAAAGATGAAATGAAACAATTTTAATGATATGTTATTGTAGATGGTAGTAAATGTTATGCCATAAATAACTTTAAAATGTTTATTACTCTTTCAGTCTATGAGTATATATATTTGTACATACACATATATTGTACCATACGAGGTTAGTTTGATAATTCTGTAATTTTTTTTTTCAAGCTCAATACACTTAGTTCATGTAGGCAGAAGTCGCCTACCCTCTCGACCTAGAAAATTTTAGGATATTCCATATGAGCGTAAAATCAATCTTTTTTGGTGTTAAATGGGTTTTTGCAGACCTTAATACACACAAGTCTTCTAAGCCGGATGGTGGAGGATGATAGAGTCTGGCACAAGGCTCTTATCCGCAAACTTGCTGCTTTTGGTGTTCGTAATCAATTCTGTCGTTTCATAACGAGCTTTCTTATGGACCGCGCTGTAAGAGTGGTTATAGACGGTGTCACTTCCAACGAGTTCAGGTTCTAAATTTACTCTATTTTTTATTTTTCTTAATGTTCTAATATGTATATGAAATGTATTGCTTTGGGAATAAGCATGTCTCAATGGCCATTTCGTCTCTGCTCAAGAGACTCGTCAGGAGACTTTTTCCTAAAAATACAAATACTAAATGCGAATCATATCCCATTTTGTATATAAAAACCAAACAGAAGTATTTACAAAGCAATACATTTCTGTTCTTCAAAAAAATTAAATTCTATTTTTTCTGTTTCTTACAACCTTTGACAGATACATAATAGCAACATTTGTCACTCATATTCATTTGATCGTAGTCCGTGCCTTATGAATGACGCACTCACAAATGACTTGCAAATAATTTCTGAGTGGGGATTTATTGCGTTTGGCGTGTAAATATTAAGAAGGCGAACGATCTTGTAGTTCTATGCATGAGAACTAATTGTGATGTCCGTTGGTATTACCACATATTTCGAGTGTCGAAACAAGCATTCAAGTGTCTCGGTTTTTTAAAACAGTGCAGGAAATACTTCACTCCATCCAACGTTCTTAATACATAAGTATTTAAATTACCTTTATCTGACCCATCATAAAATACAACTCTTTTGTAGGAGCCAATACTTTAGAAATTGTTTACCTGCCTAATATTCGGTATTATTTTTTGCCCACGACAGCAACATACTATATATCAGTCGTATTGATTTGATTGCAGACCGACCGTATGTAAAGATTGAGGTGAAAAAACAAAACATGAAGGGTCCACTAACAGCAATCTCTGAGCATAAGTGCTCTTATTCTACAGAATAAGAATGCTACGATATCCACTGGAAGTATCGCAAAAAGTAAAATTGGCATTTAAGTCCACTTTACACAATTTAAATTTGTAAGAAATATATAACAAAGGCCCCAACTGGCTATTTGTTTCTTGAAACGCAGGTCTATGATTCTTTAAAAAGATAATTATTTTTTTAGGTAAATACTTCAAAATTGTATTGAATTATTGAAAGAAATTTTAACTTAAAGCATTGGAAATTATAATAATTCCTAAAAAAGACCTCGCACATGTTTTTTAAATATTAAAAGCAAAAAAATAAAAAACAAAAATGAAAAATTTATATAGAAAAAGACAAAAAAAAAAACAGAAAACAGAAAACACAAAACAAAGAATTATAAAAATAATGTTAAATGTGGGAGTATAACAGTTGTTGCTGCTGTTGCTTTTTATATTTTTTTATATATTTTTGTTGATAATGACATTGTTCCAGAACATGTACTCAAATAACACACACTTGGGAAGTGTATAATATTAACAATAAGGATATTACTTTTGTCTCCCATAACTTTTTTTTTTTGTAATATTTTTTTGATGACATTAGTTTTGCTTGAATGCTCAATTGCGATAGATATTTGTAAGTGTATGCGTAAACATTTTCATACAAGTATCCTTGTATTCACTTTGTGTTTTGAAAACTTCAAAACAGTGTGGGTATGCATATGTAAATTTATTTTGTACACATAAAACAAAGACAAATCTATGTCTACTTATACATATTAAAAGAAAAGAAAAGAAAAATATAGAAAGTGAAACAAAGTGACAAATTATTTGCTTATTAAAATCCACTTTGGCTTAGCAAAGCAGTGGGTATCAAAACAAAATCAGCTGAAAGTTTTGTTAAACTTTAAGTGTTTAAATTTATATTAGACCCTGGGGCATACAATAATATCCAGCTAATGAAATAAATCATTAAATCATTTGTAGAAGTTTGAACAAACACATCGTAACCTCTAGTTTACAGAAGCAAATACATCACGGAAATAAATTCTATAATTAACACACCAACAGACACGTATGTGGAGACTTAAACAATTTCGTTCAAGTGAACTGTGGCCTATATTATTTCGTATGAAAATATAAATTTTAGTCTGATGGAAAATATATTTTTCTCAACATCTATAGAACACTTTTTTTCATACGAGTTTCCTAACACACGCACGAGTTTCCTAACACAACTCCAGTCGAGCGATCCAGTAACAAGTTTTAATATTAATCGAATTGGTTCTCACGGTAAACAACAATATTGCTATTCGTTTGCTATTGTCGCATACTAACGACATAAATTATAATTTAAGTATAAAGAAAAACAGAATTTTCGACTATCGCTTAAGTGTTCTTAGTGAGTCATAAAATGTTTACTGAAGACAATAAAAATTGTAGATCTAAAGGCTGTAGAAAAAATCTTAACAATGGATTCAAATTTTGCAAAATAAACAGTGAACAGCTTTTTATTCAAACTCTTAAAATCTTTTTAGTTTCTGTAGATCAGTGTAATTGTAGCGCTTGCACAAAAACTCAAACGTGCCAGCCTCAAATACCAGCAGAGGTGAAAAATGATTATGTTAATGTGCGGTTTTTTCAAAATCATAATTTAAAAAATAAGTGGTTACCCCCCGCACCACCCCCGCACCCCTAACTAACATTCCACTCTGTTCCATCTAAATAAATGTCAACAAACAAATGTTCAGAGAAAAAGCGCCACCTATTGGGAAGTAGCAGATAACAGCTAAACCTACTTACCAAAGGCACTCACCATACAATCAACATGCAACGATGAGACAATTGCTGTTTGCTGTTTGAATGATCAATTTACCGGAATTTTTTTTCATTCCTAAGGCGCTTAATAATAATATAAGAAAAATATATATCGTCGATGGAATTAAAGGATGCCGTAACTGACAAAACCTTGAATGTTCACCAGAGCCAAAAAGCCTGTATAAAATCAAAACAAAGATACTGGTATTTTTCAAAATGCAGACGGCGTAAGTGAATTTATTTTCATCGTAGAAATCTGGGACCGGGACGAACCGACGCGTATTTTTTTTTTTATAAAAATGATGCAAAAAACGTATTTCCGACTTTTTGTCAGATACAGCGTTATTTAAGTCTTGCGACGATATGTACTGTCCTTTCCAAAAAAAAAAAAAAAAAAAAAAAAACAAATTGCAATACAATGCACAGCATTTAGCATTTACCCTTGAGTATTGGTCTAAAATAAAAAAAAAACAAAGAAAAAAGATTTTTTTTCTTGAATGCTCTAGAGATTGGATCCCTATTTTTGTTCTATAATGAAACTCTTCATAGGATAAGAACTAAATTCTATTAACCCTCCGTCCTGCGCATGTATCTGGCTAGATCTTTTACGAGTTTAACACTGATTTAAACGAATTTCTAATTAAGCTAGGTGTTTGTGTCTCTAGGTACCCTCTACAAATATTATTAGCTATCGTTTTTTGAAAAAAAAAAAAAATTTAAAAAAAACAACAAAAACAATTTATGTGGATTTCTTCACCTACACATGACATACGTAGCGCATGTATCAGGCCAGATGCACGTGCATTTTGTATGGAGAATAATCAGATTTATTTGCATTTTCTTTATTTTTTTGCGTTTGTTTACTTAAAGGAACTCAAAGTGAATTTTGTGGGTACTTTGCGTTGTTGTAGCTGTTGTACGTTTCAGATATTTGGCTATTAATAATACATACTTTCGCAGCAATGAAATCAAATACAAAAAAATTTTACTTTTTTCTATTTGCATCAGTTGAATTATTTTTTTCAATCAGTTGAAAAAAAAGAATTTAAATTATATAAAATAATGTTATAATAAAATAATGTTATCAATAAAATTGCATATTTTTCATAAAAATTTATTTAAATACATAGAGCATCTGGCTAGATGAGTGCGCTACGTATGTGACTATCGGAACATGTGCGTGACGGAGGGTTAAACAAATTTAGATATGTTTTGAAATAATTTTTCAATCACCATTAGAACTGAACAAGTTCTCGTCTAGAGCTACCGTAGTTTCAATAGAGTTCTTTGTGGCGCCTGTATATCTTCATGACAATCGTTAACTAAAACTCATCAAACTCAGAGTTTTCCTTGGAAATCGTATATTGGAATTATATTTTTTCTACAATATGTTACGCGTAGTTGAAGCTAGTTAGCTAGTCGAAGTTTTGTGAAACACAACACATTTTTCTAATTTTTTAAAATTTAATTCTCATCTACTCTGGTGGATCTCATCAAGCAGCAAAATTACAACATTTTTCTATTTTTGCTGCTCCTGTCAGCTTATTTTAATTTTTGGGTAACGAAATTCTATAGTATTTCGAACTATACTATACCCCACTGTCATTGGGCTTACATAAAAATGATTTTATTTACGAGTATTATGAGCACTAAACAAACTTAACTGTGTAAGGACTACCTATGAATATAAAGAAAAAGGTGACATTCAAAAATTATTTCATGCAATTTCTTACGTGTTGATTTATTATTTACTCAGTGACACTAATGTTCTGGAAGAGTACATTTGTAAATAAAATAAACATACAAGTTTACCTTAAAATTAATGCTCTTAAACAAACAAAACACATATGCTCACAAATATACCCGTAAACGATTCATATAAATAAAATCGTATGCCCGTGTTTCACAAAAGAATGGGTTAATTTTAGATAAATTTATACAAAACAAGAAAAAAAATAAAAAAATAACAACGGCATTAAACTACAGAAGAGGAATAGAAAGGGAAACATACCCATATGTAGAAAAGAGGATAAAATTTTGTTCAACTTTGATGATTACACATACAGACGTACATACCTATTAATGGTATTCAGCTTAAGTTTTATACGTTCGTTTATTTCATGAATATTTAATATAAAATTAATAACGAATCTCTAAACGAAACATTAACTTTTTATTTACTTTTCATTGATTTTGTTAAATAAGAGAAATAATTAAAACTGTTTTTCATCATTAAGCAGACAGATGCATAAACTTGGCAATAAAAATCAATCAAATTACTACCTTGTGGTTGACCATATGGAATAGAAATAAAAATAAATTTTGATTTGTGTTTTCTAAATATAAAGTACTTATATTGATGTCTAGTTATCACATACGAATGTATCCATTTAAAAGGAAAATTTAAGAAAATCCAATATTCTTCTAAAATGAAAGTACTGAGTTTATCGATTGACTGTATTAGTTTGCTAGCAGAACCTTTAATACGTGGCTAAAAAAATTAAAAAAAATTATTATAAAAAGTTCAATTTTTTTGTTTAAATCAGCCTTAAATATTTGTTAATTCAATATAAATAAAAATAAAAAAATATTTTCGCACAAATATTTAGAAAAAAAAAAGTTTTTAAACTTAAAAAAATTTTTTGGCACAGTATATGTATGTGTAAAGGGAACATAAGTAGCTTAGAAATTGCGGAATGGATATATTTTAATTTATAATTAACGAATACTCATTATTAGGACTAACTTTTAGTAAAAAAAATTATTCTTTGTTGCTTTATAAGTTTGCATGCAAACTGACACAACAGGTCCTGGCATTTTGATGCGAAACTTTTACTGTTTTGGAGGAAAATGTCTAAAGCAGGCCATACACGATAACGACATACACGCGCAATTAGGTGATTGCACAAACATGCAATCAAAATAGCGCAATATTTATTTTTTTTTTTTAATTTTACGAGACGGGTCATAATGAGTAGTGATATAGCTTGTGCTGTAATAATAACGATTTGAATATTCTGAACTTTTAAACTTCCAAAAGGAATACATGGACTGGTAAAGTTAAAGGAATTCATTCCAAAAAACGTTTTCTTTGGAGTTTATTTATTTTTTATTGAGACCAATTACTATATGTAGTAGACAGTACATTATATTTTTTTTTCTTATATTATTATAAAGCGTCTTTGGAATGACACAAATTGCTCGGAATTGATCATTCAAAGACCAGTGTTATACCTTCACTATACCACGTACCCCCCAAAATTAAAATATGTATATGTTGTGTTCATTGATTTGTTTGTTTTTTTTAGACAGAATTTTTTTTTTTTTTGCCGTTAAAATTTGAATTATCCATACAGCTTTGAAGAAAAAATACAACTCTGGAAGTATTGAATAGTTACTTTTAAGTATTCAAATTCCAAAATTTACAAATAGTCGATACTCGGTACCCATTATTAAATACTTTGCCAGCACTAATTTAAAATCACTGATTTGGGAATTATGAAAATTCAAAATTTTTTTCTTTTCGAAATGAATCGAAATCTTGACCATTTCAGATAATCTGCTTTTGAATAAATTATTTGCTAAAGATAAGTTTTTGTTGAATACTTAACGCTGCAATAAAAACTAGATGAAGAACCATTTCAGTATTTTTTTTAATACTTAACGCTGCAATAAAAACTAGATGAAGAACCATTTCAGTATTTTTTTTTAATCTTTATAAACTAAGGCCGTGATACACTATCCTATCAAGTTGTGCGATTTGTAAAAAAAAACAGTGTGTGTTATAAAAGTATAACAGTGTGGCATAAAAATGCAACTGTATGACAAGTCTGTCCAACTTCATAAGCTTTTGAAATAATTCATTAAAATTTTTTTCTCCATGCGATCAGGGTTGCACTTTATATGCAACTCTGCATATGCTTTGCATCTTATTTTGATGCGACTTTTAAAAGTGTGACAGAAATCGATAAAGTTTTCTTGTGAATGAATCATACGACTATGTATGATAGTGTATCATGGCCTTTATACACATGTATGAAGTTCAGGATTTTTTTTCATTATTTCCTTCAAACAAACCATAGCATTTTATCCGTATGTTTTATAACTAACTATTCTTAACTTATATCATTTCAATGGCTTTTTAATGGATTCTATAAATAAAAGTGATAAATTTTTTTTTGTTTCGAAAACGGCATTCTTAAATTACTACTTAATGTGAAGTTGCTCATCATCCCAATGTGTTTACCAAACGTGTGTTTCTCATCTTTCTATTGAAATTTAAATCATCATATTTTTTTAAATTAGTCAATAAAATATTTAATTTTCTTTTGTTTTGCCAATTATTCACTTTTTATACAGTTGACTAATTTATGTGAAAAACAAAATACCAATCTACCAATTAATGTAATTTTAAAAGTTCACTATTATTGTACATCCATACATATGTATATAAATTAATATTTAATTTGGATTAAGTTTTTGTGAGTTAAAGCAACCAATTCAATGGGCAGTTTACAAATGACAAAACCAATAAACCGTAAACCACTAAAAACTAATTTATTACGAGTATACAGTGGCGGTAAAAGCCAACTGAATACTTAATTGTTTGAGTGTGACAATTTTTAGCATATTTTTTTATTTTTTTGTGAGATTGGCAATGGCGATTGAAATATATAGGTATTATAAATCTCTTTGTAAGTCTGTTTATTTGTCGGTCAATCACGCTTAAACATTTGAACCAATTTTGTTGAAATTTAGAACATAAGTAGATAGACTCAACTATTGAAAGTGAATAGGGTAATTTTTTTTTCAAATTAGATTTGGGCGTGGTATCTCCTGGGCGTGGTACCTGAATGACTTCACGCTTAATGTAAATCATCATCCAGAAAGTCGGCGGAATTAGACAGGTGGGCGTGGCACCTCCCATACAAACTAAATACTGAGAACTAAAACTTGAGAACGGTTAAATCTAAAGTTTGTCTATTAGATCTGAATAACTTCATGATCAAGGAAAATCTCTGTCAGAAGTTGTGCAGAATTGCACATAAGCCCACACAATTTAAATATTGATTTCTTCATATCTTGAAATGTGTTGAAGATAAAGTTACTGAATTTTGTGTGATTAATATCGTATTCAATAACAACTATCAGCATAAAAAATAGCGGACAAGTATGCGTGATATGTGATATGTTTTGATGTCTGTGACAGCTTATCGTCATGCGGGAGTTTATGTGCTCTATACGTCATTTTTTATTTTTTATATATCTCGAGTTAATGATCCACTTTAGGTTTTTAATCCAAAATTTTTTAAGGCTGATATCTATTTTCGGATATTTCGTCCAGTTTCAGAGATAAATAGCCGAAAGCGGATTGCTGATTATAAAATTTTTGGTGTCAAAAACCTGAAGTGGCAGCATTAACTCGATATATAAGATGGCGGATAGAGCATTTAAACTCCCGCACGACGTTATGTTTCTGGATTTGGTCTGAATTACTTCGTAGTCACTAACATCATCAGTCGAGGAATATGGACAAATAGTAATGGTAGATGAAGCGTAGCACGCCGGGTTTAGGCTAGTGTATGAAACTTTTCACCTTGAAAATTTATAATTTATACGGAGCTCCTTATGAGCTATCTTTTTTTTACTTTAATATTATATTTAATCTTCGGATTTCTAAACATTATCTTGCACTCATTTTGTCTGACTTTAATAAGTACAGAAATCGAAAATATTTTTTTTTAAACTAAATTTCATTACAATAATTTTATTCCTTTTAAACCAAGGACTGTAACGGTTATAAGTTATATCGAAAAACTTATTTTTTTATGGTTATTTTGAGAGTTTTTTCAAAAAAGGTCAGCAGAAAAAGTTATTTTTCAACGGAAAAATAAAAGTTAAAAAAAAACTCTCATAAATAGAGTTTTATTTTTTCGTCATGAAATAAAACTTATTTTTTGAGTTTTTATGAAAATTTTTTTTTACACCTAATCCTGATTTGACACATTATCGTCTGCAAACTAATACAAATGTCATTTCTATCATATTTTGTTCCGTGCAGAACGTCGTAGTAGACGCAGTCATCGAATCCGCTTTCATCCTCCTAGTCAAATATTTGTAACATTTTTAACAAGTTCCGGCAATTATCGGTTTTAATTGTGTAAATTTGCTCTTTTATTAATATTAAATCACCCTTAAAATCGTTTAACTCGAGATTTTAGGTTTTCAGCTATAAAAAACAATATAATAAAGATACCACACGCAACGAGATTAGATTAAAAATAAAATTTTTCATAAAAACGAGTTTTATTTTATGACGGAAAAAATAAAACTCCTAAATAGAGTTTTATTTTTTAACTGAAAAATAAAACTCTAAAAATAACGGTTATTTTCCGACTGAAAAATAAAACTCAAAAATAAGTTTTATTTTATGACGAAAAAATAAAACTCACAAAATTAGTTTTATTTTATGACGGAAAAATAAAACTCTCTTTTTAAAGGTTTCATCGAAACTTTTATTTTTCCGTCAAAAAGTAACAGTTAAAATCTGATTAATGATGACTTATGCGAGATCACCACAGATTCTGTGAGAGCTCTCCAAGACGATTAATTTGGTGTATAACATCATATATGTCTGTCGACTCTAATACGATGATTTTTTTAGTTTAATTTTTAAGCAATAACTGTTATTTGCGGACCCTGTTTTAAACAAATCTGGTATTGAAATTTTTTTGAAGAGCAAGCATTTTTTACTCTAACTAATGGTTTTAAAAAAAGGATTTGTTTAGTAAGTTTCGATCGACACTTTAAATATATGCACATACAATACATACTTATTTATGCATTCGAATTTAATTTTCTTTTTTACTTAAACTTCTATTTCATTCAGCTTTTTTTTTTGTTAATCAATTATTGCAAATGTTTAAATAAATTATGTGATATAAATGGATAAAGTTGTTCTTATTAACCTCAAAACTTTATAAAGGGAATTATTCAATTATTGCAAAGAGAATCATAAAAATCAAATCAATTAATATTGAAGTAAAGTAAAAAACAAATTGAATTGAATTAAAGTAAAAAACACTTTTGGTTCCTCGTAATATTGAAGATTTGATAGAAAAATATCTATTCACAATAAGATCATATACAGACTGTGACTAGAAATAGTTCCAAATAGCCAATCGATTTAGAGCACACAGTGAAAAGGATATGTTTTTGTGTAACACTGGCTTGAAAGACTCTGTGGTTTGTGGCGAATTTACACAAATCAGCCACTTAAAAAAACCTTTACAAGCTTTTATGCGGTCACACATCTTGCTGGCTACATAAGATTACTCAGTGGACACTATGACGTGGTAAAAGACCAAAGAAAAGAAAGCCCGTGGCTCACAGTTTTCGACAAAGTCATGAAACAACTTTCTAAAACTTTCTCGTTGACGTTGTGTAATGCCTCAATGTGAGCGTAGTGTCTTTTTTTTCTGAGGCTAATACTCAGGGGTGTAGTCGCCGTGAGTTATATGTATTAGATTACGTTAGTCTATCTAATATTAATTTTAGTTAATTTTACTTTTGATTCGTGTTTGTTCTAACTTTGTATTTATTCTACTTTATAAATTAAAAACTTGTACCTTTTTACTTTTACGATCACCTATTCTATTTAAATTTTGTAATATTATTTTTTCAGTAGAATAATTTTGAATTTGAAAAAAGAAAGTTTTTAAATAAATAAAAAATTAATAAAATTTATTTTAAAAACAAATAAATAATTTCTTTCACAAAATAAACCAATACAAAATATTGTTTTATAACTCGTGGTCTAGTGGTTATTGTGTTAGCTTACTAAGACATGAGCCCTGGGTTCGACACCCAGCTCTGACATCTTATAAAAAAAGAAAAAAAAATGAAAAAAATATTTCTTTCGGCGACTACCTCTCAGCAGTCTAATGGAAAAAGCTCTGAGAGTAATTAATTGCCATGGACAAGCTTCTCAAGTCTGTCATTCGGAGTCGACATTAATCTGTGGGTCCCGGTACTCATGGATATAAAATTACACACACAACATGAGTGCTGCGAGAAGCTATGCTGTAATCCTGACACAGGGTTGTAAAGGCCAGTTATGTATGTATGTAATACACAGGGGTAAACCCCTCCTAAATGCAGTGCATTGTATTGGAATTTTTGGAAAGGATAGTAAAATTATAACAGAACATAAATTTTTTGGTTTTCTTGTATTACTACTAAGCCCCTTATGAATGAAACAAATTGCTATGAATTGATCATTCCAAGGCCAGTGTTATACCTTCGAATGATCTGCTGCCTCATCTTTGCATGTTGAATGTGTGGTGAGTGCCTTCGCTAAGTAGGTTTAGCTGTTATCTGTTACTTCCCAATAGGCGGCTTATTTCTCCTGATCATTCGTTTTTTTCGTTGACATTGGTTAAGGTGGAATGGAGTGAAATGTCGACAACCGTACCTTACTGTGTGTGCTAAGCTTACTTTCCGCAATAAAAGTAACAACTTTCCTTGTAAGATTGTGTTAAATATGGTGGCCTAGTCAATGCTCTCTTTTTATATGGTTACTTTGTCTTTTTTACACAATTTTTTTTATGCGAGTACTCGAGTAATGTAATTTATATATATTGACCCCTAAACAATTATCCAAAAATTATTATCAAAATATCTGAAATAAAAAAGAATAAAAGAAAATTTAAATTATCTAGTATATATACATATATTTTTATTTTATTCTATTTATTGAAAATTTCAGTTCAATGCCATCAGTCGCTACTAAAAATAAATCAATAAAATTAATGTGACACATGAAATGTTGTAAAAAAATGAAAATAAAATAAAAGAACACACCTGTAGATATAAATATCAGTTACTTGAGCAATAAATTCAAACATTTTTATGTCAAGTTATATACGAATATACATATTTATTAGTGTTTATACATATATACATAGATTTGTGTCATATAAATTTATTGCTGAAGATTGAAATATACTTATATCTATATATAAGTATATAAGTATATAAATATAAAAAAAAAAAATTAAATGAAATACACAAAACGGTCAGGCGGTTAGTTTAGCTGGACAAATTTAAAATTTTCTTTGTTGTGATTACAAAAAAATATATAAATACTTACATATCGTCATATTAAATGCAAACGGACGTAACTACACAAGATTTCGAAATTGAGTTTTTTATTAATTATGGTTCGTTTTATCAAAATACATGTTCGTGCAAATTTTAGATTCCTGCGATCAAAAATGGTGATTTTATTAAGGAAATTCAAACGGACGTAGGTAACTACAAGTACGTGTATTTTTAAATAAAAGAAGACATAACAACATACATTAAAACACATTTGTTATATATAGGGATGCCAATCCTTATATATCGATCAGAGTTGGGTTTATTGCATTGAATTTATAATGCATTATCGTTTCCACTACCACAAAACCACTTAGTGTTAATGCAGCAATATTCCAGCCACGACTAAATGCAGATGGAAATAATTAACCACTAACTAAAACCATTTTAGTGGTAGTGGAAAATTAATGCATTAAATAAAACGAATTTAGTGGTAGTGAAAATTTAGTGCACTAATTTTGAATAATTAGTGGTAATGGAATATAACTCCATTGGCACTATAGTGGAATGGAAATTTAATTCCACTACCTCAGTTCCACTATCGTTTTAAGATACCTTCATATATGGATATAATATTAATATATGCATACATAGCTGAAGCTAATGTCAAAATAAATTGTAGTGAATGTTATTTTTTTAATTTACTGGGTCCGCTCTATAAAGTAAATTTCCACTACCACTAAATTTGTTTTATTCAATCCACTAAATTTCCACTACCACTAAAATTGATATATTTAATGCAATAAATTTCAACTACCGCTAAAATTGTTTTATTTAATGCACTAAATTTTCATTGCCACTAAATTCGTTTTATTTAATGCATTAAATTTCCACTACCACTAAATATAAGAGGCGATAATGCACTATTTTTACCACTACCACTAAATTTAGTGGAAAATTAAATCTAATGCAATAAACCCAACTCTGATATCGATCCTGAAAATTATCAGAATTTACGAAATATTTGATTTTAGAGTTTTTTGCTTCTCCTGTAAAAAAACAAAAAGGGTAGTTACGTCCCTTTGCATTTAACATGACGATATGCATACATACATATGTATAAAGGGTATTTCATTAAGCGCTTCATATTCTGAAACATTTATAAAACAACAAAAACGAAATTTTTATTCGTTTGAATAAATGAGTGCCTTTAATGCCATTATGTGTGGAACATAACGTCATTCATATGTTCGCCGTGGCTTCTCTCGAAATTTCCACATGGCTTATAAATCGGGCTGAATTTGACTGCTGATATAGCTTATATTAGCTTTAAAGAAAAACTGTGACTTGTGGCGTATTCGCATATATATATTTGCGAGTTAAAAAAAAACTTTACAAAAAAAGTTCGACCAATCTGGTGGTCAATTCACATCACCTCTACGTGAGATAACCATGACCACAAAGCCGTTGTTCAGAACTAATACAAAAGATAGAAAATATTGATGGCTCATTCAATAACTTTTGTTAGATTTTAACCCTGGCCTCAACTTGTTTTAATCTTGCCCATATGGGAGTAAGTTTTTTTCACTATAATTTTTAGTTACATTCATCCCTTCATTAACGCACATACATATTGTACTTATGCATGTATACACTATTTTGTATTGTATATAGTAAAATAGTATACTGTATTTAAAATAAGAAATACTCTTTGTACTTTTTGCTTATTTAAGGTTTAAAGTAATTTTAAGTTGGTTAAACATTGAAAAAAAGTATCTTGTTCACAATATCCAATATGGTATGAACTGTTGAAACCATATACCGTTTTTGTCCTAATTATACAATTCAAGAAAAAAAGTTTCTAATCATCGTGACCTTTCGGGATGCATTAAACACTCTTGTATATTATGGGTACTGCTTTCTCTTCAAATTCGACAATTTTATATGTGCACGTACCGATTAATCCTGAAATGGGCCTCTTCGCTGAAGATGATTTTTCAATAAAACTTTTTAATTTACATTGTCCGAACAGAACAACAATTTTGATAAAACGTATTTTTGACTACAATATCCGATTGGCGATTTGACAAAACAGACTAAGTCAATAACAAGTATCAAGTTTACGGCCTAACTTCTCGCAGCACTCATATTGTGTGTGTTCATTTTTATCCATGATCACCGGGACCTACAGTTTAACGTCGACTCCGAACGACAGATTTGAGAAGCTTTTTCATGGCAATCAATTACTCTCAAAACTTTTGCCAGACGACTGTTGAGAGGTAGTCGCCGAAAGAAATAATTCTTTCATATTTCTTTTTTTATCAAGATGTTAGAGCTGAGATTTGAACCCGGCGCTAACGTCTTTGTATGCCGATGCACTAACTACTAGGCTACGGCGACTACTATATTTGTATTGATAGATGTAAGCATAACAACATGCCGTTAATAACTGTTAAAATTCAGAAACTCCTGTTAAAAGACCCTATATGTATAGCTATATATAAATTTTTTGTGTGTTGCTATCATGTACCAATAAATTGTGAAGTCGACATTGACATTTAAGAAATTTATAGCAAATCTGTTCAAGAAAATTTTTTTTTTTTTTTGTATGAAGTTTTTCCCCACTGCTTAGTTCTAAAAATTATTTTGTAATTTTTTAATATTTCTTTGCCAATAATTGCCAAACACACACCAACGTTTTCAACTTGGTCGTTAACAATGGGTAGTGACTAAGGTTATGGTGGACATTTGCTCGTTTTTTTTATGTTTTTGAGGCCATAAAAACCAAATTTAAATTTTTTCTTATGCCCCCTAGTTTTTTAAGCAAAGCTTGTTGTAATATTTGAAATATAAAAAAAAAAGAATTTAAGGTGTAGAAAAAGTGCTTTAGGGGATGTAATTTTATAACGTAATTTACTGCGACAACATTGTAGTAAATTAAATGTACATTTTTTTACTTTTAATGGCTATTGACATTAACTTAGAAAAAAGTAGGAACAAAAAAAGGGGGCCTTTTTGTTATATAAGGCTATGTACACGCCGACTTATATATAAAATCTTTCTTCGACATGGCAAGCCCTGTTTTCTTTTTTTTTTAACTATAATTGCTACTGACACTGGCATACAGCCAATATCATCTTATCAAATATATAAAGAAGCATACAAAACGTACCCAAATAAGACTCGAAGTAAAAAAAAAAACAGTAGAAAAATAGCAACAAAACATTGAAATTTATTGAGATTTTTTTAATATTTCTTTGGACCCAAAAAGGCTGCTTGCTAATAAAAAACAACAACAGAAGCATATTGTAACCTTTATCCTTTTCAATAGTAAGTACGTGTTGTTTATGTATTGGTGGGCAATTCATATTGATTAGAAAATAAATATGCCGTCCATATGTATGAAATGTGTGGCTACAGATTTACAAAAATATTACAAATTAAGGCTAAAAATTCCGTTGTTGTTCGTTGATGAGGACTTTTCAACATTTACGCTTAAATGCGTTTTTCTTGTGTTTGGAAAGGTCATGGGTTTGGGATTGTACATTTTTTTATAAAATATTTTGTTCACATATGTATATAAAATTACTAAATAGCTACATATGTTCTTTATTAGTCGATGTTTTACCACTTTTACTTTTCCTTTTGGTTAAATGTACATATTTTGTTAAAAAAAATACATATTTTTCACAAAACAAGAACTACACATGCAGTGCATTGTGTCAATGTTATGAAAATGTGCTATTGCGTGAAGATAGTGCAAAAATCGAACCATGCGGCTAAAATATTAATTCTCTTTATTAAGCTTTGTGCGATTCGCTTAATAATCAACATCCTGCCAATTAGGGTATTCAATTATTCGACTTTTTTCTTTGGTCGATTAATCGAGTGAGTAATTATTCGGGTTTTTTTCTTGGTCGATTAATCGAATAAAATTTCAAAATTGTTCGATTAATCGTATTTTGTTTTATATAAAATAACATACCAATTTTGCGTATTATTAAAACATTTTGTTCAAAAAAACAAATAATAATAACCAAAAACATAGTAATGTGTAGTGTAGAAAATGTAATGAGATCGTATATTTTACTTTCAAACATAGTATTGAAAAACTAAACCATAAATAATTCATTATTTAATTTTAATATTTGAGATCATATATATAACGATTTAATATATAAAAGTAATAATTTACTACTTCGTATGCAATAAAAATATTAAATAAGTAATTAAAAATAATTCATATTATGAGTTAAAAATTAGTTAAAAAAATTATGCACTTCTATTACAGTAGTCTTTTAAAAAAAGGATGTAATTTATATGTTTAGCTTTCAACCGATTGTTTTCTTTAATTTCAATAAAACTCGATTTTGAGAACACTCTCTCGCCGATTGTAGATGTTGGAGAAATTGAAAGAAGTGCATGGAAAAGAATATATAATTTTTCGGTTCTGTTTTTGGTTTTTTCTAAATATAAGAAATCACCCATTAAATCGTTGCAGCCTCTTTTAGGTTTTTTAAAATTTTGTACACTTTTAATTGCTTCATTGATTTGTGATAATAGATTTTTTTTTGTTTTCGTTTATTTCAATTAAATCTTCTGCAATCATATCATCATCTGGCACATTTTGTTCCATATTTTCTAAAAACATTCTCAAAAACAATTTGTTCGCAAAATCTTTTATTTCAGATTTTGTGCAATATTTTAAAAAAGTGAAAATGTACCAGAATTTAGATATAAAATAATGTACTAAGTAGTTTTACACGTCTTTCATTTATTCGAATCTTAAGCCTTTCTAATAAATAATTTGAGAAAGGATTGTTTGCATTTTCCATTGTATTAATAACAAATTGTATAATGCCTTCTAAATCTATCAATGTAGCAGTATTTTACAACATTTAAGAAGTTTATTAATACCATTTATTATTTCTATAAATAAAGTATTTTTTATATGGATTAATCGATTAATCGTAGGGAATTATTCGAGTTATTCGTTATTCGAAATTTGACTATTTTTAATTATTCGAACAATTATTTGAACAAAATTCTTCGATTAATCGATTAACGATTAATCGTTTGAATACCCTACTGCCAATAGAACAACGAACATTGTGCCGATGCTTCACTGAAATTTTGGAGTTTGATAACCTACAGTTATTGATAAGCACTTTGTCGTTTTCGGTACTTGGTCGAGAAGCCTCAAAATAAAATTCGTAACACCTGTCCATATATGAAAGTTGTGTTCTATTTTGAGTCGGTTAAGGTTTTTTTAATACTAATATACGGCAGAGTTATTACTAAACCATTGAATACAATTTTTTTAATTAAAATATTGTTCTCTACACTCGGTCTCAGTTTTGTTAATGTGAAAAACTCGTATGTTCAGTTGCACCATAACACATATGCTCCCGATTTTTAGAATAAGCTTTTATTTTTTAAATTATAAGTTTCGAAAAACCGCAAATTTATTTTTTATTTTTTTTTTCTACTTCGCTGGGATTTGAACCTCGATCATTTTAGTTTCTGTGCACGCGCTCTAACCACTATACCATTAATATTTCTTTGCTTAAAGATGTCTGAGCCTTGGTTTGAACCGAAGTGTTTTATACTTTAATTTGAAGATCGGTTGCCGTAGTCTAGTACCTAATGTGTTGGCTTCCTAGACGAGAGCTTCGGATTCAAACCCATCTTGTAGGTCCGGGTACTCATGAATAAATATTGATGTACACAATGTGGGTGCTGTGAGAAGTTAGGCAGTAACTCTGAAGGATTGTAATGGCCAATTATGTATGTGTGTATGTATTTTGACGTAAAAAATTGTGTGTTAATTTATTTATTTATTTATTTAATTATGTCTATGGATAATAGTTCCTTACAGACTAGAGTAAAATTTACAAACAATATTAAATAATAATGATAAATATTTAATAATAATGATTTAAATACAAAATAATTTTTCTTTTCAAGGAATCATTACTCTCAGAAAGATCAATTAAATGATAAAGATTATTAAACTTCAAACATATTTGACGAAGGGAGTCATTGTTGGCATATACAGTACGGCGATATTTTAAATATAATAAATGGAAGTTACGGGACGGTCTAATTGGAACATTAAAAATAATTTTACTTAACAAATACTCAGAACGTACTTCACCACGTATTAATCTTAATAGAAAAGATACACTTAGCATTGTTCTTCGACTTTTCAGGGTAGGCAGTTTTATAAGAGCAAGTCTGTTCTCATATGAAGGAAGAGCGAATGAGTTCCATCCTAGACCTCTCAAGCAAAATAAAAGGAAGCGTTTTTGTACAGATTCAATAAGGTTAACGTAAGTGAGGAAGTATGGATCCCATATAATAGACCCGTATTCAAGAATAGGGCGTACCAAAGAAGGGTATAGTTGTTTTGTTACGTAGGGGTCAGTAAATTCTTTTGACCAACGCTTTATAAATCCTAAAACTCCATTTGCTTTGTTCACCATCATTGAAATAATATTAGTTAAGTATAAGCTATTCCATGGTGGACTCTTATTATTAAGAGCGAATGTTGTAGGAACCGATTCAGAAATGCAGTGATGTAATACAGCGTAGAAATTTGATATAATGTCATCAAGGTTATTTCCAGAAATTATTGAATCCTAAGCAACATTTGACTATAAGTTGTTGAATTTATTGTAATCCGTACGATGGAAACAGAAGACTTTATTACGATGTGTTTTACGTAGTTCAGCTGGTACATAGATATTCAATGCAATGGTAGGATGAAAACGATCTTCCGGAATGCAAATAGGATCACAACGGTTAATAGAGCATTCGTCCGTATTATTCACAAATATTAAATCGAGAATTTTAGAATAGTCATTAAGTATTCCATTAATTTGAAATAAACTCATATCATACAAGATATTGAAAAAATCAGTGAATCTATCATTAATCGTTGATTGAATATAGTATCCATTCTCAAAATTCCAACATATGGAAGGAATATTGAAATCACCAATAATAATTAGGGAGTCATTTTCACTGGCAGAGCAGGCAACTATTCTAACAGCTTCAGCATGCTGGATGTATAAGTCTTGCGGTGATGAGGGGGGAATGTATGAGCATGTTATGAATATTCTTCGACTCTTAAGTTTAATAATAACAGCTATAAACTCGATATTAGGTAATGAATCAAATATAAAAAGTTCAGATGAAATAGTACTAGAAACAGCTATGAGGACACCACCACCATAAGAGCCACGATCACGAAGATAAATACAATATTTATTACAAAGTATTTCAGTATTTAAAAATGAACAATCAAGCCAAGTTTCAGTAAAAGCCAAGATATGATAATTGCAGTCAAAACTTTCCAAATATAAATTTGACAGTTTTGTTCTTAAGCCGCGAACATTTTGGTAGAGTAATGATATTGAGTCAGTTGATATAAAATTTAGTTTTTTGAAGCATTTTGTTCTTGATGAGGAAGTACACCAATTTTATTAGACATAATTTTTTCTTTATATATATACTCGCGAACTAAAGTATTATCAGGCCAAAAGTTAGAGTCGACAATAACATTGAAATCAACATGTGAGGTGGATATTTTAATGGATGTGATAATTAGAGACCTAACCAGTTTAACCTAAAGTGTCAAATCTATTATTATTATTATTAGAATTTTATGGAAATAGTTTTATAATACTATTTTCGTTTAATAAAATTTATTGACTGCTGAAAAAAAACCATATTTAGACTACACAAGCGAGAGACATATGACAAAGAGATTTTTATAAATCTTCATCAAAGCAAAAACATTTATATTTATTTGTGTATATATTTAAAACTACTTTTTAAAATGTGCTTTTAAAACTTTGTTCGATATTTTCATTAGTTTAAATGTGTGTTTTTTTCTTTTTTCTAATAGAATGGAAACAAAAAAAAGTGAAACATATTTTTCATATTTTGTCTGCCTTTTTGTGGCACAATATTCAAATTCTACCTCAAGTTTAAAACCGCATACATTAATACTCATCTGTGTTGCATGTATGCATGTTTACGTGAGTATTCGTGTTTGGGGATAAGGGAAAGCGTATATATGCATGGATGTACCATGTATGTATATGTAGTAGAATTTTACCACAGATGTTACATGCCCGCATAAACTCTTACATAACCATCCATCTAAATAAATGATTTTTACCGTTCTTGTTTTCTTTTCCATTTTACTATTCTCTCTGTGTACTCTCTCTCTCTCTCTCTTCCTTCCAAAAGAGTATGTAGTTTAAGCTGTGTATATGTGTGTGTGCATGTGAGTTAGAATATAAGTTTCTGTAGGTGTATTTGTAGATGAATTAACGTTTATTGCATCTCATATATTAAAATGCATATTCAATAGTTTAGAAAAAAAAAGAAAAATCAACACAAAACAACAGAAACAATTTTTTGTTTTCATTTTTTCCGAGTATTATTTTTATTCATATTTTTCTGTTATTGTTTATGAAAAAAAAAATATGGTAATTTAAATGTATGTTGTTTTTAGTTAATGTGTATGTGTGTGAAAGAGCATTTTTCACTTACGTTTATATGGATTACGAGTTGGAAAACCATTTTGTACAGTTGCTAACAACTAAAGAGTAATAACTAAATCATATTACTTTTTTTTTAATAAAAACTATTCTTTTACGTTTTTTTTATATGAATTATATTTTAATATGTATGTATATCTAGAAAAGTTTATAGCCGGAGGTAAGCAATGAGCTGATAACTCTATAGTCTCTTAAAATATTGGTTAAATAACATGAAAGTCTTTAGCATAAAATATTGATTTAGAGCACCCAGAGTAAGCTGTGAAATTGTCAGTTTCATATATTAAAAAAATATTTGTACAACTATTTTATTTTGATTGAATGTTTCAGGCACATGATTCCAGAGATCGTATTCTAAATGACTTTAATTTATTAAAACAAGTTAATAAATATTTTCTGAGATGATTTTAAAGTTGAAGACAACATTTGCCAGAATAATCGATTATAGCTTCTGTATAACTGTTCGAAGAATAAAATCTACGAGTACACAAAAAACATGAAAAATTTAAAACTAAAGGTTAGTTACCCAACAGGAGCTATGGTTTTTTAAAATTGAATAAGTGAATAATAGAAACGGCCTAAAATTACACTACGAAAGTAAGAGCCGTTTCGTTTACATATATTCCCTTTGTACAAATCACATCTTGCATACGAGTTTCTGAGTCTACTTTTCTTGGTTATTTTACCACCAAAGCCCTAATTTATAATTCGATTTTCAGTTGTAACACAATATACATACATTTGCAAATAGTTCCCGTTAAAGCCCAGTGTCCATATTTGTAAATATTACGCTTGGCTGCTACTGCAAGGATTGTGAGTTTGATTCCTGAAAGAGACTCTGGGCTAGAAAATAGTGTTCATGTTATCTTGTTTTTAGACTATCACAGCATAAAACTGTATATTTGTTTATCCGGAATGACAGATTTTATTAACTGCAACACTTTTTTTTAACCAAATTAAAATTAACCGGATTATATGCCAGGCCAAACTATTAAAATTATTCTTCTTTTTAGTGTTTTATATTTTAGGTACAGAAAAAAATCATTTAAAGTCATTACTAATTAGTTTATTGTAGCTGTAGATTTATACATTGTTTATCGTTAAACGTTAAAGTGACTGATACTGTTTGGCTATGAATGTGTGTAATTTTGTGTGCGTAACAGCCCAGCAAACACACTGATTTGCTTTCAAGATGAGTATAATATCCATTTTCTAATTTTCTCAAACGTTAAGTGCTAGAAAATTTGTTATAAAACCAAAGTGTATTTGGTTGACAACGCATTCAATACTTCCATTCCAAATATTATTAAAATTTAGCTGGATGCTACTTAAGGCCACGATACACTCTCATAAACAGTCGTACGATTCATTCACAAGAAAATCTTATTGATTTCTGTCACACTTTCAAAAAAAGTCTCATCAAAATGGCAACATTAGTCCCACACCATTAAACAAAATAAGATGCAAAGCATATGCAGAGTTGCTTTTTGCTAAGATCTTATAAAATGCAACCCTGATCGCATGGAGAAAAAATGTTGTATGCATTTTTTCAAAAGATTATAAAGTAAAAAAATCTGTCATACAGATGCATTTTTATTCCACCTTTTTAACACACACGATTTTTGTGACAAATCGTACGACTCGATAGAATAGCGTATCACAGAGTTAGAGAGAGCATTCTGTTTCGTTCATGACCACAAAATATTGGGCAAAACAGGCGAAAGCCATACTAATCGACCAATTGAGGTGTGCACTTTAGCAAAGATATTGGACGGTGCACATTTGTAATTGGGTGATGTCGAAAATTATTGAATGAAAAATAATCTTCGTTGTAATATTTTTCAATCTGTTGTTAACCCCAATTTGTAGGCACATTTCTTTCTACAATTCACAACTGTGAGAAAAATTTAGATGCCATTAGGAAATTGTAGTCGAAAAGAATAACCTGTAGCAAATCAAAAGATAGACTCAAGATTTCGTAACGAAGTGTATATTGACGTTAATAAAATCAAAATTTATTGCTTGATTACTGTTGTGTTTGCTGGGAGAGTTTACCTCTATGGGTTTACAATTAACATGCATGCATTTGCTTATAGAAAGTATTCCAATCACTCACTGAATCTCACACATAAATATGCACACACACACGTACCTATACACTTATTTGCTGGTACATAGACTGAAAACTGAACTGGAAAAGTGCTCATATACAATTGTGTTTTTTTTTCAATTCTATTTGTATTCTATTGTTCTATCCACATGCAGATGACACTTCAAAGTTAAACCTTTTGATGGAAACAAACAACTTTTTTTTTCCTCCTACAATATATTTTCATATTTTCCTTCTATCAATACTTATGGAAAAAAGAAGCAAAATATGTTTATTTATGAATAAAGAAATATAAACTTTGTTGTAAAGTGCTTATTTTAAGAATAAAAAGTAGCTGCAAAGTACTACTTATTTATATGTGTTGGGGGTTTTTTTTTTGCTCTTTTATTTCTAAATTTTTTGTTCTCTTATATTTTGATGTGGCTTACACTTAAGTAGTAGAAAACATTTTGGAACGATTAAAAATTTTGTCTAACTTGAAGAAAATGTTTAAAAGAAATGTTAAAGTTTAATGGCTTTTGGTAATAAGTTGAAGCAACATGTTAAAGGAACTCTCGGCATTTAAGTATGAAATTGGTTTAATTGTTAATTTAAAAAATAAAAACGAATAAAAAAATATTACAAATTACAGACATTAGAAGAATGTAAGAAAATATTTTTATGATTTTTGTATAATTCTTATAGAAAGTTTAGAGTGTTTAAGCTTATTGGAATGTATTTCAACAAATTTAAACTTTATTTGAAAAGTACGCAATTAAAAAACATTTGGGGTGCTTAAGTCACTAATTCTATGCAGACGGCTAGTAATTTAGGGGTTTGAGTACCACCCAAAAACTCTGATGTGTTACGCTGCAACGTCGTGACGTTCATTTTTGAACAACTAAAACGCATGTTTATCTGCTGGTATTTAAACTCAATCTTTTTTTTTTTTTTTATTTGAGACCAATACTCAGGGGTGATTGTATTGGTATTTTTTGGATAGAACAGTATATTTTTTATTTTTGTTTTTTTTATTTTATTATAAGGCACCTTAGGAATGAGAAAAATTTTTGTGAATTGATCATTCAAAGGCCAGTTATACCTGCACCCTTGATTGATCAACAGCAATTGCCTCATCGCTGCAATTTGATTGTGTGGTGACTGCTTTCGCTAGGTAGGTTTAGCTGTTATCTACTACTTTTCAATAGGTGGAGCTTTTCTCCAGATCATTCGTTTTTTGTTGACATTGGTTAAGGTGGAATAGAGGGTTTTGTGTTGTTTCTTTTTATGGCGTCCATCAACATCGCTCAGGTGAAAGACTTTTTTCAAGGTCACAAAGTGTAAACTTAAAAAAATTTACGTTTGATGAATTGAAATATATTCGCTTTTAGTTTTGTCAAGATATTAACAATTTAATATTTAGTTTGTATTAGAGCTACCACGTTTACTTATCCAATTCTACACACTTTCTTACTGGTAAAAATTTAGTACCTACAGCTGTAAGCATTCTCAAGATCTAAAAAAATAGTATTATTTTGTATAGGAAGCACCACTCCTAATTATCGAATTCCAGTCACTTTCTGCCAAATACCTTCCTGCATATATTTATAAGTAATAACTCCCCAAGTTTTCACGGCAATTTTATGTATGTGGTTTAAATATATCGAGTACATACATATATATTTGTATATATCGTAGATTTAAAAACTAGGATTTATAATTTTATTTCACTACTACTATATCACTGTGAAACAAATTCAGGTCAGCAAAAGTTAGATCGATTCTGACCCGTATCGCGGAGTTTGTTTATGTTAGTTCGAGTTTTTTTTTTTAATCGACCTTCAAACTTAGCAGTCAAATGCCGATTTTCAGCATATTGTTTATATGCTTTTTGGCTATAACTATATATAACAATTAAAATTTTTTAAAAAATTGATTTAGAAAATTTTTGTGGTGCTTGTAAAACAAAATGTTGGAAAAATTATTTATTGTCATGCTTTTTGAAAATATTTTCCACAAAACTAATTCTTTTGTACTTTCTGTTTAATCTATAATGTGCTTCTCAGTTTCTTCAATAAATTTCATTTGAAAAGAAAACAACCAATTTTGTTCAGTGTTGGTTTTGAAGAAACATTGAAAAAGAAATTACAAAAATATGGAAAATGTATCAGTTCTAATAGAACAAGTTTATCTACAGCGATATTTTTTTAACAATAATATTGTATTTTAAGTAGCTATAATAGGAATCTAAATAAATAAATGTTTTTTTCGCCGATTTCCCTTTATTCATCTAAACGATATATACCAAAACAAAAAAGTTCAATGCACAATTATAAAAACCTTAATATTTTCTTAAGTCACTGCCAAACTAAAAAGAACGTGCTCTAATACTGCACAAAATCACAGTTTAGTGCCAGACTTAACCACTAAACTTTTAAGTAGTCTGCATGAAGACGATATTTATATTTTTTTTTTATTCGAGATCAGGGGTCCTATTCGGTAATTCTCTCAAGCAAAATTGCTAAAATTGTAAGTTTTTAAAACAAGCTGGGCGTTAGAATATAAAAAATTAAAAAAGTATGGAGGTAATAGGCATGAAGCTTTTAAATTACAATAAGCGTTCAAGAATTGTATTCGTAGCTAAAAAGTACTAAATCAAGTTTATAAACTCTTTAACGGTAGAGTTTTAGCTTAGAAGAGTTACAGAATAAGGCCTCAGTATTCAGGGATAAACCCCTACTTTTAAAAGGCATTGTCATAGTATTAGAAGAATATATTATGGAAAGAAGGAGTAGTGTATACTGGAAATATGAAAGATCATTGGCCTCATATATGTAAGTATATCTTTCATTTGTATGAATAAGTAGTAGCAGTAGTTCCTTTATTAATCAAAATTTAAACTTTTTATATTGTATTATAGCCCAAACTACTGAAATATTTTTAGAGTAAAAAAGGTTTAAACAAAAAATGAAAATAAATTTATTGTACATTTATTTTTATTAAAAAAAAAGAAAAACTTTTCTTATCTTGTCTTAAAATGAAAATAAAAAACCCTATAAATTTCACTTATTATAGAAGGGACTACTTTTCTGGCTGGTTGCTTGGTTATTAGCGACCGGCGAAAGTGCTGTTAAATCTTTTAAACAGAGAAAAAAAAAAACATTTATACAACCCACATAGTCCAGAAATGACACAGAGAAAAAATAAGATCACCCAGCAACGGTTTTTGCAAAAAAAAAATTATTTTAAAAAATTTAAGAATAAAAAACCTACAACAAGTAGTAGAAAAACATCTTTTTTAGCAAAAAATTAAATAAATATAAATATTAGTTACTTTTTATTATTATTTTCCTTTCTTCCATTATTTCTTTATAAATTAAATACTAAAAGTAACAAAGGGAAAAGCTCCCGGGGAATTTTTGTTTATAGTTAATATATCTGAAAAATTTTTTGGTTCTTACAAAATTATTTTTCTGCAACATGGCAACAGAACATAACTATCTTGAGGTAGAAGTACATAACATGCATTGCGTCTGTCAAAAGAAGTTGACATAGTAAATTTTCATTAAGTAAGTTATTGGCATCGTAGTCTCCGTTAGTGTGTTGGTTTACTAAGAGGATAGCACTGGGTTCAAATCTCAGCTCTGACATCTTGAAAAAAGAAATATGAAAAAATTATTTCTTTCGGTGACTACCTCTCACCAGTTTTTTGGCAAAATCTCTGGTAGTAATTGATTGCCATGAAAATGCTTCTGAAATCTGTCGTTCGAAGTCGACTTTTAACTATAGGTTCCGGTAGTACTCATGGATAAACATTAACACACACAACATGAGTGCTGCGAGTAGCTGGGCCATAACCCTGATACAGAGGAATGTAATGGTGAAATATGTATGTATGTATGACATACACACATTGTATGTAAGTTAATGGCATCTGACGTATAGAAGTTGAACAACTTTTAACTTCTAGATGAGTTGACAGTCAACCAGTTGACATACATTATACATTGTAATCACTATTTACGACATAAGGCATGCTATGTATTTCTACCTCTCGCAGATGCAGTAAAAGAAAAAAATAAAAATAAAATAAGTGCCATGATTGCAAGGACTAGCAATGTCATTAAGAAATATCAAAATTTAGGAGTTTCATTCTCTTCCAAAGCTACTTAGAATATGCGGGAGTCTTTCATTTGCGATAAATTTCATTAACGCCAACGATGATGCCATTGTTTTGTTTTTATTTTGTTTTCAATCTACAACAACAAATAAAATAAGGCCGAAAATATTATATTAAAACAACATACAAAAAATAAATACATAAATAAACTATTTGAATTGATAGTATAAATTCCGCTTTTGGTCCGAAAATAACTAAAAGTTTCATTAGTACTACAAATATTTTAATTGAAACACAAGAAAACAAATTTTGTCATGTTGATGGCATTGCAATATTTTATGTTATTATTTTTTACTACATTTTACAATAGTTCGTTTTTATAAATGCCAGCACTCAGGGGATGACACCTACTCATGCAGTACATGATGTTGAAAAATATGATGGGAAGGGAGAAAGAGGTTGTGGACCTGTGATTTAAACTTACTAGTATCATATCTGATATCAGTCAGAAAAATAATGTATTTGCTCTATATTTTTATTAACGCATTAAAATGCTGCTGGTATATCCTTTTTTTTTTTCAAAGGTTTAAATCCACTTTAAAAGTGCTGCACAGAGAATACAAAAAAAAAAGAAAATTTTTATAAATTTTTATCCCCCATTGCTAGGTTTTCATATTGTTGTTGCTATTGTTAACTTTTATATTTTATTTTTAAAAAAAATTTTCTTTAAATCGCAACGATTTTTGCAATGTAATTTTCACAAATGTTGCTGTTCATTTCAACGAACAAAACATTTTAAATCCATATTCTTAAGATGATTTCTTGGTTTGCAGGCAAACACGCCAGTAAAACAGCAAATTCCGGCAATTATTAATTTAAGAACTGCAGGGCAGAGAAAAAACTAAAATAAAAGAAAAAAATGTTTTAATGAAAAACAATGCAACACTAACCATGTCTATAATCAGTAAAAATAACAGCCATTTATATCGCAGTTGAAGAGAGGAAAAACCAGATATTTGATTATAAAAAAAACTTATACTTTAGAAGACAGAGAGAGAGAGAGGGATAAAGAGAGAAAAGAAAAACAATGGATGTGCATAAAACATTTGTTAAAACTGTTGTTAAAAGTAAAGTAGTGAAAATGTGTTAGATAAGATAATACAACAAGGAATACAACAATAGCAATAAATATGTATAATAACTGCATAGTAAAAAAATATATATACATACATATATACAAACACATAGAAAATGAAGAATAAAACATAAACATAAACAAATTGTTCGTTATATCCGTACTTATGTAGTTGTGGTAAAAATCGTTGGCGTTAAAGACAAAAAAAAGCATTAAAAAAATAAAAGCATTTTTTCTCATTTTCATTTTAATAATGGTTATCGTTAAATAAAACTAAAAAATATATATAAAAAAATTTAGAAAATAACCATAATAAATGCAACTGAAAATTATTTTTTAAAGCGTAAAGCTTCACAGCATGCCGTAAACTCTGAAAAACTAAAAAAATTTTTTTTCCTAGAAAAAAAAAAATATGTTTTCATGGGGTTGTTTTCTGTTTGCTGACCCTTTTAGCAATATGTTATAATTTGTGAGAAACTCAGTATGATTTCATTATAAAAATTTTACATAAAAAACAACATAACCATGAAAATATATAAAATTTAACAAATTTAACAAAAACATCATCTATTAAGTACTGAAGAATTTTGTAAAAAACCTTAATTTTTATCTGCAGCTTAAGACTTTGCGATAGATTGAAAAAGTCTAACCCTCTATCTGTGACTGGATGTGAATAAATTTCCACTTACCCGGCAGAATGGCAGATAGCATATGATCGTTTGATATTTTCCAAGTTCTTTATGCTTTTAAGGTACTTGTATTATAATTTTTTATTTTAATTCATAAAGGACCAGTGTTATACCTTCACCCTTGAATGATCAACAGCAATTGCCTCATCTGTCGGTGGATGTTGACGGTGAGAGTCTTCAGTAGGTTAGCCGTTATCTTCCCAGAAGGTGGCGCTAGAAATTTCAATATTTGGTCATTTGAGTTTCTGTGTGAGCGCTCTAAGCACTATACCACACCCCCTATCCTTGAAGTACATATACTTATAATTAAAAAAAAAATATTAGGAATATACGTTAAATAAAAACTCATATAATTTGTGAGGAACAATTCTCAGAACAACCTTTTATTTCAATATTTCTTTTATCAGATTTAGTATAAAAGTGTTTATTCTCATTTAATCATAATTGTCGCTGCACATTTAATATAAAACAAAACTGTTTATATCCGGTGTTTTTCTTAAGGTGCGAAAATTAGAGTTTTGTAAATTGTCAAATTTTTTATGTTTAGTTTCGTTTGGCATTGCAACAAGAATAGACTGACTGATCACCAAGCAGGGTATAGATTTTGAAAATTGGACCCAAAACAAAATTAGCGTTGTTCCCAATTTTTATAGGCTTATTTTGTTACGCGATAAAGCGCATTTATAGCGATAAGCAAACTGACGTTTTTGTAGTGATGACACATCCAAAAAAAACTGACTATTTGGTGTGCTTTCTGTACTTCTCTTAAAATGATACTGGTACAAGACCGTAATAGTCAATGGTGACCGATTAAAGATATGATTACTGTCTTTTTCGTTCATCAATTGAACAAACGTTTCATATTCAGGAGCTGTGGTTTCAACATAATTGTGCCACACAGCACGTGCCATATTGATGATGATTTTCTGAAGAAAACGTTTTACAAACACATAGATCCTAATTTTGTACAGAAGCTAGGAGATATTCTTTCGTTTTTAATAAATAATTCTTTTTTATTAGATATCAATTTTTATGGTGGTGTAAAGAAATAATATATTTCAGATTGGTTGTCGAAAACGCTAAAGTTACTACCTTTAGCCTTGATATCTGAAAGAGAATTTTTAATTAAACACCTTGTCGTGACGTAGAGGCTTACTCTGCCAGGGCTTTATTGGCTAAGCTGGTGGAGAACAATAGCTCCCTCACATGATCTACCATGTCAGAAAGGCGATTGAGGAACAGTAACAGAGAATTATATTAGCGGCTGGATGGTGAAGAACAACAAAAATACCAGCTCAAATATCATTATATTCTTTTATTCCTCTTCTCATTTAAACTTTACTGTACGGGCTTGTTGGGGTTTACTACATACATACATACATAATTTTCCAATACTACCCTGTGTCAGGGTTACGGCTTAGCTCCTCGCAGCATTCATGTTGTGTGTTTTAATTTGTATCCATAAGTACCGGAACCTACATTTTAAAGTCGACTCCAAACGACATATTTGAAAACTTTTTTATGGCAATCAAATCAGAGCTTTTGCCAGAAGAGTGCTGAGAGGTAGTCGACGAAAGAAATAATTTTTTTCTTATTCATTTTTTTCAAGATGTCAGAGCTCAGATTTGTACCCTGAGCTAACGTCTTAGTAAGCCAATACACAAACCACTAGACGACGGCTACTACAATTACTTGGGTTGATGGCTGTTGGATTATTCAGTGGTGAAGGTATAATTGTAGTCGCCGTGGTCTAAAGGTTAGTGTGTTGGCTTACTAAGACATGAGCCCTGGGTTCGACACCCAGCTCCGACATCTTCAAAAAAAAAGAAATATAAAAAAAAAATATTTCTTTCGGTGACTACCTCTCAGCAGTCTTCTGGCAAAAGCTCTGAGAGTAATTAATTGCCATGAACAAGCTTCTCAAGTCTGTCGTTCGGAGTCGACATTAAACTGTATATCCCGGTACTCATGGATAAAAATTGACACACACAACATGAGTGCTGCGAGAAGCTAAGCCGTAATCCTGACAGAGGGTTGTAAATTCCAGTTGAGTGTGTGTGAAGGTATAATTAATCAATCAACAGAAACCGATTTCCTTGCGGTTAGCATTTTTAAAGTAGGACCTATGTTTTTCTCTAAGTGATATGAAATTATGATTCCCTCTTCCCTCATATTTTCCTACACTAGCATAATGTACTGCATGAGTAGGTGTCACTTGAGTGCTGACCTCATCATCGATATTTCGTTACACCCTCTCGTAGTTTCATGAGAAAATAGGTAATTTATTATTTAAAATTTTTTTAATCTAGTAAATGCCTTGCAATTAGAACATGGTATTTAAGCAGATCAAAATTTAATGATATTAATACTTATGCCTTGATTAAAAATATGTAAGTAATAAAGTCTCAGAAATCGAAACTCGAGGGTTTTGTCGTCGGTTTTTATAAAAACATATCGTCGATGGAATTTAAGAACGCTGTAACTGACAAAACCTTAAGTGTTCACCAGAGCCAAGAAACCTTTATGAAAGTAAAACAAAGACACTGGTATTTTTCAAAACGCAGACGGCGTAAGTGATTTTATTTTCATCGTAGAAATCTGGGACCGGGACTAATCGACGCGTATTTTTTTTTTTCTGATAAAAATTATTCAAAAAATGTATTTTCGATTTTTTGTCAGTGACAGCGTTCTTTAATTCTTAAGACGATATTAAATAATCCTCTTCACACTGTAAAATCTTTAGATACGTGTATTATAACCAAAGTTTCATTGCCACATTCTTTACTCTTTCGCTTTGCAACCACCTAGAAGAAAAAAAAATCGATATCCAAAGTTTTGTTTACAATTTTTTTTTAGCAATATGAGTAATTTTTGAAAAAATATGCACTCTGTTATCTTTTAAACTTAATAGGTATTAAGAAAAAAAATTAATTTTCTTTATAAATATTCTCTAAATGTGAGTACAACAGATACATCAACTGGTTTCTGCTACTATAAGAGGTAAAAGGAAAAAGAAACTTTATAATTAAAAAAGTTAAATTAAGTTCTGTCGTTCACTAAATAAACATTCATTACAAAATAAAATAAAAGAGTTTAAGAAGATAATGAAGTAAAAAAAAATTTGGTTTAGCACGTTATTTTTATACGCCCTACAGCCGTCAAATTGTTTTAAAAAAGAATTCAGTTAATAATTCGCCCAAGCAAGCTAAGCATTTTCCTATATCGGCTGAATTCACCAAGTTGAGTAGGGGGGGGGGGGGTCGTGGCGTACTGGTAGAGCGCTCGCACAGAAACTCACACGACCAAGGTTCAATCCCAGCGAAGGAAAAAATTATAAAAATTAAAATTTGCGACTTTCTAAAAACTACAATTTAAATTAAAAATTAAATTTAAGAAAAATAAGAGGTAAAACATTAGTAAACATCAGAAATAAATAAGAAAATAGAACGCAGGCCTGAGATACTCCCGAATTCAGCCTGAACTCTTTGGAAAAGACACAGTCTATAACCACTCCTTTAGCGAGAAGGATCGCTTAATATGGGTCGCCAGAAATCCTCCAAAAGCAGCGAGTTTCGAAATAAATCTTCTATTTCTTACAAATTTAATTGACTTTTACATTTATTTATTTTTATTGGTGAAATAGGTTTCTTCAATTTCTAGGAACTCTCGGAAATTTCGTGAAGTCTTTTCTTAAAATAGAAACTCCATCTGATATGTTTCAGTTAAAAAAGACCTATACCCTTGATCAAAAATTGGCAACAGTGGTTGCAACAAATACACCACTTACTAAGCACACAACTAAGTTAATAGGGCTGTAAGTACCAGCAGCTATGAAATTTAAACTCTGACGAAAGAAATGAAAATGGTTGGTTAGAGAAATACAGTGAAGCATTATTATAGTGTGCCCTTAGATTTTTAATTGAAATCTATACTATACAAGCAAACCAAATGTAGTGGACATCTTCAATATGTGTCAATGTCCAATCCTTTTTATTCGGGGTTTAAAGACTGTCTAAACCTCCAACGCATTCTTGGCAACAAATATTGCAATGCGACATCACACAAATTGAATACGTTCAGACAGCGTCTACTTCTCTAAGGGTCACTAGAGACAGTGGTATCATATTTATGTCAGTAGTCAGCACACGAATATAATTTTAATCCTAAAGTGATTTTCCTACCCAAGGCCAAGTAGGCCTAATCTTTGCTCACAACCACAATCTGATGAAAGAGAATTACATACAAGTCAAGGCTTTGTTTTATATAAAAAAAAGTGTTAATACCAGTAATATTTTTAAAGCCCTAATTTAAGGGGCTTACCGTAGTTAAAAATATTTAGCCTACAACTAAACAGGCATACTAAATGATAAAAAATTTGTGTAATATTTCATACATTCATACATATATGTACATGTGTCAGGGTTGCAGCCTAGCTTCTCGCAGGACTCATGGCAATCAGTGCTTTTTATTTCATAACTGTAGGATATTTACTTGGTCAGTAACTGCCTCGATTATTATGTAGCTGGATATCTTATAGTCGGCTTTAATCGATCATAACTTTTCAACAAATTTAGTAGTTTCTCGTTTTAATTTTATTTTGAAACACAACAAGTGTCTTAAATAATAAATGCTAAAAATGTATAATTTTCGTTGAGGATTTTTATACACAAACGCTCATGAAAACATTTTTGTTTCTAATAAAACGCTATTGCTAGACATTTTCTTATACGTTTTAGCAGTTTTGAAAAATTAACACAGATTTCGAAAAACGCAAACAGATGTTATAATAAATCATTGTTTTTATTTTGAATAAAATCATGAGTTAAAAAAAAAATAATTAAAAAGCATGATAGAAAAGAATTTTATTTTGTTGTTTTTTTTTTTTTTAATTTAAATTTATGCTATTTTTTTAAAGCAATTATTTCATAAAGCCTTTCAATTCTAATTTGTTTTTAGTTGGATGCTTTTCAAAAACATATGTTTTACTATAGCCAATTTTGTAGTATCATGATAAGTATATGATTAGAATGATGGTATACTCTATGTTTGAACAACGATACCATAAAATTTCAAACAAGTCTAACATCAACCAACCAATTAGCATGGCAATCAATTTTTGAATTCAAATTAATGATTAAAAATTTGCCAATAGCCAATATTGTTACAAAAGCTTATGCTTCCACATATTAAACATGTAGTCAATCAAAAAAGAAACCGCTCATTGACATTCCACTCTAATCAAACTTAACCATCGACAACAAAGGCGAATGATCAGAAGACAAGCGGCAACTATTGGGAAGTAGCAGTTGACAGCTAAACCTACCTAGCGAAAACACTCACCATATAATCATCTTGCAACGATAAGACAATTACTATTGATTATTAAAAGGTGAAGGTGTAATACTGGCCTCTGAATGATCAATTCACAGCAATTTGTCTCATTCCCAAGTAGCTTAATAATAATAATATAATTTAAGAAAAATTATTTACTGTTCTTTCCACAAAAATTCCAATACAATGCACAACATCAGTAGAGGTTTACCCCTGAGTGTTGGTCTCAACAAAAAAATGTCTTCCGTAATAATATTTGTCAGAGGGACTTAAGCTTATCTCCCTTACAAAACTAGTTTTAATTAGTTTTACAAAATTTTATTAAACAGATGCAGACAAAATAAATAGAACCGAAAGACTTATAGAATATCGCATGCCAATGGTTAACTCCTCTAACCATATTTGCTGTGTTCGTACATATCGGGAATGTAGACCAGTGATGTCCACTACTACATAAACACACTTGCGCTTGTGTATGAAGCAGAGAAAAGACTCTGTTTACTTCTACCAGAAATGGGAATGTTCGAATTACTTTCTGTTTATAACTTCATAAATATTTCTTCATAATTCTGAGTAAAGTACATAATCGATTGTCCGATAGACATGTGACCGATCTATTAAGAATAAAGGAGTACCGAGGTCACATAAATTTGGAGGAAATAATGAGTAATTATTTCAGTTAAATAAAAATGATACAAAAACTATGCACTATGTTGGAGAGAAGCTAAAATCTTAAAAGAGCAAGAGTAACAATATTTCTTTTTATTATGTACGTGTTTGACTTCGACGCAAGCAGAATTTGTCTTCCTATCACGCGTGATAGGGAAAGAGAATTTTGGACATCACTGATGTAGACTAATAGGATAAATCGAAATAATGAAGAAAACCACAATATTTTTGATAATTCTTTGTCTGTCAAGAGGACAAAACAACTGACTTGGGTATTGGGGTTTCCTTAGGAGATTTTCTTACTTATCAAGGTTTTTTAATTTATTTTAGAAAATTAGAAAAATATAAGTTTTTATCAACTTTTTATCAACCATGTTTATAAATTATTTAAAAATACGTATGCACATACGAATAGTGAATAGGTTCACAAGAAGGTTGCAATAGCCAATATCAGCTGTTGTCGTAAACTGACAACAAAAATTATAATTTAAACATAAAAATAAAATAAAGTTTTCAACTATTGCTAAAGTGCTCTTAGTGAAACACCTAATCTGTTATCTTCTAATTATGACGAATTTACATACAAACATATATTTGTTTAATGTATAAACACATTTTTATAATTTAACACGTGTATACGTTTGTATGCATGTGTTCACATGTATGCTCAAATATTAAGAATATATGTCAGTTAGTTCTTCAGATCTATTGCGCATAAATATAAAAATATTTTTTTTTCTTTTTTCATTTTATTTTTTAGTCTATTTATTTTTCATTTGAAGTTTCATTAAAAAACCAACCGAGCATAATGTGAAAAGTATTATTAATGAATAAAAGTAAAATATAAAAAAAAACTGAGAGAAAGTATAAAAAGGATACAGACAAAAACACGAGATTGATAAAGTATTTTGAAATAAAATGTATAAAAAAAATTAGTGTATACTCGTATATGTATTTTTTTTAATTATTTAATTAAAAAAATCGTGTTAAATTAAATAATATATATAGTTTATTTTCTCAAATATCAACTTGCTAAACTTTTGTCGAGTAGTTCTGGTAATCAAAAGTTGATTAATCAACCACCCGTTTAATAAGAAAATCAAAAATGAGTAGCGCAAAATATAAGTACAATAACAAATTTTACTATAAAATTTGTAAATTGATGATAATTCAAATGTTTTCTTTTTCTAATAAGGTCAGCACTCAAGGGATAACCCCTACTCATGCAGTACATTGTATTGCCTAGGAAAATACTCTCAACATTTGTGAATATTTGATTTAAAATTATTGACATCGTAATTGACAGGAGGATGTGGACCTTTGATTTAAACTTACTAATATCATATCTGATATCTGTTCGAAAAAAGAAGAGGTAATCGGTTGCGGTCAATGGCCAATGTTATGCCCTCACCACTAAATAATCCAACAATAATCAAAACCAAGAAGTCCACACATTAAAGTTTAACTTAGGGTGGGAATAAAAGAATATAATGATATTGGAGATGATGTTATAGTTGTTCTGCTTAATCCAATTACTGGATTAAGCAGAAGAGCAGTAACAGAGAATTATGTTACTGCTCTTCAACAGCCTTTCTGGCCTGAGATACCCTGTCCGGGAGCTATTAGTCTCCTCCAGCTTAGCCAGTTGAATTTTTGCAGTGTTAATGATTAATCAGAATACGACGGCAACTTCAGGCAAAAACGACTTTCAGAGAAAACGTGCCCAAAATTGAAACGACGGTCGCAACTTTGCGAACTGTCATTTATTGTTTTTACATTTCTTGCATGTAAAGCTATTAAAAATTAAGTATATGAGAGTTTTTGCTAAGAATTGAATTTATGTTTTATAATTTAATCATCTTTACGATCTTTTTCAATTATTTTTTCTAAAATAACACTCATTTTATTTAACAAATCCTAAAATTTATTAATTTATTTCAACTTTTAAATGTTTTTTCGATTTTTTATTTGTCCTTATTTTTTTTCCTTTTCTTTTGGCATCCCTATATACAACAAATAAGTTTGTATGTAAGGTTTTCATATAAATATGTATGTAGTTATACCTTCTTGCTTTTAGAAGTACCCGCACTTGGAGTAACGTCAGTTTGAATTTTGTTAAGAAAATCACCATTTTTGATCCTAGAAATTTAAAATTTTTCAAAAACATGTATTTTTCTAAAACGAACCATAATTTCTTAATAAGTCAATTTCTAAATTTTGTGTAGTTACGTTCGTTTGCATTTAATATGAACTAAGAACTTCACTTATTTTTCTCAGCCAACGTACGAATGCATTGTGTACCAGTTTACCTTAAATAATGCAATGCAATGCAATAACTCATTCTATTTTACGCCGCACACTGGTACGGCTTCATATATTTTTGTGCAAAAAATATAAGGAGTGGAACTAGAAACTTGAAAGTTGGCACGGAGTATTATATTGACTTAATTAAGAAAATAAAAGAGTTTCATGAAGATCAGCCACGCCCATCACTCACCGCCCATACAATCAAAATGGATATTTTCACATAAAACCTTTCCTATGAAAGATAAAGTCTTAAAATTTAGTACATATATTTCTTAGAAAAGTGAAAAGGTGAATGCAAAGTTTCATTAAAATCTGCCCCGCCCATCGCACAGTCTTGCACTCTGTGAAGGCGGCATTTTGGTGACAAAAATTCGATTTTTTTAAACTATTTTTTACAAATCAAATAATTCCGTTCCAAAGAAAATTGTTTCACTGAGAGAAATTCATAAATTATTTGATTAAAAAGGATTATTTTGTCTTAGAAAAAGTCTACTGAAGTCACTTAAATATTGTAAAACGAAAACTGAGGAAAATTTTCTCACAGTTCAGAAGCCTGCATATGTTAGATATTTTAATTGTTAACTTTTCAATGCAATTTTTATTGAAATACAGCACTTCTTTATAATTCTTAGAAATAGTTGTTTAGATTGCGTATGTAGTGTAGTAAAATTGCTTTCTAAGCTTCAAAATTTGCAGTTTTTCTTTTAAATAAAAGATAGGTCCGGCTATATTCACCTTATTACTGGAACCGAATGAACCCTAAAAGCCTATTCTTTGAATTTACCCAAAAAAATCCACAAGTTTTTACAGATCGTTAAACAAACTTATGAATTTTTTTAAAAGGGCCGGGAAAACTGCAGACAAGTTGCAATAAAATCTGTTGCAGAAAAGTGCAATCCTAGGAGTATGCAACAGATTTTAATACAAACGTATAGTGCAATTACATGATTGTGAAGGAAATTTTCCTAACTATTTTAAGTTTTTTAAACCGGAATCGCTTAGGGGCAAAAAATATCAGCTGAATTCTTAACCCTTAACTACAGACGTCAAATCTTATAAACGGTAGTACAGACCACCGGTAATTTTTACCGGTTATATAAAATATATAAAATTTGTATAACACGAGTGATAAATTTGTTTAATATATATCTGTTATATATTTCTTGGATATCAAGATCTAGAAAAAGTTGTAAAACTATTTACTTTAATAAATCCGCACAAGTTTTTTTAAAGCAAAATATATTCAGTTACCGTTTTTAGTATTTTTTAAGGTTATAGAAAAATGACAATAAAAAATACTTAAACAGAACACAAATTCATTTTATTATAGAAACTTAAAATATAATATATTCAGATACAAAATATAAAAATGAAAAAGAAAAATATACATTTGAAAAAAAACCTACAAGAGGTAAATTTGGATAAAAACTCAGGTCGCACCCATGAAAATAGTTAGTATTTTCATAGACATCTGTGGGTGGATTATCAGTGTCCTCATCTTCTGCTTCAATTTCAGATGTAGTGTCATGGTCACTTTCCACATTATCAGAATCTGAATCTAAACCAAGAGTATCAGAATCAATTTCTTCCAGCCATATTTTCACAGCTTCTTCAAAATTTTTTGGTCCATTTTAAACCTCTTTGAAGGGCCCGGACTGCTTCTACCATCCATTACTATATTCCACATTAAAAACACAGAGTAATAATGTAAATAAAATTAACTTTTTTCTAGTTAAATTATAACATTAATTAAAAATATTCTTACGGCAAGACAGACGCCAGGTAATTTTTACCGGTTATTAAATTTAAATAGTAGTAAGTTAAACACATCGCACTGCACACAACTGGCACTTCAGCAAACAAAGTTACACTAAACACTGAAAAGGTACATAAACGTATAAATGCGTAACTTACCGGGATCCTCCGAAATTGAAAAATTGTAACTGATTACCGGTAAAAAGTACCGGACGTCTGTAGTTAAGGGTTAATAAATTATTAGCTGAGACTTTAGGCTTTAATTTGATATAAGTATCTGGCTGGCGCTCGTTGGAGCTCAGAAGATGCAATCCATAGAATTTGGACAAAATATATATTTTTTGACAATTTTTTGTATTAAAAAAATAATTTTTTTTAAATTTGAAAATTTTTTTTATTTGCATATACATATATCATAAATAACGCCCAATTGTATGAAAAAAATCTTTATAGTCTCATTACAAGAGTATTTTAAAAGCATGAAGCGATAGAAGGTAGCGTATATAATACGGTCGTTTTAAACGCATTCACTTAGGCCAACTTTGAATGTCTCTGGACAAAAAAGTAATAAAGATATAAACCTAATATTTTTGGTAAATGATAATTAGATTGTTTAGTACAAACTATAAAAAAATCAGGTAGATCAGAAGGCATGAAAGAATGAATTAATGCCGCTCTTAAACCCGTGTGCGCCGCGGCTTATATTGTTAGACAAATTCTGCACAATTTTACACAAAATGTCGCCACTTAAGTAAATTAAAATACCATTTAAGCTGTTTATTTTTATTTCTTTTTTATTCTATTTTAATAAATATTATTCCATTGCCGAACCAAGGCAGCTATTAAACCTAAAAGTTTCTAAAAACAATAGCAATAAAAATAATACGAAATATTGGTTTTCTTGAAGAGTTTCAAAAACTGATTTTGTTTAGAATTTATTTTTATTGCACTATTATTTAATGTGCATTAATTTGATGGTTCTTTGAATATTTGTTTTCCTATTTTGTAGAATTTCTATACTCTTATAAATGGCAAATGGGTAAACTTTTATATTATACACATAATATAAGCTATATAAAAATGATTAGAAAAGAAAAGAAAACAAAACTTAATTAGATTAACTTTTTCAATAATTAAGAGTTGTTGGGAAAAATGTCCATAAAAAACAAATCGAAATGAAAAGAAATTTAAATAATTTTGATAATATATACTTGAATGTACTGAAATTATACTTGTGCAATTAAAGCATAATTTGATCTCAATTTATAATTGTGATTATGAACTTCCATATGCAACTCAATTACCCAATTCACAAAATGTTATAGTTGTCGTAGATCGGTAGAAACTATGACCAACTACAACTATTGTACATAATGTTGTTGGTAATTTCCATGTTAAAAACTACTACTTACAACATGTACGACAATTTTTCCTATGTTTCCTAAATGTCGTATCAATACAACAGAGTTGGAAAACTTTTTTTTTTTATTTATTTTTCAAATGTATTTTAACCCTAGTAGGTATGAGGGTTTTTTGTCGCTAAATGGCATAACCAGGTCTGTGCAGACCTACATGGGATTTGTATGGAAATGCATAGAGAGATGTGTTAAAAGTGTATTTAAATGCTTTTTATGCTAGGAAAACCACAAAATGAACATTAAAAATGCATTTTTATACATCTTGGTTATCATTTAACAGTATTTTATTAATAATATGTATACAAAGGAATTTTATACACGGCATTTAACGCAGAAATACCTAGCATTTAAGAGTTGTTGGCATACCGCTTTATTGCAATGCACGCAATAAAAATGTGTTTTTCGCTTTTTTTTTGTTCAACATGAAACTCAGCAAGCACGATGGTCTTTTGGCAGAGGATGCGGCATGGACTGGACCGTCATATATGGGCGGGCCTGCAGTTACCTGCAAACAAACAAAGTTTGTCAATTTCGTCGAACTCAACTACATCATACAAGTCAAAGGACGATAAGATTTTTTCAACACTCCTCCGGCCACTGGTAGACCTCGTGCACATGACTGCCGTACGGTGTGTCTTGAAGGCTACCCTATCTACAGGGCGACGATGTCTGCTAACCGATATATTGTATAATATTTCTCAAAGTATATTAGATTTGATAACGATATCACTAGAACTGGTTGACTTGTAGAAAACAAATCGCCCGTAATCGATGTTTGTAACATGCTCATGAAAAACTTAGAACGCTGATATGTTCCGAACTGTTCTCCTACCGAGGCCGCGTTCGCTTTATCCAATATATACCATCAAAACCAGTCAAATAGGGCATACAAATCTGTAACTAAATCAATTTTTAAATTTTAGCCATTTTGTCCCCGCAACTCATTACTTGGCTGAATGTTTGACTCGCATATGGCGGCAAACTAGGTAAGGCCAAAAAAGCTCACAATTCTGTTTCCGTTACAAGTTGCGTTCTCACTCGCGGACCTTACGGTTTGTTTCAGGAACAGATGTGCTGAGGATCTCGGGTCTTAAAAGAAATTTAAATATCGGCGATAGAATTAAAGAACGCTGTAAAAGCGAAAATACGTTTTTTGCATCATTTTTATCAGAAAAAAAATACGCGTCGATTGATCCCGGTCCCAGATTTCTAAGATGAAAATGAATTCACTTACGCCGTCTGCGTTTTGAAAAATACCAGTGTCTTTGTTCTACTTTCATACGGGTTTTTTGGCTCTGGTGATCATTTAAGGTTTTGTCAGTTACAGCGTTCTTTAATTCCATCGACGATATGAAGATGGGGTTTCGCATAGTGCCTATTACCGGGCCTTCACGACTCACAGTGGGACAGTTATGTGCACGAGGTCCACCAGTGGCCGGCGGAACTGTCGACCATATTTTACCGTCCTTTGACTTGTACGATGCAGTTGACTTCAACGAACTTGACAAACTTTTTTGTTTGCAGGTAGCTGTAGGCCCGCTCATAGATGACCGTCCAGTCCATGCCGCATCCTCTGCCAAAAGACCATCGTGCAAGCATCGTGTGTTTTAGATTGATAAAAAAACAGCGAAAAGCACATTTTTATTACATGCATTGCAAAAATCCGGTATGCCAACAACTCTCAAATGCAAGTTACTTCTGCGTTAAATGCCGTGTATAAAATTCCTTTGTATACATATTACTAATAAAATACCCTTAATAGATAACTAAGATGTATAAAACTGCATTTTTATTGTCCATTTTGTGGTTTTCCTAGCATAAAATGCATTTAAACACACTTTTAACACATCTGTCTATGCATTTCCATACAAATTACATGTAGGTCTGCACAGACCTGGTTATGCTGTTTATGACTAAAAATTTGTAAACCCGGATCAACCCGAACCCGGATCCACAATAGCTCTGATTTTTCACTCATTGTGTTTAGAGACAGTTGCTCCAGGAAGTCATGGAAGGATTTGTCTCTAACATGAAAAGCAAAAAAGTTATACAGACTTTTATATGCAAAAAGTCTGCACAGACCTGGATATACCGACTAGGGTTAAAAATTGTTTGAAATGTTTTTCTTCTCTTCTTCGTTTAAAATTTTTTATTCAAGAAATTTGATAACAATGGATAACATCTACAATAATATTTACGACAAGGTATTCACAAAATGAAATGCCATTTAACTATAATCTACAACAATATAACATTTTGTGAATTGGGTAAATATATGATTTACATAATGCTGTATATGGTGATTTTTTGTAAGTATGTAACTTTGATCTATGATATCTAGAAACAAACTAAATGTATTTAAGAGAAGTATACTACGAAGCCTTCTAAAAGTACTATAAAACACTCGTATTAGTCACCTTTTAACTACAAAATACAGAAAATAATTTACTTAAAGAAACTTCTGACCAATACTCGGAGGTATTGTATTGAAATTTGAAATTATAGATAGATATGTGAGACGTTAAGCGCCGCCTTATGTCAATGGGACAAATTACTGTCAATTTTTGATCATTCAAAGGCCAGTATTGTAACTTCACATTTGAATGATCAACAGCAATTGTCTCATCAGTCGATGGATTTTGATGGTGAGCGTCTTCGTTTAGCAGGTAAGCTGTTAATGCTCATTCGTTTCTGGTTGAATAGACTGGAAATGTCAGGAAGCCGTTTTTTTTGTTTAGGGTCTTCTTGGTCTAGGCGGGGGATCTCTTATTTTTTTAAGTTATAATTATTTGAAAAACCGCAATTTTATTATTTTTTAATAAATTTTGCCATCTTCGCTGGGATTTGAACCTTGGTCGTCTGAGTTTCTGTGCGAACGCTCTAACAGCTATACCATGAACATCTCGTTTAAAAGAAGATTTGCTTGCAAATAGTGCTGAAATTAAGTACAAAAATTGTTCTAGACATTTCATATTAAGCTTAGCATAATGAAACAGTTTGTAAAGAAGTTTGACAAAAGTATAGAATGTTTTAATTTTCTTCCACGCAATTTTCCACGACTACAAACGTACATACATATATAATTAGCCTTTACAACCCTGTGGCACGATTACTCCCTAGCTACTTGCAGCACTCATGTTGTGTGTGCAAATTTTTATCCATGAGTACCGGTACCTACAGTTTAATGTCGATTTGTTCATGGCAATCAGTTACTCTCAGAGCTTCTGCCAGACCTTCACTCTATTAAAATAAAAACTCTTTTCACGATTAAGTACAGGAAAATTGAGAGCTAGTATATTTGATGTTGTTGCAGAACACCTTGTTAAGTTTAGAATAATTTGTTTGTTATTGTGAATACAAAAATTAAGTTTGACGTTTCTTTGTAAACCGTGTTATTGTACTTTCCTTTATACCTGTTTACTTTTTTACATGCATTACAAAAAAATATATATATTAATTTCTGAATGTAGCAAAATTCATCAGCCACCCTGTATTACATTTATTTATTTATTTTATTTTTTTGTTATTCAGTCTTAGAGTATTAACATCACTGAAAACTAAAAAATATTAAAACCCATACAAGTTGTAAACCAACAACCATTTTTTTTTAATTTTCTTTATTAATAACTGCACTTCCATTTATTCTAGTAATGGATTACCCAAAACTAAGTGTCAAAATGATAATTATTTTTATCTAATTCAATGACAATATTCGTTTGAGACAAATTGACATTCTTATATACAATTTAAAACGACAAACATATGTATATGTATGCATAGAAACACTGTCATTGAAATTTATTATTGAGTGTGTGTTATAAATTTCTCACCTCATTCTAAGAAAAGCAAAAAAAATTGTATATCGTTTGCAAACCAGGATATATTTCATTTGCCATATCCGTAAATGCTTTCAACAGACTTCAAGACAAATGAAAAATGAAAACAGAACAAAGAAAATAAAAAAATAAAAAGAAAAATAGAATAAAAGATAAAATAATGACAAAAAATGTGTGAAAATGTGTTGCAATTAATGTCACATCACTTTTACGTTGTCTGGTGTCATTTGTTGAAATTTGTTAAAATTAAATGCAGTCACTATTTGCCCTCTCGTCGTACTCAAGACAATGAATGGCTTTTGTGTATAACTAAACACCTAACAGACAGACACATAGAATGACAGACAGAAGAAGCTTTGAACAATAAAATAAAAAAAAAATTCGACAATAAAAACAAAAATAAAAATACAATCTGTCTAGCAAGAAAAGACGCAAGAATCGAAAAGAAACTTAAGTTGTAAATATAAAAAAACACAATGAAAATAAGACTAAAAGAATTTAAAATATAACTGCCATTGTTATACCTAAAAGGCAACCAACTTCTATTGTAAGAATATTAAAAACACTGTCACCTATTTTATATGTCTCTGAATGCATAAGTTTTTATATTTTAACTTATTTTCTTCAATTTCTTTATTTTTTTTTTTTTTTTGGTCGAAAGATTATGTCAAATGTCATAGAGATTCTATGCAACAGTTTAGGTTGCAAAGCATTGCTATGGTAGCAATCCAGCTACTATTCAGAAATAAGTAGTTTACATGCAGTGTGGTGATAGTGCCTAGTGCTTCTTTTTTCAAATTTATGTGCTTTTCTTTGCTTTTGGTAACACCAAAAATGAGAAATTTATATAATAAAACGTAATACTTTTATGAGCTGAAGGCCTGAAGTTCGAGCATTAGGAAAGGTGTGATCAATTTTTTAATTTTAATTTTTGTTTCGTCAGAAACGCTTTAATTAGATCAAAGTTAACTGCAATGAATATTTTGATATTTGGTCTTGAATATACACAGGACACAAAGAATTTTGATGAGACTACCATAGCTGGAGTCGAAAACAATTGTTCTGCTTGGCTAGTGTACTTTTCCTTCACGGACATCATTTCTCCTTTAATTACCAAATTAAACATAACTATATTCTTAATACAGTTCAACTAATGGGTGTTTTTTATTGAGGTATAGAACTTTAAGTTGGCATCACTTTTTTAACTGGCGGCCATTTTGTTAAGTGATTAATATTTAGTTTGGTTTGCCATTTCATCATGAACAGGTTGACAAAAGAACAACACTTGCACATCGTGCAAATTTATTTCGAAAATAATGGTTCAGTTAGCGAAGTCTACCGCAAGCTCCGTCCATTTTATGGTCGACATAATCGTCCATCAGAGCAATTAATTCGGTAAACCATGGATCGTTTTCGCACTACGTTTACTCTATGTGATGATACGCATCCGCAGAGACGTCGAACAGTGCGCACCGAAGAAACAATTGCCGCTGTAGAGCAAAGTGTTGAAGAGAACCCGAATGAATCGATTCGCCACCGTGCACAGCAATTGGAGCTTTGTCCATCAACTTTATGGAAGATTTTGCGCAAAGATCTTGGCTTGCGACCTTACAAGATCCAGCTTGTGCAAGAATTAAAGCCGCGAGACCATGCAATGCGTCGTGATTTTGGTGTATGGGCCGAAAATGAGATAGATCTCGATGCTAATTTTCATCGCAAAATTTTGTTCAGTGATGAGGCTCATTTTTGGTTGAATGGCTACGTCAACAAGCAAAATTGCCGCATTTGGAGTGAAGAGAATCCACATGAGACCCTTGAGACGCCATTACATCCACAAAAACTGACTGTTTGGTGTGCTCTATGGGCTGGTGGAGTCATTGGGCCATACTTCTTCCGAAATAATGCTGGAGAGTCAGTTACCGTTAATGGAGACCGGTATAGAGCCATGATAACCGACTATTTTTTTGTTCCCGAATTGGATGGCATGAATGTGGATGAGTTGCGGTTCCAACAAGACGGCGCTACATGCCACACAGCGCACGTCACAATCGATTTATTGAAGGAAACATTCAATGAGCGCATAATTTCGCGGAATGGACCTGTCAATTGGCCACCAAGATCGTGTGATTTGACACCATTGGATTATTTTCTTTGGGGATATGTGAAGTCGCTCGTCTACGCCAACAAACCAGAAACGTTAGGGGACTTGGAAGCCAACATACTGCCCCATATGCTCGAAAAAGTGGTTGAAAATTGGACCTGTATAATTGGCTTTATTCGAGCTAGCCGCGGCGGCCACATGCCCGAAATCATATTTAAACATTAATGGCATAAAATTATCCTTCCAATAAAGCCAAATCGATGAACATTAAAACGATTTTCTTGTGTTTTATTTCAATTTGAAGTTCTATACCTCTAAAAAAACACCCTATATGACTGGCTTAATAATCCAAATCCGGACCTAAATTGCTTACGTGGATTAAATTTAAAAACTTCTGCTCATGTAGAATCAACATTTACTAGGACAGGAGAGAGCCACTTTTATGTTGACACCGAAGTTGTTTGTACCAAATTTAGAAACTTCTAGCCTTATTTATAATAAAAAATTAGCAGGTCGTTGTACACAGTGGCTAAGTTTGTCATTCCTATATGGGGAAATTCTTGCTCAAACGTACAAGGAATTTAATTTTTTGGATTCTCTGACTAGTTATCAAATACATGGCATGGAAAGTTTTAATAATATCAATCTATAACTGGTGTTAAACTTGATAAATTTTTGTTCTTTACACATATGCTAACGAGTTCCTAACTTTTCATTATACATACGGTCGTTTGCCTTTACCCTTCCTAAAGATATACAAAAATCATTATTTTGTTTGCCTAGCCGTTGCCTTTCTCATTTTTACGAAATTCTTATCAATTATAATATGGTCACCTTATAATTCGAAAATTATGCATGTGGGTGTATGTATGTCTGTACATACATATGTAGATGAATAACTATTTTGTCCTTTAAATTTACCTCATCTCGTCTGGTCTGAGAAGCAATATCACTTGTCTTCTGGTTGTAATCTTTTCCAAAAAATATTTTATCTTTTGTTTCATTTTGTCTCGCTTATTTTAAACTGCATTGTTGCTTCAGTTAAAGATTGCTGTTAAATATCTGATGGTGTTGTATAATATCTTTTATTTATTGTTCCTTTTCTGTCATCAAATATTTATTCAGCTATAGTTTTTTTCTTTATTTTTATGAACAAATTTGTGTTTTTTTTTCAGTTTTCGAAAAAAAAAAAATTTAATTAAATTTTATTCTAATGGATTTCATTGAAAATTAAAAAAGGGTAGTAAGTGACTCAGAGCTGTGTTATTAAACTAAAAGCTATTTTTTTTATTTAATTTCTTTTAAAACGTTAATGAAACTTTTCCAACTAAATTTTATTAATCAGTTGAATAGACGATTAAGAAAAGCGATTAACTAAAATTATAATCAAAGTGTCTTTGCTGGCATTAAGACACTTTAAAACATGAGCAATAAGGTACAGGCTCACTACAGAGGGTACAGGCAAACAAATTGAGACAAATTTTAGAAAAAGGAAATATGTCATTGCCTGACTTGGGCCATTACAGAGAAATTGAGCACTAGTCTCCTTTCACAGGAATTATGTTCAAAGCAGTAATTAATAAGACCAAACTCTTAGACTGCTGCCAATTTAATTTATTCCGCAACTACAGTACTAAAAGGCAAATGTACGTATCAATCATGAACAGAAATTTTAGCCCACTGCCACCATCATAACGTGACCAAATAATGATAGAAACCTTTTCTGCTTTTTCCCACAGAAACAAATGCCTTTATAGGGCAATAATTGTGTTTTCTTTTCGAGAAACCAGGTCTCAACATATTGTTGATTGTACGACTGTTAGGAATATGTTATAAAAAAAAGAGAGAAAAAGAAATTTCTGAAGATATTTGATCAGATTTAGATCATATCCTAATTAATGTCAAAAATATTCGCGGAAAAACAAACCTTAGGGCTAATTTATAATTGATTGTTTGATTATTTTTTTTTTTTCTAGTCAAATATGTTGTACATTAGACCGTACCACAAAACAAAAGTTTCCCCGTAGCGCCTCTAATATGAAGTATTTCTGCTAATTTTTTTTTAACCGAAAGAACGGGACGTCTTACTAAGACGATAGCGCCGGGTTCAAATCTCAGCTCTAACATCTTGAAAAAAAAAAGAAATTTGAAAAAATCATTATTTTGGCCTATACCTCTTTACAGTCTTCTGACAAAAGCTCTGAGACTAATTCATTGTCATGAAAGTGCTTCTAATATCTGTCGTTCGGAGTCGACGTTAATCTGTAGATCCCAGTACTCATGGATAAAAATTAACACACACAATATGAGTGCTGCAAGAAGCAAGGCCGTAACTCTGAGGCAATGTTGTAATGGCCAATCATGTATGCATGTATATATGTAGGGATAGTCTTTTCAGTTATATCTTAAGCACTTACAGTCTGATCCTTAAGTGGGATCTCGAGAAGACCAAAAACATTAATATATCATACTACAAGTTCGGACTGTAAATGCCTAAGATATAAGGGAAAAACTAAAAAATCTACGAATATGTTCAATGTTTTTGCTTTGAAAAGACCTATGTTGAGGTCAATAGCCCTTAGAGAAAAATTTTAGTCTCTTTAAAATCGAACTGTAAGTGCTTAAGAAAGGACAACCGATACGTTCGTTTAAATTTTTTTTTTTTTTTGAAATCTCCTTGCAAAACTACTTTGTATTAGAGGCGGTACGAAGAAAAATTTTTTTCTTGTAAAGTGGTTCGCTATAATGTACACACATAAATTATAATCGGGCTTGCATGTGCTTTTTAATGTTTTATAAATAACTCATCAAATACTCCGCTTAACTCCCGTATTCGTAAAAATAAATTTTTTTCCTTATGAAGAGTTTATTTAACAAATTTCTGTACAGTGCTTGTCAAATAAAGCCCTAATCAATTTAAAATACTATTTTTTTTTTAATTCAGCAGTAAACAAAAGAAGCACTTACACAAACACGAGTACATATTATCTCATGTTTTCCTAAATGAATATGCAGACATATGATCATATATTTTATGTAAAACATGACATTTGACATCTATTTTATTTTAATTGACATTAATAAGTTTTTTTTTAATTTTCATGATTTCATATAAATGAGATTTAGAGATAAAAGAAAATTCAATAAATTTCAAATTTTAAAAGCAATTATTTGATGTCTGAAACGCAAATTGAAAGAAAAAAAAACAAAAAAATAATTCAGAAGGCGAAACCATAGAAAAATGTAGACGAGTACACAAATGGTTATAAAAATATATAATTTCTTCTAAACAGGGCTAAAAAACCTACACATAGAAATATTAATATATTTACTTGACAATGATAATCATAAGAGCCATTGCGCAATCGAGCAAATATTTGATTAAAATAAATTGTAACTATACTTTTGTATAAATACATTTTTTTATCGGTTATATGTACATCGTATCAAAACTGATATAATTTTACATACATACGTAATTGGCCATTACAACCCTGTGTCAGGGTTATGGTATAGCTTCTCGCAACACTCATATTGTGTGTACCAATTTTTATCCATGAGTACAGTTTAAAGTCGACTCCCAAAAACAGAATTGAGAAGATTTTTCATGACAATCAATTACTTCCAGAGCTTTTGCCAGAAGACTGCTGAGAGGTAGTCGCCGAAAGAAATAATATTTTCATATTTATTTTTCCAAGATGTCAGAGCTGATATTTGAACCCGGCGCTACCGTCTCAGTAAGCCAACACACTAACCACTAGATAACGGCGACTACAAGATATAATTTTATATGATTTTAATATAATTTTAAATTTTTAATACGTGGTTGTATAGGGCGGAAGTTGTTCAAAGATCGGAATAGCATAAGGTGTTTTTTATAGTTACAGAAGTATAAATCAAAATAAAATAAAAAAAATATATGTTTAATGTTAATGAAACGGGTTTTGTTGGATAGAAAATTTTGTGTCATGAATGTTTAACCCTTCATCTTCGATACGGGTCTAATGGACCTGAAAGCAAATTAATATTGCCTATATACATATTAATACTTCACCTGTTTAATCCATTCCTGGCTTTATTGATTTGCTCATTTTTCTTGTGTTTTGTGTCTAGTATTTATTTTGTAGGTATTATCTGTTTGTGTAGACAGGTTTATCTTAGCTCTCTTTCTCTTCAGATCTCACCCAAGTTCAAGTATCTTAGTGTAATATTGAGCTCCAAACTCCATTGAAGGTTGCATGTAGAGTACCGGGTGCAAAAGGTCTGCGTGGCTTTTTACTCTTGCAAATCTATGTTTGGTCGAAAATGGGAAATAAAACAACGAATGGTGCTTTGGCTTTAGAGCATTGATGCCCAAGGTAGTATCTAGTGTTGGTGAGATAAAAAAATAATAAGATACAGAAGTTCTGCAGGTGTAGTTTGTCTCTTCCACTCAACATGTTGATTTCCTATTGGTTGATTGACGATCAAACGAAAGAGCGTAAGTATACGTGTAAATTTAATTCGCTGATATCAGCCACTACTGGGCATCTTTGCTTTAGAGCCAAGTGGTTTTAGCAATTTTAACCTATGGTTGCCTAGTGTGGTGGGTAGCATTTCGTAAGAGTTTTGTTATCACTAAACTAGAAAGAGTGCAGAGGACTGCGTGTATAGGTATCATGCATGCAGAACTTGCTTCAGTGCTGCTCTAAATGTTATTCTGCACTTTTTGGCAGTTGATCTCCATAATATGTCGATTTCGACTTACAGTTCGATCAGGCTGAGGGAGCTGAGTCTCTGGGGACGATTTTTCTGCGACTACTTCATCCCAATTTTTTTTATTAAGACCATTACTCAGGAGTAAACCCCTACCTATACAGTGCTTTGTATTGGAATTTAAAAATTATAGATAGATATGTGAGATGTTAAGCGCCTTATGTCAATGGGACAAGTTGCTGTCAATGATCAACGTCAGGTTAGCTGACGTTCGTTTCTGGTGGAAGAGACTAAAAATGTCAGGGAGCAGTTTTTGATTATGCTCTTTTTGGTCTAGGCGGAGAGATCTCTTATTTTTTTTAAATTATAATTTTTCGAAAAACCGCAATTTATTATTTTATTAAAATTTTCTCCTTCGCTGGGATTTGAATCTTAATATTTGACGAAAAAAACGTAACCAAAATTTTTTTTAAATATATTATGAAAATATTTCTTTTTATGTAAACATTTCTTCAAAAATTTTTTAAAATCGATATTTTATAAGAAAAAATATTTGGATATATAATTAACTAAACTTTAAGAAATGAAAAAATAAATATTTTAATAAAATAGTGGTTACGTTTTTTTCGTCAAATATTTTCCCAATGTGACCGTAGCTTTAGTCGCTTGAGTTTCTGTACGAGACAATGTTTTTCAGGCTGAGGTATTTGTAATTGTGCCAGCTATGGAGATACAGAGGGATCGATGCTTTGAGGGTGGAATTAGGGTTTTTTCTAATAGTTAGGCTGCTGTTAGAGCTTTGGCGTCGCCTGTTGGTAACTCTTCCGTGATTCTTCGCTAAAAGAGGAGCTGAAGCTTCTAAAGGATGCGTGTAGCATTTGGTGTGGGTTCCGGATCATAGGGATATCATGTTGAAGTTGAATCATGAAAGCTTTAAGACAAACTTGCATTCGCAAAATATTCCATTAAGTGTTACATAAAATGGCAACGAATGATTATGGATTTGAATCTTCTTTTTTAATGCTTCTCTGTATAGTGGCTATACGTAATTTGTCAGTAAGAGTACACAGTCTAATTTTGAGTTTTTTTCAATCATCGAATTTGAATTATATTTGAATGAAAAAACTATGGTTTTTACTCGACTAATATAAGTTAATTTTATAATCGAGCTTCCAATATATTCATGTGTTTAAACAATTATTGTAAAAGTTAAAAATTTTTCTTATTATTAAATTTTTAGTGGCCCATAGATTGCTTAATTAATTAATTTTCATTTTAGGAAACCTTCAGTAATACCTTTCAATGACCGTCATAATTAATCATCACACTCGTATTTTTTAATTCATATATGGCATTTGTAATTTCCCATTAAATATTAATTTCTTTATAACAAATTAAAATATGGAAAAATATACTCGTATTTACAGAAGCGTTAATAACTACACGTGTTGTTGTTGTTCTTAATGCATTTGTTAATATTGTTTCACTATTAATGTTTACTTTTAATTAAAATAAATTCCACGAATTCTCATTAGCCTCTTAATTTATTGATATTTTATTATTAACACTGTCCAACAAAGTCTTTTTAATTGAAACATTATACAGAAAAGGTATTCATATTGAGTAGACCATTTTTGTTAAACAAACTTTTTCTTCAATTTTTTTTTCTTTGCCTCTAAACTAATTAAAAATTTAAATACTATATCTTTTTTTATTGGATGTTAAATAATTATTTAAAAAGCTTTACACTGAATGCAATTTTGGCATTTAATGTTAGTATTAAAAAAGACCCATAACTGTTCTGTCAAATATTTATTTACTTCATACGACAGCTGTCGTGCTACTAGTAGCACTATCTTAGCAGAAAATTTTTAAGATTTGAAAGAAATAAATAAATTTTAAGCAAATTTTGAAATTCCCCTTTTTTAGACCAGCACAAAGTACCCCAGCAGAAATTAGTGCTTACCAATAAGCTATTTTGTAAGGGAAAAATTGTAAACAATCACTTACTCGTGCGCATCAATAATGCAGGATTTTTATATGAAATGAGCCGCTAAAATGCAATAGAAACGCAAATTTATTGCAACCAGTAAGCAAATATTACAAAAAAAAACAAAAATAATACCTTATTCTATAGCATCTTTGTAAGCTTGAAGGTATGCATAAACAATATAATGCTTCCATTATTGCTTACAATTTTGTTTATTGCTTTCAAATTTGAAAAATTTTCTGCTGGGACTGCATCCCTGAGTGCTGGTCTGCCAATAAAAAAATAATATAATCCTGGCAATGAGAACTCTCTTAAGAAAATTATCACATTTCTTGGCCAAAACCAGGAGTCATTGATTCATTGCCCTCAATTTTCTTTATTGCTTCCAAATCTTAAACATTTTCTGCTGGGTTTAAGCATAGAGCGTTTTTATATCAACTTTGGTGTCGGGGGAGACTTCCCCTGAAATTTGCCTACAAATATTTTTGTAAAAATTTTTTCTTTTAAGTGTCTCTTTGGCAAGAAATTCTTTTGAAAAAGTTAATACTTACGCATACACAGAGGAGCTAGAGGGTTAAGATCTTCTACAAAAATTATCTCATAAAAGTTTATAATATAGGGTGTTTTTTTTAGAGGTATAGAACTTCGAATTGAAATAAAACACAAGAAAATCGTTTTAATGTCCATCAATTTGGTTTTATTGGAAGGATAATTTTATGCCATTAATGTTAAAATATGATTTCGGGCATGTGGCCGTCGCGGCTAGCTCGAATAAAGCCAATTCTACAGGTCCAATTTTTAACCACTTTTTCGAGCATATGGGGCCGTATGTTGGCAATAACGCCACGAATGTTGGCTTCCAAGTCCCCTAACGTTTCTAGTTTATTGTCGTAGACGAGCGACTTCACATATCCCCAAAGAAAATAATCCAATGGTGTCAAATCACACGATCTTGGTGGCCAATTGACAGGTCCATTCCGCGAAATTATGCGCTCATCGAATTTTTCCTTCAATAAATCGATTGTGACATGCGCTGTGTGGCATGTAGCGCCGTCTTGTTGCAACTAGAACTCATCCAAATTTATGCCATCCAATTCGGGAACAAAATATTCAGTTATCATGGCTCTATACCGGTCTCCATTAACGGTAACTGACTCTCCAGCATTATTTCCGAAGAAGTATGGCCCAATGACTCCACCAGCCCATAGAGCACACCAAACAGTCAGTTTTTGTGGATGTAATGGCGTCTCAAGGGTCTCATGTGGATTCTCTTACTCCAAATGCGGCAATTTTGCTTGTTGACGTAGCCATTCAACCAAAAATGAGCCTCATCACTGAACAGAATTTTGCGATGAAAATCAGCATCGAGATCAATCTCATTTTCGGCCCATACACCAAACTCACGACGCATTGCATGGTCTAGCGGCTTTAATTCTTGCACAAGCTGGATCTTGTAAGGTCGCAAGCCAAGATCTTTGCGCAAAATCTTCCATAAAGTTGATGGACAAAGCTCCAATTGCTGTTCACGGTGGCGAATCGATTCATTTGGGTTCTCATCAACACTTTGCTCTACAGCGGCAATTGTTTCTTCGGTGCGCACTGTTCGACGTCTCTGCGGATGCGTATTATCACATAGAGTAAACGTAGTGCGAAAACGATCCATGGTTAACCGAATTAATTGCTCTGATGGACGATTATGTCGACCATAAAATGGACGGAGCTTGCGGTAGACTTCGCTAACTAAACCATTATTTTCGAAATAAATTTGCACGATTTGCAAGCGTTCTTCTTTTGTCAACCTGTTCATGATGAAATGGCAAACCAAACTAAATATTAATCACTTGACAGCTGACAAAATGGCCGCCAGTTAAAAAAGTGATGCCAACTTAAAGTTCTATACCTCAATAAAAAACACCCTGTATAACTCCGACGTACAAAAAAAAAACTTTCTAGCCGGCTTCACGTTAAAGTTATTCTACAGAATTGATGTATTCAAACTGCCCTTTCGGAATTATAGAGTTAGAGCTATTTGTTTGTAGTCCCAGTTGTGTAGTGTGTTAGCTTACTAAGACGATAGCGCCGGGTTCAAATCTCAGCTCTAACATCATGAAAAAATTATGTATTTTGGTGACAACCTCTCAGCAGTGTTCTGGCAAAAGCTCTGGGAGTAATTGAATGCCATGAAAAGGCTACTCAAACCTGTATTTCGGAGTCGACTTTAAACTGTAGGTCCCGCACACACAGAACATGAGTGCTGAGAGAAGCTAGGACGTAACTCTGAAATAGGGTGGTAATGGCCAGTTATGTATGTTTGTATGTATTTATTGTTGCTAAAATGCTATTGGACAGTGTAATTGTATTAAAGTTTTAAAGAATTTCCTTTCACTGTATTATAAATAATAGCGATTTCTCTTAATATATGATTTTTATTTCTTCTATTTACAGGTTATTTTTGGCATATAACAGATTTACATCTGGACACAATATACTCAACGCAAGGAGACGTTATGCGCAGTAAGTAAAATAGAATTTATTTATAACCTTTATAGTTATTTAAATGCTTGAAGAATTTTTAAAAATAATTCAAATACTTATGATATAAAGTGTGATTTTTTAAGAGCTATAGGAACACATAAAATTTAGAAAAATTAATGAAATCTTTATTTGAATCGATAGTAGAGGATAGATAGATAATTTAATGTTTGAAGATTATTTCATGAAAATGTTGACCGTGACTGCGCCCCAAATGGTCCATCCGCTTAGTCAAATTTTGGCATACTCTGTCCAACATTTCGGTCGGTATCTCACGAATAAATGCTTCAATGTTGTCTTCAAATAGTTCAATTGAAGCAAGACATTAGCTTTAACATAGCCTCACAAAAAATAGTCTACAGGCGTTAAATCGCACGATCTAGCGGCCAATTGACCGGTTCCGAAGGTGAAATAAAATGTTTACCGAACTTGCCTCTCAATAAGTCCATTGTTACGCATGCTGTGTGGCATATGGCACCGTCTTGTTGGAACCACATGTCATGCAAGTCGAGCTCTTACAATTTGGGAAAAAAAAGTTGGATATCATCTCACGGTAGCGCTCACCATTCACAGTTACGTTACAATTCACATCATCTTTGAAAAAGTACGGTCCATAGGCCCATAAACCGCACCAAACTGTGACTTTTTCTGGATGCATTGGTAGCTCTTGCAATTTTTCTGGCTGGTCTTCACTCCAAATTTAGTCACATAAGCCCGAATAGCCGCTTCAGTGGGTCAATTATACTGACCATAAAATAGAAAAAGCGTGAGATGAAATTTCTTAAAAGAGCACTCATTTTGATAATAAAATTCAATAATTTGCAAGCGTTGTTCGTTTGTAAGACGATTCATGGTTAAATTATAGACCAAACTGAAGATGTTTGACAGTGAAAAAAACACGAAACGTGCGTCAGCTCTTTAAACCAGTGTTGCCAAAAAGATATTAGCAAAAAAATCAAAAAGGTCGTAATATAACGTAATGTTATGTGTCAGCTGTTAGTTTTTAGTATATGGAAATTAATTAATTTATTATTTTGCACGTATTGTTTTCTCAGTGCATTTATTTTTTAAACAAGAAAAATTAATTAAATTAATTTATTAATTAATTAATTAATTATTACCGATTTTTTTTTTTGTCACTTTTCTGTAATGTAGAATTCACTATAAAATAAAACATCCAAACGTTTTTACGTGACATGTGTATAACAGTGAAGAGCTTTTCGTTTGTTTCATAGTTTCCACCTTTTTTTAATTTGTGAACAAACCAACTTAAAACAATTTTTAAACATTTCCAAAAATTTAAAACATTTTTCTTACTTAAATGGTTTAAGTACATTTCCTTTTTGCTGACTAATGGCTGGTGTCGGATAATCGAATTAGTCCTTGGAGCATTAAGATGTCAGCCGCTGCTATTTTTTTTTTAATTAAAAAGGTCACATTTAACAAACATTTGACGAAAAAAGCGTCACAACTATTTTTTGGATTTATTTTCATCGAAAATCTTTTTTTTTAAGACCAATACTCAGCGGTGAAGCCCTACTCATGCAGTGCATTGTATTTGAATTCTGAAGATAAATAGTTTTTTTTCGTACATATACATACAATATATTATGCGACTTTTCGTTGATGACACAAGTTGCGGGCCAGTGTTATACCTACAACCTTGAATAATTAACATCAATTGCTCCATCTGTCGGCCGATGTTGAATGTGAGTAGCGAACGTCTTCATTAAATAGATTAGCTGTTACTTTCCCAGTAGGTGCCGCTATACACCTGAACATTTGTTTTTGGTTAAAAAGACTGGAAATGTTAGGGAGCGGTTTCTTGATGATGGACTTCTTGCAAACATTTCCTTAAACATTATTAAGAGATGCATTTTAATAGGAGAATTTATTTCCATATTTAATTAATCAACCTTGAAGAGGTGGAAAATTAAAAAATAAATGTTAGTATAAAATAGTGATTACGATTTTTTAGACAAACATTCTCTTAATGTGACTGTAGCTTAAACAGTTGTTTTTTTTTTTTTTAATAATATCTCTAAAAAAAATAAAAAAGGAAAGTTTAAATGGAAAAAAATTACAACAAATTGTCTTAATTTGATTTTGTAATTTTCAATAATGCCAAGCAAAACAGACATTATCGTGCTATTTCTTTTTCTTTAACTGGTTTTCTAATTTTAATGCATTTTTTTCACTTTAGGTTGTTGGCGCATTGAAAGACAACCATCCAGTTCGTCCACACATTCACCAGGTCGTTATGGTGATTACCTCTGTGATAGTCCTTGGAGTCTAATTGAGTCGGCGGCCAAAGCAATGAAATCGCGGCAGGGTGATAATGTAGAATTTGTGCTGTGGACAGGGTAAGTGACAAAAAAACAAAAAAAAACAAATACTTAAAGAAAAAGAATATATTAATAGATGTTAAAAAGAAATCTAAATGCTATGGCAAATGTGTATTGTTTTAACACCAAGTGAAACTAAAAATGTTCTTCCGTTGTTTTAACTACTACAGTTTTAAAACTAAAATGCTGACTAATAATTCATGGGGTTTCTTTTTTTTTTTTAACTTAGCAAATGCAGTTGCATTTAGTTTTTTAAAAAGAAAACATAAAAGGAAAAAATCTAAAATAAACAAAAGAATCAAAAACCTAAAAAAGAAAACAACAGCTGAAATCCTTCTTAAAGTCTCTCTGGTTGTTTTCCACTAATGCTTTAAAACCAAATGAAGAATAAAAAAAAAGTTGCACAAAAGAATTACAAGAAAACTAAACGAAAATAGAAATAAAAATTATACAACTCCGGTAACAAAGGGACACTAATATAAAATGAGTTTCTGCTCCATGTCTCTACTCATTTCCTCGCATTCCTTCCGTTCTTTCCATCTGTGTAAAACGGTGTGTAGTTGCTTTTTAAATAACATTTTAACATGACAAACAAATCCAACCATAAGAACCGCATTGCAGGTAAGGTAAGCATCCCCGAATTGTTGTACTGAAAAACCTCAGTAAAGTAATAAAACCAAATTTCTGTATAAAGTCATTTGCTATTTAATGCTATTGCTGTAGCACTAAAAGTTTATTTTCAAGACATACACACACACACACAGTGAAATAAAAGAACCGCACAATTCTCGAATATTTAATAAAAAAATAAAGACAAAGAAACCCATAAAAATCCAACTAAAATCTTACAAATGTCCTTGGAGTGTTATTTGTATAGACCCAACAGTATGTATTTGATTTTGTCTATAACTTTATTACACTACGAGTTATGAGGGAGAACATAATTTTATACAAACCCTGGGCCAAACAACTTTTAACAACTGTCTCTGAACTTGAAAGACCATTTGGAGTAGGAGTATATACTACATATGTATGTATGTATCTATGTAAGCGATGAGATTAAAAAACAGATTAGAAACGGAAAGTGCTCGAATAATTTGTTTTCTTTTTTTAAATAGCGATTAAATATTTTATATTTTATAAATGAAATTGGATTTTATTTAAACCTAGGAGGTATAACCAGGTCTATGCAGACTTTTGGCATATAAAAGTGTGCATAACTTGTTTGTGTTTCATGTTAGAGACAAATCCTTCCATGACTTCCTCTAGAAACTGTCTCAAAACACGAGGATATAAAAATCAGGGCGATTGTGGACCCAAGTTCAGGTTAATTCAGGTTTATAAATATTTTGTCATAAACGGCATAATCAGGTCTGTACAGACCTACATTGGATTTCTATCTAAATGCATAGACAGATGTGTTAAAAGTGTGTTTAAATGCATTTTATGCTAAGAAAACCACAAAATGAACAATAAAAGTGCATTTTTATACATCTTAGTTATCTATTAACAGAATTTTATTAAAAATATGTATACAAAGGAATTTTATACACGGCATTTAATGCAGAAGTACCTGGCATTTGAGAGTTGTTGGCATACGGGCTTTTTGCAATGCATGTAATAAAAATGTGCTTTTCGCTGTTTTTCGTTAAACTTCACAACACATGGACTACACAGTTATCTATGGGCGGGCCTGCAAACGAACAATACCAATCAGACGTTTTGAAAAAGTGTGTGAAGCCGATAATAGCACACTGTTCAAAAATGAGCCGTGGACTCGGCCCTATCCCATAAAACAAAAACCTGTTTAAAACAAAATATTAAAACAAAATATATCAAATTTTATTGCCACAGAAGATTGGCCATCGAGTAGTCCAGACTTGAATCCTTTAGACTACAAATTATGTTCCGTTTCAGAAGGCATGGCGTGTACGACTCACCACAAAAAATTGCATTCTTTTAAGCATGCACTTATCCGCGCAGTGGACGATTTCCCCATGGAGGTCAATGGTGGCCATTATGAACAGATTTTTCTTTTGTTGTATTCTTAAATATCTAGTAAACCAAAATACAAAAAATGATTAAAAAATCCCTTGCCCTTTGTTTTTTATCAAGAAAAAACCGTATGTCAGAATATATGAACGTACTAGGTATAATCTTAAATGGAATTGTTTATCTGAGCATTTTTACGAATTAAATAAACCAAAGCTTTGTACATACATTCATACTTTTTCGCAGCGCCCATGCTTAGTGTGTCAATTTTTATATATGATTACTCCGACCTACAGTTTAAAATCGACTCATGGCAATCAGTTACTCTCAGTGCTTTTGTCAGAAGACTGCTAAGCGGTAGTCGCCGAGAGAAATAATTTTTTTTCATATTTCAAGATGACAGAGCATACAATAAAGAAATCATTCCATTGAAATTTTACCTTTTATTACGTTAAGCAGTCTTACAACACATTAAATTACGAATTAATATTAAGTTGCACTTAAAACTGCTGTTATTTCTTTAAAAAGGATTAAAAATTTTACCACAAGCTTAGGCCAATTGTCACTTTTTATCATAAAGGTGGCAAGTTTTAGTATAAACTATGAAATTAAGTTGAAATACTTTAACAATTCTGTCATAACTTCAATGTAATCCTAATAAAAGAATTCATACACTTTATAGTGGTTAAATTTCTGGTGAAAAAGAAAAATAAAAAGTAAAACTGTACTCTAGAAATTTTCATTGCTAATACCACATGTGTCATACATTTATTGCATAAAGCGATGAAATCCCTCAAAAAATTTAACAGAAATTTAACAAAATTACCACAAAACTAGAAACATTTAAGCCATAAATTTTTTGCTCAACAATTTTATTGGTTTTTTGTAGAGATTTAAGATTTTGTAAACCGAAAAAGAAAATATGAAAATTAAGCCAAATTTCTTTATAACAACAACGCATATATCAGACGAAAAAATATGCTTTCTTTCAAACCTGGTATTTATTCCCTTTTGAACGATTATAGGTAAGAAGTCATTTTTTTTTTCTTCTTCTCTCTAAATTTTCTACTCATTTATTATTTGTACTTCTACTACTCTCTTTTTCTTCTCTTGTTTCCTTTATATTGTAATTTTTCTTTTAACGCCTTAATAGAAGAGACCATAAAACACTGGGAATTTTTAAAATAAGGCCAAAAGTTGAAAAAAAAAATTTTTAGATATTTTTATATTCAGTGATATAAAAATTGTAATACATTTCGATACAAATTGTGCTTGAGGATACAAAGTTAAATAAAACATAGGAAATATTCAGATTGAGAAGACATTTTTATTTCATTATAAGTATTGAACCTTGCCATTATACGTGAAACACAATATCATTCAAACATCCTCTTACGGACTTCAATCCTTTTGAAGTAATTTTTAACAAATTTTCGGCACATTTCTGACAATATCCCGATAACAACTTCCACAGTTTGAGTATTGTCTACGTAAATTCAAAAGTGTTAAATTGCATTATATTTCTGATCACTTGATATTACTCAATCTCGAAGTTATCAGTTCTGGAAAGTTCTCTTGCAGAAGAGCTGGATTGGCCAGTATGATGTGGCTTGTGGCTCCGTTCCGTTGGAACCTCATGTCTTTCACATTATAATCTTCTATTTCTCTCTAAAGATAATCGCTTGACAAACGTCCATAGCTAGGAATTGACAAATTCGGGTCATCCTGCACACTTTGAGTAACAGTCGAGTTATTTTTAGCTGAACGAATGTTACGAGGATGCACAAGCTTAACAATGTCATTTACTATGCGCTCAATTTACTATGCGCTTCTGCGTGGATCGATTACGTCGATTGTCAACGTTCGCAAGGCACTAAACATAGATACAGCAGAACCAGCAATTTATAGTGAAATTTAATAATTTAGACGCGTTCTTTATAGAGCTGCAAAACAATCGATAGTACTATCGATAGTATCGATAGTTTCATTTTTCGCCGACTATCGATGGTTTCACTATCGGTAGCGATACTATCGGAAAATTTTAAAAGTAAACTTTTTCAACGCAAGTTTTTTGCCGCCGGTAAATTTTTGTATGTATGCTCTAATTTTTCAATAAAAATAATATATTTGCATTTATTTAATGTAAAATAAAATAGAGTCAATATTTCAAAAAAGTGTTATCCTGTTAAGCTGCTTAGGGTAATTAATCTTATTTAAACTTAATTATTTTTATTCAGCAGCAACGGCTACCTTAATATAACGACAGCGGTGAATTATTGACGGCACAAAAATAATACAATGAAGTTTTAAAGTAAAGGGGTCTGGTATTATAAATAGTATTTCTGAAAGAATAAAGAATATTTAAATAAAAAACAGTTTTAAAAAATGGAGAGATTCCTACAATTATCAGAAAGTAAGTATTATTACAATACTATTTAAATGTATGTACATATGTGTCCAATGGACACATCCATAGGAGTGTGTATGTCTGTCTGTGTTTAATAGAATAGGGCAACGAAAACATTGAGGTAGACAATGATGATGAAGAGGGTATTTAAAAAAGATACGTAGGACGTATTCAGATGTTTGGACTTATTTTGAAATAAACAAAGATAAAAATTGTGCTAAATGCCGTATGTGTGGCAAATATTATAAAACTAGCGGCAATACTACATATTTATTAGATCACATTAAACGTTCGCACCCTAGTTTCAGAGAAGCGGAAAGCCAATTACGACCATAGACGGTCAATAAACTCTTGTTCATTAACAAAAATTATTGGGTAAACCTGGTATAACTTAAAATACCTAAATTTAAGGCTTCTGTAAATAATTTTATTTATGAATTGTTTTTTAGAATTTGGATATGTACATATGTAGAATGTATGTTTTACGTTTTGAACGTTAAAGCCTTTTACGGTTACCGTTAATTTAAAAAAATTATCTCAAATTAACAGCTTTAATTAATTTTTTTTTTTTTTTTTGTTTGGCGAAAAATTTGCGTTTTTTTTTTTTTTTTTGTTATTTTGTAATAAAATTGATATTTATGTTACAATAGTATACATATCTGTGGACATTTGACAAAACGTCTTCTTTCTAAATCAACAACTTTTCAGTAGAGCAGAAAAACACTTAAAAGGGCTAATAGAACTTATTGCTTAGAACATTAAAGAAATTTTGAACTTGGATATTATACACAAATACTTAACGAACATTATGCGACCTTTATTTCCCTCTAGAAGCAATAGTTTTCTTTAAAACGACAAAAAATTAATTTAAGACTTTTTGTTAAATAGATTGAAATGTTGAAAGAAGTTGATCTAGAAAATATACTTCGGTTTTATTAAAAAGAAGTACTTCTATTTTTCGCTACAATATGCAAAGAATTAAAAAAAAATAATAAAAATTAAATAAAATATTTTATAGACATTAAATTTTTCAAATTATTCTTAATTCTCTGAGAGAAGTCGTTTTGTCAAATTGAAATTGGAAGAAAGTCTGAAAGAGTTCGATTAGTCAACTGCATATCTTGCGTTCCAAAGGTCGTAGAAATACGAGGATTAGAGCAAAAGAAGGACAAGGAAATTCTATATTTACTATAAAAATCTTGAAAAATTGTCTTATTTCGAGAGAAGACGTTTTTTCAAAATTCCACAGATATGCATGTTTTTTATTTAAATTACACTTATTATGAAATACAGTTGAAAGCGAATAATAACCCATATACATACATGGTACTTACTATATTTTAATAGAGTTTTACTTACTGGACTTCCGATACAAATTGAATTCTACTTCTACACTAGATTTTAGAAGAACTTAGTAAAAATATATCCAAAAATTCGTATTAGGATTCTAATTTTTTCAGAAAAATAGAAAACCGATAGTATCGATAGTATCGATTGTTTTTTGTAAACTATCGAAACTATCGATGGGGCCGACTATCGATAGTTTTGCAGCTCTAGTTCTTTATCTGTTAAACGGTTTATACTCCAAAATGGTAAACTTGAAACAAAATAAAAAAGTTAGGAAGATGTTTACGTTTGACAGGTTTCGAATGGCAGGATTTTACTTTCTCAACACCGAATTGGATAACCCGATATAAGAGTGGTTAGTGTATTTACTTAGCTCTATCATCCTGAAAAAAAAGAAATACAGAAAAAAATACTTCTGAGATTAACTGATTGGCATGAAAAAAGCTTCTCAAGTCTGTCGTTCGGAATCGACCTTGAACTGTTAGTCTCGGATAAAATTTGACACACACAACAAGATTGCTGCGAGAAGCTAGGCTGTTACTCTGAAAAAGGATAGTAAAGGCCAGTTATGTACGTATATATGATAATATGATTTAAAAATCTTCGGCATTTTAAATACATTTTACAAAAATGTACAGTGTAATTTCTTTTAAAACACCTTTTAACAATCTGTCTTTGGTTTTGTGTTTCTATCTCTCTCTCTCTCTTTCTCTCTGTGTCTGTGTTTGTTTGTATGCATTTGTCAGTCCGTCAGTCTGTTCATCTATAGATACCTTTAGGGATTTTCATTAACAATAAAGTGCTTACACACTGCAAAAACGGAAATTAACTTTTTCTTCAATTTTATTATTTTTTTTTCCTTTTCTTTTCTTGATCAGCTTTTCATTCTTTATGACGGTTTATTTGTATTGGAGCTTAAATTTTATAAAGATTTTGGTTTCTTTCGTCTCTTTATAAAATATTAAATAACAGAATTATAAACTACGATTAAATCAAAGCGCCAAAATGTATTGAAGGTGTAAATTTTTGATAAAAGTATTAACTTTATCGAATAATGGCTACAGCATTATTGCATAAAAAATTGGTTTTTTGTTTTTAACTGCAGTGAAAACTTTAAAACAATTGTCTTGTAAAGAGATAATCTTTTTCTATACTCATATGTAGATTAAAAGCAATTAATAATTTTATAGCCAAATAATTCATTTTCCTATGTATTTAATATAAAAGATACAAATGATGTGAAAATAGTCACATAGTTTTAGCTTTTTTAGAGCTAAAGTTAGCTTAATTTTTCACGGTTTAGCTTGAATATTTTTCATCATTAGGCTTTCTTCGCTTTTTCTGTATTTGCAAATAAAATAAATTAAAAATTGATACGTAAACTCAAAAAACTAATGAAAATAATTTAAATAGAATATCGTAGAAACAAAATTTATACCGACAGCGCACATTGCAAGAATTTCATAGTAAAGTATGAGTTTATGGACCGAACGGGTGAGCAATAAACTGTTACTTTTATATAAAATTTGTTCAGTGTATGTTCGGTGCCTTATATACACATATAGACAAACTTTCGTAGATTTTATTTGAATGGAACCAGACAAACCCTTTATTATAAAACAATTCTTTACTAAGAAACTAATTTTTTTTTACAATGGCTGTCGTACATAATGAATAATTGGAATACATGAAACATGAAAGCACTAAGAAATCTGCTGTAATTCTGTTCAGAATGAACGTCAATTACAAAAAAAAAAAAAAATCCCATAATTGAGGGAAAAAGGAAAATATTATAGAGTATGCTGTGTTTGACACTACTTCGACCAACTCATTGCAAAGAATTTAGAAAATATTTAATTCCAATATATGATTTCTCCATAAAAGTGTGAGTTAAATGGTTGATGATTGCCATGAATATGTGCAAAAAAAGACAACTCCATAGCAGCAGTCCAAAAAATGTGTCCAGTTCGGCTGATGTATAATTCCTTCACGGATATCATTTGCTTCTCTTAATGAGAAATCTTTGCAAAAATAATCGAATTCCATCAATAGAATTTAGTTTCCAATCTAATTCGACGAAACAAAATTTGTGAAAAATTATTCTCGGATTCAATAGTCAAGTGTTTTGGTTTAGATTATAAATATGCACACTATTTATTTATTCAGTTGAGGATATAAGTAAATAGTTTCGTAATAACTTTTATTCAAGATAAATGTTGTGGCATTTTTATTGTGGTTTCAGTGAAACTTCTTCTGTAAAAATGGTTATTAATCTGACCATTTTTTCTGTTTTTTGATATTGCATGCTCTGAGAGCTCTTCAATTCAGTTTTACTTCCATTCCGGTATTTCGGGTTGTTTTAATATTTATTTTTTGCAAAAACTAAAGCTAAACGACAATTGTATGGGCCGCCACATCAGCGATTGGACTGAGGCGACTACAATTAGCAAATATGCATTCAATATGCTGTTTTCCGATTATACTTTTTTTTGGTTAAATGAGTACATAAACAAGCAGAATTGTTGCATTTGCAGTGATAACAATTGAAAAGATTTTGTCGAAACACCATTATTTCTACAAAAAAATTACGGTTTGGTGCACTTAATGAGCTAGAGGAGACATTTGTTTATCTGTTATTAAGAGCGATGGACATATTTAAAAACTTTTCTTTCTACCACAATTGTTGACTCAAAGAATCTTTGTATTATACAACAATTTCATGTAAGTAATTGTAAAATTAATTGAGCACCAAGATCATGCGATTTACACCCTTTACATTCTTTTCTTTGGGTTTGTGTAAAGTCTAGGGTATTCAAACGATTAATCGTTAATCGATTAATCGAAGAATTTTGTTCAAATAATTGTTCGAACAATTAAAAATAGTCAAATTTCGAATAACGAATAACTCGAATAATTCCCTACGATTAATCGATTAATCCATATAAAAAAATACTTTATTTATAGAAATAATAAATGGTATTAATAAACTTCCTAAGTGTTGTAAAATACTGCTACATTGATAGATTTAGAAGGCATTATACAATTTGTTATTTGGAAAATGCAAACAATCCTTTTCCAAATTATTTATTGGAAAGGCTTAAGATTCGAATAAATGAAAGACGTGTAAAACTACTTAGTACACTTATTTTATATCTAAATTCTGGTACATTTTCACTTTTTTAAAATATTGCACAAAATCTGAAATAAAAGATTTTGCAAACAAATTGTTTTTGAGAATGTTTTTAGAAAATATGGAACAAAATGTGTCAGATGGTGATATGATTGCAGAAGATTTAATTGAAATAAACGAAAATAATCTATTTTCACAATACAATGAAGCAATTAAAAGTGTACAAAATTTTAAAAAACCTAAAAGAGGCTGCAATGATTTAATGGGTGATTTCTTATATTTAGAAAAAACCAAAAACAGAACCGAAAAATTATATATTCTTTTTCATGCACTTCTTTCAATTTCTCCAACATCTACAATCAGCGAGAGAGTGTTCTCAAAATCGAGTTTTATTAAAATTAAAGAAAACAATCGATTGAAAGCTAAACATATAAATTACATCGTTTTTTTAAAAGACTACTTTAATAGAAGTGCATACTTTTTTAACTAATTTTTAACGCATAATATGAATTATTTTTAATTAAGTACTTATATAATATTTTTATTGCATACGAAGTAGTAAATTATTACTTTTATATATTAAATCGTTATATATGTATATGATCTTAAATATTGAAATTAATTAATGAATTATTTATGGTTTAGTTTTTCAATAATATGTTTGAAAGTAAAATATACGATCTCATTACAATTTCTAAACTACATATTACTACGTTTTTAGTTATTATTATTTGTTTTTTTGAATAAAATGTTTTAATAATACGCAAAATTGGTATGTTATTTTATATAAAACAAAATACGATTAATCGAACAATTTTGAAATTTTATTCGATTAATCGATCAAGAAAAAAACCCGAATAATTACTCACTCGATTAATCGACCAAAGAAAAAAGTCGAATAATTGAATACCCTAGTAAAGTCACTTGTGTACATTTATACCAAGAGTTGCTGGTGAAATATAAACTCATATGTTATAAAGAGATTGTGAAAATTGGTGTTTCAGAGTACGCTTTTTACACTCTAGTCATTGCGGCTGCATGGCCGATATTATATACATATTAACATTAGTGTCATAAATTTTGCAATCAAATAAGCAGGCTCTGCCATCGTTGATCCAATTCATATTAAAGGGCAAATTACTGCATTCGATATCGAATAAATTTCTACGTAAAGCATTTTAAATTTGTATGAAATTTTACTCGATATCGAATGCCGTAATTTTGCCACCAGATTAAACGTGCTGCCACAAAATTATAGTTTATAAAAAAGAGAAGAAAGAAAATATTTTTTGGCGTAATGTTTCAACGGGCTTCAAAGCCGCATTAGCATCCCAAAACCTATACATAAATGTCGCCGTAGTCTAGTGGTTAGTGTGTTGGCTCACGAGAGTTCCGGTTCAAACCCCGGCTCTGACATCTCGAATATGAGAAAGTATTTCTTTTAGCGACTATCTCTTAGCAGAAGCCAGGCGGTAATTCTGACACAGGTTTTTTAAGGCTAATTATGTATGTATGTAATACATATTTATATATTTAGTAATTAATCGATCGCCGTAGCTTTAAAAACGTGGTATACAATGTATTATTTCATTATGGATATTATTAAATGAAAAAAATAAATAAAAAATTACAGATTCATACAATGCTCTGTATACATATACATTTCATGACAGATTAACAATCACCCAGTGTGTATGAAAAATAACAAAGATTGTTCTAGTGTGATTTGGCCCTTTTAAATTAAAAATATTTATATTTCTTTGTTTTATTATGATTTATGCGTATGTAACTGTAAATAGAAAAAAAACCCATAAAAATACAGAAAAATTTTATATCTGCACCATCCACACTGAAAAGCTGACTAACTTTAAAGCCTCATAGTTCCCTGCTTACAAAAGTGCATTGCATTCTTGTTTTTTCTTTTTTATCTACAAATTTGTCGTTGGTTCTTATTTGTTTTTTTTTTTTTTGTGAAATACAAATTTTTACCCAAAATCCTGTTTCTTTAGTTGAATAAATTAGCTTACTTTGAATAAATTGCTATTTACTTTTAAATCTCTGTATATATAAATGTTATTCAATTATCGTTAATGACAAACAAACAAAGTCGATTACGTTCAATTATTATCGTAAATTTTAATGCTTTGAAAACCATTTTGTATTCAATTCATTTAGAACAAAAAGCAAATATTTAAATCGCCTTAAGAAATTACAGGGATTAAAAAATAACTTCAAATGTTCGATATTATAGTGACATGCCAGTATATAAAAATATATTTGTTCTTAAGGCTTAAACCAGGAAAGGGTTAAAATTAAAAAAATTTTATTTTTATTAGAATTTAAAACGACAACAAAACATTTATAATGAATTACAACTGATTTAAAATGAAGTTGAACTACTATTTTACAGACTTCAACGTACATAATCTTTTGGGCCCGATGGTATACCGGCACTGGCTTTGAAGCAGTGCTTTTCGATGATTGCGCGTCCATTAGCTAACTTTTTTAGTTTTTTATGCCATCCAACTGGAAGTTTGCCAATGTAAAACCAATCCCAATAGCAGTATGTTCAACAGACTCCAAAGTTATGGAGAGTATGATAAACCATTATTTTATGAGGCATTTAGAGTCCAATAGCTTGCAAAGCGATCGCCAGTATGGCTTTCACTTGGGTGAAAGTAAAGTTGTTGCTCCAGATATCTCAAAAGCCTTTGATAGAGTCTGGCACAAGGCTACATATTATTTCCAAACTTGTTGCGTTTGGTGTCGATAATAATTTCTGTTGTTTCATAACGAGCTTTCTTAAGGACCGCGCTATAAGAATGTCACTTCGTTGCAGGAGTACTGCAAGGCTATGTTCAGTCTCCTACACTATTCCTAATTTTCCTAAATGATCTTCTCATTTCAACCTCCAATCCTATCTACTACTTTGCGGTTGACAGTAATATTTGTCATTCATATTCATTTGATCGTACACCGAGCCTCTTGGAGATTGAGGTGCGAAAGCAGAATATGAATAACACACTCATAAATGACCTGGAAATAATCTTCGAGTGGGGTCGCGCAAACAGGGTCAAATTTAATGTGCGCAAAACCAAATGTTGCAATCTTGTCAGCTGTAACTTTGAGTAATGTAAACATGGAGGAGGCATGTACATGAGAATTAATTATGATGCCCGTTTGAATGATCACGTATTTCGAGTGTTGAAAGAAGCATTGATGTGTCTTGGTTTTTTAAAACGGTGCAAGTAATACTTTACTCCATCCGACCTTCTCAATATTTACAAGATCGTTATCAGACCTAGGATGGAAGATAACTCTCATGTACGGGCCGGTGCTTAAAAGTCTATTTCGGGGCTTCTAGACCGAACAAATGAACGGAGGAAGGGGCTTATCAGCGATGGTAGGGTATCGAACTCTATTGTTTCATTGTTCTATCGGAATTACCAAGAAAGATGTTCTGATGAAGTAAGGGACTTAATTCCGGATGATCGCATATTTTTGCGAATTACCAGTACCTCTCTCAGAGTACATCCTTTCGTTGTTGATTGTCCAGTGAATCGCATAATGCATTATAGAGATAATTTGTTCTTTAGCCGCTCCGCTCTGTTATGGAACACTAATCCAGTGATGGTTTTTACTGCCAATTACAGTACTCCTGCTTTCCCCCTTCCCATACCATATTTTGCTAGACCAGCTCAATGTAACGCATGTGTAGGGGTCATCCCTTGAGTGTTGGCCTTAAGAATAATAAAAAACTATTTTAACTGTTATTTTTCTTCTACAAAATTTTATATTTTTTACTTTTTCTTTAAATATTTAGTATTTGTCTGGTTAGCACTTATAAAAAATATTTTTTTTATAAATGCAACAATTTCCCATTCATTCATTTACTCATCTCAACGGTTTTCAGTAAATAATCTGAAAATTGATTTTGTTTTTAATACTCATGTCCCAGCAAAGATATAAATTTAATTTGTGTGTGTGTGTGTGTTTTTTTTTAATAACAAATACATGCATGTTTGCATAATAAAATAATAATTATTAAAAAAAAGAAAAAAAAAAAAGAAAATAATTATTAAAGCACTATTACAACTCTTTTATATGATACGATATTGTTTTTCTTTTAGCCCGATTGATTTGCATATTAATGAAAATGTTACAGCCATTTTCAAATGGTTAATTCAACCGCATTTGTATGGATAATTTTACACAATCATTTGCACACTTGTGTGGTCTACTTGTTGTTTTATGGTTTAAAGGGTAATGAATTAAAATGAACAGCAGTCAGTTGCACAAAATGGCTCAACATATTAGGGCTTTATTGAATATTAAATAATATCTGTTGAAATTGAAATTAATTGTACTGCTTGTTATTATCTTTTATTTATAATTAATAATAATTATAATACAGAGATTAAAAATATTTAAATTTGAACTGAAGCGCGATAAGTAAAATTTAAATTTTAAATATATTTTTTTAAATATTTTTATTTGCCATCTATTTTGTATTTTGCAACAATAAACAAATCATTTAAAAGTTAAATATTCACAGATGTTTCAAGCTCCATTGAAATTGAAACCAAAATACCAAATATTATACATTTCTATGCTATAATTTACATTACACTTATATATCTGCTTAATTTTTATTAGGAATGTTCACAACATATTACCCCTTCTATCTATGGCTTTCATTGCCCTCATCTAGTAAGGTAATTGCAAACACGTTAGAGTGATTGCTTAATCGTTCAAGTTATCGCGAACTAAAATTATTTATGTCATCTCTGAGTGATCCTGCCATTATCATTACCATATCAGTAGGTTTATATCAAGCACTACTCTCTCTTTCCCGTTTCCTATTACATATTTTCCTCGACCAGTACAATACACTACATGAGTAGGGGTTGTCCCCTGAGTGCTGGCCTTAATGAAAAGAAGTGTACTCGTATATTTAAAAGTTAATGAATATTTTCATTGGTCATATATTATGGAACATAAGTAATTGATTTAAGCATCTTAGACTGATAACGCTGCAAAATTTCAATACTATTATTACTAGCTGTACCCCAAAGTATAATACCATACATCCAGACGGGCCTCGTTATAGTTTTATAAAGTAAAACTCTATTATTTCAAGAAATTTCAGACCTGGGTCCCAACAGCCGCTTTGAGATTAAGGGGGTGTTGCTTAACATTTATATGATTTTTTTATGTCAGTCTTCTATCTATATGTATACTGAGGTGTTTAACCCTACTACTACGTTAGGGTCATTTTATGACCCAAATTGCATTTTTCCGGCGAGTAAAGAGAAAAAGACCTTTACAGAATGCATTACTTGTAATAATTATGTGTGTCCATCGCACCGAAACACCAAACATAAGTTTATATAAAACCTACTGCAATCATCACGAGTCTTCAAAACTTTTTTCTTTTGTAAAAATTAATATTTTTATAATAAAAATATATCGGGTCATAAAATGACCCACAACATAATATACGTAAGTTTTTTCTAACGTAGTAGCAGGGTTAATAAAGGGTTATCCATTTTGCGGTTTCAAAAATAAAGATAAATAAAACACATATAAAATATTTTTTTCATATTACTTTTTTATTATAAAGTTTAAACGTTGACATTATGTGTGAAACACTACATCATTTAAATGACCTCCACGCGAAGTGTTGCAAGCATTGATTCTTTTGAGGTACATAATTTTCGACCACTTCTTGACACATATTGGACGGTGTCTCAGCCATAACTTGACGAATGTTGGTTTTTAAGTGCTCAAGAGTTGAAAGTTTATCTGCATAAACAGGGTTTTTCGCGTAGCGCCACAAAAAAAGTCTAATGGTGTTAAATCGCATGATCTTGCTGACCAGTTGATATCACCACGACCAGAAATTACGTGGCCAGGAAATATCCATATTCCAAATAAAGCCATATTCGGACGAGTTTTGTGGCATGTGGCACCGTCTTGTTGAGACCACATATTCTTCAAGTCGTATTCTTCAATAGCAGGCAAAAAAGTCGATTATCATATGACCATAATGCTCCGAATTGATGGTGACAGTCGTTTCATCGTCGTTTTCGAAGAAGTAAGGTCCAATCACACCTTCAGACCAAAGAGCTTACCAAACAGTGACTTTTCTGGATGTAATGGCCTTTCTTCAATTACTTCAGGATTCTCAGAACCCCAAATACGACAATTTTGTTTAATAACATACCCACCGAGTAATAAATGTGCTTCATCGATGAAGAAAATTTTGTTCGAAAAATTGCCGTCCATCGCCCGTTGTTCAAGCACCCATTACACGTATCTGAGACGTTGTGAATGGTCAGTTGGATGAAGGTGTAGATCTAAATGCAAAATACGCCATAATGTGCCGTAAGACAGTCCTAATTCCTGAGAACGACGAGAAATCGACACATTTCACTTACAGCAGCGATATTTTCAGTGGAACGAGCGAAACGATAATGCACAGGCCTTATAATATTTGTAACCGCTTTCGAGACTTTTCACATTTCTTCACAATTTTGCAAATTGATTGCATATTGTCTAAATAAACTGGATCACAGTCAGCTGCCCTAAGGCTAAATGAAATATGAACATTGTTAAATATAGAAAATTTTAATTAAATACAAAATCTTTGTCAACTGCACATGCATGGCGTATAAGAATAGAATCCAATTTAAGCAGCGTTAAGACTAAACGCACTACCATTCTTCCACTTATAAGAGTACACAAAATGTTGGCAACTCAGATGAGTTGTAGTGTGTGTATACTTTTTGTCTGCACCCTACTCGTAATGAGATTTTTTTATGTAAACAGTATATTAATGTAATTTGAATAAAATCAATGAGTCAGTAAGTCGATGCAGGCAGTTTGAATACATTGAATTCGTACTCTTTTAAATTGGGTTATTGCAAGCCAATGCAGGTGGTGTTTGCGTGATGCACATAAAAAAAAAAAACAAATTGTCAACATAAGCAGAAAGCTAATTGACTCTTTTCGTATTCAATTCCTTATGTTTTGCAATTATGCTGACTTGGAATAAAAATAGCCAATAAGCTTTTTATTTTTATCAATGAAATTAGAATTGTTACGATTATTGAAAACCTGGGTGTTTTTTACAAGTTCTTAAAAATTGGCATTCTTATGCTCGATAAAATGCGGCTGGAGGGCTTAGCAAATACTCAATTTTAATAAGGTATTAAATTTTCTACAAAACTGTGGCCGTTTGTTAACATTTCTTTTAATGCTTTGGAAATCCCAGTTTGAACCCTTGTTAGATGTTTAATCAATTTCGTTTTGTCATACAACGTCTTTAGTTGATTACAAATAATTTCTATTGAATGTATTTAAACCATTTGAAAGGTGAAAATGATATCCATGAATGAGCTGTACAGTAGCGGAAGTGAATATGATTGCGACTTCAGCTACTTCACAGTTTCTTCCGACCTATACACTTCCATCACAATCATCAACTATTTCACTAATACTTTTCTCTAGAAATCATATGTAGGAATTAGTTGACCCCTTTGGCGTTGGCAAAATAAATTAAAATTAAATTAAATAAATTATTTCTAAGAAATATTTTTTTTTTTTCAAAATACTATGATACTCTTCACCGAACTGCAAACCTCAACATTGATATTAGCATTGAAGGTTTGCTAAGCAGAGGTGAATATGGTACCACCCAACGATTTTCAATGCCAATGTCTGCAATGTCTGATAGTTTTAATGAATGATTATTCGCCTTTTTCGGTATTTTAGTTTGATGGTTGGAGATAGGCACAATAGCCCCTGTACCTCCCACTTGAAGAACTTCTTAAAAAAATAAAATCGAAAACTATATGTGTTTTGCGGTACAAACATAGATCTATATATTTTAAAATTTCTTCAAATTCGGTACGTTATTTATAAAAAAAATTAGCCCCTATTCATAGTCATAAACAAAAGTCGATTCTTGCTCAAATAAATCTTTAAATAAAAAGCTCTTACTAAGGTTTTGGTATTCATAGTCCAATAAAAGTGTACTCTAAGTTGAGTTGGCTCTAAATATGTGTCAACTCTTATCAACGTTTTCTTAATTACGAAGTGGCTACGTTGAACAGCTGCTTTCGTTTTGTTAACATTAATATTTGTATGTTTATATCAGAGTAGGAAAATAAACAAGACTGAACGTTTGATCTCATTTTGTTATATGTTTGAGTAAAACAAAAATAAAACAGAAACAGTGAGAAAGATTGTCCCATTTAATTTTGTATATTGTTTTTGTTTTGAGTACTACAAATACACTAACTCAAATGTGCGTAGGTACAACAAAAAATGAATGAGAAGAAAACGGAAAAAAGATGAGAAAAAGAAAAGAAGAAGAGAAAAAAGAGCAAATTATACGAATGTGACCGAATAACAATGCAAGCACAAGAGCGAAAAGCTAATTGTTTCATTTGCGCTCTTTCTCATTTAGAAAGTATTTGTTTTGGTTTTGCTCATGTACAATACCATTAAAAAAATTTTGAAAAGTGTATAACTTTGTTGTAACTTTTGCGAAATGTTTTGTTTGTTTGCCCACTCTGGTTTATATTAATATAAATACACACACACTTTTAGAAAACACAAACCAACCCTGTCAGAAATTGGAAGATTATTTTTTCAAAAATTACCAAAATGAGTCTTTTAACACTCCCTTATGTGATCAAAAACTGATTAAATGTGCCGAATCATAAAATAATCGTGCAGACGTTCGAAATATGTTGTATTATTTTGTGTCGTATTTTATTATTTTCTTCTGCATTTCGTTATAATGGGATTTATTTAATTTGATAGAATAAGAGTAATGCAATTTTTGTGATGTCGTGGTATAGTGGTTAGACGCTCGCACAGAAATTAAAACGACTGAGGTTCAATCCCAGCGAAGGACAAAAATTTTAAAATAAAATTTGCTGTATTTCTAAATTATAATTTAAAAAAATAAGAGGTTCCACATTCCAAGAAGTCTTCAAGAAACCGTTGCTTACATTCCAGTCTTTTCCACCAGAAACTTGCCTCATCAATAAAAAGGCGCATAATATATATTACAAAAAAGAATTCCTTAAGTTGAGCTTGTGGTGCGGTTGTGCACTTAAGGTATTTAAATATTATGAATTTGTATTTTTATAAATTTTTAAATAAAATACAATATTTTTATTATTGTAAAGATAATAAAAAGGTAAGTAAAACTCGTTTAGTGTGCGGAGTCACAAATGACTCATTCAGCGGAGTCGCGGCAAGGGTACAATTTTGTCCCAAACATTCGTTTTCGACTCAGAAATGAGATCATAAGTGACTATTTTAATCACCCAGAGGAGTAAAAAAGACTCTAAATTGGCCAAAAATGCTGACTGGGAAAAAAGAAGTTTAAACAGAAAAAATAAATAATTACATACATACATACATAACTGGCCTTTACAACCCTGTGTCAGGATTACGGCCTAGCTTCTCGCAGCACTCATGTTGTGTGTGTCAATTTTTATCCATGAGTACCGGGACCTACAGTTTAAAGTCGACTCCGAACGACAGACTTTAGAAGCTTGTTCATGGCAATTAGTTACTCTCAGAGCTTTTGCCAGAAGACTGCTGAGAGGTAGTCGTCGAAAGAAATCTTTTTTTCATATTTCTTTTTTTTGAAGATGTCAGAGCCTGGAGTCGAACCTAGGGCCCATGTCTTAGCCAACACACTAACCACTAGACCACGGCGACTACTAATAAATAATTATCATTTATAAAATAATAAAAAAACTTGAAATGAGAAATTTTAACCGCATATTTATTGATATATTACTTCAGTTTTCATTTATTTAAAACTCTTGAAGTTTTAATTATTTTTGGATTTCATTCAATAAAACAATCGTCATAATCATCAATAAATGCAAAATCTCCGAGCATTTTTTATCTTTCACAAACTAATGCCTTGCATTAAAGTAGGCAACTGTGTTGTTTAAAATGCTAAAAACAGGTTTTGCTGGTTTAAAATTTAGAGTCGACTTTTATGTCAAAAGTATACTTCAAGTTATTTATGAATGAGTTAAAGTCGACATATATAAGTCTGCTCTAATTCTCTTAAAGTTGACTTTATTTTTGACTACGAATGCGGGCCATTTTCTTTTGGGTACCCTTAACGATTCTCAGACCACTAAAGTTCATGAAAATTGGTCGACCTATTTCGGAGCAGTTTGGCAACAAACACCGCAATACCATTAGAGAGAGAGAGTTACATTCATAAATCAATCTTTTAATTGAAATCATTGCAAAAATAATCCCAATTTGTTATACAGATTTCAGTTTTCTTCAAATATAATATGCTATGAAAAATGTTACAATTTCTTTTCATTAAAATTTTTGTTTTGTAACGAATGCTTTAAAATATGAAAAACTTCTTCTAAATACATTTTTATTTATTCTTTTTGTACTCTAAATTTAAAATTTTTTTAAATTCTTTTATACTTAAATTCATATGTTTTTTTATTTGTTTAAATTTATTTATATTTTTTTTAACTTACCTTCAACTGGTATGTCATTGTCATTATTTTTATATATTTTTGTTTTACAGTAAAAAAATAAAAAATTTAATACATTGTATGTATGTATGTATTAAATAACAATATTTTTGTTTTCTATACATACTTTTTCATGTTGGTTTACTATATTTCTCCACTTTTCACTTATTTTAGAATTAATTTTTTTGTCTATTTTTCTATTTTCTTTTTTTTCAATTTTAGAGATGGTTTATCTCATTCAGCACATCCAATGTCTGAAATGAAAAAATTGGAAATCCTGCGCAACATTACTGATTTGCTTGGTCGAACATTTTCATCGCAATTTGTATTTCCGGTATTAGGACATGAAGATGGTACAACAACGAATTTCCGGCACATGGGCGAACTGTGGCGACATTGGCTGCCAACTGAAGCATTGCATACATTTGAAAAAGGTAAACAAAAACAAAAAAATAAAAAAACTGTTGTAAAAGGAAACTTCTTTATAAATGAAAAATACCACATGAATAAACGAAAATACTAAAAAACTGAATTTTTGTCAAAATTTTATTTTGTCGTTTTATTTTTTTTATTTTGTTGTTTTTTTTTCAGATTTTTTTAACAAAGTAAACATTTTTCTGTCACAGTATATTTACTGACGCTCACTACTTTTCATATACTCGTACCTTAAAATGCTTACGTTTTTAGTTACCGATTTATTTTTACACTTAAATAAAATAAGATTTTATTCAATGGCTAATAATAATCCAAAATAAAAAAAAAAAAATAAAAAAATTAAATTAATGTTTTCATTGTAACTCAAAAAAATTAAAAGTATTTGCTTGACCTGCATTCCTTATAAATCCATTATTGGCTCGTGGCCAACTCAGACAATTTAGTTCAAATAAAACAAATTTGTTTTAATATTTTTAGTCAAGACCTAAACCACTTAAACTCGGCTAGAGTAACGCTACTAAACTAAGAACAATTATAACAACATGCCTTTAAAGTGTCCAATACTAAAAGTCTATTTTATTTTAAATTTATTCCTCATTTTGTGAACTTTAAATGTTTCTCCTTTTATATACACAATATATGAAATGTATTGCTTTGGGGATAAGCATGTCTCTATGGCCATTTCGTCTTTGCTTAAGAGACTCGTCAGGAGACATGCTTATCCCCAAAGCAATACATTTCATATATTGTGTATATTAAATGTATTTGCCTATATGGCGAAAAATATTTTTTGTTTCTCCTTTTTCTATTTTTGAAAATATGGCAATATCATTGTAAAAATCAGTTACTTAAACTATGCTCACACATACATAAGCCTTTATTAAAACATTTACGCAATTAAGACCTTAATTGAGCTTAATATTTCATGTAATTTATTAATAACTTACACAATTAGTACCTAATTGCACCACTAGTTGAGTGAAATTATAACTGAAACACTGTGTTAAAAACGTTTAAAAAAATTGCAACAAAAATTTATATATACAAATAAATTTTAAAAAATTAATTTTTTTTATTTGAGACCAATACTCAGGGGTAAAACCCTACTACATAAATGCAGTGCATTGTATTGGAATTTGAAAGGACAGTACATTATGGCAACAGAACATACTTATATTTTTGTTTTATCTTATATTACTATTAAGCGACTTAGGAATTAAACAAATTGTTGTAAATTGATCATTCGAAGGCCAATTGTATACCTTCAGCCTTGAATGATCAACAGCAATTGCCTCATCGTTGCATGGTGATTGTATGGTGAGTGCCTTCGCTAAGTAGATTTAGTAGGCTTAGATGTTATCTGCTACTTCCCAATAGGAGGCGCTTTTCTCCTGATCATTCGTTTTTTTTTTGTTGACATTGGTTAAGGTGGAATAGAGTGGAATGTCGGGGAGCGGTTTCTTTGTAGATGATCTTTTTGGAGGGAGCGGGGGGGGACCTCTTATTTTTAAATTATAATTTTGAAAAAACCGCGAACTAACTTTTTTATTTTTCACCTTTGCTGGGATTTGAACCTGGGCCTTTAGAGTTTTTTGTGCGAGCGCTCTAACCACTATACCACGCACCCCCCACCCCCCCCCCCCCCCCCCCCATTCAAAAATCTGCAAACAACTTTTGTTTTTCAGATTCAGAAACTCAAGTTTCTACTCACAAAATTAAAATATTTCAGCCAACAAATGCTAATTCAATTAAAGTCTAAACTAACTCAATTAAAATTTGTATATGAACAATAGATTTTCTTTGTACTACAATAGTTTTCCAGAACATATCCTAGGTTATGTAATTCACCCTACTGTTAGGTAAAAAAAACTTACGAATCTTAGTTACGGGATCATTTTGGCTCATATTATTCTGTTTTTGTAGTAATTGCTTGTTATAATTTGAAAATGTATATATTATGCACCCAGTTTGTCTTTAAAGTGTTTTAATGTGTTTATCATTTATTTCTGGGATTCCCCTTTGTAAGTTTACCTATCATTCGCGGTAGTTAACTTCAGTTTATGTTCAGTGTCTGACTTGTTTACTATCCTAAAAAAATGGAAATCAAACATTAACTTACTTACTTACTTACTTAGCTGGCCATAACAACCCGTTAACGGGTTTCGGCCTGCCTCAACACTAGTCTCCAGGCGTCTCTGCTAAGCGCACGCCTTCTCCAGTTGGTCACACCAATTGATGACAGGGCTCCATCTACCTGGTCTTTCCAACGTAAACATGGACGTCCTCTACGCCGACGTCCAGTGACCTTCGCATCGAAAACCTTTTTCGCTGGAGCAGATTCTTCCATCCGAACAACATGGCCGAGCCAGCGCAGCCGCTGGATGTTAATGCGCTGGACAACATCTACGTCGCCGAGGAGCTCATACAGCTCATAGTTGGTCCTAATGCGAAACTCATCGCCTTGCTTCAGTGGACCAAAGATCTTGCGAAGAATTTTTCTCTCAAACACTCCCAGTACCGCTGCATCGGCACAAGACAGCGTCCATGCTTCCGCACCATAGAGAAGCACCGGAAGAATAAGCGACTTGTAGAGTGTTAATTTCGTCGCACGAGAGAGGTCTCTGTTACTAAACTGCCTACCGAGACCGTAGTAGCACCTGTTGGCCAGTGTAATTCTTCGCTTGATCTCCAGACTGACATCATTCTTGCTGGTAATGGCGGTGCCAAGGTAGATGAACTCCTTGACCACATCGAATGTATAGTTGCCGGCTGTAACCTGGGAGCCGATACGATCAACGTCCCTACTCGTCGACAACATGTACTTCGTCTTGCTCTCATTTACCGCCAGACCCATTTTTGCAGACTCTCGTTCAATAGCATTAAAGGCTGCGGTGACATCTCGCTTGGTATGCCCAATGATGTCTATGTCGTCGGCATACGCAAGGAGCTGGACACTTTTATTAAAAATAGCGCCATTACGATGCACACCTGCCTTTCGCAAAACGCTCTCCATGACGAAGTTGAAGAGGTCGCAGGATAAGGGATCGCCTTGTCTGAAACCTCGCACGGTATTAAAAGGCTCGGAGAGGTCTCTTCCTACCTTGACGGAGCTGCAGGAGTTGCTCAGCGTCATTCTGCATAGCCTTATCAGCTTAGCAGGAATACCAAGCTCAGACATTGCGGCATAAACGCGATCCCTTATTGGGCTATCGAAGGCTGCCTTATAGTCGACAAAAAGATGGTGTGTGTCGACTTGACTTTCATGGGTCTTCTCCAGGATTTGGCGCAGTGTGAATATCTGGTCAATGGTGGACTTACCAGGTCTGAAGCCGCACTGATAAGGTCCAATCAGTGAGATGGCGAATGGCTTCAGTCGTTCACACAATACGCTCGTAAGAACCTTATATGCGATAGGGAGGAGGCTTATACCCCTGTAGTTGGTGCATATCGTGGGATCTCCCTTTTTCAGGATGGGACAGAGAGCACTAAGATTCCAATCGTTGGGCATACTTTCCTCCAGCCATACTCTGCAAATGAGCTGGTGCATGCACCTAACCAACTCATCGCCTCCATACTTGAAGAGTTCAGCTGGCAAACCATCAGGTCCAGCTGCTTTGTTGTTCTTCAGTCGCCATATGGCAACCTTGACCTCTTCATGGCTGGGGGACGGGATCTCGACGTCGTCGTTAATGATTGGGTCCGGCACAGCATCTCTAGAGGCGGAATTTGTGTCGCCATCGCCCTGCAATAGATTAGAGAAGTGCTGTCTCCATAATCTTAGTGTTCCTTGTGCATCTGTAACCAGGTTACCATGTTCGTCTCTGCAGAAGGTTGCTCCGGGCTTTAAACCAGTAGTAAGACGCCTTATCTTTTTATAAAAATTTCGAGCATCATTTCTACTCCTGCACATCTCGATTTCCTCACGATCACGCCTTTCTTGCTCTCTTTTCTTCTTTCTAAATAGGCGTCTCTCTTCCCTCCTCTTTTCTCTATACGCCTCCACCGTTGCTCTTGTAGAGGTGGACTGCAATGTTCGTCTATAGGCAGCGTTCTTTGCTGCAGTGGCCTCACGGCACTCTTCATCGTACCATTGGTTTCTGCGGGGAGGACGCTCAAAACCAAGAACTGTTTCGGCAGCGCTGCGCAGAGAGTGAGCGATGTGAGACCACTGTCCACCAATACTTTCGAGAGAGGATGGGATGTAATTCAGCTCGTTAGAAAGGCGATCGGAAAACGACCTGGCTGTCTCTTGTGATCGCAGCTTTTTGATGTCCAGCTTCCCTTGCACACTAGAACGTGTCGTATTCGACGCGCATATACGCAGTCGCATCTTGGCTGCGACAAGATAATGGTCCGAGTCGACATTTGGACCTCTAAATGTGCGCACGTCTAGTATGCTGGATACATGCCTTCCATCAATCACAATGTGATCGATCTGGTTGTTGGTAGATCGATCAGGAGAGAGCCAGGTGGCCTTATGGATATCGAGATGCTGGAACCTGGTGCTACAAACTACCATGTTTCGCGCCGCGGCGAAATCGATCAGTCTCATGCCGTTCAGTGAGGTGGAATTATGAAGACTGAACTGTCCGACAGTGGGGCCAAAGATACCTTCCCGTCCAACTTTCGCATTGAAATCGCCGAGGACAATTTTGGCGTCATGTGCCGGACACCTATCGTATACGTCCTCGAGCTTTGCGTAGAAAGCATCTTTGACCGCATCATCCTTCTCTTCCGTCGGGGCGTGCACGCAAATAAGGCTGATATTATAAAACTTTGCCTTTATTCGGATCGTAGCAATTCTTTCGTTCACGGGGGTGAACTCCGAGACAAGATGGCGAAGTCTCTTACTTACTACGAATCCGCAGCCAAATTCGCGTCTCTTGTCATGGCAGCTGTAGTAGATGTCACATGTTGCTTGCCTCGTACAACCTTGTCCTATCCATCGCATTTCCTGGATGGCGGTGATGTCAGCCCTGCATTTTGTGAGAGCATCCGCCAATTGGATAGAGGCACCCTCCCTATAAAGGGTTCTCACATTCCAGGTGCATATCCTTAAATCATAGTCCTTAAAACGTTTGCCAAGTTCGTCAACATAAAAGGGGGTCCGTTTAGAGGCTATTGTTTTTGCTTTCATTGAAGAACGTTTTTACGTGGTGGGTTTCAAGCCCTACGCACAACCCAAATTTAAAGTCCAGGGGATTGGACAATCGCCGCATACATTAGTTAACAAGCTAGCGGGTGCTAGTATGTCATCCAGGAGGGCCGCGTGGAGGCTGTATGTCGACTTGAATACAACGGGAACAAGGATCGTTCTGGAGGCCGCCAGGTTGACCCCAATCAGAGACTTTGCCTTGTCCGAAGTATCCCATCCATCCCTCAAACAAACAAACATTAACAGCAACAAGAAAACGTGGAACTTGCAGCTGCTGTAAAACTAAGTGCGATAGCAAATGCATCATATGCAACAAATTTCTATGTAAATTGGAACGAAAGATCATTGGCTCATCATATAGTGAGAAGATTAAATAAAAAAAACAATAACGGACCAAAATGGTCTGAAACCCAAGATTCGTAATTTCTATTTTTCTAACTTCCATTTTATTATTCCTGGTTGAAAATTTTTCAGGAGTAATAAAATTTAAAAATATCCCAATAGCAAACGTTTTAAGTTGATATGTTGCAATATTTCTTAGCCAAAGCAAAAACAGAACAAAAATTGACCGAAATGGTCTAAACCTAACAGCAGTTTTAATAGTAAATTATTTTTAATAAAAGCACATTCCGAGTAATTGTTTATTAAAGAATTTTAAAATAAGAATCTATGTCAATTATTTACTTCAAAAATTATCTGCTTTTAACATAAATTTTTCTCAGTGTATTTACACTAACTGATTTTTATATACATACATACGTAAATAATCTGTTCATGTACTTACATGAATACTATATATAAAAAGATTATATTTTTAAGAAAATAAAAATTGGTTACTAACGTTGTCGTTGGCTTCATGCATACTTTGTTAGTGGTAATGCTGATGCTGTTGTTGCTACTGTTACCATTATTGCTATTAGTGTTTTTGCTAAGAGTGTTGAAGTCAGCATCAACTTTGGTTAAAAGGTATTCAATTGCAAAGTGCCTCTAACGGAAATTGATTTTGTGTATTGTACTCGTACACTTACATATATGCTTCATGCATACACACATTTTCAAAACGTTAAAAACGGAACAAAACCAAAAAAATACAAATGAATGGTCTTAAAAAAGTTTAAAAGGCTTGATAAATTCGATAACAAACAAAAAAAGAAAAAAAAAATATATATATACATACTATATATGTATATAAATGGTTGAAAAATTGGACAACCTTCGAAACTGTGCTACTGCAACCATGCACTTAAATAAATTATAAAATGAGGAATCTTATTAAAGTGAATTATACAGTAGCCTTAACTTAAGTAAACATTTATTTTTAGGTTTTTTTTTTTGGGAATTACAAACATTCATACATATAATTAATATAAGTAAGATTTTAAAAATACATAAGTGCATAATGTGCATTACTTTAGTACTCTTAAACAAAATTAAACCGAATATGGCCAATTGCTGTTTGCTAAAATCTGGAATTTATAAGAAAACAACATGATATTTTATATTATTGTTATTTTTTTCTCATTTTTTTCAAAATTTAAATTACTATAGATTTGCAATTTATGGCAAATCTACAAAATTAATAAATTTCTATGTAAAAGCATACTCCTTTAAATCAAACGTAGTTGAGTAGTTGGGTAGTTGATTGAATACCAAAAGACTGTTGTAGAATTAAATTAGTCTAGAGCTATGATATTAAAATATTTAACGCGATATAAAACTTTTAATGAAACTCTATATCAGTGATTCGCAACCAATGTGCCGCGGAACTTTTGTGTGCCTTAAAATTTTAAGTGTGCCGCCAAAAAGAAAAATAAAGTTTTACAGCGTGTGCTGGAATTAAAAGACAAAATGAAAATGTTTTTTGAACGAGATAAAAATTGGCTTACTTATCAGACATTTTTGTTATATCTATTTTTAATAAAAATAAATTCAAGTATACAAGGGCCTAATGAAAATATCTTAAACTCAACCGTTAAGCTGGCGGGATTCCAAAAACAAATAACTTTATGGAAGAATAAAGTTCAGAAAGGCAATTTAAAAAAGTTTGAGTCAGTACCAAAAGGCTGTTATAAAACTAATAAAATAATTGTTATTGACCATTTGACAAAGTTAGAGAAAATTACTCATTATAGCCCAAAATTAAATATAAAAAAATTGGATTGGGTTCGTAATCCATTTCTCATAACGGATACTTGTGTATTTGACTTCAATTTGAATAAAGAGAGTGAACTCCTTTTGCTTTCCAATAATCGAGATTTATTTTTAAAGCATTCAGAAGAATTACTTCAAATTGGACTAACATAAGATAGCTAAAAAAGCTTTGAATATATTATTACAATTTTCCATATTTACTCAGTGTATTATATTAAGTACATAAATAATTTTTAATCTTACGAGTACATATCTTCTGTGTGTGCCGCTAAAATTTTAAATTGTTAAAAGTGTGCCACAACAAAAAAAACAGGTTGCGAATCACTATTCTATATATTTGACTGGGCTAAAAAAATATAAAAAATATTGAAAACTTATACGTCAACATATTAGACCAAAGGATATAAAACATATAACGAAGCTAATTAACGGCCAGTATGTAAAGTACAAATGTTCCAGTTATCTTCTGATATATAAAATTCTCATGTCGCGGTGTTTGTTGCCAAACTCCTCCGAAATTACTCGACCGAGTTTCATGAAATTTTGTGTGCATATCGGGTAGGTCTGAGAATCGGTTAACATCTATTTTTCATACCCGTAAATGTTTAGCTGGCCCGCCCCAAGGGAAAATTTATACCTCACCTAAATAACGTACTCACTTCGATGAAAATTTAAACTAGATAGATCAGCGTACCGTAGAGCATATATGGTTTACGTGCAAAGGCTACTTATTCCTATCCCCAACTAATAAATTAATTTTGATTAGATTTTATTGGTGTCTTAACACAACTTTAGATTACAAATGTAAGTTTTCACATCTATTTTTTATACCATTAAATGTAAAGGTGCCCGCCCCAAGAGGAAATTTATGCCTCACCTAAATAACGTACCGACGTCGATATAATTTTAAGCTAGATAATATATATCTGCGTATTGTAGAAATTATATAAATAGTTTAGGTTTTTTTTTATTAAGTGGTACTTAGTGGGGGCAATACAGGGGATATTTCTCCCTATAGCCATCTATCAAACTGAAGTACAGAAAATGGCGAATTAATATTATTAGTAAAGCAGACATTGATTGCTCATATGAAGCTTGACTTTTGCAGTTCGGTGAAGATTATCAAATATATTTGAAATAAAAAAATATTTCCTAGAGCAAATTTATATGGCAAAACAACGTTTGCCGGTCAACTAGTTATAATATGAAATTATAGGCCAATAGTACTTGTTAGAAGGCTAAATAAATTTTTTATTTGTCTCCGTGGCTTAGTGGTTAGTGTGTTGGCTTACTAAGACGAGAGTGTACAAGCCACGGTTCAAGCAAAGCAAAGAAATTAAAAAAAAAATATTTCTTTCGGCGACAACCTCTCAGCAGTCTTCTGGCAAAAGCTCTGAAAGTAACTGATTGCCATGAACAAGATTCTCAAGTCTGTTGTTCGAAGTCGACATTAAACTGTAAGTCCCAGTACTCATGGATAAAAATTGACACACACAACATGAGTGCTGTGAGAAGCTAGGCCTTATTCTTGACACCTGGTTATTTAGGCCAGTTATGTAGGTATGTATGTAATCAATTTACAGGAAAGCAAATGTTTAGGGAATTTTGTGAATCATTTATATAGATTGTATAAGCAATAATCTGCACTGTCTAGTCCTATACATTGATTTGAGCAAAACTTTGGATACACTTGCTCACAAAAAGCTAATAAATATATTTAAAAAAAGTAGATTTGGAGGTAATGCATTAAATTGATTCAAAGGTTATCTTAAGTTGAAAAATGTTCAGGTTAAATTCAGTGATTTAGTGAGAGATGAAATTACAACCCAATATTTTCCATATTCCAAAGGAATCAAAAACTGCTTAATTTAGTGTGCATTGAAAGAAAACACATATGTATATGCAAATACCTTTGCAAATATTGTCGCCAATGAAAAAACTAAACCATTACTAAAGCCATACAGCAGCAACTAAACATAGAAGGACAATGGCATAATAAATAATTATTAATGCGTCATTATTACAAAGAGTAAAGCACCTAAAATGGAACTTTCTGCTACTCCAAAGTAATTTAATGTTCCCTCATACACTATGTTATTTAATTAGATTGCCTTTGTACCTTCTGTTTTCAAGTACATTTGTAACCACTGCAGCTCGTTACTTTTTATTCCATACATAAACAGTTTTTTCAACAGATATCACCTCTATTGACAGTCTAAAGTGCTGTTCTGAAATCAAGAAATATTACCACCAGCTGTTTTTTTTTCCAATGGCTTTCCGCTTACCCAAAACATAATTTACCGTGAATTTTAATGAATGTTTTTACGAAAACCTACTGGCTATTTTATAGGTAGCAAATCGTTAAACTTGTTTGTACTCTCAGAACTATTTGCATAGAATACAGTCGAAACTCTCTATAACGAATTCCAAGGGACTGGATATTTACTTCGCTATAAAGAAAATTCGCTATATGGAAAAGAAAAACAATATTGTTCCTTTTAACATTTTTTATTTGTAGTAGTCAGTTATTTTGGTTTAAAGTACATTTTTCCACTTTTCTTCTTCAATGCAAAGGCAAACGGATAGCGACTGCAAGAAATGTGAGAGATGGTAATGATTGCAGTTGTCACTTGCCTAGCTCGGTGGTTCTCCCACTTTTAATTTTATGGTAAAAAAACGATTCAAAGCATCAGTCTCTGCTTGTGCGTTGTGAAAGCAACAAAGTAGACATAGAGCAAAAATAACAACACGAATAACACAAAGCGACATAGATTTTTTTGTGTGCGTGCGTTCGGTTTTACCTAATTCGTTATATGGAGATTGAAAACGCTCCAATCTTGAAGCTACGGTCGCAAAAATGCTTTGTTATAAGGAAATATTCGCTATATGGAAATTCGTTATATGGAGATTATAATACACTCAAAGTAGACCCAAGACACAGTGTTCTTATAATTGCTTCGCAATAAAGAAAACTTCGTTATACAGGAGTTCGTTATAGAGAGTTTCGACTGTATTTGAGAGATTGCAAAATTTTGTGATTGTCAAAAATGTTTGCATTAAATTTAATTGCAATCAATTCGAGTGGAATAAAGTTTTTGTCGAAATCAAACTTCTTTAATCAGTTCATGTGCACTACCAACTATAGTAGAGGCCTAAAGAAAAAAATGTGCACTTGAAAACTAAGAGTTTTTCTAATATATAATTTAAAAATTTTTCGTAATCATAAGACGCAAAATCACTAATAAAATTCTCTTTCATTTAGTCCACATCGGTGTAATAAATCCTCAGATCAGCTGGACTAGAAATTTTCTCTACTCAACATGGCTTTTGGCATTTATAGGATCGCTATTCTGAATTTGTTGGACAGCACTGTTATAGTGTAGAAGCAATTATTAATGATTTCAAACTGAAAGCTAATTAAAATTTTGAATGCAATCAAAGAGAGAGTTAGCCATTAATAACATGAAAGCATATAAAGCCAATTAAATGGATTGCAATATTTTACAAATCTGTTGTTTTTGGCAATATCCCGGGGACAAAAACGAAATAATATTTGTATTTCCTAGAAAAATATTTTGATTTGTAGAACAACTTATATTTTATGTCTCGTAATTTCAAAATAATGTTTTTGTAGTAAACAAACTCATATTGATTTAAGAAGAAAAAAAAATTTGAAAGGAAAAGAAAATTAAATGAACTAATCATAAATAAGAAATATTTTGTATTGTTGAGTGCAGCATATGAAATATTGGCAAAAAAAAATTGTACATAAAACCCACGTGTGTAGAGAAAAACCTAACATTTACAAAAATTTCTTTAAAAAAAACATATTTGATATCCAACGAACTTCACATAAAGCGTCAAAGAGCTTACAAGTACCTTTAAGGAATTGAAGAGAACATTTTTTAAAATTGTAAACTAACACATACACATGCATATATTTGTATACAGGTATACACATGCATGTATTGTTGATCAATAATTTGCAATTTCAAATTCAATCATATTTGAACAGTTTGTTTACATATCGTCGCCCCGAAGTTATCTTGGCGTAACTCCTTTATCGAGTAGTGTAAAAATTTCTTGGGTCATAAAGCAAACTTTTGAAGGTTTAGAAAAAAAATCCAATGTTTGTGAAATATTTCAAGGCACAACATGATAACATTTTCTTTTTACACAATTATGTTGACGTATGTATATACATACTATACTCTTACAATACATACTCTTAAGCAAAATTCGTTCATTAAGTAATTATTTTAAAACTAGCTTAAACCCGGCGTGCTTCGCTACCTACCTACCATTATCATTTGTCCACATTTTTTGACTGATGATTTTTAGTACTTACGGAGTAATTCAGAACAAATTCAAAAACTTTAACTGTTACTTCTATTGAACTCAATAGTTAGTTTGTTTGAAAACTACCACGTCTACTAATCCGCTTTTTTTTCTACTGATAAATTTTAATGACTACGAAACCAATCATACCAAATTCAGGAACTTTGACTCCAACACTTCTGAAGATACGTACATATGTATATAGAAATAAATATTTTACTTGTATGGGAGGTGTCACACCCACTTGTCAAATTATGCCCACTTTCTGACTGATGATTTACCTTGTCATTCAGACCCAATTCCGAAACTTTAGGGGCAAAATTTTCTTTCCGCAAAAAACTAAGTTGTATCACGACGATCATTAATATAATTTTCTATAAATGAGGAGGGATATAGACAGCTGAGAAAATTTCCTTTAAAATAAGCCCTCTTCCAGCATTACAGGTCAACTATTCACCAATTGCAATGAATACTTCAAAAAAAATAGCATTATTTTCGGATGACCTGAGAACCAAATTTTCTCTTAAAATACCGGAAGCTCGATTTTAATTTTTGAACCATGGTTTCTTTGTCAAAAGTTCTTAGAATTTCCCCTAGATTACGATTTTGCTATACGCTTAGTAGGCAAAAAAATTAACCCACCCTAATACATACATTTCTAAGATTGAAAGAAGTTCATAGCCCTTTAATGGAAAGCTTTTTACTTTTTGGGTTCTTGACTGTCAACCAACTCTCTTTTCGTTGAATAAAACTCAACCTCTTATATATGTATTTACTTTCATCAACTCGATGAGAATTATACTACACTATGATGTTGTTAATAGGTTAATATACAGGAATGTTGTTAATAGGTAAATATGTACATAAAAATATAAAGGCATGTAATGTGACGTCACGTCACAGTATAAGCAAAATAAAAAAGATTTTTCTAGATAAAAGGAATAATATGCAAAATGTCTTCAAGTATCTTCCCCATAATTACTTATATTTCCTTCGAAACTATATATTATTTTATATTTCATTCAGAAAAATTTTCAAACCAAAAATGTATTACTGAATTATCCATCGATTGTGTATTAATATTTTGAACAGCAAAGGTACTAAAGATTCATTGTATATATAAGTACTCAACCAATTAAATAATTATTTAATAATTTTTAAAATTTTAGAGATAAAAACCTGGGCCTTTCAACCAGATCTATAGATCTTAGAATTTAACCCTAAATTGTGGTCATAATTCATTTTTTGATATTGTTAATACAACTTCGAGTTAACGATATGTGTTTAATTTTTTTCTTTTATTTCCTTTTTGTTTTTTTTTTTTTTTTTTTTGATTCTACTTTTGCTTTGTGACTTCAACATTCCTGTATTTACTTCCTGGTTTCCTACATTCCCACTTTTAGTATACTTGTATGAATTCAATTCTAGTTTGTATGTGTGTTTCTTTTATGTTTCAGGTGGCTACTATTCAATTGAACAAACAAAAAGTCGTCTTCGTATTATTGCATTGAATACAAATTTCATGAGGCATGATCCAAAATATTCCCAAAGTCATTTGGCAGCCGTACGACAACGTATGCCTTCAAATTCTATGAATTCTGTTGGCAGTATGGGTGGTGGTATTGGTAGTGGTAGCATTAATGGAGGTGTTATGGGTTCTGACTCAACAGAGTACAGAAATTATTATTACCACCACAATAATATGCATCAACATCATGGTCATGCAAGTGACTGGTCATCATCCGGCCATGGTTATGGTTATAACAGTCATCATCGTGGTATTAATGTTATGCCTGGGGGTATGCATTACAATATGGATGGTGGTGGACGTGTTAGTGCATTATCAGAGTTTGAAAATCAAGATACAGAAAAACAATGGATTTGGTTGGAAGAAGTTCTGTCTAAATCGAAAACCAACAAAGAAACGGTAAGTGATTTTTAATTAATACTATAAAATTATTTTCTTTTACGAGAAGAAAGAAACTAAAAGTGCTTGATGATATATAACGATAGTTTGAATGGCAGAAAAATTAATAACAAAACAAAAAATTGTCATAAAATATTCATGAAGTAATTTCCAAGAAATCGGAAAAATATTAAAAACGAGTAAAAAAGTAATTTGTTAAATTTTTAGCCTTGATTTATTATTTAATTTCCTTTTTATTTAAAAATATCAAACTAATGACAGAAACTCTGAAACTATTGACGCAAAGCATTTAATTCAGCATCCATTCAACCCAACAGTACGAAATTGGGCACTGTATTGTAGTTTTAGACAACAATTCATATTTCACCATAGCCATTTGTGATTTTCTAGGCATTAGAGAATAGTTTTTAATAGTAATTAATTGCTGTCGATCACACAAGAACCAATTTTTTAGTGTTATACGTCTTTTGGCTATGGGGTTAACCATTTCTCTATGGCCATTTACTCTATGCTCAAGACAGTCGTCAGGGGATTTTTCTCTAAAATATGGTGTAAAAACTGTAAACTCTTATGTCCAAAAAATTATACACTAAATGAGAATTATATCACAGTTTTGTTTGGAGAAGTATACATACATGACTCTGCTATTGTTTTTTATGATGTTTTATGTTTGTATATTTGCGTGTGGGTGTGAGTATTTGTGTGACATAAATAAAATTTGGTTTTTGTAAATCGTTTTGTTCGCACAGTCAGAAAAATTCGTCAGCGAAATTTTCAAACAAAAATCGCGCACGACAGGTTGAATGACAATCTCACTGAACTTTTCGTCGACCACACAGTGTACGAACAATGAAAGCATGCAGTTCATATTCTGTTCATCATCGAAAATTTCAAGAAAATATATTACAAATCATCATACACGAATACCTCCGCGATATTTTCAACAAGCGTTAGTAACATGTCTTAAGACATTGTCGTACAAGATGTTGGTGCCAACTTGGAATTTTCTATAAAAATAAATGAATGGTTTTATTTATTCATTTGAAATCTAAATATCTGAACGGACTTTCTCGAAATTTCTACAGTAGCTCTTATATGTCTTACAAAATGTTCAGCTGGACATTGCTGTATTTATATAGAGTACATATTTGTTTTCTATATCACTATGGCCACAGTGAGAATTTCTGAATATGGTTTGAACAGAATTAGGAGAAATTGGATATTGGATTAATGTTGATTTTTAATAAATGTTGGCTAAATTTTAAAGGCCGATGTTGATTTTGAATAGAATACAAATTATTTACAATAGGAAATTATTGTCATTTCTTTTTATTATGATAATTTGAAGTGGTTCAATTATGTATGGAATAAAATATCGGCCAAATGACCGCCATGACCTCAGGGGCACACCTCCATCCGATGGTCCACATTTTCGATAACGCAAAAGCATAATTGAGATTCTATGCCGTTAATGTGCCGAAATATCTCATTCTTTCGTTCTTGAATTGTTGCTTGCTTATCGACGAACAACTTTTCTTTCAAATAACCCCAAAGAAGGAAGTCCAACGGTAACAAATCAAAATATCTTGGCGACCAATTGACATTACCACTATGTGAGATAAAACGGCCATTGAATCTGTAGCACAAAAGAGTTATGTGCCTAGTGGCACCATCTTGTTGAAACCACATTTCGTCCACATCATAATGCTCATCAACGCCAGGCGTGAGAGGTGCAATTGCTGGGCACGATTACGAGCCACACTATGGCGAACAGCAGCAATATTTTCCCCAATACGAGGTGTACGAGCAATCAATTTTGTTTTTACATCTCCTATAGGCCCGGTTTGCTAAAATTTTTGCACCATTTTTCCGATTGTACGCACATTTGGACGATTAGATTGATCGAAAAAATCACGATATGCACTTTGATTTTAACGCCTGAATAACATTAACGCGCTGCTCGATTGTGTATCTTTCCATGGTTCAACTTAAGTTAGTCTAAAATTGAGAAATGCCAAATGAAATGCAGAAGAAAACTTGACGTTTAGGTGTGGTGCACATTCAACAGCCGCCCTTAAAATTTAATCACCCGAAGTATCTTGAGAACGGTAATAATTAAAGTTTAATATTGGGTACAAACAACTTCGTCAATCAAATAATGGGTGATGTTGGATTTTTATACCTGCCCATCATCAGGTTAGCGCCCCTCCTTACACTCTCCATTGCAATTTTTTTGTTTTTGACTTCTATCAATTCGTCTTAAAATAAAACAATAATGGCTACTGTAATGTTGAAGTTACTATTTTATTTTTAATTTTTGGAAAAAGTATATTAAAAATGTAACCAAAAATTGGTCATCAGGATAGCGCTATTTGCGATAATTTCAATATATTTTTGCCAAGTATTGCATAGAAATATGTCAAATAAGCCCTCAATAAACCTAAAATATTTTTTATGAATACGGGCATTAGTTTTTTCAGCAAAAAGAATGCTTTTTATTGCCAGTATGATATTTTGAAAACTTTTAAATGAAATTAGTAATGTGTGGTTCTGCCCTTATTTGAAATAACCTCGAAAATTCGATTGGGAATGGAATTGTACTGACTTTCAATGTAATTCAATGAAATGGTGGACCAATCGTGTTTGATGCCTTCAATTAGTTCTGTTTTTGTGCTGTATTGCTTTTCGGACTCGTATACTTTCCTAGCCAACCAACCCCAGACGTTCTCGATTATATTAAGGTCGGGCGAGTATGGTGGCCACTTAATGACGTCAACTTTTTGGGTTTCAATCCATGATTTTACGCATCTGGCAGTGTGAAGTGAGGAAAAGCTATTTCTAAAACGTTTTTATAGTTAAAAACTGCAATTCGCAGGTGCCATAGTAGAATATAGCTCCCCAAACCATCACACCTCCCTCTCGACTGTGCAAGTGGTCCAAGTGATGTTCCTCTTTACGTAGATCGTGAAAGTAATAGTTATACCCATCGGGCCCATCTGAATTGAATTTCTTTTCTTCCACTCAGCAGACAATGTCATGTGTATTCGAGCAAAATCTAAGCGCATTTCTTTTCTTAGCGCATTAAGTGGTGGTTTTTTTTTCAATTTCTGTCTACGTGAATGTCTTGCTTTTCTTATAACTCGTTGTACCGTTGAAAAGATCGCTTTAACATCAGTTTTTTCTTTAATTTTGGTAGACGATTCATGCGAATTTGATGCTTCCCTCAGTATGGCTCTCCTATCTGCTTCAGAAAACACTTGATTTTTTCCATAGTTTTCCTTATTTTTAATAAATTGGCTATTGTTTTCCTGTGCCTTCCAGTTTTTTCTGCAATTTTATGGAAGGCTAGTCCTGCCTCCCAATAAGCTTCAATTTTCGATTTTGCCTCCCAAGATAAAACTGTTCTTCTTTCCATATTTTGCAATTGTTAGCAATTGTTTAATGACGGTTATTGCAAAGGCAAACTAGATAACTTCAATTTAATTTAGGGGCGCTAATCTAATGAAGCAAAATAAGTGCAAATTTCTAGTGAGAGATAACGTATGTGATGATTGCAAAAACAAAACAAAAATTAAGAAGTTGTGCTCAATATTTAAATAGAAAATATAAAAAGTAAATGAGAAGTTAGGGGGCGCTAACCTGATGACGGGCAGTGTATTTATATTAAGGTTTTTATTCAATTTTGTTTTGTGTTAAAACGCCTTACTTAGGTCAGATACTGAATTCCATTAAGTAATTAAATTCTTCCTTGTAACGATTTCGTAATCAAAGGAGAAAATGACACCCGTGAAGGCATTGTACATGAGCCAAACTGAACATGTTCTTATTTAAGTTAAATAGGGGTAGCGAAGGATTTGGAATAATTTGTTTGTGCAGTTATGCAGTTTAAATGTCTGTAAAGTGCAGTCATTAAAGAATTTACTCATAATTTAAATTTCCTAATAAGTTGTATGTTAATTCCCTTTAAAATATATTTTGTTTTAATTACTTTTTATTAAATTTTATAATTCATTAATTGCAAGTAAGTGCAATACCATTTAAAACAGCAGAACAACAATGAAGTAAAAGAAAAAAAAAAGGAAAAAGAAAGAAAACTACCATCAAAACTTCCGGACAATTTTATTTACTTGTCTGCAGTGATATTTTAACTTGCACTTGTTAAACAAGCAAAACGAAAAAAAAACAAGAAAAAAATTCATGAAAATGTAAAAGAAAAACTGCTAAAGACAACGGGGAAAACAAGAAAAAAAAAACAAAAAACATAAAGATAAATCTAACAAATTTACAATTTTAATGAAAGATTAAAAAAAAAAGTTAGAAGTTGTAATGCTGTTTCTCTTAAACGATAAAATGCTTAAAGTAAACTTTTAATTTCTTCCACTTATTGCTTAATTTTTGTTTTTCGTTATTCTTTCCTAACAACTGCTCATGAAATGCCACTTTTATACAAACCCTTTAAAATTTATTTTATTTTTAAGTGGTAAAATATATATATTTTTTTTGAAGATTCCTTTTGAGAGTATTTTGTTTGTCTTTCAGTACGATCTGTATGTTTGAATTTTGGTCCTTACAAGTAAAACAAGCAACTAAATTGTATTTTAACAAATTACTGATTTTTTCTTTACTTTACTCGCATTATACCCTACAACAGTGTAAGTGGTGAGAATTTACTGTTTATCTTCTCATGTTTGTGACATCTAAGAAGAAAATTCTTTAAACTCTAGGTACTTCTGGGCTCAAATTTTGTTACTTCTTAAGGAGAAAATTCTTATACGAACAAAACGTATAGAAATTCTGATAGTGTTAGTCAATATCGATTGCAAGTTCTTATACAAAAGCATACACCCAATTGGATTAATGTTTTTCTATGAAAAAGAACATATAAAATGCAATATAATGATGATAAGCCTTTACAAACTTAGAAAACCGCTGTTACTTTAATCAAATTTGACTGTTTAATTTAATACGACCGATTCGTAGACGCCGTGGTCTAGTGGTTATTGTGTTGGCTTACTAAGACATGAGCCCTGGGTACGACACCCAGCTCTGACAACTTAAAAAAAAAAAATAAATTTATAAAAATATTTCTTTCGGCGACTACCTTTCAGCATTATTCTGGCAAAAGCTCTGGGAGTAACTGATTGCCATGAACAAGCTTCTCATGTCTGTCGTTCGAAGTCGACATTAAACTGTAGGTCCCGGAACTCATGGATAAAAATTTACACACACAACATGAGTGCTGCGAGAAGCTAAGCGGTAAACCTGAAACAGGGTTGTAATTGTTGTTATTATTGACACAGCAAGTGTTACAGAAGAAAATACTCTTTTTATGTAAATTATCGTTAGATAGTTTCATCGTCAAAAAAACTACAATAGAGGGGCAAGCAAAAGTGGTTGTTTTTTATTGAGACCAATACTCAGGCCGTAATCCTGACACAGGGTTGTAAAGGCCAGTTATGTATGTATGATTCTTACGTGTATTACTTTCGGAATGAGCAAGCAGCTGTCGTTATGGTATATAACGAGCGCTATAAAGCCAGTTTGTTTTTAAAATTAAATCACATTTAGTTACGACAAGATGACACACCTTGTCATACAGCGTTCTTAATGATCGATTTTTTTCTAAGAAATTTAATAATGCTGTGGTCTAGTGGTTAGTGTGTTGGCTTACTAAGACGATAATGCCAGGTTCGAATCTCAGCTTTGACATATTGAAAACAAGAAATATGAAAAAATCATTTATATTTCCCATACATCTCAGCAGTCTTCTGGCAAAAGCTCTGAGAGTAACTGATTGCCATGAAAAAGCTTCTCAAATCTGTTGTTCGGAGTCGACTTTAAATTGTAGGTCCCGGTCATTGATAAAAATTAACACACACAACATGACTTCTGCTAAAAGCTAGGCCATAACCCTGACATAGAGTTGTAATGGCCTAATATGTATGCATGTATGTAATTTAATAACAAATTTAAAAAAAAATTATTCTGTTTTAAGGCCGCTCGATCGTTCAGTTACAACGCTTCTGGATAACTTTTTATAGAAATACATTAAATTATTTGTTAAAGGTGACAAAGTGGGAACTTTTAAAGCATTAATAGCAAACATTTGAGCCAAAATTGACATCATAAGGCCAAATTTATGGGAGACGACAGACGTATAACGGAAATCACATTAAAAAACTAAACGACTTGAAATTGTTTACGAGATTATAATACAAAAAACTCCATTGTAATATTTAAGTATTTCTGTCTTTTTTAATTTGAAACTTTTTTTTTGTAAAAAGTAATTCTACACCATCATCAACTTATTTCAGATAAAATTTTTATTAAAAACACTAAAAATTTTTTCCTAAAGTAACAACAATAACGGATTATAAGAAAATTACTGTTTATAGGGAAACCTGAATATCATCATCGATTGACCATAAGTTTGTTATTTCATTTTTTTTTTTCTTTTTTAATTTCTTTTTGCCATTTGAATCTTAAAAGTAGCTTTTCTTAGCCATTTCGCTTGATTTCATTTCTGGTTGAAGTGTGGCAAAACAAAACTGAAGAAAAATTAGAAGAACACTACAAGAATTAAAAGAAATATACCAGAGAGTATACTGCTGTGAAAATTGTTCTCATTTAAGAAATTACACCAAAATAAGAAAAAAGTTTAATGAATAATTCAAATACTTTGGCAGAGTATTTTTTTTTTTGCTTCTTTAAAGCGCAGTTTTTTTTTTTTTTTTGTTAAATAAAATTTATTTAAAGACAACATTTATAAGAAGTGCAGCACAATGTTCTTCTTTTTTAATTAAAATTCTGTTAAAATCAAAACTGTAAATGTTCATAATTGGCCTTTACATCTTTGTGTCAACTTTTATGCCGGCAACTACAGTATAGTGTCGACTCCGAGCGACAGACTTGAGAAGCTGGTTCATGGCAATCAGTTACTCTCAGAGCTTTTCCCAGAAGTCTGCTAGGAGGTAGTCGCCGAAAGACATAATGTTTCATATATCTTTTTTTTCAAGATGTCAGAGTTGAGAATTGAACCCGGCGCTATCGTCTTAGTAAGCCACCACTAACCACTTAACCACGGCGACCACACAAAATCTATATTCAGCTATTATGGGGATAAGTATGTCTCTATGGCCATTTCGTCTCTGATTAAGAGACTCGCCAGAAGCAGGGACTGTAACGGTTATAAGTTATATCGAAAAATTTATTTTTTAATGGTTATTTGAGAGTTTTTCCAAAAAAAGTCAGCAGAAAAAGTTATTTTTCAACGGAAAAATAAAAGTTAAAAAAAAAAACTCTAATAAATAGAGTTTTATTTTTTCGTCATAAAATAATACTCATTTTGTGAGTTTTATTTTTCAGTCAGAAAATAACAGTTATTTTTTGTGTTTTATTTTTCCATCATAAAATAATACTCTATTTAGGAGTTTTATTTTTTCGGTCATGAAATGAAACTCGTTTTTATGAAAAATTTTTTTACACCTAATCCTGATTTGACACATTATCGTCTGCAAACTATTACAAATGTCATTTCTATCATATTTTGTTCCGTGCAGAACGTCGTAATAGACGCAGTCATCGAACCCGCTTTCATCCTCCTAGTCAAATATTTGTAACACTTTTAGCAAGTTCCGGCTATTATCGGTTTTAATTGTGTAAATTTGCTCTTTTATTAATATTAAAGCACCCTAAATATCGTTTAACTTGAGAATTTAGGTATTCAACTATAAAAAACAATAAAATAAAGATACCACAAGCAACGGGATTAGATTGAAAATAAAACTTTTCATATAAACGAGTTTTATTTTATGACGGAAAAAATAAAACTCTTACAGCCTGGCCCACGATATCGAATCGTGTTGTTTTAAGCGACCAACAGCTGATTTGCGGCACACTAATTTTTGTGTCGCCAAAAATAAATGCGACTGGTAACACAAAATTTTTTTACACACATATACATAAATAAACAAAATCGGAATAAGTTTGTGTACTATATTTCTGTCAAATTAAACTAGCACACGGTTGCATTTTTTACTGTACAATTTAAGCATTTCAGCGCTTTTTTCCTGTATATTCGCTATTATTTTTTGATATGTTGATATGGCAGCTTTGTTGTTTATTTGCATTTCGTTGGTAACATAAAGCAAAGCGAACGATAAAGTGACAATTAGTGGGCCGCAGTTTAGATTCACAGTGAGTGACTGAGTTTCTTTCGCTTAAGTTTTCTTTCGATATCGTGGGCCTGGCTGTTAAATAGAGTTTTATTTTTTAACTTAAAAATAAAACTCGAAAAATAACGGTTATTTTCCGACTGAAAAATAAAACTCAAAAATAAGTTTTATTTTATGACGAAAAAATAAATCTCACAAAAACTATAAACACTAAGGTGTTTATATAAAAAAAATTTATCACTTTTCCCGGGGCTCGAACTTCGGGCCTTCAGTACATAAAACTTGAATAACTTGCTAAGCTATTTTAAACAAACCTTCCTTACAAGAGTTGGTTAATAGGGTGTATAGATCAAAATAAACTCTTGTAAAGGAAAAGTTTGTAATTACATTTGTTTTGAGAAACAAATATAATTTAGGAGATAAATTTATGAATTTTAACGGGAGAGAAGAAAAGAATATGGGTTCAGAATTTTCCTGATATCGGGCAGGTTGGGTAAATTTCTACATACCTTTAATATGGGATAAGAGAAATTCAAACAAAATGCAAGATTTGTAATATATCCAATCCAGTTTTATTAATTTTTGCTTTAAAGTAGGTTACGAGCAAAAAGTGTTGTATTAAGACTCCAGTTAATAGTTAAGTAAGTAAAATGTATTTTTATCTTAAATGAAAAGTTCTGTTTTTTAAAGAGAGACATTGGAAAGTTATAATAATTGTAACAAAAAACTTTAATATTTGAGTGTTGTAAAGTAGCTTCAAAAATTACTACACATGTTTGCATTTACAAAAAACGTTATTTTAAATAAATATTTAAATTCATTCTAATTATTTTGTGTTCAAAGCAACTTTGAACAAAACTATAAACACTTATGTTAAAATAGTTATAAACTAAATGAGAATCATATCCCATTTAGTATATAAAAGTCAAACAAAAGAATTTGCAAAACAATAAATTTCTGTTTCTTCAAAAAATTTTAATTCTATTAAAATAGTTATAAGCCATAACATATACATTTAATTTTATATTATATTGAAAGTATTTGCCTATATGGCGAAATATATTTTTTGTTTTTTAAATAAATTCAGTTTAAATTAATAAAATATTTGAATAAAATCTATTTTATTTCATTTATTAAATGTATGGTTTCCTCTTAAATCTACCATTGAATTCCAATAAATTTAAACGTTAAATATAACAAAACCAAGAACAAAATACTCGTGTATAACACCTTAGCTCAGGTATAATAAATACTACGAATACATAAATGAAACTCAAATACAAATATTACTCTTTCAATATTCTTCAAAAGAAAAAAAAAATAAATAAATAAATACTTACTTAAATAAAAAGAAAAACTTAAATTGCACTTGTGTTAAGAGGATTAGAAGAACAATTTGAAATAAGTTTACACTACTGCAGCTAATTCTTTCACATGGTGGCAGAGTAAATGATTTAAGTTTTAATGTTGTTCTGGGTTGGTAAGGTGGCAGCATCATCATCTTTTAATGGCAATGGCACGATAGCATTATATCACATTCATTACCAGGATATGGTTTCTTTTGAAATTGTGCTTAATGGATTGTTAAATTAATTTTGTTGCTATAATTCGTAAATGTTATTACACGAAGAATAGTGTTTCAAGTGCAATAAAATTTATATCAAGTGAGGCAAAAATCAAAAATAAATGAAAGTTTTTTTTTCTTTTTGTTTTTTTTTTTTTTTGCCACTGATGTAAACACTTTTAAATTATTTATCGAAAACAGTTTTCAAATAATTTTATATATTCCTAAAAACAGCTGAGATATGAGATACTCCCAAGATGTGCTATTATGTCTTAAAGTTATAAAATGGTAACTTTTTGTAAAAAATTTTCTTTTTAAAAAAAGAGAGAGAGAGAGAGAGAAATTTTTTATGGCAATAAGATATAATAGCACGCCTTATAAATGACTAAAATTTGTTATTAGATATTTTTTTTAGTTTTTCCTTTAATTTTTTCTTTTTAAACTGACCTAAACACAAATTAAGTTTTATGTAAATATGGAAATTAAAGTCATAGATCATGGTAGTTTTCCACAAAACGTCAAATTAACAAACAGAAGTAGCAATAAAAAATACAATTTTCGATTTAAGTCCATAATGGCGATCTAGACCAAGACTTATTGTCCATCAGAATAAAGGTGTCCTCAAAACCCATAACAATGTAAACTTCAGACTTCCAAAGTACAGTAGAACCTATTTTTATGCCGTAGATAGGAACTATATAAAATTATTCGCATAAAAAAAAAATTACACAAAACGATATAAAAAATAGTTTTTGCAACATAAATAAAAATTATTTTTTTTATGCGACCAATAAAAAGCATAAAAAACGTTTTATCTCGAAAATGACCCAAAACTTTTTTATTTCATTAAACTAAGTTTACATGTGGATATTTTTAAACATTTTATTTATATATCTTTTTGTTTTACATACAAAAATCAACTTAATTATTATCCTTCACAATGGCTTTCATTACTAAAAAATACCAACTCGCTTACCATGTGGGTAGTAGGTAATCAGTTTTTGTGACGTTGGTTGTACGTCATAAGCGTTTAGCGGCATAATCTTGTTTGAAACAAGTATATTTGCCATACAAATTGTGAGAGCAAACTAGCGTTCTTCATTTTTAATATTGTTGCTGACCACGAATAATCTCTATCCTCTAATTTGGTAACAATTTAAAGTAAACTCTCGTGTGAACATTTGGATTCCCAATTGTGGTTCAGAAAGTGCACCAAATGGTTCGTATTATAGTGTAAACCATTACATATTGGGATGAAAAGCATATCAGTAATAGATATAAAGAAAAGAAACCTATATTTTTTTCCACAACAAACGTCTCATAAGAGATTACCGAAATATTTGGTAATTCTCTATATTTTTTTTACCAACACTGTTAATAAATGTATTTATTACGTTTAACTATCATATAGCAACCAAAAACTACCATTAAAATAAACATCGAGCAAAAAAAAACCGCATAAAATAAATCGAAAAACAAAAGAAATCACACAAAAAGACTCGCATAAAAACAGATTTTACTAAAATAGTATACGCGGTTCAATAGTTAAACACCAATAGGGCTCTATTCCAAGAAACAAGCATTGCCGCTCAATATATCTTCGACAATTAGTTTTGTAATAAACAGATTATTTAAAGACCACTTCATGAACGGACATGCTTTTGACTTAGGGAGGAAGATTTGTTCCTCATCCTTGTTCAGGACTTCACGGACTATAATATATTTTTTACATAAAATTAGTTTTAAAGCAATTTTAAATTTTGGAGCAGTTTTGGATGATGAGTAGTTAAGATGTCCAAATATATATAAATATTTAAACAAATCCATGTAAAAATATTATCCAGAATATTTTAGATTTCAATTGTTTTTGAATTTTCTTTGTGCTAAACAGCCATTAAAATCCATAAATCTTTTTTTTTATATATAAAATTTTCTTTAAAACGATGTTATCGTTGTTGTGTAGTTTTACACAAGCAATTTTTGCTCAAGTCTTTTCATTATTAAAACTCCATAGTGACCATTTAAAATACTCAAGTTCTCAAAAAAAAAAAAAAAAAAAAATAACATCCAGAAATAAATTTTAGGGTCCAAAAAAGAGAAGTACACAAAAGCGGCTTAATTTACTTAACAATAATCTTCAAATCACTTTGATAACAGAATTGTTTAAAAACAATGTCTTTTGCTTTGTTTTAAGAAATATAAAATTAAACTAAAAAAAAACGATATAAAAATAAATAAAATTTCTCATTAATATTTGTGTTACTTTTTCTTTTTCTTCTTAAATTGAATATTTAAGAAAATAAATCTTCAATCTAAAAACAGTCTAAAGGTTTTAACAAATGGGCGCTTATCAACTTATTATTTCAGTTCAGAGTTTTATCTTTTTTTTTTGTTTTATTTTCTGCCAAATTGCTTCAAGTCATGCTAAATTGAAGTCAACATTAGCTGAACAATTACTTTGAAGTTTTTTTTTCTATTTTTCTTTACAGTTTTATTTCACTTTTATGCTATTTTTCTTTTTTTTTTAACTATTAACAGACTTACGTGTGAAATAAGTATTTGTGGGTAAAAGAAGAAGCAAAAGTGAAAATGATGACCGAGCATGTCATCATATTTAACACAATGTTTGACACATAAACAACATTTAAAGTAAATTTGATAATAGAAAATCATTACCAAAACCTGTCGCCCCAAGTAAAGGACAAGATACACTTAAAATCTCATATAAAATGAATTGGAGTTGGAGTTGGAGTGCAAAGAAAACTTTAGTTTGAAAGTGAAAAAAGAAACAAAAAAATGGCAACAAGGGTCAGTTTAAATTTGTAACAAATGATTATAAGAATTCCCTTTGTCTTCTTTTCCCAACGTATTATTTTGTTTTCCCTTTGGTTTACCCTAAAAAACTACAAAAAAAAAAAGAAAAATAAACAGGAAATTGGGATTTAAAGTCACGCTTAAGATAACAATAATGCAATGACTTTTAATATCTTTAGTTTGTAATCATTTGCCACCAAAACTAAAGAAATGAGAGAAAACGAAAACGCTCAAGACAAATTCAAATAAATTTTCATTATTTGTAATACAAATCACGTTATTGCCTTTAAGCGTTTCTAAAAACTAACATTTACCCAATTGAAGAAAAAAAAATATATACAAAAAATTGTAACACCAAAAACAATATGAAAAATTATAGTTGATACAGTTCGATTATAAAAAACCTTAAATTGTACTAAAGTTCAGATACTATAAAGGATTTTGAACAACATTATTAATCCTTTAAGATTGAGCATGGCTGTAAGAAATTGCAAAAAATCAACAACTTTAGTAGCAAATATATCCATTTAAATCTTGTAGTGTACATTGTTGCTACCCAGCGACGTAGTCGCCAAGTATGATGTTTCAAGCTGACAATCTGGAAACCATAGATGAACTAAATGGGAGTCATTGATATAACTAGCTTGCAGCGGAGTTAAATAGGGGGGGGGGGGGTTCTAATTGTTCTCTATGCTCTCCTCAAAATCAACACTCATAAATAAATTATAGACTCCCTTGCCACTGTTAAAATTATACAAAAATAAACTAACGATGTAATTTGTCTATTCGCGGTATACGGTGCAAAATAAAAAACATATATAAATATATAAATTTCCGGGTGTCGTGGAGATCTTACTCTACCCTCCCTACCGTATTTTACCATCCCACCTAATGTCTCACATACGAAACCTCAAATTCACTTTAATTATCCATAATAAATTATTTATTCTGTTGAACTTGAATTATTAAATATGACATATTATACTTCTAACTTTAATGGAGATTATTACTACTAATTATAATAGAAAAATTAAAGTGATTAAATTTAAATTATAAATTATAATTAATTTCAGCAAGTGTACTTATTATTATTGCATACAGCTTATAAATTTAGTTAGATCAGAAAAAATTTTGAGTGAAAAATCACGTAACATTTATTGCAATGATTATTATTGTTTTTAGTTAAACAGATAATATTTATAGTTCAAAAATTTCTCTTATTATGTTTTAGTAATTTTTCTCAAATTACTCAACAGTATTCTCTCGATAAATACACTGGCGTTTTATTTAGCTTAATTATTCTTAAATTAGGATATAACTTAGTTATTATTTTGATATACAAAACAAAATAATTAAGTTTTAAACAACAAAATACGACGCAATAAAAGGTGTACAGTGATGGACAGAACAATGTCCACCACTGCAAATGTACAGTATTCAGATCTTCCTATCTCTTTTTTCCTTTTAATTGCAGTTTTGTTATAAACAATTTATTGGTAGAGAATCTTAAAGTGCTCCTTTTCAAAAGTACCTTAAGTGTCTTAAGACTTGATCATGCCCTTCCAAAAGATCTTTGAAACTTTTTTCGATATGTGTCTATGGCCTATTAAGGTTATAAATTTAAGTAAAATTCAATCATAACTAAACCAAATGAATGTAGATTTGATCTCCACTATAACTTTTCACTTTTTTTTTCTCTTTTACAAATAGCTCTTCTTATTACATTTATTTCTTTTTTTTTCTATTTTCAATGCAGATTTAGTTATATAGACAAATTTAATATCACTTTTATTTTAAAATGGCATTCGCTTCACTTGACCAATTTTCTTTAGGTTCCTTACCGCTCGAGCTATAGAATTGAAAAGAAAGAATTAATTTCCTGCAGATACCCACGAGGCCTAAATAACTATTTGAAGCGACCCCAAACTACAAATGTAATAATGCGTATTCATGCGTCGATATGCGTTATTATGCGTCAGGTTACATCTTAATAAATGCAACTCTTGATGGTGAAAAAATCTATCTTTGAAGATCGTTAAAATTAAACTCAATTTTATTCTTCTTTTCTCCTTTCTTAATTAAACAATGGTATATTACAATCTTCCCCACATTTACCTGCTGCATGTTTCACTTTTTCTAATAATTGTGAGCAAAATCTACAAATATCTACTTCTGTGAACGTAATTGTTCATAAAAACGTTTTATATTGCAGTATATTAAAAATGCATTCAAATTGTGGACCGATGACCGCTTCAGAGTATCGAACTACTACTACTTGAATATTTCACTGTTCTCAACATAAGTCAACATCCTATTCTCACAATAGATTAACCTTAGTAGTAAGTGATGAGGCATAGTAGGTTCAATAGACGATGTCATAGATCCTTTGCAGCCAATGCATCCACAGTCTCATTTCGGCTTTATTCACTGTTACTCTTGTTAATAAAGAAGTATATATGAACTAAGACTATTGTACAGTCCTTTGCTGACAGGGGTTCTGCTCAATAATATCTTAACCAACTTCATCACCCTGACGAAATTTAGAACGCTAGTCGGTGCCAACAATAATATTTCATTATCAATGTCTAGAACTTTTTATAGCCCTACAAGTGCCAGGTATGTTTAATCTGATGATTCGGTTTTTTTTCACGGAATCTGCAGTTCAAACTCGAAGGTGTATCAGTACTTATCAAATTTACATTAATTCTGACCGTTTAAGAGCCCATTCAAGACTCTCAGCTTGTTCCTAGGCAATCTGACACAAGCTTCAAAACTCTTCTGGTTATAGTTACCCAACAGAAGTTTAGACTGCCTCTGACTTCTGTGACTTTTCTTGATCTCTCTTTCTCTTTTGGTCCCAATTCCCAATTGGTATGTTCGTATATTCTTTCATTCCCAGGAATTCCAACGTGACATAGGATCCTCTTTAAACTGACTTTATTATCCCCACTTAGCTGGTGTAATTCACATATGGGAATTGAGTGCCTGGATGTTATGCCAATGTCCTGTCCTTTGTATTATCTCCTATCCAAGTTGAATTTCGCAAGTAAGTCTCTTAATAGAGTTGTGTATGAAATAAGCCTTCATAATAAAAGCTATTAAATAAACCATAACTTTATAAGCTTTCAGCGGACTTCCATTAAGTCATACAGATTGTTGTGAGATGTCATGCGTTTAAGTGATAATGCTACAGCTTAGAGATGTTTCCAAAAATTAGATGAAGGAAAACAAAGAAAAAACAAAAACAAGAATATTAGTAAACACAAATCAAGCTCAAGATGATCTCTCGAAAAAATTTCATGTGAGGTGTTGAATGCTCCCAATTTATGAGATTTTAGTTCACCTGGAAATGCACTACTCAAAATTCGGCTTGTAAATCATGCAGTATATAATATTGCTCTGCCTTGTAATAATTCTGCTCTTAATTTCTACAGTTAAATTAGAAGAATTCCTTAAACATTGTTCTATAGCTCTCATAGTTCACAGTGCATGGCCACCACACCAACTAATAACGTTGAAGCCCAGTAAAGCAGTGATGTCCACTACTGCATAAACACACTTGCGCTTGTGTATGAAGCAGAGAAAAAACTCTCCGATAGACATGAATACCGGGGTCACATAGATTTGCAGAAAATAATGAATGATTATTTTAGTTAAATAAAAATTATACAAAAAATATGCACTATCCATCCCTGCACTATGTTGGAGAGAAACTAAAATCTTAAAAGAGCAGGAGCAACAATATTTCTTTTTATTATATACGTGTTTGATGTCGACGTAAACAGAATTTTTTTTCCTATTACGCGTAATTGGGAAAGAGATTTTTAGACATCACTGCTGTAAAGAATTGATGCCCAAGGTAGTAGTATTGGTGAGATAAAAAAAAAGAAATAAGACAAAGAAGTTCTGCAAGTGTAGTTTTTCTCTCCCACTCAACATGCTGAATTCCTATTGGTTGATTGACGATCAAACAAAAGAGCGTAAGTATACGTGTGAGTTTAATTTGCTGATATCAGCCACTACTGGGCATCTTTGCTGTAAAGGCTCAAGGTCTTAATTAAAAACCAAAAGGTTGAGGTTGTCTTTCCCTTAATCAAGATTTTGATAGGAGCTTGCAGCTACTGAACTGTTTGCACTTTATAGTTAAACATATATTGTTTGGTACGCATTCTATCAAATATTCTGGAATCATCTGTGACATCTTATGCTATAGCGGTGATAAATTTAGCATAACAGCTATGCCAGTGCCTTCAAAACCTTACACTCTCACGTTTTGTCTTACACTTTTCTTCGCCAGTAGCACAATGCCTTAGTGCTTGCCCAGTTGGCGTTGATTGATTAGGAAATTTACACCGAATTTCAACCAAGAAACAAACAGCTTTACTAAATTCGTAAGAAGTATACAAGTTTATGTCATTTCATTGACGCTTATTTTTTATTTGTTGATTTTCAAAAGATAACTGATCTTAACCGCCATTTGTGATAGTCATACAATTTTGCAATGTGATGCACACAAATAATATACCCACCATCTATGCTGGTGTAGCGAGCAAAATTTAACGGCAAAATCTTCTCTAATACGTTGTTAGTGGCATCAGCATAGAAATAATGCCAAATATCGTAAAAAAATCTGTAGCAAGAGATTTTGTTAAATGCACACGTAACATAGTTAAAGTCGACACATACTGATGTTGCAGTTACTGTTTTCTTAATATTTTAAACATATAAGCCATTAAATTCATATTCATTTAGAATGTGAAACTATACACCTCCAGCTAAAAAAGTGACAGTTTTATGTGTCTGTGAAATTTCTTTTTTTTTTTTCTTTTCTGCATTAGACATTTCTAAGAAGACTGTAATGTTGCTGCCAGAACAGAAGAATTTGAAAGGATGTTATAAAACACACAGATTAAGTCTTTAAATAATCTATTTTAAGCAAAAATTTAAAAATTAAAAAAAGGAATAATTAATATCATGCAAAATTTTTATTTTTTTACTAAATAAAAACATCTTTAAAGGCCTCATTTCCCTTTCTGCAAGGGCTGTCAAATTATTAAATTGTTGTTATAACGAGTGCACAGATATTAAAAATTGTTAGAATTTCCCAATTATTTAAAACAAACTAAGCAAGAGAGTGAGTATGCTATTTTTTTTATTGAGACTAATACTAAGGGGTAAACCCCTACTAATAATGTGGTATTATCTTAAATTTTTTGTAGAAAGGACTGTATTTTTTTATATAGACACGTTGCTGTGATTTGATCATTCATACCTGCGCCCCTGAATGTTCAACAGCAATTGCCCTATTATTGCATGTTAATTGTGTTGAGTGCCTTCGCTAAATAGGTTAGCTGTTATCTGCTACTTCCCAATAGGTGGCGCTTTTCTTCTGATCATCCGTTTTTGTTTCGAATGGTAAAGTTGGAATAGAGTGGAATGTCAAGAAGCGGTTTCTTTCTAGGTGGATTTGTTTGAGGGGGAAGGGAACCTCTGAATTTTCAAGCGAATAAATTTAATCTAAAGTTTAGAGTTTTATAACTTGACTTTAATTATTTTATTGTACATTTTTATTGCATTGTGTTGGCAGTACTTTAAAACTAAAAATAAAAAAAGTATAAAAAAGTTAAGACTAAATAAAAATTTTTTATATTTTTGGGACTGGTTCATTAACTTAATAGACTATAAAATAGATTTTATATTTTTCAAACGTCATTTGATGTTAGTAATGATTCATTGCTTTAAGGCCATTATGATGACGTTAAAATTGATGTATTGCATGATGTTAATGAATTCAAAATTTTCCTCTATGGCTATTAAATGTGTCTGTCATAATAAAATAGAAGATAATAAAAAAGTCGTTAAAAAAACAATAAAGATAAATATAAAATAAGAATTTAATCCTTTTAGCAATTAGTACTCGTACCTTTTCATATGAGCAATTCTAGACAAACGATAATTTTGTTTTTTTTTTTTATTTTAGTTTTAATGTATACTCTTTATAAATATAAGACCAAACTCATTAACTTTAGCTGTAATCAATCTCAAGATATACAAAATTCAATAGCTAATTTGTGTGGGAGGTACCACGCCTATTTGTTCACTATTTATCCTACTTATCATTTTTATTGACTATGAAATCATTCACACCAAATTCTGACACTTTAGCGTCAACATTTCTTAAGATATACTGAAATCAATAGTTAACTTGTATGAGAGGTACCATGCCCACTTGTCTATTTCCGCCAACTTTCCGACTGATGATTTACCTCTGCCATGGAGTCATGCAGACTAAGTTTAGGAACTTTAGCTTCAACCGTTCTCAAGATATACAAAAACTAATATTTAGTTTGTATGGGAGGTACATGGTGAACTCCTTTGTTGTTTTGGGCTCAAACAAAAGTAGCGTCCATCATCCTAAAACTACCTATATGCCTGAATATGAGAACTTATAACACTGCTCTCATCATATATTTAAAATGAATAAAAAATTCAAAATGCAATAAATTTTTTTTTTTTTTTTAATTTTACTAAAACTTTTTTTTTCGTTCTTAAAATTTATTGAATTTTCCGTTTTTTTTTACACTTAAATAAGTGAATGAATATTTGCCAGAGTGCTAAATTCTATTTTATTTTTTGAATTTTGTTTGTTATTTGAACAGTTTTACATAGAATTGTATTAAAATGCTGTTACAGCACTAACAAATTTAGGAGAGAGAGAGAGAGAGAGAGAGAGAGAGAGAGAAAAAAAAACTTAGAAAAGTAGTTCCAATTTAAATTCATCAAAGTTTTGCTTGGCCAAAAAACTGATGACACACATACCGGATAATAAAGTGAATCAATTGTGTATACAAAACGTGACTAAATTAAATACAGAGCTACAGAGAGAGAGAGAAATCCATTAAATATATAAATTTACACTTTCCTGGTGAAAGGCCTACCATTAGCATTTAAAAATTAAAGCAAAAATTCAATCAGTGTAGAAGTGAAAACTAAAAACTATTTTTTTCCATTTTCATTTTTCATTAAAGAAATTTTATTTTAAATATTTTAAAAAATTTTTTTTTGGAATTTTATTTTATTATTATTCTTAGGAATAAGGCAAATTGCTGTGAATTGATCATTCAAAGGCCAGTATTATAGCCTGACCCTTCAATGATCAACAGCTATTGCCTCATCATTGCATGTTAATTATGTGTGGTGAGTGCCTTCGCTAACTAAGGTTTAGCTGATATATCTACTACTTCCCAATAGGTGGCGCTTTTTTCCTGATCATTCGTTTTACTTTTTCCATTTAATTGTTGTTTTTAATTTATCATTGTATTTAAATAGCAACACAGACTTACATACATACATAACTGGCCCTTACAACCCTGTGTCAGGATTACGGCCTAGCTTCTCGCAGTACTCATGTTGTGTGTGTAAATTTTTATCCATGAGTACCGGGACCTACAGTTTAATGTCGACTCCGAACGACAGACTTGAGAATTTTGTTTATGGCAATTTATTACTCTCAGAGCTTTTGCCAGAAGACTGCTGAGAGGTAGTCGCCCAAAGAAATATTTATTTCATATTTAATTTTTTTAAGATGCCGGAGCTGGGTGTCGAACCCAGGGCTGATGTTTTAGTAAGCCAACATACTAACCATTAGACCACGGCGACTCCAACACAGACTTACTTCATTTGTATTCAGTATTTAGACCAGGTAAGTTCAATTTCGGCTACGATTTATAATCAATTGAATTAATCGATAAAAGTAATTTTGCAGACTATGTATGAAATTAATACTTTTCTTTTTGCAGAAAAAAATTTTTTGCGATATAAGACCAATGTGTTATTTCGGGTTCTACTTCTCCCTTTTGCACACTGGAAAGCCATCCACCCTGCAATCGCATTAAGCATTATATCGAGGTGGTGCATCTATGCGGTACGCTGCCATTTTTTTTTTTCATAGATGTTTGTATATTTTGCGCCTTTTGTTTATTGTTGATGAAACAGTTGCTGTAAATTTGTCCACTCAAGAGCCAGTGTTATACCTTCACCCTCGAATGATCAAACAGCAATTGCCATTACAGTCATTAAAGCCATGTTTAGAGCTAAGTTTCTTAGTTTTCATACCACTGCTACCAGGTTGTACTAGCTCCTATGGAGAATATATTCAATATAGTCTCCAATTATAATCCAGATTCCTTTATTTTTGGTCATTTTCCCTACAATGCTTGCCGGAGAAACTTCAGTGTACTCTTATTCAAGTTCTGTACCGCACTTAATTCGTGGGAAACGGCTGAATTCAGCATCTTCCATTTCTTCTTCGGCTTTGTAAATGCGGAAATAGTCATGCGTTAGCACTCCTTCTCTTCCTTTACTGTTTTATACCAGCAATCAGTTTATATGTCCACCTATGACCAGGCAATGTGTTTCCAGAGTGGTCAAAAAGTTCAACAAAGACCTAAAAATTGAAAGAAAGCCTGGAATAGGTAAAGCAAAACTGGTAACGAACGACGCGAAAGCCAAAAAGGTTGAAAAGCTTTTGCTGGCTCTTCCAAACATTTCTGGTCGCGAAGTGGCCCGTCGCGTGCAATGTTCGGAAAGTTTTGTGTGCCGAGTTAAAGCTAAAGCTGGCCTTAAAACATTTAAAGTCCAAAAAGTTCCGAATAGAAATGCTAAGAAGAATATTGAAGCAAAAAAAAGAGCAAAACTCCTCAAAAAAAATTTTTTTCAAAAGTTCGAATGTTGTGTAATGGATGATGAAACTTACGTTTTTGCAGACTTTGCGCAGCTTCCTAGCCAAGAGGTTTATGTAGCGGATAGTAGAGGCAATGTTTCTGAAGAGTTCCGAACTAAAAAACTATCAAGATTTCCCAAAAAGTTCCTAGTTTGGCAGGCTATTTGTAGCTGCGGCAACAGAAGTGCATCGTTTGTTACATTGGGATCAATAAACTCAGATATTTATATCAAAGAGTGTCTTCAAAAGAGGTTGCTCCCATTTCTAAGACAGCACAACATATCAACATTCTTCTGGCCAGATTTGGCAACATGTCGCTACAGTAAAAGCGCAATAGACTGGTATAATAAAAATAATGTTATTTTTGTTCCAAAAAACTGCCCAGAGCTGCGGCCTATTGAAAGATATTGGGCTCTGGTCAAAAGAGAACTAAAGAAGAGTACATCTGTTCCCAAAACCATTACTAGTTTTCGATATAAATGGACAGCTGGTACCAAAAAGATCACCGAAAACACTATAACATTGCTTATGGATGGCATAATGAATAAAATAAAAAATTTTATAAAATTAAATAAATTTTTAAATAAAATAATACAGAATATTAATCTGTAATAAAAATGAAAAATAAAACTGTTTTATTTTTAACTCTAGCTTACTCCAGTCAGTTTTTATTCGACTTTTGATGTGTTACAGTTTATAGTGACGCACATCTTAGTTACTTGCGATTAAAAACAAAGCAATAAAAAAAGTAGTTAAAAATATTCAAAAACGTAATACGATTATTACAGTGATTCTATTTCTATTGGTTATTTTAAATTTTTAGACTTAATTTATTTCATATCGTCACTTTACAAAGAACAAAGTACACCAGCGAAATTTCAAACTGATCTTGGTCTAATATTGACCAAATTTTGTGTTGATATGGCTCAACCTATGTACTTTGCTAAGTAATTTATGATAATTTTAGGTATGACCTTACTTTTTCTCCTTACTTTAAATTAATTAATTTGAATTAATTGCACCCTTTAGCCATTTGAATTTGCCTGACTCCTACCATTACAGGAGTTCCAAAAGTTCTTTTCCAAGGAAGAGTGATTATATTTATAATTTCATTAAAGGGAAAAACTTGAAATCAACATATTGAAAATCAAATGCTCGTATGCTTAAGTATATCGTATTAGTATTAGTATTGATGGTGCTGCTGACCCAATTCCCTTAAATGGTAATGAAAGCAGCGCCAAGTGTTTTATAATTTTTATATCGTTACTTAATATTTATTTTAATAAAATAAAAAAAAAAACAAAATTAATTTAAAAATTTCAATGTATTTTACAAACAAATGAAGTTTACACACAATAAATATTAATGTCTGTAGTTAATTGATATTTGAATTTGTCTATAATTTGTTTTTTTTTTTTTGATTTTTAAAGTCTTGCATCTGTAAAACTTTTAATTAATTTCATAACTTTGCTGATAATGTTTTCTCTGTTCGAACATAAATCAAATAAAAGTATTAACATTTAACTTTTTATAACATGTTTGTATAAAACATTTATCTGGTTGTCTATGCTGTTTTTATGTTTCAAAAGTTTTTAATTAAAAAACGAACACACATGCGAGTATATTGAATGATATCACATATACCCATATTCGAAGAACGAGGCCAGATTGATTATATGGATATATATTTTATTTTTTTTAAATACTTTTGCTGGAAACGCATTTTATTTGCCAACATAGTTGAGTTATAAGTCATGCTATATCGTCAACTTAAATTGCAACGAAAGTATTTTAACTTTAAATTAAAAACAAAACAACCATGAAAAATCTATGAGAATTAAATTTTCTTTTCCAATAAAATATTTGTTAGTCTTTTGTTTTTTTTTTTTTTTTGACCAATACTCAGGGGTAAACCCCTACTAAATGCAGTGCATTGTATCGGAATGTTCAATATATAGATAGATGTAAAGATGTTAAGCGCCTTATGTCAATGGGACAAATTGCTGTCAATTTGATCACCCAAAGGCCAGTGTTATACCTTCACCTCTGAATGATCAACAGCAATTGTCTCATCTGGGTGTGGAATGTGAGTGGTGTGCGTATTTTTATATGCAGGTTAGCTATTATCTTCCCAGAAGGTGGCGCTGTACTCCTGATCATTCGTTTCTGGTGGAATAGACTGGATAGTCAGGGAGCGATTTTTACTGCAGATAGAAATCTTGCCTAACGAAGCACTAGTGAAACATTTGAAAAAGTAATACTTAAAGTGGAAACACAGAGCATGCTTTACGTCATTAACAGCAGCTACAATGTAAATCAACTGTTCCACTGTCAATCCATACCAAAGTTAAAATTTGCTCAACTTCTATACGCTAGATACGCTGCCGGTTTAACGTTAAATTGCTTTATGAAAATACAAGATTTTCACTTTTCTTGACAGACGTGCGCAACGCACGATATGCGCAACGCATGTAATGTACTGCTACCTTTAGGCGCTAAGAAAAGATGTAATATTTTTAACTCTAGGGCATTACCTTACTCTGTTTAGTAAACGAGCATATCGTCGCACGAACTAAAGAACGCTGTAACTGACAAAAATCGTTTTTATCAGAAAAAAAAAATAAAAATACCCGTTGATTGGCCCGGCCCCAGATTTCCATAATTAAAAGAAATTCACTAACGCCGTCTGCCTTTTCAAAAATACCAGTGTCTTCTTTCGAATTTCATACAGGTTTTTTGACTCTGGTGAACATTAAATGTTCTGTCAGTTACACCGTTCTTTAATTCTTGCGAGGATATAAAGAAATAGCTGCAACAACAACAAATTTAATGTACAAAGCTGGTCCTGATGCACTTGGATGATTGATGTCAAAAATGTATGTATTGCTATACATTGGAAACTCGCCCTATTTAATGAATGCCTTTCGTAACCAATGATAAGCGTAACTTTTATAATTTTGCCTAACAAATCTGTAGTGTTTGAAGCTTAATTGTTTATTTAGCTCGAAAGAAAGAAATGAAAAATATTTTTTTTTGCGACCACATCTTAGAAGGCTTCTTGCGAAAGCTCTGAAAGTAACCGATTGCCATAAACAAGCTTCTCAAGTTTGTCATTCAGACTTGAAGTTAAAATCTAGGTCCCGGTACGAATGAACGTAAATTGCCGCACATAATATGGGTGCTGTGAGAAGCTAGGACGTAACTATGAAAAAGGTTTGGAATGGCCAATTATGTGTGTGTGTGTATGTATATAGTGGGTGTTTTAACGCAATGTTCAAAACAAATGTATAAACCATGTTTGTTTTATAATTTTATAATTATTGTACTTCCAATGTGTTTTCACATTTAACTGCTTTTTTCTTAAGCATTTTAACATTAAAACTATGATTAAAATTTTGTTTAATAAAATTAGTTTCAATATACCATCTTAAAACCGTTTTTAAATTGAATGCAATATGTAAAATTAGAAGCAATAATTGAAGCATTTTTTTGTTTTTTATACATTAAAGCTTCCAAGTATGCTACAGGATAAGGTATTATTTTTGATATTTTGTACTATTTGATTACTGATTGCAATAAATTTGCATATCTGTTGCAATTGAGCGGCTTATTTCATGCATTATTGATGCTCCGAGTAAGTTTACAATCTTTCCCTTACAAAATAACTTACTTGTAAGCACTATTTTCTGCTGGGATTTTATTTAACGCTATTTACGAAATTTCGATTGAATTCTAGCAGATTTTCAATAAGTTATCCATACAATATAAAATCTACTTTTTGACTAGATTTGGTTTCAATATTATCAGAATCTATTAGATAAATAAACAACTAAAAATCAGACAACCCTCGTTAATATACACCAATTTCTTGTTAAATAAATTCAAACAAAAATGAAATACATCCGACAATATTTGGGTCAAATTGATCGGCATCAACTGTATTTTCTGTTTCTGCAGTTGCATGTACATAAATGACTTAATATTGAAATATGCAGGATATATAAATATTTACTTGTGTTTGTAGTAAAGTTGTATAATATACATACATATGTATGTGAATAGTTTGTAAATATAAGGTGTGCGTCACTATAAACTGTAACACATCAAAAGTCAAATAAAAACTGACTGGAGTAAGCTAGAGTTAAAAATAAAACAGTTTTATTTTGCATTTTTATTGCAGATTTATATTTTATTTTTATTTTATTTAAAAATTAATTTAATTTTATAAAATTTTTTATTTTATTCATTATGCCATCCATAAGCAATGTTATAGTGTTTTCGGTGATTTTTTTGGTACCAGCTGTCCATTTATATCGAAAACTAGTAATGGTTTTGGGAACAGATGTACTCTTCTTTAGTTCTCTTTTGACCAGAGCCCAATATCTTTCAATAGGCCGCAGCTCTGGGCAGTTTGGTGGGTTAGCCTCTTTTGGAACAAAAATAACATTATTTTTATTATACCAGTCTATTGCGCTTTTACTGTAGTGACATGTTGCCAAATCTGGCCAGAAGAATGTTGATATGTTATGCTGTCTTAGAAATGGGAGCAACCTCTTTTGAAGACACTCTTTGATATAAATATCTGAGTTTATTGATCCCAATGTAACAAACGATGCACTTCTGTTGCCGCAGCTACAAATAGCCTGCCAAACTAGGAACTTTTTGGAAAATTTTGATAGTTTTTTAATTAGTAACTCTTCAGAAACATTGCCTCTACTATCCGCTACATAAAACTCTTGGCCAGGAAGCTGCGCAAAGTCTGCAAAAACGTAAGTTTCATCACCCATTACACAACATTCGAACTTTTGAAAAAATTCTTTTTTGAGGAGTTTTGCTCTTTTTTTTGCTTCAATATTCTTCTTAGCATTTCTATCCGGAACTTTTTGGACTTTAAATGTTTTAAGGCCAGCTTTAGCTTTAACTCGGCGCACAAAACTTTCCGAACATTGCACGCGCCGGGCCACTTCGCGACCAGAAATGTTTGGAAGAGCCAGCAAAAGCTTCTCAACCTTTTTGGCTTTCGCGTCGTTCGTTACCAGTTTTGCTTTACCTGTTCCAGGCTTTCTTTCAATTTTTAGGTCTTTGTTGAACTTTTTGACCACTCTGGAAACACATTGCCTGGTCACGTGGACTTCCCTAGCAACTTTTGTATAACCCCAATATGTTTTTTTTGAATTATTTGAATAATTTTTGTATGCACTTGTCTTTGATTATCCATTGTGAACTAACTAACAAGTCAAATTTGACAAACTGATACATTTTAAAATCTGACACATTTTTCAAAGATATTGTGATTAAGAAAAATAATTTTACTTAAAGGTGAAAAAAGTTATTAAAAAAATGGGTGTTACACTTTATAGTGACGCACACCTTATGTATATGAAAATAATTGCATGGGATTGTATGAAGACTAAGTTGGTGTTTGTGTTTCTTAAAACATATTCTGTAAAAGACTTAACTTTGCATACATCCATTTAGACTTTGTCAACATGTTTCTGTGTTTAACACTAATGCCACCATCATTGCCATGTCGGTGGCCTCCATGTCATCTATTCACAGCTATAGATAGCGAGAGTGCAAGTGGTATTGAAATGTTAAAAAAAAGCAGTAAACGTTGCAGTATTATTTAAATGCAGTGTTCGTTTTTTCTCTCTTTTTTATTTTGCTCATGTAGTTGGAGATTAAAAAAAAAGGGTTTCTTAAACTTTTAGTTTTTCACTTGAAGATTCAACTTAATTGAAGGGAGTAAATAATTTTAATGTTTGTTTAAGAGTATGAGTAAAAATAAAATAATTTTCTTTTTATAAATTTTTTGTTACTTCTTAAATCTTCTTTAAAGGTCTGATGATTTTTTTTTCTGTTAATCCAGGCGATTTCTGGCTTAAGTATGTTGCAGCAGCAGAACGTTTACACGCATGAATCAATTTCAATCAAACTTATGAAGAGGGTAGATACTGGGCCCTATATTTTTTATACTAAAGTTTGGTTTAAATCCGAAATCGCTTGTCCTTGATTTTTGCTTATCTTGAGAACGGTTAATGGCAAAGTTTTTTTTTTTTGAGACCAATATTTAGGGGTAAAACCCTACTAAGTGCTGTGCATGTATAGGAATTTTTTGGAAAGGACAGTACATAAATATTTTTTCTTATATTATTATTAAGCGCCTTAGGAATGAAACAAATTGTTGTGAATTGATGATTCAAAGGCCAGTGTTATACCTTCACCCTTAAATGATTAACAGCAATTGTCTCATCGTTGTATGTTGATTGTGTGGTGAGTGCCTTCGCAAAGTAGGTTTAGCTGTTATCTACCACTTCCCAATACCACTTCTCATGCTCATTCGATTTTTTTTTTACATTTGCTAAGGTGCAATAGAGTGGACGTTGGGGAGCGGTTTCTTTGTAGATGGTTATCTTGGAGGGGGGGACCTCTTATTTTTTAAATTATAATTTTGAAAAAACCACAAATTTATTTTTTCATTTTTCACCTTTGCTGGGATTTGAACCTGGGCCGTTTGAGTTTTTGTGCGAGCGCTCCAACCACTATACCACGCCCCCCCAAAAGTTTCTTCTGATCGCTTACTCACTGATATTGTAGGAGTATATGTACTGAAAAAATTGTAATTGTAATTGTAATTGTGCCACTATAAATCTAGAATCTTATTATTAAAAAAACATGACTTTAAGATACACGACTTATTGTTTGCCTTTTTTTTCTCTCAGTCTTGTTTTAAATTTACATTTTTTAACCCTAGTAGGTATGAGGGTTTTTTGTCGCTAAATGGCATAACCAGGTCTGTGCAGACCTACATGGGATTTGTATGGAAATGCATAGAGAGATGTGTTAAAAGTGTATTTAAATGCTTTTTATGCTAGGAAAACCACAAAATCAACATTAAAGATGCATTTTTATACATCTTGGTTATCACTTAACAGTATTTTATTAATAATATGTGTACAAAGGAATTTTATACACGGCATTTAACGCAGAAATACCTAGCATTTGAGAGTTGTTGGCATACCGCTTTATTGCAATGCACGCAATAAAAATGTGTTTTTCGTTTTTTTTTTATTCAGCATAAAACTCAGCAAGCACGATGGTCTTTTGGCACAGGACGCGGCATGGACTGGACGGTCATCTATGAGCGGGCCTGCAGTTACCTGCAAACAAACAAAGTTTGTCAAGTTCGTCGAACTCAACTACATCATACAAGTCAAAGGACGGTAAGATTTGTTCAACAGCTCCTCCGGCCACTCGTAGACCTCGTGCACATTACTGCCGTACGGTGTGTCTTGAAGGCTACCCTATCTACACGGCGACGATGTATATTATATTTGATAACGGTATCACTAGAACTGGTTGACTTGTTAAGTGCTGAATTTGAATTTTTTTGCATTGCGTTTAGACAAAAAATAAATCATGATTCAATTTTTTTGCAGACTTTAACAAATTTTTCTGTTTTAATAGTAACTGGGGTTTTGTTTTGATTAGTTGGATCAAATTCTGGTTTTCTAAGACGAAGTTGGCTTGTCCGCTGAGAAAAAATGAAAATAATTTAACAATTGGACTTTTTTAGATCTTAGGTAGTGGAAAAATTTTAAAGCATGATAGGGAAAGTGCATGTTTTAAATTCTTCGAAAATCATTACTCTCTTAATTTTACAACCATCAACTAGTGTAACGTAAATAAAGTAGAGAGTTAATAAAAATAAAATTTAGTGTAAATAAAATATGTCAATATTTTTTAAATTAAACACCAATGTATCATACATGTTTTCTGATTATCGGGGTATCGTTTAGATGCCTAGATATCACACAGTTTAAGAATTTCTGTGAAAATGAACACCATCATTGATTGTGTATTTAAATGTTTGTTTTAATGTGGTATGTAGGCAAAAAAAAGACACTTTCATTATATTTTTTTGTTGTTGTTAAATACTATTTTCTATGATTGAATTTGTATTTGTGTGTGTTTAAAACTGCATCATCAAGTACCACTTGTTCTGTGATAAACTATAACAGCTCATGCAACTAATTGAAGAAGCGGGAGGAAGGTGATGATTTTGCTGCCCTTACTGTCACCGCACTTAGCACTGTTAAATGTTTGCTATAGAAGAGCTTGTCTGTGTGTGTTTCGGTCCATGTGACATGAGAGTAAACTATTGGGTTTCAGGTTATTTCGTTATGAATGCTAAAATTTACTCACAATTTACTTGCAATTTTTTTTCGCTCTTTTAAACCGTTTTTTTTTGTTTGCCTTTTGTTTCCTCATATTCTTGTTTTAAACTTGCATTTTCTTTTTTTTTTAGAAATTTTTTTGCATTGCGTTTAATTTTATTTCATTCTCATTTGCCATCAATGGCATTCATTAAGCCAGTCTATCATTATTCATTCATTTAGATGTTGATAGAATTGCGGTTGACCTCTTTTATTGTTATATTTTTGTAGCTGATCTTGTGTTTTCTTTTTGCTTGATTTTAGATTTTTATTTTGTTTTCTTTAATTTATTTTTCAATTTGTTTTCATTTGTTTTGTTCATTTAATAAAATATTCTCTACCACACGTCTATTAATTTATTTGCCAATTGACGTTTTAGTTGCTAACTTTGTGGTCAGTAGTTCTCTATTGTGGGTTTTTGTTTTATAGTTTTCATTTGAGTAATTACAGGAAAGCCAATTATTGCTTCACATTGTCTGGACACAGTTTTCTTAATTGTGTAATGACATGTGTCACGTTTTGTAGACGGACAATATAAAGGGTATCATTTGTGTGTTTATATTAAATTACAAAAAAAAAAAAAAAAATAGTAACATTTTATTTATTTATTTTTTTTTATAAACTATAACAAATATTTGTAATTGGATTTGGTTAATGTTGATAATTTATAAACATACAAGTTGGCAACTTATAAACGTACCTACATCAGTGAAGATCAAATCCTTTTTACAATAAAACAATAAAAAATATTCTTTCAATAAACTCTCCAGAGTTATACTCAAACTCATCTTTATATATAGAAATGCATGTTTCATCTCTTTGTATATCAAGTTAAAGCATTACAAAAACAACTCCATGAACATTAAACTTGTCTTTACAAATTAAGCGAAGCGTTGCATTGCGAACTGAGCGCTCAACATAGACGAAAGAAACTCATATTCAAGGCCGAATAAAATTACAACTTTTCACGTTAACATATCGTCGTGCGGGAGTTTAAGTGCTCTATACGCCATTTCATATTTTTTATATATCTCGAGTTAATGATGCCACTTTAGGTTTTCGACCCCAAATTTTTCAAATCTGTAATCCGTTTTAGGATATCTCGTCAAGTTTCGGAGATAAATAGCCAAAAACGGATTGCAGATTTTAAAAATTTTGATGTCAAAAAAAAAAAAAAAGTGGCATCATTAACTCGAGAAATATAAAATGGCGTATAGAGCACTTAAACTCCCGCACGACGATATATAAAGAATGTGAACAAAAACAAATAAAATCTGAATTGTCTCTATACCAGTGATGTCCAAAAATTTCTTTCCCTATAACGCGTGATAGGAAAACAAATTCTGCTTACGTCGAAGTCAAACACGTACATAATAAAAAGAAATATTGTTGCTCTTGATCTTTTTAGATTTTAGCTTCTCTCCAACATAGTGCAGGGATGGATAGTGCTTATTTTTTGTATAATTTTTAATTAACTGTAATAATTATTCATTATTTATATGTGACCTAGGTATTCATTTCTTCTTAATAGATCGGTTACATGTCTATCGGAGAGGGTTTTTTCTGCTTCATACACAAGCGCAAGTGTGTTTATGCAGTAGTGGACATCACTGCTCTATACCAAAATAATAAGAGGGAATACAGGTTGGCGCACGGCATAGACCAAATGTCTGGCTTTGAAACCTGGGCAATCATACAGAAAATAAGAAATAATTTTTTTCTCGAAGAAATTCCCTAACCAAGTAATCCGTGTAGTGCTAAAACCTTTAATTAAAAGTGTTGAGAGTTTTAAGAAGCTGCACAGCCAAAAAATGTTTCTAAAAACAGCACAGCAGGTGATGGCAGTTCATTTGTCCTGTGTTTTGCTGAAGAAAAAAACTACCTGAAGACTTAAGCCTTATATGGAAAAGAGAGACAATGGTGTTAATGGATTTTTAATATGAACCTTTTTATATCATATTCGGCAAGTAAAATAATTGCATGAACGAACCATATGGCTAAATAATAAATTATCTTTATACCACTTGTCAACAAAGGACTAACAATTTGTTGTATTTTGCAACTTTTTTTATTTCTATACTAGAATGAGGTGTGTTTTTCCAATACGTTAACAATTTTTCCCTACAAGCTCTTGTTTTTAAATTTTAGCTAACTGCCTTCACATACTATTTTTAATTAAATTTTCAGTATTTATTGAACAATTGTTGTTTTCAGTATAGCTTCGTCAAGACTATGTTGTCTGCTTAATCCTGATTGCTTTTGATATGCCTTTGGTGAATATATATTTAAAAAACATCGGAAGCCTATATGGGACTTTGTGAAAACTCAGGACAAGCCGGAGGTTTCTTATATGCTATCGAGCTTACAAGAGCTAGGCTATAATATGGGCAAAAATCGTGGTGATGGGGAACAGGGTAAAAGGCTTCATCAGGATCTTTGGACAATGGACAAGCGATATCAGGGATGTTGAGGTTCACATATGATAGCAGACTACTGCTGAAGTTTTCGATGTTCATTCAAGAAAGTGTTATAAAAGATCGTTTGCTAGTATTCGATAGAAATTTTATTCACATATGTTTTAATTTTTTGAACTTTTTCATCAAAATAATTAAACTATATATTTGAAAAGGGAGAGCTGTTGGAAATCTTCCAGTATTTTTTCCATAATCCGGGTCATTGGAATAGCACATGATAAAAAAAATTTAAGAAAACAAAATTTGTGCAGATTAGTGCAAGGCATTGTGCAATTTCACTAGATAATATATGTTCTGTGAGAATTACCAGTACTATGTAAGAATATGGGTTTAATAAGAACTAACGGTTTTATTTCATCACAGGATCTCTTATTTTAGAACCGATCAAACAGTAAAACACATTCCGAATTGCGATGCTCCAATAAATCGCTAGATTTTTGTAATAGTGTAGTTAATAATCGTTAAAAATATTCAGAAGGTTACATGAACTGAATTATTTATTGTACCATTTTAAAAAATCGAAGCACTTACTGATACTTACTTCTACACCCGAAAAATGTTAATTGATTCTCATGTCAAGATACGAGTAATTAAAAGACATCATCTCCTGAATCTTTGTATTACTCATAGTCACAGCAAAGAAGACTTCATCATCATACTAGACTTTAAACATTTACTTTTGACACAACATCCCAACTATAACAAGAGAGAATTATCTTAATCAATGAGCCGCACCTGATACTGTCTTTACAATTTTATAAAAATTGATATCCTTTTGTACTTGGAAGTCATAAGCAGTATCTAGTCTTGAATTATGTTATTAACACTGCTTAAGCAGATGGTTACAAGAACAAACTTTTTAGTTGAATCTATATATTGCTAATGTTCATATTTAAGATTTTCTAAATGAAATATAACCGAATTTTAATAAACAGCATTTCAGTTGGAGTGCCATTGAGGAAGACACTCCAAGTTCCTGAAAAAATATCACAAGCGCCAAAACTCTAAAATGGATTCAGAAAAGTGAATGAGTTTCTGATTTTTTATTTGTTTTCGTTTGTTTAACAACCATCTTTAACTGACTGAAAAAAGTGAAAAAATATGATGATATAAAACACTTTTGGCACCTTTTCTAAGCAAAAAAAAAATCAAATCTTATAATATATGTCTTTATGACAGCTTTTGAGAAGAGCAATACATACTATTAAAGGGAAGGATTTTTTATATAAAAAGTTTTAATCTTTGTTGTAACAAATTAATGTCGTTTGTGGACTGCTACCTTTCGACCTCATGAAATAGGTCGTAATTAAAACTGTAAATACAATTTAAAGGCATATCTTACATACAAAATGTTTTTAAAATTTCTTAATAGTTGAAGTAGTCTCTCTAGCGATCAAAGGTCATTACTTACTTTATCATCTCCTGAAATACAGGAGTTCGAAAGCAATTATTGCTAATCGATGGCTCGAGATCACAAACACAAGCTATATGTGTGACAAAACAACTGCTATTTTAATACCCCAACTAATCTACAGCATAATTCTTTTAAAAAATAAATATTAATTTGTCCTCGTGTTTCTATGAAAAAACCGTTATTTAATAATAATAGAAAAGAAAATGAAGAAAAAAAATCCTTTACTCGTAATTCTACTCCCTTTCACCAACAGCCACCAATCACTATTTTTAAATCATATTTCTAAAATATATTTAACTTCCTTACAATTATGTTGAATTTTTTTGTTTGTGCTATCAGCAGCTCTGTAAAAATAAAATCTACAGAATTTGAAAGCAGTAAATTAAGTGTGTCACGTTCCTTGGCAATTTATCATCGGAAAACATATTTACATACAAATTTGGTTATTAAAGATGTCAAGTCAGGTCAAGTCAAGTCAGGTCAGACGAAGTCTTTTGGTTATCTTTTGTTTTTTTTTTTTTTGAAATTTTTACTTAATTTTCGGTTACAAAATTTCCATTTTCAGAAAATAAGTTTTCTAATGAAAGAAGAGAAAAAATAAAAAAATAAGGATTTTAGTATTTTATGCGCATTTCTACTATTTGGAAAAGAGGTATGGTTTTAAATATAACACAAAATTTGTTTTATTTTATTAATCAATGCAGATTGTGTATTTATTTTTTGCTTTTACCATTAATTCCCAATTTACTTTTGTCTTAAAAAAATGTAAATCAAACATACTTTAGTTGTTGTCACGCGCTGGTAAAATTCTTTTAAATATATGAAAAGCAAAAACAAAAAGTTAGTTCTAAATAATACTTGAGTTTTATTTATTGCAATTATTGATATTTAAATAGAAAATATTTTTAAAAATAATATCTTATCTCCACAGAAATTTAGTTTGTGCTAAGCCGATCAGGAGACTTTTTCATAAATAAGTTTGTTTAGACCACTAATTTTTAACTCAGAGATTGTATGTAGAAATAGCATATATTTTATGAATTTCAATTAAAATATTTGTACTCTCAATTAAACTTTTAATTTAATTAAAATTTCAATTTCAATCAAGAAATTTTAATTAAAATCATTTGTAAGAACATTTGTGTTAGCAATATTTATTAAAAAATTTAAAAGGGTAATGAAAATTTTAATTGTCTCAATTAAAATATTATATTTAAAATATATTAAACACAAAAAAATTTCAATTTATTAATTTATTTTAATTGTCTCAATTAAAATATTATATTTAAAATATATTAAAAAAATTATTATTAAAATATTGTTTTCCATATTATCAATTAAAAAGTTTAATTGAAAATAAAATATAAAATCAATTTATAATTCTAATTGCATAAAATTAAAAACAAAATATATGTATATAAAATTTTATTGAAAAATTAAAACTATTTAATTAAAATTAAATCACATATTGGTTAATATCATATATGCAGTAGTGAGAAAAAAAAAAAATGCCACAATATAATATGGCATTATATTCAACACCATCGTGCGGGAGTTTATGTGCTCTATTCGCAATTTCATATTTTTTATAGATTTCGAGTTAAGGATGCCAAAAACTGATTGCAGATTTTAAAAATGTTGGTGTCAAAAACCTAAATTCCATAAAAAAACCTTCATTAACTCGACACATATGTATATATAATGGCGGAAAGAACACATAAACCCCCGCACGATGAACTGTTAAACATGGTGGGTGCTAAACATGGTGCTGAACAAAATATGGTATCGAGTTGCAACTGATATCTGGATGAACATCTTTGTTTTCTGGCCCAGCGAATATAATTTAACCCATTAAAGCCAAATAACTTAAATGTTGACACATCGCTCCACAATACTTTGGCCCACAGCTCCTTTGGCCAATGCAGATACCGTCTCGCAAAGTCAAGCCGTTTTTTCTTATTTTTCTTACTTATAAGTGGCTTCTTGCTTGGTCTTCTGACTAATAAGTTTGCTTTTTTTAATCGGTTTCTGGCTGTGTGGACGCCAATAGAAGTCCCTAATTGCTCATTTGCATAATTAGTAACATCTACTACCGTTTTCCCATCAATTTTTACTGTTTTACTAATTGACGGTCTTGGCGACCAGCAGATCTACGAGGAAGAACATTTCCTGGCTTTCTTTTGGCGTTATTTCTTTGACTATACCAATGATTTTTTGATATTCAGTTGACGAGAAACTTCATTCATTGATTTGCCTTCTTTTAAAGCCCCGATAATGTGCTATTTCTTTCATAAAATTTACATTTTTTTTTACTTACTTTTAACAAATTTTGTTGAATTTTTTCTCGCTAAATTTTGGTCACCTTTTTATTAATATAAAAAAAAAAATACAATAGACAGAGAAGCAAACAACGCTTACTGATGCTTAATTAAAAAATCTAGAAGTTAACGAATAATAATAAAAAAAAAATAATGGAATTGAATACCGTTATATGTTTTGAGTCTCGATTGAATATTATGTGGAACAGTGTTGCATTTTTTTTCCTTCTACTGTAAATGAACTTTACAAACCTGTATGAGGATTATGGCCAATCTTGTTGCAGCACCCATGTTGTGTGTGTTAATTTTTTATTCACGAGTACTGACACCTATTTAAGAAACTTGTCCATGACAATCAGTTACTCTTAGAGCTTCAGCCAGAAGACGCCTTAAACGTAGTCGCCAAAAGAAATATTTTTTATTTTATTTCTTTGCTTCAAGATGTCAGAGCCGGAGCTTGAAACGGAGCTCTCGTGACTACCTAACTTAAGTAATATTTTGAATACAAAATAGAACGTATTAGAAATGATTATAAAATACTATTTTATTTGCCTCTTTACTCTACAATGGGAAACATCATATAATCTCTGTGATACATAAGCATGCAAATGTCCATACTGTACGCTGATTCAAGATAACCGTGGTTTGTTTGATCTTCCCTCACAAAATAGAGCATAACGTTTTTTTAATTCACTAATTTCATATCCATTTTTAAACCTTTAATATTTATTGTGCTGGTAGAGATCTTAATTTTGATTGTCCAGCACATCCAAATTAAAAATTATAATATTTTTATTCTGAATTTATGACCCATATTTATAAATATATTACAAAAAACCAAAAAAAAAAAAAAAAGAAATACTCGTATATAAACTTGTATAAATATAAAATCCTTGGTATTTTTTGTTTGTATATGTAGGTTGGCTTTGACAAGTTAAAGCAATCAGAAAACAAGCAAGAAGGATAAAATGGAGATAAAAAAAAAACCTGAGAAGAGAATGCTTAATTACAATTATTAATTATACCGCCAACGGCTGTATAGTCTTAACGCTTTTGCTCTGTTTTATATGCGCTTTTCTGTTTGGATGCCTTTATTGTGTTTCCACTTCAATCTTTTTCTAATACGAGTACAACTTGATTTTTAATGTTTCATATTGTGTCAGTTGTTGTTTTCCATCTTTTCTTTTTTTTAATCACTTTTCAGAATTTTTTGCTTTCAAATTTTGTTCTTATTTTTGTATATCGTATCCCCCAAAATCAACACTCTACACTTTAGTGCTGCGTTCGCGATAATATTTGTAATGCTTTACATTAAGACTTTAATATTCTCTGTACAAGAAAACTGTTCAACGGAATATCAAATTTTATAGAAAAACCTTAGGAAAAACTGGTCATACTCGTAACGATTTTAGAACATTTTGTTATAATGTTTGTAGTCAATAGGACTGTTGATAAGATCCGTCTGTCCAGTTGTGATATTTCTGGAAGCATTTGCTCTAGAAATATGCGAGCGCTTAAAGCAATTCTCACATAGCATACATAAGGTAGAGACCATTAAATACCTGGAAGTCACTATTCAAAGGATTATTGGTATAAGTTGCCATGCCGCTGCATATGTTGCCAGAAAAATTCAAAAATTCCCTTATCAAACATAGGATATTGATATTAAAATTATATTTCTTTGTTTAATTATGATTTCAACTTGTGTTAACGTAGAAGAAAAAACAACCGATATATTCTAAAGCCCAGCTTGTTTAAAAAGCATAAAATTTCAATAGTTTAGCTTTAAAAAATTGTAGTCGCCGTGGTCTAGTGGTTAGTGTGTTGGCTTACTAAGACGATAGTGCCGGGTTCAAATCTCAGCACCGACATCTTGAAAAAGGCCAGTTATGTATGTATGTAAAAAAATTGCAGACTAAAAATCCGTTTTCTCAAAAGTTACCAGATTTATTTGAAATTGTAGGGTGGTGGAGGAGGTAACTTGTTGGTTAAACAAATTTTTTTCTTCAATAATTTTTTTCTTCCTTAACTAATTTGACCATTTTTTTCTTCTCATTTGAAACGCTTGATTTTTTGTCATGTTTTTGGTATCCTGTTAACTGTGTCCTTTTTGCCAACTATGCTCTTAACTGTTTAGTGTACAACAGCAACATTAATTAGGCAGTTTTTTGGCTCCTTTTTTTTTGTTGTTTTTCTTTGAGGTGGAGATATTTTATGATAATTTTTTTCCGTAGAGCTCTTAGTTCGTGTATTTAAGCAATAAAATACAAGTTTTTATAGTTGTTTTCGTTGTTGTTGCCATTTTATCTGCTTTGCTGTAGAACACTCAAAAATGTCGAAAGGATTTCTGCTTGTAAGATTATCCTTTTATTAGCATATTTTATTTTGACATTCTTTTTTTTTATTATAATTCCTTGTCATTATCATAGTCGGCATTTCTGTGTGTATTTTTTTTTCCTTTTTTTTTCTTTTTTGTCTTGGCTCATAAGGTTCATTATCTTTGCCGCGGGTGTTGGTGGCAAACAATGGTTTTGTTTAATATGACAAAAATAATGTCAATCTTAAATTTTCTTTAGACAGAAAAACGAAATATAAAAACGAATAATAAAACTTTTAAACGAAAGAGCGCTTAAGAGAACAGCAAGAACTAAACAACACCATAGCGAAAAAAAGGTTTAAAATATTGGGAATTCAGCCAACGTCTCCGCTTTCATGCATAAGAATGCTACAAAGGATGTTAATTTAAGGATATTGCTTAAAATATGATGAGAATTTTTGAATAAGAAAGAAAAAAAAACAACAAATTAAATTAAATTTTTTCAAATTTAAAAAAACCTACTTTGTCTTTATATGTATGTGTGTTTAATATTTTATAAGTAAGTAAAGTGTTTAGGTGTCTAAAGAAGGACATGTCTTTGAGTTATAGAATTTGTTTAATTACACAGAATAAAAATATGAAATTCTTTCTGCAGTTTAGCGATTATTATTTGTCGCGAATTAAAAGTAGACGCTTCAAATGATATTTTATTCATCAGAATTAGTTGCATTTATTACAACAGCAAAATTGCTATTGGTTTGGTTCAATTTCGATTTTCTTTAAATGAAATGTAATTGAATTTAAAAATGTATGTCAACAGCACTTCGATTATATTCGTGTGATTTAATTATTTACCCCAAATACCGATCGTTGTTGTCTTAATAATAGACTTGTATTTACAAATACAACCTCCAGTTAGTTTTGAGTTGTTTGGCAGCTGTCTCTTGTTTATTTGTTTGTGATAATAAAACTACATGCGTGTATAACAAAAAAAAAAAAAAAAAAAAAAAAAAATTGAAAACCACAATGGAGTGTAAATTTTTTGGCAAATAATTTAGAAATTAGAATTGCCTTTGATGTCGGCAACCATTTTGCAGTTCCAAAACGATCTATCTCAGTGTTAGATATTGATTTATTTTAGTATCTAGCAACTCTCTTCTTTATAGTAACTCTAAACTATTTCAAATATATGGTAACTCTATTGTACATACTTAATTCAGTTTTACTTAAATAAAACACACTTATAATTGAACTCTAAAAAGGTACACGTGTTGTTCCTTCAAGTACATAACACTCAGGGAATGCGCTAAGAGATTGCTTATAAACGGTGTCAGGAGTACCGCCAGGCTCTATTTTTGATTTTTCTTCACATCTTCTCTCTTCAAACCCTATCTACTCTTTCGCAGATGACAATAACATTTGTCATTCGTATTCATTTTATCGTAGGCCGAGCCTTTTGCAGATTGGAGCGATGCAAACAACGCAACTCAACACAAGATCGAATGTTATCTTATCATCTGTAACTATGTGTAACGTAAACATCGAGGAGGGGGATTATCCTGATGTTCTGGGCATGAGAATTAATTGTGATGTTCGTTGAAATGATCAAATTTTTCGAATGTTGAAGAAAGCATTCAAGTGCCTCAATTTCTTAAAACGGTGCACGAAATACTTCACTCTACCTGAAAGTCTCGTAGTCGCCGTGGTCTAGTGGTTAGTGTGTTGGATTGCTAAGACGATAGCGCTGGGTTCGAATCTCAGCTCTGGCAACTTAAAAAAAAGAAATATGAAAAAAATATTTCTTTCTTCTCGCAAAAGCTTTAAGAGTAATTTATTGCCATGAAAAACCTTCTCAAATCTGTCGTTCGGAGTCGACTTCAAACTGTAGGTCCCGGTACTCATTGACAAAAATTAACACACACAACATGACTTCTGCTAGAAACTAGGTCATAACCCTGACAGAGAGTTGTAATGGCCTAATATGTATGCATGTATGTATGTATCTGAAAGTCTTGATATTTACAAGATCTCTTTTCGACCCAAGATGGATTATAACTACCATGTATAGGCAGGTGCTTCAAAGTCTATTTTGTGGCTTTTCGACCGTGTACAGGAAAGGTCAAAGGTGCTTATTAATGACGGGAGGCTATTGACTATTGACTCATTGGAGAACTGGTGCAATATAGCGTGTGTTTTACTGTTCTATCAGTACTAGCATGGAAGGTGAAGTAGGAATATTAATTCCGAATAATCAGGTATTCTTACGGACCACTCGTATCTCTCTCTGAGTACATCCTTTTAAAGTTGATTATCAAGTAAATGGCAGAATGCATTATAGAGGGATTTCGTTCTATAGCTGCACTGTTTCACAAGCACAAATCCCTCTTTTCCTCGTCCCATACCAAATTCTCCTAACTTAGTTCAATGTACTGCATGAGTGGGGGATGTCCGCTGAGTGCTGGCCTTAATAATAAAAAAAGATTTTATTATTTTGAAAAGGCATGAGGTTTGAGCACCGAAACGGTATTGAATTTTTATAAACTGAAAATTAAAAATTATGGAAGTAAGTGACATAATCTAAGTTATAATACAAGAGGGCTAATTGATAAAAAAAAATTATATTACGGTGGCGTATGGAAAATAAGAAGCAATTTAGTGAATATACAAGTATGTTTAAGACTTAAAATATAAAAAATAGCATGTCTTTAGGAAGCCAGTAAATTGGAATCAAAGAGAAAATAGTTGGCACGCAACTTCCTTATTGAAAAGCTAAAATCCATTCATGCGTCTGAAAAAATACATTTTTTTAAATTTAAATTAAATTTTTCCGTAGCAAGTGAATAGGGAAAAAAAGAACAAAAATTATAAAAAAAATCCTGATCTAACCAACATTTTTTAATTCTTTTGCTTGTAATTTTATCTACTAAATGGGATAATTCTCATTTAGTATGTAAGATTTTGAATATACTAATTTATAGGTTTAAGAATATCTTTGTGGAAAAGCTTGCGGACGAGTTTCTTAAGCGAGACGAAATGAACGGCAAACATTTCATATTATTTGTAATAATAAATATACAGTCAACTCGTTAAAACATGAACACTCAAAAGGGTGAATGTCTGAAAAATGTGGAAACTCTAAAACGTGAACACTTTTTTGCAGTACTTTAAATAGTTTTAATTGGGAACAATCAATTTTGTTTTTAAATCTAGCTTTACATTTTTTTACTAAAACATTAGTCTAATGATAATTATAATGGCCAAAATTTCACATTCGAAATCGTGAACAATTTTGAAAACGTGAACTGCTTTGGTAAAAATTTTTTCACTTTATCAATTGTTGACTGTATTTGCTTCTATGGTGAAACAAAAAAAATTTTTTTTTTGTTTTTTAGCACTTATCTGCATTTATAACAGTGATTTCCACTACTACACAAGCACACTTGCGCTTGTGTATGAAGCAGAGAATAGACTCTGCTTACTTCTACCAGAAATAGGAATGTTCGAATTGCTTTCAGTTTATATTGTAACATCATAATAATTTCTTCATAATTCTAAGTAAAGTACGTAATCGATTGTCCGATAGACGTGTGACCGATTTATTAAGAATAAAGGGGTACCGAGGGTCACATAGACTTTTAGGAAATAATGAATAATTATTTCAGTTTTAATAAAAATGATACAAGAAATATGCACTATCTATCCCTGCACTAAGTTGGAGAGAAGCTTAAACTTAAAAAGAGCAAGAGTAACAATATTTCTTTTTATTATGTAAGCAGAATTTGTTTTCCTATCATATATAGGGAAAGAGATTTTTGGACATCACTGATTTATAATACGAGGCGGTTCGGAAATTTCTTAGCCTATCAATGAAAGAGAATAGTTAGTTTTTCAAAAATATTTTTATTTTTCAATATAATCTCCTGAAACTTCAATACACTTACTTCAACACTTTTCTAGCAATTCTATCCCTTGATTAAAATAGTGGTTTACAATTGTAATTGCATTCAGCAACCCAATTTTTTACTGTTGCATATGAAGGAGCACTTTCACCTAACACATTCACCATATCATTATGAATTTCTTGTCCCGATAAACCTTTTTTATGTAAGTATTTAATGACAGCACGAATTTCTACTTTTTCCATTGTAAAAAAATCGCGGATGCGTCCTTTTAGAACACATGTTTCTATATGAAGGAGTTGCCAGATCGAAACAAAATTTAACATGTGTTCATAACAGAGATGGAAGTTTCCAAAACACTTAACATTTTTCTGTTTATACTGCGCTTTTTGTGCTAGGCTAAGAAGTTTCCGAACCGCCATGTATCATTTGTTCACTGACCTACGTTGCGTATACTTAATATGTAATTGCTTATTTTACCCAAGTAAATAATAATCATACGCACCGTATTTTTCAACAGTATGAGAAAATTATGTACATGATAGTAATTGAACTTTTTTTAATCTATTTTCTATTAACCTTTTGTTCGCTTTTATTAAGTAACTTTGAAAATCGTAAAATAAAAGTGTGTATTTAGTTTTTTTTTTCTCATACATATTGTGAAATACTAACCTTGACATTTTATATCAAATAACAAGACTTTTTGAATAATAGAAAAAAAAATCTATTTTCATCATATTATTTATCCTGGTCTAACGAAATAAGAAAGTTTATCGTTTTCAAAACTATCTGTATATACTTGTATATGTAGAAGTTGCATGTTGTCTGTTAATGTTATTTTTTATTTAATTTTAATTATTTTGTTACTACAACAGTTGGCTGGTAATGTTGCTGATATTACTGCTGTTTTGTGTTAAAGTAGTTTGTTGTCTGTTATGTCTATAGCTCATCATCATCATCATTATCAAGAAAATTTCATCAAATGGAATTTAATTAAAAATATCAAACGGGTTAGACAAACAATGGATTAAAAAAAAAGAAAACAGAAACATTTTTTTGTTGTTGTTTTGAAACTACTAAAAAAAATACAAAAAAGTTAAATGGAAACAACAAAGGCAAAGTTTAAAAAAATATATCATTTTGTTAAATAAACAAAAAAATACTTCAGCATTTACTGCGAAATCCTTTCATTTTAACTTTTCATTTTTTGGTTTGCACTACAACAGGCAGTGTCAGTTGTTGCTGTGTTTTAATAAAACATTAATCTTTCTACACTAATGCATAAAGATTTGGTCAGACTAAGAATCGTATTTGAATGAAAATTAACATCCCAAAAAAATTTTAGCTTATTGGTAAACAATTTTGTAAGGGGAGAAACTTAATTGTCTCCTACAGAGTATCTCCCGGATGTCATGATTTTGATATGGCAAGTTCTTATTTGGAAGTGCAATCACCATCTTCCTTGCAATAATTAAAAATATTATCAATGGTATCTGAGGAATAACCCTTTTCTAAAACCAGCTTGGTTCACTTGAAACAGTCTTCTTTATCTTAGCAACATAACTAATAAAAGAAATACATCTGTAGATATTTGAATATTCACAGTGTAAAAGTTTCATCTGCTTTCATGCTGTTATAGTCGAATAATATATTCTAGCGTTGGGCCAAATTATTCAGAAATTGCATGGTTCAATACTAAATAAATCTGGTAATATTTAACTTTTATCTTTTGCAAGAGATTCGAAATACAACAATTAAACTCCAAACACGTTTGGAATTAATATTTCTTTACTTGTTTAGTAAAACTACGGTCACATTAGGTAAATATTTGACGAAAAAAACGTAGCCACTATTTCATCAAAACTTTTATTGTTTAATATTTCATTACTTTACGTTTAATTCACTACATACGTATACAAATTGTTTTCTTATTACTCGTGATATGCAATAGTTTTTAAATAATTTTTGAAGTAATCTTCTAATAATAAAATTCTCGTACAGCGTTGTTTGTTGCTAAACTACACCGAAATGGCTCGACAGATTTTTATGAAATTTTGTGTGCATATCATGTAGGTCTCCCTATATGTTAAGGTGTTCCGCCCCAAGTTAAAATTTATGTCTCACCTAAATAACGTACCGGCTTCGATGAAATTTGAAACTAGAACACCGTATCGTAGAACACATACGGTTTACGTTTTTTTTTTAATTACTCAGAGAGGGCGATACAGAGGATAATTTCCTTTCATCAAACTGAAGTATCGAAAATGGCGGATAATCATATATTAAAACTATTATAAATCAGACATTGATTGCTCATATCAATGTTGACTTTTACAGTTCGGTGAAGAGTATCAAATATATTTGAAATGAAAAAATATTTCCTAGAGCAAATTTATTTGGCAAAACGATGTTTGCCGGGTTAACTAGTGTTTACATAAAATGATATATTTGCATTTAATATTTCAAAAAAAAAAGTAGTGATTAAGCTTTTGTCGGCAAATATTCGTCTAATATGACCGTAGGTTTAGTTGTACGCTTAGTTCTATAACACCTCCCTAATTTTCTTATGTCATTGATGCTATGCTCGAACTGATATTGCAAAATCATCATATGACCTATCGTGAGATTCAAACAACCTTAGGCATTAGTATGACCAGGATTCATTAAAAATTGCATAAACATTTGTCTGTCAAAAAATTTTTTTCGCGTTGGATCCCACACAATTTGTCAATCAAAAAAGGCTCGTGTCAATTAGTCGAAAGAAATGTCCAAAAAAATGCAATCGCCGTGCTTTGAAACATGTCTATTACGTGTATGAGCCCGAAATTAAAGAGCAGTCGACTGTATGGGTGTTTTAAGATGAGCAGAATATAACAAAAGTTGTTCGCACTGGAAGGACTTCCAACGACATCCACTTGCCGAAAAACTGGACATGTAGCAACCGTACCATTTAAACAACGCTGAACAGACAATTCTAAATGGTACACGATCATTTATTTGCCAGTTGTCTTCGAAGAAATCAGGACAACCAACCGCCGAACATGGATCACTTTTCATTACGAATATGCGAACTCTCACTTTCGCCTTAAACAACTGCATTTTTGAGCACTCAAAACATCGATTTGAAAATCTTCATCTGCGGTATGATGTTGACTCGGCACCGTACATAAAAAACAAACGGAGGGGTCAACGTTTTTCGACACAGGAAGAAACAATTGCTGTAGACAGAATGCAAGGTTTGGAGATATCTCAATCAGAGTGGCAAAAGTGTTTCGACAACGGGTTCAAACGCATGCAAAAGTGTATAGATCTTTATGAGGAATATTTTGAAAAACAATGAAGTGATTTTCGATTATTAATATTTGTTTTTGTTCTCTAATTCCGAAATATAAAAGACAACCCTGGCATATAGTCGCTTTGGTCTATCATTAAAAAGTTTCTTTAAAAAAATCTAAATTAAACGATAACATTAAACCAAAGAAAATAAAAACAAAGTACTTCTCACTGTACTGTATTTGGATTATATTAAAAGAGTCTTGTAGCTTTTCTGTGAACTCAGTAAAACATAAGGAATCAAAAGAATAATCATTTACTAATGAAAGGGTAATACAGTAACCATGTTAAGGATAACGATAATATGGCTACTCTTTGTGCTGCAGCTGCTGTTAGGGCTGTTACTAAGGCTGATAGTTAAGATTCATCTGTTTCGCCAACATATTTTTATATATTTTTTTTATTTTTATTTTTTACTAGACAAGGACTTATGCTTTCATCTCTTGCCGGCTTGTGCTTAACTCTGTACTCTTTTACTGGGACGTTACAGTTTTCATAATTTCTAAAGAATTTATTTCTGAGTTTGATGAATTCCTTTAATTTTTTTTTTTGTTTTTTTGCTTTTTCCTTGTGTACAAATAAATTTCACTCGTTTCGTTTTTTGTTCGCAATCAGTTTTTGTAATGTTGTTTGCAAGAGAAGTGCAAAAGGAAATAAATATGCGAAATGATTGCTGCAAAAATATTATAAATATTTTAATGTATGTTTTATTTTTTTATTTTTTTTTTCTTACTTAATTAAAAAGCAAAAATATGTAAATAATCATCATCCAAATAATTATGATAAAATATTTTATATACTTATATGCACGTATGTATGTATGTACTCGTATAAACATGTAAATATGAAACATATTTTATTACACACGCAATTATTTTTAAATTAAAACAAACATTTTATTTTTTAGGTTTCAACATAAATTTGTTTTTATACAAAACTGACTTCGTTATACGTGTTTTTGATATATTTTATAAAAATATTATTTTTACACAATTTCATATTCAAATAGTAAAACAAATACAGCATAAAACATAAATCAAGGTACACTATTGTCAAACGATTTATTTACAGAAATAAAGGCATAGTGTGGACTATGCGCATTTAGCAACACTGGTGTTATCAGCGTGTTGCCGAGTGATAAAAATAAATATCAAATACAACTTCTTAAATATAATTGAAGTAACGGCTCTTAAAACGAGCAGTGATTGTTGATGACGGGCAATTTTCAATTGACAAATTTTGTTCGTTCCAGAAATCCAAACCCAAAGGCATGTAAAGATTTTTAGGTTCAATTAGTCTTAAGGTGTTTCACAATACCCGAAAGTTTTTTTTTTACACTATTTGATGTGCTTTAAACACAGAAATTTTTGAATATTTTTAAGGAATTCGGTAAAAGTCTGCACAAATGTTGGATACGCTACTGCGAAATAAACACATCACTTTTTAAATGTTTTCGTGATCGCCCTGGTCTAGTGGTTAGTTTGTTGTCTTAATAAGACATAAGAACAGGGTTCAAACCCCAGCTCTGACATCTTAAAAAGAAGAAATTTGAAAAAAAATATTTCTTTCGGCAACTACCTCTCACCAGTCTTGTGGCAAAAGCTCTAAGAGTAACATATTCCCAATGAAAAAGCTTCTCAAGTCTGTCGTTCGAAATCGACTTTAAAGTGTAGGTCCCATGGATTCTGCGAGAAGCTAGGCCGTAACATTGATACAGGGTTGTAATGTCCAATTATGTATGTATGTATTTGAAGTGCTTTAAACATTTAAAAACATACAGTTTTCTACGCAATCACAAACAATTTTTGATTAGAAGTCTATTTAGAGAACTGAGGCCTTATTCTGTAACTCTCCTAAGCCAAAACTCTATCGCTAAAAATTTATAAACTTGATTTAGGACTCTTTGACTACGAATAGAATTCTTAAACGCTTATTGTAATTTAAAAGCTTCATGCCTGTTTCCTCTAAACTTTTTAATTTTATATATTCTAAAGCCCAGCCTGTTTCAAAAACCAAAAATTTTAGCATTTTAGCTTAAGAGAAATACAGAATAAAGTCCCAGACTTACCATTTGATGAAAACACAAATTTCTTGTAGCTCCTCAAATCGTAATGACAGTGTCAAAAACACGAGTACCACACAGTAGTCTAAAACTACTGAAACCATAAGAAAAAACTAAACGAAATTGCTCTTGTTCAGCCCACCATATAAAACACATAATTTATATGATAATGGTGCCATATCTGTTAAATTAGTTGTCATTTATTAAGTTTGTTGTGCCAAATCATCATTAATGGTTTTATGTGGCATTCAACAAAAACTTGCAAATAATAAATTTGTTTTACTAAAATCATCGAAAAATCATATACAACGATGAGGCTCATTTCAGGCTGAATGATTACGTTAACCCTGCTGTTAGTTTAAGCCCATTTGGTCCAATTTTTTTATTGTTTTCTTTGTAACTTTTGAACGGTGACATATAGTGACTTAATTTTTTAGCTCATGTAGTTTTTTGATAAAGCCGTGTTGTATACAAAACTTCAAGGTTCTGACTTAAACCAGGACTGAGAAAAATAAAAAATTACGAATACTAGGTTAAGTGACCATTTGGTCCATAATATATTTTGTTTGATTTTTTTTACATTTATTGGTTGGTTTTATAATAATTGTCATTGCATGATAAGCAACATTTTTTCTATTACTTTTGTAAATAAACTTACTGCAAATGGAGCATTTTATATCACACTTAGACTTGCAGCAGCTACAAATTCCAATTCCGATTTCGGGCCTCTGAATTAGAAATATTATTTGAAGAGGCCACTGGAAATATTCATGGTATTTGTATTTCAGTAAATAACTGTGCTGAGAACTCTTTTTGATGTAATCTAGTCTGTTTCATAATATACGCGTTTGCCAGAGAAAGTGCTAGTTGCCGCAATAACTCTGGTCTCCTGCAATTCCGATCAGCTGGAACCCATGAATCGTCGATCTCAGAAAATATTATGTACGCATTCAATGCGGATATATCAATTATGTTTGCAAATAAAATGTTTGGCCATCGAATTGTTTTGCGTTTATAGAATGGTACAAAGAGATTTTTTGAAAGTCACCAATTTCAGAAGAATGAATGTTTTATTTTTGCGTAATGTTCTCACATATGGAAGTTTCCTTTCCTGAAGTTTTTTCCAACTCAAAAGTGAAAAAAAAATTGTGGCCTGTTATATTTTGCTCTTTCAAACCTTCTGTTAAATCCAATACAACGCGTTGCCCTTGATTCTTTTCAGGCTGTGCATTTCTAGGCTTACCAAGAAGTCGGCTGTAGCCCGACTTGGAGTGCACCGAGAACCAAAATTTCAAACCATATATTGGTGGTTTTGATGGTACAAACTGCCGAAAGGTACATCGCCCTCCTAATGCAACAAGTTGCTCATCAGCGGTGACATTTTCGTAACAATTATAAAACTTTGGAAAAAGTTGTTCCCAGCAGTTCCACAGTTCACGAATAGAAGCAAATTTATCGCAACTACACATTTATCGTTGACTCAAAACGTCATCGAAATGGATGGCGACCAAATTTTGTATCAAATAAACCATGAACATCTTCAATTTTTCTACTTTCAATAATAGATTTTATATCAGCCAACTATTTTGTTCAAATAAAAAAACAAGATTAAAGGCGCGCAATGCGTCTTCATCAATATCTTTCCACTTGGCTCCAAACTTGACCCTGCCCTTATTAGTATTTTTTATGATAATTCTTTTTATTGGAGACCGAAAAAATAATAAAAAAGCTGACAGAATGTCATTGCATCTGGCTGCATTGAGTTAATATTCTCAGCCGAAACTCCAATAGGTTAAGGTAATGGAGTGGCACTCCAAAGCATAAAAAACGGATCAACAGAGCTAGCTGCAGCTAGAATAGGTTCCCGTTCAGTATCTTTTTCAGAAGAACTTGTTTGACTATTTTCTGAAGCATAATCAAATTCCAAATCTGAAATATCGGAGTCACTTTCTGCATTGAGCAGTTCTCCCTCAATAAATTTTCACATTAGATGTGTTGAGTAGAGATTTGCGGTGGTCACGTGATTTGCGTGGTTGGCGTGAATAACGCGTGAGAGTGAGTTATTTTAATTTAACTGACGTGAGTAAAGAAATATTCGAGTGTGTGATTCGTGAGAGATTATAAAATTTCTTGCGTGACCGTGAGCCAAAATTCACTCACTCGCCCATCTCTAGCGTTGAGTAAAGCTTAACTTAATAATGTTTAGGGTGAAGTGATCCAAAATAGAAACAAATATAAAATTAAATGATTAAACGGTCACAAGAGATTCCAAAGTGTAACATGCATCCCAAAATAGTCATAGATCATTACTGACTACCGCCTGATTTCGGAAGAGCTTCTTATAGAGAATCTGTAACAGATATTTGAAATATATTATGCAAATAAATGCATGAATATGTATATCACACACATATTTCTGTTATTTATATTTAAAGATACTAAGTGCTTAATAACTTTTGTGGATTTTTATTAATTAACAAGATTTTATTTTATTTATCGACAAGACAAAACAGAGCCGCAGACATTAACACAGAGATAACTCTAAAATATAAATATAATACAAGAGAAAAGCTTCCCAGCTCTGATATCTTGAAAGAAATAATTTTAAAATGTATTTCTTTCGGTGACGGCCTCTTAACAGTCCTGAGAGTAAAGGATTGCTATGAGAAAGCCTCTCAAGTCTGTCGTTCGGAGTCGATTTTAAACGACTTTAAAATGGACGCAACCAACTTGAGTACTGCGGAAATCTAGGCCGTAACTCTGAAACAGGGTTGTAACGGCCAGTTATGTATGTAAGTGCTCAATGACAGACCCAATAGTTTAACAGTTTTATTCATCAGAAGTTCTGTTACCTCTTGTCACTTATGCCTATTTATTAGTAAAACATATTTTTCAAGCACAGTTATGATATTTTTTTTCGTTTAAGATCAATACTTAGGGATAAACCCCTACTAAATGCAGTGCATTATATTGGAATGTTGAATATATATGTAGATATAGATGTATAAATGTGAAGATGTTAAGCGCCTTATGTCAATGGGACAAATTGCTGTCAATTTGATTACTCAAAGGCCAGTGTCATACCTTCACCTTCGAATGATCAACAGCAATTGCCCCATCTGGATGTTGAATGTGATTGGCGAGCATCTTTTTATGTAGGTTTGCTATTATCTTCCCAAGAGGTGGCGCTGTACTCCTGATCATTGGTTTCTTGGTGGAATAGACTGAAAATATTAGGAAGTGGTTTCGTGAAGATGGACTTCTCGCAAAGGGGGGTGGGGGTTGGGGAGAACTTCTTATATCTTTTTTTTTTTAATTCTAATTTTTGAAAAACCTCAAATTAATTTTTTTATTTTTCTCCTTCGCTGGGATTTGAGCCTTGGTCGTTTGAGTTTCTGTGCACGCGCTCTAACCACTATACCATGACCCCGTATTCATTCATTCATTCATGTCTAAAAATCTACTACCCTAAAATTGCCCATAGTTTCTATAATATTTTTCTCAGTTCCATCTTTTTAATATGTCAGCCAGTACCAATATGATATTTGATAATCACCAAGATTCCTCTTACTACTATGCATCTCATTCTATACAGATGTCCTTTGAGACTACAGTGTCTGGTCATTAATATCTTTAGGCTATCCCTGTCACTTTTAATAGTACGAACCGTTTTGCTGGCAAGGTTTCCGGTTAACTTGGATGCACTATAATCTCTCATCTGGGTGGATTCCAACCCTCCAACCAGCATTGTTTTCGAAAACAAAAATTAAAAGTTTGGAAAATCTGTCACACCACTGCACATTCTATTTGTTGGTAAACTTAATGAACCTACGTATTCCATTATTTGTATAACTTTGTCGAATACACAGCTAAAATAGACTTAATGACTTTTTAACAAATGCTAATAAAGGATAAGTGAAATTTTTTGATGAATAAACTTCTATTTGAATGATGAGATTATTTAGATTCCTTTTGGTTGTACATGGAATCATTTAGAAGAAGAGGATCAACAGAGCAAATGTATTAATTAGCTAACTTGCTGTGCTGTTGCTTGTATGAGAACCTCCTACACTCGATATTATAAAGTTGCTAAATTTTAAAATTTTGTTGTTTTTTTTAATCATTTGCTAATAACGTTATTTCCCCTTCTCATTTTAAAGTTTTCCCTATCTGCCTTAAAGCATATCTGCATATTTCTTTTGCAAGTTTTTGTAAATTCTTTGAATTATTTCATAAAGAAACTAACTATATGAATACCGTAATATGTTGGAATTTAAGTATGAATAGTGAGAGATTTTCAATGCATGAATGCTTGAAGGTAAGATTTTGAAATACAAATAAAAAAAAACTCTCGTATCTTTCTCGTATGCATAAAACTGTATGTATGTATGTTTGTACGAACGTGTATCTCTACGGATGCTTTACATTTGAAAGAAACTTTTGATATTTAATCCCATCAATATATGAGAAGATTATTGTGTGAAACATTAATCAGCTCTAATTTAACATCCTTATACTCGTACGTAATACAATTTAAAATAATCCTATTTTAGAAAATCTCTAAACACAATAATACAAATAAAGAGAAAAGAGGAATTCTTTGGTATGTTTTTTTTTTCTCTTTTTTTGCTTTACAAAGAGATCAAACTCATCAGAAAACTACAAACAATTGTGCAATAATGAATGAAAAAGTTTAGTAAATTATTATTGTAAAAGGATGCCCCTCAGTAATGTGGTGAGCAGACTACATTTTGTTACACTACATTGAGTATATTGCCTTAGTCATTGCATCACTTTTAAAGGCTCACAAGCAAATTAACTGCTGATGTATTAGCTTACAGTGAAGCAGGGAGCAAGCTACTCGTAATAATATAGAAATGACGCTACGAATTTTCCTTAAATAGGAGCAATTTCTAAATAAAAATTATAGTAACTATAATATTTCGAATATTTCGCACCATTAGTTGTCATTTTTATGATATAAAATGAAAATAATTAATTGAAATTTAAGTAACTTCAATACATTTTATTAAAAGCAGTGTTCGAAAATTTACCTTATAAAACGTACTTTAGTGTTCTGTACTGTAGAATATTAAATACAGAAACACTAAAAGTGTTTGTGTAGGAAATTCAAAACAAACAAAAACATTATAATATTTTTGAATTTTCTACATAACGAATATACTGTTCTTAACCTATAGAAAAAACAACAAAGGAAGAATATTTTTTTTTTAATTTTTTTCAATTTTTTTATTTTAAACTGATTGATAAAAAATGCAAAAAAACAAAATATTTTGAAATTTTGGGAAAAATAACCCAAGATCAGTAAACCAAAATGTACACAAACACTAAAACTGTACTGTTTTAAAACAAAAAACAGAACGACTTATTCTGGTTGTGTAGAAATACACAAACACTAAAAAAATAAATACCGTTCTTGGATTTGTGAACCGTAAATATAATAATGTACACTTTATTTTCGAACACTGATTAAAAGTATAAAAATATTAGAAATCATAATATATCATACAAAATAATACAAACAAAAATACCTCTGAACGTACAACTACAGTAAAGCACTACCAAAACAACTTTTTATAGTAAATAGCGGTATAGCCAAAATGGATTTTCATATATAAGTACCTACTATTGTACTCGTATATTATGTAGAACTGCATTACTATTAAGCGACCCTATATTACCACACTTGAACAAAAACATGTAATCATAATGACAACAGTATTACCATGCAGTTCTATATAAAATATAATTTTTATCAATGAAAATATTAATTTTTCAATTTCTAATTATTTTTCGTCATTAGTGTTAGAAATAAGCTTTAAAATGAGATATCATTCATTAAATTTGATTCGGTGATATGGGAGATATTTGCAACCAACAAAAAAAAGTGCTTTAGAAATAATATACAGTCCCTGGCCAAATTATTAGACGCACTCTATTTTTTTAGTAATTTTATGTTTTTTAAGTGTTTTTATGCAATAATGGTACATTTGAACTACAATACTGTAATTTTTTATTTAAAAGAATTGTTTTATACTACATATTTTAATTTATTTTTTACATATGGTGAAACTTTTGTGATAAAGTGGTACATGAACGTAAACAAGTACAAACCTGCATCAGTCGCGATCGGAATCGAGTCAGGTGCTTACGTGTTTATGTGGCTTTATATAGTGTGATTTTTTTATACTACTCAGTTATTAGTAGGTTTTGTATGCAGTGTTTTAAAAAAGTAGTTGGACTATTTTATTATGGGGAGAAAAGGAGATCTTTCACCAAGTAAAAAAGCTGAAGTAAAGGCCCTTGTGCTTACGAAAACATTTACAAACCGGGATATATCACGAAGATTAGAGGTTTCTGAAGCTAGTGTAAAAAAAAAAGAAATCCATTAAACATAATAGAACGGTACAATATCACTCGCTAATTAATATCTTACATGAAATCTTGCAGTGCGTCTAATAATATGGCCAGGGAATGTATATGATGATTATACAACTTAATCTCTCTCTCCACTTACATGGAAGCAGTCTGTGATGTAGGGATTGCTTTCAATTGGAAACTCACCGTATAAAAATGTTTGCCTTTCATAGTAACATTTGTAGGTTGGAATTTGATTTCTCTTATTTACAAAATAAGCTACAATGTTTTCTGAGAATTAAGCTTTTATTCGCAAAAGCTAATATTGCTTTCTAGCAGGCTTGAGAATACAATTTACATACAAAATTTGTTTTATAAATTTTATAGAAAAAACAATTCTTTCAAATCTTTGACACCCAGCAAGTCTAGCATATTTGCTACATTTTGTTTGTTTGATTTAATTTACTACTTTTGCAAAACATGCGGCGGCTTTTACAATGAAGGATAAGTATCGGAATAGAATTTATTGGAATTTTCATTGATCACATAAAGTAAGTTGATAGTACTAAAAAAAAGAGGCTAAAAAGCATTTACTCTATAGCAAAAAATTATTGTTCAAAATTTTTATATCAAAGACTTAAATCTTTTAAATATTAATGCCAATGATACGGCCTATGGTGCCTTATAGCATCCATATTGTGTGCGTCAATTTTTATTTATAAGTTGCAGGACCTACAGTTTAACGTGGACTCCAAATGACAAATTGGAGAATTTTATTCATGACAATCAATTACTCTCAAAACTTTTGTAAGGACACTGCTAGAAAGTTTTCATCGAATGATATACTTTTTTAAAATTTTTTTCTTTTGAGATATCAGAGTTGGGGTTTAAACCCGAAGCTTACGTCTAGTAAGCCAAAATAATATATATTAGTCTAAGGCGATCCCAATCTTTAAAATATACAAAAACAAAATATATATGGATTTAAATTTCCCTGTTTGTATTACATTTTTCTAAAATTTAAAACTCAAATTTTGTCCTGGTCGAAAGATAAGTGAACAGTTGTATTCAAAACGAAGTCGTTCCATCTGTATGTACATTAAGTGCGTGTTTTTGTAATACACATTGAATTAAATTGAATTCAACTTGAATTTGAATCTTTGTTTTTGTAAATTTTATTTTTTTTTCTATTTATTTTTGAGTTAAAAATCTCTTATTATTTTACTTTCTTATTTCTTTGTTTTTTTACAACTTAATATCAAAAACAAATTTTAAAAATGCCATAAGAAAGTAAAATAAATTGGTTGCTTGTGGCATACAAGTGGTGGCAGGAGAAGGGGTGCAAATAAATAATGATAAGAATTTTAAAAGATAACAGATTTGATAACAGAAATAAAAACAGAAGAATTCACGTATCTCCTACACTTTGGCCATAAAACAAACGGTTAAAAAGATACAGAAGAGCCAAAAAGAAACAAAAAATACATTGAGCTTGAGGTCTAGTATATATCTATGTATGTATTTGGATGTTTTCATTTCGATATTTAGCAACATTTTATAGAATGCAAAACACATATATTTCTGTTTTAAATACTTGCAAAAAGTGCAGCACAAAAAATGGACAATCTTCCAAAACTATATTTCAGTTAGCACGTAGAATAGGGGATGCGTGGTATAGTTGTTAGAGCGCTCTCAAAAAAAAAAAAAAAATACAAACGGCCAAGGTTCAAATCCCAATTAATGTAAAAAAAATGAAAAGGTTGGTTTGCAAAATAAGAGGTCCCCCCTTCCAGGAAGTCCATCTACAACAATGTAATCCAAATCTCAATTTTCTTTACACAATTGTGCTACAGACGCATTTCGTTTATTGATCGTTTTGGTTAAGTATAATCTAAAAAAAAACCGCTCTCTGACATTCCACTCTATTCCAAATTAATAACTGACAACAAAAACAGAATGATTAGAAGAAAAGCTCCACCTATTGGGAAGTAGCAGAGATAACAGCTAAAACTTACTTAGCGAAGGCACTCACCACACACAATCAACACGCAACAATGATCATTCGAGGATGAAGGTATAACACTAGTCTTTGAATGATTAATTCACAGCAATTTGTCCCATTCTTAAGGCGCTTAATAATATATACTTAATAACAATATATGGACTGTCCTTTCCAAAAACTCCAATACAATGCACAGCATCAGTATGGGTTTACCCCTGAATATTGATCTCAATAAAAAAAAATAAGTTTTTCTTTAAAATAAATTTAAAATTCTAAGGCACCTCTTTCACAAGCATATAAATACCATTCCAATGACAAAATACTTGAGGTTGATTGCATCACTGATTTCAGAGACTATTGGTAGGCTCCTTTATTACTGTGGTTGTAAATTTTATTTAGTTTTGCAATAGGACTAAATGTGAATAAAATAACTCTTTCCCTTTTAATCAGTTTCATTTCAAGTCAATTCCTAATAGTCTCGCTTGTCAGTGTCAGTGCTCTCGAACCTTTTGTATGACTCTTCTGATGAACACTACTGCCTTAGACCAATTTCGCTGATAATAGCACAAAAGCGAAAGAGATTTAGAGAAACCCTTCCATTTTTCTTTTAATTATTGATGACGGAATTTTGTTAATAAATTCTTTAAGTTTTTAAACAGCTTTTATTAATTGCTTTAATAAGGCTGCTTGATAAACATGTAGTGTGTGATTAATCAGTTTCAATTTTTTAAGGCCCAATTTTCACAGTGAAGTCCTTAAGAAAAATAAACATTTACAAAAAACACATTTACAAATTTCAAACATAAACGTTTTATGTGATTAATATCTCTTTAAATCTCTATAATCAGTTCTCTTTAAAATCCTTAAGTTTTTCTTAACAACACCAATTTCTGCTTAAAGATAGGTATTAAATGTAAGCTTTTTGAATAGAATTTTTTCTATTCTTACAATTACAAACAAAACAGCTTTAAAGCCTTTAAATAAATTTATATGCCAGCCATTGTTTTTATTTAAAAAATAATAAAAACAAAAAGAATTTCTCAACTTTAAACATTTACTCACGAAAATACTTTAAACTTGTTGACACAGAAGAAGAAAAAAAAAACTGGAAAACAACATGGGAAATATGATTAACTTTAATAAAGCTGGATAAACTTTTCGCCACGGGGGCGTGAAAAAATTTTTAAAAACCAGCGTCACGCGGAGGGAAAAAGAAAAGGAAGGAATTAATTATAAACTTCTTTACATTTTCACAAGAGTCAGGAAATCATGAGTTAAACGACTTTCATAAGCCCAAATCTATAAGGAAATGTTTCATATATATACGAGTACGTATGAATGCACACATATGCATACATTACATATGTATTCATGTATGTATGTATGTTGGTATGTGTGTATGTATTTAACAATATAAATACCAAATGCAAGTTCTTAACAAATACATACATACGTATGTATGTATGGAAGTACTTTCACTTCAATGAATGTGAATATAAATATGTGTGTGTACGTACTCTCGTGTATGTATGTCAAGAGCTAAGAAGAAAGAAAATAATAAATATGAATTGTATGAAGAAGGCAGAATAACACGAAGTGAAATGTTACTTAAAGTGAAATTATGATTTCATAATAAATCTTTTGGTATTGCAAAAAAAAAAAAAAAAAAACGAATAAAAGAAAGAAAAAATGTAAGACATGTACGTGTATTCCATTCCAATAGTTGATACATTTACTTCTGTATAGTAAATAATGTTCATTGTCAGGGCTTTAAAGAATTTCAAATACCCTTTAAAAAATTAAAATGAAAATAAAAGGAAAATTAAATGAAAATTAAATTTTAAAATTCGCTGAATTTTATTTACAAATTCACTTTTTGACTTACCGAAAGCCCAACCAAAACCGCGAGAACACAAAAATAAAAACACAACAAAAAGGTAAAAAAAAATTGTTTTTCTAAATTATGGGGATGTACCAAAACCAGCACTAGGGACACTTATGATTAAAATCGGTAAATACAGAGTGTCCACCGAGAAGGTATATTACTTTGTTTGTTTATACTTTTTGATAAAATGAAAGGGATTATGTATGGAATACAATATTAGATAAATGTCGGCCTCTATTAGCCTCACAAATTTGAGCTCTTTTGAGCACATTTTTCATTACATACTCACACATTGCACGCGGTCTTTCATTAATTGCATAACGAATATTGTTTCATCGTTTTCGGTTTATTTGCATAAACCTTGCTTTTCAGATATCCCCACAACAAGAAGTCCGCAGCAATCAAATCAGGTGACCGTGGAGGTCAATCAATATCACCGTTCCTCTAAATAACTTGTTGTGAAAGGAGGTCTTGCAGTAATTCCATCGTAATCTTGGTTTTAGGCGATATGGCAAAGTCTTGTTGAAACCACATATTAGTCAAGCCCAAAGCATACAGTTATGGCCTTAAAAAGTTTTCAATCAAATTACGATATTGCTTCCCATTGACAGTGACCGCTTCCAGTTTCAAAGAAATAAGGTCCAATGATTCCTCCTGACCAAATGGCACACTTTTAATGGATGAAAAGGTGATTGATGAGTTATTTGAGGGTTTTCCATTGCCCAGAACTGACTATTCTGTTTATTCACATATTCAATCCAATTAAAATGTGCCTCGTCACTCATTCTGATTTTTTTAATCATCATCACAGTAGTCGATGATTAATTTTGATAAAATGTTTTGATTAAAACACGTTGGTTTAACGATTATTTTTCCATAATAAACTTGCCACAAAAATTTCGGAAAAACAAAGTAGTATACCTTCCCTGCAGATAACCTGTATCCCTTGCAACTCTAACGGCATTTCAGCGGCTGATTTCATAAAAAAATCATGCGATTTTTATGCGCACCAGTAAGTAATTCTTTAAGAAATTAATTTATTGGTTAGCACTATTTTCTGCTGAGGTGTTGCCCAATAATCTAAAATAAAATAATTTTGTTGAATGATGGGATCAACCAAAACAAAAAAAAAAAATAAACAAATAAATCTGAAAAAGATGCGTTACTGTTTTCATACTGCTCACGTAGTTGCTCACTTTTTGTCATATCCAAAAAATAATAAAAATTAAAGCAGACCTGAAGTGTATTTCCAGATAATTGTAGATAGAAAATTTAAAATTTTAATATTTATTTGCTGGTGGCCTGAAGTACGACTCCCAGGAAAAGTGTGACCAATTTTTTTATTTAATTTATTTGTTTCGAGGAAAAGTGTGATCCCGTTAATGGGTTTCTCTCTGCCTCAACACTAGTCTCCAATCGTCTCTGCCAAGCGCGGGCCTTCTCCAGTTGGTCACACCAATTGATGAAAGGGCTTTCTCAACTTGGTCCTTCCAACTTAAACATGATCGTCCTCTTCGTCGACGTCCAGTGACCTTCTCATCGAAAACTTATCTCGCTGGAGCAGATTCTTCCATCCAAGCAATATGGTCGAGCCAGCGTAGCCGCTGGACGTTACTGCGTTGAAAAACGCCTACTTCGCCGAGGAGCTCATACAACTCATGGTTGGTTCTAATGCTAAACTAATCGCCATGCCTTAGAATACCAAATATCTTATGAAGAGCTTTCCTCTCGAACACTCCCAAGACCGCTGCGTCAGTACAAGAAGGCGTCCATGCATTCGCACCATAGACAAGCGCCGAAGAATAATTGACTTATTCAGTGTAAATTTCTTCGCACGAGAGACTGAGAGACTGAGAGTACTGAGACCGTAGTAGCAACTGTTGGCCACTGTGATTCTTCGCTTGATCTCTAGACTGGCATCATTCATCGGTTCCAAGGTAGATGAACTTTTTGCCCCACTGAATGTATAGTTTCCGGTTGTAACCTGGGGGCCGATACTTTTAACATCCCTACTTGTCGACAACATGTACTTCGTTTTGGTCTCATTTACCGCTAGACCCATTTTTTCAGACTCTTTATTATTAAGTTTAATAAAATACATATTCTGTGGTGTTATAAATGCCCTTTAAAACTAAATATTAAATTGATTTTCTATCAACACATACATAAATAACTGGCCCTTACAATCCTGTGTCAGAATTACGTCCTAGCTTGTCGCAGCACTCATGTTGTGTATGTCAATTTTTATCCATGAGTACCGGGACCTACAGTTTAATGTCGACTCCGAACGACAGACTTTAGAAGCTTGTTCATGGCAATTAGTTACTCTCAGAGCTTTTGTCAGAAGACTGCTAAGAAGACATTGGATTATATTTCAGATTTATATTGAAATTGTCTCTGTTTAATCCGTTTATAGCGGACCAAGACATAGTTCACAGAACAACTCTATATGCTTAATTTAATTGAATTTCTCTCTTTCTGTCCTCCTGTATACGGGTCTGGGTTGTCTTGTCTAATTATAAGATCAAAGTTTGTTAATTAAAAAAATTCTACAAAGGTTATTGAGCACTTCCTTTTCTATCTATGTTGCAACTTATTACGCTGAGTCGAAAAAAAATTTGACAAATTGCTTCAGGTTCTTTCGCCTTACTTTCGTTTACTGAAACTTTTTTTTCAAAATCGTGAAATCTATCTATGGAGCTTGTTAACTTCCTATTGCCAACTCTAGCGTGCTTGAAAAAATATTATATACAATATTTCAAAGACTTTTATAGCAAAAGTAGCAATAAAGACGATGCCGATTATGATGATGATGATGATGATTATGATGAAAGTTAACACATTGCATTTTTTATTACAATTTCTTTATTTTCTTTGCCTCATACAACATATGAATGAGAAAAAAATAAAAATAAAAAAAAATAAAAAAGATTTGCGGTTTAAAAAAATTATTACACTTGATTCCAAATTAAATTCCAAGTGAGTTAAATTGTTAAAAAATTGTATAATAATGTTAAGAACTTGTACACGCACGATTCGAGGAATTTTAAGTTACAAAAAAAAATTATTTTTTCAACATTTTTTTCTTTAAAAAAGAAGCAAAAATCGTGGATATTTTTAGGTTGTAATAGAAAAAAAAAACATTTTTTTTAATCTGCTGAATTTGGCAATAACTGCTAAAACTGTCAATAACTACATTTGCCATATATTCTCTTGACAAATAAAAAACCATTAGAAAGCGAGAAAAACAGACGAAAATGAAAACCAACTATTTTATATGGTCGATGTACAAAAAAATTTATTTGATTTTAATCTTTATGTCAGAAAGTATTCCCCTATGAATACAATAACGATTTAAATATAAATAGTTTAGAGTTAAAAAAAAGAAGGAATAAACCGACTTTTTATTTTATTTTTTCAATAAGTTTTAAATAAAATATAAAATAAATGCTGAAGTTGAATGTACGAATATGTGTTGGTTGAGTAAACAATTCCCAATTGAAAGTATTTTCGTTTAATGCTATAGAAAAAAATTAATTTTTTTAAAATTGTTTTAAACAACATACATGGTATTGGACGTGAAGTTTATTATATTAAATTTAGCTATTCAAAGTTGCTGTTTTTTTTTATTTGTTTATAAAACTCTACAAACTTATTTCACGCAGACTCTGGTTATAATTCTAACAAATTATTGATTGCAACTACAATTGTTTTTGAAATTATGTTGCAATATTAAAAAACAAATTATCTATTTCGAAAGATTGCGTGTAATATAATTTAAACTTAAAAAGAAATCAAAGTTCAAAGACAAAATTCTTAAAAACTTAAGCATATTCTTCTCAATGATTCATTAATACCACAATAACTGCGAAAGTATTTCATTACAAGATCACGAAAGAATCCTGTTGATCCAAGTGGTACATTAATAACAGCAACCATCTAAACTACCTCATATTTTAAATTCAATACGGGCAGTAATAATAGAACAAGTGATAGTAACACTGGCTCTGGCAGTACTTCAGCAACCAATTCTAATCTTTTATCACCACCCATTGTTTCATACAATATTAATGAAGATGATTCGAATTTAGTTAATGCCTTGCACAAATTTTGATAGAAAATCTCAAAAATTCCGAGTAAACTTCACCATAAATGACCTTTAGAAAAGAAGAAACGTTTAGGATCGTCCTTCTACTTCTCAGGCTACGTTAGGATGGTAAATTTAATTGAGGATTCTTATACAAATTTTGCAGGCAAAATAAAAGAAAATCATTTTCTGTTTTTTTGCCTACATTCTATGTGTAGTGGCTGTAGTCTCGAGGTTAATGTGTTGGCTTAGTAGACAAGAGCGCCGGGTTCAAACCCCAGCTCTGGCAACTTAAAAGAAATAGGTAGAAGAAAAAAATTCTTCCAGCAGTCTTAAGCTTTGAGAGTAACTGGTTGCCATGAACCAGCTTTACAAGTCTGTCGTTCAGAGACGACGTTGAATTGTAGGTCTCGGTACTCATTTATAAAAATTTTCACACACACAACACGGGTGCTGTAGAAGCTAGGTTGTAAATCAGACAAGGAATTGTAATGGCCGTCTATGTATCTGTTTTTTTATTGAGACCAATACTCAGGGGTAAATCACTACTAATACTGTGCATTGTATTGGAATTTTTTGTGGAAAGGACAGTACATTAAGACAACAGAACATATATTTTGTTTTTTGTATTATATTTAAGCGCCTTAGGAATGAGACAAATTGCTGTAAAATTATCAACAGCAATTGCCCCACCGTTAAATGTTGATTGTGGTAAGTGCCTTCGCGAAGTACGTTTTAGCTGTTATCTGCTACTTCGCAATAGGGAGTTTCTTGAAAATGGACTTATTGGTGTGGGATGGGGGGCTGAACCTCGAATTTTTAAATTATAATTTTGAAAAAACCGCAAACTAATTTTTTTGAGTTTTTGTGCGAGCGCTCTAACCTCTATATCACGCACCCCCCCAATGCAGAAGTTTAGATGCTGAACACAATTATCGACAGTTTTCAAGCATAAATCGGCTGATACTGCTGCAATTTCATGTTCGATATTCGTACGAAGTTTATCAATCGTCGTTGGCTTGTTGGCATAGACCATAGACTTGACGTAGGTCCGCTGGAAATAGTCTAACGGTGTCAAATCGCACAACCGAGGAGACAAATCTACTGGATCATTTCGTGAGATAACACGTTCTCCAAACTTGGTTTCCAATAAATTGATTGTGATATTCGCTGTATGGTTTGTGGCGCCGTCCTGTTGGAACCACATGTCCTTCAAGTCCATATCATCCAATTGGAGCCAAAAATATTCGGTTAATATTGAACGGTAGCGATTCCCATTCACAGTAACGTGCCGGTCGTGATCATCACGGAAGAAGTATGGCTCAATGACGCCGCCGGCCCATAAACCGCACCAAAACGTAATTTTTTTGTGATGCAATGATAACTCATGGAGTACCTGTGGATTGCTGCCTGACCAGGGGCCTTATTCTGTAATTCTCTTAAGCTAAAATGCTAAAATTTTGGTTTTTTGAAACAGGCTGGGCCTTAGAATATATAAAATTTAAAAGCTTAGATTTAAAAGCCATAAAGCTTTTAAATAACAGTAAACGCTCAAGAATTGTATTCGTAGCTAAAAAGTCCTAAATCAAGTTTTTTAAATTTTTAGCGATGGTGTTTTAGCTTAGGAAAATTACAGAATAAGGCCTTAGTAAAGCATATTTTGTTTATTGACGAAGCCTTTCAGCCAGAAATGAGCCTAATCGCTGAATATGATTTTTCGATGAAAATCTGAATCATTTTCAAGTTATTGATCAGCCCAATTCACGCACATACAACGGTTCTGGTGGTCAAGCGGCTTAACTTCTTATGTCAATTTGATCTTGTAAGGATGTAGGCCAAGATCTTTTCGCAAAATTCGCCATAACGAGGTCACACAGATGCCCAACGCTTTCTTCAACTGAAGCCTCAGCGGCAGCAATATTCTCGACATTACGGGCACTTCCTTGTCTCACTGGCACGAAAACATTTTGTACTGTGCCTGAGGATTTAAATTTTCCCACTAAACGCTCAATTGTTGATCTGCTAGGACGTTTATGACGACCATAAACTGGATGTAGCGCTCTTAACGTTGAGGCCACTGACTCCGAATTTCGGTAGTAAATTTTAATAATTTCGACTCATTGTTGGCTCGTATATCTTTCCATCATGAAATGGCAAACCTTATTGAAGAGAAATATCAAAAGAGCGGCGAGAAACATGGCGTCGTTTGCTGTCCTTGTCGCTCTACTCTCGTAGCGTCCTTTTTAAGAAACCATGTATGTATGTAAATGCAAATTATTCAAAATAAATCTAGACTTCACTTTGTTCTGTCAAAAACAAAACTATTCTTTTGAAATGTTGTTTTAAAATGGTATAATTAAATTATTTAACTAATTGTAACATTTTTTTTTGTATTTAATTTTCTGGCTTTAACCCGGCATTACTAACCTTAAATCATGTCGCATGGTTACTAACCATGGGTCCTATCGACCCTGAATTGTATTATCCATTGAAATCGTCTCAACTTATAAATTGATACAACGTTTACTTCTTTTGGTAGATATTAGTCTTTTATTGTTTAATTTTAGTATACAATGGTGTAAATTAAAAAAAAAAATATTTAAATTAATATTAAGTATGAATTCATTACAACATAGCTAAAAAAAGTGAAAAAAAAAGTTATCCAGCCGAATTGCGCATAAAATTATGAGTTTTTAAGATATTGACGTCAAATAAAGTGCATTTGAAACCTGAAATATAATAGAAAAATGTTAGAAAAAAAAAATTGGTACGGCTAAAGCAAACATTTTTCAGTTATGTACTGTAAATGTTACCTTTTATTCGGAATTTTCATCATCGAACATATCGTCATAAATGGATTCCTCTTGTGCAGAAACAATGCAATTTGAGCACAGTGCTTCTGGCAAATATATTTTCCACATTTAGAACACGTGGTTTTGGTTTTGCGTTTAAATTTATTACAATGCGAATAAATGAACATATATTTTTTGTATAACGGTATAACTAACCTGGGTCTAATCGACCCATAATCTTTGTTACATTATTGCTAACTATGGGTATAGTCGACCCATAATCTTTGTTACATTATTACTAACTATGGGTATAATCGACCCAGACTGTTTTTTAAAATAATTTTATATGCATAATATCATAAATTTTCCTTATGTTTATTATTTATAAACGTTTAAATATAAACAAATTTAGATTACACATATATCTTGAGTTAAAATATCGTCATGTTTTTTTTTTAGTTTAAAAAATTTGCGCGTCTGGGTCGATTCGACCCAGAGGTTAGTAATGGAGGGTTAAATGTTTCATTGTTGCCTAGTTTTGTGCTACAAGGGATTTAATCAAATAAGTCAAATGAGGTCATTAAACTTTATGTAACATTTCGTTTTCAGTAACAATTTAATGCCACAAGTAAATATGGATTAAAAGGAATTACAAAATATATTCTCACACAGAAGCCTTACAAATAAGACCACAAAGAAAAACCTCCCAACACAATACAAAAGGAATCTCTGAACTAATTTTGTATTTTTTTTTTGTTTATTTTGTTTTTTTTTTTGTGAATAAAATTAAAGTAATACATACATATTTGGGACATTTCTTATTTGTTATTCTTAGCACAGATTTATAAAAAAAGTCTTAGTCAGCAAAATCAAGTTTAATGTTGTAAGTTTTTAATTTTTAATAAATTCTACTATTATTTTAAGAGCTACATTCCTCAACGAATGCCACTTTTTATTTGGGATTTGATTTTTTTCTTATCTGCTATGGTCGGTCTACGACGTCTTGCCTTTATGTCAAATATAACATATATAAGAAATTTTTAATTTTTTTTTTACTTTAAAATTATGGTGCACTTGAGGCAGGTTCACTTTTTTTAACTTTTCTCCATTTCAAATCAAAAGCCATTTTATAAATAACTTTATAATTTTACTATGAAACCAGATACAAAACAACTTTCGTTTTTATTTCCGTTTCTCTGTTTTTTTTTTTTTTCTCAGTAATTTGTTATTTCTTTCTTTTCCCCCCGAAAGGTAAATATGCAAAAACTTTTCTAAATAAACAAAAACAAAAGTAAACGAGAAAAAATAAATAAAAATAAAAAATTAAATAAATGCAGCAAAATAACGGTAAAGGTTTCATTTGCATCCGGTAAAGAATGGTTGTCTGGTTTAACGCACACAAATAAAGAAATCAGGCTGCCACCGTTTGTGTAGCTTTGTGTGCATTTGCAATGACGTTTTATGGATAAAAACAATAATAAGCTTTCAACATGAATGTGGCAACAAAATGCTGCAGGCAAAATAAAAATTATGCTTAAAAATGGAAATAAATGAATAAAGCAAAAAGTAAATGAATTAAAAATATATGAATTGAAAAAAACTAAATAAAAAATAAAAAAGAAAAAAAAAAAGAAATGCGATGAATTATAAAAAGGAAATTTTAATGCCAAAGTAAAAATAGGCACAAAGTTAACTTTAATGAAAAGCATACCTCTTGAGCTATTTGGCTGGGGGAATATGATAAAACTTAAAAAAAATTAATAAATGAAAATATGTGCTTTTAAACAATAAATATTTTTTTAAAAGCAAATAAATTATTTGACTAGATTTTGTTAAGTCAAAAGTTTACTTAACCTCAATCAAGTCAAGATAGTTTTTCAACAAATCCTGTAAAGTTATGCGTTAAAGGCACACATACCAAGAATTTTAATTATTTTTATTTCTCACATGCTTTAAGTAATTTGATGGCAAATATTGTAAGACTTTTTAAAATGCATTGGCTCCTGCACAAGTCAATATAATTGAATTTTTGCTCAAAATCTATAAAACACTTTTTGATATTTAGCGAGATATTGTTTTAATCATCTGACGTCATATATCGTTTTGTCTAGTTTTTCTTTTCAAAATATTTCACTTATTTCTTTCTGTTTTTATTTCGTTTAAAGTTTATTAACTTTTTTGTGCTTTCTTCTAATTTCAATTGTTGTTTTTACTGTTGATATAACATTACGATCTGAGATATGTTGGGTTGTTTAGATTTACTCAATGTGTCAAATCAGATGTTTTTTTTTTGTAGCTTTAATCGTTACGTATTACTTGGCTAGTTTTGTGGTCATGTGGTCGATGGTCGGTAGCCTTAAATGTGTTTAAAACATAAACCGGAGAAGTAAAAGGTTTTTTTTACTATGATCTAAGAGAACTAGCAAAGCTACACAATTTTCATTCAATTCCAATTTTAGATGCCAGCTTACAGTCCACAGAGCCGTAGTGCAGGTTTAATATCTGATAAATCCTAACCGTCTGGGGAACAGGAAAATGGTCTTGTCTAAGTAATGAATTATCTGTTTAGCCGTAATGTTTTCCATAAAGGTAGAGAAGAAGAGCAGTATTCATTATCACTGTTAGGAATGGGAGAAATTCTGGACATTTTCCAGTTACTCTAAATAAATATGTCTAATATAGCTCTAGTTTTTGTGTTCAAGCTTTAAGAGTCATCTCTTAGAAAAATATCCATTTCGAAAAATCTAACTTTTGGGAAGAGTTAAAAAAGATGTAAAAATACAAGGACAACGTTAAAAAATATAATTGAACCTATGGTTCGTTCAACAAGTCATGGACTCGTATACATACAGGGTGTCCGCCGGGAAGGAATACAATGGAATTAAGGCGAAACCTCTTTCCACAGCAGGATATCTCAAGGAATGGTGTTGTTTATTGGCCTCCAGCGTCGCCTGATTTTACTGCTGTACACTTCTTTTTGTGGGGATATATGAAAGGCTAGGGTAATGCCAACAAACCAGAAAAGCTGGAGTAACTCAAATTAAATATTCGTGATGAAATAATGTGTAAGAATGTAATGAAAAATGTGCTCAAAAGCGCTCGCATTTGCGAGGCTAAAAGAGCGGGACATTTACCTGATATTGTATTCCATTTTTTTTACTTGAGACCAAAACTTAGGGGTAAACCCTTACAAAATGCAGTGCATTGTGTTGATATTTTTGGAAAGGACAGTACATTTATGACGGAACATACTTTTTGTTTTTTTATATTACTACTAAGCGTCCTAGGAATGAGAGAAATAACTGTGAATTGATCATTGAAAGGCCATTGTTATACCTTCATCCTTAAATGATCAACAGCTGTTGCCTCATCGTTGCATGTTGATTGTGTGGTGAGTGTCTTCACTAAGTACGTTAAGCTGTTATCTGCTTTTTTTCTGATCATTCGTTTTTTTTTTACATTGGTTAAGGTGGAATAGAGTGGAATGTCGGGGAGCGATTACTTTGTGGATGGTCTTCTTAGTGGGCGGGAGACCTCTTATTTTTAAATTATAATTATAATTATAATTATAATTATAATTATAATTATAATTATAATTATAATTATTATTATTAATTATAATTATATATATATTATATTATTATTAATTATAATTATAATTGTATTTATAAAAAACCGCTAACTAACTTTTTTCATTTTTCTACTTAGCTGGGATTTGAACCTGGTCCGTTTTAGTTTTATGCGAGCGCTCTAACCAATATACCACGCACCCCCCCATACATAATTGCCAATATTAAATAAAACATTTATCAATATAAGAGCCATTCCCTTTCATGTAATCAAACATTATAAAGGGGGGTTTAGACGGTAATACAAGTCGTACGTAAAATCAAAGAGAAAATATTATGAAATTCCATCCGTATTTTAAAAATGAGAGTAAAAATATTACGACAGATATTTTTTGCATTTACACTGTTGGTAAAATACCAAAACAAAGTAAAATGAAAACATAAAATGCACATACACATGCACACAAAATTTACATGCATTGTGAATACATTTAACATAAACAAACAAAAACATAAAAATGCATACCTGATCTAATGAAATGTGATGGTTTTTTAAAAAATTTCAAAAAACAAAGAGAGCCGTACGACTGTGAAATTTTCATCCGTATTTTCTCTCAATGTCGTACGGTCTCATTACATATCAAGTTTACACGATACTATTTATTCTCTTCTACACAAAAATTTGACATGTTGTACGACTTGTATTACCGTCTAAACCCCCCTTAAGCAAACAAAGTATTATAACTGTCAGCGGACACCCTGTATTTATTTATTCTATTATTGTTTTTTTTTTAACAGATTGAAGCTCTGTGACTACCTGTCTCCACTATGAACTAGATGGTTTATGTTGTAAACCTGAGACATAAACCATTACCTTCTTTACTCGTTAGTGATTGTAACACAGTTTTCTGTGAGGACGATATTAAGGGCCTGTTTCCATATTACAATTGATACACAATTTTCGTTTGTTTGTGTATAAAAATTTCATTTGGGTTTTTATAAATCAATGTTGAGTAAAAACGTAAAAGCTGTATATAAATTGTCTCTTTATGTGGTTTCTATATCACAATTTCGTTTGTTAGAAAAGTCAAAAACACACAATCAAAAAAATTTGATTGTGTACGAACAAAATCATACAAGCCTGTTCTGAAAATCACTTGGTTTCAAATTACAAGGAAATATAATAATTCATATTTTGGTGATATTTTACTTTTAAATTGTAAAATTATTTGTATTTTGATCCAAATAAGAAGTGAATACAAAAATCAAAAACCTTGTTGGTACAATTAAGAGCATATTATAGTTCGAAAAACATAAAGAAAAATCATAAAGGCAAATACCACTTTCTTAAAAAAAGGCCTTCCATGCAATTGTTTTATTTTTATTTTTTTTATTTTTAATATCATATATTTTATATATAAAAATCATAATTTCATAAATTTCGTAATTTTTTTACAAAAAGCGATTTTCAGAACAGGCCTGTATAGAAAAATTTATTAATAGGAAATATTTTTTTTTTCTACAACAAAAATTATATTTTCTCTAATTGAATTTATTTTGTAAACAAAAAATAGGGTAGCCATTTTTATATGTAAATATTTTTTTATATTAGAAAAATTGAGCAAAACTGGAAATTATATACCCTGGCAATCATAGAATATGGGCTCAAAGAGAAAAATTGAGAAAATAACGTAAACAAACGTAAGTCAGACAATTGTGTTATAAAACCCAATTTCTTACGTAATTGTTTGTGTATGGATTGTTTGTCTGTCGAAACGATTGTAATATAGAAACAGGCTATAACATTAAGGTTTCAATTGTCTTGTATGCGGTAGCAGTAGACTAGTGTGTAGCATGTTGGCTAACTATACAAGAGCCCCGGATTTAAACGCCATATTTCATATTTCTTAAAAAAAGAAATATGAAAAATTTTGCCTTTGTCGACCACCTCTTAGCAGTCTTCTGGCAAAAGCTCTGAGAGTAACTGAGTGCCATGAATAAGGTACTAATGGAGAAAAATTAACGCACTCAAAATGGGTTCTGTGTGAAGTTAGGCCGTAGCTCTGACTTGGTCCCAATAATAATAATACACAGTCATATACCATATCCCTTACAAAAATATATGTAATTTTATTCCCGTTTTAAACGCTAAAATAAAAGTTTTTTTTTTTAATTACTTAACTGTTTATCTTTTGTTCTGGGCATCAGAGTAAAATGTTTATTTGGCCCATTTTCATGTTAAAGCGTAAATGTAATAAGAGGATAAATATTTGAAACAACAGCAGATAAAATAAAAGCAAAGAACTAAAAACATACCCAAAGAAATCTAAGATTTTAATTTCAACTTTAACTCAATGAAAATATAATTTAAAACGATTCAAGCATAACACAGTAGAAAAAAAAACCACAACACCGCAATAATGAAATTCCATCACTTGTTGTAGAAAATCCCTGAACATTTTTCCAGGCTTAAATATTATTATCTTGTTTAACATTAAATCGTTACAATTTCTTAATACTTTGCCTAGAATTTTACAAAAAAAGAAAAAATATTTTTTCTAGTTTTCTACTGCTTTGTGACTACTACTATTCGTTCCAGTTTCTGGTCTATTATTTAGTTCAGTTGGATACGCATTTTAAATTAAATTTATTGTGAATGGTTGTATGGTGGCAAGAAAAGAAAGAAAAGAAAATTAAAACACAAATATTCTCTTAAACATTGTTGGCTATTTAAGAAAAACCAGCAAAATATGTTTGTTTAGAGAAGGGGGTATTTTAAGGCAGAAATAAGTGGCAGTAACTTAATTGTATAACAAATTGTAATACAAACACTGGGGTTCAAGAAACGCCATTAAAAATAAAAGAAATAAAAAAAAAATTTCTACCGCATGAGATTAATTAGGGGAAACTTAGAATTTTAACGCTTATTACCTTAATTCGTTAATCTTTGAATACAATTTTACGGCAAACTGTTATATAAAATGTAATTTAATTTAGTTTTGTTTCAGTTTTAGTTTTAGTTTTACTACTTGCAGAATAATTATTTTAGCGTCTCAAATATAAATTAAAACCTGTTTTTACAAAAATTGAAACGACTATTTAAGGCTTTTGGGTTTTATTACATTTGGTTAAAAAATTAAATAAAAAAAGGGATGTTATGTGCCGCATAGGACGATATTTACTATTCAAACTTAGTAGGTGTTACAGTTACAGAACAGTTACAGTTACACTGATGTAATTTGTCATCAGTAATATAACAAGTGTACAGTGTTTTTATGATAAAAACAGGACTCGAAAGATACAGTGTCTAAAATATATGTTCTAATCTCTTATAATAAATTTTTGAATATTTCTAGAATTAAGTGCTATGATTAATACAGTAGAATCGCGCAAAAGTTAATAGAAGTGTTCCAAGGGCAATAAACTTTATCATACATTGTTTTTGCGGTTCAAAAGAATGGTGAAGTAATATAATTCAACCACCAAAGTAAAGATCGCCGTTGCCAGGGAGAATATCATAAAAGTATGAACAATTCAATATTTATGAGCGGCAATATTGTTGTTAAAACATCGTAGGCTCTGAAAAGTTAACTGAATGTTTAAATTTTTAGAGCAGTACGTAGATGTTGTAATACTGTTAACTTAACCGAGTGTTTAACTTCGAGATTCTACTCTGTTACTCTATAACTTATTTCTACTTAAATCAATTTTAGATTATTTTTTGTTATCAAAGTATGTTTTGTAGTTTTGACTTGGAATTTGATGTTGTGTGTTCTATTGCAAATAAATATGGTAGATTTGGCGTAATTATTTTATACAAATGCACATTGAACTTTTATCAAACCTAAGCCAGCCAAAATATGATGACAGTACATTCGACACCGACCTACATACATATCTCTACAAAATTATAAACTTTGTTAACAATATTGTGTGGGTGTTTTTGTCTTTTTAGGATTTCCTTTCATGCAACTGTAACAAAACGGGTGTACACTAGTTTCGCTTCAATATATTTGAAAAATCCTTAAATAACTAAATTTATTTTTTTTTTTTTTTTATTAATTGTCTATATTTTTTTTCAAGCCAATAGTCAAATTGAAACTAAATATTATTGCTACCAAAGGGATATACAAGTACTAGGACCATATGTTCTATTGAATTAGGGGCTAAGTTCATAATAATAGAATAAACCTCTATTAAGTAAATTTATAGTGATTATGAAATGGATTAGCTTTTGAATAGTTCAGACGAAAAACAACTAAAGAATAGCCTTTAAAACAATTACGAAACCAACTATTATAATAGTTAAGAATAATCGAGGTCTCATTGTAATAGAATGTTTTTTTTAAGATTTATGCTCAGGAGTAAACCCCCATTGATGCTGTGCATAATATTGAAATTTTTTGGAAAGAACAGTACATATATTGTTTCTTATATTATATTATTATTAACCTCCTTGGGAATGAGACAAATTGCTGTGAATTGATCATTCAAAGGCCAGTATTACACATTCACTTTTGAATGATAACAGCAATTGTCTAATCGTTGCATGTTGATTATGTGGTGAGTGCCTTCGCTAAGTAGGTTTAGCTGTCATCTGCTACTTCCCAATAGATGGCGCTTGTCTCCTGATCATTCGCCTTTGTTGTCGATGGTTAAGATGGATTAGACTTTAATATCAGGGAGCGGTTTCTTTGTTGATGGACTTTTTGGAGGGGGAGGGGAAACCTCTTATTTTTTCCTAATTAAAATTTTGAAAAACCGTTTACAATTTTTTTTTATTTTTCACCTTTGCTGGAATTTGAACCTGGGCCATTTGAGTTTATGTGCGGGTGCTCTAACCACTATTCAACGCACACCTCTATATGGGAGCAGATTTTCATAATATATATTTTAAATAAAGTATTAAAAAAAAACAGGTTAAAATTATTGTGGTTAATACATAACATAACTGGCCTTTACAACCCTGTGTCAGGATTGTCTGGTGATCTCTTAACGAGTACAGAAGTGTTTTTTTGCGACCGCATAATAATTAGTGTGATTAGTAAGAGGTGGATTTTTGATAGAGGAAATTTGAATATTTGTAATAGGTACCTATTACGAATTTTTTATTTCTTTTCTATATTAGTTTTGTGAATTGTAATAAGTGGAAATTGGATAACACTGAAACTTATTACCTCCGGATGGAGAAGTCAGGGTCGGTGCCCACTTTAAGTGGCGCCCCTTTGACGATGGAGCCTACCTTCGAAGGCCGTAGTGGTGGAGTTGGGTCTTGCGGAAACACCGAAAGGTGGTTTGCGGAAGCCTTAGCCCAGCTGAAGGAGGGACTGTCAGGAATGAGGTCCTTTATTAAGGAGATGGGGGCAGCTGTTAAAAAGCAGCCAAACGTTAGCAGGTCCATTAAAGACTCTCTTCCAAAACTGGAGGAGAATGTTGGAAAATTGGAGTGGCTCACCATGAGCTATTCGAAACCGCAACGTCCGGATTACATAGCTGCTCCCAGATGTCTCACCAAGGAAGGTGGGAAGAGGAGGGCAGGTAGTCCACCATTGGTAGATGCGCAGAAGAGCGCAAAAAAGGCGAAAGCCAGCGGGGTCGTCTCCAAACCGGAGACTGACAACGGTGCACCTGCGACAAGGGCAGCATCTCAAAATGCTGCCTCTTCAAAGGTGGCCCAAACCCCCGCCGGGAAAAAGTGCAACAGCGCTCAGGGAAAAGGTGCTCCTCAGGGTACCGCTCCATCTAATGAGGATGGACCGAGTGGTAAGAGGGGCAATATGCAGAAGAGGAAGCGTGGTGGCGAGAAGCCAGAAGCGATTCTTCTAAAACCGGCAGCTGGTAAGACCTACGCGGAAGTGCTTAGTGCCGTCCGATTGCAGGTCAAACCGGAAGCCTGTGGAGTGGCTGTTAGGTCAATACGGAAGACCAAGGCGGGAGAGCTTCTTGTGGAGCTGAAAAAGTCCTCCACTGACGGAAGAAACACTTTTAAACAGGCGTTAGAAAAGGCAGCGGCCAAGACGAGTTTAGTCAGAGAACTGGTCCCTATGACTAAAGTAGAGATCAGAGATCTCGACGAGTGCACCTCTGTGGAGGAGGTGGAAGTTGCTCTCCAAGACATTCTTGTAGAATACAAGGGTGTTCTGGAGGTGTTTCTGGCCAATCCCAACATAAGGGGGCAACACATGGCCATTGTTAAGATGGAGGCGAAAGCTGCCAAGGTTCTCCTACAAAGGAGTACAGTGAAACTCGGCTGGGTCAACTGCAGGACACGCGGTAGAGTGGACGTCTCCAGGTGCTTTAAGTGCCTGGGATACGGTTACCTTAGTGGAAACTGCAGCGGACCTGACCGAGGCAATATGTGTTTCCTGTGCGGGGTAGAAGGGCACAAGGCAAAGGACTGCAAGTCCCAGCCGACATGCTACCTGTGCTCCGACATAGGGGAAAATGGCCGCAAACATATTGCAGGATCGGGCGCTTGCGGAGTATTCCGCAAGGCATTAGAAGATGCTAAGCGGTCAATATGAGGGTCATCCTACAGGCCAACATGCACCGCAGCAGAACTGCTCACGACCTGATGGGGCAGATCCGTCTCGAGAAACAAGCTGATCTTATTTTGAACAGTGAGCAGTACCGAGACGGATGTGCGCCTACATGGTTTAGGGACAACCTCGGTACAGCGGCAATATGGATGCCGGACCAGAGACGCTTCTGTGTTTCGGACCATGGCTCTGGAGATGGTTTCGTTTGGGTGAGAAGCAGCTTGGTGACTTACTTTAGCTGCTATCTTACTCCAAACGAGGGTATTTCGGACTTCCAAACCAAGTTAGACGACCTGGAGGATGTCTTACGGAGCATGGGTGGTCATCTGGTAGTGGCTGGAGACTTCAATGCAAAAGCAGTAGAGTGGGGTGAGATTAGAACCGATTCGAGAGGTGGGCGAATTTTGGACTTTATGTCCAGGACGGGGTTGGTTGTATTAAATAACGGCTCCGTGCCCACCTTCCGAAGATCTGGTCAAAGAGGGACCATCATCGATCTCACTCTGGCGGCTGAAAACCTAGCGGGACTCGTGCAGGAATGGCAGGTGATCGAGGACTTTACGGCCAGCGATCATCAATATATCACATTCCGTGTGCGTGATATTGCGCCAGCTCGGTCCATCCACCATCATGGACCAGCTAGGTGGAATGCCGCTAGGATGGACGTTGAAGCTTTGTCTCTAGCCCTAGAACGGGGACGTATGACCACAGAGGGGATCCGTAATGATCTTCCACCTGTTGAGAGGGCTAATGTACTTGTGGACTCAACCATGAGTCTTATACATCAGGCCTGTCAAAGCGCTGTACCGAGGAGGGGTCCGAACGAAGAGAGAAGTCCTGCTTACTGGTGGACGACCGAAATTGCGGAACTGAGGCGTGTTTGTCTCCGTCGTAGACGGCTGGCTCAACGCGCCAATGGAAACGCAGATGACGCAGCCCGAAAAGCCGAAGAGTATAAGGCGGCGAAAAAAGATCTTCGCCGCGCCATCCAAAGAAGTAAGCGCCGATGCTGGAAGGACTTAACGGAGGACCTAAATAGGGATCCATGGGGGTTGGGCTATAAAATAGTGCTCCGCAAATTGAGGGCGTTTAAGCCAAACGCTTCTCTGAATGCGGATACTATTCGGCCCATAGTGGAAGCCCTTTTTCCGGATCATCCAGTGGTCGATAGAACATCGGTCACGGAAGAAACGGAAGTCCCGCCTTTCACCTTGGAGAACCTGGAGTGTGCCTCTCGTTGTTTGCGCAGCGGGAAGGCACCAGGTCCTGATGGTCTACCAGCAGAGGTGCTGAAAGCCGTGTCACGGAGTCATCCAGAGCTCTTGCTCAATATGTACAACGCCTGTCTAAAGGCCGGGGTGTTTCCCTCCCGCTGGAAGATGGCTAAACTTGTACTTATTGACAAGGGCAAGGGACCAGTCGGCGCTCCTGGGTCATACAGACCACTATGCCTGCTTGATAACGCGGGGAAACTCCTGGAGAAGCTTCTTCGCTCACGTCTGCAGGCTGCAGTAGTAGCGGCAGGCGACCTCTCCGAAAGACAGTACGGCTTTCGAAGGGGCAGGTCGACTGTGGCGGCTATCCAGGAGGTAGTTAATGCAGGTAGGAGCACGGAACGTGGAAACCACTTTTCACGTCCCGTATGTTTGCTGGTCAACTCGCGTTTCTGAAGATGTCAGAGCCTGGAGTCGAACCCAGGGCCCATGTCTCAGTAAGCCAACACACTAACTACTAGACCACGGCGACTACAATTGTTGTGGTTAAAGTTGTGACAATAATATTAAAAGCAAAATTGAAGTGATAATACAAGAGAGAATTATTGTTCGAAATACATTTTTTTTATAATCTGCAGGAAAATTTCATGACATTTAATGCTTACTTACCATTTCCGGTATATATCTCTTGTGGCTAGGGGTTACATTGTTAACTAGTCTAACCTTAGCTTACATTTTAGAATAAATCTAAACGGGTTATGTCAAACAAGTCTTGAATATTGGCTAAAAATGCTACAAGAATTGCCTTATTTTCGGCATAAACCAACTTCTTAATATGGCCTCTCTAAAGTAAGGAAGAGGCATTAAGTCACACAAAATGTGAGGGCGGATGGATACAACAAATCGATTAATAAGTGGTCTGTATGACAAGTTGTACCAATTTGTTAAAACAAACTGTCTGTCTCTGTTTAGCTGCTTAATTTTTGAAATTTTAAAATTAATTTCGGTTTAAATATTATTTTACCTATTGAGTTGTATACCTTTCATATTATATTCCCTAAATTTGCCGTCCTGACAAATATTCGAATGTTGTTTGGTGCAATTACTGGATAAAACTTTTGCTATTATGCATTGTGCTTTGAGAACTCTATTTCATTGTCATAGGATATATACACTGAAACTGAAACTACCCATTCTGTACATTTTAAATCTTCACTAGGTCTTCAACGACCGGTTAGATACTTTCTGGTTGTTCCTAAACTATCTAATGTGAGACAACTACAGCCGTAGTCTGGAAATATATAAAAATAGAAAAAATAAAAATAAACAGTTGAGCAGAGCTAACATGATAACAGTGTTGCTTCTGCGGATTTGATTAAATATTAAAAAACTACAAAATAATTTTCAATCGGACAAACCCAGTATTTTTAATTGACCCCAACAGCTGTTAATAAATTTAATTGACAACAAAAGAAACATACTATTTTTTTCTCTTGTTTAAACAATATTTGTTTTAAAGTACTTATACTTTTGAAAAGCTTAAAAAAGGATTAAAGCACTCATAATAAAATGCAGTTTTGAACACTTACGAGTACATTCTATTTCTGGTTGTGGAGTGGGCGTGCATATCAGAATGGTATTCATGTATTACATGCGTTTGTTTGTAGTATTCTTATATGCAATATTTTATCTTTTTAGTATACAATTCAAATATACAAACACACAAGCTACAAAATAAAACATTTTTTTTATATATAAAAAAAAAATAAAAACAAATTCTTTCAGTTTATTGTTCTCTTTGGTTGACAGCACATGGGGATAGGGACACAGCTTTTTATTTCTTTTCTATTTATTTTTGTTACTTCAAAGCAGCTTATGTTATTACAACTACTTTGGCTTTCAAACGTAAAACATGTTGACCAGAAACTAAAAGTCATTGCTTTTAAAGGTTAAAAATAAGCTTTTGTCTTAGGGTAAACCTACTCCAGAACATATTGTTTTCAAATATATTTTTCATATTTTTATGTTTATAACAAGGCAATTATGTGGGATTAAAAGTAAGAAAATAAAAAAACCACCACCTAGAAAAATATAAAAAATGAGGATTATATTTTTAACTAAAATATCTATTGCTATACAGAAACGACTTAAGTGTTTAAACGATATTAAAACAATCGCAAAAATACTACCGGCAGAAGATATATACATACAACCATTGAGAAAGTATACCGTTAATTATTATTATTATTTTTTTTTATTTCAATATAATTATTCATTCATTAAATGATTGAGTGAAAAATAAATAAAAATAATTTAAGTTTTTTATTAAGATATACTCGTACATAAATGGCCATTACAACCCTGTTTCAGAGTTACATCCAAGTTTTTCGCAGCCCTCATGTTGTGTGCGTCAAATTTTAGCCATGAGTAACGGGAACTAGAGTTTAAAGTAGATTTCGAAAGACAGACTTGAGAAATTTCTTCATGGCGATCAATTACTCCCAGAGCTTTTGCCAGAAGACTGCTGAGAGGTAGTCGCCGAAAGAAAGCACTGAAATATAAGCACGCGTACAGCATTATATTTAAAATAGAAAATTTTAAATTTTGGTGTGTTGTTTTTTTTAAATAAATTTTAATACAGTCGGGTCTCGATTATATGTAATCCAGTTAACTGGTAACCCCGATTAACAGTGATGGTCAAAGAGCAGTCTATTGTTTTTTTTTTTTTTTTTATAGCCAAAATTGCTTGATTAGCCGTGAAAATCGATGATCCGTAATGCTTCTGGTCTCGACCATTACGGATAATCAAGGCCCAACTATAATCAAGTCAGAGCTTTTTATGCGAGCTCATTTTGGACTATAAATATAAAGAAAATAATTAGTCAATTTGTCTCCGCCCATACATTACAGTAATCAAAACTGAAAATAATTATTTCTTTACAATTTGCAAAATTGATAGCAAAAATAAAATTAAACCTCTTTTATATATTTTTTTGAATTCATATTTAGAATTTTGTTAATTTTGTGGCCGTTTTATTTCTAAACTGAAAGTATTAAAGTACGGTAGTACGGTAAATCAAAAACTGTGCTTAAATAAAATAATAATTGTAGAAGTTTGCTGAGAAATACTGAGAGGTGAGACAGGCAAATATCCATTTAAAGTACACACTTTGACGAACATTTTTCAATTTAAACTTCCATGCACATTTGTGCCCAAACACAAGTTTTGGTGTACGGTACATATAGGTCACTTTGTTTTAAAGACCAATTGGGGTAAATCCCTACCCACGCAGTGCATTGTATTGGAATGTTGAATATATAGATATAGATTTAATATATAGGGGGTGGCGCTGTACACCTGATAATTCGTTTTCTGGTGGAATTGACTGGAAATGTCAGAAAGCGTTTTCATTCAGGAGGAAATGGGGAGAGGAATCTTTTATTTTAAAAGTTACAATTTAGAAAAACCACCCCCAAAAATATTAAGAAATACGACAAACATTCAAGAAAAATAAAATTCAAATATTTAAAGTAAAACTACGTACATAACATCAGCTAAGGAATATGTATAACACTAGCGGACAAAATAGTAAAAAGGGTAATTAGAAAAAATATTTATAATTTCAGTTACTTGGAATGGTACCACTGAAAAAGACTCCTAAGGATAGCATTCAAATATATATCGCATAAACATTTCCAATAGATTGTGCCTTAAATATAATATTAAAATATGAATATATATAACACAAAGAACTCTGATGAGACCTTTCGTAGCTGAGTCGAAAACTAGTTCAGTTCCATTAGTGTTACTTCTCAAAAAAAAACTAATACCAGGATCTTACGCCTATTAAAAATCATGCAAAATCATAAGGTTTGTTCGTTATACGATTGCAATACTATTTTCACACTCATTTAAGAACAGCTATTTAAACTTTTAGTTTTGAACGCTTAGCAGGCTGGCAGTGTTACCAATTGTTTTTTTCTTTCTTTTATTTCCTTATTTCAATATATTTTCTTGATTGTTTCGAATGTAGCCATTAAGAAAGTAAATACAGTTTTAAATATTTCTTAAATTTTTTGTTTGTTTAATATGTGCTAACAAAAAAATCGATTTGAAACCATAGTACAGTGCAATGATTACGAACAATCAAGCAATTAGTTACAATACTCTATCCATGAAAGAAAAAAATAAAGATAGTGCTTTGCGCAGGTTCGTTATAAATTCTCTCACTTTGTGATTTCATCGTTATCAAAAAACAAAATGTAAACTAAATTCTTCCATATCAAAAAAATAAATTTGCGGTTTTTAAAAAATTAATATTACAAGAAAAACAAGAGGTTAACAAAACCGTTCCCTGACATTTCCGGTATATTCCACCAACACACGAATGATTAGGAGCACAGCACGACCTTCTGGGACGATAACAGCTAAACCTACATAAAAGCTGCTCACCATTCACATTCAACATCCAGATGGTATAGGTAAAACACTGGCTTTTGAGTGATCAAGTTGAAAGCAATTTGTCCGATTAGCATAAGGCGCTTACCATCTATCTATCTACATATATCTATATACTCAATATTCCAATATAATGCACCTCGTTTAGCAGGGGTTTACCCCTGAGTATTAGTCTTAAATAAAAAAATATCAAAAACGAGTGGCTGTGGGATTGTGTTTATTGTTTATGGTTGGTATGACGTAACAGTGCAGAAAAAAGATAGTTTTACAACCGGAATGCATTACCTTTATTTCTCTGTGTCATGAACTCTACCCAAATTATAATACTATTACAATGCTAGTTGAAGGCGTTTACATACACACATACATAAGTAATTGGCCTTTACTGCCTAGCTTCTCGCAGCACTCATGTTGTGTGTGTTAATTTTTATCCGTGAGTACCGGGACCTATAGTTTAAAGTCGACTCCGAACGACAGATTTCAAAAGCTTTTTCATGGAAATCAATTACTCTCAGAGCTTTTGCCAGAAGACTGCTGAGAGGTAGTCGCCGAAAGAAATAATTTTTTTATAGTTCTTTTTACAAGATGTCAGAGCTGAGAATTGAATTGAAGGCGTTTAATACTACAAAAATGAAGCAGTTAACAACCAGTATTGTTAATTTTTAATTTCAATAGAGTAATAAACATATACTATATTGTAGGGTATTTAATTTGAATTCCAAAGAAGTAGTATAAACTGGTATTCAACTCTAAACTGTATATGATTTTTAGTGTTGTTTAATTTTGTTTTTTTTTTCTTCTTTAACTAATGAGGAAGCTAGGTAACTTAATATTTATATGTGCTTATATATAAAATTATTTTTTTTTGTACTTTACATGCTTTATTTATTTGTGTAAATAAATATATGATAAGTTTTCAAGTAAATTGAATCTGACACGTACAAAGTTAAAAGCTTAAATGTTTTCTTTCCTTTTTCTAAGCAGCTTATGATACCAAAGAGTTGTATTTACACACACAAATAAAGGGCAACCTGGAGTTGTTGGCCAAAGGTTAATAAGCTCAAGCAACCTGAAATTAGATTTTGGTTGAATATTGTTGTCCAATGATTTCTAGAAATATTGGAACATTGCAACCTAACAAATAAATTATGGAAAAAGACTTTAAGAATACCAAGAAAATGTAAATTTTATAAAGAAAACATTTTAAGGAATTTCAATAAAAAGTAAATTGTGTTTTTTTTTTACTGTTTAACAAGTTCAAATCACAATAAAACAAAGAACAATATTGGGGACAACAATGAAAGGAATTATAAAATAATTGTTTACATATGACTTTGGTCATGCATACATAACCCTGTGTCAGGGTTACGGCCTAGCTTCTCGCAGCACTTATGTTGTGTGGGCTAATTTTTATCAATAAGTACTGAGACCTACAGTTTAATGTCGACTCCGAACGGCAGCTTTGAGCAACACCAAAGATTTTTGCCAATTGACGCCCCAGTTCCTTTTTACGACATCATATCAAGAGGCTTACGATATTGAAGCAAAAGCCGTTGATAATATATCGTCTGTAGATATAGAGAAATTATTGTTTGATAAGATACTATGCGATGGTGAAATCATTGATTTTCGCTTGTGATTGTCATTATTTTCTGACTCAATAAAAATTAATTTTTGTTGAATTCAAAAGCCATCCATTCTGATTTAACAAAACAGACCGAACATTTTGTGATTATTATTTACACTCCTAAAGTTTAATTAAAAACAACAAAAAAATCGACAATCCCATTAAACTTTCACTGGCTACATTTACAATTCCAAAATAATTACAATTACAATTCTATTAAATGTGGTTGTTAAATATAAATTATTTTTACATTTAATATTCCAGAAACTAAAAAGTACGAGTATATAATTTACAGCAGAAGTTCAGTATGTAAATGCTTAAACTTAAATATTAATTTTTATTAAACAAAGTTGTGAACAAATGTACCCTTTAAGCTGATAAAATGTACTCAAAATTCCAGCATAAATACTACAGTATTTAGCATTTGGAATAATAAATTAAAAAAAAAGAAAACTGAAACAGTATTTATATGATAATTACAAAACTTTTCCCTAGAATTTATTTATTTTTTTGTTTCTTTATTTTTGTCTAGAAATAGAAAAAAAAGTAAGTTAACGACTGTATTAGAAGGCATTCATTCAAATAGATTTTAAGCCAAATATTGGTAAAGGGTTGGTTGCGCATATAAGTTGAAAGATTTTAGTTTAAAAGTGGAGTGTTTTTGTTTTGTTACTAAAGTTTGTCTCAAAAATAAAAAAGAAAGTGTTTCAGTTTTTTTAGAATTTTAAAAAACTTTAAAGACACTGGTGGAGAAATCAAACCCACAACTCTAACACTAATCACCTGAAATAATTACTTTTTGTGTTTATGGCAAAGAAAATCAATCAAACCAATTTCCAATTAGAAGAAATTACTAATGCTCTGCACTAATATGCCAGAAACCAATGGCAATGTTGAAAAAAAAAAAAAAACACTGTATGCACTCTATTAGTGTAGACAAAACAAAGTAAAGTTTAGTAGTTTTTAATTACAGTTTTACTTTTCCAACAAACCGACTGACAAAAAGCCACTAAAGACAGCCTTTTAGCAACAAAATACGGCAGAGTATAGATGGTTTGAATGTTGAAAATTATAATAAAGGGTAAAGCCACTATATTATTACAAAACTAACGATACTCTTGTGCTTTTTAGAGCTGCGAAGAAGGCATACCGACCAATTTCTTTATTCTATTTACGATTAGTTTAAATCAGGTAGTAGTCGCAATAGTCTAGTGGTTAGTGTGGTGGTTGCCAACAAGACAAGAGCTCCGGGTTCAAACCCCTGATGTTAAAAAAAAAAAAAAAAACTACACGAAAAATATTTCCTTCGTCGACTAAGAGTAACTGAGTAACTGATCAATAAGCTTTTCATGTCTGTTGTTCGTAGTCGACGTTAAACTGTAGGTCCCTGTACTCATAAATAAAAACTGGCACACAACATGAGTGTTGCGAGAAGCTAAGTCGTAGCCCTGAAACAGGGTTGTAATTGCAAATTATGTATGATAGTATTAAATCAGGCGGCTCCAGCATTGAAGACATTAAAATTCGTTTCAATGCTTGAAAGCCACCGATTTTGCTTGATTTCATATAAATGATATTTTCATATGTAGGGTAGTAGAGTCATGGCAATTGCCTTTAATATTTTTCTAGCTTAAGCTATGTACTCGTATAGAAGTTGCACCAAAGTTTTTTTCTCTGTTGTTCTCTTTATAGTTTGCGCAGTAATAATTTTGGTCTTGTAGTTTCAGTGAAATGAAAATTAAGTGCCCACACAGAGACCTCTGCTTAATACAAAATCAGGAGTTGTTCAAATCCTTAATAGATTCATAAGAATTCGGGTTTTATGAATGCTGAACTGCGGCCAAATTTATTTAACGAAAAAGTATGCCACAATGTTTGCCTTCATTAAGGCATTGAGACAATTATATCTACATGGCCGTGATGGCATAGTTAAAAACTTGTATGCCCAAGTTTATACCTGAATCTATGGGACTTATGAATTGGAATAAGTAAACAAGTTTTGTGCATAAAAGTTAGTGACAAATTATTTAAAGGACTTGGGATAATGGCGAAAACAAGTTGTGAAGGATAAAATTCAACATTTAATTCACTTTTTGGTCATCATTTTTTTTTTATTAAGACCAATACTCAGGGTTAACTCCTACTATATGCTGTGCATTGTATTGGAATTTTTGTGGAAAGGACAGTACATTATGACAACAGAACATATTATTTGTTTTCTTATATTATTAAACGCATTAAGAATGAGACAAATGGCTCTAAATTCAATCATTCAAATGCCAGTATTATACCTTCACCTTTGAATGATAAACAGCAATTGCCCCATCGTTGCATGTTGATTGCAGTTAGTGCCTTCGCTAAGTAGGTTTTTAGCTGTTTTCTGGTACTTCCCAATAGGTGGCGCTTTTCTTCTGATCATTCGTTTTTAGTTGTCAGAGGTTAAGGTGGAATAGAGTGGAACATCAGGGAGCGGTTACTTTGTAGATGGATTTCTTGAGGAGGGGGGGGGGGCTCTTATTTTTAAATTATAATTTTGAAAAAACCGCAAACTAACTTTTTAATTTTTCACGTTTGCTGGGATTCAAACCTGGACCGTTTGAGTTTTTGTGAGAGCGCTCTAACCACTATACCACGTTTGGTACTGATAAATCGATTTTGATATCCTTTCAGCATAATAGCTTTGAATCAAAATTTAATTCGTAAGCTTTTTACTTAAATTTTTCTTTTTCAAAGAAGTATTCTTTTCTCTTATTTTTTCTTTTATTTACAACCCCTCAGGTGGTCTCAACAGAAATTTGTTTGTTTGCAGTCGTACTAGTTTATGTACTAATTTTGCTTTTACAAAACAAAACAAAAAAAAAAAAAAACAAAAAACAAAATCCTAATGAAATAAAACCATCAAATATATAATTTCTTCTTCTTCTTGGTTTAACATAAAACTAATAGAAGAAGAAAGTGGTAATTGCGGTAGGCTATAGCCAGTTTTAGTAGCCTTTGGGGTGAAATATATGGAGTTTTATTGTAAACTGTCAGTTCTCATTAAGAATAATAAAACTTTAGCCTTTGACAACTTAAGAGCTTTAATGTTCGTGGGTAGGTGTAAATAAAGCAATTAAAAAAGAAAAAAGAAAAACTAAGACTAAGAAACTTTATGAAATATTTGATAACTTAAATGCGAGGCTTACTGTCTGGCAAGTTGTAGAACTTTTTTCTTCCATGGGTTTATTAAACTTTGTCTCAAACTACTTAATAACCCATAATTTTCATTTAATGGATTTCGATATTTGAAGGAAAATATGAAAGCCTTGTGCAACAACAAAACAAAAATAAATTACATGCAGATGAAGGATACTTCTATCTCCAAAATAACGTTTTGAAGCCTATTTTAAACTGATTACATTAAATAAGACAGTGTTTCCATTGGAAATTGTGCCCATAGGTATGAAACTGCTCTAAGTCATATATTACTTGTTTCGAGATACCATTTAATAAACTACATTTCAATAAATTAAATTATTTTTATTCATTATTTTATTTGTCTTGATTAATGGAAATTTATTATGAATATGAAATTTTGTGTAAATTTCATACAAAATTACAGCCTTATTTATAATCAAAAATTAGCAGGTCGATGTACACCGTGACTTAGTTTGTCATTCCTATATGGGGAAATTCTAACTCAAACGGACAAGGTATTTAATTTTTTGGATTCTCTGACTGGTTATCAAATAGGAGGTATGGAAAGTTTTATAATACTAGTCTATAGCGGGTGATAAACTTGCCAGTTTTATGTCCCATATGCTAACAAGTTGCTAACTTTTCATTATACATACGGCCATTAGTGTTTATAAGAATTTGAAAATATCAAAATTTTATTCGTCTAGCCGAGTGTCCATTACTTAGTTTTCTTGCGGAAGTTGCTTCCAGAAGTAAATTCCAGAAGTTTTTGTCGTGCAAAAACATATTAGAAATGTTTGCTTGCAAGAAAAACTTGCAGAAATTATATGGAAACACGTGTTCGTTGTATGCTGGAAGTAACTTGCGTAACTTGCTGTGAACTGCAAGTGTTTTCAAGACTTACGGAAGAAGTCAGGTATACGTCAGGTTTTGTTTTGTGTTTTGTATCGCGCTTTTGAATACTTGTTTGAATTGAAGATAAAATGTATTCAAAATCGTCGAATGATGTATTTCTCAGGAGATTTTTTAGCTGCATGGATATTTCACTCCGCAATTCATCAAGTAATGTATTTTGAAAACTGAAATATACTCATCGCAGCACCCAAACTCTTCTTTTTGTTTCTTTTTTTTTTTAATTAGTTGCCACTCTTCTTTTGCCACAAGACATTTTTATATTGTTACTCTTTAAAAAAGCTAACTCTACTGCAACCTGTACTCACATTGTGTGTAAACACGTCTGCAAGTTCTTGCTGCAAGTTCGCCGTAAAACTTCTACAAACTACTTCTGGAATCAAACTTCCGCAAGTTTTGTTTTCCACTTCAGAAAAAACTTGCAGAATTTCTTCCGCAAGTAACTTGCTAGTGGATACTCGGCTTATTTAAAATATGGAAGATATTAAAATATCTTAATTTTTGTTTTCAATTTTTTTTTAACCTTCATCTGCTCCTCAAAATAAATTACATTGTCTACCCTTGCGTAGTTTTCGACGCACAATATATTTCTTATGGTTTTTAGTAGAAAAACGAGAAACACACATGATGAGAAAACTAAAAATTTCTAGTATTTATATTTGCTTAATATTAAAACATTGCTTTTATTTTTATTATATATTAGAGTGAATTATTATCAATGCAATTAACACATACGTTTTGGTTATAAATATATGTTTTTACATGCACTTTTTGCACAAAAGCAACAAATAGTAGTATGCATGTTATTTTTTGAATTTGAATTCCTTTCAAAACATATCGAACACCTTTGTCTTCATTTAATTTGTGGAGGAACGCTTTTTGATTTCTTTGATGTATATGACGAAAATGGCATACCAATAAAATTTACAAATGACCTTGATCGTAGCCTTAATGTTCTATTTGGCATACAAAGGATAACCACAGTTCCCGTCGAAAATTTCTTCTAATTGCAACTTTGTGCGTTGTTTGGCAATTAGGGTTAATTTTTTTGAAAATAATTAATGCATTAAATGCAGCTATGCAACTGTAGCAAGAAATCATCTTATCGACCATATCGACACAGTCTATATTGAAGTAAAAAAAACTAATTAAAATTTGATGAATACTCGTAGAATTAATAAATTAATGGGAACGTCTCTATGAACAAGGCTGTGGCCTTGTTATAATTACTCATAATTGTTGGCAGCCTTTTAACCTCCGGGTTCAACTTTTCTAGAGTTATGCAATGCACATTGTAAAATTTTACACTTTTTTTCTATCAATACATGCATTGCCTGTGAACGCAAATGTTGATTTGTCGAAGGTAAAAGCTAATGGTATCATCCAAAGCAATAACTTCATTTGCATATTCAAAAGTGTTTTTCGACATAATTGCCCTTAATATTATACGACTATACTCTGCATTGAATAAATTAACACTTGATTCATTTTTTTGATCTGAAAATATATACACATTCATGTATAACGAGTAATTATTGTAAATACCTATACTTATATACGCCAGCTAAAATCAAAACACCCATGGAAGCTCTCAACAAGCTGAAATCAATTCGCAAGAAATCGTCGTCATACTTAGGTTTGGCATATGACTTTGTATACCTTAGAAATACTCTTTCATAATGCGATTTGTGTTACAACGGGCGGAAGATTGATAATATTTTAAGTTCTAATCCTGCCATCTTGTGGCAGACTACACCACTACTAATTACAGGCTTTCTGACATCAGATAAACTGTAATTATTTTCAGCTTCACTTTCATTTAGAAGAATTCCTATTCCTTCACTTGACAAATATTTTATTTACTTTTTTTTTAATTATTTGATATACTTTGTTTATAAATTAGTTAAAAATTACTTTATCACCTACAAAAAGCACAATGACTAGTGAAAAAACAAAGTTGCCCGTCAAAACACATACGTTTTCTCATATGTGTCAAAAACGACGCATGAGGGTAGGCAACGTAACTTTTTAGATACAATACAAAAAAATTTAATTTATAATACGAAAATAAGTCTAAATGTGCACATTTATGTATTCTACAAAGTCAGGAAATTCTATCAACTTTTAGCCAGCCATTTTAATAAAAGTTAAAAAATTGTACTGGGTATGCGTCGTTTTCGACGCAAGGAGCAGATAAAGGTTAACTTATTTTTTATCTATTTTACTTTTAATTATTGGAAAATAACATCTAATATAATACCCTTAAAACACATACAAGTATTCGTATCTGCTTTGGAATACTAGTGGTATGATTAATATTGAATATAATTAAAATCAATAATATTAAGTATACGCCCAGTTAGCACATTCAGTGCACAATAAATAAAATTTATATATCAAATATTTTTTAATCTCCTTTAATAAATAACTGACAAAATACTTTTTAGTATATCTTATGCAAATGCAAAAACAAAATTTAGTGACTCTTTACGAAATTTAAAATCCAAGACTTTAAGAACGAAAAATAGTATGAATAGTTTATATGGGTATGTATCTATGTATGTACATGGCAATATTAGCATATACATAAACTAGACAGTAAGAGATAGTGAGCTAAATAAGGGTTTGTTAAGTAAACGAATGTAAAAACTTAAGCAGTTTAGTTTTTTTTTTTTTTTTTTTTTTTTTTGTAAGTTTTACAAACTGAATGGTACTGTAAGTTTACTTTAAAAAGTTATTTTAAATGCAGAATTTGAGCCTATTCAACTGGAAGATAACTTAAAACTTTAAACTTATTTTGCTTATTTAACGATAAGCATCCTAACCAACATTATCATCATCATTATTACCAAAATCTTCAAGGGGGAAAAATTTTGTTTCTATTACACAGTTAAGTAGTAATAGAAGACGTGCTCTATAGTATTGTATAATAAACTTTTCTTAATACTTTTTGGTTGCTTTTTTCTGCAACAGATACCAAATAAAAGTAAAAGAAATTTCATTTCATTTGTGAGTACAGACGTACATACATATGTTTATACAAATGTATGTTTGTAGGTCTATCTGATAAAATAATAATAATTGGAAATCAATTTGTTTGAAATGTTACAGTTTTTTTTTTTGTACATTTTTTTCCTAAAATTTTAACCTTAACCTTTTTTAAAATTTCTATTGCAGGTATATATTGTGGGTCATATACCACCCGGTTCAGATGAACGTCATCTGGGTTTACAACAAAATGGTCACACAACATTTACAGAGTCAAATAACAAACGTTATTTAGAATTGGTACGCAAATATTCATCAATTATTCAGGGTCAATTTTTTGGTCATTTGCACTCTGATTCATTTCGTATAATCTATGATGACAAAGGTAAGCGTTTTTTATTTTTTTTCTTTTGAATTTTAACAATTAAAACCAAAACGTAAGCATAAAATCAAAGCCTTAATGAATATGTTCAACAAACAATGAAGAAGAACAAAAGTTAATTGAAATAAATTTCGAAAATATAAGTTTTTCTTAAAGTAGTCCTGTGTGTGGGAAAAGTGTCAAAGCCTCTCTGAGATAATTAAAGTTATGCCATAATGTGAATTTCAGCTCAATATTAACATTTTTAAGTGAAACAATTTTCTACGTTTCTTATCGAACTGTTTTTTTTTTTAACTATTGTAAACATAAGATTAGAATGCTTTGAAATACAAAACATCCACTTTATATTTTAATTTATTTACCTACAGCATACTCAGAATGGTAGAATAATTAAGGAATAAAAATGATTGAGGAATTGGTTCTCGAGGTTAACCTGCTTAAAAATGGATTAAATCAGTCACCTAATGAATGTTCTAAGATTTTGTTGGTTTTTCTCTGGGAAAAAATTATGTACAGAGAGCCAGCACGAGGATATTTTTTTTTTTTTTTTTATCTAAGATTAATACTTTGGAGTGGAAACTTCTACTAATGCGTGCATTGTATTGGAATTGAAAATTGAATAGTTTTTTTTTTTTTTTTTTTTTGTTGCTGCCCTTTTAAGCACTCAAAGGCCAGTGTTATACTTTCTCTCTGAATGATCAACAGCACTTGCTCCATCTGTTGCTACATCTTGACTCTGACCTGGTGAGCATCTTCGCTAAGTCTCTTTTATCTTCTCAATAGGTGGAGCTTTTCCTTCTGATTACTCATTTTTAGAGGGCAGGTGAAAGGAAATGGAGTGGGGAGATTTACCAAAGATTGACTTCTTGGCTGGGGAGGGAAATCTTATTGTTTTAGTTTTTATTCTTCAATTTTTTACTTTTGTTGGGGTTTGAACTTTGTTTTGATTGAATGCGAGCGCTCCAATCAGTATGCTATATACATAATTAATATATTTTTTTTTTTGGCTTGCGAGTTAGGGTTTAAAATGCCTGGTCATCAGCAGTTGCATCGAGTGGTAAATCCACTAAACCATTTCCTTCTCCTCCTCCTCCTCCTCTGGTGAGAATACTTTACCGGAACCGCTTCCTGCATTACTTCGGGAGGACCATTTTCACTCTCCCATATCTGGGAACGCCATAATTGTAGCCAGCATCAAGCTATCGGCTCATCATTTTATATCACAGTTTGCTGCAGAGCATCGAAGTCTTTCTTCTTTTCGCGTAATATGAGCTCGACATAATTTTTACAGCATTCTACCACACTATATACATATATAATATCTATAGGATATAGATGGGCCTGAATTCAACAGTGTATATGGTAAAGCATAAATTCTGCCTTCTACCTGCACTGATGAATGCAGGTTTAGGATATTGATATAGAAAATTTTTGGAGTCCATAATATAAAAATTTTTATTGGCTCTCGATACAATTTCCATTCTTGATTGGATTCTATGTCAATTTCTGTCTTTTCTGTCCTCTCTTGTCTGTTGCCCTCATTTTCATGAAATGGTCTGTTTCTTTTTATTAAAATTGAACACAATGAACCACTTTCTTTTCATTTAGTGAAGCATGCCTGCGCAACACCTTCTCAACCTTATAGAGTCTATTATTTTAAAAGAAAGTGTAGCATTACAATATTTATTTGTTAAACCTATAAAATAATTTTTTTTTTAATTAATGTTTTAATAGTAACTAACAGCCTTATTTATAATTATAATAAAAATTAGCAGATCATTGTACACAGTGGCTAAGTTTGTCATTTCTATACGTAGAAATTCCTACTCAAACGTACAAGGTATTTAATTTTTTGGTTTCTCTTAGTAGTTATCAAATGTAAGGTATGAAAACTTTAAATGATATCAGTCTCTAGCGGGTGATAAACTTGTCAGTTTTTTGTCCCATATGCTAACAAGTTGCTAACATTTCATTATAGATACGGCCGTAAATCTTTTATTTAAATAACTCACCAATTCAATTTAGCGACTTCGTATTGTCGTTTTATTCAATCAGCAGTCAATGAGGTAGAAATGGATGCTGAAATTCGCACACATTCTTCTTAACAGTTTAAAATTAACGCCCTTAGAACAAAAATATTGTAATCTATGGAAAATTTAGTATTTTGTCGCACGATTTGGAACTACAGTTCTAGATTGCTTAGAAAATTTTAAAGTCAATAAGACCAGGAAACAAATACATTCAGGGGAAGATTTTTCTTACAAATTTTTCTTCTCTTAAGTGTCAGTAAGTGCAAGACGGTTTTCATATGATGGTAAAGCAATACTAAAATACCCTTAAATATGAGGAAGAATAAGTTATACTAGTATATCCGTTTTTGATCTCATTTTCTTATGGATATTGTAAAGACAAAATGGGAAGAAATATAAAAAACAAATTTCTTTTAGTAGAAAAGACAACGCCATTTAACTGAAACTGTAGCCTCAGCATTTTTGTTTTTGACTAACATTTGCGTGCCTGGTTTTTCATTTATATTTTTTTGTTTATTTTATTTTCCTTTTATTATGAAACTCTTGCGTCTGAATATTACCCTGTATTAAATATTATTTATAAATACAAATTAACTCAGTAACTAACTAACGAACTACAAACTCATTTAAAACTAATGCATATATACCAGGACACACAAAAAAAAAATCAAAAAATTATAAACAATTTTCAACTGCACTGCCTCCACTTAGTCATTAATTTTGCAATCAGTTGTGTGCCGTAAAACTAATTATTGGTAATTTTTTTCATAATGAAAAAAGAAACTGAAATCTATTATTTAACAAATTAAACAAATAAGTTATTGTCATATTGAGCGTCATTAGCCTTTTTGTTTTTAATTAAACCATTCTCCTATGGCATATCATATATTTTATTGGCAATGTTATGGCAGAGAAACGAAAACAAGGATATATTTTATGATGGAAAAATTTCAATTATTTAAGTAACAACGTTAATATAGAAAAACAATAACCAATTTTCATGCAAATATTTATTGAAAATAATGAAAAATTTATTAATTTAAATTGTATGCAAATATCCTTTTATTTCTATAGCATTGTGTATGTATGTATGCATGTTTGTATCTGCTTGTACATACATATGAACCTGACCTTAGGCTATAAATGTAAAACGACTAGTTTGTAGATGGCGTTTACGAAGGATAAATGGAAAATTCTAAAACCTATATTACATAAGTATTAGAAAATGTAGCCATAGAATATAGCTACTGATGTCTAATTAGTATTATAAGTCATGCTCGAATGTTCAAAAATAAACGAATTTTTTATTGGGAATACACAGTGTGGAATAGTTCAAGAATTGGAGAACTACAAAAACATTTTTTTTTATTTAGACCAATAGTCAGGGGTAAACCCCTACTGAATGCAGTGCATTGTAGTGTATTCTTTGGATTACATTTGCGACAGAACATATATTTTGTTTTTCTTATTAAGCGCCTTAGGAATGAGACAAATTTATGTGAAAAGATCATTCAAAGGCCAGTGTTATACCTTTACCCTTGAATGATCAACAGCTATTGCCTCATCATCGCATGTTGATTGTGTGCTGAGTGTGCGTTCGGTAAGTAGGTTTACCTGTTATCTGCTACTTCCCAATAGGTGGCGTTTTTCTTCTGATCATTGGTTTTTTACTGACATTGGTTAAGGTGGAATACAGTGGACTGTCGGGAAACGGTTTCTTTGTAGATGGTCTTCTTTGAGGGGGGAAGGGGGGAAAGAACCTCTAATTTTTAAATTATAATTTTGAAAAAAACACAAACTAAATTTTTAATTTTTCACCTAAGCTGCGATTTAACCCTGGGCCGTTTGAGCTTTGGTGCGAGCGCCCTAAGCACTATACCACGCACCCCCAGGAAATTTAGGAAAATCCGGTGCGACACCCAACTCCGACATCTTAAAAAAAGAAATATGAAAAACTATTTCTTTCGGCGACTGCCTCCCAGCAGTCTTCTGGCAAAAGCTTTGAGAGTAATTAATTGCCATAAACAAGCTTCTCAAGTCTGTCGTTCGGAGTCGACATTAAAAACTGTAAGTCCCGGTACTCATGGATAAAAAAAAATTTACACACACAACATGAGTGCTGCGAGAATCTAGGCCGTAATCCTGACACAAGGTTGTAAAGGCCAGTTATGTATGTATGTAAAAGTCGGTATTAGTTTGTCACTGGTAAAGCAATTAGCAAAGTACTATATAAGTTCATTGCACTTTAAAAGAAGATTTGGTTTTGAGATTAGACTTGAATAGGTTGTGATTGGAGTATATATTTTCAGAAGTTTTTAAAATTTATTTGGACATTTTGACAAAAAGTTATCAGCCTATTTCAAATAAATAAATTTTATTCCAAATAACTCTTTAAAAATAAAAATTACGAATATTAGTTACAAACTAAAACTTCTTAAGTTGGTTAAGGTTTCACTTTACTTCTAAGTATATTTGTTATCCCATCTGTAAATATTGTTTTGCAAAAACTAATTTTCTTCGCCTCTGTATCAAAGTACTTTTGTTTGAGTATAGTAATGTCCAGTTGTGTGCATGTATTTTTAATAAAAATAAACTACTGTGCCGGTTTTAGGGGTGGACATATGTATATTAAACTCTTTTATTAATGCCAGTCCAAGTCCAGTATATTTAATAACTGAGGTCTGTGAACTATTCACAGCGCCGTAGATGTGATAATTAAGTGCTTTTTGAACAATATTTTCTTAACTTATGTAACACATTTCTTACTCAGTGATTATATCGAAAGCAAAGTTATCCCCTATTAGCTCAGAGAAAATAGAAATGTTTTTACAAAAGCTATTGTGACCGAAAAAACTGCCTATTTATAAAGAATGTTTGATGATCTTATCCACGCCGCATTGCACATTTTTGTTTTTCTTTTGATAGATATGATAGTCAGTAGCAATTTAAGAATATTTTTAGAGCGATTTCAAGTTTAGCCATTACTATAGCTACTAAGGACTCAAGAAAACTACTTAAGCCTTTCAAATATAACTTGTTGAGTATCCAAAGTAGTTGTCGAACTTCTCATTGCTTTCAAAAAATTATTCTTTTAAGTAACATGATTAGTCGCAATTTGTATTTATCTTTCTAACTTTCTTTTCTTTTCTAAATTCGCAAGTGTTTCTGTTACTAAGGACTGCTACAAAAAATTGTACAGACTCGGTCTCTTAAAAATTGGTCTATAGTCACACATACTTCTATGTCTGCATGAAATCACTGTAACAGTAATACTGTGTATTGCGAAATTATTTAACTACACTCGATTTTTTATTACATTCAATTCGTAAATCTATTTTATATTAAAAATATCTGCATATTATACTTATATTATGCCCACGCTTTCTTTTCAACCACCCACAATATATTAAAGCTGTAATGGTATACAAAGGTTCCCTTATAAAATTATCATAAAACAAGACAATATATTTTAATGTGTTGGTATAACAACAATACAATGAATATGTAGATGAATGAGAAAGCCTACAGGTTAGATAAATGAATTGTTATGCAAATGGAGAAATGTCCACCCCTAAAACCGGCACAGTAGCTTATTTTTATTAAAAATACATGCACACAACTGGACATTACTATACTCAAACAAAAGTACTTTGATACAGAGGCGAAGAAAATTAGTTTTTGCAAAACAATATTTACAGATGGGATAACAAATATACTTAGAAGTAAAGTGAAACCTTAACCAACTTAAGAAGTTTAAGTTTGGAACTAATATTCGTAATTTTTATTTTTAAAGAGTTATTTGGAATAAAATTTATTTATTTGAAATAGGCTGATAACTTTTTGTCAAAATGTCCAAATAAATTTTAAAAACTTCTGAAAATATATACTCCAATCACAACCTATTCAAGTCTAATCTCAAAACCAAATTTTCTTTTAACATGCAATCCACTTATATAGTTCTTTGCTAATTGCTTTACCAGTGACAAACTACTACCGACTTTTACATACATACATAACTGGCCTTTACAACCTTGTGTCAGGATTACGGCCTAGCTTCTCGCAGCACTAATGTTGTGTGTGTAAATTTTTTTTTATCCATGAGTACCGGGACTTACAGTTTTTAATGTCGACTCCGAACGACAGACTTGAGAAGCTTGTTTATGGCAATTAATTACTTTCAGAGCTTTTGCCAGAAAACTGCTGAGTGGTAGTCGCTGAAAGAAATATTTTTTTCATATTTCCTTTTTTAAGATGTCGGAGCTGGATGTCGAACCCAGGGCTCATGTCTTAGTAAGCCAACACACTAACCACTAGACAACGGCGACTACTACCGACTTTTACATCAAAAAATCTTAAAGTGTTGTTTTGATCTTTTTTATCACGGATTTTCCTCAATTTCCTGGGGGTGCGTGGTATAGTGCTTAGAGCGCTCGCACGAAAACCCAAACGGCCCAGGGTTAAATCCCAGCACAGGTGAAAAATGAAAAAGTTAGTCTGCGGTTTTTTCTAAATTATAATTTAAAAATTTGAGGTTCCTTCCCCCCCTTTTCCCCTCCAAGAAGACCATCTACAAAGAAACCGCTCTCCGACAGTTCACTGTATTCCACCTTAACCAATGTCAGCAAAAAACCAATGATCAGGAGAAAAACACCACCTATTGGAAGTAGCAGATAACAGCTAAACATACTAAACCTACTTACCGAAGGCACTCACCACACAATCAATATGTTATGATGATACAATTGCTATTGATCACTCAAGGGTGAAGGTATAACACTGGCTTTTGTATGATCAATTCACAGCAATTTGTCTTATTCCTAAGGTGCTTAATAATAATATATGTATGTACAGTCCAATACCATACAGCATTTAAACCCTGAGTATTGGTCTCAAAAAAAAAAAAAAATAATAAAAATTATATATAAACCATATAAGGGATCTGGCAAAAACCAGACCATACACATATTTCTGGTATAAATGCTTTTAAGCCCGATATTTAAAACGGTTTGTATGTAAAATTTTAAACACAAATTTTCATACAAATACTACTTAATTGAATATGTTAATTCTGAATTTAATAATTCAATTAACAACTTAAATGACTCAATTAAAATTTATGTGAGATAAGCACAAGTTGACTATATTTCTGCCCTTTACTACTTTTAATATTATCTCGGTAAAAGGTAGGTGGATGGATATACATTTTACGTTATAGAAATCAGTATTAAATTATTTAAATATTTCTTATAAGAAAATTCCATCCATCTACAAATGCTCAAGGCTTAAATATGTATATTGAGTAAGACTACAAACAACAATAATAACAACAACAGAAATAAACAAATAAGTTATATGGGGCACACATTACTAACTCATACAATTCTCTGTTGCAACCAATTTCATTTATAAGTATAAGATTTCGTTTAAGCATTTGTATAGATGAAGAAAAAATTAAAACCATTTCAAATACGAGTATGTCCTCTATGTAGAAAATAGATATTTATGTTGCTGTAATTGGGTTTTTGTATTGGTTAGCCACGTAACAAATTACTTTTGTACTCTGGCCTGAATTAAAGTACAAAAAGACACACACACATACACACACTCGTACATGTATTTACATACTTAATGTTGCATGTAGACAATGGCATGCAACATCATTTATTTTGTATTATTCAATCTGTTTATTAAACTTTTAGATACGTTGCATGTAGTGTATTTAACTTTCTACATGTTTCTTTGAGTGTAAGCAGGCGGTATGACATTGACCAGATTCACGCACATTGTAATAAATACATGCAGAGTTGTGCTCACAGTATTGTTAAGGAATTCACTTTGCATTAAAGTAAATGACAGATGGATAGGTGTATATATACATATTCGGGTTAAGTAGCAGACATACAAATATATACATGTATGTATGTATATGTACTTTGACATTACATATGCATGTATATATATATGGAAAATTGCAAATTTACTTATGCACGTAGGTAGGCCATCTATTGTGTTTTGCGGTAATATCTGTGCACATACATGTTGTTGTCAATGTTGTTTGTTGTGCTGTTAAGAATGTAAAAGACAATTATTTGAATTAAAGGATATGCACACGCACATCCTTTCATACAAATATGAATGCATACAGTGGTGGGTACACCAATAAACTTTTGTAAAAGGTTTATAAATGATTGTTGGTTTAATAAATATGTTGTTTAAACACAAAGCCTGTGTGTTGGTTAAATATTTGTTTAAAGTTAATAATAACTTTAAATAAATTATTATTTAACTTATGCAAATCCATATATGTGTATGTTTTTCATAAAACTCAGTACATATTGCATAAAACTTAAAGGGGTTTAAACTATACAGTATAAATCATTGGAACTGAAAATGTTTAAAATTATTAAAGAAAATTCATAATTATTTTAAAATAATTTGAAAAAATTTTGTTATCTATACCTAAATATTTGTAGCTTTAAATGAAAATGCCATGGTTTTTTCAATAAATAATACTGCAATTGACAACAGTGATTAGGCATTTTAACGCTAAGAATACATTTGAAGTACGGATCTAGAGGATAAATATTGTACGTCAATAAGATTAATGAATTTGTTTAACAGAGATCCATGTACTACAATGGAAAATTTTATTATACAAAGTGGTTAGAGCTCTTGCAAAAAAACTCAAACGGTCCAGGTTCAAATCCCAGCGAAGATGAAAAAAATAAAAAAGTTAGTTTGCGGTTTTTTTCAAAATTATAATTTGAAAATAAGAGATCCCCCCTCCAATATTTTCATTTACAAATAAACCACTCTACCATTAATAGTGATTTATTGTCTGCAGGCTGGTGTTTTTAATCCCAGTAAGAAATTTGTTTAAATATCCCTGCAGATAAAATAACTAGTATATGAGTAGAAGTATACTAGTTGCTTTTTACTTCAGACTGGTTGCTTATCTGTCCTTTTTTCATATATCGAACTATCGATTTTAACATTAGGTTGTCATAGGAGCCCAACTAGTTCATTTGTGCACAGTTATTAACTAGTATTATACTAGTAACTATTAACTAGAACATGTACTATATACGTAAATATTAGTCTTTCAACTAGTATTTTTAAGACAGCTACGTACTAGTTGCATAATTTACTAATGATTACCACTCCGTTCTATACTAGTTTTCGACTAGTTGCATTGTATACCAGTTTCAGTGTCCAATTAATAATTGCGGAAATTAATAAAATTCTATGTTTTTTAATATGAATTTTTCTACATATATTTTTACATAACATTATTTATTAAACGAAAAAGAAAAAACTAACAGTAAATTACAAATTTGCTTCTTCTGTTCTCTCGGGTGTTTTACACATGGCTTGCTGTCGAAACTTTTTTCTTTTGCATAGCTGCATTGCCTGACTCAAAACAGTTTCAGGGTCTTTCTGGCCTATACTGGGTAAGTTCACAATGCAGTCTAAAATAACTAGAAGTAAATTAAAATTTTACACTTAAAAAAATGCATATTTATGTATTTTTACTTACTAATCAGTGCTTTATAAAATTTTACATATCTTTTTAAGCACAGCTTCCCGTGGGAGCCGTCAATTTTATACCTCATAATAATTCGACGGTCCAAATAAATTTGCCCATTGTGGAGGCCTAAATGTAAATATGTAATTTATATACACAACATTATTAATAATTAAAAGTTTTATTTATTTTAATTAAAATTATAAAAAAAAATATTGTAAGTACAAAATAGAAGAAGATTTTTTTACTTACGTATATATCGTGGTTGTCAGAACAGATTTTTTCATCCAAATCTTTCAGGGTTTGCACACTCACTAATGTTTATTTATTAGTACCACATTTATTTGTTATTTAATTTATTGGTACCTTTAAAATTGTAATTTTTCCCGAAAGTAACTTTTTTCTTAAAAAATACTTTTAATTTGTTTTTATATAACACAATGAACACTAAATAACTTTAATGACAATAAAAATTTATTGCTTTGCATGTTTTATTGTATATTAAAAAATTAAAAAAAATAATTAAAAGTTTGTCCCTTTTGAACTACTTAGTTCATATCTGTCAATTTTGCGACAGTCTCACGACTGTCTCAAAACGTTACTAATTGTAACTTTAGCTGCAGGGATATTTAAAATAGTCGTCGACCTATTTCTTGAAAATTTATGAAAATAAATTATTCGACGGTATTGTCAGTTCTCTTTATTTTAATTAAATATTATACAAAAGAATTTATTAACGGAGAGCATTTAAGCATTTTGTGTAGTCGCCGTGGTCTATATACATATATAAATTTTTTATTGCAATCAGAAATCAGAAATGAGTTAACAAGTAAAATAAGTTAATATGCTTTTTGTTTTATTATGTTTTGATTTAATTATGACGTTTATTTCCTTTTTCCAATTTAGAAAAGCTTAAAAAGTTTAATTTTTTAAATAAACTTTTCACTATGTTTTAAAATAGCGGTCACAACGAACGTTTTCAGGTGTCTTAGTATTGATATGTTAAAATGTTTAAATACATACATACATAAATGGCCATTACAACCCTGCGTCAGGGTTACGACCTACCTTCTCGCAGCGCTCATGTTGTGTGTGTTAATTTTTATCCATGAGTACCGGGACCTACAGTTTAATGTCGACTCCGAACGACAGACTTGAGAAGCTTGTACATGGCAATCAGTTTCTCCCAGAGCTTTTGCCAGAAGACTGCTGAGAGGTAGTCGCCGAAAGAAACAATTTTTTTATATCTTTTTTTTTAATATGTCAGAGCTGAGATTTGAACCCGACGCTATCGTCGTAGTAAGCCAACACACTAACCACTAGACCACGCCGACTACACAAAATGTTTAAATGCTCACCGTAAATAAATTCTTTTGTATAATATTTGATTAAAATAAAGAGAACTGACCATACCGTCGCACAATTTATTTTCATGCATTTTCAAGAAATAGGTCGACGAATATTTTAAATATATGTATTTAAAAAAATTTATTACTGGGATTAAAAACATCAGCCTGCAGACAATAGATCATTATTATGTATTTTCTATTACATATATTATGTTATGAGTATTTACGAGTATGTAAATAAAAATTGTGGTCAGTTTTGCAACATTCAAATTTATCAAATTATATTTGATATTTCAGCTTGAGGGCTTTTTAGTTATCCAATAGCACAAAATCATTTTAGAAATGTTTTTATTTTTTCATAATTTCTAAGCTTAACCTCAGGCATTTAGCACACAAAGCATACATGGCTATTTAATATGCCACAGATACTTTGATAATGTATAAGTACATAAAAATAAAAAAAAAAACATGCAAAGCAATTACAGTTTAATACGTTTATAATGAACGAATTATTTTATTCACACATTGATAGCAAAATTTTTAATAGGAAATAAATTCCTCTGTGTTCTTTAATTTATTTTCATTGATATTCTGCTTGATCAACTTTTTATTAATTAAATTTAAATAATTGTTAAATAAATTTGAGGTATAATAGTGTAAATTATAAGGAAATATACATATTATTTATTTTAACCACAAATTTAAAAGGAAATTATTATTATGAACATGTAAACAATTTACAAAAGGTATTTAAGAATCAAATATGTATCCAAAGAAAATAAAATAAAATTTTGATAAATTTCAACTTACATTAGTATTTATTGGGTAACTGTAAATTTGTAATATGTCTAGTGGGTAAAGGTGAAATTACGGGGGCTGCAGCGGTCGATATACAATGTTATTTCGTTTAGTGATATAAGCAAATGAAGTAATAATTAAATTATGTAATGGAAAAACCAGTTTTTTTCCACCATATTAAAGGTAAAAACCATTTAAAAGTTTTAATTATAATTCACCAATTAAGGATATGGAATAAATCGTACAATGATAAAAATTGATCAGCTGTTTTAAGATGTACTTCAATAATAGTCAAAGCAACATTTAGTTTCTTACTTACGCTGCACACTGATACGGCTTCATACATTTTTGTGCAAAAAATATAAGGAGTGGAAATAGAAACTTTAAAGTTGGCACAGGGTATTATATTGACTGAATTAAGAATAGTTTAATGAAGATCAGCAACGCCAATCACCCACCGCCCATACAATCAAAATTGATATTTTTACATAAAACCTTTCGTATAAAAGCAAAAGTCTTAATATTTAGTACATGTACTTCTCAGAAAAAACAAAAGACGCACGCCAAGTTTCATTGAAATCCGCCACGCCGATTGCACCGTCTTGCACTCTGTGTAGGCGGTATTTTGGTGACTGAAATTCCATTTTTTAAAACTACTTTTTACAAGTCAAATAATTCCGTTCCAAATAAGAGTCTCTCACTGAGAGAAATTCATAATTTATTTGATTAAAAAGAAATATTTTGTCTTAAGGTGCCCACACACTAGTGATTTGTGACTATGATTTGTTGTGTTCGACGTCTTTTTACATGTTAATGGGGCTGTATGACAACAAATCACAAAAATTTGAAATTTTACAATTTATTGTGATTTGTAACAAAGTGTATGGGGTTGTGCGCGAACATTTGAAAAAATTTTTAAATTAGTTCACAATAAAACGCCAAAATATTCATTTTAGTAGAATTAAAATAAAAATACGAAAAGTGAAAATATTTTTTGTGGTTGCGGAGATGGCTAGCAACCAATTTTTGGTAGAATTCATTGAAATTTTACAAAATGAAAATGCCGTTTAGAAAAGTAAAAGTGATGTCTTGTTGTTGACGTTTAAACTTATTGTGATTTTTTATAGTGTGTGGAGAAATGACAACCGAACAAATCACAGTCACAAATCACAAATGTATGGGTAGCTTTAGAAAAAGTCTACTGAAATTACATAAATATTGTAAAACGTAAACTGAGGAAAATTTTGACACAGTTCAGTAGCTTGTATATGTCTGATATCTTAATTGATAACTTTTCAATGTCGTTTTTATTGAAATACAGCACTTCCTTTATAATTCGTAGAAATAGTTGTTTAGATTGCGTATGTAGTGTAGTAGATGTGACCGAATTAAAATTGCCTTCTAAGCTTCAAAATTTGCAGTTTTTCTTTAAAATAAAAGATAGGTCCGGCTATATTACTGGAACCGAATGAACTCTAAAAGCCTATTCTTTGAATTTACTAAAAAAAAACAGATCGTTAAACAATTTTATGAATTTCCTTAAAACGGCCGGGAAAACTGCAAACAAGTTGCAATAAAATCTGTTGCAGAAAAGTACAATCCTAGAAGTATGCAACAGATTTTAATACAAACCTCTACTGCAATTACATGATTGTGAAGTAAATTTTTCCTAACTATTTTTAGTTTCTTAAACCGGAATTGCTTAGGGGCAAAAACGCGCAGCTGAATTTTTAATAAATAATTAGCTGAGACTTCAGGCTTTAATTTGATATAAGTACCTGGCTGGAGCTCGTTGGAGCTCAGAAGATGCAATCCATAGAATTTGAAGAAAATATATATTTTTGGACAATTTTTTGGAGTAAAAAAAATTATTTTTTTTTAAATTTGAAAATTTTTTTTATTTCCATATACTTATATCATAAATAACGTCCAATTGTATGAAAAAAAATCTTTATAGTGTCATTAAAAGAGTATTTTAAAAGCATGAAGCGATAGAATGTAGCATATATAATACGGTCATTTCAAACGCATTCACTTAGGTCAACTTTTAAGGTCTTTGGACAGAAAATTAATAAAGATATAAGCCTAATATTGTTGGTACATGATAATTACATTGTTTATTATAAACTGTAAAAAATCAGGTAGATCAGAAGGCATGAAAAAAATGAATTAATGCCGCTCTTAAACCAGTGCGCGCTGTGGCCGTTATGAATTCACTGTAACCATGTTCAACTGTAAATGCACCCTTGTATGGGTTTATTGTTTTCTTTGTAAATATTTCCAATACCATTATACGTGTATACATTTCAATAAATGTCCAAAATGATAGCAATTAATGTCAATCACAATTTAATATTTTAAAATATAAATTTATTATTGATTTGAAAATAAAATAAATTTTTCTTTTGTTGCTCTTTTTGCTTTGATTATAATCGGCATTTTTAAAGTGAAAGGAGTGAAAAAAATAAATGTAAATTTTAAATTTGTATGCAAATTATTATTAAAAATATATTGACATACTCGTAATGGCTATACAAATTATAATAAACAAAAAAGTAAAAAGTAAAAATAAATTAAACTTTCTGTATTATAAAGTAAAATTATTAAAAAGCTCGAAAAAGTACTCAAGTCTTAGTCCTACTAACAATATAGGGATCTTTGAACTCCTTTTCTTAGAGTTTAATAAATTCCAATAGTTCTTTTGACTGATTTATAATTTGTGAGATGTGTGAGTTAATAGACAGCTTTTGATCAAGCAGCACATCAAGGTCTAGAAATACATACTTCGTATCTGCCTTTTTCAAAGTTATAATTATCAATCATATGTACATAAAATTTATAAAATTAATTTCAATCACATTAGTATTGTATCACTTATAAAATAGTTTAGTAAATTATTTTAAAGTAGAGTACAAAAACTGAAATCATTGAGAAGTAGAAAAAACTTCATGTCATCGGCATGCATCAATATGTTAAGATGTTGGAATTCTTAAGAGGGAATGGTAAGTCATTAATGTACGTAGACATACAAGATACAATAGTGGGCTCAAATGACCACCTTGTGGGATGCTAGATGAAACAAAACGAGTTGATAACTTATTCCCTAATAAACTGCCTTGAAATCTGGTGGCAAATTATGGCATTCGACATTGAACGAAATTTATATTAAAATTGTATTTAAATTGTATGAAATTTCACTCGATATCGAATGCCGTAATCTGTCCCCAGAATCTGTCGATCCGAAACGGAAATACAAATTAAAGAAAAAAAGAAGATAATCCATGTTTTTTAATTTGTACATCCAAAGTTTACTATTGGTTTTACAATTTTTCGGCTCAAATTCCTTGATTGTACGGATTCTCTTCTCCTCAAAAAATATAAAATCTGAGTAGTTTTATATCCATTCCAGGCCTCTTAGCATAAGCGGGATTTTTTTTTTTTTTTTATATGAAGAACTGAAATTTCAAATTGTTGTTGCAACTTCTAAAAATGTTAACGACAGGGAAAGAATACTTGCGTAGTTTCGATATTTTGTCGTTGTCATTTCTTTTACGAATAACAGTGAAAAATTGCGATTGTTTTCCAGTAACGAAATGAAATCAATTTCAGTCATATCGAACCAAAATAGCAACACTACTTTGGATTGAACTAAGCACCCTTAAAGGAAACCATACGAATGAGAGAAGTGGAATTTTCTAAGAGAAAACTTAAGGCCATTGGTTGAAAAATATACAAACATAATCGACTGTTGTATGTATTTTGTTTTTATCACTTATTTTTCCACAATGACATTTGAATGTATTTTGAGGCCTAACAGAGGGCTTTTTCTTTTTCACTTTATCAACAATTGTAAGTTAACAATTTTTTAATATATTTGTTTTAATTTATTTATATTTTTTATTATTTTTAATTTTCTGTTTATACAACACAACTTATAATTTTATTAATACTGTCACTCCATGGTATTAAATAGCTAAACTTAAAAAAAAAAATTTTCTTAAGCACTCGAGAAACTACAAGGGAATGACCACTACTCTTTGTACTAGGTAGTGTTAGGAAAAAGGTAATGATGTTTTCAAAAGTTTGACTTGAACCTGTTCATATTGTAATTGGCTCGAAAAACATTCGCCGATAAATTATTCCATAAAATAAAGATGTGTTAAAAAAACGAATTTACACTATAATGTATTGTGGAATTCACTCAATAATTAACCATAAAATGATGCCATCGAGAACCTCTAAAATAGGCTTTAAAGAACAGACACATACGTGAGAGTTTTATAAGTGAGATAAAGTTCTTGTATATATTAAGAAAGTCAGCTGAAGTGAATGATTTCTTGCGCTGTTTTAGCAAATAAACGCACTTGAATGCTTATTTTTAAACAGTAGAATATCACATTTGAGTCTCACTCCTAGTCCATCAGGAGAGACCACATCCGCAATATTCAGTAGGGGTGATGATGGAACCACCGTAGTCAAGTGGTTAGTGTGTTGGCTTACTAAGCCATAAACTCAGAGTTCGAACCCCAGCTCTACCGTCTTGAAAAAAAATGAAAGAATTATTTCTTTCGACATCTACCACTCAACAGTCTTCTGGCAAAGCTCTGAGAGTAACTGATTGCTATGAATAAGCTTCTCATATCTGCCGTTCGGAGTCGACTTTTAACTGTAGCTCCCGGTACTAATAAATAAAAATTAACACACACAACATGGGTCCTGCGAGAATCTAGGCCGTAACCCCGACACAAGGCTGTAATGGCCAATTATGTATGTATGTATGATGAAATCGCATCCTATGCGTGAGATACGAGTAGCATTGGCTTTTGCACACATAAGTCTGGGCAGAGAGTGCCAAAAGTTGCTGTCATTTGGAATAGAGTACAAAGAATTTGATGAGTACTTCTGCGAACGTCACAATAGATTCTTGTTGCTAAAACTTCAAGAACATCTGCCTTTTCAACATTTTGCGTAACCAATAGTCACAGAAGACAAGATTCTATCATCACCACCAAACATATGATTGAGTAAACAACTTTGGGTCTTACTCAAGTCTTTTCATTTGATCACAATCAGAGATTGTCAACAGGTCTTCTGCAATTTTGTATTTTCAACTCAACCTTTAAAACACTCTGTCTACTCTCCAATGAATATGAGAAATAAAGATTGCTGTCATCCAGGAAAAGACTTCTAATCATAATGATTGTTAAGAAACATTTAAAAATTGAAAAGGAGATAAAACAGAACTCTGTGGTAGTCCAAAATATAACCTACACCTGTTGTTATACCACAGAGTCGTCTTTGGGAAACCTTGTGTCAGACACTTTCAAGCGCCTTGTAGACATCTAGAGCGACACTGACCAAATGGTTAATAGAATCACTCCACCGCTTGGACAGGGATGCGAGCAAAGTGATGACTATTCATGACATGCTTTGTGTGTTCATAATCTTAGGTGTAGAACAGACAGCTATTGTGTAGTAATTAAGAAATTTCTTATACTTGTCTCATGCTTTTTTCTTCAGTTAGATAAAAACAAAGGGCCACTATAAGCCACACTGAAAATTTTAGCCAATGGAAGTTCAAGCGTCAAGGTGTATATCATACGACCCATAACTCTTAAGTATTGCTACTTTTAGAAACAAAATCTTAATTCTGTTACTGTAAGTACTTGAAAAATAAAGTGATTCTTATACTTTGACTGGTTCATGTAGTATATGCGCTAAAAATTACTTCAAAAGGTATTTATAAGAGCCTCTTATATTTGTCACCCTACTAATTCAACATTATTTGTAGAAAACCAGACACCTAATTATTTACAGACATTTCCGAAATTGTGGTGATACATTATTAAAACGAAAACTTCAACATACATATTCTATCTATCATGCTGCTTTGTTTGTTTTTGTTTGTCTTCTTATGGTAGCTCTCATTGTCATTGCTATCCTGTATCCTTAAATCATTCTGATAATAGTAGAATTAGATATGTATGCTTTTGTTAAATTGTAAAGAGTCCAGAAAAACTGATAATAAAAGAACAGTTTTTTTAAGGGTCATCCAACTGAAATTGTATAAAACTCTATTGAAATGTATACTCTCTTTAGAAATATCTATAATATCATTTATATCGTATAAAAAAAATAAATTCGACAACCAATTCAAATGTAATGTAATTTACTATACGATAAAAACGTATATTTATACACATACAGTAGTCCAATAAAGTCTACCTACAACACTATCAAATCAGATTTAATTAAACAAAATTTTGAAGTTTTGTTTCAATTTTTATTTTCTTGTATAGACTTTTAGCAAATACAATTATCATGTTAGCAAAAGCGTTCATTATGTATACTTTTGATTAATCTTAAGCGATCGCCGCACAAGATTTTACAGCCAAAATCATGATTTCTTAGGTAGATAATAATGCACATACCACTTTCTGTCCAAAGCATTTTCAAAAGTTGCGGATTTTAATGAAATTTTCAATATATTATAATTCACCCACAAATAACACAAACATGTGTTTTTTATGTCGATACAACTCCTATGTCCTTAGAAATAGGACCTACACATATGTGTCAGTTGGGACTTCACATAGACAAAAAATAAACATTTTTAATACGTAAAGACATAACATATTATTTCATGCATAAAATAAATTAATTAAAAATCAATTTATTCAATTTAATTTTAACATAAATAACAGAAAAACAAAATAAAAAGAAATCTATTTGACAACGACAGTTTTTTATCTAATAATATAACCCGATCAGACTCTCCCTTTTTAAATATTTGTCCTCTTTTAGATTTACTATGCGTAAACAATTAATTTGTATTGTGCCAGTTCCATGCGAATTTATTTACCCCAGTCTCTCCAAAAGTGAGAGGCTCATCAAATTCTATTAAAGAACATAAAGGAATAATTTCGGAGCCCTCACCAAACTCAAAATAACGCTCTCAGCTTTCTTCCGCCTAATAGTGTTTTGGAGAGCTGGTAGATTTCAAAGTCTAAACCAATACCTTCAAAATGTAATTGTAATTGTAATTGTAATTGTAATTGTAATTGTAATTGTAATTGTAATTGTAATTGTAATTGTAATTGTAATTGTAATTGTAATTGTAATTGTAATTGTAATTGTAATTGTAATTGTAATTGTAATTGTAATTGTAATTGTAATTGTAATTGTAATTGTAATTGTAATTGTAATTGTAATTGTAATTGTAATTGTAATTGTAATTGTAATTGTAATTGTAATTGTAATTGTAATTGTAATTGTAATTGTAATTGTAATTGTAATTGTAATTGTAATTGTAATTGTAATTGTAATTGTAATTGTAATTGTAATTGTAATTGTAATTGTAATTGTAATTGTAATTGTAATTGTAATTGTAATTGTAATTGTAATTGTAATTGTAATTGTAATTGTAATTGTAATTTAATTGGCCGGAACAACTCTGAAATTAAATAATATATAATATATAAATTATATTATTATCTCATCATATTATTAATAGTAGCACATGCCGAAGTCAAAACAAAATTTTTCAGACCAACGAACTGCGGTTTAATGCATAAATATTGATGTAGACCACTCGTAAATCTTCAAGGGAATGGTATTATTTGCTTATCTATGGAATAGTTACCAAATTTTCTGCGAATAGAAAGGCATCGCGATCTGCCCCTAGCGATTATAGCTTGAACTTTTCATAGGTAGTATGAACTTGCTTCTTCAGAAATGAAGGTATTTTCTCAGAAAAACAGACAATATTTTTGCCGAACTTCTGCTCCCAGTAAATCCTCAGAGGAGAGAGTTTGGTGCAACCGAAATAAAAATGGACACCATAAAATGTTCTTTTTTCAGATGCTCTCGCCTTCAACGCAGTACCAAATTTTCTTATGCGGTACATATGTATGTATAGCTGTACCGGTCTGCTTCTTTAAAATATGGCTTTAAATAATATACTAGCAAAAGAGGGACCATTGCTTCATGTGAATTGTCACTCAGTGGACTACTAACGAAGTTAAAAGTTAACCTTTTTCATAATAATTATCTACTTATCGGCTTAACGGCGCTATTGGCCTCAATGATAATTGCATTTGTGTCGATTGGTTCCGCGTTTGGGCTACCTTTGTCGTCATTGCCGGAATGCGGATATGGCATCCGCCATTCATCCTAAAACTCATCAAATAATCTCATTGTTTCCAACATCTGATAACTAAAAAATAATAATTAATAATAATACTAATTAATACGCGTACTTCTTCCAAATCTGTCTGGTTCTCTAAATTGTACTTTTGTACTAAAGCACCGATAAATTGAGTTAGTAAAAGCCCATACTACACATATGTGTAGATTCATGTTTTGTTTACAAAAAAACTAAAATACATTGTGCATTTTACAAAAATTCTTATATAGTTTAAATATATGATGCTTTTGTTATACAATAATAACAAAATGTTTATATATTTAGTTTAATTTAAATTAAATAATCGTACTTAAATTTCATGTCTCAATACTAACACGACTACAAACAAATAATAAAATTATCCTCTCAGAAACTTATAATATAATGAAAAAGACATAACACGTAGTATATAACTACTTTAAAAAGTAACAAAAATGAAATATTTATATATAAACTTTTCTCTTCAAAACACGTAAATTTATCTACACATTCGTGTAGCTGGGGCCGGAAAGGCCCAACCAGAAGGTTGAGAGAAATAAATCTTTTGAGTAAACGCTTGGGTCATGTCCAAAGACACTACTGAAAAGAATAGCTTTCCTTTTTGTTACTTGATCTAGAAATCCGAGTACGAATTCCAGTAATTAAATTAATTTTTCTTCGTCAGAAACGCTTTAGTTAGATCAAAATTATATTCTATTAAGAATTAAGATATTTTGCATTGCTTTCTTTCTAATGAATTTTATATTATGTTTACTGTTCTTGTGAATAAATGCAACTTGGTATTCAGAAATTACATATTTCTGTTGTAAAAAATAATTTGGAAAATACAGGCAAGAGACTTATTGGTCATTATGTTTTGGCATAATTCCATTTAATTGGATAGTAATCTCTGCACAAAATTTTATATCGTTGTAAACTAAATTATACACCTTCTTGGTAATAAATATCCTGTACTATATAAAATATACCCCGTGAAATTTTCCATTATCCTTTGGAAGCAAAGTATCACCAAATGGTAAAATACGCAAATTGGCAAGCCATATGTAACAATTTTTGTTTTTATATTTTTCATAGGAATTACAAAAATTAAAAGAAGAGATGACCATCTGCAAGAAAACCCGCTCACTGACATATCCAGTCTATTCCACCAGAAACGAATGATCAGGAATACTGCGCCACCTTCTAGGAAAATAACATCTAGTGAAGACGGTCACCATTCACTATCAACATCCACCGACAAATGGGGCAATTGCTGCTGATCATTCAAGGGTGAAGGTATAACACTGGCCTTTGAGTGATCAATAGATAGCAACTTGTCTCATTGATATATGGCGATCAATAATATTACAAAAAAAAATTTAAGTATCTCTCTTCTATCTTCAATATTCCAATACAATGCACTGCATGAGCAGGGGTTTACTCCTGAGTATTGGTCTTAAAAAGAAAATAAGCGATATATGATATTTTGTGATTCTTTAAGATTGTAATCATCTTTCAGACAGTTCGCAACTGCTTCAGTTTTATATTCTGTTCACAATTTCCTTAAATAGGTTGGAACTCTATTCTAATTTGCTTTATCAATTTGACTTCTGCTGTTTATGCAGAAAATGCCCTTGTGTCAAACACATACATAATAGCACACAGTGAAATTACTTGTTCAGACAGCCATAGTTCACAGATATTAGTGACTAATACACTAACATCAAATAAAAAACCCTCACACAAAAAATACTTCCTGCAATTTCAGGAATGTGGATTTGCTTCTTGTGGGATTGTCATTTGTTATGAACGGTCGTGTTTTTTTTTTTTTTCTTCTTACGGGCTGTGTGCTGAATTCTGATAGAGGATAAATTTAATATTTTTTGTAATATAACTCACATCGTGTTAAATTTCTAATTTAAGAATAAAATATTCTCAATAATTTAAAAAAAGAAAATTTATTAATGAAATCCTGGTTCTACTGAGTTATCATGAAAAATTATCCTTATAAATGGTTACTCCAACCCCGTATCAGTGTTACGATCGAGCTTCTCTCAGCACCCATGTTGTATGTTTATACTTTTATCCATGAGTACTGAAACCTACTGTTTCATATCGAATCCGAACGACAGACTTGAGAAGTCGAAAAAAATAGTTTCTTTTTTATTTTTTTTAGATGTCAGAGCTGGGGTTTGAACCCGAAGCTTTTGTCTAGTAAGGCAACATACTAACCACTAAACCCTTGTGTCATATGATATCTTTTAATTAGAAAAATTTTTTCACATTGTTGTCTTTTCTTTCCGTTTTTTGAGAAGCACTTAATTTTAGAATTTGTCTTCCTGTTAATAACATTATAACGCTTTAAAACTGATTGCAAAAGAAAAAAAAAATGGTGCTAAAAAATAATGAGCTTTGATCTGAGCTTAGGTCGTTGGTATCTACTATACCTAAGAATGTTCTGGAGTTTACAAAGTTCCATAAATCATGTATTTTTAAAGCAATTTAATCCAAATATTCAAAACAAAAAAAAAAAAATAGAATTTTGGTTAACCATGTTTTAAAGTGTCTGTTGATTCAAAAAAATTTTGTTAACTTTTTATATTTTAGTGCGATAACTTTGATTATTGATACTGTGTGGCACACTTTATTGGGATACTGTATGTTTATATATAAATGTTGTTTAATTGTATGTATGTATATATAAACAAATCTAAACATCTACAGCATTGTTTAGAACCAGAATGTGCATATGTATGTATGTACGAGTATCTGTGTAAATCCGAATATGATTGCTAGAATTTGTTTATATGATATAATGATCCATATTTCTGTCTGTTATTTTTTTTTTTTTTTTTGTCAGATTAAATATATTGTTGCTGTTCGTAATTTACTGGGTTTCTTTTAATACCATCTAATTGAATTGAATTGAACTGAACTGTGTTGCATTGATTTGACTTGACTTAACATGACTTGACTACTGTGCAGTGGTAATAGTTTTTGTTTTCTATTTATGTCATTATGATTGATTATTTAACAAATTATTTACATTAATTGAGAATGATTTGTCTTAGTAAGAGTTTGTTTCTTTTCCCTTTTGCACACAAGCTTTTGTTGTTTTTTTTTTTTTTTTTCATTTATAATTCTTATACGAGTATCAGTACTTTAGGGCATATTTTTAGTTGAATATGTATGTGACATTTAAATGGAAAGTGACAGACCAACATTTAATAGGAATTTGCAATCAATTTAATATTTTTATTTTTAAGACATTTTCTCAAAATCTAATTGGATTATTGATAAATTATTTACTTCATTAAAAAGCTACATAAATGGAATACATCAAATATTAATGATATTAAAGAGTATAGATTTTTACATTTTTAAAGTTTGTAGGTAATTAATGAAATAATTAAATTTTGTAGCTAAAGTAATTAGGTATTAAATAAATTAAATCCAAATGTTTTTACTTAATTCAAAAAGAAAGGATGTTTTGCTGTTTTTATTATAAAAACGACAAAAAATGTAATATATAGAAATGCATTAGATTTTGAGGACTATTTATTTGAAATACAACCACATTTTCGATTTACTAACTCTAGTGATATTCGTATTCGCAGTTTAAAACATAGACAAAAAAGAGACTTCAAATAAAGAAATCTGTTTACAGAGTGCAATATTCAAACACTTAAGTGGTAACAATAGAATCATTTCATTGATTTGTTTTTTTTACAATGCTTCTTAATTATGCTCAGTGAAATCAGAGGTAGAAGATCACATTTCATTTGAACGCAGACTTCTTTATAGATTTTTAAGAATGTGTTTAAGGAAGAAGAAGTGTGCTATCATAAGAGAATGTAAAGCAGGCGAGGCGGTATGTTTGCTAGACAAGCAATAGTCCCTTGGACATGATCGCTAAACTATATAAGTTTGAAAAGCGTTACACCGAAGGGACGAAGACTGAGGCGGCACAGGAGCGGGGATATTTGGGTCTGGGATGAAATATTCAGGGAAACTCGCAAGCATTGTCCATGCAGTGATTTATGCCATCGAAAGATGAGCTTAATTTATCTTGGACAAAGATTACAAAGAGCAGGAGATAGTCATACTTTCTTATAGTCAGACTGCCAACCGAGCACTTGGCTCCTATGAAATAGGCTCGAAGTTAGTATAGGACTGCCTGATTGATCCAAACTAGCTGAGCCGGGACAATAGGGTCAGTCTATACTGGCTCCTTTGACCCTCCCCCCCGGGGATACAGTAAAGGTTGCTGGTGTTTACTCACACCAGGGGCCTGTTTTCTCCGGGGAATATATAGATCAAACTAGCTCTGAGTGGCCTGGCGCTCACTATAGGTAGAGAATGGTTGGTGGTGCATAGTGAATTGTGCCACGTGAGCTACCGGAGACTTGACTGGCATCAGTCCAGGGGGCTGTTGTACACGAGACCGCATAGGGTACTCAGTTGGTTCCTGGTGGTGTTGATCTTGTCTTTGTGTGTGTGCGTGGCAGGCATTTTCTGGCGTTCTCAAGGACTGACCAGAGATGCCTTAGTCTGGTACTACGGGCATCAGGGTGCCCCCGGTTATGCCTGGGCTTCCCTGTCATTCGGGAAGAGAGTCAAACAGGCTGATGGTTTGGGTGCGGTCCTTCAGGGAGTACACGTAGTGGTTGTAGTAGTGCTAGATAGAAACCTCTCAACAAGGGAGGTATCACTACCCAGGCAGTGGTTGGTGTCAAATCGCTAAATCGGTGCTTTTGGGCCATCTTTTGAGCTCGGTGTCAATGACATCTTCGAAACTAGAGGGTACCGGCATCGGGTGGCGGTGGTTGGACGCATTGTATTCAACTACCGCCCCGGCAACGGGCGGCGTGTGATGTGTCTATGAACGGTACGCACGTTAAACCCCTACATTGTTGGCCCCCGGGACATGCGGGTATTCAGGGAAATGAGGTGGCAGATGAACTTACCAGAAAAAGAGCGTGCATGACACTGATAGGAAGAGGAGTTTGGAAGGGCATTCTGAGTTAAAAGAAGGACAGCGAGAGACAATTACTCTTTTTGGGTCAGACTGCCCATTGACTTTCCAAACTTTTACTCTGTAATTAAGACAGGAGGAGATATGAGTCGTGTATTACTTTACCTAGAGGTGGGATACTGTAGAAACCCTAGTTAAGTTGAATACTGTAAAATAGATCTGCAGGTCGGTACTGCAGTACTTTAGTACCTCGTTTATGAAGAGATAAATAAATGAAGGGGCATAACAGATCGTATAGGATGCATTTTCTTGTCAATTGTTCGATTTGGATTGAATAAAAATAACTCAATAAAGGATAATAATTTTGTAATCACAGTTGTTGGTATTTAAAATTTTCACCCCACAAGCACCAATACAGTTATGCTGTTTGGTGCAATTTTTCATTCACAAAATTTAATAGACCAAAGAAAAAGCAAGAAGATTTGTAAGGATTCGAAGTAAAAAGAGTAATTCTCAGATTGTGGTAAGGAACAGTTTTAAAGCAAGAGGTTTAGCCCTAAAAGAATACTTTGAATGAAAAAAAAACAAGTGATTTAAAAGAAAATTATGTATTAAAAAATATTAAGATTTTAACCTTAAAAAAGTCTATAATTTTAAAATGGGTAGTTTACTAGTGCGAGGGTTATGGTCTATGACACTACACCAGGTATATGGTCTTAGTCACTTTACTCGTTCTAATGAAAATATAACAGCGCTTATCACAGATTTGCAAACAAGCAATCGTAGCAATATGCCTACACGTTGTTGCTGTTTGACATGGTTTGCTATGTTTTCAACACTTCCCAGGGCGTTTGTAATTTAATCATTTCTGCATTAGATATGTTTTTAATTTTCAGAAAAAATAAACTCGTAATTATTACAAATCAAATCTTGAGGAAAAAACCTTTTTTTTATTAAAAAATTTTCTTTCACTTTTAAATGTTTTGTATATTTCTTTCTTTCTACATCTCATTTCTGTATGTGAGAATAACAATCAAAAATTTAGTTTTTCAAATCTATACCAATTCTTTAAATTTGTTTTAAAATAAAACTAAAAAAAAATATTTTTTTAAAAAACCTTTTGCAATACGAACACAAAAGTTCTAATCAAGCTACTGAATAATTTATAAATGTACGACTGATTTAAAAAATGAAAGTAACAACTAAAAATAAATAAAATATTTAAGTAGAACACTTGGAATTTCTGTAAATATTTCTTGCATTGATTTTCTCTGGAATTTCTATTATTGAAAAAATTCCTACAGATTATTGTCCTTTTCCTTTATATATCTTATTAAGGGGATCAAATGATGCTGACAAAATATATTTCAGCAATTAATATAAGACAAGAATTGCTTTAGAAATTCAACCTGGTCAGCTTAAATTAAAAAAGAAAAAAAATCAATATCTTATTTAAGGTAGAAATCTATCACTTGTACTGGTAGTTTCAGGCTCCCAACATGCCTTTGAATTTATTTTCCTTTCATATATTTGTCTCCTCAAGTACGGACTCTAAAGAAAAACATCATGAATTTGGTTAGTTTGCAATTGTATGCTTTTTTAAGTATGTATGAACGTGTAACTGTGTGTTTGTGTGATTGTAAAATATTTCAGATTAAAGGATACTTAAGAGTTCAGCCTTAAATATCCTTTTTCTTACATTTCTCTACAGAGGCTTCTTTTTAAATTGTTTTTTATACTATTTTTCCATTCAAATCTTGTCGTTCTTTTTGGTTTTCTAAAATGTTTCAGTATTTTTTTTTTTTTTTGTATATTTCTTAAATTACTCAAGATTAGATAGCAATTCGTTAGCCTCTTGTTTTTATCTGGTCATTCGTCACGTATTTTATAGGCGCCCTAATATGACAAACCAACTTAGAAACCATAATTCAATTTGTTTGGGTTTGGTTGCCACATACTGCGTACAAATAACTTTGGCAAAAAGAAATGAGAGAAGGCGACAAGTAAGACCATCATGTTCTCTTATTGCAAACAAATGATGTTAGAAATTGGGCAGCCGAAATAAATGCCAACACAAATGAGTAGTGGTGTGAGAGTAGGTTGTTACTAAAAGTTTTGCATGTCGACAAATTAACATTGTTTGTAAAAAATAGTAAGAAAATAGAAAAAATATTAAATTGTTAAAAAAATTAAAGGATGTGGATAAAGTTTAAACGGATATAACTTTAGAGTACAACATGGAATGCAACTTTGTAATTTTTTTTTATTATTATTATTATTTCTAAACATTTTGCAAATGGATATTTTAATTTAAAATATGAAAACTAACATCACTATTATTATGCAAATGTTTGCAATACATCAGGGAAAAAAATTAATTCTATCCTTCATTTTATTTCTTGATTTTTGTAATTGTTTTCCTCAATGGGTATCAGTAAATCGTAAAATAAATTTTTGTAGGATAAACACAAACCCTATTAAGGCCTCTTATAAATATTAATTAATTAAACAAAATGCCTATAAGCACTGTTAAAAATCATTACACCCTGTGAGATCTATTGTGTTCCTTAGAGTCTTCTTTAACAAACTTCCCGATTTTCTACTTAACACGAGTATGTCGGAAACATTAGTGACAGAATTCTCACTTACTAAGACTGTAAGTAATCCCAAGCACATGTTTTAGTGTCTTCTAATATTACACTACACTTAATGTGTAAAATAGTAGTTTTGAAACATCTCCATTTGAGTTCATCATTCACCACACTCGATATAATAAGGGTGAATAAAACAATATATTTCTTCTAGTTTATAAGTATTTTTATTTTATAAGCTCTTTAGCCATTTAAGGTTCACAGCTACCTATTTCTAGATTTATAATATTTTTTTAATAGAATATTTTATGTAACAATTTATCAGAGTAAAAATATCAAAACTACATATTTGTCATGGATAACTATTTATAAATTTTAACACTTATTACACTCGATACCACCAGCTAAACAAATGACCATTTTGGAGCTATCGCATGCCACTTTACAACAAATTTAATCCCAAACATCCAGTAACCATATACGTACATATGTTAACAACTAAACAAAGTCTAGTTGACCTTTTTCGTTTATTACCATTCTAGTGTATGCTAGAGTGTTTTTAGCTAGTCTAGGTTAGTGTGTTCGCTTACTAGACAAAATCTCCAGGTTCAAACCTCAGCTCTGACTCTTTCAAAAAAAAGCCATATATGAATAAATATTTGTTTCGGCGACTACCTCAGGTAAAAGCCCTGAAAGTACCTGATTCCCTTGAACAAACATCTCAAGTCTGTCGTTCGGAGTCGACTTTAAACTGTAGGTCCCGGTTCCCCCCGGGGATACATTAAATGTTGCTGGTGATTACTCACACCAGGGGCCTGTATTCTCCACTGAATATGGAGTTCACCTAGCTCTGCGTGGCCTGGCACTCGCTATAGGCAGAGAGGTTCGTAATTTTTAATTACTGACCATCTCAGGGACTGACCAGAGAAACTTACGCTATTACTGGTACTACGGGCATCAGGATGCCCCCAGTTATGTCTATGCTCCCCTGTCATTCGGAGAGTAAGGGAAACCGGCCTGATGGTTTTGGTGCGGCCTTTCGGGGAGTACTAGTAGTGGTTGTAGTTGGTACTAAATTTCTAGCTCGGTGCTATGAGTCTTCTTCTGACCGGGGTGTCTTTGACATCTCCGAAACTAAAGGGTACCGGCATCGCGTGGCGGTGGTTGGGCGCATTTCATTCAATTACCGCCCTGGCAACGGGCGGCGTGTGGTATGTCTATGGACGATACGTACGTTAAACCCTCTACTAGTAGTAGGTCCCGGTCACCCCGGGGGTACAGTAGATGGCTTCTGGTGATACGTCAAACCAGGGGCCTGCATTCACCGGGAAATATGGAGTTCAACCTAGCTCTAAGTGGACTGGCGCTCGCTTTAGGCAGAAAATGATTGGTGATGATAATGCCGCGTAAGCTGTCGGGGTTTTTCATGGCCGGATGGGATGGCTGTGTACCTAGCAGCCGGGATATGCAGGTCCCTCCTAGTGCCGGAATAACCGTCATGTGTGCCTGACGGCAATTCTGGCGTTCTCAAGGACTGACCAGAGATGCCTTAAACTGGTACTACGGGCATAAGGAGGCCCTCGGTCTGTCTGTGCTCCCCTCTCATTCGGGGAGTGAGGTAAATCGGCCTGATGGTGTGGGTAGGGCCCTTCGGGGAGTACACTTAGTGGCAGTGGATAATAGTTTTAACCTCCTCAACGAGGTGGGTTGCTACTATCCAGGAAATGGTAGTGACGAAATTGTAATTCTGACCGCCTTGCCTTTGACATGTCCGAAATTAGAGATTATCGGCTTTGGGTATCGCTGGTCATACCCTTGTATTTGTCTATGGACGGTGCGCATGTAAAATCAACCTTTCATCGTAGGTCCCTGTACTCATAGATAAAATTCGACACACACAATATGGGTGCTGCGAGATGATAGGGCGTAGCCCTGAAACAGGGCTGTTCATTCAATTAAACTAATTGCTATTGATACAAACATTTTTTTGTGTAATAATTAATTACAATTAGCATGCATACGTTCATACATATGCGAGCTTGTGGTTAAATAATATTTCTTCCAAATTTTGCAACAAAATATTTATTTTTTCTTTAATTTGGTTTTTTGTGAAACCATATTTACAATTTGAAATTAAAGGAAAACAAAGAAAAATTGGTAAAAGGCAAAGTCGCTTATCAACAGAATTAAAAAATATTTTTCAATTTCTATTTTAAATTTGTATTTGCAAGCAATTGCTGCAGACTTTTTATTCTCAAACCGAATGCGTTTTGTTCTTCTTCTGCATATACAATTTCCTTAATTTGTGTCTGTTTATTCTTATGTTTGTTGCTGCTACTTCAATGGTACAATTGTACTGTTGTAGTCTTGTACTTTCCTATTTGTTGTTGTTGTTGTTTGTTTTTTTATTTACTAAATCTATTCAATTTAAATGCATTACAGGCAAACCAGTTTCATGGATGATGATTTCACCATCAGTTACTCCAAGGAAAATGAGTGTTGGCTCAAACAATCCAGCCATGCGTTTATACAAATTTGACACAGATTCTGGTCAGGTCAGTATAATAACAATCACATTACATTATGGTATATTCTCTTGGTAAAAGAATGTTCACATTACATATGTATATATACACAAAGAGACACATATTCGCATACACATGTACATAGAACTTAAACTTATGGTATAAAACAAAAACGGTCCTGTGCACATTTAGATTCATTGATGTTAAATGGCATACACACAGAGAGAATAAATGAGTGAATAAATGAATTCTGAAATACAGACGTACATAAATTAGAAGGCAAAAACAAAAACAATGCAGGCATACGTATATCCCTTCCATAGCAACCCAACCATATAGTACTTTCGTTCATTTGTTCATTCAAAGACATCCATTAAAATACAAATATTCGTTGACTCTAGGCATTTTCTTTCTATTTTCGTTTCATTTTTTACGGTTTTTATACCCTACATTAGTTTAAGCAAGTTGTGTGAACGAAAACTATAAAGACAAATAGTTCAGGTGATCTTTTATGAATCTCAGATGCACAGAAGAAACTCGTACTATGATTTATAATAAAGTGTCACACGCATGAAATATTTATTGTGTAGAAGTTGCCCTAAGGTGACGTTTTGATATAATTAGCAGAAGCACAATGATATACTCAAATAGGAGATGAACTACAGCCAACCTGAGCTATATAAAACGAAGTGAAGTGGTCTAGTGGTTAGTGTGTTGGCTTACTAAGACGAGAGCTCCGGTTCAAGCCACGGCTCTGACATCTTGAAGCAAAGAAATATTAAAAAATATATTTCTTTCGGCGACTACCACTTAGCAGATTTCTGACAAAAGCTCTAAGAGTAACTGATTGCCATGAACAAGCTTCTCAAGTCTGTCGTTCATTGATAAAAAATTAACACACACAACATGAGTGCTGCGAGAAGCTAGACCGTAATCCTGACACAGGTTTGTAAAGGTCACTTATGTATGTATATATCAAAAAAGGAGATTCAAGTTACAGAACTTCAACAAACTATCGACAAAAGACATCCCTAAAAACACTAAACATCGTCGGGCTACCAGACATAGGCAGCCAACAGTTCCCAATTTATCGGTAATCCCGCTACTCCTGCAATGAGGGTTGAAGACTAACAAAAGTTATAACAACTAATGTTTAAATGAAATTAGGTAGGCATAATTTGTTCGATGCGAGGTTTGATAAGAAATACCAGAAAACCGCTTGAAAGGTCAACGTCCTGCACTTTTCAAAAGGTGTTAGCAACCGCAGAGTGTGTGATTATGTTGGGGGGGGGGAGGGGGGGGTGAGTGGTATAGTGGTTAGAGCGCTCGCACAAAAACTATAAGGACACAGGTTCGAATCCCAGAAGATTTGAAAAATGAAAAAGTTAGTTTGCGCTTTTTTCAAAATTATAATTTAAAAATAAGAGACCCCCCCCCTCCAGGAAGACCATCTACATTCCTAAGGCGCTTAATAATAATATAATAATTAATAATAATAAATATAAGGACTGTCCTTTCCAAAATTCCAATTAAATGCACAGAATTTAGTAGAGGTTTACCCCTGAGTATTGGTCTCAAAATAAAAAAAGCGATTAATAAGTTTTTTGTCATTTGTAAGGAGAATAATGTAAAAAAGTATACAAGAATTAAATCTTCCGGCTAAGAAGGTAAACTTCTGGCTGAATATGTAACTCACCTTTGCCAGATAACGTTCAACCCCCTGCCAAACTTAAAAGACACTTGATATATTTTTTCTAGCCCATTCGATTTAAAAGAATTTTACAGATCCTTATAAACGAGTATACAAGTCTTCTGGCACGGATGCTATACCAAAACCTTTCCTGAAGAGACGCTCTTCTACGCTAATCGCATCTTTCATTGGCTAACCAAGGAACAATTTGCGGCATGAGTAGGAGACATTCCCTGAAAACTATTTTTCAGAAAAAACTATATTACCTTAAAACCTTTATATACAGTAACTCTGCTTCATTTTGTGTACGTAGGTTTTCAAACTATGAAAAAATGCTTAATAATAGAATATTTAGTTCCAAATAAAAGACTTTATTGGTTTAACATCTTGTTGCCGGTACCTGTCTTGGTCCATTTTCGCCATGGGCGGCTTATTTGAACATCTATTGCAAGCAGAGAGCTAATAAAGACACCTATTCACATAAGACTATAAATGTGATTGGGCATGCAACCTGCGTCTACAAAACCTTATGCACGAATAATGAATAAAGTACGCTTTTTATAATTTTTTTATTCGACTTCGCAATTAAATATTGAAAATTCTTTACCGTACATTGTAACGTAAACCCTTCTTAAATAAAATAAAAATTATTACTTTAAAACTCAGGTCAAAAAACTGTAGAAAACTACCGAAATTGATACTGTTTGGTATTGAAATTGATTTAAGTCCGTTCGTGCTTACTTCGTTAACGGTTGGTATCAATATTTCAATAACAAGTCGGTATCAGTTTATTACCAACCATTATTGTTTTGATAATACACTGTTCCCTTCCTGTTTTTCTTCTGTCCTTACTTTGATACCGTAACCGTTCTTTTACCAGCTTGTTCTTTATTTGATGCCACATCGTTCGTGATTCCATTACAAGTCGTTCTTATGTAATAACAGATCGTTCTTAATTTATTAACTTATGGAATTTTTATACAATTTGTGTTGACGATTTTACTAACCATTTTGAATTAAGCTTGATTTGATACCGAATGTAAACGAAATATTGTTCACCACTCGTTCTTAATGTGATACCATTGATTAACAATTTTAGAACGCGTTTTTTTGTTCTTGAAATATTTAATCAAACCGAATATTAATTGGAAGTCACTGTATATGTACTTTTACAATAAAAATAAAGATTCCAAATTAAGTATTCCCTATTTCAAAAGTTAAATTTATCAAAGTTTGTGCCGTGCAAATGTTAGTTGCACAATTGGGGGGGGGTACAATTGGGGGATTCAAATGGTCGTTTTAAAGGCATTTATCATAAAACAATAAAACGAAAAAAATATGATTGTTTTGAACAACCCGTCATAGTTTAGTATATTATTCTTCATTTTATTCTTTTTATTATTTTTTATTTTTCAATTTATGACAAAATGGTAAACATAGGTTGAAAAGTCTTATTGTTTTATGACTTGTTTATTCAAACACCGACAACAAATTTTTTAAACCATTTTAAAATTTTATGATATTTACCCATTTCACAAAATGTTATATTGTTGTAGATTATAGTTAAATGTTGTAGATTATAGCTAAATAAATAAATAAAAAAATTAAAAAAAAAAAGTTTTACAACTCTGGTGTATTGATACGATATTTCGGAAACATAGGAAAAATTGTCGTACATGTTGTAGTAGTTTTTGGCATTAAAATTACCAACAACATTATGTAGAATAGTTGTAGTTTGTCATAGTTTCTACCGATCTACGACAACTATAACATTTTGTGAATTGGGTAATTATGACAATATGACTTCATAGGACACCGTTTGAATACCCCACATGTGTTTTAGAACGTTTAAAAATTTAAAAGATCGCATAAAAACAAACATAACCCAATAAAATCATACAATCTCAGTAACCATATTAACCGTTATACTCTTTAAAACAAATATGTATCTGAAATACTAGTTTCGGAATAGTGTACCATATAGTCGGTTTTGACCTACCTCAACTTTCTTTTACAGTCTAATTGTTGTGTTATTGTGTTTATAAGAACATTATCGTCTTTAACACACAGTTGTATTGGTAAATAGTTTTTGGTTCGCAATTACAATTTACAAAACATGACTAAAAACAAGTTAATAAGAAAAACTACAACATTTAGCAAAAAACAAAACTAAAAAAGAAAAAAAAATCAATTTTAGCCAAAAACATAAAACAAAAGAACATTGACCAGAAAAACCACTTAACATTACTCTCTGAACTTTCAAGCTGCCAAAACGTTTGTAAGTCAAACACAAGTCTAGAAAATGCTTTTCCGTAGAAAAATTTATTTTTGTTAAGCTTCTGTAAAAACAAATGAAATGGAAATAAAAAGTCAACAAAATTGAATATCAACAGAAAAAAAAATAAATAAGTTTTTACGAATATTGTAACAACAAATAAACTTTTTTTTTTTTGTTCAATTTTTTGTAGAAGAAGGACATGCTCATCGATTCTTATTTAGAAATATTTTCAAAAGAGTCACAGACGAATTTAATTGTTATGCTACATGCTTGTGTTGCCAAACAAAATATTATTATTTGTTTACATGTAGTTACTCTTATAATAGAAATATTAAAGCAAGAAAATGTTTTTTTGGTATTTAATTAACCACTTATAACCTGCTGTACTTCTAGCATCCAGGTAGTAAATAGTTTCGACTCTAACCAAAGACTTTGGTCTTCAAAGTAGGAATTGTAACCCACTTCTGATAAACTGGCATCTAATAGAAGGATAAGGAGGAAAATTACAATTTAAAGACTTTAAAGAGTCGTTATACCACTCTAATCGATTCTGTGTTCTTATGAAAACTCGTTTATGCAAGCCAGACAGTGGTTGTATTTTACAATACAGACTAGGGAATAGATTTTTTTCAGACTGCAGCAACATGGTAATTTAAAGAATGTAAGATGTTTTTGGTGTGTTGGCTTACTAAGACGATAGCGCCGGGTTCAAATCTCAGCTCTGACATCTTGAAAAAAGAAATATGAAAAAATTATTTCTTTCGGCGACTACCTCTCAGCAGTCTTCTGGCAAAAGCTTTGGGAGTAATTGATTGCCAAGAAAAAGCTTCTCAAAATCTGTCGTTCAGAGTCGACTTTAAACTGTAGGTTCCGGTACTCTTGGATAAAAATTAACACACACAAAATGATTGCTGCGAGAAGCTAGGCTGTAACCCTGACACAGGATTGAAATGGCCAATTATGTATGTATGTAAGATCTTTTTGGTAACAAAAAAAAATGTTTGACACTAAGGCACTGTATTGATTCGTTTTACATCTGAAAATTAATCAAATCATATCACGCAATAAATTACAAAGAAAAACTGATATTTTACTATCGGAATTCAAGTGATGACATACTGGTTCAATTAAGGAAAACATGTAAGATTTTGGCATGTAATTGGACATCATAAAACTGAACGCTTGTAAAATATATCTTTGAAGCAAACCCAGGTTTAATGCGTCATTCAAACACATCTTTAATTTGTTGACAAAACAATTTTAATTCGTTTTAATTGCTTAATATTGCAGATCGTATGATATGAAAGTATGTTTGCAATGCTTCTTAATGACCTCAAAAAATTAGGAATTTATTGAAATTTATGTATGCAGCTAAAATTAGTGTACAAAAATGCATCTAATGATTTAGAATAAAATAGGAATTCTTCTTCAATCAATTTCACTTTATTTTATTTATTTCATAGACTACTTAATAATATTTTTTCTGTACGTAATTCATTATTCTGTACCTAAGGTGTAGTTTGAAGGTTAGTCAATTAAAAAAAACTTTTGCACACATTCTTTACAGTAGAATAAAATTTGAGAAGATGTATTGCAATTAAAAGAAAAGAAAGTTCTTCATCACAACCATCAACCACTTAATTTACACTTTTGTAGAAATCATGTACATCATATTGGAATTATATGTTTTCCTTTTCTGACATTGACTTGTAATGAGTTAGTCGAGGTATCGTCAAACACAACACATTCTATTGTATTATACCTTTCTGTTTTTGTAATTGTCATCTTATTTTGATGAATCAGAATTAAACCTGCTTTTTTATTCAATTTTGTCCGCAACGACACCGACGACTTGGTGTTTAGAGGTCATCGCCAAAGCAAGCGTATAACCTTGTTGTTACATGGTCTAGAAATACGAGCTCGAATCCCAGCCTAAGTGACTATTTTTTTTAATTAATATTGTTTCTTCAGGAACGCTTGAATTAGGTCAAAGATATATTCCAGTAAGTTTTTAGATTTTTTTGCAATGCTTTTTGATAATTAACTTAGAAAAGAGATTTCGATTGGTGTCTGGCAAATACTTGTATAAAACTTTAGTTCAGGGTGCTCCAGTGGTCTAGTTGGTAGTGTGCTAGACTGCTAGTGTGAGGGTTGTGGGTTCGATTCCCATCAGAGACCCTTGTCTGAGACACTACACCGGAATAATTTAATATAATATTAACGAATGACCATTAACATATTAACACATTAACGCCCAAATAAAAACCAAGAACAATTTTTAAAATTCAATATTTATTACTAGATTTAAACAACATTTTTTACAGTACAGTAAAAGCAAAAAACCAAAAAAAAATATTCTGAGTTGTGTTTTTTCAGGTGTATTAAGCTTAGTACAGCAGCACTTAATATGCTATAGCTCAAAAAATTTTATACGAACTAAACCGTCTTATATTGCTTTTATTAGAATGTGATGTTATCAAGTAAATAAACTGCTATTTAACGTTCTTCAAAGTTAACTGATGTAAAATAAACTACATAACCATTCACAATCTCACAATAAATAAATCACTAGCCAAAATGGAGATTCCCATTATTGATATTTTTTAACTATGATTTGATAAGTTTATGTACAACAGCTATGTGGATGTTGCATGTACTCTTATTGACTGTTAAAAAGCGTTTCCCGAGTAAAAAAACTGCATTTTATAATTTCTACTTAAACTTTAAATTGTGTACTATATATAGTACATCGGGCGGAAATGGGTTAATGCAGCCAACTTGACAAACCGAATGATGCAGATGTTCTTATTTTATAGGCTAGGTCGAGTACAATACCGAATTGAGTCGCAATGAGTTGATTTTTCTGTAAGTGCGAGCACTGTTGTTCATATTTGACTTACAAATTGTTCCATAACCAACATTGTGGCTAATGAATGCAATCAACGGCAATCCACTACAAAATATGTGCAAAAGATTATACGATTATTTGGAATTATTGTCTTAGTACCGAGAGAAAAGTGAAATGCTTGCCACATTGCGCCAATGCTCCAATGAATCGATAGAGTTGTATAACCGAACGTCATTGATAAGAAGCTTTAGCTTTTCCTGTTCTCAGTCAATAAGCACTGGCCGATATATGACAGTTGTATTAATTCTAAGATCTGATAAAGGTCTTTTAAATATTATGAATGTGAAAAGCAATGAAATATTTCTTTCACCGTTCTGAAATACCATGGCACTTTATTGCTGCTGGCGGGACATGCCCTATTAATAACTTTGAGAAAATAACAATCAATTCGGGGCTCCTTAAATTTGACTCTGTTTAAGAGACCCCATTTGTTGATTGTCTGCAGATCATTTGTGAGTATATCAGTCATATTCAAAGAGTTTAGGAATATTGTTCAATTTAGTTATGCCTCTTACTAGGTAAAAATGTTACACCCGCTTTCAGATTTGAAAAAAGGTGTGATTAAAGAGTTTTCCTAATGTTTATGTTTATTTGGGGTAAATTATAACCCTTAAGAAAGCCATTCAATTTATTAAAATTTTGAATATCCTATAATAAGTTTGTCAATTTATAGGTTTAAGAAAACAAGATTGGCATTTTAAACTCGTGCAAAATATCAAAAAGAAAATAGCAAATGCATAGACGTACATTCAATACTATTAAGAAACAAATAATTTAAAAAGATAACGTCAACATCAACAGAAAATTAAAGAAAATAAGTCTTTATTTCTGATTTATTTTGTTTTGTTTTTTTTTTTTTTGTTTTCAAATTCCTAATCTTTCATTTAAAAGGCATGCGACACATTTTGCAATCTTTTCCTAACTTTTAAAATCAACTCATATTTCATAAACGTAATGCTATAAGTGATATAAAAAAGGAAGAAAAAATAAAAAACAATAAAATATGGCTCTGCAATATCTGCTGGGTTATAATATGTCCACATATACATGGCAAATATGTTGTATCACATGCCCAAACAGTAAAATACAAAAGAGTTGCAACGTTAAAGTCCTCATAGGTTTTTTCTGTTTGTCAGTCACTCAGTTTTTGTATTGAAATTTTTTAACTGAACTGAACTACTGATGTTGAAACCCATTACATATAAAAAACTTTTATTTGATTTGTCAATTCTTTTATTTTTTGTATATATAAAAACTGTGTATGTAAAACCGATACGTATTCTTTTACAAATCTACAAAATTGTCCTTAAACTGTGTCAGGGCATGTGTGTCTAGCTGTTCTTCATTTTACAATTTCCAATTTCTGCAGTTTAATTGTAAATTTCAACACTTTGCCAAACGTTGGCTTTAAACAATATCGTAAATGCTCTACATTCTCTTCATATTTTTTTCATTTTTTTTTTCTCTTTTTTCAACTCGTTTCAATTGCTTCTTTATATTCGTCCTTTCCCAACACTTTAAATTTTTTTTTCAGACAACTATGAAAACGATTTCATAGTTGTAGAAATACTTTGTTTTTCTGTTTCTCTCTTTTAAGGTTTTTTTTTCTGTTACAGAAACAAAAAGAAACAGAAGAAATAATAAATCATTAAAAATAAATGTAATAAAAAGCACACTCGTGAAAATATATGGTAAAAAGTCCTTTTTTAAATCTCATATTAAATAAAACAAATAAACTAATTTTCTATAAAGCCTGGTACTGAGTTCAACATTTCGTACGAAAAGCTGTCAAATTGCATATAAAAATGTTTCGTACGAAATTTTTGTGAAAAAATGTTTCAAAAGTAGTACTCTGTTCTTGCTGCTAAAAACATGTGAAATCTACATTTCAACATTTTTTCTAACTGCAACAAGTTTCTGTCAACATTTTGATTCATGTACGGAACAACATAGTCAACATTTCTTTCGAACGAAATAAAATAAATTTACACCAGCCTACAATAATTTTATTTTATTATACTGAGCATGATTTTATAATAGAGTTTTTACTGTTGACATAGCTTTGGTGTTGGGTTATTTAATGTTATATTGGATACTCGAATTATTATAGGTGGTCTTTTGCAATTTCTATATATAAAATGCATGATATATCATTATAATTTCAACTCACGGCACAGCAGTTGGACTGTTAGAGATTGCATAAAAAGTGCAGGTCTTAAAAAGAAAAACTGAAAAACCAAAATACATGTATATTCTGAGCCCCAAACGGAAGTTTAATTAATTCTTGGCAAAAACAACAAAAAAAATTATTTTGTTGAACTGTGTTATTTGTTGTGTATAAAGGTGATGCATGCTTTTAGGGATATATGTTGTATTTCAAATTTTTCGAATGGAAAAATAAATGTAGCTAAACTTTTTTCACAAAATTGAACTCAATACCAGGCTTAAAGGAAAAAAATTCAAAATATAATAGAAAAATTTTAGAATTTATTTCATTTATTTGAAAAGATCTAGGAAGGGAAACACAATATTTGATTTATATTTTTTTTTATTTTGAGACTAATACCCAGGGGTAAACCTACTAAATGATGAAGTCAGAGCTGAGATTAGACTCGGCGCTATCGTCTTAGTAAGCCAACACACTAACAACTAGACCACGGCTACTACATGTTTGCTACTTGTTAATACGGTAGCCAGGTATTCACAGAACTTCACACTATTAACAACTCTTAATCCTAAAAGTTATAATAGATAATAAAATGATTTTAGGTTTATTTTAACTATTTTTCAAATTTTTACTTAACTTTTAGGTAGATATTTTTTGTTTAATGAGACCCATACTCAAAGGTCAAATCCCTACTAAATGCTGTGCATTCCATTTTGGAAAGGACAGTATATTATTTTTCTTATATTACTATTAAACGCCTTAGAAATGCAACAAATTGCTGTGAATTGATCACTCAAAGGTCACTGATCAACAGCAATTGCCTTATCGTTGCATGTTGATTGTGTGGTGAGTGCCTTCGCTAAATAAGTTTAGCTGTTATCTGCTACTTCCCAATAAATGGCACTTTTCTCCTGATCATTCGTTTTTCGTTGTCAAAGGTTCAGGTGGAATAGAGTGAAATGTCACGGAACTGTTTCTTTGTAGATGGTCTTCTTTGAAGAGGGGGGGGGACCCTCTTATTTTTAAATTATAATTTTGAAAAAACCGCAAACTAACTTTTCCATTTTTCACCTTTGCTGGGATTTAAGCCTGGGCCGTTGGAGTCTTTGTGCGAGCGCTCTAACCACTATACGACGCACCCCCCAATTATTATTATTATTTAATTAATTCTTAAATTAATAATAAATAAGGCACACTTTAGATTTTGAAGAAGCGATAAGATTGAGTGCCGTCACAATTTCAAACGAAAAAAAAAACTATTTCGTGGGCCATTAAAAACCCTAAAATATACTGGTACTCTGAATAATATAATAAAAAAAATTATGCATTTCTTAGTATTGCTTTGTTTCATTCAATCTAATTTTTCATGAGTGTATAATAAACATCCAATGGATTAATTTAAATATTCGAATACATACATACATACTTATATATACAGCTGGCTTTAAATGTTCTACTTTCATTTCCGTTTAAAGATTTTAGTTTCTGGTCTAGTAATTTTATTAAAAAGAAAATTTTATATAAAAATTTCATTTAAAAACCGTTGAGTAAAATGGCACAATTTCTGAGACACACTTTCTTATCAAAGAGCTTTTCAAAAGAAAATTTAAAATTTAAGCAAAACTATTGGGAAATCATTACAACATGCTCCCATTTCTTTATCTCTTTATCGAAAATATCTAGTTTAGTAGTGCAATAGAGTGTGATATCGTTATGAAATAAAATTTTAAGTTCTAAAGAGTTTAACAAAATTTCGAAGAAAGCAAAAAAAAAAAAATTAAATAAATTTCTTATAGAACACACAGCACAATTACAGGGTAGATTAAGATTTCTTGAATATGTTGTTTTCTCCAAAACTGAATATTTTTCAACAATTTTTCGACGTCATATTAAAGTTTGCGATTATTTTCTACATTTGTGTTCTGCCAACTATTGTTTTGTTTAAGTGCTCAAATTCTTATGCAAATAAAAGTGGTTTTTGTATGTACGAAATGAAGAGGAAAAATTAAATTTTATAACTTCAAGTGACAGGATGGAAATACATATTTATATATGTATGAATCTTATATTAAAATCCTATTTAACTGACACATATTCATATTTTAATAAAAATGAAAATAAATGAAAATACAAAACAAAACTTCATAACCACAAACATACACAACTGCGGACACATTTAAATTGTACTCGTATATGAGTATGAATGAGGAGTATGCAAATAAGAATTTATGATATTTTACAATTTAAATTGTTTCACAAACTATTTTCTCAACGCGTTTTAAATTTATGCCACACTTTGAACTGCATAAAATGAAAAAATTAAAAACCTAAAAAAAAACATTATGCAATTTGAGTTGTTATTGCATAGTAATAATATGTGAGAGGTTGGTTTAATTGAAAAATATTTGAAATAAATTTTAAATTTCTGCCACCACAAATAGAAAATACAACACAATTAGCGGCGAAGCATGAGTTCATATAAAAAATCCTTTAACAAATTTAAAGTTGCAGAAAATTAAATCCAAATTGATAAATCAAAAGGCTGTGAAATTTAGAAAACTTTTTTCTTTGCCTGCCTGAAAGCAACAAAAGATTATAAAAAGTTTTATTAATTAGCGGCGCCATTTGGCAACTATTTAACTATTGAGTCTTGCTTTCCATTGTCACAAAATATCCTCAGGAATTTAAATGGGCTTTTTATCTCTTATTTCAGACTAAATAAGCATTACAATAGAATGGGAATCGTTTTAAAAGTAATTTCGTATGTTTTTTTTATAATCACACAAGATCTAAATCACAAGTGACTGTAAAGAGCCACAAAGAAAATAATTCAATAGAGCAAACTTCTTTCTTTACCAAAAATTTCTTCTACTAAATGATTGTAGCACATGCTGTATGGGATATAGCTTTGCTCATATGTAGGCAAGATTAATGCCAGTTAATATTTTTAATTTATAAAAATTTGGAGAGTGCGTGATATTGGGGCTACAGCGCTCTCATACAATTCAAAGAAGCTCAGGTTAAAATCTCAGTCTAAGAGAAAAATTACGCAGAAAAAATTAGAAGTTTTCGAGATTTTAATAAAAAAAAGATAAATGGTTTCCAATGCCTCCATCCGCTTCTAAGAAGTTCATCCACAAGAAGTCGTCCCTAACATTCCACTCTATCCACTTTTGGCATTGGCATTAAAAAACTAATGATCAGGAGAAAAGCGCCACCTTCTGGGAAGTAGTAGATAACACACCTACTTAGCAAGGATCCTAACCACTTCAAAATCAATATCCAATGATAGATAGGGCAATTGCTGTTAATCATTCCTGGTGAAGGTGTAACGCCTGTCAAATCAAATAACACAACAGTAAGAAGCTCAATTAAAAAAATCTTTATCTTAGCATGTACACAATTCAACACAATGCAAATCATGAGTAGCGGCTCACTAACTTGAGTATTGTAAAGTACAGACAGTAATATTCTGACCATCATCGTTTTTAAAGAAATATAGAAAATAAAACTTGTAAAGTGGACCAAACACTAATTTTCAATGAAAGTAGTAGTGTCTTGACAAAACTTTGTGGCATACATGGGCATACTGCATTACTTTTTTACTTCAATACGTAAACCAGTATTCAGTAAAAAGTACTGATTATTGAAAAGAAAAATCAGTATTCAGTAAATTTTACTGATTACTGAAAAAAGAAATCAGTATTCAGTAAAAAGTACTGTTTACTAAAAAAGAAATCAGTATTCAGTAAATTTTACTGATTACTGAAAAAAAAATCAGTATTCAGTAAAAAGTACTGATTACTGAAAAGTAAAATCAGTATTCAGTAAAAAGTACTGATTTGTGTAAAAAAATTCAGTAAACATTAAATGACTGATAGTAGGTAGATACTGTGTGTTTTAAAAATGATATGTACGCATTGCTTACTTACATGAATAGTAGCATAACTGAAAAACTGAAGTTTTGAAGTTCCAGTATAAAGTAAATCAAACGTTAAGATATAAAGAGACCAAATATAAGCGGCGTGGTTATTTTCGAAATTTATGGCGTTATTATATTAAACCAACCCCATAATGCGTCTGTCAGCTGTATGATTAAAATGTCTTATAAATTCACCTACGCTTGTTTGATAACACCAAGCCTGACACGCAGTAACGTTTGTGGCAAACAAAATATGTAAACAAACAAGAAAATGTAAATGTTCTATGTAAGTGTGTGCCATTTAAAAGAAAAAAATTCCATTTTTTATCCTTTTATTCAATTTGTGTTTTTCTTGTCCGTTTGCTAGTGTTTACATTTACAGTTTTTGTCTATATTTTTATTTCTTTTTTTTCAAAGTTTTTACCTACAAACTAAAATAGAATCAGACCATGCCAAACTCAACACTTAACTCTATAACTACACGAATTGTTAAAAAAAAAGAATTCATTAAAAAAAACTTGTACAAAAATGGAGGAATAAAATTTAAATTTCATTCCTTCCACTTCATCTATAACTTTTATTCATTGCAATTTTCGTGTATTACTGTGTATTTGTAGTCTTTTTTCATGAATATTTTTTTTGTTTTTTCGTTTCGATTTTTATGCAAAATTATAGGTTTTGGACTATACCCAGTATTATATGGATTTACAATTGGCAAATACTTTGGGAGAGCCAAATTGGGTGCCCGAATATAATTTAACACACTATTATGCCCTAAGTGATATATCAGCGATTTCCTTGCACAATTTTGTGGATCGTTTTACCAGCAACGATGGATCCTGGTTTGCCAAGTAAGTAGTTTTTCTTTATTTTTGCCTTGTTTTTTTGTTATATATCTATTCATTTTATTTAACTTGTCTACAACGGCATTATTTCCATTAAAAAAAAAAAAAAAAACGAAATAAAAGGTTCTATTTTTTACTTTCTATAATTTTTTTTTTTTATTTTTGGTTTTTTGCCTTCATAAGCATTTGTGTTCTGTTGTGTTTTTTTAAGTTTTTCTGCTCAATACCAATATTTTTGCTAGAACTTGTTGTTTTTTTTTTTTAGTTACAGCCGTTTGGCAGCCGTTGCCAAATGTTTGTTTATGCTAATTTCTTTAGAATCGAATTTTAAATAGCTGTATATCTCTCTACTATGTTCGTATACTGTACGTTGAGGTGGTGTAGGGTTAAAAAAATTTATGTGCCACCATATTATTATGTTTTTCGTCTGGATAGATGTATGCCATCATCTACAATACACGAGTATTTTGTGAGAAGAACTTTTAATGTCTGAATGAATGACTGACTGACTGCCTGCCTGCCTGAAATCTATTTGCATGTTGATGAAGCATTTTTAATTAAATTTAAATAAAATGATAATGTTTTGATGTTTCTGTTGAAATTATTAGGTAACAAAGCGTAGTATTTAAATTTTACAAGAATAAAGGAAAAGTACCAGTAGGTACGAGTATATGAAAACAAAGCAACTTAACATTGAAAATATCTGTGCAGTTTCTTATTAGTTTATCAAAAGGTTGACTTATAATAAATAATACATAGATTTATTTTAAACTTAAATTTTTTCATACATAGATTTATTTTAAACTCTACCAACCAATAAACCTCGTACATATTGAGTTTTTTTAATATAGAGTAAGTTTTTTATATGGAAATTTTTTTTAATTTTTTTTTTTTGCAAATTATACAAAACTAATGCCTTCTGTTTTTACACAAATATTAGTTGTTTTAAAAATAACATCACCTTATTCGATACGCCCTGAAACTGATTTAAGAGTTCTTAAAAATCAATTATTTTTTTATTATTACAAAAAAAATTATTCGATCTAGTTACCTTGATAGTCAAGTGAAAAATATAAAAAACTTTCTATCTATTTGTAAGAAAATGATTCTGCTCCACTGCTGGGGTGCGTTGCAGTTCAGCGGAGTACAGTGTTACAGAAAATGATTACAACTTTGTTTGTTTTCTTATATCAAATTTAATTTTATTTATTTTAAATAAAAAATTATTATTTTAAATTAATCCTATCTAAGCGATTACTTGCATTATCCTGGTCATAACAACCATTATCGTCATAATGTCTCAGAGAAAGGGGTTTGGGAATCATCATTAGAGAATGTCACTAACAAACGGCTATTCTCACTGCGTTAAAGAAAGCTATGCAGTCCTTTTCCTTTTCCCTGACAGTCGAGTAACTTTTTCTAAATTAAAAACACCTCAGTGGGGCACCGTCACCTCTAATGGGCTGCAATAATTAATAAATCGTATAAATAGGCATGATTCCTTTTTTTTATTTAAGGCCAATACGCAGGGGTAAACCCCTACTAAACGTGGTGCATTGTATTGGAATATTGAACATAGGTATAGATAGATAGATATACAAGTGCTTTATGTCAATGGGACAAACTGCCATCAATTTAATCACTCAAAGGCCAGTGTTATACCTTCACCTTTGAATCATCAACAGCAATTGTCCCATCTGGTTGTTAAATGTGAGTGGTGGTCATTTTTTTATGTAGGTTAGCCGTTATCTTCCCAAAAGGTATCGATGTACTCCTGATCATTCGTTTCTTGGTGATATAGGTTAGAAATGTCAGGGAGCGGTTTCGTTAAGATGGATTTCTTGGACTGGGAGAACGTCTTTTTTTTTAAATTATAATTTTTTGAAAAACCGCAAATTTATTTTTAATTTTTTCTCTCCTTCACTGTGATTTGAACCTTGGTCGTTTGAGTTTCTGTACACGCGCTCTAACAACTATATCACGACTCCTACCGTACAAGATAAACACATATTACCTTTCACATATTGCCTTTGATAGTTGGAAAGACAGAAATAAAAGTTTATACATTTGGTTTAAATGACTTAATAGCCAATAAAACTATGAGTGGGCGAAAGTGGACAAGTAAGCTAAATACCTCTCTTATGAAACAATGTTAATATTTTGTATACGAGTACATATGTACTCCCTGGTAAAAGTAAAACCTTCAAACATTTTCTTGGTCCACATACAAATTATTCACCAGAATTTTAAATAATAATTCCCTGGGAGTTTTTTCCGTTTTGCAATTTTTACAATTGAATTTATGTAAGAAAAATGGGAAAAAGAAAAAAACCCTCTGCAGAATTTATTTTCATAATTTGGGCTGCTTATCAGTCGAAAAGTGGGCAAATTTTAATGTTGGCAAGTAACTCTCTCCACACTTATTTATATTAAATAAGTATATAGAGTATGTACATGCCCAATAGAATATGTTTTTTTTTTTCAATAAAATTTTAGCTGAAAACCAGCGATAACAGTTATTATGCATCTAAACAAAAATGACGACTTTCATTGTCTCACAATTATGTTCAACAAGTTCAAAAAGAAAGAAAAAACTTAAGTTGAAATGTTTGTTAATTTCAATTTAAATACTTTGAACTCTTAATGAATTATGGAGATAAAATTAAACGTGTACGAGAATAGATATGTATGTGCATGTATTGGTATATGTATCCTATATACTATAGGATATTTGTGTCCATGTTTAATTCGGTATATGTATGTGTTAATATATCCATTATAATTACACCATTTAAATCAACAAGTGTCACGTAGATGAACTTTGCACCTTGTAGTGGTTAATTTAAATAATAAGTCTATATAAAACAACAACAATGACAAGAGAAAAAAATAACGGGACAGCTTTAAAGCCGACAGAAATAACAAATATAACACGAAACAGAGAAAAAAATATACAAGTGACTTATCAGGGTGTATTAATATGATAGGCTGGTGTATACATTTTTAAATACGAGACTAGTCTAAAAATATACATGTATATATATACATATTTGTACAAAAATATATACTCATATATCACAGTTGGATTTATTTTATTGGATTTAACTATTCATTAATTTTAGTGGTAGTAAAAATAGAGCGTATTAATATACATATTGGTAGAGTATACTGAGTGCAGTCAATAAATCGATTTTAGTGGCAGTGGCAGTTAGTCCACTAATTCTAAATGATTAGCGGTAATGGAATTGAAATTCATTGTTACTCTAGTGAAATTCATATTTAGTTTCACTGCATTAGTTCCACTATTGATTTTACATACTTTCATATATGGGCATAATACATACATTCTATGTATTATATGCATACATAGTTTGACTTAATGTTCAAATAAATTGAAGTGAATGTTATTTCTTTAATTTGCTGATTCCGAGTGTATAAAGTAAAAGATTTGTTGTTATTGTTGTTTTAAATAGAATTTTTTTATATTCAAATGTAATAAATTATTCAATTCACTATCGGCCAGATTTGTATGGCGTGGACTGTTAATAATGTCAGCCACTTATCATTCAGAATAAGTTTACGAATATCGCTTCATTTAGATCATCCAATTTCTAGTACCATTAATATTGCTTGAGTTAGTGGTTAACTGTTCTACAATATATACCTCTAGTGGTGACTGCAACAGTGCTGCATTAATCCTAAGCCATTTAGAGGTAATGGAAATGATAATTTATGAAACTTAAAAAAAAATTCCTCTTTTAAGTTCAGAAATTTTAATCCCGATGATCTTTTTCTATTTTCCTTTTCTTAAAATAATATTTTTTACGGCACTCTTTCTATTAATAGATGATTTGTTTGTCTCTGTTTGGATGCACATCTATTGTCACCTCTAAATTTTTTCAGGTTTAGTAATACTAAATGATCGTTAAGAGCTAAACTGGTAGGTAGTACAACAATTTATATAACTTTTCGCAGTGAACAAGTGTACAAATATTCTTCCAAACACCAATTGACGAGTTCATTTCTTGGTAGGCTCTATAGCATTGGAGTTAATAAACATAAACACAATTGGCCATTACAACCCTTTTTGAGAGTTACAGCCTTGCTTCTCACAGCACCCATAATGTGTGCGTTAATTTTTTATCCATAATAATCCAGACCTACACTGCAACATCGAATCCGAATGACAGCCTTAAGAAGCTTGTTGATGCCAATCAGTTACTCTCAGAGCTTTTGGCAAAATACTGCTAATAGGTGATCGCCGAAAGAAATATTTTTTTATATATCTTTGGTTCAAGATATCAGATCTGTGGTATGAACCCGAAGCTCTCGTTTAGTGAGCCAACAAACTACATTCTGGATTACGGCGACCATGCATTCAAATTAATAAAAACTTAAAAAAAATTTAACAGCCTAAAACAATAGAATATTTATTTTGAAATTGTGGTGGAAGTAAAAGGACTTTTGCCGTTTTTCTCCTGCCCTCGTATATAAACTTTTCTTCTATTAACGAATGTACAATATTTTTTTATATGCTTAATAATAAATAAATAAATTATTTTTTTTTTACTTTTTTTACAAGTGAACAATTAAATGTTTGTCACATAAAAAAATCTTTTTGTTGGTTTGCAGTCACACATACATACAATATACGGAAATTAATGTTTTTTAATTAATAATCTTTGTTTGAATTTATGGCAGGACTAAAAGCAACAATTGTTTTCATGTTATCAACAACACACATCTTCCATTTATTTCAACCAACAATTATTTATGACATCGATGTTTTTAATTGTTATAGGAAACTAACTGCTCTACGAGTATATACATAAACAGGGTGTGCAGAGTCAAGCCGAAACGGGGTGACAATATTGATTGTAACAATCATGAGAAAAGTCAGAAAAATATCTATCCCATGCAGTTTAAAAATTTTGGTCAAACTCTACCAATTTTTAGGTTATTGTGGGTAATTTTTATTATTTTTGTTCATTTGAAGTTTGAAACCGTAACCCTAAATAGCATTTCTAGAATCACAGTCAAAAATAATAGCGGATTTGCTCCAAGTTTTCTAGAATTAACGAAATTTGTTAAACTATGAATTTAAAATTTTAAAAATTTTTCGACTTTGATTGTCCCTCCTTTTAAAAAAATATACTAAAGTGCCTTGGCAAGTGCCATTAAAAGATTGCCCCTATAATCAGGATTGTAAAACGAGTAAAAAAAAAATAAAAACCTCAAGTAACCCGATTTTTGCTAACCAATATTGCTTATAGTGATTTCTTTTCTACCATAAAAATGCCGCCCTGTTAATAGGGTAACCTAAAAAAGGTTTAACCAACCCTGTAATAATGGCATTGATTATTTGGCGAGAAGAAAACACAAATAAGAAAAAAAAGGGGGCAGCATTGTTTTGATTGATGATTCAGTTTAATCTTTGCAAATAAAATTGAGGCTGCAATATTCCTATTTTGATTTTTATTAAAATTCTTATAAATGCTTCTTAAATTCTGCTGTTTCTTTAAAAAAGGTAAACAAAACAATAGCGTTGACAGATGGGTTAAAATTTATAACGCTTTTTTTACAAGAAATTTAATTTTATAACACTTTTGTAACACGAAATATAATTTGTTTTATAACAAAGATCATCTGGCTTTTCCGATATAATGTTTATTTTACAGAATAATGAAAAAAATTAACTTTAAAATTTAATAAAGATTTATAGTGATTTTTTCCGAACTCTGTATGGTAGCCTTATAAGTAAATAAAAATCATCTATTTCATAGGGTAATACCAATACTGTCGATTTATACAGGGCGTAAAATGCAATGCCTTTCGCCATTAGTAAATATGAATTTTGTAGAATAAAACATGAAACCCTTTCAGAGAGCAGAACATTTTTGAAAAACAAACACAAATTTGCAATTTTTAAATAAAATGACGCACTTTTTGGTAGAAAAGAAAACACTATTAGTTTAAAGGTTTTTTATTCGTTTTTTTTTACATTTCGACTTGACGTTGAGTTCTGGGACACCCTGTTTGTCTGTATTTTGTTTTTTTTTTATAATTTTGTAACTCACGTAAAACTAAATATTAAATCCATTGCCATTTTAATGCATTAACTCAATCATAAGTTGCACAAAAAATTATGACACTTTAGGTAGTGCAAAATTGTCATCTGTGAGAGGGTAACCATTTTATATCGAGAATGATATTTTGCTGTATTTAAAAAAAACGTGAATACTTTGAGGGGGACAAAATAGATATTGATGTATAAATAAATGTTTGAAGGAAAATTTAAATTCACTTTTTGTGATGTATGGACTTCGTTGGTAACATACGTATAAATAAAAAAAATTCTTTTTTCTTTTTTCTGTTTTTATTGAAAAAGTTGTCTTTATTGAAAAGTTGCTAAAGCTTAAAGACCTCTTCAGGAGACTCTTTACATCATTTGCAATTAAACTGTAATACAATTATGTTCAAAATTTTATCGACTAAATGAGAATTATGAAACAAAGCAAGCTAAACGAACAAAGCTGCCTATTATTGATATGTATAGTGAAATTTTGATTCATTTATTTATTTAAATAAAAAAAAACCATTTGTCTTTTTGATAAAATAAGATACAGTCAGTCAGACATCTATGACATGGCATTGCTTATAGAATATAACCGAGTTTGTGTTTTTTTACATTATTTAACCCTTTTGTTAATGAAAAAAAAAGCACCTTAAACTTCATGGCAAGGGTACCTATATGAAAACAGTATAGAAAACATAGTTACTTACTTGCACCATATTTGTTCATAAAATTAAACATAACACTTTTTAGATTTCAAAACGATATCAAAATTATATATTGTCCAAACTAGGTTTGGACACTCATGATTTAAAAGATAAAAACATAGAAAAATTGATTTTAACGGATACAATTTATTTATTATTCAAGGCGAATATTATAAGTATATTGTTTTCTATTTCATAACTATTCTCAGAAGTAACGGAGTAAGGAAAATTTTGTAAATTATATATGCATATGCAATGTTTCATTTTTATATAATCAATACAGTCTTACTTACTTACTTAGATGGCCATAACAACCCGTTAACGGGTTTCGGCCTGCCTTAACACTAGTCTCCAGGCGTCTCTGCTAAGCGCGCGCCTTCTCCAGTTGGTCACACCAATTGACGACAGGGCTTCATCAACTTGGTCCTTCCAACGTAAACACGGTCGTCCTCTACGCCGAAGTCCAGTGACCTTCGCATCGAAAACTTTTCCCGCTGGAGCGGATTCATCCATCCGAACAATATGACCGAGCCAGCGTAGCCGCTGGATGTTAATGCGCTGAACAACGCCCACATCGCCGAGGAGCTCATACAGCTCATGGTGGGTTCTAATGCGAAAACCATCGCCATGCCTTAGAGGACCAAAGATCTTACGAAGAACTTTTCTCTCGAATACTCCCAAGAACGCTGCATCGGCACAAGACAGCGTCCATGCTTCCGCACCATAGAGAAGCACTGGAAGAATAAGCGACCTATAGAGTGTTAATTTCGTCGCACGAGAGAGGTCTCTATTACTAAACTGCCTACTGAGACCGTAGTAGCACCTGTTGGCCAGTGTGATTCTTCGTTTGATCTCCAGACTGACATCATTCTTGCTGGTAATGGCGGTGCCAAGGTAGATGAACTCCTTAACAACATCGAATGTATAGTTGCCGGCTGTAACCTGGGAGCCGATACGTTCAACATCCCTACTCGTCGACAACATGTACTTTGTCTTGCTCTCATTTACCGCCAGACCCATTTTTGCAGACTCCCGTTCAATAGCATTAAAGGCTGCGGTGACATCTCGCTTGGTATGCCCAATGATGTCTATGTCGTCTGCATACGCAAGGAGCTGGACACTTTTGTTAAATATAGTGCCATTTCGATGAACACCCGCCTTTCGCAAAACACTCTCCATGACGAAATTGAAGAGGTCGCAGGATAAGGGATCGCCCTGTCTGAAACCTCGCACGGTATTAAAAGGTTCGGAGAGGTCTTTTCCTACCTTGACGGAGCTGCAGGAGTTGCTCAACGTCATTCTGCACAGTCTTATCAGCTTTGCAGGAATACCGAGCTCAGACATTGCGGCATATACGCGATCTCTTATCGGGCTATCGAACGCTGCCTTATAGTCGACAAAAAGATGGTGTGTGTCGACTAGGGTATTCAAACGATTAATCGTTAATCGATTAATCGAAGAATTTTGTTCAAATAATTGTTCGAACAATTAAAAATAGTCAAATTTCGAATAACGAATAACTCGAATAATTCCCTACGATTAATCGATTAATCCATATAAAAAAATACTTTATTTATAGAAATAATAAATGGTATTAATAAACTTCCTAAATGTTGTAAAATACTGCTACATTGATAGATTTAGAAGGCATTACACAATTTGTTATTAATACAATGGAAAATGCAAACAATCCTTTCTCAAATTATTTATTAGAAAGGCTTAAGATTCGAATAAATGAAAGACGTGTAAAACTACTTAGTACATTATTTTATATCTAAATTCTGGTACATTTTCACTTTTTTAAAATATTGCACAAAATCTGAAATAAAAGATTTTGCGAACAAATTGTTTTTGAGAATGTTTTTAGAAAATATGGAACAAAATGTGCCAGATGATGATATGATTGCAGAAGATTTAATTGAAATAAACGAAAATAATCGATTATCACAATTAAATGAAGCAATTAAAAGTGTACAAAATTTCAAAAAACCTAAAAGAGGCTGCAATAATTTAATGGATGATTTCTTATATTTAGAAAAAACCAAAAACAGAACCGAAAAATTATATATTCTTTTCCATGCACTTCTCTCAATTTCTCCAACATCTACAATCAGCGAGAGAGTCTTCTCAAAATCGAGTTTTATTAAAACTACAGAAAACAATCGGTTAAAAGCTAAACATATAAATAACATTACAAGACTATTTTAATAGAAGTGCATAATTTTTTTAACTAATTTTTAACTCATAATATGAATTATTTTTAATTAATTATTTAATATTTTTATTGCATACGAAGTAGTAAATTATTACTTTTATAGATTAAATCGTTATATATATGGTCTCAAATATTAAAATTAATTAATGAATTATTTATAATATGTTTGTGCACTATAGTTAACTATAGTTAATGAATTTTTAAAAAGTTATTACATTACAATGTTTTTGGTTATTATTATTTTTCTTTTTTTTAATAAAATGTTTTAAAAATCCACAAAATTGGTATGTTATTTCATATAAAACAAAATGCGATTAATCGAACAATTTTGAAATTTTATTCGATTAATCGATCAAGAAAAAAACCCGAATAATTACTCACTCGATTAATCGACCAAAAAAAAAAGTCGAATAATTGAATACCCTAGTGTCGACTTGACTTTCATGGGTCTTCTCCAGGATTTGGCGCAGTGTGAATATCTGGTCAATGGTGGACTTACCAGGTCTGAAGCCGCACTGATAAGGTCCAATCAGTGAGATTGCGAATGGCTTCAGTCGTTCACACAATACGCTCGTAAGAACCTTATATGCGATAGGGAGAAGGCTTATACCCCTGTAGTTGGTGCATATCGTGGGGTCTCCCTTTTTCAGGATGGGACAGAGGGCACTGAGATTCCAATCATTGGGCATACTTTCCTCCAGCCATATTCTGCAAATAAGTTGGTGCATGCACCTAACCAGCTCATCGCCTCCATACTTGAAAAGCTCAGCGGGCAGACCATCCGGTCCGGCCGCTTTGTTGCTTCTTAGTCGCTGTATGGCAATTTTGATCTCTTCATAGCTGGGCGACAGGATCTCAACGTCGCCATCATTGATTGGGAGCGGCACAGCATCTCTAGAGGCGGAATTTGTGTCGTCATCGCCTTGCAGTAGATTAGAAAAATGCTGTCTCCATAATCTCAGTGTCCCTTGTGCATCTGTAACCAGGTTACCATGTTCGTCTCTGCAGGAGGTTGCTCCGGGTTTAAAACCAGTAGTAAGACGCCTTATCTTTTTATAAAAATTTCGAGCATCATGTCTACTCCTGCACATCTCGATTTCCTCACGATCACGCCTCTCTTGCTCCCTTTTCTTTCTTCTAAATAGGCGTCTCTCTTCCTTCCTCTTCTCTCTGTACACCTCCACAGTTGCTCTTGTAGTGGTGGACTGCAACGTTCTTCTGTAGGCGGCATTCTTTGCCGCAGTGGCCTCACGACACTCTTCATCGTACCATTGGTTTCTGCGGGGAGGACGCTCAAAACCAAGGACTGTTTCGGCAGCGTTGCGCAGAGAGTGAGCAATGTGAGACCACTGTTCACCAATACTTTCGAGAGAGGATCGGGTGCAATGGAGCTCATTAGAAAGACAATCGGAAAACGACCTAGCTGTCTCTTGTGATCGCAGCTTTTTGATGTTCAGCTTCCCTCGAACACTAGAACGTGCCATATTCACTGCGCATATGCGCAGTCGCATCTTGGCTGCGACAAGATAATGGTCCGAGTCGACATTTGGACCTCTAAATGTGCGCACGTCTAGTATGCTGGATACATGCCTTCCATCAATCACAATGTGATCGATCTGGTTGTTGGTAGATCGATCAGGAGAGAGCCAGGTGGCCTTATGGATATCGAGATGCTGGAACCTGGTGCTACAAACTACCATGTTTCGCGCCGCGGCGAAATCGATCAGTCTTAATCCGTTCGGCGAGGTGGAATTATGGAGACTGAACTGTCCGACAGTGGGGCCAAAGATATCTTCATGTCCAACTTTCGCATTGAAATCGCCGAGGACAATTTTGGCGTCATGTGCTGGACACCCATCGTACACTTCCTCGAGCTTTGCGTAAAAAGCATCCTTGACCACATCATCCTTCTCTTCCGTCGGGGCGTGAACACAAATAAGGCTGATGTTATAAAATTTCGCCTTTATGCGGATCGTAGCAATTCTTTCGTTCACAGGGGTGAACTCCGAGACGTGATGGCGAAGTCTCTTGCTAACTACGAATCCGCAACCAAATTCGTGTTTCTTCTCATGGCAGCTGTAGTAGATGTCACATGTTGCTTGCCTTGTACAACCTTGCCCTATCCATCGCATTTCCTGGATGGCGGTGATGTCAGCTCTACATTTCGTGAGAGCATCCGCCAACTGGATAGAGGCACTTTCCCTATAAAGGGTTCTCACGTTCCAGGTGCATATCCTTAAATCATAGTCCTTAAAACGTTTGCCAAGTTCGTCAACATAAAAGGGGGTCCGTTTAGAGGCTATTGTATTGCTTTTCATTGAATAAAATTTTTACGTGGTGGGTTTCAAGCCCTACGCACAACCCAAATTTAAAGTCCAGGGGATTGGACAGTCGCCGCATACATTAGTTCACAAGCTAGCGGATGCTAGAATGTTATCAATACAGTCTATTTATTTGAATTTATTACATTGTATCTCTTGAGCCTTTAAACATTATCGGCCGTATGTATAATGAAAAATTAGCAACTCGTTAGTATATGGGACAAAAAACTGGCAAGTTTATCACACGCTATTGACTGATATTATTAAGACTTTCCATACTTTCTTATTAATAACTAGTCAGAGAATCCAAAAAATTAAATGGCTTGTACTTTTTAGTAAGAATTTCCTCGTATTGGAATGACAAACTTAGCCACTGTGTACAACGACCTCCAAATTTTTTATTATACATAAGGCTGTAAATACTTACCTGAAATCCAAATCAATAAAAATGGAAGAACATATATTGGAATTTAAATTAACTCTATTTATAATAATTGAAGGAAGATTCATATAGGTTTGTTTTTCTCCACATTGGAGCCCAACTCAGTTATACCACATAACGAAGGTAAGAAATCTCAACAAATTTATATCTACACGGATAGTACATTTATTGTTTACTCTCTCTAATTATAATTATTGATCTGCCTTAATTATAATCACCCATCTTTTGATAGAATTTATTTCGTAACTTCGAAGAGTTTTAATTTAAATACACTTTAACCCACAATTGTATTCATGTATTATTATATACATACAGCAATAAACTTTAAATCTATAAAAATAAAACTTAGATTAATTAGTCAATTCCCCCCTTAGGAAACAAATAAATGTCTTTGATGTGCAAAGAAATTTTTTTTTTTTTGCTAATTTAAGGTAACCTTTTATAAATTTTTTACAATAAGATCAAGTGCTTTTCGTTAAAATTAATTCAAGTATAGAAGCTCGTGTAAGTGCCGTGGTCTAGTGGTTACTGTGTTGGCTTACTAAGACATGAGCCCTGGGTTCGACACCCAGCTCCGACATCTTAAAGAAAGAAAAAAAAAGAAATATGAAAAAAATATTTCTTTCGGCGACTACCTCTCAGCAGTCTTCTGGCAAAAGCTCTGGGAGTAATTAACTGCCATGAACAAGCCTCTCACGTCTGTCGTTCGGAGTCGACATTAAACTGTAGGTCCTGGTACTCATGAATAGGAATTTACACACACAACATGAGTGCTGCGAGAAGCTAGGCCGTAATCCTGACACAGGGTTGTAAAGGCCAGTAATGTTTGTATGTATGTATAGAAGCTCGTTCTAAGAGATAACCTTCGGTGGAATATTTTCTTCCACTGAATGAAATGGAAGCTTCAGATAATGAGCTTGTAGGAACTGTAGAAAGTGGTGAAGAAGTAGATCATTCGGAAAATAGTGATAAAAATAATGAAGGTGAAAAGAATAGTAAACGTTGTGCTAAAAATGGATTGTATTGGCAAAATAGCCCATTTCCTGTATCACAATCATTAGGTAAAAATATTTTACTAGTACGTGGCAGTGCAGCTAAAAAATTTAAGTTCTATACCAGCGAACAAATTCTTAAAACTATTTTGTTTAGTAAATGAGTTGGATGTTTTTTTTTTGTTCTTTTTTTTTTTCCTGGATTTCTTGTTTTATCTCACAGTAGAAATCTACAGACTGTCATAACAAACTTTTAAAAGAATTAAATTTCCAACTTTGCATGATAAACGTAAATAAAAGTGGTCGTACTTTGGAAATAGAAAATTGTTTTGTATGATCGAAGTTAGGAATAAAAAAAATAAGATACCCGTAAGGGATGTTCTAGATGTTCGAAAACTGCTTGCAGCAGACACTCCAAGAATAACATAATTTGTTTAAAGTGTTCGCATAGTAGCCACCCTAGTTTAGTAATTAGTTTGTTGGCTCACTAGACAAGAGCTCCATACCCAACCCCATCTTTGACATCTTAAAAATAAAGAAATATAAAGAAAAAATATTTCTTTTGGCGACTATATCTTCGCAGTCTTCTGGCAAAAGCTGTGAGAGTAACTGATTGCTATGAAAAACCTTCTCAAGTCTGTCGTTCAAAGTCGACATTGAACTGTAGGTCGTGGTACTCATGGATAAAAATTGACACACACAACATGGGGGCTGCGAGAAGCTTGGCCATAACCCTTAAACAGGATTGTCATTGCCTAATATTATGTACGTATGTATGTTCGCAAAGTAGTGAATAAAATGTATTTATAGCTAAGCTTTTATATATCTATATATAATTATATATACGTATACTTATTCATACATGCAATTTTTTTAACAAATAACATTATTTTATTTTGCAATTGTTATTTCTTATGTTAAATTTGTTAAAAATATCAAAAAGATACCGATATTCTACATACAATAAGTATAGGTACCCGGGCACCTTTTCATTATGTTAAGGGTGTAAGTTGTAAAATTGCTTCCTATGTCTATCCAAAATTATTTTCTATCCAAAATTTAGCAAAATTACAAGGTATACTAAAAGTTACTAGTTTCAGGCATGTAGATTGTCAATTTCTATTAAAAACTTTAAACCAAAAATGCTAAAGGTACCCTGTCATTAACATAAGGGTTAATTTTTTATATGTATATGTACATATGTATCTCTGCAAAAAATGGGGCTCCTCTGCACACCTGTGTAAATAGTAGTACATAAAAGACTAGGAATAGTTCAACCATAACCCAAATGTATGAAAAAAGTGTTCCATTTAATATTGCAATGTCATAAGTGAGGACTTCGTAATCCAGCTATGTATTACATAAAAGAGGAATCTTAAAACTGCTTTGTGTTACAATTCCATGGTTAAGCTTCGTTACTCTTTCGTGTTAGAACTCCATGAAATACACTCGGTTGCTAGTTTTAAAACTAGTTTATATTAATATGCTACGGAATAGTTTTAATAGTGCTGTTTGTTTTTTTTTTTTTTTTGGAGTTGCCCAAAGTTGTAAATAAACTAACGATCTTATCCCAAACAAGAACTACTTGTTTTAAAATAGCATGGTCCATGTCGGGATTACAATAAGTTTTTTGAACCTAAACCCCATATAAACATAAAAGGATTACGTACTGCAATACCTTCTGCAGGGATGTACTCGTATGTATGGGTGCCCAAGTAGTCTAGTGAGTGAGTGAGTGAGCATTATGCAATAACGCTGGTGCGAGGATTCGATTCGATTCTCATTAGAGAGCCTGGTCTGCTAGCAAATACCTAGCATATGGACTGAATAACTTTTGCTTGTAATAACAATTACAATATAATTTAATATTCTATTGTAATTTAGAAAAATAAATAAATACAATCATAACCGATTGCGATTATTTTATAACCACTTTAGATAATATACGAGTGTATGTATCTATAATTGAGAATTGAGTTTTTAAATTTTACAAACAATTAGTTTCTTTAATTTAGAAATACACGCGGCAAATCCCGGCGACATGTATTTTACTACCCACTGGATGGCATTATTATAGACAAAAATTAAAACGTATAATTTGAATTACCTTTTCAAAAATGTAAGTGCACATTACTGACAAAATAAATTATATAACGCCCACTTTCTATATATACATATGCATGTATTGTGTATAAATGTAAAAGTATTCATAAATTTTCCTCTACAAAGTCAACACTTCTAATTGGTTTAACAAGAGCTAAAACTGAAAATAAATTTTTGTTTTGCAAAAAATAAAATTGCAGCGAAGGACAAAATTATAAAAATGAAAATTTGCGGTTTTCTAAAATTATAAATTAAAAATTTAAGTTAATGTATAAGAGGTTGCCCCCCCCCCCTTCCAAGAAGTCCATCTTCAAGAAACCGCTCCCTGAAATTTCCAATTTATTCCACCAGAAAATAATGATCAGGAGAACAGCGTCACCTTCTGGAAAGATAACAGCTAATCTACTGAAGACGCTCACACCATTCACATTCAACATCCACCGACAGATGAGGCAATTGCTGTTTGATTATTCTAAGATAATGGTAAAACACTGGCCCTTGAGTGGTCTAATTAGATCAAAGCTAAAATCTATTAAACATTTTAATTGTAAGTATTTTATTTATTTAATTGTAAGTATTTTACTTGATTTTTATAATCAAAGTCTTTAAGGGAGGGAATTTCGACTCTGGCTATAGTAGTCTTATCAGAGTTCTTTGCGTTCTGCACATATTCATGACATTAATGAATTATTTAGTTCAAACTTTAGTAGAAATCATATTTTGGAATTATATTTTGACTTTTCAACATGTACTTATACTTGCAAATGTAATGAGTAAGTCGGAATAAAGAGAAACACAACTTACTCTCTTTTTCTCACTATCGTATTTGAAACTCTCACCTTAATTGGATGAATCAGACTTACACAGTTTTTTTTTAATTTTTAATCCAGAAGAGTAAAATTATTAAGAACACGAGTTGCTTACTCACAAGAAAGGTTAGGTTGTACGTAATAATGCAGAAAGACTACAGTTAATTTGTGTTAAAAATTCACTAAAATTTTTACCTGACAACTGATAACATTTGTGTTAAGTCATAAAAAGCTCTTGGTTGTAAACTTTTTTGGTTGGATTTTATATCTACTTACTTATATGAATTAAAAAAATTAATAGAAGACATAAAGTACGATTAGCATGTGTGCATTATTATTGCGTCAGAGAGTTCACTTCTTTTCCTCTGACACCTTAAAAAAATGGGTTTCGATTTTAATTAGAATAACTAACCTTTGCTGACTTTAAATCCATTTTACTCGTAATGCTATCCACTAAACCTTTAGTTATAATAATTTTAGAAGATTTTATCTGGCATGAAGCGATGATATAATGACTTTCCAAACCTTACATATATACCTAATTGGCTATTACAACCCTGTTTCAAGATTATGATCGAGATTCTCACAGCACCCAGGTGGCATGTGTAAATTTTTATCCATGAGAACTGGGACCAACAGCTTAAAGTCGACTCCGAACGACAGACTTGAGGATCTTGTTCATGGCAATCATTAACTCTCACAGTGTTTGCCAGAAGACTGGTAAGGGGAAAGATATATTTTTTTTATATATTTTTTTTCAAGATGTTTGTTTGAACCTGGAGCTCGTGGCTAGTACGCCACTAGACTAACCACTTGAATAGTGCGATTACAAAACCCTAGTTAATGAAAATTTCAAAAAAGTTCGTTTTTCTTAGTCGTCAAATCATTGCTATTGATAACCATAACCATAACCATGCAACTAAAATAACATTTAAAACTTAATAATAAAATTGAGTGTAAAGTGTAAAATAATCTTATATACCGAACAAAAATTCTTTTCTCATTATATTACATATTTTTTATTTTTAATATTGTTTTTCTCTTTGCTAATTTTTTTTTAAGGGAAGAAATTTGATTTTTGATGTTGATGTTTGAAATTTTGTTTTTAAGCTTATTTGACACTTTCCAAAATAAATAAAAATTAAAAACAAAAGAACAAAATTGTGCATTTTTTAGAATTTAAAAATAAAAGAGGAAGATGCCACACAAATTTGTGAAATGTTAATGTTTTTTCAAGCCCTGCTCGCAAACTCTTTGGCTGTAGTATACCTTCCCATTATTTGCTACAATTTTTATAAATTGAGTTGCATTTCGTTTTAAGTCTTAGTCACCAAAGTAAAAATCACTTGCAAATAGAAAAAAAAAAGAAAAAATTAAATTAAATATTCGCTTACTCGTAATAAATAAAATTCAGCATGAGAATAACTTTTCTATTTTTAGTTTTGGCAGCATTTTCTGTTACCAAAGGAAATGTTGTATTGCATTTATGTGGTCAAACAATTAACGAGGTTTTGTCAATGGTGTGCGAAGGAAAATTAAATAATTTACCTGTAAAAAAATTTGGTAAAAACTTTTTTATTCTTAAAAACTCCATAATACAAATATCAATTTTTAATTATATATACAGGGCCTCGTATATTTCATAACGAGGTTAATAAGCGCATGAATAATTTAATAGAAACTCGCCGACGTCGATTTAATACATTGGGTATTTATGATGAATGCTGTGGAAAAGGTTGTAATGTAGCAGAGCTGCAGACATATTGTGTTTAAAATTAATTCTTTTGTTTCAGAATACATATTTTATATGTACGAGTAAATTATAAATGTTTTAACTGACTTTTGTTTTTATATCACTATATACTCCATAACAATAAGTTATTAAATATATTGCCTCTAAAAGGCTTATTCTTAAATAGATTGTGTGTTCATTTTATAAAATAAAACTAAACTTTTAAAAAAACATAATATACGAGTATATTTATTAGTAAGTAAGGCCATATAAAAGACTATTCCCAAAGCAAATATTGTTTTTCATCTATCCCCCCAAAATAAAAATGTAATTTGATAACTCTCAGGAGATGACCTGTACTCATGCAGTGCGTTGACTGGTGTAGGATAATAAGCGGAGAAGGGGAAAAATGGTGTGGAACTTTGATTTAAACTTATTAATACAATATTTGATATCAGTTCGAAAAAAGCAAAGGTTAAGAATGCGAACCGCAAAGAAATCGGTTGTTGTTGATTGATAATTTAATGGCCACTCTTGGAAGATCACCTCCGCCATCTTAGATAGTTCAGTCCTTTCAGTGTAAGAGTCTGCAAGACGAGAAGGTGATTATCTCACCTAGAGGAATTACAGTTTGACATTTTACATCATTACAATACTTTAATCATATTCAGATATGACCACGAAGCGATTAACATTGAGTTATTCACATAATGATGACTAAAACTGTAACTAATTGCCAACTACCTAACACATTCAAAGAACGGCTGACTGATTTGTATTGAATTATTTATATTTTACTAAACAAACTAAACAAATGAAAAAAACGATTATCAGTTGAAAATATAATGGAAAAAGTTACAGTATTCCCCGAATAATTTCCCCACTCCTAATAGCCTTCCACGTTTATTTACTTCAATTTCTAAATCCCCATATTTTTTCTTACCATTTTCTAATAAAATTCCACGGTTAATTAACTTTCGCTTAATTGCGTTATTCGCATACATACATAACATACATAACTGGCCTTTACAACCCTGTGTCAGGATTACGGCCTAGCTTCTCGCAGCACTCATGTTGTGTGTGTCAATTTTTATCCATGAGTACCGGGACCTACAGTTTAATGTCGACTCCGAACGACAGACATGAGAAGCTTATTCATGGCAATTACTTAGTTACTCGAAGAGCTTTTGCCAGAAGACTGCTGAGAGGTAGTCGCCGAAAGAAATATTTTTTTTTCATATTTCTTTTTTTGAAGATGTCAGAACCTGGAGTCGAACCCAGGGCCCATGTCTTAGTAAGCCAACACACTAACCACTAGACCACGTTATTCGCATAATTACCTCAAATATCTTTTCCCCAAAGAGAAATTTCACTTAAAATTCCCTCGTTAAAATACCCAAAATAATTATTTTCTAAAAACTTCAGCTTAACGCAACTATGTTTATATAGGTATAAAACGTCCGTTAAATTTACTTTCAAACTATTTTTGTGATACCACCTTGCAATTAAAGTTTACCAAGTTTATGTATAAGTATAACCTTTATCTGCTCTTTGCGTCGAAAACGACGCATACCCAATACAATTTTTGAGTTATTATTAAAATGGCTAGCTAAAAGTTGGTAGAATTTCTTGACTTTGTAGAATACATTTAGACTTAGTTTCGTATTATACATTTTATATATTTTTTTTTTTTTTTGTATTGTATCTAAAAAGTTGCGTCGTTTTTGGCACATATGAGAAAACGTATGTGTTTTGAGGGGCAACTTTGGTTTTTTACTAGTCATTGTGCTTTTTGTAGTGATAAAGTCATTTGTGAGTAATTTATAAACAAAATATATCGAATAATTAAAAAAAAGTAAATAAAATATTTGTCAAGTGAAGAAATAGGAGTTCTTCTAAATGAAATAGAAGCTGAAAATAACTACAGTTTTTCTGATGTCAGAAAGCCTGTAATTAGTAGTGGTGTAGTCAGCCACAAGATGGCAGGATTAGAACTTAAAATATTATCAATCTTCCGCCTGTTGTAACACAAATCGCATTATGAAAGAGTATTTCTAAGGTATACAAAGTCATATGCCAAACCTAAGTATGACGATGATTTCTTGCGAATTGATTCCAGCTTGTTGAGAGCTTCCATGGGTGTTTTGATTTTAGCTGGCGTGTATAAGTATAGGTATTTACAATAATTACTCGTTATACATGAATGTGTATATATTTTTAGATAAAAAAAATGAATCAAGTGTTGATTTATTCAATGCAGAGTATAGTCGTATAATATTAAGGGCAATTATGTCGAGAAACACTTTTGAATATGCAAATGAAGTTATTGCTTTGGATTATACCATTAGCTTTTACCTTCGACAAATCAACATTTGCATTCACAGGCAATGCATGTATTGATAGAAAAAAGTGTAAAATTTTACAATGTGCATTGCATAACTCTAGAAAAGTTGAACCCGGAGGTTAAGAGGCTGCCAACAATTATGAGTAATTATAACAAGGCCACAGCCTTGTTCATAGAGACGTGTACATTAATTTATTAATTCTACGAGTATTCATCAAATTTTAATTAGTTTTTTTACTTCATTATAAACTGTGCCGGTATGGTCGATAAGATGCTTTCTTGCTACAGTTGCATAGCTGCATTAAATGCATTAATTATTTTCAAAAAAATTAACCCTAATTGCCAAACAACGCATAAAGTTGCAATTAGAAGAAATTTTCGACGGGAACTGTGGTTATCCTTTGTATGCCAAATAGAACATTAAGGCTACGATCAAGGTCATTTGTAAATTTTGTTGGTATGCCATTTTCATCATATGCATCGAAGAAATCAAAAAGCGTTCCCCCACAAATTAAAGTCAAAGGTGTTCGATATGTTTTCAAAGGAATTCAACTTCAAAAAATAACATGCATAATACTATTTGTTGCTTTTGTGCAAAAAGTGCATGTAAAAACATATATTTATAACGAAAACGTATGTGTTAAATGCATTGATAATAATTCACTCTAATATATAATAAAACTAAAAGCAATGTTTTAATATTAAGCAAATATAAATACTGGCAATTTTTAGTTTTCTCATCATGTGTGTTTCCTGTTTTTCTACTAAAAACCATAAGAAATATATTGTGCGTCGAAAACGACGCCAGGGTAGACAATGTAATTTATTTTGAGCAGCAGATGAAGGATAAAGTTACTTGCTTTTCACATGTATTGATGGCAGTGTATGCAGGCAATTAAGTGTATTTGTTTAATTACTTCAGATAGGCAATTAAGCGTATTCATTTTAATGACTTGCGCGCATAATTGTCCATAATTTTGACATTTTTGTCGAGGCAGTTATCTACGAAATTCTGTAAAACTTAAAATATTTCCATTTTTACTGCATCGAAGAAATATTCAGACTTAGAAACTTGTTCATGCCAATTAGTTACTCTCAGAGCTGTTATCAGAAAACTGCTAAGAGTCTTCTTTCTTTAAAAAAAGGGGTTTGAACCCATAGCTCTGGTTTACAACTTAAACTGTCTTGTCAATGCGGAAGTCAGGTAGTCACAGAACTTCACATTAATTTCTTTTCTTAGGGTCTTGTTTTAATTGCTGCATAAACCAATTAAAACACACAAATCCTTTTTTTTAGAATTTATATGCATTTTTTAAAGAACAATAGTTGTTTGTTGCTACATCCTCAAGCTTTTGAATTAACTACAATGCTTATATGTATATATCGTTCTAAATATTATCGAGATTTTATTTTCTCTACATGCTCAAATGCTGGGTTGCATTTGATATACCAGCTGAAAGCATTTGTTGCATTACGAGTATTTATGAATTTTGTATAAAATCTTCAACTGTATTTCGACTGTAGTTAAGATTAATGAATAGTTGCCATTATTATTAAAACTTCATTTTTTTATATATATTTTTATATATATTTTTATATTTATTTATTGAGACAAATACTTAGGGGTAAACCCCTACTAAACGCTGTGTATCGTATTGGAATTTTTGTGCAAAGGACAATACATTATGACAACAGAACATATATTTTGTTTTTTTATGTTATTGAATGCCTTAAAAATTAGACAAATTGCTGTAAATTTATCATTCAAAGGCCAACAATACTTTCACTCTTGAATGATCAAGTTAGTGCCTTCCCTTAGTAGGTTTTTAGCTGTTATCTGCTACTTCCCAATAGGTGGCGCTTTTCTCCTGATCATTCGTTTTGCGTTGTCAAAGATTAAGGTGGAATAGAGTGGAATTACAGGGAGCGGTTACTATGCAGATGGACTTCTTGAAAGGGGGTGGGATCTCTTATTTTAAAATTATAATTTTGAAAACACCGAAAACTAACTTTTTAATTTTTCACTTTTGCTAGGATTCGAACCTGGGCCGTTTGAGTTTTTGTGTAAGCGCTTTAACCACTATACCACGCTACACCACTACAACGTGGTTCGTTTTGTTGGTGTTTTTGTGTAAAAATAATTTCTAATAATATTGGAAGTCGTATTAAAATTGCTGTATGGATTCAAACTATCTCAGAATTTAATAGCACAATATTTTTATTCAAAAACCCAGTACTAAATTAAAAAAAAAATTGTTTTTTTTTTGCTTTTGATAAAAATGTATGAAGATGTGATATATTTGATACAGTGTTGCTGATTTCCGAAATCAATTTTACACAGACCAAGCTTTAAAACATTGATGCCCAAGGTAGTAGTATTGGTGAGATAAAAAAAATAAGACACAGAAGTTTTGCAAGTGTAGTTTGTCTCTTCCACTCAACATGCTGATTTCCTGTTGGTTGATTGACGATCAAACAATAGAGCGTAAGTATACGTGTGAGTTTAATTTGCTGATATCAGCCAATACTCGGCATCTTTGCTTTAAAATTATCCAAAATTTTATTATCTTTTATGGGTTGCATTTTTAAAACTTCTATTTAATTCATCCTGTTATATTGACAGCATTAGCTAGTAAAATGTCGCCAACAAAAATAGAAATTAACCTAAGCTGGCTAGCGTTCTACAACTGTAGGTGGTCGTGTTGCCGCCTGTAGTCGATGGTAGGTAGTCTCTAATGTGTTTATAGCAATACTATGATAGCTTCTGAATAATGTAACCGTGTTTTTATATAATTTTATGCATTTCATTCCTTAAAGTTTTAGCTCTCTTTGATCATAAATTTATAAAACAAACAATTATAAGAAATACGTTTGGCAGTACTTATATTTATATTAACACTAGCTGAACCCGGCGTGCTTCGCTACCCCTTCGTTATGTAATAAAATTAAAAGTATTTATATATTTTGCAGACAGTTGTGAGAGAAAGAGGGTGAGGCTACCACACTATTTTTTTTTTTTATTTTATCTGAATTAAAAAAGAGGGGGCGGTGAAGTGGGCGTGGTTCATAGTTATATTGCGACGTTAAAAGTATTAAGAGCAATATACTACCAAATAAGAAAAAATTCGTTGGAAGGAACAAATTTGTAGATAGAACAAAAAGTTTAAAACTTTCAAATAAAATTTGGAGTAAAAGGGGCGTGAAAGGGGGCGTGGCGTAAGAAACTTTTATTTCTACCTCGCCTGGAGTATAATGTGTATACAATTTGAAGTAAATCTGGTAAAAACTATATGGGAGCAATTACATAATTTTAAAAAAGTGGGCGTAAAAGTGGGCGTGGTCGAAAACAAAGTACCCTATTAATCATGCCAGAGTCCCAGTTAAATTCTGTAAAAATTTCAGGAAGATCGGTCCAGAGGTTTGGTCTCCTATAAGGTACAAACAAACAAACAAACAAACAAATAAACAAACACACATTCAATTTTATATATTTAGATTTAATAAATAACTTTATTTTTATTATTTTCTTTATAACAATTTTACAATTTATTAAATTTTCAACAACAATGTTTCATAAAGTTCAGCTTTTATTAACTAACTTTTTATAATTTTATTGTTCATGGGCCTTTGTAATTCGTTAGTAGTGAATGAAATTGAAATAATCTACTTACAGTATGAATACAATTCAGAGAAATTACAACCCTTAACACAGCATTCATCATAAATGCCTAAAAGATTACGACGTCTGCGAGTTTTGGCAAATACATTAACATGATCACTCATTAGGAGATCATCCAAGGATGAGGATTTTGTATGTAAAGGCACATCATCTTCAAGATCATTATAGAGATCAAGCACATCTAATTCGTGGTGAGGGGGAGCTGTAAAGTATATTTAAATTTATATTTACTTGTATGTTTAAGAATTAGATAATTTGTTGTATAAACTACCAGATTTTTTAGTAATCAAAGAGTTATAACCATTAGTACAAACTGACTCTAGGACTTGCACCAAAACAGATCCACACATACGCTTGGTGCCAGCATTTGCCTCATACAGAGCAGCCAAAATAACAAAAAGGCACAATAGTTTCATATTTTTTGTAATGGAAGAAATTTATTCAAATGCTGATGGCTTGAAAACCTTTAGAAAACTATGTTATTTCTGATTACTTAAGAGAGTATTTATACCAGAAACTCAGATGTATGCCAAGTAGTATAACATTAGAAAGTACTCGTACTGTCATGTTGCATTATTCTAAAGGATTCATATATTTCTTGTAAACAATTTAGTGAACTCATGTGTGTGCTTTTTTTCCCATTTTTTTTTCTTTTTAATTGAACTGATTTATGGTTGGTTACTAATAAAATAAACAGTATGAAGTTTAAAAATTAAAATGTTAATTATGTGCTTAAAACCTTGATATGCAAAAAACCAAATAAAAAAAAAAAAATAAAATAAAATGAAATGAAATATTTAAATTTGTAAAAAAAATTTATTTTAAGAACACATGCTTGTTAACGCATTTTATAAATAAAATTTACTTTTTCTTTTACTCAAGATTACCATAATGACTATGCAAATCATTTTAAGAAACACTTATCGAACACTTTGGCTCATGTATGTACATATATCGTCGTCCCGAAGTTATCTTGACGTAACTCCAAAAAATATTTTTTTGGGAAATTGAATTTAAAGTTTTATCAGTTTATAGAAAAAAATTTAGTCGAAAAAGGTGACTCGAAATTTTTATCAGATGTAGTGCTAATAATTCTTTATCGAATAGTACAAAAAATTCTTAACTCATGGAGAAAATTTTTTAAGTTTCAAACATTTTTAACTCCAAACAAAGAATAACATTTTGCCGTATAAGCCACTTTTTGGGAACATTTTCTTTATTTTTGGCACATACGTCAAAAAAACACCGATAGAAATTTTGGATTGTTTTTTGTCGGATATTATCTTGACGTATATGAGACATACTTAAGTAAGCAAAATTTTTATATTTAGTATTTATTACTACAGTACTAAGTAAATAAATTACGATTAACAAAGCACTTTTAATCTGCCTAAAGGAATTTCATCCATCTTTTATTATAAAAGAAAGCTTTCAGAGTTTAATATAACAGCAACAGTACGAGTATGTACTCAGAATCCAAACGAAAAAAATGTTACTTACTGCGCCATTTGGAACGAAGCACAGAATGGTCGCTCTGGTAATGATATCGATAGTTCTATAATAAAAATTTTGGAAAATATATTGAAGAATTTTAATCATATTAAGAATATCAGTCTTTGGAGCGACTCTTGTGTACCAAAAAATAAAAATAAAATATTTTTGTCTGCTAGTTTTGGCATTTTATATAAAAATAATAATCTAAAAACAATTACTCAAAAATTTTCAGAGCCGGGACATTCCCAAATTCAAGAAATTGACTCTGTCCACAGTGCAATAGATCGATTTCTACAATTAAAAGAAATTCACAGTCCTTTAGATTTAATAATAAAATTCAAAAATTACCGCTCCAAAAAGTTTAAATTGAATATTATTGAAATGTTACCTACAGATTTCAAAATTTATTCAGTTATTGCGCATTAACTAAATTTTCAGAACGTTCCATTTACTAAAATTAAAGCAATTAAGTATAATAAATTTAATTTATTTTCTTTATAATATAAAGCATCTGTAAGTGAAGATGAATTTCAGTTATCAAATTTAAAAAAACAAGCGAGAAAAGGAGTTTTTTCAAAATCAGAAGAAATGTTTGAAAAGGAACTCAGTACATGTCCAAAAATAAATATTTCTGAATATAAAGAAAATTATATTAGAAGCCTTTTCCCATATCTTCCACATAATGATGTTCAATTTTATTCAAAACTATTTACATATGTTATAACATGTTTTAAGATACTGATTCTAGAATTATCTATGATGTATTTAAAAAACATACTTTTGATTCAAAAAAGTTTTATAAAATAAATTTTGAATTAAAATTTATTTTATATACATACATATGTACCTTTAAAAAATGAAAATTAGTTTTTTATTAATTTAGTCCTTTAATTTTAATGTAACAGCAATATAGTGAAGTTAAAGAAATATATTCTTTATGACTTCTTATTACGTTTTATCTTTTTTTCTTATGAAAAATCTTTTAAATATATTCATTTATGTACGTACGTCAAAATAACGCAACATTTTTTTATTTGAAAAATTCCTTACATTTTTTGCCGTATATCCACGAAAGTGGCGCGTACGTCATTATAACATAAAATTTTTTTACCAATCGTGGATATACGGCAAAATGGCTCTTAAATATCTCAGAAAATTTAAGACATAAAGTCCTGGTGATTGAACACATCGAAAGATCTAATAATTTAAGCCTCAAAAATGGTCGTAACTCATTTTTTTTGATTTTGTGATATACGTCCAGATAACTTCGGGACGACGATATAGTGACGTAATATTTTAACAATTTATGTAAATTTCTTCAATTACGTTTACATGCTCTTATAACTATACTTGAAAATTTCTTAAATGCCTTATTAACTAGGCCAAAAGTATTACGGCAAAGTGTTAAAGTTATCGACAAGGCTAGTAAGAGCGATTAAAAAAAAAATCAAAAAAAAAATTATATATTTACTAACGCTTTAAGTTGTAAGTACAGTTAAGGATAATGAAATGGATTTAAGAAATTACAATACAACCCTGTTGTTTGTTGTAAATGAAAGCCTTAGCAGATTATGTTGAAATCGTTATAGTACTACTTTCAACAAAAAGCCTGAAATAAAATTTATTAAAATCTTAAGTAGTTTTAATGCAATTATAAATATAATGAAAATACCACCAAAATGTAAGGCAGTAGGAAAGAATTAATCAAAAACTTAAATTACTATTATTTAATTTAAATAAAAATAATAATTATAAACAAAAAAAAATCTATCAACTTCTTAATTCTTTTGTTTCAAAAGATTTCGTTCATCTCAGGAAATAATTGAATTTTTTTTATTTTCAGTAATTAAAATCAAAAAATCTGTGGACATGTAAAGCTTTGCTAACATACTACGAGTAGTTACTTTTTGCATTATTTGGGGGGTTTAATGGTTAAGTGGTTTGAGTGCTCGTGAAAAAACTCAAACTTCCCAGATTCAAAACCCAGCGAAGGTGAAACAAAATTAAAATGTTAGTTTACGGTTTTTTTCAAAATTATAATGTACCTTCCCCCCTCCAGGCAATTGCTGTTGACCATTCAAGGGTTAAGGTATAACACTGGCCTTTGAATGATCAATTGACAGCAATGTTCCACTGCAATGCGCAGCATCAGTAGGGATTTTACCCTTGAGTATGGGACTCCATAAAAAAAAGATCTTTCTATAAAAGTTAAATAAAAATTTTAAAAATAATAAAAAGTAAGACTAAAATCATTTAAATGTTTACTATCTATTATAACTTTTAGAGTTAAGAGTTTTTAATAGAGTGAAATTCTGTGAATACCTGGTTAACATATTAACAAGTAGTAAATTTGTAGTCGCCGTGATTTAGTGGTTAGTGTGTTGGCTTACTAAGGCAATAGCGATGGGTAAAATGAGATGTTTCTTTGTTTAAGAATTACCACGCCTACTTCTTTGTTCAAATATTATAAGGCTCATGAATATAAATCAGGGACCGTAACTGTTATGACTTTTATCGAAAAAGTTAAGAAAAAAAAGTTATTTTTTAACTTTAATTTTTTAAGGCAGAAATAACAATTATTTATTAACTTTTATGTTTTAAGGCAAAAATTAAAAGTTATTTTTGTCTTTTATTATTTTACTTAATAAATTAAAATTATTTTTTAACTTTTAATACTTTAAGGCAAAAATAAAAGTCTTGAATTAATTATTGCATAGTAATATGCCATAGTTAATTGCCTCCAATTTATAGATAATAATAATTTAATACATGACTTTTGTTTTTGCCTTAAAATATTAAAAGTTAAAAAATTACTTATATTTTTTGAGTGAAATAATAAAAGATAAAAATAACTTTTAATTTTTCCTTAAAAAATAAAAGTCAAAATTAAAAGTTATTTTTCGACTGTTATCAAAAAAAGTTATATATGTGAAAATCATACAAAAATTTGCATGTACATCACTTATGCATCATAATGATACCAATCAAAATTTTCTACGATAATTTTTATGTCGGCTTTTTTGATGTAAAATTTTAAAAATAACTGTTATTTTCTGTCCCTGATAGAAATGCAAATTGAGATTTATCAATTTCAAGAATCCCTGAAATCGTCAAATTTAAATTTGATATCCCGAAATTTTCGGGATTTAAAAATACCGGAGACTTGTGTTGATTTCGTTTTACAATAGTAAACATTTATTACTTTGTGTGTGTTGTGCTTAACAGAAAATTATTTTATTTAATTTATCGATAATTCCCTGCAAAAAGTGCGACTACTCCATGCACGTGTGTAAAATGTACTCCATGATGGACCATGACTAGTAACATCCTTTACCCATTATGCATGTAAAAAAGTGACCCACTTTACATTGCGATGTCCTAGGAGAGGACCAGGTCCAACCAAATATAACATAAGAGTAACCTCAAAACTACTCCCATGTAACTACTCCGTGAATTATACAATTGAGATTAGTTTCATAACTACTTCACGTATATATTCCATGGATCAACTTTTGTAGTTATTTTGATAACTACTTTATGTCATTAATTCATGGACTACTAACAGAAGACTATTTCCTACAAACCTGTCAAATTATAAATCAAGTTTCAATTATATTTTTTTAACACTTTTTAAGCCCTATATATTTTATTACTACACTTTAATGTATACACAGACTTTGAGAAAAACTGAACATGGACGCCGCCAGCGTTACCATTCAGTAATTTTTTAACTTAAATGTGTCGCCAGTGTTACCCAATTGTAAATTTTACTTCAAACATACAAAAAAGTACACAATTTAATTACATAGGACTATTCTGGTAACTACTCATCTGGGTTATGTAGTCCAATTTTTTTTGCAGGGTTCTGGAAGCTTTTATTCGTATTCTTATGTAAAGTGCTTAACATGATTCTGTTATTGTCTATTATACTGCTTTAGAGTGTATGTCCGGGGCATATGAAAGGCTAGTGTTATAAAAAATTGTGTTATCACATCTCTGAATTCATAGAAATAAAATTTTTACACTGTTTATTAATTTATTTTGACGTAACAATATGTGGAAGCTGACAGTTTGATAAAAAAAATTTATTCTACTTTGCTGGATCTAAGATTAAATAGTTAGGTCTTAACTCTCAAATTCACCATACGTGCATGTATTCGAACAAGGACATTCGAATTTAAGGGGGAATATTTATCGTACGGGCACCAAACTTTTTAAGTATGCAATCATTTTTCGGATATCTTGTCCCGTTTCGAAGATAAATAGCCGAAAACGGATTGCAGATTTTAAAAAATTTTGGTGCCAAAAACTTAAAGTGGCATCATAACTCGAGATATGTAAAAAATATGAAATGGCGGATAGACCACATAAGCTCCCGCACGACGTTGTGTCTGATACTGGACTCGTACGATATTGTGTGTATGATGTAACGATACATATTCAAACACAACAAATTTAAGTACAACTTCTATGTAATTCCTTTTTAATACTTTACTCCAATCTCTTTTTAATTATGTGTAGGTTTTCTTATAAAAAAAGTGCCAGTTTCATTGCTTACGCTTAAGATTCAATTAAATAAAATAGTTTTCATTACTCTATAAATCATTCTTTTGTCCTTATTGGCAATTTCTGTTTTACGGCTCTATTATTTTATCATTTTACTTCTTAATTGCCTTCTCTGGTTCGTGCTATTGTATTTATGTGTTTGACTTCTTTTATGCAAATACATATATTCCGAATATCCTTAAATATAAAATTACATATAATTGGCTTATCCTTCTCATGTTATTTTCTTTTGTTTTAATCCACAGATACTACCGGGCCAATACAGTGCGTTACCAAAATGAAAATTGCGAAGGGGTATGTATGTTGAATCATTATTGTGCCATAACAAGAGTGGATTACAAAGAATTTCGGCAATGCTTGGAAAAGGAACAGAGTGCATTACGTTCAAGTGCCAGCCAGCGGTGTGCCAATGATAAAATTCTGATAATGCTCTTCATAATAATTACGTTCACCATAACCTACTTACAAGGTATATGGGATTTTTTGTATAACCAAATGGGACTGTTTACTGTATGTCACCGTTATTTTAACAAAATCTGGAATTACCAATTATATACCAGCCCCACTGAAATGCATGCAAAATTAATGAGAATTTTTGCCAGGCAGTATGGCAAAATCGAATGCGGTGTAAAGCAAAAGACAAAAGATTGTGAGCTAACAACAGTTTATACTGTAGAAGCCATTGAAGAAAATAAGACGTATTTGTTTGCCACCAGGCAACATGAACACAAGTGCAATCATTACCTGCAACAAAGGCCAATGAATGTCCCAAAGGATATGGAAAATAAAAACAATAAAGATTACCTAGACTCAATAAAGCCTTCTTCAGTTGTGTCTATAATTGCAAGAAAATATGGAGAAAGTTTAATGTATAAAAGGAAATTAAATACCATCAGTACACATACACAGAAAGACTTACGTCTGCAAAATTTAAAATTTATAAGTTTTTTATTGCTCTTCAGCATACAACAGCTATATAAGAAATGTAACTTAAGGCAAAACATTTCTTTACTACCTACAACGTTTTGTTGGTCGCTGTCAACTTCATTATTGAAACGTTTTAAGGGCATGGATTTGAGAATAAGACTTTTAAATAACATTAATAAACACTTATATTGTGTAGTTATCTAATCTAAATGAACATTTGCATATAAAATAAGTCTTATTCTAAAGGTCATGCTGTGAGATAAATAGGAAAACAAAAAAAAAAAAAAAATAAAAATTAAATATTTGTATGTCGCTTCCGGCTTTAATTATTTATTGTAATTTATTGGCTAATTAATAATATTTAATAAATAATAAAAAAAACATTATAAAAATTTATTATTGCTGTTACTGTATTCTAGTTTTAGGTAGTCATAATATACGAGTACATACTTCTACATACATATTTACATACATATAAACTAATTTATAAATTTAGTTATTTATACTGAAATAACTAAATAAGTTGTATTATTAATATTTAACCAGTTTAATAAATTAATTACATATTATTAATGATAATTTAGAAACAATTCTTCATTCCTTTGTGGTTAAATTTTTGAAAGTTTTTTAACCCTAACACTATGGACACAGGTATCCGGGTACCCGAGCGTTCTTTAAAGTGAAATATTTCTTAAACAAAGCAAAATACAAATTTACAATTCCTCAAGTTCCTTTAGCTTAACATTTCTTATATGCGGTTTTAATTCGTAACCCTCCTGATTTATTTAGATTGACTGTATAGCCTCTTAAAATCAAGTAGTCCTTATTCTTCTGACTAGGGTACCCGAGTACCCGGAAAATTATTCTTACAGTTTGTATTAATAACATAATTCACTTTGAATACATATGAACCAATATTATAACAAAATAAATCAAAACTCAGTGAAGCGAAGAGAAATTATTTCACTATGTGTGGTGTAAATTGGTCGCTTATACCCAGCATATATCTAATTTGTGAGTTTTTCCTCTAGAACTGACATTATCAGCTACAAAGAGAAAGAGAGTAAACTTTAATAGAAAACGACAAGTTTTTTTCCCTCTCATCTATTTCTATAAGCCTTTACAATGCTGCTAAAATGTATTTCGCATGAGCGTCATATGTTTATTCTTCATTAAATATCATCAGGGTTTACAATACAATTCTTATATTTGATGGCATATATTATATGAAAGTAAGGAAAGTAAAGCGTATCGTCAGTACCATATAGATTGATCGCGTTCCTTTCCCAATCGTCTATTAACCCTACGAAATAGCATTTGAACACACACTTAGAAATGGCTTTATATTGTATAAGCTCCAAATATATTGAATGATGAGTGTCTATTTGTGTACGTTTTAAAATGCCATCTCTACACCAAGTAATCCTCTACGAGAGTTAAAAATTTTGGAGCCAAATTTGCGTCTCAAGATCACAAGTGAATTATTTTACTAATAATGCCTAAACTATAGTACTTATAGATGACAATTAGGCATTTAGCTGTTGCTTTTAGAGCTCCATTTGGGTACCAAATTATTCAATTCACTACTCTAAAAGTGGTCAAACCTTGAGGATACTGAATTACTGAGAGTACACACCCTTGATTTTTTTGTTAGAACCGTAGAAAGAGTCGTAGGGTGTATATATATTAACGATGTGCTTTGGTTTTAGTTCATTTGGAATACACATTGAAAGATAACGGCGTCACTTAAAGCCAAAAATAATTTGTTATTAATCAATTCTACATTATTTGTAAACAACAACCATGGCAAAAAGAATATTTACTCTTACGCTAATATGGCGATAAACACAGGTTTTGAAGAAATATATTGATTATTGGTATATCGGTTTGCTAGGCAAGTATCACATTCTTATTTGTATGATATCTTATTTGTATATATTTCATCAGCTTGTTCTAGTTGAGGAGCTTGGTATCCCCTGGGGAAACGATTGCGTCTTGTAGTTCAATGTATATATATTTTATTGTATGCCAGACGAGAACGGAGTATATGGGATAAAATGGAAAACATACCACAAATTTGTAATTTATATTTAAATAACAATTTAAATATTAAAACACAATATAATAGCGCAAATTAAAATTATTTAATAATTCAAATAAAGGATAAACACTTATGGGTACCCGGGTACCCTTTCTTGTCAGTAGTCCACGTATCAGTACTGTTACTATGTTGTCAGTACTGTTAGGGTTAAAAGCCACAGTAGGTAGAGGATGTATTTTAAAAAGTAAATTAATTTTTTTGTATTGGCTGGATTGAAAGTTCTATTATTATTGTTATTTCTGTACTGTCTCCATTTGGTATATAATTAAAATATAATTAATTACTTATTGCAGCCTCCAGCCATGCCTTCTAACCACATCGGCTGTGGCTGTACATGTGGATAAATGGATAAAAGTAGGCAACGAAAAACTGTTGTAATTCTGATTATTCAGAGCGGATGATAATAATAAAAGATTCAAGATAAGTGAGGAAGGGAAAATATGATATAAAGGGAACGTTTTGTGTTTGACAAGACTTTGTCACAGTGTATACAGTAATGAAGGAAATGACAGCTCAAAATGTTTAAAATCAGCTGGGTTTTGTTGTGGCTTATTATCTTATTATACACTGTAATGATGTGTGTGCAATAATTTTATTGTCGCTGTTTTGCTGTGTGTTGTTCTTGTTATATTTGTTGGAGTTTCGTCACTGTATACACTGTGACTTTGTTCAATTGATTACAAATTATGTAAAAATAAAAATACTTTCAATATATGATTTCTAGGGAAAAGTGTAAGTACAAGTAAGTTAGTAAGTAAAAGTCACAATACAAACTCTTATGAGACTACCGCAGCTGAAGTCAATTCGGCTGCATTTCAATTACTTAACAGATGACTTAATTTACTGTGATATGTTCATATGTAAGTGCATACAATTAATTTTGCTGTTTTTCTTTAGAAACTGGTTAAATATTTTGTAAAATTACTTCTGATGTATAGAATTTTTTTTTTCATTAAAGCAAACACTTAAAGGAAAAGGGTTTTCATTTAATATAAGTCTGAACAAATATTTTTATTAAAATTACAAACAACAGTATTTTCAATAAATAAAAAAAAAATAAAAAAAAATAAGAAAAACATGCCAACTGGTATATTAAGCGCTCACTGTGTCTTTCTCTCTTCTTTCTTTTAAATACATTGTATATGTATGTTACGTAGATATAAGTTAATAAATATTGGGCAGACCTTATTTCCAGCGCGAAAGAAACAAGAACACAATAAAGGCAAATATTTCATAAAAATAAAAAAATAATAAAAAAAATGGTATAGTGGTTAGAGCACTCGCACAGCCTAGGTACCAAAACAGCAAAGGACAGAAAAATGGCCAATTGAATTTGCGCTTATTACGAAATTATAATTTAAAATATAAAAACCTAGGCTCTGACATCTAACAAAAAAAAATATATGCAAAAATATTTTTTTCGGCGACCATCTCTCAGCAGTCTACAAGCAAACGGCCCTACTACTCAAACGGCCCAGGTTCAAATTCCAGCAAATGTGAATAATGAAAAAGTTAGTTAGTTTGCGGTTTTTTTTTTTAATTATAATTTAAAAATAAGAGGTCCCCCCCCCTTCAAGAAGACCATCTGCAAAGAAACAGCTCCCCGACATACCACTCTATTCCACCTTAACCAATCAACAAAAAAACGAGTGATCAGAAGAAAAGCGCCTCTTATTGGGAAGTAGTAGAGATATCAGCTAAACCTACTTAGCGAAGTCACTCACCACACAATCAACATGCAAATATGAGGCAATTGCTGTTGATCATTCAAGGGTGAAGGTATGTATAACACTGGCAATTCACATAATTTTTTTTTATTGCTAAGGCTCTTAATAATAAGATATGTACTCTCCTTTCCAAAAATTCTAATACAATTCACATCACTTAGTAGGGGTTTACCCCTAAGTATTGGTTTCAAATAAAAAAAGCTCTCAGAGTAAGCGATTGCCATGAACAAGCTTATCAAGTCTGCCGTTTCAAGTGAACGCTAAACTATGAAAAAAAAATTGACACACACAACATGGGTGCTGCGAGAATCTAGGCCGGAACCCTAAAACAGGGTTTTAATGGCCAATGCTGTCTGTGTATTTCATGCATTTTATTATATTGACAGTACTAACTGGTGCACTGTCACCAACAAAAGCAGAATATAGGCTAAGATGACTACAGCTACAACCGTGGTTTTGTAATCATGTAGCCGTATTGTGGTTCAAAAAAAAAATTTTTTTTTCGTATGCACACATGTGCTTTAAATCTGACAGGTTGTAGTCGGTAGTCTATAGAGAAAAAATTAGGAGAAAGGCGTATTATAGAATCAAATGTTGTCGAAATTAGATCTAAAAATGAAAAAAAATCTCACTATAATTATTGCTCGATTTTAAACGCTATTGTAAAGGCGATTACAATAGACTTCAGGTCACCAAATTCTGTGTTGGCTTGATGTATTTTAACAATTTAATTTCAACTACACTGGATACTGTATTACATCCTCCAAAACATTAATAAATTCTTAAGAAATAATACAAAAACCTATTTATTTTTAAAATAAAAAAACTCTAACTTATACAGTTTTAGTGATAAAAAAGAATTGTAAAAAGTTAAGTAAAGATTAGTAAAAGAAATTGGTCATCAATAATACTTATAGTAATTAAATATAGAAATTTATTAAAAAATTTAAAAGAAAAATAAATTGAAAAAAAAAAGAATTGCATAAATAATTAAATGTGTAAAAAATTACCAAGAATAAGCAAAAACAAAACAAAAAAAAAGTTATAAAACCTTTAAACTATAAATATTGTAAGAAGTGTCTATGTAATGTAATGTAATGTGTGTAATATATTAAATATTGTATTTAAAAACTAAGCATTTATTATATAAAATTTAATACGTGTAAGTAAATACTAAAAAATATAAGAAAGAAATATGTGTATGTATATGGGCTTAGGTTTAAACTTGATTATATCTGTGGCAATTTGGAAGAGTAGCTTAAGTCGACATAAGAGAGAATTGAGTTAAGGCGTTTGGGGCATTACAGAAGCAAAGGCGCTTAAATGTGTTTAGTCCGTTTTGAAAAATTCTATTTTTTATCAATGTTATGTACGTTTACTTTTTAGCCTAAGTTTTTTAAATCAATAATGCATTTAACAAAACAACTTATGTACACATAGATTTGTTTACATATTCAGATTTTCGATTTATCATATAACTTATATTTACATTAGTTATTTTAATAAAATGTGATTCTTGTATACAGTTATCTTAAGTGAATGTAAGTTCTTGAATAAATCCTCTTACGTTTACTTAAAACTACACAATACGTACTTTTTATTTCAACAGAAGCGCTTAAGTTACTTAAGGACCTGTCCAACGCAGATTTTAGTTTCGAAAAAGCGCTTAAGTAGAAAAGGCGTAAAATCTTCTAAAATCAACCATATTTTTTTAAAATATTCATCCTTCTTCTCTAATGAACATGGTACCAATATATTAACTCATAAATTATTCGCAAAAAACATACAGAATAAAAATTACACAAAATTGATGATATCTCAAAACTTCAATTTTCGACTTAAGCTACTCTTCCATATTGCCACAGATATTATTGATGAATATATAATTGTAAAAAAAAAGAAAGTATTATTAAATAAATTATTTCAAATATAAATATAAAAGGCAAGTAACAACACTAATAAATAAATGAATTAAAAAAAAAAGCAAATCATATATTTTTTTCTTGGATTTTTGGACTTAAAAGCAACAGATTTTAAAAGGTTTCCTTTAAAAATGTATTGTGTAATACGCAAAAGTATCATGTAAGTATTACTTTTAATAAAAACGATAATAAATAAGCGAAAAAAAATATATGCGTATATATATGTGTAAATATGTATATAAAAACTTATTTTAAACTTTTAAACACAAATCTATAAACTCTGTTGAATTTTATAATTATTTAATGCTGATCGATTTGCTTTAATACCAACTGAATGGAAAAAGTGTATCATTTTTTATTCCTTTTTTATATCTTTTATGAGTTTTATTTCTTAATGACTTACATACAATATGTACATATTTCTTTATTTTAATATATGAATAAGAGATGGCAAAATTGATTGAATTACGGATATGAAGCATATCCCCAGTTAACCCTGGAAAGTCATACTTCGTCGAATCGACGACACAATTTTACTTTTTGTACGTTTTTGTCTAAATTTGTGTATTTACTTTGTTTATTTTACGTACAGCAGCCGTCGCTCCTTTCCTTTTAATGTGTGCGCAAGCTCTCTACGTATTGGATAAATTTGTTTTTTGTTGCTATGGCGTCGTCGAAATAACGAAGTATGAACTTTGTGTAACTTTTAGGAACTTTTTACCTATTAATAGTGCTAATTTTTATAATATTTTTTACTTCAGCTTTGTTTTTTGTCTAGTTTATATAATGGCAAATAAAAAAGGTTTGAGAAACGAAGAGACGAATACGATATACCATGTATATAATAAGCATTATATCTGATGACATTGCTAATATCATCATGTAATGAAGAAGGAGCAGTTAGTTAAATATCTAATAAACTGCATACGATAGAATGTTAGAATAAAACGAACGTCGGAGTGGATTCATTTGACCAAATGTGCAGTACAACGAGCTCTTCCCGGCCAATGTGCCAATTGTATGGTATACTAAATATGACTTTTATACACAGTTATTTATATCCACAACGAATTCGAAACAAATCAAAAGCCAATCAATCGTTCTGAATTCATGAAAAAATTACATTTTTAATTTGTACCTGGGCAGATAACTGATAGACTTAATACATCAACTTTGAGAACGTTGGCGCCTAATAATATCACAAATATGGAGAACAACAAAGAAGGATCTCGGAAGTTACTAAACAAGAAGCGGAAGATAAACATTTTGTCCTTCATCTAAACAACGAATAACGAAATCAAAATCAAAATGCGTAATAAAGCTATGTGGAACACAAAACAGAGTTTTGTGCCTTTTGCACAAATTAAAAAAAGAAAGTATTAAAACCCTATTCTTTTTTTTTCATTTAATATGTTAGTTTTAAGATACAAACACATTCAATTATTTTTATATATTTCTTAATTATTTTTTTACCTTTTTTTATTATGTTTTGAAACCGCAGTCAAACGTAGTAGTGCTTTAAAACCTTATTTTACAATTAAATAATTAAAAATAAATCAAATTTATTTGCTTTATTTTATTAATATACAAACCTAATAATATAATAAGCGAAGTTTCAATAATTTTTTGCACGTAGGTCACCTTTGACGTCCTTTTGAAAAAGGCCTTTATGACCTTTACGCCACAAAAATTAGTATCTTCTAGAGTTAAACGTAGTAAAACTCGTCATTGTGTTGAAATAGATGGCATGAATGAAATAACGTCTTTGCTTAGAAATTATTTACGGGGGTTCGTAGTATATTGGTTAGCGCGGTCGCACAAAAATTCAAACAGCCCAGGTTCAAATAAAATAATAATAAACGCTTCTTGACATTCCACCTTTACCATTGATAACAAAAACGAATGATCAGGAAAAAAAGCGCCACCTATTGGAAATTAGCAGATAACAGCTAAAACCTACTTAGTGAAGCCACTCACCACAATCAACGATAAGGCCATTGCTATTGACCATTCAATAGCCAAGGCATAACATTTTCCTTTGTAAGAGCTGTTGACAGCAACTTGTCTTATTCCTAAGGTACTTAATAAGAAGAAAAAAAAACTGTCCTTTCAACAGAAAGTCCAATATAATTCACAGCATTAGTACGTATTTACCTTGAGTATTGGTCTCAATAAAAAGAAAAAAAAAAACAATTCGGCATTTTGTGCTTCTAATTGATTAGAGGAAGCAAACAATTGAGGAAAATAAAAACAATTATTTATTTTTGCATTCCTAATTGGAATCACTTGTTAGATCTTTATTATGTAAATCTATTTTATAATTATTATATCGGTCTTAAGATCCTAAAATTGGTATTCTTCATGAGAATTTACATCCTATAAGAAATAAGCGTAACTGAAGTAGTTTTCGACCCCCGCTAAGAAGGCCTCATTGGAGTAGTTCGTGTTGAAAATATTAATTTTAATAAATTATCTAATAAACCTAACTCAATACAAAAAAACGGTTAAAAATTTTATTCAAAAGAGTAAAAACATATCATCGCAAGAATTAAAGATCACTGTAACTGACAAAAAATCGGAAATACGTTTTTTGCATCATTTTTATCAGAAAAAAAAACGCGTCGATTGGTCCCGGTCCCAGATTTCTACGATGAAAATAAATTCACTTACGCCGTCAGCGTTTTGAAAAATAACAGTATATTTGTTCTACTTTCATACAGGTTTTTTGGCTCTGGTGAACATTTATGGTTTTGTCAGCTACAGGGTTCTTTTATTCCATCGACGATATTATTCCCATAATCTAATTTTAAAAGATGGTGAATTAAGTAGATAATACGGAAAAATTGAATATGTACCCATAGAATACAAAGAACTCTGATGAGATCTACTTGGCGGCCAATTGACATCAGCATTTCGGCTAATTAAAGAGACATCAAATGTTTGTCGCATTAAATCGATTGTGGCTTGAATATAAACGGTAATGGGTATAGCCTTTCACCCTGTACCCTGAAATTATCTTTCGTTTCTTCATTTGTAATTATCAAACTGAAGTTTGCTGTAATTTTGTTTTTGTAAAAACCTTCAATTTCTCTAAAAAATTAATTTCAATGTGTAGCTACAAATGAAACTTTAAAAAAGAATAAGAAAAATACATACATAAGTGGCCACTACAACCCTGTTGAGTGTGTTAATTTTTATCCATGAGTACTGAGACCTACATTTTAACGTCGACTCCGACAGACAGACTTGGTAAGCTTGTTCATGGCAATCAGTCACTCTCAGACCTAAGAGGTAGTCGCCGATAGAAATATACACTTAATTTCGTCAACCGATAACAGTTCGTAAAACTCATGCTTTCAGTTATATCACAATCTTGAATTTATGATAAGCAGTACGTTCACGCAATACGAAGAGTGTATTTTTATGCGACAACTTTAAATAGCTTTATAAAATTAAATATTTTTTAAGAAAAGATTGCATGAAAAGAAATTTTTGTATATATTGTTTTTGGTTCTCCATTTTTTTTGTCAAATATTTGACAAATGTGAACGTAGCTACGGTGCTGTAGTTGTATACCTTTATATGATTGGCTGAAATTGTTATTTTTATTGACACAATATGCCCATCAATTTTTAATGGCTTTTCTATCATAAATTATGTTGCATTTTAAAGTTCTTGAATTCATTTCAGTGTTATGATACTTTTTAGTGTTTATTATGTAAATAAAAAACACCAACAAGTTATCTAATAATACCTATTAATGTCACACAGAAGACAATAAGACTTGAAAAGTAACTGACAACTGTCATTTTAGTCAAAACCCCTTTAAAGTTAAATAAACTTTGACATAAAACACAACATCAGAAATATAGACAAACAGTCATTCAAGTATATAGAGAAAAAAAAAGAAAAAAAACTGAAAATAATACCAACAAATAGATTAAGACTGTATTTGTAATAACATATGTAAGTAGTATGTACTGAACAAAACTACTGTGCTATAAGGTGGATTTAGTTAACAAATACATAAACATTGAGTATATCTTTTACAAAATTTACATAGATATTAACAATATATTCACTTTCTTGTTGTTGTCTTTTGGTAACAACAATTGTAAAGACATCATACAATCCAAATAAAAACTCAGGCAACAAAAACAACAACATGGAATTTTATAAATCCCCAGATAAAGTACAAGTGCAAAAATAAAATTGAAAAATAAATACAAAAACAAAAAATAAAGAAGACTTTTCCTACTATATATAAAATAAAATTGAAAATGAAAAACGAACAAAAAAAAAAAGAAGAAATACTCATTTGAAATCCATAAGAAACACATTTGGAACAAGTAAATGTGTATTTAACTATGCTGGCAAGCTGTTACACTCATAATATTTACATTTACATTTTACATTTAACTGGCACACCTTTAATTATTTTGCAACATTGCAGAAAAAAATTTACAAAAAACAAATCGAATAAAACAAGGGAGGAAATAATAGCCGGACAGGCCCAATTTACAAAGTATGTACTCTAGAATACCGTTTTTATGGAAACATGCTGACACTACACCATACATGTAAATGTAAAGTGTTTACAAAGTCGTTGTTTATGAAAGAGTAGCAAGTTTAATTCATTAGTGTGTGTATGTTCAATTTGATTTACTTACTTTATACGATTGCAAACAATGTCGAATTTTACAGTCTGTTTGTAGAAGTGATATGGTTCGAGACTTTCTTTATTTTATTAAAAAAAAAAAAAACATTAAAAAATTTGGTTCATTTTCCATTGTTTTTCTAATCAAAAGACAAACCGTCGTGCGGGAGTTTATGTGCTCTATCCGCCATTTTATATATCTCGAGTTAATGATGTCACTTTAGGTTTTTGACAAAATTTGTAAAGTCTGCAATCCGTTTTCGTCTATTTATCTCCGAAACAGGACGAGATATCCGAAAACGGATTGCAGACTTGAAAAATTTGGGATCAAATGGCGGATAGAGCACATAAACTCCCGCACGACGAAACGTCTTCTACAAAGACGCTCTTAGTTCCTGTCATCAAAAATTAAAATAATTTTTACTTTATGTGCTCAAGGCTCTAGGTTCGAGCCCCAGGAAAGGTCTGATCAATATTTTTATAATTTAATTTTTGTTTCGTCAGAAACGCTTTAATTAGATCATTTCTTCTTTAATTACCAAAAATATTCATTGCCGTTAACTTTGATCTAATTAAAGCGTTTCTGACGAAACAAAATAATTTTTAGTTTTAACAAAAACGTAATTTAACGTAGCCTAAAACACATCTACAAACGGCTAAATCAGATCAATCAACACAAAAGATCCTTGGAGTCGTAGAGCTTTTAGTTGTTTGTTTGTGCGTAGGCAGCTAAATGAATGAACCGTATCTTTTTATAAGTCCATACTATAAGTACTATAAGTAGACCTAAAACCCTACTCATGCTGTGCATTGTACTGGAAGTATGTAGATATTAAGCAGCTACTTTGTTAATGAGACAAGCTGCTGGCATTTGATCACTCAAAGGCCAGTTTTCTACCTTCAACTTTAAATGATCAACAGCAATTGCCCCTGGCGCTGTACTCTTGATCATTCATTTTTAATGCCTGCCAAAAGTGGAATAAGTGAAAATGTCTGGGAGCGGACATCTTAGTGGGGTGGGGAGGCAACCTCCTATTATTAAATTATAATTTTTAGAAAAATCGCAAAATTTAATTTTTAGTTTTGTCTTTCGCTTGGATTTGAACCTGGGATGGCTCCTATATCTATATATATAAAAATTAATATTGATTTTTTATATGATGAACCATTATATTGAAAGTTTCGAATTTTGATACAAACAACTTCCGCGCTTGTCACACTTGGAGTTTTTTTTTTTTTTTTTTCTAAAATCTTCGTGATATTTTGGAGATCAAAAGATTTTTGAATTTTCTTACTGGCAACTTGGCATTGTTCACGAAGCAATCAAATATGTTTAAAGAGTTTTTTTATATTAATTTTTGGAATAATTGTGTTTTATTTTTCAAATCAATGGTTTAAAAGATGGTTCGACGATGAATATTACATTTCACCAAACAGAAGCAGTTAAAGTAAGTATTTGGATTTTAAGACAAGCTAATATTATGAAGCAGTTTTCACACTAAAAATTGCTTTTAAAATACTTGATCTCTGGTACATTTTTTCTGCAGCAGGATAGGTATGTCTGCAAGCAAGGCTAATACTATAACATCCTAATTTGCTTTATATTTCTTATTACATACATACATACATACATACATACATACATACATACATACATACATACATACATAACTGGCTTTTACAACCCTGTGTCAGGGTTACGACCTAGTTTCTCGCAGCACTCATGTTGTGTGTGTTAATTTTTATCCATGAGTATAGGGACCTACAATGTAAAGTCGACTCCGAATGACAGATTTGAGAAGCTTTTTCATGGCAAGACTGCTGAGAGGTAGTCGCGGAAAGAAATAATTTTTTAATATATCTTTTTTCAAGATTTCAGAGCTGGTATTTGAACCCGGCGCTATCGTCTCAGTAAGCCGATACACTAACCACTAGACCACGGCGACTACAATGAATAATCCAACTGCAATCTACCCCAAGAAGCCCGCACTGTAAAGTTTAAATTGGGGGGATGAGTAATAGATCATAATGATGTTGAAGATGATGTTGTTGTTGTTCTCATTGATCCAGCCCCTCATATAATTCTTAGTTACTGCTCCTCAACTGCCTTTCTGGCATTGGAGAAAGCTATTGCTTTCCGCCAGCTTAGCCAGTTGAGTCTTTCCAGTGTAAGCCTATACACCACGACAAGATGATTATCCCACGAGAAGTATACATACAGATATAAGTACTTGTACGCACATGTATTTGTATGGGTCGAAAACGCCTTGTAACTTTTTCTATTCTTAAGTTTAAATATTAATTTTAATTAAAAATATTCAACAATTTAAATGGAAGTCTATTCCGTATTTGCTTAATTGAACTTTAGCAAAAAATTTATATATTTTTCGCAAATTTTAAAGTTGCAAATATTGAATTTTTTTCGTATTCTGTACCACTTACTAACAAATTATTAATGAAGTTATAAATATACAATTCTCTGTGGAGTTGTAGAGTAATTTTACCCACTAAAGAACAAAACAAATCTTTATCTTTTTTATCATTATTTTCTATAAAAAAAGAAACAAAAGTTGAGTTAAATAGGCGTTTTGTATTTTCCGTAAATCATTAATTAGCCGACGAAAAACACAATTATTTCTATCATGAACTGTAGTTACTCCATTAGTCATTCATACGTCACATTTACCATTGTTTCGTTGTTTAATGTGTAATGCCCGGGGAATTGAACACATAATTAATAGAAAGCGAATAAACAAATACATTTTAATACAGTAATTTGGTAAGAAATTAATTAGTTGTTAGAAGCAGAACTTTGAAACTTTGGAAATTATAGGCCTTTCTTCCTTTAAATGTATTATTAAGGAGAGGGATGATTTTAGTTCAGACACACATTTTGGGTCTTTAATAATAACTTAACCGAAAATGAAGAGTGTTAAGCGTTCATAAAGTTAAATCTTTTTTAATAAATTGTTATTTGGCCGTACAATATGAATACGATATTCGTAAAGTAAAGGTTAAAGCGGATATTTATAGCTTTGATTATAATTAATGTGTCAGTTGAATAAATTGAAATGCTAATGAAAGTTTTGGCTTTTAAATTGAAAAGCAAATAAATTATTTATTTCTATATCAAATGAGGCATAAGAAAGGTACGAATATGAAAAGTGATTTTTATTTGTGGATAATGATGTTAATGATAAAAATGTGTTTAAAGACGAAACAATTCGGACAGATCGTGGGTATAATTAGTACAAAAGTTTTGTTAAATTCACATCGAACTTATTTTAAGTAATTCATGGCAGTTATAACAGGACACTAGCACCTAGGTGCTCATAGCCGTTGGCTGAAAATATTTTACAGAGACCTCTACAGAAGTTCTAATGATGTGGAAGAAGAGAAAATGACGAAACATATTCACTGCCGTTGTATTGTACTTAAGGACTTAAAATAAAAAATATTTCGGTGCCCACATTTTGTAGATTGAACCTGTTTGGCTAGACTTCATAAAATTATCGGTTGACTGTAGACTAGCCGAGGATCCTTGACATATAGAAAGAAACATTATAGGACTCAAATATGCTTTGCCTAGCGGTGGCTGCAAACGCTTCTATTTTAGAAGCAATTTGGGTGTAATTTTGTTTTAGGAAGACTAATTTTTTCTACAAAAGAATATAAAAAAATTGTAAAATGTATGTATGGGGGTAATTCATAAAAAATTAGAATAGATTTGAAATTTATTTTATAGTGCATTTACACCAAACTCAAATCAACTAAATACTAGATTTCAATTGAAATCTAGTTGTTTTTTACTTGATTTCCCATATAAAACAAAATCTACTTCGTTACTTGATTTCGACAAAATCTTGTTGAAATCTAATATACTTTCCGATGCAACTCTGTATTTTTTCTAAGTTGTACTAAAAAATACAAAACTACAGTAAGTCGGGATTTATAATGTGGAAATTGAAAGGCAGGTATTTTTCAATTCTCTTTTGATCTTGCCTAAAATAGAACTTAGAAGACAAACAGAAGAAGTAAAACCAACAAAAAGTGGAAAAGCAAAAGGAAAAATGTCCTGTACAAACATTCGTATACTACATTCTTCGCATTTTCGTCACTATTTCTACAAATTTCGTCTGCCTGTCTGTCTTTAAATTTCTACATTGTAAATTCTGACTAAGAAACTGACAATTGAAAAATGCCTTATAAAACTAAAACGAAAATTAATTCATTGAATATAGAAAAATAAGAAAAAAAAATTGTTTTATTTATTTATTTTTTTATTGGCTGTCATTTTTATAAAAATAAAATCCTGCTAGTTGTCAAAAAATGTCGGTGTAAACACTATAGATTTTCAAAGAGATTTCAAATAAAATTTACTTGATTTGAGTTTGGTGTAAATGCACTATTATGAACAAAAAAAAATGCATGGAAATTATAACTTAAAATTCATTTATTTTGGTAAGTGTGAAAATTAAATTTTACTTAAATAGTAAAAGAAAAAGTTGAGCCAAAAGGGAATGAGCCCCGCTAAAGAAGAAGGTTTTTGAATGATCTGCAAATACAATATTGAATTTTATTTACACTAGAATAAATTTTATTGTTTTCTTTTTTGGCGTGTGAGGTAGTGTTGAAAATGCCTTCGCACTTACGACTGATCATCACCAGCTGCTTCGAGTGGTGAATTCACTAAAGCAGTCTGTCTTCTTTCCCCGGAGCATGAGCTCGGCGTAGTTCCGTATGAATATCCATAGGTTCTTGCATTCAAGCATTTTATTCACTATGTTGCCGGGATTGAAATCCCCGACTTGCTCCCACAGCGCGTCTCTTTTATCCTGCCATTTAAAACAGTGGAAAAAGGTATGTTCAGCATCGTCACCAAATATCCCGCACTAGATTCAGGAGGGGTTAACCTCCCCAAAATTCCTTCGGGTCCACCTCTTTATACAGGGGATGAGTTTTGCCGTCCATGTACCGGTTGCTCCACCTGTATTGTCATCACTGCATTGATTGGCCTACCAACTCCGCGGATCTAATGACGACATTTGCTCTTTTTGAGTCCCAAGACCTTTTTCGCTCGCTCGCCAGTAGATCCACTGGTACTTGACCGCTAATCACAACGCACTTGGCGCTTCGTTCCAGATCTCGCTGCAATAGAGCTGTATCGAGTTGTGGCTGCCATAATAAGCTCCCTCTTACTCTGAGAAGGGCTACCTATATTCTCCATTAATCTGCTCAGCATGCCCGTCACTTTTGCCGCTTTGGCCGCAGCATGTTGTATGGGAACCCAGTAGGCAAGTCTACAGTCAGTTGCACTCCCAAGTATTTCAACGACTTTCGAGTTACAAGGGATATATTGTCAACCTGCATGCTGATCTCGAGTGGTATGTGAGCCCTCGTCATCAGAATAACCTCGATCTTTTCTCCCGTAAGCGTCAGGCCATGGTTCTCAAGCCACATGCGGGTCCTTATCATTACCTGGTTGAGCTTACTCCTGGCGTCATATACGTCCCGTGCCGTTATGACCGCCACTATATCATCAGAATATCCTACGAGGTGTGTATCTTCAAGCATCTCAATTCTCAGAATATCATAACTCAGGTTCCAGAGGTCAGGGCTGCACTAGAAGTGACCTAAATAGCCATCCTGTCGTCCGGATTTTCGTAACGAAGCTCACGATCCTCCAGATATCTCCGGAGAATTCCCAGGGGGTATCTCCCCCGTAGTGCCACCATAATATCAGAACATCGCAAGCTATTGCTAAAACAATTATACGCTTGTTGTAGTAGCGCCCGCTTTGAGAGCGCTCGACACTTTTGACCACATTTTCCTATAACAAATATTATAGGTTTGCATAGTTTTGGGTATTCTACAGAGAACTAAATTATACAACAACTTAAAGTAATTAAGCGAAAATGAAGACCACACCTCTTTGATAGCTTTAGGATGTTCAAAAACAAAATATTAATTATCGAAAATCACTTTATATTATAATTTTTTTTTTTTTTTTTTTCAAAATATTCCATATGAAGTTCTACACACTTCTGCATGCGTTTGAACTAATTGTCGACGTACCTCTGCCACTCTGATTGAGGTAACTCCAAATCATGCATTCTGAAAGTACCATTTAAAATTGCCCATTCTGCGATATTGCATTTGTACGGTTGCGACATGTGTAGTTTTTCAAAAAAACAGGCGGCAATTTGGTTGGAAATTTTGTCGAATTTTTCTCATACAGTGGACTGTGACGTATTTCGAAGCATCGCGATCGTATTTTTTTAGAATTTCTTACGACTAAACTACACGAGCCTTTTTTGAGCTATTGACAAATTATATGCGATCCAACGCGAAAAAATTATTTTGACAGTCAAACTGATCCTTAATGGAGCTTCATCTCCAAAAATTGAATTAAGTTCATCAATGCACTGTTGCTGAGTTCAGCAGTTATGTATTTTTATTTATGAATACTCCTACTGGATAATTATTACTACAGTATAAATAATTGCAGCAACAAACATATTGTCCAATATTCGTAGTTATTATTGTTGTTTGTTTTTTTATTATCGGTCCGTTGTATTTTACAACTTCGATCGAATATGTTGCTTTCTTACATACATAAATGTGTATGCAAGTGAAGTAAACATAATGATTATGTTTTTGTACGTTAGTAAACATGATTGATCATGCACAATCATGTTTTCTCTTGTTTATGAACTGTAAATGTAAAAAGAAGTAACACTGTTTGTGTATGCTTCAATATGTATCATTTGTTACATTATTTTCTGTTTCTAAGGGCGATTATTATTTCTGTATGCCCAAATATCATTCGATATTTATTTTGTAATATGTACTCGTATGTACGTATGTATTTAATTTACAGCTTATCTTATACGCTAAAAATATCATGAATGATCATGATATAAAAGAGGAAGTCTTTTAAGAAAAAATATCATTATTAATTTAGGTTTTAAAGATGATACATTATACAAATATGTATTATTTTTAATTTAGATTTTAAAGTGTTAAGTAAGTGTTTCATAAAAGTGAACTCCTATACAAATAAACTTGTAATTTAAAATAAAAACTAAAAAATGTTTTGTTTTTTTAATTAAACAAAAATAAAACTTTAACCCACGCCGAAAGTTGTAAAAAATAATCGAACGAAAATGTTCACGATTTAATTCCATGTATATCAAAACATTCTGAGTACATATATTAACAAAAATGTCCAAATTTACGATAGAAATGTCAGTTGCCGGATTCCAACCCTAGAGTTGCCTAATCCTGAAACATAAAAGGCAATCTCTGTATCATCCCCAGTCATGTGCAAGAAACAAAACTTTAAGCATGTGACTTTAAGGGCATTGTTAACAAGCTGGTTCCTTTTTTAATTTTTTAACGATTTAAGTGCCTTGCTTTTGAAATTACACGTGGAATTCGTGGGAATTCGATGCCGATCTAAACATAAGGCGCTTATATGCAGCTGAAAGCAAACTTTGGTGTTAAGTTATCTCACTTTGTATAAAACTAGACACAACCTGTTGATTTTTATTTCAGTAAAGGTTTTTACTCGTCTCAACTCGTGGGTGGTTTGTTTGCTAAATACAAAACAAAGTCGATGCATCGTATATCGGTACACTTACAGTAATTAATTTCCACAATTTTCAACAAACAAATTCTTTTTATACGTGCCAGCAACGTTAGAGAAATGCTATCATTTCCTAAGATTATTGTTTATCTTTTTCTTCTCATACCATTTGTTCACAAAACATTTAAACATTTTTTATGCTATGAATGCAATGGAGAAAATCTTTAATAATCTAAACACTGATTACTCATATTTAAGGATTATATTGAAACGAAAAAAAAAAATTTGTTTTGTTCATTATCATTTTAATCAATGCAGAGAACTATTCAATAGATTTTTCTCATTATTTTTATCCTATTTGATATGCTAATGTGTAAGAAAAGATTATTTTGTTATTGGTAGAGAGCAAATTGTGCTGTATTTTCATTAATTTCATGTGCAGAAGTGTTTGTATTACGTTTTTACTTTACTATTTCTTTGTAATGCAAGAATTCGATAAATTTGTTGTGTATGCGATTATATGAATCACAAATAAACTTTAAGCCTTGAATCTCATGAATTGATAATAAATATTTAACACAAGCAAATAAGTATAAAACATTTTTTTCAAGCGTCTGTAAAAATTCCTTAATAAGAACATGCTTTAAAACAAATGTGTTTTGACTCCAATACCTATAGAATCCACTGTATTGAATGGTTTCAAAAATAAATGCAATTGCAATGGATATGTCGTATGTCTGTCTGATGTGTTTTGGTTAAAGAAAAAATGAATGTTTTTTAAAGACTGTCTGTTTCCAGATATTCGTTTCGATAATATGATTTTCAATATACGTACATACAATATTTACATATGTATGCAGGAATATGTAAAAGTATTTTGTGTCCATATATATTTCGAACTGAGAGTGTGTGCAAAAGTTTCTGACATAAAATTGAAAATTTTAATTAAACTTAAATACTCATTGTGGAATTCCTTCTTCATCGTCATAGTCATAGTCATTCGTATTGTTATTTACACAAGTACAGTGAAAAGGTAAATATTTATTATGTACGTCCATTCATACTTTATTTGTGTCTTCTTCTTTTTTTTATACAGTTGTTTTCTTATTATGGTGGAAACTGGTTAAGATATACTTACGTTGCGTACATAAATTTATCGCTAATAATTTTGTAATTTTATCATTAAAACAATATTATTGGTTTTAAAATTGGCCAACACTTGCACATGCTGTACAACATACTTACATATGATAATTTTTCGCGTAAATTATTAAGTAAAATTTAATAAGAATTAAAACGTTAGTAACAAAGGAGTGCTTCTCGGAATTTACCTTTTCAATATTTTCAATTTGTTTTATAGGTATGTATGTGCATACATACGTCTGTTTTGTGTGATTTATTGTCATAATTACATTGACAGATTAGCGCTTGTATATTAAGGATAGTTTTCTTTTTTTAGCCTACTTTGAGATTTCTAAATACTCAGCAGCTTCACTCAATTTCTGTTTACATTGTTTTAGTTTAAAACATTTTTTATTAGATGCTGAAGATTCGGGTTCGAGCCCCAGGAAAAGTGATCAATTTTTTTAAATTAATTTTTGTTCGCTTTAATTAGATCAAAGTTAAGTTATTGTTTAAGACATAGAAAAATAACACTGTGTTAATCGCAAATTTTAACAAGCTGGGCACCCTGCTGGTAAAGCTAATTCGAGTAGACTGAATTCAATGGCATTAGCCGTTTTTAGAAGTTAGCGCTGAAATAAAAACTTTATTTTCATACTTTTTTGACCATTTTTCATTTTTAAATTTTTAAATTTTGATTAAATATGTAAAAATAAAATAGAAAATTTTAGCGAAATTTTTTTTGCGATTTTTTATACGCGAATTTTTTTCGAGATATTTTTTTCGCAAATTTTTTTTTTTTTTTTGCTTCGAGTTTGAAATTAATTCGAATATGTGTTAGCAATATTCGCTCACATTGATTTTAATTAAATAAAATTTAAATATGGAACATGACAAGAGTAGCATAGCAGTTTGTATTGATTTTTCACGACAAAATAGATTATTGACAAAAAAAATTAGAAAAAAAAGTGTGTTTATTCAACAGGGTTGAATAGATTTAAATTTAAAAATTATCCAAAAAGTATAAAAATATATATAATATATAATATGTAATATACGAACCACGAGGTAGCAAAGCTGTTCGTATATACCTTAAAACACTGTAACTTTAATTATACTTTTTTAGAGCAAACACGTTTTATGTCAATCCAATTTCATTTCTTTTATTATAATGCTTCTTCTTTAAAATCTAATGTATCTTACATGAATAACTTATAATCTAAAAATGTGTTGCCAGATTTATGTAAATATACCACAATATCCCCCTTTTAAAAATCAGATTATACAATACAACTTTCAATTCAACTTATTTAAATGTTATATACGTACATACATCTTCATTTTCTTTTTCTTAGATTATATTTTTTAGGAGATATTGCTTGTATATTACTCTTATTTGGTATATTTGGCATATTAATAGTATTTGATTCGTTAACAATTTCATCTAAACCTGTTAATTTTTCCAAAGGATCAGAGATAGTATTTGGAACTCGTTCAAACTTCTCAATATTCTTACAATTTTCAATTTTATCGCAATTATCAAATATTTTACGTGCAACAATCTGATTTATGTGTCTTTTCCATAATTTATTTTCACCGGTTTTTACTAAATAAATTTGCTTGCCTACTCTCTTAAATACAATGCCTTTTTTCCACAAGACTTTTCCCGGGATTGAAAAATCCTTTACTAAAACTGCTTCATTTTTCTCAAAAATACGCTTTCCAGAGCCTCTAAAATACTTTCTCTGATCACTTTGCTTTTTTCTCACAAAAAATTTAATATCGTTCTTAGTTTTAGTTATAGTAGTTCTTCTCTCGTTTAGAAGATTTAATCGTGTTCTTAATTTTCTTTTATTGAACATTATAAAAGATGGTGCTACGCCTGTACTCATATGTACAGCATTGCGATAATCGAATAAAAATCTACTTAAAAGCTTGTTGAATTCTGACGCTGGCGCATTATGCAAATTACGTTTTAAAGCCGTTTTAATTGTTTTAACCGAATTCTCTGCTTGTCCGTTCGTGGCTGGGTGTCCTACTGGAGAGGTCTTATGTTCAATACCATTTTGTTGCATAAAATGTTTAAACTCTTTTGAAACAAATGCGGTACCATTGTCCGAAACAACAACCCTCGGTAAACCAAACCGCGAAAAAATGTCCCGTAATACGGCTATCACAGCACTACTGGTCGTATTTTTTCCCATATCTATGCACTCTATCCATTTACTTGTGCTATCAACTATTACCAAACACCAACGATTCCTAAATGGTCCAAAAAAATCCACATGAATTCGTGACCATACCTCCTCACTTCGTTTCCATGGTAATAGTTCATGTTTTGGTGGACTTTGGCTAGTTAACAAACACGGTTCACAACCCTTAACGATCTCCTCTAAATGTCTACCCTGACTTGGCCACCAACAACATTCCCGTGCCATAGACTTCATCTTCACAACGCCCATGTGTGTTTCGTGCAAAAACTGAACTACTCTTAACTGCAAATTACCCGGTATCACTACCCTGTAACCCAAAAATATGCAACCTAAATCTTCCGTAAGTTCAAATCTTCTATCAAAATAAGGTAATAAGTCTTTGTCAGTACATTTTCCAATCCAACCCTCATGTATAAATTTTCTCACTTTCTGTAATATTTTATCCTTAGCCGTCTCTTTCCTAATTTCATCCAAATTTAACATATTACTTTCAGAATTTACTTCCCGCAAATAATTTACAAATATTCCGCACGGCAGTTCTATCTGTTCTTTCTCCTGTTTCTGAGGATTTCTTGAAAAATAATCAGCTACGTTTTCGCCGGATTTCACGTGTTCTATTTCAAACTGATAACCGGATAAAACTAAAGCTATGCGTTGAAGTCTGTTAGATGCCATTACTGGCAGACCCTTTTTTGGACCAAAAATGTATTTCAATGGTTTAATATCAGTAATCAGTGTAAAAGGTCGGCCAAACAAATATTGGTGGAATTTCTTGACTCCATACAAAATAGCAACAGCTTCGCGATCTAATTGCGAATACCTTTTTTCGACATCTGATTGTGTTCGAGATGCGAATTCTACTGGTCTTTCCTCACCAATATCGTTAACCTGGGACAAAACCGCGCCGACTCCCACAGGGCTAGCGTCCACTGTTAACTTTGTTTTAAATTCTGGGTTATAATGTGCCAAACAATCCTTTGATATTAATAATTTCTTTAATTTATTTACTACTACAGTACATTCATCGGTCCATTCGAATCTAATATCCTTGCATAACAATTTATGCAAAGGATTTAATAATGTTGAGGCATTTGGGATAAACCGCCTATAAAAGTTTACTACACCCAAAAATGCCTGTAGGTCCTTAACATTTGTAGGTATTGGCATGCCCTCGATTTCCTTTACTTTATCCGGGTCCATGTGAATACCGTTTCCGTCAATAACGTGACCCAAGTATTTAATTTTCTTACAAAAAAAATCGCATTTTCCTTTGGACAACTTAAAACCTGCCCTACATAAAATTGTCAGTACTTTCCTAAGACGCTCCTTATGCAATGCCCTATTCGGAGCTGTTATAAGGATATCGTCCAAGAAAACAACCACCCCTTCAATACCCACGAGCAAAGATTCCATAATTTTCTGAAATATTGCAGGTGCAGATGCCAGTCCATAGATCAATCGTGTATATTGAAAAAGCCCTTTTGTCGTTGAAATCGTTGTATATTTTCGGGAACTTTCATCTAAACTTATCTGCTGGTATGCGGTACTCAAGTCCAATTTCGTAAACTCAACTCCCCCGTGAAGTTTTGTAAAAATCTCCTCAATCCTCGGTAAGGGATACTTGTCGACGTGCAATTGGGGATTCAAAGTGACCTTGAAATCACCACAAATCCGCACTCCACCGTCCTTCTTAATTACCGGCACTATCGGAGTCCCCCACTCACAAAAATCGACAGGTTCCAATACCCCAAGTCCTACCAAATTATCAATTTCCCTTTCAACTTTTTCCCTCAATGCTAGCGGTAACGGTCGAGGTCTAAAAAATCGTGGCCTAGCATCGTCCTTCAAATTCAATGTTGCCTCTGCACCCTCAAATAACCCTAATGAACAATCAAACATACTCCCAAATTCTCTTAAAACACTAGTTTCGGCTTCCACGCACGTTTGACTTGCATATTTTAAATCAGCTAATAAAATTCCAAAAGTGTTTAAAAACTTTCTGCCCAAAAGTGGTGGACCTCCATTTTCGATTACCATAAAAGAAATCATTTTGCTCTTATTTTTAAATTGAACTTTAACCGTAAATTCACCCAGAGAATTAATATAAGCGCCATTGTAAGTTCTCAACAAGACCGAATTTTTTCGCAATTTATATTTTTCAAAAAAAGTTTTATATAAATTTTCTGACATTACATTGTTTTCGGACCCTGTATCTAACTGCATATCGTATAACTGATTATCAATAAATAACTTAACTAAAATTGGTTCATCTCTAGAACTATTTATAGCAAATAATTCTAAATCTTTACTTTCTACAAAGTTTAAATTTTTTCCTTTACACATTTTTTTCAAGTGTCCTTTTTGTTTACAATTATTACATTTGTAATACTTAAACTTACAGTCAATACTTTTATGGTTGGTATACCCGCAAACGCTACATAGTTGCTGTTGTTGTTGCTTTTCTTGTTGTTTCATCTGTCTTTGCTGTGTTCTCTGCCGCTGCTGTTGTCGTTGCTGCTCATTTCTCTGCCACTGCTTGCCTTTTATAAAATTTAAATCTTGTTCGGTCTTAACCTCAATATTAGCATGCTGTTGCAAAATATATTCAGTTGTATTGGCGATTTCCATCGCACGATCAAGAGATATATTGACAGGTTCTAAGAATATTTTATCTCTAGCTGGACCCTTTTCCAGTCCCATTACAAATTTATCGCGCAGTGCCATATTTAAATGTTCCGCGAAGTCGCAATTTACTGCCAGTGAACGTACTCTTGCTGCCCATTCATTTATGGATTCATGTGACGATTTAACTGCATTGTAAAATGCGCAACGTTCTGCAAAGCTGGAGGTCGTGGCTTTAAAATGTTTCGCCATTGCCTCCATGCACATTTTAACGCTTGTAGTTGTGGCTTCAATATCGTTTGGGCTTAACAAATTTTCTAGCAATTTGTAAGCGTTTTCGGACAATGACGTGAGCATGATAGCCTTCTTCCTGATATCATCAATCAGGCCATTAGCTATAAAAAATTGCTTGAGTTGTTTTTCAAATACACTCCACGTATTGTCTTCCATATTAAAATAAGGGACTCTAATGGAAACGCCCGTGAACTGCGTTCCACTTGTACTACATTCAGGCGCTACAGGTTTCATATTTTAGTACAATTATTTTGATTTAAACAAATATTTTCTATGTTCTTAAATCTCCCTTTTTTTACACTCGTCGCCACTGTAATATACGAACCACGAGGTAGCAAAGCTGTTCGTATATACCTTAAAACACTGTAACTTTCATTATACTTTTTTAGAGCAAACACGTTTTATGTCAATCCAATTTCATTTCTTTTATTATAATGCTTCTTCTTTAAAATCTAATGTATCTTACATGAATAACTTATAATCTAAAAATGTGTTGCCAGATTTATGTAAATATACCACAGATTAAATATGTAAAAATAAAATAGAAAATTTTAGCGAAATTTTTTTTGCGATTTTTTATACGCGAATTTTTTTCGAGATATTTTTTTTCGCAAATTTTTTTTTTTTTTTTGCTTCGAGTTTGAAATTAATTCGAATATGTGTTAGCAATATTCGCTCACATTGATTTTAATTAAATAAAATTTAAATATGGAACATGACAAGAGTAGCATAGCAGTTTGTATTGATTTTTCACGACAAAATAGATTATTGACAAAAAAAATTAGAAAAAAAGTGTGTTTATTCAACAGGGTTGAATAGATTTAAATTTAAAAATTATCCAAAAAGTATAAAAATAATTTTTTTTTTACTTTAGCGTACAAATTTTCAATTATGAATATTGCGAATACGAGCGTTAAATTCAAAAAACGGCTAATGCCATTGAATTCAATGTACTCAAATTAGCTTTACCAGTAGAGTGCCCAGCCCTTTAAAAAAGTGTCAAATTTGAGCACAGCATTATTAATTTTAACAAAATTTTTACCTAAAAAATAGTCATAAAACCGTTAATTGATATAATGTACTTATATATTTCGAAATGTTTTTTTTTAATTTTTTTGATTCACACAGAAATAAAAATATTTCCGCCTATTTTTTTTTTTTTTTTTTTTTTTTGATTGATATGAATAAGTCTTTAATTGCATCAATTAATAATTTAATTGACTTTGTTTTGTCGCAAAACTCGAAATTAGCAAAATTAGTGAATAATAAAATTCATAGTACAGTATTTTTTTATTTTTTTAAGACCAGTACCCAAGAGTGAACCCCTACGCAAGCAGTTGATTTTTCATAGAAATATTCATATATGGGAGTATACATGTATATTATGCCACTTTTTGTTGATGCGACAAGTTGCTGTCAATTTTACCACTCAAGTGAAGAATGTGAGTGGTGAGAGTTATCAGTGGGTTATCTGTTTTCTTCCCGTAAGGCGTAGTTGTACTCCTGATAATTAGTTTCTGGTGGAATGGACTGGAAATATCATGGAGAGGTTTCTTGAAGCAGGATTTCTTGTGGGAGTAGAGGGAGGGCGGGGTTACCTCTTATTTTTTAAATTATGATTTAGAAAAACCAAAAACTTTTATATTTATAGTTAAAATTTATTTTCTATTTAATCTGCATAAAAAACAAATTTAGAAAATTATTAATCTGCTTACATTGATCACTCATATCGTATTCTTTAATATTTTTATGCTGCCTTTTGAAAAAAATCTCATTACACTGCATTGCAATTCTTCTTCCTTTAAACAAAATATAAAATAAAAAGAAAAACAATTTTTTGTTTTAATATTTTCACAAATTTTTTTTGTTTTAATAAAATTTCCATTAATATTTATTTCAAGCAAAACTTTAATACTTTTCTCTCCTTCACTTGACACAATGCGGGTTTTCCCTACAAACAAAGTTGCACAAAAAAGTAATACCAGCGTTCATAACATGCTTATAATGACGTGCAACAACATGTGTAGCAAGTTTAACAAATAAACCCACAAACAAAAGAGTAAAAAACAAAATATTTTTAACGTTATTTTAAGCGATAATTAGTAATTTGCATAAGAAATTGTAAACAGGCGATAAGTTAAAAACTTGCTCCTGTCAGACATACTACATAATGTAAATGTTCTGCCATAGAATAAAAAGTAACAAGAATGGCTGAGACGAACACAAAAATAAAAAAAAACTGTCAATATAATAACAGATGTTGGTGATAATGCTGTTAACGACAATGTTGTTGAACTTTTCTAGCAAATGAGTTTGTAATGAGGATTTAAAATATTTTTCAATAATTTTATGTTCTTAAAAACCAACAAACAAGCAAAAACGCTAAAAGAGTTTTCTGTAAAATCTTAACATTGATATATTGTACAACATAATCCATTAAAGAAACGTGTCAACATAATATGATTAATTATCAATCTTAAATTGAATTTAAATATGAGATTAATTTACATATATTGCTACGCTATTAAAAGCTGGCGGTCCTTTCAAGTGAACCTGGTAAGCATGCACATATAAAAGATATATTAAAGATAGACATTTACTGTGGTCCCCATCATTCCATAATACGAAGTAGAGGGCAGAGAGCTGTACAATTTTACTACTGTACAGTGTTATTTATAATATTTTATAAAACACCATGGTGTTGATTTGGATTTTGGACGTCTTGTTTCATGTTCGTCTTCAAAGCTTCTACGACAACCTTTACATACATACATACATACATACATAACTGGCCTTTACAACCCTGTGTCAGGATTTCGGCCTAGCTTCTCGCAGCACTCATGTTGTGTGTGTCAATTTTTATCCATGAGTACAGGGACCTACAGTTTAATGTCGACTCCGAACGACAGATTTGAGAAGCTTGTTTATTGCAATTAATTACTCTCAGAGCTTTTGCCAGAAGACTGCTGAGAGGTAGTCGCCTAAAGAAATATTTTTTTTATATATCTTTTTTTTTTAAGATGTCGGAGCTGGGCGTCGATCCTAGGGCACATGTCGTAGTAAGCCAACACACTAAACACTAGACCACGGCGACTACTACTACCTTTAGATGCTTTAAAATAATTTTCTACTATTGCATATGAAGGACCTTTTACACGCAACATATCCACCATATTACTATCAACTTCCTGTCCTGATAAAGCTTTCTTATGTAAGTAGCTAATCACAATACGAATTTATTATTTTTCCACATAAAAAAAAAATCACTTCAGCGTATTTTTTAAACATTTGTAAGTATACAAGCTCCAAGTCAAGCCGAAACATAATAAAAAACAAATAAAAAACATTTGAACTGAGTAAAATGGGTTAGCAAAAATCGGGTTAGTGCCACTTTATATTGTGCAATTTTTGTCGCTGCAATTCTTAGTTTTTGGTTAAATAGGGGGTGTAAAATTAGTAGGGGAAGAGATGCACCAAAAATAGTACACATATCCATGTACTCCTGCAATTCGTTTTTTCCACAATTCGTAAATTTAAATGTGAAGTTAGCTGCAGGTATATTTTGACACTTGTTTTGTTTTCATATACGTACATATGTACTCGTGCTCAAACATCTTTTTCAACAAAATTCAAATAAAACATTACCGGAGGAATATACTTAAAAAGGAAAATGTTAAAAATTATATAAACACGTATACATCGAATAAAAAATATCTACGACAAAAATCGCTCAGTGCAAACGCAAATGCAAGTTTAAAAAAGAAAGAAAAAAATCGCAGCGACAGAAATTGCACAATATAAACCGGCACTTACTTGAGGTTATTAAATTTTTACTCGTTTTTTTTTTAGTATGAAACTAACAAGTATTGTACCATTTTACAATCCTGACTACAATCCTTCCAAGGCACTTTAGCACATTTTTTTTAAAGGAGGGACTTTCAAAGTCGATAAATTTTTAAAATTTTAAATTCAGAGCTTAACAGAGTATTAATTCTAAAAAAAATTGGGACAATCGCGTCATTATTTTTTACTGTGATTCTAGAAAAGTTATGTAGGGTTACGGTTCCAAAGTTGAAATGAACAACAATAATAAAAATTATCAACAATAACCGAAAAATGGTTACAGTTTGTCCAAATTTCTAGGTTTTACTTAAATGCTCATAACTTTCAAACTGTATGGAATGGATTTTTTTCTGACTGACCTGTCACCCCGTTTCGGCTTGACGTTCTAGTGATGTAAAAGTATTGAGTATTTGACTACTGAGTACTCGATACCATGAATTTTTACCAGTACTCAATATCCAAAAGTAACTATTCAATATTTATATGGTTATATTCTGTAGTATGTTATTGCAAGTTTTCCTTAAAAATCCTCAGAAATAATACAAATCTGTCTAAAAAAAAAAAAAACTACCAAATTAACAAAAAGCATGGGAATGAAGAATTAATAGCAATTTATTAATTTACATTTTAAAAATTGTGTTAAAAAGATTTAAATAAAATGGCGTTCAGAAAAAGAAGCCAAATGTCGAAGAATTGTATAGAAGCAAGAAAATATGTAGCATAATGTAAACTTTGCCAACCGATGATTACACATACAGGTATGTGCTGTGAGCTTGTATTACTCTTGTTTTAAAATATTACGTTTACAGGAAAATACAGTTCTAATTTAGAAAAGCATTTGGACTCGAAACACTTTTTAGTTGATTTGAAGAAAGCAATTGAAAGTAATGCCGTAAAAGTAGAATTAGATTTATAGAACGTAGGCTTTAGTTTAGAATTTTTTTTTTACTTTTATCTGTCGTGGAAGACGAAGGATTGGAACAACTTGTAAAAACATTGAACACATCGTATACGTTACCAACAAGGTATATTTGAACTCAAAAACTTATACATTCCGAATTTGAGGATAATTTTAGAGATTTAAAAAATTTCCCACTAGTGTAAAACATGTTTGTGTAATAAGAGGCGCATGCAAATGCGTCATATATGTATATCTGTATCGGCACATTTTGTTGACACTGATTAGAACCTTAAATCTCATTTTTTTACTTGCTTAGAAAAGCGTCGCAAGAATTTCAGCAGCTATAAAACCTGCAGGTTGATGCAGCTTATTATTTCTTTTACTTTCAAATAAAAAAAAAAGACATTAAAGTATTGAGTACTATTGAGTAGTCAATTGTAAAACAACCGAGTAGTGTTGAGCAATAAAAAGTAACTATTAAGTTCTGGCACACTTGTATACACAAACTTTTTGCTGTTTATACCGCCATCACTATGCCAACCTAAGAACATTTGTACTGCCCTCGTAATTAGGAACTTGTTTTCTCATCTGTTGTCATGCATGCATTTCAAATTCAATTATAACGTAATTTGGAATATTATGTTTATGGTTTTTATGCAACAGAATTTCTATTAATTAATACGAAAAAAGTGATTGTTTTTTTTTATATGGTTTTTGCTAATTTAATTTCATGTCTATTTTTTTTTTAATTTATATTTTATTGATTTTATATCATAAATAAAGTCAAGAGTAAATAAAAAAATAAAAAAAGTTTTTAATTTAATTAGATTTCCGCTAACAAATAAATAATTTATTTATTGAAATCAATTTCTGAGCTGTAATAGAAGGTTAAGCAGTTTTATGCACAGTTTAACACTGAATATTATTGCATTTGATTTAATTTTATTCAAGGAATTGCAAGTGTGGAAAATTTCAGGAATTTCATGCTGAGTTACAATAAAACGTACAATTAAAAAGTTTATGACATTTTCTTTTTAAATAAAAATTATCAAGAATTTCTCATAAGAAATGAAATGTTGTTAAAATGTAAGTACAGTATTCCCTCGATTTACGATGGCTCGCTAAATGTAATTTGAAAGTTACGAATATCATTATTAAGTTATAAAAATCGTTATGCAAATACGAAATTTCGAAGTTGTGAACATTTTTAATAAATAATGATTTTTCTTATTATTTTTTGATAACTAATACCGTAGACAGACTACAACGGTAATTTGCATTAAGAACTTACTAATGCAAATTAAAATTTTACGATGACAGGCGACAGTTTCTGCATTAATAGCAGAGACAGACGACAGCATTAGTTTGTTTCTGAACTAGTTTTTTTTGCTTTTGTAACTTTGCTTATTTTATATCCATTTTAATTACCAATAATAAATAATTAGCCAAAAACTGAGTGATTTTATGCGATGTTGCCATATTAAAAAAACTTAATGCAGTATAAATTCAGTTTGGTGTGCATTTACATTGGAACTAATGCGCAAGTTAATTTGAATTAACTCAACTAATGCACATTAACGCCTTCGTGTGTCTACAGTATGTAGTGTATCTATCAATAATACAATATATCAACATACAAAATTATTTAAACATTTCACTCTTTCAAATAAATCGTTAGATTAAGTCAGGTCAGTATCTAAAGAATTGTGATACGTTTTGGCTATTCATTTTATTCTTTTTGATGTAACCTAATATTTTAAAATAAACAAACTCACTATTTTATTTTTTTGTATATGTGAATTAAAATTTTGTTAACGTTGCATTTATATTTTTTTTATTACCGAAAGCGTGTGAACTAATTTAACCAGATATTTTTTTGTATTCATATTTCTACTGACAAGCTAAATTGAGTTAAGTTAGAGAAGTCTCGCAAAAACACAAAAAGCGAACTTCTCATAAGTAGTAGATAAGGAAAAGAAATCAAAAATAAAGATTCATTCATTTTTCTAATTTTGACAAGTACACTTCAGTCTTTTATTTTACAAGTATTAGAGTTCTTTATATAAAAAATTTGGCTGTTTTTGTTGTACCACTTAACAAAGTGCTACTACCTTGTAGTAATTTTACCATAGTGCTAGTTGTGCATTGTACAATTATAATTAATGTTAATGCAATATTTTCTTTATTAGTGAATTTCTAATGGATGTTATTTTTATAATAAATAAATTTTGTCTTCGCATAATGAACATTTTGGGTACACACCTATGTATTTTTAACATAAACTTATACTAATATTGATCCCGTTTTATGGATATTTTTAATCACTGCAACGTATTTATTTTTTTTTTTTTATTTCATAAATTTGTCACTTTATAAAACCTCAAAAAACCATCCTAGACCCATGAATGCTTTTGCAAAAATGTTCGGTGAAAAAAAAGTCCACTCAGTATCGTATATAAAAGAACTACAATGACTGTCGTATGGAAATGTACGACGTGGCACTCAATGTGATAGAGCTCGCTAAACGAATATTCAATATATGTTTACTTTAACAGAACGTATCCGATACGTAAATCGGGGGATTAATGTACTACTTATTTACTTATTTTCATCTATTAAAGAAAAAATAATAAAAAAAGTTCAGTTTTATAAAAAAGAAATAAACATGATTTCTGGCAATTCTTGTATTAGCAGATTTTAGCATTGTGTCACTTTATTAACAAGTAAAGTTTATTTAAGAAAAATTTATGCTGACAAACTTTCTATTTAAATGTTTAAAATAACATACAGCTGCAAATACAAAAACTATTATTGTACAGAATTTGCTCTTCATCTTCTTGTATAAGTAGTTTCATATACAGAAATCTGATTGACGTAGTTTTACTTCTACTACTTTATATCCATGTACAAGTACTTTATGTGTTGTTTTAAGTTGCAGGCAGGTTTATAAAATATTGTCAGAGACGTTGAAAATTTTGAAAAGAGAGATGATAACTATCTAAAAAAGTAGTGGAGTAAAGTATTTGGAAGCAGCGGAATTTAACGAAGCCGTACAATCTGCCAAGGCGATTAGTGAAGTGGTTGACCAATTAAGGTGGCCAGAACCAATTGAGATTGAATGTTTACCGGTAGAAGATGCATGAACAAACTGAATTGATAGGCATTTCAAAAATTGCTATATATTTCATACATACATGCATACATAATTGGCCATTACAACCCTGTGTCAGGAGTACGTTCTAGCTACTCACAGCACTCATGTTTTTTATGTTCATTTTTATCCATGACTACCGGGAGCTACAGTTCATAGTCGACTCCGAATGACAGATTTGAGAAGCGTTTTCATGGCAATCAGTTACTCCAAGAGATTTTACCAGAAGACGGCTGAGAGGTAAGGAAATTTCATATTAACCAAAAGTTTTAGGCTGAGATAGCTGTACCCAATATGATACAACAAACAATGTAGTGGCTGATGATGTTCTCTTTCCATGGAAGAGATAAGGCTTCACCTTTTGACATATGATACAAAGGCTCAACATAAACAGTCGAACTGAATCGAAAAAGTCTTGACCAAAAAATCTAAAACAGTTTCATTTGTTGGCACACGAACAAGGCATCTGTTTCTTGGGAAGTGCGAGACACAATTTTTATTGATTATCTTTAAAACAGAAAATAATCAACTGATGAAGTTAAGCAAAATGAACAACATTTAAAAAATAATTGAAAAGGCAGCTTATAATGTCAATCTGTGTTGAATTTTCTCTTGAGTAGTGTCAGGCAAGTCATTATGAGCAGCATTTTAATACAAACTTTGTGGCTATAGTTACTGGATGTAGGCCGATTAAAACCATACTCGACAGATGCAACGATCACTATCTCAGATGGCTAGTAGGAAAGAGTAGAAGATAGTTGAATACTACCTTTTTTTTTATTGATACCAATACTCAGGGGTAAACCCCTACTGATGCTTAGTATAGCATTGGAATTTTTTTTTGGAAAGGACAGTAAATTATTTTTCCTATAATATATTATTTTTAAGGGCTTTAGAAATGAGACAAATCGCTGTGAATTGATCATTGTAATGCCAGTGTTATACCTTCACCTCTGAATATTTAACAGCAATTGTCTCATCATTGCATGTTATTTATGTGGTGAATGTCGTCGCTAAATAGGTTTTTTTTCTGATCATGTCAGAAATGTCAGGGAGCGGTTTCTTTGTTGCTGGATTTCTTGGAGGAAGGGGGGAGCCTTTTATATTTTATATTATAATTGTGAAAAAACCTCAAACTAACTTTTTTTAATTTTTCACCTTTGCTGGGATTTGAACCTGGGCCGTATGAGTTTTTGTGTGAGTGCTCTGACCACTATGCCACGCACCCCCTTTACAATTATTCTGTTCTTCTATGATGATGCTTTCAGTTTAGAGTTTATGCATATTATACTGTGAAGATATCGTGTATTGATTCGGGGTATAACTTTAGACATTTTAATCTGAAAAACTAAATATCAGAGACATTTTGACCGTGGTCACTAGTGCTGCGGTATTTTATTAATTAACGCTCGCGTATGAAGAGTCGTGTTAACCAACAATTCAACCATGAAGAAAAACTCAACTTTGACTTAATTGTAAAACTAATAATTATTTATTTTCGATACTCCGCTACCCGTTTATTAAACAGAAATTACATTGCAAATGTCTGAAAATTTTTTCCCTTGAATAGAATTGAATACCACCCTGAAGATGAAAAGAAATTACCCAACAAATTAAAATTGTAATAATAAGTTTTCTAAATTTGTTAGTATTTTGAACTTTAAAAGCAAAGCAGCGGGCTACCCAATGGTTAAGTGGGTAGTTGCTAGACTGCTAGTGTGAGGATTGTGGATTCGACACTAGACCAAGTTTATGGTCTTAATCATTCTTCAATATAATTTAATATTCTATTGTAATTCAGTACATAAATAAATAAAACAAAGCCTTAATGTATCATCTGTAAAATATTCTTTAAAGTTTTTAAGACCAGTATTAAAAGACTTAAAAAATATTTACCAAAAATATTGCATCAATCGGAGTTCCTGTAACCTAAAACTGAGCAAAACCCGAATTCCAGCCTCCAGGGTAATTTAACCACTACCTACTTAATTCATAGATACATTTTAGTTAGCACATAATTGTCTAATTTGATCCAGAAAAGTAAAATTAAAACAAACAAAATCAACAAAAAAAAAAGTTATAGAAACTGCAAGTTTAGAAAGGAAAACAAAAATGCATGTTTTCCCAGTAAATTACGTAAATTTGTCTATATTTAGGAGAAAATATAAAAGGAAATAAGAAATTTTCCCACTCTCATGTGTACATATTTAATTTTTTCAGAACACCATTTCACCAAGATGCAAAAAAAAAAAATTTAAAATTTTGTGTGCAGGATGCCGTAATCTTTAGTTTTGTCATTCCTAACTAAATACGACTATTGTTTATTTTTTATCTATATTCATATCACAAGATAATTCCTGATGAAACTGTCCAGAAAGAGTAGCAAAATATCGATATGTCGTATATCAAATATTTTTATTTTGAAAAACTTTCAGATTGAAAAATTATTTAAATTCATTTCTTTTTTTAATGCATAAGTGTATACGCATATGAAATATGCAAAATTTTGCTGGGTATACATACCTACATATTTACACATTTTTTAATGTTCTTTTAGGAATGAGTTTCATTTAACAAATGAAAGATACAAATTTGTGTTCATTTGTTAACTTTTCATCGGTTTTGCTTTTTGACAAAGAGAGTAAAAGAGAGAGTTGAAGTAGTTGTTATAAGAGAACTTCAAAAGGTGTAAGAAAAGTATTTGTGACATGATAATGTAAAAATTTCGTAAATGTCAGAATAATATACAAATTGTTGTACATGCCAATGCACATGTTCCAATTTGTAGACAAGTGTACTCGTAATACGAGAATATGTTCTTTAAAACATTTTTAAGAAAATAAATGCAATTGTTGTAAAAGTTAAGTTTTTGACAAAAAACATGCAAACAAAATATTAGAAATTATTGAATTTAAAGTTGCTCAAGTATTAATATGTTGCATTTGAAAATAAAAACTATTTTGAGAAACAAATAATTTAAGCTAAAAGTTAAAAATAAATCTAAAAAAACGAGAGTAAACTAAGCATTCTTTAACTTTATGCAATTGAATATACTTACATGCATATGTATAACATACTGGTTCTTAAATTTTCATGGCTTAAGAGATTATAAAGCGTTGGAGTTTGTGGAGCAGCAATATAAATGGGTATTCGTCGTTAAACTTTAAGTTTTGTAACTCATGGTCACCATATCAATTGGTATACTTTTCTCCTAATAAGCTAAAAAAGAAAGTTACAAATGTCAGAAAACTAAAATATAAAACGGTAAATAAATTTCAAATTTTTGATTTTTTTTTTAAGATTTATTTTCAATTGTAATGGACGTTATGCAAAATTATCACACACAAATCACTTTTTATCTATATAAAGCATCTGCCGTTTTGAGTCGACTTTGAACTCCAGGTTCTTTTAAATTAATTTAAACATAGAATCAGCTGTAGCTAAGGTGTTTCTTGAACTAAGTCCTCCTAGTCCTAGTTGGTATGTCGTAGGTAAGTACTACTACACATGATAACTCAAATATTCACTTCTTCATTTAGGATGTTTCTATGCAATTACTTGAAGCCGATAAGAAGTTAGGTTTTTCATGTGGCCCAAAAATAGTAATCACTTTCAAATTTGTCTTCTCGTTTCACAACAGGGATTTGCTCATATCAGTAGCTTTGTATTGTTTTTTTTTTGTAAACTCATCTTCTATTTCATTTCAATGAATACCCACATGACCTATAGGTTGTCCGTATTGTCGCTGCGCAGCCTGCTTAGTTTAACCACACAGCATAGCACTAAGTGCTCAGATTGAATTGATCGTACCCTTCAATGGCATAGTTCTTAATTTGAATAATTGTAGCGGGTTTCTCAAAATACATACATACATACATACATAACTGACCTTTACAATCCTGTGTCAGAATTACGGCCCAGCTTCTTTCAGTACTCACGTTATGTGTATCAATTTTTATCCATGAGTGCCGGGACCTACAGTTTAATGTCGCCTCCGAACGGCAGACTTGAGAAGACTAGAGCTTTCGCCAGAAGTCTGCTAAAAGGTAGTCGTTGAACGAAATGGTTTTTTTTTTTTTGAATACTTCAAGAGCTCTCGTCTTAGTAAACCAACACACTAGCCACTAGATGATTACGATAAAATACTCCTCTTTAAGCCCAAATATCTTCACTTTTATGCCGAATTTAGTTTATATCTCATGCATATATCCACATATCTTCTCAAAATCGTGTTGTTTCCCGATTGGAATTACAAACACTGGGCTGGCCAGACCAACATAAATACTGAAAATTCCAGTGTTCGATCTATCCGCTATAATCTTAATCGCAGGCTCTGTGACTTTATTGTCCACAATAATAATCAACGGATTTTGCTTAAAAAGAGGCTTCAGTGCAGCTAGGGTTCTCATTGCCCTAGTCATACCCACGCACGCTGGTCTCTAGACTATATTCAGCTCTGTCAGCGTTGTCCCCAAACTTGTTTGCACTGTCCACACAATGGCTTGGCCCCATATGTTCTAATTCGTCTTATCATCAGGGTACACTTCTAGACCCCAAAATTAATCTGTAGTGTTTTGCGTAGCTTTGCAGTTTTTTTTACTTTTTCGAACCATGACATCTTTTGCATTATCCTTTCACATTAGTTTACTACCCAGAAATATTTCCAATTACTTAATTTAAATCTTCTGCAAAAGTTTTCAGTTTTCTTCACGATAGTAATACCTCTCTGATTAATTTCACAGAAAGTGTTCACGATTTTGCTTTTCGATTTCTATAAAATATAAAATTACTCGCACAGACGTGGCAGTCAATTCCTGCTTTACACATATGGTCGTGCGAGAGTTAATCTGCTCTATCCGCCATTTAATATTTTTTATATATCACGAGTTAATGATGCCAGTTTAGTTTTTTGACCAGAAATTTTTTAAGTCTGCAATAAGTTTTCGGATATCTCTTCCAGTTTCGGAGATAAATAGCCGAAAATGGATTTCAGATTTTAAACATTTTGGTGTCAAAAACCTAAAGTGGCATAAGTGGCATCATTAACTCGAGATATATAAAATGGCGGATAGACCACATAAACTCCCGTCTTACACATATTTCTAGAAGTTCGTCAGCAAGTAGACTCCGCATTAAAGGTGATAGTATCCCATCATGTGGGCAATCTTCTGGTCGTACTCAATCTAATAAACGTCTCTTCTACTTTACTAAAGTAAGTTTAAAGGACTACTGCCATCCACTTCCTTTCCGATCAGACTATTTACTTAGTAATTATTAAATTGAAGCTAAAATGATCTGATATGTAAAACAGTTTCTTTTGTTCGAACGAACACATTTTTCTAATTTAGATCTTTGCTAATAAATATTAGATTTGTAAGAATTATTCATTCTCAAACTTTCTTTCCTATACATAAAGCTATAAATTGAATGATTTTTGTTATTTTTGTACTTTTTTTATATATATTTTTTAAATCCCCATGACTAATAAAATAAGAAGCATTCTTAAGTTAAAATCACAGCCAAGGTTTAACCATTAATTTCTACTATTAACCCTTTGTTAAATGATTTGGCAAAAATCTAAGTGTTTTAGCAAAAAAAGAAAAAACCTCAAATCTGTTCTAAACACATTAATTGCTTTATCTGGCCCATGCTTTTAACCTGTGCTCTTACAAAATGACTAATGAAAATTTGGCAAATGTAACAAGAGATTACGCAGAACTTGAAAAAAGAAAACATTTGAACCCTTTCCCAAATACAACACCATAAACACTTAAATCTCATACACATTCGTAAATAAAACAATTTTTTTTATAACCTGGAATGAATTTCTATTTTTGAAGCCTTTTTTTTTTTTTGTTCCTTTTTAGGTTTGTTTTGTCATAACTTTCTCCTTTCTCCTTACTTTTTCATTTTAATTTGATTTCTTTTTTTTAATTTCTTCTGTTTCATGTGTTGGTTTTTTTTCGGTGTTGTTATCATAGTCTGTCAGTTATTAAACCAACAAGTTTGATGGAGTTGCAAATTCTGTAGAACAGATACGCTGCTTTGGCTTGGTTAAGTGTGAAAGTGAAAACGAAAATTGTCATGTGTGGCACGTTGCACAAAGTGTCAAACACATATAGAGTTTACCTCAAGTGCGTATAAATATATGTGTGTGCGTGTCAGGCTGTATGTTCGCATACTTAAACCATTACAAATTCTTACGAATACATTTTAATGAATGACTTCATAAAATTTGAAAATTTTGTCTTTTTCACAAAAATTTCTTTTAATAAATTAGAAATACCTTTAATAGTCTTGAAATAAGTGGCTTTAGATATGTGTAGGAAAACTGCGTACTTAAATGGTCACAGGTTGTCAAATAATCTACGGAAATTTTACTTTAAATTTTGCTTTTGCAAGAGATATTTCTGAATAAAGTTTTAGTAGTTACGAGAAAAACAAAACAATTGGCAATTTCTTTTATTTATTAACATTATTATCTGGTACAACAAGATTTAATCTTAAATGTATAGCATAGAGATAAGCAAATTCAATGATACACTAGGAGATGACATATTTTAAGTTTAAAAATGAAAATAAATTAAACTAAAAATTGTATCCGTTAAAACATTTGTTGCTCATGCTGTACTTATGGTTTCGAAATCTATTCTAACAAAATGGAAACGAATATTCATCGATTGCAAATTTCTATAGAATCATAAGATATGAATATATAGTCTCAGATCACAAGAGAACACGTATCAGCTTTCGTTAATAATTTCTGAGGTTGCTCAATTGAGGATTTTTTTGAGAGTTAAAATAATAATAGTAGTTACCGTGGTCTAGTGGTTAGTGTGTTGGCTAACTAAGACATGAGCCCTGGGTTCGACGCCAGGATCTGACATCATCAAAATAAAAGAAATATGAAAAAAAAATATTTCTTTCGGCGACTACCTCTCAGCAGTCTTCTGGCAAAAGCTCTGAGAGTAATTAATTGCCATGAACAAACTTCTCAAGTCTGTCGTTCGGAGTCGACACTAAAGTGTAGGTCCCGGTACTCATGGATAAAAATTTACAGACACAACATGAGTGCTGCGAGAAGCTAGCCATAATCCTGACACAGGGTTATAAAGGCCAGTTATGTATGTAAGATAATAATGATGTTTTATAAAGTCCTAATAACCGGTACTCCAAATTATCTTCTATCTCGTTTTGAGTTTGGTTATTCATCTAGATCCCAAACCTCGTTTTTTGAAGCAATATTTTGTAGTTAGAGTATGTCGAATATGGAAATTTGCATTTCACTATTCCGATAGACATTTTGTGCAATCTTTCAAAGAATTAAGTTTCAAAATAATATTAGCCGTGTGATTTTATATTATTCGAATTGAGGATGGTGTCATATTATTATTATTGTTTTTTTTTTTTTGTTTCGAAGTAACTATTCATATCCATGATTAGATTTGGAATTTTCCAAATACAAAGAAGTATTTTCTTTTTCTTTTAAGACCAATACTAAGGGCTAAATCCAAACTCATGCAGTGCATTGCATTAGAATTTCAAGATAGATACATATATTTTTTATAGATATAAAATATAATGCGCCTTTTATTGATGAGACAAGACATGTTGCTGTCAGTTTGACCACTCAAGGGTCAGTTGCTTCAACTATCGGTGGATGTTGAATGTGAGTGGTGAGCGTCTTCGTTAACCGTTTTCTTCCCAGAAGGTGGAGCTGTACTCCTGATCATTCGTTTCAGGTGGAATAGACTAGATATGTCAGGAGCGGTTTCTTTAAGATAGACTTCTTGGAGTAGAGCCTCTTATTTTTTTAAATTATAATTTAGAAAAACCAATAATTTTTATTTTGTAATTTTTTCCATCGCTGGGATGGAACCTCGGTCGTTTGAGTTTCTGTGCAAACACTCCAACTACTATAATCACTTAAGCCTTCATGGCCTAAAGATTATGAATAATAAATAAAAAAATTAAATGAAATGAAATATATTGTCATTAAAGCACTCCACTACTCTCCACAGATTGCGTAAAAAGTAAAGGATGGGAGGTTCACAACTTTGACCCTAGGAGGTATGTATAACCAGGTCTGTGCAGACTTTTGGCATATAAAAGTGTGCATAACTTTTTTGTTTTTCATGTTAGAGACAAATCTTTCCATGACTTGCTGAAGCAACTATCTCCAAACACAATGAGCAAAAAATCAGGGCGATTGGGGGTCTGGGTTCAGGTTAATTCAGGTATACAAATATTTTGTCATAAATGGCATAACCAGGTCTGTGCAGACCTACATGTAATTTGTATGGAAATGCATAGACAGATGTGTTAAAAGAGTGTTTAAATGCATTTTATGCTAGGAAAATCACAAACCGTCAGACAGTTATGTGCACGAGATCTACCAGTGGCCGGAGGAGCTGTTGACCAAATCTTACCGTCCTTTGACTTGTACGATGCAGTTGACTTCGGCGAACTTGACAAACTTTGTTTGTTTGCAGGTAGCTGTAGGCCCGCCCATGTATGACCGTCCAGTCCATGCCGCATTCTCTGCCAAAAGACCATCGTGCTTTCTGTGTTTTAAGTTGAACGAACAACATCGAAAAACACATTTTTGTTGCATGCATTGCAATAAAGCGGTATGCCAACTACTCTCAAATGCCAGGTACTTCTGCGTTAAATGCCGTCTATAAAATTCCTTTTTACAAATATTATTAATAAAATACTATTAAGAGAAAACTAAGATGTATAAAAATGCGTTTTTAATATTCATTTTGTGGTTTTCCTAGCATAAAATGCATTTAAACACATTTTCTGTTTATGCATTTCCATACAAATCCCATGTATATCTGCACAGACCTGGTTATGCCATTTAGCTACAAAAAACACTTTTACCTTCTAGGGTTAAGTTGGCCAAACTCATACACATCTGCTAATTTGACTAACAATGCTGAATCATTTCCGCACCACGTTTATTCTAACTGCTAATAGGGATGCTGTGACACGCCAATCAATTTACTCTGAAAAACATGAAAATGCACTCGTTTTCTTCCAGTTTCTGGAATGTTGCCTTAAAAGCTTTCAAGATTGAACTTTTATAGGAAAGATCTTAGAGTCACTAATTGCCATGAACAAGTGTCTAAAGCCTATCGTTCAGATACAGCTTTTAAAAATATTAACGCACACGATATGGCTGTAGTGCTGTCAAATTCTGCTACTTTTCATTACTTGGTAGTATTGAGAACTTAAATTTGAGTACCCAATACTACTCAATACTTTTAACAGATTTTATTTTTAAGAGAAAACATTTTCATAAAGTATTGTGCTTTAATTGCTTTTAAGTACTGAGTACTCAAAAATTAGTACAAATACTCGATACTCGGTACCCATTACTCAATACTTTGCCAGCACTATATAGCTGTTGTAGGAAGCTAAGCCGTAACACTGAAAAAGGGTTGCAATGGCTAACTATGTATATATATATATGTAAAGGAGTGGTTTTTAGTCATAATATATATCTCATGTAAATCAGAGGCCAACTAGGTATTCTCCGTTTCAGCAGCCAAAAAGCTATTCAAAATTCTCTAAATATTTTTTCTATGTAAACAACATTTTTTTTATTTAACACACTTCTTTAAATCACTGTATATCTTGGTAAGTATACATATATAACGGGTATAATCATGTACTTTCATATGTACCTTAAAATTATTTAATGACTTTGCGAAATTAGTAAGAAGCTCACTCAAATACACTCTGTTTGTAGACTTTCTTTAGTTTACGTTTCTCTTATAAAAGTCTCAGTGTATGCATACGATGTACGAGTATGTATGTTGGTATGAGTATTTATAAATACTTACATACATATCCGCACATAACATACAATACTTACAATACAATCATAGAAGAAGTTAATAATACACTTGTATGATTACTACGTACTTTTCAAATTGTGCCATTACGTACTGAAACATAAAAGTGTAAAAATGTCAAAGAGCTTTTTTTTTGTTTTTACTCAATCTATACGTGCGTAATGTAAATATTCAGTTGTGAAGACTAACTGAAAAATCATACATAGCTATGAACATGCCCTGCAAAATATTGTATATTGTATGTATTGTATTATACACTCGTGTTCTCTTAATTAGAACCACATAAAACTTGTATATAAATAGGCCATATTTTTGATATGTTATAGGTAGAAAGTTGAACTCAAAAGAATAAAAAAAATATTTTAAAAGTGTGACAGTATTTTTAGCTTCAATTTTCGATTTTCTTTCTTATTCAGAAAAAAATTTTTTTTTCTATTCATTTGATTAAATCCAGTTTTTTTTCCATTAAAAATTGGCGAACATGTTTAAAAGTACAAATTTAGGTAAAGCGATAGTACCTGAAAGGGGTGTGCATTGTTAGTTGAAATATTCCTATATTGATAATGGCCATCAAAACGAACGAAATCATCTACATACATATGTATGTACATATAGCATATGGTCAAATATATGAACTGCAAACATATGTGTGCATAGATAGTGTGCAAAACATAGTGTGCATACAATTCAATTCTTTGGTACAGAAATTACATCAAAAGTTAGCACACACGAAAGTATTTGAACAGTGTGTAGTCATAATACGTATGCTATACAAATTTAGGGCTGAGAAATTAAAGAAAAGCCTCTCTTGAATGAAACCCATATGTAAAGTGAATTGTAATTTACGAAGAAGTACATGATGTGTTGTTAGCAAGACGTCACCTTATTAATTAGAAAATTCTAATTTTTACAAATGAATAACAGTTCAACCAAGACAGAACAGATAATGTATCTGACCAGCTATCAGTGCAGAGAGGGATATAGAGCTGTTTTGTGATATGGGGCACTACATATAACGTATTATGGAACAATAAAATTTCCAATTTTACCCAATACGATAACAGGGGATATATTGATGTTAAACTGCTGCCTTAAAAAACGCTAGAGCTGTAAAAAATATAATTTTCTTCTTTGGTTCTGGTCTGAATTTTTTTTATTAATTTTTTTTTATTTAATTAATTAATTTATTTATTTAATGAATTTCTGCACAACAAGAAAATTTCTTATAATTACAGTACAGAATTAATTTATATAAAAGGGTTCGTAGTAACATATTTTTAACCTTAATTATACTACGTATAGTAAACTTAACACTAAACAGTGAAAATAGAGAGAAAAAAATAATAAAAATCTACTCCTAATTAGAATATTTAAGTAAAAATAAAGATAATAAAGACATATACATAATTAAAGTAGATAGTCGAGATAAGAAGAAAGAAAAAGAAGAAAGATAATATAGAAGATACAATTAGACTAACTAGAAAAGAATTTAAACAGTTGTTTTTTAAAGTCCACTACATTACTAACAAGTTGCAAACAGTATGGGAGTTGATTCCAAAGACGCACAGAATAAATAGAGAACTGCCATTCAGTGACAAGGGTATGGTGTATAGGAAGTATCAGTCTCCTATCTCTATATGATCTTGCAAAAGTAATGGTATCGAACCAGGGACCGCAAATAACAGTTATTGCTTAAAAATTGAACTAAACAAATCATCGTATTAGAGTCGACAGACATATATGATGTTATCTATTTTTTTATTTATTTATTTATTTAAGTGTTTTCTTATTTCCTGCACAACAAGACAGGGTCTTATATTTACAGTACAGGAACGTATATGTTAAATATAACTAGTGCAATTCAAGATTTATGTACATATATAAAAAAGAAGTATAATAAAGAACAAATTACAGGATTTCACATATCATAAGGGACAATTACGAATTACGAAAAAAATTGAACAAAAATTTTTTGAAACTATTAACATTGCTATTCATTTGTTGAGTGAGTGGGAGAATATTCCAGAGGCGAGCTGAATGAGTATAGAATTGCCATTCTGAAGTCAGATATTGAAAGCGGGGTATTATAATATTTCGATTACGTGGTGATTGGAAAAATTTTATTCTGCTATATAAATATCTGGGGATTTGTGTGTAAATAATTCTGTCTAAAAAGATTAATGTGCGAATTTTTAAAAGATTTTCGAACGAAACTCCGTAAAGATGGGTGGATAAAGTGGAAACATGATCAAATCTTCTCAGTCCATAAACATATCTCACAATATTATTGTAAAGTACGTTCAATTTTCTTTTACTTGCAGTGTCACAACTTCCAAAGAGTTCACAACCATAAATTAAGCCAGGAATCACATATACCTTAGCAAGTAAGACTCGTATTCTTAAAGGAGTAAAATATTGTGTGCTCCACAGTGCCCTTAATTTTACATATGTTTGGCCGACCAGTGAGTTAATGTGGTTAGTCCATGTTAAGTTGTTATTGAAAATAATTCCAAGATTTTTCGATTCATTAACCATTTTAAGTTTTTCACCATTTAACACAATATCCAGTGGTATGGATGGAGTAAGTCTTCTCTAAGATATCAGCATATACTTAGATTTGCTAAGATTCAAGCAAAGCCCGTTCGAAGTTGCCCAAAGGTATATATTTTCTAAATCAATATTTAAAGATGATATCGCTGTATCAATACTGTTAACCGGGCTACTTAGCATTAGTTGCACATCATCTGCATATAAGTGTATCTTGCAACTAGAAATTTGGTCAGGTAAATCATTGATGTACAGTGAAAACAGGAGTGGACCCAAAATTGAGCCTTGGGGGACTCCTTTGGAAAGGTATAATTTTTTCGACCATACATCGTTCACACAAACAGACTGTGAGCGATTTGCTAGATAGGATTGTAAAAGCTTGGCCGAGGTATCGTCAAAGCAGAAAAGATTTCTCTGCTTATAAACGAGTATATATTGATCAACACTATCAAACGCCTTAGAGTGGTCAAGAAGCACCAAAAAGTTTACACAGTCGTCCTCTAAACCTTGACGTATATTCTCGATGACCTCCGCAAGAGCTGTTATACAACTGTGACCCTGACGAAAACCGGATTGTACACTCGATAACAAATTATGTGTTCTGATAAATTCACTCATTTGCATATGTAGGATTCCTTCTAGAATCTTAGACATGAAGCACAGAATAGCTATCGGCCTGTATTCTTCATTCGACTTAGGTACTGGCACAATTTTAGCATGTTTCCAATTTGATGGGTATACACTTGATGTTATAATTGAATTAAACAGGTGGGTGACATATGGAAGAATCATCGGTAAAAGTATTTTGATGAATTTAGGATGTATATTGTCTATCCCCATTGCATTTCATTTAATATTAGAACACGCTAAAACAACATCCATTTGAGTGATGCCGGAAAATTTGAATTGCTCTCTAACTAATCTATTATAAGAGATGGATGAGAAGTGTGAAGTGTTAAAACTGTTTACAACAATAGGTGCGTTAGTAAATTTTTCATTCAGCATATTGACCTCATTTTGGCAAACGTTGCTACTACACCTAGAGTTGATACCTATTTCTCTAATGGTATGCCAGGTCTGCTTAGAATCAATGGCTTCACTAAAACGCCTCGAATAGTACTCAGTTTTTGCCCGTCGAATTTGTTTATTTACATTTCTTCTAGCAACAGCATATTTAAATTTTAGTTCATCGGTTCTGTATCTCTTCCATCTTGCGTAAATAATATCTCTCTGTTTTATCAAATTTGCTATATTACTCGAAATCCAGGGTTTTGCTTTATTCACATTAATTTTATGTTTTAAAGGTACAGTTGTATCAAAGAGATATTGAACTTTGCTTTCCAAGAATAGAGACTGCTTATCCACAGACGACATTAAGTAAATATCACTCCAGGGTATATGGCAAAAATGCTCATACAAAAGATCAAGATCCAGATGTTTCCAATCACGATAACTTATATGTTCCTCATATGTCTGTGTCGGAAAATCATAAGTAAGAAATATTAAATCATGTTTGGAAAAACATGAAGCGGATATCTGATCATACAAAAGTACGTTACCAATATTTGACACAAAGAAGAGATCAAGAAGTGTACTTGTTGTGGAAGTATGATGAGTAGGGGTTGTTGTATTGACAGGAGAAAGGCCAAGGGACGACATATTATCAAGCAGACTATTATCTAACAAAATATTAGCGTTAAAGTCACCAGTAATAACTATTTCATTATATTCTGAAGTCACGATCTCAAGGGCTGAGTATAACATGGACAAGGGCAATCTCCTATTAGGCCTATAAACGCAGCCAACCATCATCCTCTTTCCAAACGATAAGACTTCAACAAAAATCATTTCAATATTATGCACGAACTGGTCAGAGATATAAGATCTGTTACACATTCTGCATTGACGCCACCGCCATGACTTCTTCTATCAGATCGAAAAGCTTTATATCCATTTGGGCACACTATATTGTCGGGCGTTGATGCTACAAGCCATGTTTTTGAAACACATATAATATCGACATTCGATTTTTCAAATACAAGTTTAAACTCTTCGATTTTGTTGTTAAGGCTTTGTGCATTAACGTGTACAATTTTGAATCCACTCTTATAATTAGACAAGACTTTAACCATGTTCATAGTCGAGTCTCTAGAGCTCCCACCTTCCAATGGGTTAAAAGACATGATTATGTTTTTCATAAAATACAATGCTAATAGAAACAACATTTTTACAGTTGAATAAATATGAAATATTCTCCAACTACAAAAAATTTACTATATGCGCACTCAGATAAAAAGAAATTATGAAGGAATACATAAATAAAAATACGTAAAATATAACATTCGTAATAGATATATAAATGAAAAAGATAAAAGTTATTAAATATAAGATTTGATATACAAATAAACAAAGCAATATATATACCATATATAATATATATAATTATATACCAAATTAATCGTCTTGGAGAGCTCTCACAGAATCTGTGGTGATCTCGCATAAGTGATCATTAATCAGATTTTGACTGTTACTTTTTGACGGAAAAATAAAAGTTTAGATGAAACCTTTAAAAAGAGAATTTTATTTTTCCGTCATAAAATAAAACTCATTTTGTGAGTTTTATTTTTTCATCATAAAATAAAACTTATTTTTGGGTTTTATTTTTCAGTCAGAAAATAACCGTTATTTTTCGAGTTTTATTTTTCATTTAAAAAATAAAACTCTAAATAGAGTTTAATTTTATGACGGAAAAATAAAACTCACAAAATTAGTTTTATTTTATGACGGAAAAATAAAACTCTATTTTTGAGAGTTTTTTTCTAACTTTTATTTTTCCGTTGAAAAATAACTTTTTCTGCTGACCTTAAAATAACCATAAAAAAATAAGTTTTTCGATATAACTTATAACCGTTACAATTCCTGTATCGAACAGATATTTCGGTCTCTGTGTGTAAATTATTTTATGCAGAAACAACAGAACCCTGATCTTAATCAAATTTTCAAAAGATACTCCATATAAATGCCTGGAAAAGGTAGACGTGGAATGGAATCTTCTCAGACCATAGACATATCTAGTAATATTGTTGAAAACAAATTTCAATCGGCGCCAGGAGGAGGAGTCACAGCTACCGAAAATCTTACAACCATAGAGTAGACCAGGAATGATATAAGATTTAGCAAGAAGTAATCTCACGCTTGGGTAGCTCACAGTGATCTAAGCTTTACGTATGCTTGTGCGACAAGAGAATTTATATATTGTGAATTTTCTCGAGGTCAGAGTTAATTTTGCCAATACTTTCAGTAAACGAATTTTCAGGACAACTTAAATGTATCTGAACGTCATCTGCATACATATGTATGTTACAGTATGACAATTGTTCAGGAAGATCATCAGTATATAAACAGAACAGAAGAAGGCCAAAAATGGACGCCTGAGGTACTGCTCTGTTTATAGTCAGTGGTGACGATGATACATCATTTGCAAACACAGATTGCGATCGATTCAAGAGATAGGATGCAATGAGTCTAGTAGAGCTAGGAGAGAAGTTGAAAAAATATCGTAGTTTCATAAGTAGAGTATTGTGATTAACACAATCAAAGGCTTTAGAACGGTCTAGTAAAAATAGAAAGTTCAATTTATTACGATGTAGTTCCCGTCTTATCCTCTCGCTCACATCAATCAGAGCCTTTACACAGCTGTTGCTCGATCGGAATCCAGACATCTTGTCACACAACAAGCCGTTCGTATGTACATAATTACTTATCTGTCTATTCAATAATTTTTCAAATACCTTCGAGAGAAAACACAATAAAGATATGGGTCGATATTCACCATTGGTTTTAGGTATTGGGATTATTTTAGCATGCTTCCACTTTGTGGGATATTGACCAGACATAATAATATAGTTAAATAAATGCGTAATAAACGGAAGGAGGTGGGGCAGAAGAATCCTAACAAATTTAGGATTGATACCATCATACACAATTGCATTAGACTTAAGATGAAGGAAACTAGATATAACATCACTCTGATTAACGCATATGAAGTTAAAGCTATTGAGGCTATCATTAGATGTATACCGAAAATTATAAAATTCGCTAGCACTCCATGTTGCTAGAAGATTAGTGAATTGCATGTTCGGATTCTCCTCATCAGCTGAAATATTTCCATTGGTATCAGAAGCACCGATGCCGATATCGCGAATAATCTTCCAAGTCCGTTTAGATTGCAGAGCATCGCCAAAGCGTCTAGCATAGAATTCAGTTTTAGCTAGCCGTATACCATCATTTTTTTGTGCGCGAAATAGGGAATAGGCTTTATGCTTTCGCCGAGGTTGTCACCTCCAATGATATGTCGGACTCGCCCAAAAGGGTATACCGACTAAAAGCCCCCTTATCTCCTCATCAGGGAAAGAATACCACCTCAGAACCACATTCGCATTACTTCATGGCGACCACTTTTTGGCATGGTTGCCAGTTCTATCTAGGTTGTCCTTAGTCCATGACACGCACTTTCAAATGCCTCAAAGTCCTTCTTTTTTCGCCTTAGGATACGTTTAAAGTATTCTGCTGTGGCGGTCCAGTTCGCCATATTTATCGCCATAATATCAATGAAATTCTCGACCATAATTCTTCCGACTTTGAACACCAATTCCGCTCGATAGCAATGCCAGCGCCTGCAGTCAAAAATGATATGCTCCGCGTCATCAATCACATCTTCTTTCTCCTCGTAAATTCAGAAAGGGGAGTCACACTTTCGCATTCCGTGCAGATATTTTCTAAAATATCCGTGACCCGATAACATCTGTGTGGTGTAAGAGTTCACCTGTCCGAAATTTCGATTTATTCATGACCCTATAGTCGGTATGAGTCTCGCTGTCCGTCTTCCTATTTTTTCTGTTGTCATTTGAAAATGGTACCCTGCCTGTTGGAACTTCTTAAAGGAAGGCCTCTCGTTTTGACCTCATATATCATCGTCCGCTCTTCTGCTAACCGATCCACAAGGATTGTGCCGGCTATAACAAGAACTGTAGGTTCTGACACTGTGCGATAAACCAAGGTAATTCTCAAAGCAGCCACTCTCTGGACAGATGTGAGCAAATAAGCGCGTCCCTTTACCTGGTCTGATCATAATTGAAAATATTTAATTAAGCTGGAAGGTATATGAAGACGCAAAGCAATTTGTGAATAAACAGTCATTTAGTCAAGTCATTGAAAAATATTTCAATGGTTTGAGGTGATAAAATGATTTATGGAACATTTTAAAGCTTTCAAATGACTAAGTAAACTTATGGCGTTTTCTTTTCGGGAGAAAAGTTTTGTCTTTAAAAAAGTGTGACAATTTCAAAGCATTGCCCTCACCACATCATTAACTCGAGATACATAAAAAATATGAAATGGCGGATAGAGCACATAAACTCTCGCGGAGGATGATATGCATTCTGGCAATGCGACGCTATATGTGTTCAAGTGAGTTTTAATTGAGAAACTTAGAGTGTGTTTCCTGTCGCATACGATTCTCTAGCTAACTAAAATTAAATATATGGATCTAATCAATTAACTACGAGTGTAAATTTAAGAGTTCGTATTTGTCTAAGAATTGAAGACATACTTTTACTATTTCTTATTTGTATTTTCAGTAAGAGATACTCTTTTCACTAGTCAATATACATTCTAAATGAATATGAATTTTTATTACATATTTGTTTGTCAAAGAATTTCTTTAAAAATGTTATTGGGATTCTTTCTTCTTGGTTTTGTTTTTATTTTTTTTTTTTATTATTATTATTTAAGGAGTCTTTACACTATAACCATGATTACAAATAATTCACGTAATTCACAAAGTATGTGGCAAAAATACGAACATAATTATTTCTTTCCTTTATAATGCTACATTGCCATGGCGTGCGTATGCTATGCCTATACAAGAATGAGTTTTGAATAGACAAATATTTCTTTTTTATAATTTTTATGAGTTTGAAAATAAAATGATTATACGCCTAATTTAACTGATTCATTTTGTATGCAGAAAAGAAAGTTTGAAATACATTAGAAAATTTAATTTTCTAAAAATGCGAAATAAAATTTATTTCTCATTATGCTGTTCCGTATTAATAAAGTTAAAATGAAATTCTTTTATGAAGTAATAAAATACATTTAAATTACTACAAATTATATGAAGTACGAAAATATTTAAGCAAAGTAAAGTTGAAAATAAAAAGAAAAGACAAATTAGTAGTGATACGACTTAATTAGGCACTTTTAAATTAAACAAAAAGAGTATAAGAATTGCCTTTAAAAAATGTCTCAAATCTGTGGTTCGGAGTCGACTTTAAACTGTAGGTCCCGGTACTCATGGGAAAAAAATTTACAACAACATGAGTTCTGCGAGAAGCTAAGCCTTAACCCTGACACAGGTTTGTAATGGCTAGTTATGTATGTATGTATGTAAGTTTAGAGATATAATCTTATAATAGCAGGAAGGTATAGTTTATTAAATAGAATTTCTTTAACTCCATCTAAATGTTAAAAAGTGAAATATTCTACTTTCAAATGAATAGGAAATTCACAAAAAACATTTTATTCAACGCCTGTTAGTGGTACTACTGTGGTAAATTCTTAAAAGTGAGCAAAGACTATACAAAAATGTGAAAAAAATGCATTTGTTTTTCTCCTTTTGAGTTAAAATTAAAAGTAACCATAACACAATTTAGTAACACTTATGGAAAGCATAAAACGCTAAACCAAAGAAAATAGAAAAAGAAAATGGTTTCAAATAATAATATGCAGCATTTTACTTTTCTTTTCGTTTTATTTTTTTTATGTTTTCATAACGAAAAAATTAAATTAAACTGCAACGCGAATGGGGAAAAAGTTTAAACGAATTAATTGTACCAACACCATGGGGAACATTAATTGCGGTCCTTTTTTGTGTCTATAAGGACAATGAAACCTGTATGCAGAAGGTAAGTTTTTATCAAAAAAACTTGCTGGATAGTTGCAAACAGTGGAGGACAAAAAGTTAGCCAAGCAAAAAAAAAATGATTTTTCATTACACAATTCAGAGAATTTGAAGTGCCAATCTGGGGTGTTATGAATCCTTATTGTTGTAGAAATAAGAATGGTAATCGATAAAAATATAATATTGGTGTTATGAAGGGATTTTTATATAATCAACTGGCAGTTGAAATAGTTGAATTGCTTTTTTTATTGTTATTTTTCATTTAGGAAATTCATTATTGGCGCAAAATACATATAAATTTTAAAGTGAATTGAATATAAGTTCAAGTAATACATTTAAATATAGTTTTTGAAAAACAGAAATGTATTTCTTTTTAAATATTTGGTTTTTATATACTAAATGGGATATGATTCGCATTTAGTTAATAACTATTTGAATAGAAGTACTTGTAATTTTGAATACCATCTTTTAAAAAAAAAAAGTCTCCTAACGAGTCTCTTAAGCAGAGACGAAATGGCCATACAGACATGCTTATCCCCAAAAGTATTTCATATTATATAATATATATATATTTTTTTGTTTGTTCAGTTCGATTGGCGTACAATCTCTTTGCGAACGTAATTTTATCCTTAGATTAAAATCACTGTAAATAACATTTAATTTAATTTAGTTCTGATCTAATTACAAATTTCGAAGACGAAACAAAATTAATTAATAATGATCACCAATTCTATTGGGATCCGAGAAGCTTGGCCCTAACTCTGAAATAGTGTTTTAATGGCCAGTTATGTACATATGTACTCGTATGTATGTATTACTGAGATTCAAACTAATATTTTCATATCATTCAACAATCAAAATATGTTTCATTTCTTTTAATCCCGTTATTTTTTAATCGAATTAATAACATTTTTAATTAATTCTTTTATTTTCAGTTGAACATTACAATTTATATGATACATTCAAGTATTGGTCCGAAATCAATTAAAAATTTAATTGTTAATTGTTTAATTGTTAAACGTAATTTTTTTTTTAATTTCTCTGTGTGCTGCATGTGATTGCAAAAATTTTGTCTTCTAAATGCTTTTGCTGCACGAATTGATGTCTTCCAAAGTTTGTTTAGTTTCTTTTAATATATATTTTTTTTTTCTGAGAGGGGAAATGCATTTACGCACTTAGGTGGTTTTTGCCACCCGTAGTGTCGAACTCCATACAGTCATTGTGTGTCTACCCCTCTCTATAGTTTCATATCACTCTGGAACCGTCATTTTATGACATTACTTCAGGATGGAGCCTTATATGCCGGTCCATTTGGACCATACTGTTCCCCCGACCTTGCGAGGTCTCTCTTTCAACTTGAGTACTGCGAGAAGCTAGGCCGTAACCCTGACACAGGGTTGTAATGGCCAATTATATATGTACATATGGTAACGTTAATTATTGTACGAATTATACGTAGAAAACGTGACATGTAGTGTTGACCTATAAGTCTTTTATCAGGGATATCTTTCATGTAAGTACACCTCTCAGAAGTGAAAACACAAAACATTTTTTCTTTCAACTGTTGCTGTAAAATTGCATTCCAAGACTTAGAATTGTAAAGTTATAACTGAAATCTAAAAACATGTTGCTGTTCGCTTTCTTTCTAACGAAATACGCACAGAATATTCATGTTTGTTTGTCGTAAAAACAAAAACAAAAAACGTGGATAGATTTGTGGGAAAGTTTTTCGTCAACACCAAGAGCACATCAGATTTAAATTTCTTTCATTTCTCTCTGTTTGTTTGCCATGTTGATAAACAAAACACAAACGAAAGGTATGAAACTGAAAAAAGTCACAAACTCGTTAAGATTTTACTTTCAAAAATAACGTAGAAAACTAACAAAAAACTAAAGACAGTAAAAAAAGTTAAAAATAAAACGGAAAATGGAAAACAAAAATTGAAATTACTGGCAAGGTATTACAAACAATTCCATAAAATGAAGATTAACAAAAATGGAACGAAAAAAAAAATAAACGAATTTGCTTTAGAAACTTAAAATAAAGTTTAATTAGTTTTTTAAGCGTCATCTTAGCCTGTTTCCAATTAAGTATTTTATAAATTTTATTTTTTTCATTTTTACATGTACAAATATTTTGTGGTGTAAAGAAAACGGAAAAACAAAATCATTTAATTTGTAATAAAAAAGTGGCAACAAAAGCAGGCAACACGACACGTTAACGTTACAGATAAAAGGAATTAAAAAAGTTTTGTAGTTTTTTGCGGTCAGCAATTAGTAAAATAATATAACCAAGAAAAGAGATTGGCAACACTGTTTTGAAACGTCAAACACGTATATTTTTTGTGCGGCTCAATTAATTTATTTATTTTATAAAGAAAAATAAAGTATTATTGCCCAAATTGTAAACGTCGTATTGGAGGAGGCTTTGTGTCATCTTGGAGCATTCCTGTTTATTGGCGTACAGCTCTTCTAGTGCTTGGCTGTTGATGGTGGTTTTTTCGTTTTTGCATTGTTGGTGGTTGGCTGTGAGGTAAGGTGTTTGGTGTATAGCGGTGCACGAAGCGGTTTTGCTGAGCGGATTGTGAGCATTTGTATTCGCGCAAGTGGCTGGTTGTCGGTGCATTTGTTTTTATTGGTGGTTGGTCTGTGGCATGCGCATATATAGATATTTTGTTTACACAATATTCTGAAGTAGTTTTGTTGGTATATATCAGCTGCCTTTTCTATTTAATTAAAAGTGCTGCCAAGTGTTATTTATTTAATAATAACATTATTTAAGCTTATGCCTGAAAGTATACTTTGACTAAATGAGTAAGCGAAGTTTACAATCAATATCTCCGGAACACCCTGTTACTAATAGTATTTGTAAAAAAGTATTAACCCGTATCGACATGTCTAACGTAAAAGCTAATAAATCTCAGGATGTTTTCTCATGGGACAAACTTTGTTCTTTACTAGATGAAAAACTAAAGGATGTAACCAGAAAATCTGATTTAGTGGAGTTAAAGTCTGATATCGATGAATTGAAAAAGGAAAATTGTAAATTAAAAAATGATGTTAAGCAGCTTACAACACGTATAGAATATATCGAACGGAAAGCTCGATCGTCAAACGTTTTTGTTGTTGGTTTGAGTGGAAAAAATGTGGGTGATGTGAAGAACGAATTTATAAAATTGTGCTCGAATGTGCTGAATGTAAATATTAACGTTATGTCTACAAGGAGTATAAAGGGCGGAAAATCATTTTGTTTCACGTTAGAAAACAACATTCAGGCGTTTAATGTAATTGCAGCAAAAAAAAAGTTAAGTGGTCGTTCTATTTTTATACATAAAGATTACACGAAAGAAGAACAACAAGCACGTTACAATCTCCGGATTATTCACAAAAACATATTAAAATATAAAAAGAACATAAGAATGAGACTTGGTGATACGTGGATTTACATAAACAATTACAAGTATACTTGGTCTGATGGTAAAATTCACGCTAACTCGATCAGGGATGCAGACTACCTAACGCAACTGTTGAACGAATGTAATTCTTCATTACAAGTATATGTTTATGAGAGTAGTAGAAGGGAGGAAATTCCAAATACCCCGCTGCCTTCACAATAGCTATATAAATCATTTAATTTAGTATCATATAATGTAGCAAATTTAGCGCAGTCAATAAATTTTGGAAATTTTTTAACATATTTAACTAAATTCGATGTATTTTTTCTTTATGAAACTCATATAATAGCTGATAAACAAAATTATTTCGCATCATATTTTAAAAGTTATACTGTTCATTGGATCCCTGCTGTCAAAGTACATGATTCTGGCCGAGCTAGTGGTGGGTGTTTATTTGGCTTCAAGAATGATCTACGCAAACTATATTCTTTTAAATTTATAAATATACAAGACAATACGGTACTAATGGCTAAGTTAAATGGAAGTTTGTTTTACTTTATCCCAAGATATTTAAATTGTTCGAACTGGTGTTTTGACCTGGACAAATTTAGAGAATTTTTACAACAATTTGAAAGTGATAATTTTTGTATAATCGGTGATCTAAATGCAAGAGTTGCTAATGAGCAAATTTTGGATACTAACTGCCTCCAGGGCCTACCACATATTCGTGAGGTTAGATGTTCAAAGGATAAAGTACTCAATACACAAGGAAGGAAACTCATGGACTTGGTAGAAGATATTGGTGGTATTATTGTTAATGGAAGATTTAAAAATGATGAAGAAGGCGAATACAGCTTTTACGGGGCAAGAGGTAATTCAGTCATTGATTACTGCATTTGTTCTCATAGCTTTCTGCAATACATAGATGATTTTTATATTGGCTCCAAACCATATTCTGACCATATGCCGGTGTGCTTAAAAATTAAATCTTTATTTTCAAGATCTGTTACAACAGATGACTGTTCTTTACAAAGATTATACTGGAGAAACAACCACGCGCTAACTTACTCGAACAGACTTGTAGCTCTTGTGAATGATGTTAATATGCTCTCTAATGCCTCTGTTGATGATTTGGTTTCATTAGTTACTGCTAAGATAAGACAAGCTGCTATGTATGAAGATCATAGATACAAATTTAATCCAAAACAGAAATGGTTCGATTGGCAATGTGAAAGATCTCGTAAATACATGAAAAGAATGCTTCGTCTCTACAGGAAAGAACACTCTAACATAAACAAATACCGCTATTTCTTATCGCGCGATAAATATCTTAAACTATGTCGCACCAAAAAGCTGGATATGTATAATAAGAACTTGGATAAATTAAACTCAATCAAATGCAATAGCGATTGGTGGAAGCTATCAAGATCATTTCGTTCGTGCAAGCAGGTCGTTAGAGGCAATTTAATGGCTGATGACTTCCTACAACATTTTGCTACTATACTACAAAATTCAACTTACCAATCAATTAACTGGTGCATGCCTTTCATCATTGACCCCTTTCTTGACTCGCCTTTTGAATACTACGAAATTGTATCAGTAGTTAAAAATCTAAAACATAATAAAGCTCCAGGAGAGGACGGGATTGCTTATGAATTTTTTAAACATGCTCCTTCATGCTTCATCCGAGAAATTCTAGCCATTTTTAACATAATCTTTTTGCAAGAGAATATACCATCCAGTTTTCGTAATTCTATAATTATACCTTTATTTAAAAAAGGAGATCCAACAATGCCGGCGAATTATAGAGGCTTATCTTTAATCAATTCTTTCTGTAAAATTTTTAACATGATACTATTTAACAGGATAACTCGCTGGCTTGAGAGTAACAAGATACTCAATGAATATCAAGCAGGGTTCAGAAAAGGGTACTCTACGGTAGATAATATATTTAACCTGGTTAACATAGTTGAGCTTAATTGGGTAAATAATAAAAACACGTTCGCTTTTTTCGTTGATTTCTCCTGCGCATTCGATACAATACCACGAAATAACCTATTTTATAAGCTGTCTAGTTTAGGAATGTCTTCTAAAATTGTCAGAATTTTACAGAACGCTTATGAAAATACATCCAGCCGTATATGGGATGGTTCCTCTTTCTCGGAGTATTTCTCAGTTAATGTTGGTGTAAAACAGGGATGTATTTTAAGTCCGGTATTATTCTCCCTATATATTAATGACCTGGTGGATGTGTTGCCTGGAGGGATAAGTATTGCTGGCAATGTTGTGAAGGTCCTGCTTTATGCTGACGACATTGTTATTCTGGCTGATTCGGCACCTGTTTTACAAACTATGATCGATGCATTATATGAATACTGTATAAAGTGGAGCTTGTCGGTTAATTTGAGCAAGTCCAAGGTAATGGTATTTCGGAGAGGACCTAGAATATCTAAGCACCTAAAATGGAAGTTTGGTAATGATAACATTGAAATTGTTAACTGCTATAAATATCTAGGTGTGGACATGACTTATAATCTGTCGTTTAAGAAGCATTTGACTAATAAATTGTCTGCCTCAAAATTAGCCATTAATTCAACATGGTTGAAGTATATAAACCACCCAAAAATATCTAAGGATAATAAATTAAAAATATTCCAATCAGCCTCTCGATCAATAATGTTTTATGCCGCTCAAGTTTGGGGTTACACGAAATATGATGAAGTGGAAAAGCTGTTTCGTTTTTTCATTAAGAAAATGCTGTACTTACCTGAAACAACTCCAAACTATATGGTCTATTTAGAAACTGGTATGCCTTCTCTATATGTCTCGACTCTGAAACTACACTTATGCTATATAAATAGAGTGTTAAACATGAGTGAACAGAGATTACCTCGTATTTTAGCTGAGTCTATTATAGCACATAAAATCAGCTGGGCAAATGAGTGGTCTGATCTATGTCTGTTTCTACAATATTTTCCAAACAATTCTAATCGTCCACTCTGCTTTGAATGGAAGTCGATACTACAACATCTCGTTATTAAGGAACATGAGGAAAATGTTTACAAGGCTATAAATTCACTACACCATGACCTTTACTGCCAACTCAACTACAGTGCAATGCCTATGCTCACAAATAATTTATCTGCAGAGATGACAGGCTTGTTAATTAAAGTTAGAGGAGGTCTTCTTAATTTAAACGCCAAATCATATTCTAATAATACCGTAACTCTATGTACTATATGTAATCTCAATCTGGTTGAAGACACATACCACTTTTTAGGTGTATGTCCAGCCTACAAGAAGCTTAGGCTTAATCTATTTGGAAAAATTCATCTTGGCTTAAATGAAGTTCTTGTCATCCTGAATGGTTCCAATTTTAATTCATTGTATTTATTTGTGAAATCAGCTTTAAAATATCGCACATTAATTGTTAATGAATTTCATATATAGTAAAATATGTTCTAGCTTAATTATAATTGATCACTTAAATTATATTTCAATCTAATTTTTTTATGCTTTTATTGACTTTTGTGTTTTGTAAATATTGGATTTAGTACCAATCTGGCTTACAACATTATGTTTTGCCATATATAGATATATTGTAGATATTAGTTGTAAGAAAATGAATTGTAAATGAAAAATTTTTATCTATTAATAAATAATAATAAATAATAATAATAACCAAGAAAATAAAATTCTATGATTTATATTCAATTAAAACAATTATAATTATTTTTATAATAAATAAGTAATTAACAAGATTAGCATCTAAAAATTAAACACAGAAATAACGCCTTATACAGAGGATTTAAGTGCTCCCTATTTAATTTGCATTAATGAAATAGGTCCTATGAATTAACTGTAAATTTTATGGTAAGATCTTTTAAGACAATCGTCTTCTATAAACAGTCCGTAAAGTGAAATATCTCAAAATATATGTCTTGCATACTTCTTCTGATTTTTAGATTTTTTCGTTGAATCATAAACTACATTCAATAGGGTTATATAGTATATAGCGGTCATATTACCTTCCTGACTTTGCTTATCCATACGTATCTTTTCGTCGAAACTGTTTATCAATTATTTACATATTTGTGGGTGTATTTCTCTAATGCAGTGTTTCATTTTCTAATGCATGTTAGGTTGTAGGCTTGAATAATCTAATTGTGCCAATGCACACCAGATGAACATTTCAACCAACATTTTTTCTGCATCAAATTTGTACGTATACACAGCTTGGTATGGGTTAGTGATTTTATTTAGCTGATTGCATGCATAAAACGAAAAAATCATGTTATTCAACGATGTTAATCCTGCTGTTTGGCAAAAAAATAAACATTTTTATCCGTATAATTTTTTGTTGTTGTAATAAGTAATTGCCTGTTATAATGTCGAAATATATGTATGTATATATGATGCACCCAGTTTGACTTTGAAGTTTTTTAATAAGTTACCTTTAAATGTGGGATTCCCCTTTGTAAGTTTACATATCATTTGCGGTAGTTAACTTCAGTTTATGTTCAATTTCTGACTTGTTGACTTTGCTAAAACAATGGAAAATCGACAATTAAACGGCATTGAGATGAGATGTAAAACTTTGATAATTTCTCTTTCAGAAGGTGTTAATACCGTTGATCAAATGATTGGATACTACATTGTAAAACGATGGCCATACATTTTCCAAAATGATTGACATACATAGTTTGTCAAATAACTGTTTTCAAAAGTATACAAAAACTGAAAAATATTAAAATAAACACTTACAGCTTGTCCACATATCGAAAAAGCTGAAATTTTTTTGCATATAGTATTTTTAAATATGTTTATATATGTATGTATTTCATAAAAGAAAAAACATTAATATCATATAAGAGATCATTTATTGTAACATAAAGAAAATTATTTAAGTTTTACAGTGTTAAATAAATCTTTTCAAAACTAAAAAAAATTCTATAAAATTATTATAAAATCTGTTCTTGGTAATATTTTTTTTAGTATTCCGTGTGTCCCCCTTGTGCATCAATTACTGATTGCAACCGCCTATGCATTGAATGAATAAGCTTTGGTATGTCGTAATCCTCAGGTATTTCCAATTCCTCTTTAATAAATTTTATCAAATCATTTTTATTTTTTGGAAATCTTTTCTCAACTTTTTTCTTTAAATGGACCCATAAATTCTCTATTGGGTTAAGATCTGGATTTTAAGCTGGAGGATCGATCCCTTTTTTACAGTTATATACATATATAACAACCAGGACTTACAGATGTACGATTTGTGTTTAGGGTCGTTATTCGATAAAATTTAAAGCTTAACTTTTGCTGATTTTCTGGGTCAAAAAACCTGAATTTACGGCCTCTGCTGCACAAATCATTCTTCAAAATATCAAGATACACCTCTTGGGTCATAACATCATTCAAAATGTTTATTTCGCCAACTTTTTTGCTAGATATACAAGCCCACGCCATAACAGACAACTTTCCAAATTTTACTGTTGGTATTATATTTTTGTTATCAAGTTCTGTCAAAGGTTTGCGCCAAACTTTTTTAGGGCCGTCGTGATAGTAAAACATAAGTTTTATATCGTCACAAAAGATTACGTCATCCTAGTACTCTAGACCAAAATTAACGTGTTCAATAGTAAACTTGTGTCGTTTCTCAATGTTTTGCGCCGATAGTAGCGGATTTTTTCTCGCAGTTCGTAAAAAGTATTGATGTTTTTGAAGAACGTTTTTCACAGTCTCATGCGAAAGACTTACTGCAAAATCGTTATATAATTCGTAAGCTATTCCTCTGGTGCTGGAGTGAGGTTTTTCATCAATAAGTTTGATTATTTTTCTTTTGATTCGCTCCGACAACTTTTTTGGTCTGCCTGGTATATGGTTTTCTTCCAGTCTGCCTTCTTTTTCAGGGCGATTAATAATATTATAGGCTGTCCTCAGATTCAGAGAAAACATTTCCGCGAGTTATTTATGAGTTTTATCTTTATAATAATTAAAATATGCCAACTGAACAATATTTTTGCTAACACGTTTTCCTGACATTTTTCTTACTTAATTGAATGGTCAGTTGTTACATTAACAACACTAGTTTGAAGAATATATGCAATCCACTAATCTACTAATACAGAAGCTAACATTAATTTAACATATAATCAACAAATACGCAAAAAATGGTTCTTCTCCTTTTTATTTTATTTTTGAAAACATTTATTTGACACCACACGTAAGGAGTTCGTTTGAATTTTTCTTGTTGTTTTTATACTGTGTAACTTTTTTTTTCAAAACTTTGTTGTTGTTATGTCTTTGAGAAATAAGACAACAGAATGTTGAACAAAGAAAACTATTTTACAATTAACTAACGTGACGTATTTCTTACGAAAAAATACATATTTTCCATATTTATTTTTTTGAATTGAAAAGAATTAGTTGACAAACTATACTGTTTTCTGAAATTGATTGTTCGTGGGCGCCAGTGGACAAAAATCGTAAGAGAGTAGAATTTTTGCGGCAGTTAGCTTTATCTTTTGCTCAGGACTACATGACTGAAAGATCTAAGCTCCCTACAAATAAATTTCCAGGTGAGCTTCTTACCGAAATAAGAACATTAGCTTCTGATTGTACAGCATCCACAAACGGTTTACCAAAAATTACAGCAACTAGAAAACGGGAAATCTGCAGCTGCTGCAAAATTAAGTGCAATAGAAAATGCACCAAATTTATATGTAAATCGCAATGAAAGATCATTTGCTCATCATGTAGTTAGATGAATTAAATAAAAAACAAACAATAACGGACCAAAATAAGATTCGTAATTTTTTATTTTTTTAACTTCCATTTTATTATTTTTGGTTGAAAGTTTTTCTGGAATAATAAAATATAAAAATATCCCAATAACAAACGTTTTAAGTTGTTATGTTGCACCCTTTCTTAGTCAAGGCAAAAACAAAACAAAAATTAACCAAAATTATCCAAACCTAACAGCGGGGTCAATTCTACGACGATCGATGAACGACTAAATAAATGCATACGCGTTGATGAAGTAGATGTCCAAACACTGCAACAACGTCAGAAATCAAAATCAAAAAAAAAAATAAAAATCAAAAGTGGTATGCCAAGTGAAAGTGCAGGAAATTAGTACTGCCATTGACATCTCCAATGATAGAATGCATTTTATATTGCAGCAAAAATGTTAAACGAAAAAGCTTTCAGCAAGATGGCTGCTATATTGGTTAACGGCTAGACAAAAAACGCATTCGAATAGAAATTGCTTAAGTTTGTTTAGATCGAAAATTATGTCATGTTCTATAATTAGAAAAATAAAAACTACAAACAAATTAATATTGTCTTCTGTTTTTAAGGAACGTTTCTTATTAAATGTTTTGTTTTAAATTTCTCATATTCTTAAATTTCATTTATTTTCTGTTTATTTTCCTTTATTCAGTTCAGAATGTGTAGGACAAAAAAAAAACAGAAAAACTTTTATTATTACATTGGACAAGTAAAAGTAATTTACATTTAAATGTAAAACACAAATAAAATACAATTTGTATCACGCTGATTATATCACTTTGACTTATTGCTTAATGAGATTGAGTTTGATGACAGAAAAAATTATTGTAGCAAAAATATAAATTAAATTTGTGATATATTTTTTTTTTTTTGAATTAAATAAATGGATTTTTGCTTTTTATATATTTTTTTTTCGTACATAGAATAATATTTGAAGCATGTTTGAGTGCTATATCTGCTACTATATATGCTTTTTTTTTTGTAAATGTAATTTTATATCATTTAGAAAAGTTTTCATTTTAAAAAAATAATAGAATTTATTTTAGAGCTGTAGAAAATTTTGTTTTTATTTAAAATAATAAAGATATACATTCATGAGTTAGGCCTCTTAAGCCAGCTCTGTTGTAATAGGCTTGATTTAGCACATGCCGCTTTAGGTTGGTAGCTAAGAGAAACTGAACTACGAAATAATTCAGCTCAGCTCAACGAAATTTTTTCTAGTTGAACAGAGAGCGTTTCCTCATGAAGCTTGAAGAAAGAAAACAGGCCGCAAATGGTATTAAGTTCAGAGTTACGGTGAGATGCAAGAAACTCAGCTTCGTTCTTGCTAGAGTATGGAATGCAAAAATTATCGAGTGTAATATTCTGATGCTTATCGACATACGATATATTAGACCGTTCATGCCCTATTGAGTTACACAAGACAATTATGTGCGGCAAATAACTCAAAATATTCACCTTTTGAAGTCGTATTGGCTGTGTAGTCAACAGTTTTTTTTATTTACGACCAATATTCAGGGGTAAACTCCTACTAAATGCATTGCATTGTCTTGGAATGTTGAATATATATATATAGAAAGATAGATGTTAAGCACCTTTTGTCAATTGCACATATTGCTGTTATTTTGATCACTCAAAGGCCAGTGTTATACTCTCACCTTTGAATGATCAAAAGCAATTGTCCCATCTGGATGTTATATGTGAGTGCTGAGCATATTTTTTTATGTCGATTAGCTGTTATCTCCCCAGAAGGTGGAGCTGTACTCCTGATCATTCGTTTCTTGGTGGAATAGACTGGAAATGTCAGGGAGAGGTTTTGTGAAGATGGACTTCTTGGTGGAGAAAGGGGGGGGGGGGGCTGAAACCTCTGAGTTTTTAAATTAAAATTTTTTAAAAACCGCAAATTTATTTTTTTATATTTTTTCTCCTCCGCTGGGATTTGAAGATTCTTGAAATGGAATAAAAAAAGAAACATCAAATCTGATGACGACTTTGGCCACATTTAGATTTCTATACAGAAACCTGAACTGCAGATGAGCTATTCTGATCTTTAACTCACAGGCAGTTAAATTCTGCATCAAGCATGTCAAAGGGTAGCTGGCATTAGTACATAACTTAATTGCTAATCACTTTAATGTAACCCAAGAGAAGACAACAGGTAATACTCAGGAATATGAACATCCTGTAAATAAACATTCTTAAAATAAATCTTATACAAGACGAAAAAATCCGGCCTATGAAGACAAAAGTGCAGTCAAACGGCAACTAGATCCGCTTCAAACATAAGGTTTACATCTGCACTTGTTAAAGGTGGCCGCAATATCATTAATATACTTTCTCAGACATTTAGGCTTCAATTGGTGTCAATCTTGCAAACAACAAAAATCTTATGCCATAGAGGTTTATGCCCGTATTAATAAAAATTTTAAGGTTTATTGAGGGTTTATTTGACAAGTATGGCATAGAAATTTCTCAAAAAATTGTGGCAAGATTGACACCATTTGAACCCGGTATATTCCTGCGACCAGGAACCCCAAAATATTTTTTATGAATACGGGCATTCAACTTTCATAATTAAACAACCTAACTCTCAGAGTACAAGAAAATCCAAATCAAGCTTCCTTCTTCAACAATTACAACATAAATTGTCTTAAAAATTCGCCTTAAAAACTCTCTTACGTTTGACTTTAATAGTCTGGTAATGTAAAAACATTTTTTATTTTACAAAATGATAATACAGTCGAAACTCTCTATAACGAATTCCAAAGGACTGGATATTTACTTCGCTATAAAGAAAATTCGCTATATGGAAAAGAAAAACAATATTGTTCCTTTTAACATTTTTTATTTATAATAGTCAGTTATTTTGGTTTGAAGTAAATTTTTCCACTTTTCCTCTTCAATGCAATGGCAAATGGATAGCGACTGCAAGAAATGTGAGAGATAGTAATGATTCCAGTTGTCACTTGCATAGTTCGGTGGTTCCCCCACTTTTAATTTTATGGTAAATAAACGATTCAAAGCATCAGACTCTGCTTGTGCGTTGTGAAAGCAACAAAGTACACACAGAGCAACAATAGCAACACCAATAACACAAAGCGACATAAATTTTTTTTGTGTGCGTGCGTTCGGTTTTACCTAATTCGTTTTATGGAGATTGAAAACGCTTCCATCTTGAAGTTACGGTCGCAAAAATACCTCGTTATAAGGAAATATTCGCTATATGGAAATTCGTTATATGGAGATTATAATACACTCAAAGTAGACCCAAAACACAGTGTTCTTATAATTGCTTCGCAATAAAGAAAACTTCGTTATACAGGAGTTCGTTATAGAGAGTTTCGACTGTATATGTCTTGTGCTATGACAGAGGAAAATGTCTTTTCTCAAAAGTATTTCCGCAATTTCTAAAGTGTGGTTGTAAGAGCAGGTATGTAGCAATAAAAACGATTGAATTTTAAATTTTCCTTAATTAAATCGAAAACAAATTTTTTAATTTTTACAAACATCAGCCTAAATACAATTTACCATTTGGGTATAAAATGTATTAATGAAATATTTTTTTTCTCTACCATTCTTTTTTATTTGTCTCATGCCAGTTTCCTTTTACTTTTTAAACAAAAATTTTAGATATCCCGCTGTTAGAAGAAAAAAAAAAGGTTCTGACTGATTTGCAAGTCATTAGGAGTTAAACAAAAAAAAAAAAAAAAAAAAACTTGAAAAAGGCAAAAACGAAAATCCTATTAAACATTTAATTAATTAAGTTTGATGAACTGTCACAAGGCATTTGAATATAAATTCGAACATTCAATATCACGTTCATTAAGTATTTTGCCTTTTCAGTCAGCCATTTAAAACTGTGGTGTTGCATTATTAACCAGCTCTTCAAATAAGTGTGTGCACTTAGAAATAAATTAATAAAGAACTGTTCTAGAACTCGAAGTCATTTATAAAGATTTGTAATATTTTCAAGTTAATAACAGCATTTATAGAACAGAACTGATTTATTACAAGTTTTTAGGTACCAGACTGTTTAATTCAATACATTAATAATGTATAAACCACACGTTCACAATTACCATCTCACGCACATTTTCGATGTCATCAAACACACATACATACAAAATAATAATAAATGTGTTTCACTGCTTTCCGTTTTTCTTCCTCGCGCTCTCTCTCTCACTCTCTCTCTCTCTCACACTCTGGCTCTTCTGTTTAACTGTGGGTGCAAATTTCGTTATGGCAGAAATGAAGAAAAGGAGAGAGTTTTGTAGTCAACGAATCATAAAAAGAACGGAAATGAAAAATGAAAGAATTTAAATAATAAAACAAGTCAAAAGGCAGTAGATATTATGAAAATAAAAAATTGAAAAAGAAAAACAAAAATTTTTTTTGTTGTAAATGGGTGTCAAAAAGTCACGCAAATATTTAATTTAATTCAACGTAATATTCAAATGAACAATGAATACTATGAATGAAAATTCCCATATTGGAGTTTGAGTTTGAGTTTTTTTTTTTCTTTTATAATATGTTTTCTTTTTTACTGTCTTTTCTTTTTTATTTATAATAATTTTAAAAGTCTTTACAAAATCATTCCTTTAGAACAATGAATTAAGAAAAGGACAATGGCAAACAAAAAGAATATGGAAAACAAAACAAAAACAAAAACTTATTTACTGGCTGAGTCATAAACGAAGTGTTGAAAATTGTAACTTTTTATTATTATTTCCTTCGACATACTTTTGTAATGGAAATCTTATATAATAAATGTAAAATATACTTTAGTTGTTGTTATGGAAAAACAAAAGGTCATGAGACATCATTGTTATGAGTTGCTAATGTATAAACATAATTTTGATTAAATTTACAATCTTAACCAGCAAAGCTGGTGGAAACGGCATGGGATTTTAGTTACACTTGTCACTTCGAATTTAGAGTGTTAATCAAATAAATACGTTTTCATATTTGTATTTGAATAATTTCATATATTTCTATTTGAAGAACACACAGTCTCAGTTGATTTGAATTTTCAAAATCTAATACAGAAGCAGAGGGAGGTTCAAATCCCCGCAAAGGTGAAAAATAAAAAAAAAAAAATAAAAAGTTAGTTTGCGGTTTTTTCAAAATTATAATTTAAAAATGAGGTCCCCCCTCCAAGAAGACCATCTACAAAGAAACCGGTCCCCAACATTTCACTCTATTCCAACTTAACCAATGTCAATAATATAAGAAAACACAATATATCGTCGGTTGACAGGTAAAACTCACTAACTGCTATGTTATATGACTACAGTTAGTGAGTTTTACTTGTCAACCTTCGATATGTTCTGTTGTCATAAATATACTGTCCTTTCCAAAAAATTTCAATATAATGCACAGCTTCAGTAGGGGTTTACCCCTGAGTATTGGTCTCAATAAAAAAAAAATATTGGTTAATAAAACTAAGGTGTGCGTCACTATAAACTGTAACACATCAAAAGTCAAATAAAAACTGACTGGAGTAAGCTAGAGCTAAAAATAAAACAGTTTTATTTTGCATTTTTATTACAGATTTATATTCTGTATTATTTTATTTAAAAATTAATTTAATTTTATAAAATTTTTTATTTTATTCATTATGCCATCCATAAGCAATGTTATAGTGTTTTCGGTGATTTTTTTGGTACCACCTGTCCATTTATATCGAAAACTAGTAATGGTTTTGGGAACAGATGTACTCTTCTTTAGTTCTCTTTTGACCAATAGGCCGCAGCTCTGGGCAGTTTGGTGGGTTAGCCTCTTTTGGAACAAAAATAACATTATTTTTATTATACCAGTCTATTGCGCTTTTACTGTAGTGACATGTTGCCAAATCTGGCCAGAAGAATGCTGATATGTTGTGCTGTCTTAGAAATGGGAGCAACCTCTTTTGAAGACACTCTTTGATATAAATATCTGAGTTTATTGATCCCAATGTAACAAACGATGCACTTCTGTTGCCGCATCTACAAATAGCCTGCCAAACTAGGAACTTTTTGGGAAATTTTGATAGTTTTTTAGTTCGGAACTCTTCAGAAACATTGCCTCTACTATCCGCTACATAAAACTCTTGGTCACGAAGCTGCGCAAAGTCTGCAAAAACGTAAGTTTCATCACCCATTACACAACATTTGAACTTTTAAAAAAATTCTTTTTGAGGAGTTTTGCTCTTTTTTTTGCTTCAATATTCTTCTTAGCATTTCTATCCGGAACTTTTTGGACTTTAAATGTTTTAAGGCCAGCTTTAGCTTTAACTCGGCGCACAAAACTTTCCGAACATTGCACGCGCCGGGCCACTTCGCGACCAGAAATGTTTGGAAGAGCCAGCAAAAGCTTTTCAACCTTTTCGGCTTTCGCGTCGTTCGTTACCAGTTTTGCTTTACCTGTTCCAGGTTTTCTTTCAATTTTTAGGTCTTTGTTGAACTTTTTGACCACTCTGGAAACACATTGCCTGGTCACGTGGACTTCCCTAGCAACTTTTGTATAACTCCATAATGGTTTTTTTGAATTATTTGAATAATTTTTGTATGCACTTGTCTTTGATTATCCGTTGTGAACTAACTAACAAGTCAAATTTGACAAACTGATACATTTTAAAATCTGACAGATTTTTCAAAGATATTGTGATTAAGAAAAATAATTTTGATTAAAGGTGAAAAAAGTTATTAAGAAAAATGGGTGTTACACTTTATAGTGACGCACACCTTATATTAACCCATACTTCTGTCAAAATTTTATTAGTTTTTATATTTAACTATCTATAAATGATTACAAATTAGCCTTACACTCACAAAAAAAAAGTAGTAGAAAACTACTGAAATTGATACCATTTGGTATTAAAATTGAGTTAAATCCGTTTGGGCTTACTTTGTTCACGGTTGGTATAAATTTTTCAATAACAACTCTGTATCACTTTATTACCAACCGTTATTGTTTTGATAATACACTCTTCCCTTCTTGTTACCAATTTTTCTTATTTTAATAACACATGGTTCTTACTTTGATACCGTAACCCTCTTGCTTTGTTACCAATCGTTCTTATTTTGATAACGGACCGTTGTTTTTCTGTTAACACATCGTTTTTATTTTGCTACCAACCATTCTTGCTTTGATAACGCACGGTTCTTACTTTGATACCGTAACCGTTCTGCTTTATTACCACTTTTTCTTATTTTGTGAACGACTTGTTATTATTTTATCTACAAAAAAATAACCCATTAAGTCAGAACAATTAAAACACAAACATATTTATTATATTTAAACTGTAGTGTTTATTAAATAAAATTTATATAAAATAAAAATATGTATAATTAGCTTGCTTTAAAATAACAAACTAATACAGGTATCCCTTGCATAACGCGGTACTTGTAAAACGCGGTTTCAATATAACGCGATTTGAAAAAATAATCGGTTTCAGTAGAACGCGAAATTTGGACTTTTATAACGCGAAGTTTAAAACATGTCTATTCATATTTGTTTTGAATGTAAACCGGGAATTATCCATTTCTGCTTTTAAGACAAGTGTGAGTAACCGGGAATTTCCCATTTTTGTTTTCAAGACGTGTGAGTATACATATGTACATACTGAATTAAAAATATTAGTACAAAGTGAACTTTTGTTGAAATTAGATGTTTAATTAGGAAACAATTTTATTCTAAAAATTGATTAATTGGAATGAAGTCTGTTAATAAACTTTAGTTTTTTTCAGTTTGTTTTTAAACTTTATAATATGAATGTATGTACATAATTGGTTTTTTGAATTTTAAATTGTTATTAATTTTATTTTTATGGTTTAATTTTATAACAAAATATGAATTTTAGTTTTGAGTTGAGAATATATATTATTTCTTATTAAATGTGTAATTTATTTGGTAAAAAAACTTATTGGAACATAACCCCCAAATTTATATGAAAACTAAGTCTTATATACCGCGAAAACACATAACGCGGAGTTTACCTGGAACGTAACTATCGCGTTATACAAGGGATACCTGTATACATATATTTCAATTGAAAATAGCACTTTGAATTATATATGGGGTATAAATGCAGTCGTGGACTCACAAATTCGGCAATTATTATTACGTATAAATTCTTATTAAGGAAACCTACTTCTTTATATGGCTGAAAATGGTGCTTAGAACATTTCATATTAACAATCACACATAAAGTGATTGATTTAGTATTAAAAGAAACTTAGTTGCAGTCATTTGTAAATTAAATCATTTTAATCTGTTGTACATCCATTCCCCACTTCAATTTCATCATACTATTTAAAGTTATTATTTTATATATATTTATTTATTATTATTATTTTCAAATATACATACATATATTCCCAATTCCGGCTTTTTGAAAGTAGCACTGAGAGATTCTCATCGTCAATTCCTAAATAAAACCAAAAAAATAGAAGGATAATGCATTAACGTGCAGAAACTATATAAAACGTAATAATACCCTAGTTTTTTCTATAGTTTTTTCTTATCAATTAATTGAAGAAAACTTTAATTGTCCTTGTCATCCGCATTTAACTCCTCCGAATAAACAGAGTTTTTTTATAGAAACTAAGTAAATAAAATTATTTACATTTTCGGGTGACAATTCCACACAAAGCTTTAATAAAAAAGCTAACAAACAATACAAAAGCTTGCCTCATATCAATATGGTTTTACTGTGATACCAAATCGTTGTTGATTTGATAACAGGGCGTTCTAAAGTAATAACAGATCGTTCTTATGATATTTTTATATAATTGTTCACGTTTTTACTACCGGTTGTTCTTGATTTGTTAACTTATGGTATTTTGTCCCATTTGTTCTTATTTTAAAAACGCATTAAGCTTGATTTGGTACCGAAGGTTAACGAAGTATTGTTCACTATTCGTTCTTAATTTGATACCCTTGGTTAACAAATTTAGAACGCCTTTTTTCCCTCTGTGCAGTTATTATCTATTCAGCGGTTTCTAGAAAATTTATATTTAAATAAATGCTATGCATATATGAAATCTAGTTTTGTTTTCTTAGTTTTTATATATTTTTCTATATAATTATGTATAAAAACATTCATACAAATAGGCTAAAAACCATTATAAAGGACTACATTTGTTGAACGTATAAACTCATTAAAACACATTTTTAAAATATGAATATTTCACTATTAATTTTTATTTATAGCAGCAAATGTCCACTTCGTTAGCTGATGAACGTGAAATGTAATATTACGATGAAGAACAAAAAAAAAAAAAAACTGAGGCAACAGATAACTTTAGAGCATATTACTTGGCCGCAAGTAAAATTAATGTGAACCTCATCATCATAAATTGGATTGCATTTTATTTGTCCGCAAAAATTACACATTAAAGCGGCTGAGACAACCACCACTCATTTTAAAAAACTCTCATGCAACATGGCCAATCCAAATGAACAAATAAATAAGTGTTAATAAATAATTAGTTATTAAATACAGGGTGTGTTGTACAGTTGATTATTAGTGTGGTATTACGGTAATAAAATTAAAGGTTTAATTTTTATCTCTATGTGTCCATATAGAATACCCCATATGTCATGAGGTCTGTGTTTTCAATTTTTAGCATATAATTTAGATTTTGGATCTTGGAATTATTCTTCAAATGGTTGCCTCTGATCAGAAGAACAGACTTCTGTTTGGCGAATGTTAAATATTTCGTTTGTAACTCTTATTTACTCTTAACTTTCAAACAAAACCACGAACAGAAGAAAACTTTTAATTTCAAACAAATTTAATTCTTTTTTCATATGGCTTATCATCACAGTTTTTTTCTCTACCTCCAATTTGTTTTAAAGAGCTGTTCTGTACAAATTTAATAAAATTTAGATAGAAATATTAGAGATAGTAGTCGCCGTGGTCTAGTGGTTAGTGTGTTGGCTTACTAAGACATGGGCCCTGGGTTCGACTCCAGGTTCTGACATCTTCAAAAAAAGAAATATGAAAAAAAAAATATTTCTTTCGGCGACTACCTCTCAGCAGTCTTCTGGCAAAAGCTCTGAGAGTAACTAATTGCCATGAACAAGCTTCTCAAGTCTGTCGTTCGGAGTCGACATTAAACTGTAGGTCCCGGTACTCATGGATAAAAATTGAAACACACAACATGAGTGCTGCGAGAAGCTAGGCCGTTATCCTGACACAGGGTTGTAAAGGCCAGTTATGTATGTATGTATGTATGTAATATTAGAGATAATACTGAGGAAACATTTTATTGGCTTTAGAGAAATTAGCACAAACAGAATGTCTATATTCCAGATATCTATTGTCGTAGCATTTTGCCATGCAATTAATTAAAAACCAATTTATATATTTCAGTGATTTTAACTTTGAGTCCATTTACTGTATCAGGAAATTTCATTTCCCACTATGCATTTATAAATATGTAGATATTCCCCAAATGAGTCACCTTATGTATATAAAATTTATTTAAAAAGAAGTTGTAAAAATAATCGTTAAAATTAATACAAAATGAACTACATATGTACACATACATGCATACAAACATTTGCTGAGATATTAAAATATATGTATGTATGTATGTATGTGTAGGTCCTTTGTACATACGGTTACAGTCGCATAAAATAAAAGCAATTGCAATAATCTGAACTGTTGTTTAAAGTAAAAATTGTAAAAAGTTGGTAAAACATTATGCATAATATGAAGAGAGAAAGAAATATAGACGGAGAGTGAGAGAGAGAGCACTTACAAACCACACAATGCAATATATTCCAATTATATTTACTGCCTATCATTTCTCGCAGGAAATATTTTACGATATTGTACGAGTCTTGCAAATCCGTATGTGAATCACATATGAATGAGTTTTCCGTAGATGAATTACATTTTTAAAATGTATAAAGTTGTAGGTGCAGGCAGTGTAATTGTTAGTGTACAAGTAGAATTCCAAACATACATAGCCATGTGTGCAAAATAATTGTTGCCTTGGTTACAGTTGCAGGTAAAATTAAAAGGATTTCATAAAAAACATTCAAAATTTAAAATATGTAATTAAAAATGTTTGGTTCTTGGAAATTTCAGTTTCATACTTGATTATTGCAATGAGCAAAAAAAAAATTAATGTGTTTAAGGGTTTCTTAGATTTCTCTAGTTTTCTTTTTGTGGTCCTAGGAGATAACCTTTAATACGAGCCTGAACAACTACGTTCGATATTTTTGCATAAAATACAGGTTTTTAAGAAAACAAAATCATATATTTCAACTCAGTCTTCTTTGAATATCTCATTTGTTTTAGAATTGTTTCACATCATCCATGTCACAATAAATAAAAAAAAAATAGAATAATAAACCCTTTACAAATGCATCGCTGAGCTGTATACTATTATATGATTATTATGCGCTGCCATTTTCTGTATCTTGTAATTTTATTTCCAAAACTTTTCCGTTTTTATTTTTTAAAGAAATAAAATATGATCTGTATTCCGTTGCCAAACGGAATTGAATCACATGTCTACAGAATTCATGCCAAATGTCTGTTCTGTTCTTATTTTTTTTTCATACACTAGAGTAGATGAGAAAGGAATCCTCAATCTACAGCCTATTTACCATTGAAACTACAGATGTGTTTAATTTATCTCTTTAACAGTCTATTTCACAATGTCGAAACAAACAGTCACTTAGCAAAAGAAAATCACACGAAAGAAAGGTATTTTGGGTTTCTCTATGCTTTTCGCCAGCTTTTATGAGTTACCATTTTTCTTTTTTACGTATCGTAAAAATAAAGTGTTACCAGTTGAAAATTTTTAATGAATTTCTTTATTTATTTATTTATTTATTTCGGTATTTCATATACAACAAGATCAAAATCTTATAATTACAGTATATGACTTTACAATGATATAATCCACACTTAAAGTCAAATGTTATAAAAAGGGAAGAGTTATAATAATAATAGTACCAATAATAATAATAGTAATAATGATAATAATAATAACAATAGCAAAAAATAAAAGAAAAAAAAAAATCAAGGAAAAAAAAATAATAATAATAGTAAAAAATAAAGAAATAGAATAGTACACCTGTATGTATGTAAATTTATTTAAGAACAAAGAAAATGATAAAAAATGTAAAGAAGTGTTTATATTAAAACATTGAAAATAATTTATTTTTGAATTGCATTTAAAAATAAAATAGGAAAATAAACTTTAAAAATAGGAAATAAACTACTATTTTGCTTGTCAACACATGCAACTCTATTTAAAAGTGCATACCATGGTGGAATTACTTACAAGGTGGTGTTGCCAACCCAGCTGGGATTTTTTTTTTTTGGTCATACCGCTCCTGTCAAAAATTTTGTTTGTATTTATGTTTTGTTTACATTTTGCTTTGTGTGTATTCGTGTTTTTGTTTTGGTGTAGAGACATGTATGTTGTTAACAATACACACACACACTTCCGGCATGTGCTTTTTTAATTCACCATACCTGCTTTTGACATTAAAGAGCTGAAAAAACAAAAACAAATTCCCTGTTGTTTTTGTACTATATTCACCTGCCACCACCTTGTAAGTAATTTCACCATGGTGCATACTTTTAAATATCCGTTACAAATAGTCTTCCAGCTGTCAAACAACATTTAAGACATATTAATCGAACTTCTAAGCAAATTGCATTGTGATTGGGTCAGTTTCAGGTAGTAATTGTAACGTGTATGGGCAGCTTAATGATATTAAAAATGAAGACATAAAACAAAAAAAAAAGAGTTTGTCTGTGTGCGTTGTGCATTATAAAAAAAGTGTATTCTCATGGGAATATTTTATACTGTTGTCTAAGATCTGTTTGTACGTATCTATTGTACAGTGTGTGATTGTATGTATATACAACTATTTCGTGTTTTGCATTAAACGAAAGCAAAAAGTCCAGTGACTTATTTTGACATTCGTAAGAAAATTATTAAGTTTTCTCTTTTCTTTCTCTTATTCCTTTTGTTCGCACACAATGCTGATGTAGAGAAATTAAAATCAATTCTTTTCGCCCAGCAAGCGAAAGAGAGTACTCACTCGACATTGTGGAATAGGCTGTAAATTCTATCAATTAGTTGTCATAATATTGGTCATTCATTATTTTATCCTTTGGCTGATATTTGATGTGCATTCTAGTTGTCATTACTGTTCTATTGTGAATAAGAAACGCCAAACACTGCTATATAGATGCTAAACAATAGCGTTTTCGATTAATCGTGAGCAAATGAAGCAGACATTATATGTAAAATTTTCTCGTAGTCAAGTAAACCTTCAAAATTGAAATCACTGGGACATACGACATGCTTTTAATAACATGTTTCAGTAACATGAACGACTTCGACAATTTTTTGTTTGTGTTTTTCGTATATAATTGTGCAGGTAAAAAATCCTTAATTTTATAGAAGCAGGCCTTAAGTCTTAGAACAGATACCCAATTAAGAATTTTTGAAATATAAAAGATTTCAGACCCTAGTCGTTTTATATCTTACGTGCTAAAAGAGTCACAACGCAATTCAGTAAAACTAATTTTAACCATAAAAATTGATTAAGTTTTTGTAACTCTTTACAAAACACAGAACGATCAAATACATTGTGAAAGAATGATAAAAAGGGTTAAATTATTATCAATTAATTTTTAATTGAATCAATTACTCCTTTGATCAAAATAACATTTCTCATAGAGCTAATAAAATACTCGGAGAAATTAAAAAAAATTAACTTAATGCGTTGTTTGCGAGATTGTAATCAGTTTTTAATTTTTTGTGATTTAAACCTTTACTGAAAAACATTTTACTGATGCCAAAGTTCATACGGTTACCTTTCAATATATCGTCGATGGAATTAAAGAACGCTGTAACTGACAAAAAATCGAAAATACGTTTTTTGCATCATTTTTATCAGCAAAAACATACGCGTCGATTGGTCCAGGTCCCAGATTTCTACGATGAAAATAAATTCACTTACGCCGTCTGCGAAATGAAAAATATCAGTGTATTTGTTCTACATTTATGAACGTTTTTTGGCTCTGGTGAACATTTAAGGTTTTGTCAGTTACAGCGTTCTTTAATTTCATCGACGATATATTTGCTAACATTTTGTCTCGGAGAATTTCTTTTCACATCATCCGCTTAAAGATCCTAAATGAGTGCCTTTTTCAATTGTTTTATTTTTTTTAACCTCCACTGTTAAAAAGTTTACGTAAAAGCGGTCATACAATTCAAGCAGTCTGTGTAGAATGACAACATCTAGCGACAATATTATACACTGGCACACGCAAATAAAGACTCATATTAACATAGAAAAAAAGATGAAAAAAAAAAATACAATTTTAAATTGACACTTATGCGACAATGTAGAAAATCCATTTTCCCTTTGCAAAAAAAAAAAAAAAAAAAAATAATAAGTAAATGCACACTCATACACAAAATAAGAAGAAAAAAAAATATGAAATTGGTGTAATACACTTAAAAAACAAAAAATAAAACGTAACACAGAATTGTAACCAACCAGCCGTCAAGCATATTTTTAAAAAGATGCTCTACAACTCTATTTGTATTTTTATTTACAACAACGGACTTGTGTACGTAGAACAGCACTAGAAATCTGAATAGTAGAAACTTAAAAAAAATTGTTTTTTATTGTTGAATGATTCGGAAAACCGAGTTCGCATCTGGGTAAGTTTGGTAATAATTTTTAATTAATTTTGTTGTATCACAAAACGCCTTAATTAGAATACAACTAAATTCTATTGAAATGAATTGAGATTATTTGTTGTAATAATTTCTCAATTCAAAAAGAAAATGACATCCCCAATGGAATCATACATCAGCCGAAGTGAACATATTTTCGACTCTAGCTATGGTAATCCCAACAGAGTTCTTTTTTGTTCTGTACCTACTACCGATAATCGTCAACTATTTCAGTTATATTTTTCATCAGAAATCATCTATTGGATATTGATTGTTTCTATATACTTTGCATAGAGTTAGTCGAAGTATTTTCAAACGCTACACATTCTATCATATTCTATGTCTTTTGTTTTAAATGAATCAGAATTGCAATTTTTTTCAATATCTATGAAATTCAATCTTCTATGGAAGTACAACAAAAATTTATAGTAAAAATATTGGACGTATTTGGAGCAATAACTTTCAGGAATGTTTGGTTTAAATTAATTATTAGAAATTGACTAAAATGAAATAATGGCAACAAGAAATTAAAAAAAATTACGTATATGGCCCGCAAATAATACAAGAGAAAATTTTTTTCTTCCATTTTTATGTACTTAATTACCAGGGAAATCAAAAATATGCTCTAAAGAAAGTGTTTTATGAGCATAAAATATGCAATAAAAAGTATGAAATATAATGAAAAAAATATAAAAAAATGCTGTAAAAAATATGGAAACGGTTTTAAGTTTTTAAAAAACAAACTTTACTCAATACTCCAATAACATTTGTGTGTGTGTGTTAGTAATAAAAGGAATAAGAAATATTCTTCGTGCCGTCATTTCACCTAAATGCACAGAAAATTTTGTGTGCTTTAGTTCTACCATTCTAAAAGTAGAAGCAATGCTGTATTCAAATATAGTCAGATCAACAAACACAAGTAACTTGCTCAACGGAATGGGCAAGTATGAAACAAGCCTTAACATTTTGATTTTACTGCGTTTTATTGTGCTGCTGTGTATACTTGTAATACTGCAATATAAAAGCTTTGTGCATTAGAGAATTGAAAAATTTCACTTGCGCAACAAATTTCAATTAACGGATGAGTAACTCTACAACAAAACTTTTTTATGAAAACAACTAAATATGCATTAAAAAGTATAAAATGCTCTTTAAGGGGAAAAATATGCCAAAAATATGCTATTAAAGTTAAAAAATGCTACTAGGAGCAAAATATGCACAAATATGTTATTAAAAATTAATGCCAAAATTAATAATTATTCCTTAAACGGATAAATACCTTACACTCAACTTCATAGGTCACACAAGAAATAATATGCAATCGCATATTTTTGGTTTCCTTGGTAATTACACAGAAACGCTATTTTCGATTGTTGCAACAGCTTTTAATATAAAATTATTCACATCTAGAGGTTTTTATTTCCAGAAGGTTCATTTGTTTGTGTGAATCTGTAAATATATTTATCTTTAACACATGAAATTATCTTTTTTAATATGTATATAATGTTGAAAGCTTTTATATATGTACCTTTTTGTTGAAAATCTTCTGTTATTATCTATTACAAAGCTTAACAAAATTACGCAGTTATTGTTGTTTCTTTTTCTACGAAATGCTGCCATATCATTTATTTCGAACCGTTTTTCTTTATTTTGCATTTTTCCATAAACACAAGATATATTTCTTCGTATATAAGTTGATATCAAATATTAATAGTATGTATGGGTATATTATAATTGTAGTCGCCGTAGTCTAGTGGTTAGTGTATTGGATTACTAAGACGATAGCGTTGGGTTCAATCAAACCTCAGCTTTGACATCTTAAAAAAAAGAAATATGCTAAAATTATTTCTTTCGGCGACTACCTCTCAGCAGTCTTCTGGCAAAAGCTCTGAGAGCAATTGATTGCCATGAAGAAAATTCTCAAATATGTCGTTCGGAGTCGACTTTAAACTGTAGGTCCCCGTACTCATGGATAAAAATTAACACAAAGACTGTAACCCTTACTGCCATCCCTAAATAAAAGCGGCAAGCGTTTTCTAGCTGTCAAAATTTCTCATGCCCATACAATTTGTATGGAGCATCCCAAAATAACGCGGCGGCAACGCTTTGCAATTAGAAAATCCAATTTTGACAGAGAGTATAATAGTAAAGTTGGTCGCGAAAGGCAATTAAAATGCAAACAAATAGGAAAAAACAGGGTTGTGATATAAAGATATGTTACTTGCATAACCATGTTTCATTCGTAAAAGGAAAAAATAAACAAAATAGAAGATAATAAATATTATAATAAAATAAATAAATAAAATATAATAAAAATAAATAAAACTAGATGACCCGTGCGAATATTTCGCACAGTTAGTTGTCATTTTTGTAACATAAAATGAAAATAATTAATAGAAATTTTAGTAACTTCAATACATTTTATTAAAAGTATAAAAATATTAGAAATCATAATATATATTAAGACACCGTATTACTACACTTCATAAAACAAACAATACCATGACAATAACTGTATTACCAAAATGGCTTTTACAACTTTATATATGTATTATGTGGAATAGCATTACAATTAAGCAGAGATCAGCAATGAGTAAAAAAAAGTGAGTAGACTCGAATCATGATTCATAATTTCTTATACTTATATACGCATTCATACTCTTGTTAATGTAATGGATACTCTACTCATCTCAAAAGTTTGAAGTACTCATCGCATTTATATTTAATAATATCTGTGGCAATATGGAAGTTTGAAATATCTTCAATTTTGTGTAATTTTTATTCTGTATGTTTTTTGCGAATAATTTATGAGTTAATATATTGGTAACATGTTCATTAGAGAAGAAGGATGAATATTTTAAAAAAATATGGTTGATTTTAGAAGATTTTACGCCTTTTCTACTTAAGCGCTTTTTCAAAACTGAAATCTGCGTTAGACAGGTCCTTAAGTAACTTAAGCGCTTCTGTTGAAATAAAAAGTACGTATTGTGTAGTTTTAAGTAAACATAAGAGGATTTTTTCAAGAACTTATATTCACTTAAGATAACTGTATACAAGAATCACATTTTATTAAAAAAAAACTTATGTAAATATAAGTTATATGATAAATCGAAAATCTGAATATGTAAACAAATCTATGTGTACATAAGTTGTTTTGTTGAATGCATTATTGATTTAAAAAACTTAGGCTAAAAGTAAACGTACATAACATTGATAAAAAATAGAATTTTTCAAAACGGACTAAACACATTTAAGCGCCTTTGCTTCTGTAATGCCCCAAACGCCTTAACTCAATTCTCTCTTATATCGACTTAAGCTACTCTTCCAAATTGCCACAGATATGTACATATGATGTTGTTGATTTCAACTCTCCTTAACTCAGTGCATACAGATGAGAAAAAATAAGTATGATTCGATTACAAACTGTTGTGTGTTTTCTCTGCTTACTGCGTTAGTACGAGAATAAATTAATGCTATAAACACATTCCTAGCTACCAACCATTTACCACACGACTGCAACAGAAAAAGTTTTGGGTTAAGCTATGAATCGTGTTAAATAAATACTATGTTTTTGACTATGTAATTTATTATTTTTCGTCAATAAAAAAATAGATATGGTATATATTATAATTAACATTCAAAATGTAAGAATTTACATGAGCGAAAAAGTTTATGTTTTTAGGAAATACATATTTTAAAGAAATTAAAAAATTTTTCATTATTTTCTTTTTAATTTTTATAAGCAGGTTATAAAGAAATGGATTGCAAGAGTGAGATTAAACAGAAAATCAGTGTCGGAGCCCAATATGGGCAATTTACGTTCCAATAATCTATTTTAAAAATATTGATTATAAAGATGTAGTTTAAGTATACTATAAGTTTTTACAATGTAAAATGTAGAACAAATTTTAAAATATTTTTTTTGTAATGAATTTCTTTAGGACCTGTTTATAAAAAATTAAAATATAATTACGGATTATTTTATCTTCTCTAAAACATTTCTTATAAACTTACACTTTTTCGCTTATTTGTGATTATTATTTGCATGTTCATTTTTGTATACACCATATAAATTTCCTTTTGTATTGTATACGTCTATCGACTAAAACGGTAAAGTTTCTCCGTATGATTCGAGTCACTCGAATAAATTGTGAGTATCATAAGTATTTTTATAAAATTATGAATCCAAGTGAGTATGAGTTTGATGTCAACATTGGACTCATATTTATTGCAACCTTTATTAATGAATCAACGTTGTGTGAGTATGAGTGAGTCAGAGTAGTTGAACTTTAACTACGTGTACGCACTTAGATTTAAAAGTGCTTTAGAAATAATATATATATATATATATGATAGTACTATACAATTTAGTTTATGTTACAAATACCAATAGAGAAATTCAGTTTATTATTAAAATAGTCAGAATTGTTATATAAGCATATGTTTTTGTATTACCCTGTTTTTAATGTTTTGACAAAACATTGCCGCTCTTATTTAGGGATGGCGGTTCAGAGTAAGCGCTGAGCATTGGAAAACGTTCCGCTTGCCGCTTTTATTTAGGGATGGCTCTTACACAGGGTTGTAATGGCCAGTTATGTATGTATGTTTGGGTATATTGTAATGTAAAAATAATTAGAAATTTTCTTTGGAAACCAACATAGAAATTGTTTACATTTTTGTTTTATGCTACTTATTTAGTTAATAATTTTCACTGATTTTCTTGTTAAAAACATATGGTAAAATAATAATATAATTTTACTGCTATTTAGCCGTAACTAGCTGTAATTACAATTTATTGTGTTTGTATGTGTTACACACAATACATTTAATGTCCGAGTTCGAGTGCCTCTATGAATTGTAATTGTGACAATTTCATTTTCCACACCGGTGAACAATAATTATGCCAAAGTTACCATTAACATTGAAACTAACAATTGCCATAAGAGCTTATAAAATGCAACCAGCTGTGCATGAACTTTCTTTCATACTCTGGCTCAATTTGTTACACTACCAGATATATAGATATACATATACAGGGTCCAATCAGCCAGCTATATACTTAGTCAGAGGGCATAGTGGCTTTATATTAAACAATGCCATTATAATTCTAGCCCTCGGCTGATTGTTCATTTCATTTCATTTTTTTTTTTTGTTACAAAAATTTTTGCTCATTTTTCTCCGGTTAACTTTTATTTGTGTATGAATGTTGTGGTGCGAGTATATTGTGTGTACTTTTAGTTTTTGGCTAAAATGCACAAAGAAAGGAAAAAGCAATACATTCTAGAGGAAAATAAGTCTCCATGTACACCTTGTAAAAGCTATTTTCATATAGAAATAAAGGTATGAGCACAAATTTTATTGAATTGAACTTTTAAGCATTGAAACAGTTTCACAGAGTCATAACCATAATGATGATGATGATGAATTTGCCCTCTCCACTTATATTTATTATCACAAAGTAAGAAAAATTATACCGTATTTTTGGTTCTACAAAACATCATAACTTTCAATAAAATTCTTTAAATTCAGTTGAAAAATTATAATTAAAAATATTTTCACCATTTGTCTTCGTTTTATTGCTATTAAATTATTCGTTCCTTTTACTGGCAGTAAAAACTTATATTTGGTTGTATGTGGTTATGATATTGGAGTAGCATTTGTATATTTGCGGTCATGTGAACATATATAACACACACCACATAATTTTTGTAAACAATTCATGTTTCTTGCGAAATTGGTATGCCTTTAAGGGTACGAGTAGAGGTACATAACAAGAGTTGCGCCGGTTGTGCGTTTTACACGTCTGTCAAAAAAGTTAGAAATAGTGTAGTTTTATAACACAAATTGGCATTTAACGTAAGGAAATGGGGTGACATTTAACTTTTTGATGCGTCTACAAATGCTAAGTTGGCATGCATTGTAAATTGTGACTGACTTGCTTTGTTGCGATAAACAAAATTTAAAAAATTAATAACTTATGTAATAACTTAACTAGTCGACGAAGTAAAAAAAAAACATAAAATGCTGTACTAAATACATAGTTGGGTTCAAACCTCTGCTCTGTCATCTTGAAAAAAGAAATAATGAAAGAAATATTTCTTTCGGCGACTACCTCTCAGCCGTCTTCTGGCAAAAGCTCTGAGTGTTTCTCATTGCCATGAACAAGATTCTCAAATCTGTTGTTCGGAGACTGTAGATCCCGGTACTCATGGATAAACAAGTTAACACACATTCCATGAGTGCTGGAAGAAGGTAGGTTGTAACCCTGAAACAGGGATGTAATGGTCAATTACAGCTAATAGTATTAGCGTTTTTAACGCGTGTTGTGTATATTGCCATTTTTAATGCGCTAAAATTTTTCAACGCACAATAGGTATTAACGAATCAACACTTCTTTCTATCTTAAATCTGCTTTCAGTTAACAGTGTGAGACGGATTCTCATATACATATATAATGTCATTTTAACATTTATTTTTATAAATAATAATTTGTGGTCTTTTTTCTTTTCTTTTTGGTTTCATTATTTTCAAAGCAACTGCTCCCTGATATTCCACTCTATTTCACCTTAATCTTTGGCAACGAAAAACGAATGATCAGGAGAAAAGCGCCACCTTTTATGAAGTAGAAAATAACAGCTAAAAACCTACTTGGAGAAGGCACTCACCGCAATAACCATGCAACGATGGAGAAATTGCTGTTGATCATTCAAGGTTGAAGGTATAACACTGGCCTTTGAATGATCAAATCAAAGCAATTTGTATCATCCCTAAGGCGCTTAATAATATAAGAAAAAAATATATGTTCTGTTGTCATAACATACTATAATTTCCACAAAAATTCTTCCAGTACAATGCACAGCATTTAGCAGGGGTTTAACCCTGAGTATTGGTCTCAGTAAAAAAAATAAATAAATAAAAAATAAGACCAGCAAAAAAGAGAAAAATTTAAAGAAACTCCATTTTGTATGAAATTCCTTTGTCAAATAAATAAGAACGTTGATGAATAAGAACTCAAACCAAATTGAATTCGAACTGTTCTCTTTTCTTTTTAACCAATACATATGTTGAGATCAGCTTTGTCTATATACATACATACAGCCTCCACGTGGCTCTCCTGGATAACATTCTGGCACCCGCTGGCTTGTTAACTAATGTATGCGGCGATTGTCCAATCCCCTGTACTTTAAATTTGGGTTGTGCGTAGGGCTTGAAACCCACCACGTAAAAACAAAATCTCAATGAAAACTTCAGCAAAAGCCTCTAAACGGACCCCCTTTTATGTTGACGACCATGGCAAACGTTTTAAGGACTATGATTTAAGGATATGCACCTGGAACGTGAGAACCCTTTACAGGGAAGTTGCCTCTATCCAATTGGCGGATGCTCTCAAGAAATGTAGGGCTGACATCACCGCCATCCAGGAAATGCGATGGATAGGACAGGGTTGTACAAGGCAAGCAACATGTGACATCTACTACAGCTGCCATGATAACAGACACGAATTTGGCTGCGGATTCGTAGTTAGCAAGAGACTTCGCCATCTTGTCTCAGAGTTCACCCCCGTGAACGAAAGGATAGCTACGATCCGGATGAAGACAAGGTTTTATAATATCAGCCTTATCTGCGTGCACGCCCCGACGGAAGAGAAGGATGATGCGGCCAAAGATGCTTTCTACGCATAGCTCGAGGATGTATATGATAGGTGTCCGGCACATGACGCCAAAATTGTCCTCGGCGATTTCAATGCGAAAGTTGGACGTGAAGGTATCTTTGGCCCCACTGTCGGGCAGTTCAGTCTCCATTCTTCCACCTCGCCGAACGGCATGAGACTGATCGATTTCGCCGCGGCGCGAAACATGGTAGTTTGTAGCACCAGGTTCCAGCATCTCGATATCCATAAGGCCACCTGGCTCTCTCCCGATCGATCAACTACCAACCAGATCGATCAAATTGTGATTGATGGAAGGCATGTATCCAGTATACTAGACGTGCGCACATTTAGAGGTCCAAATGTCGACTCGGACCATTATCTTGTCGCAGCCAAGATGCGACTGCGCATATGCGCAGCGAATATGGCACGTTCTAGTGTTCGAGGGAAGCTGGACATCAAAAAGCTGCGATCACAAGAGACAGCCAGGTCGTTTTCCGATTGTCTTTCTAATGAGCTCCATTGCATCCCGTCCTCTCTCAAAAGTATTGGTGGACAGTGGTCTCACATTGCTCACCCTCTGCGCAACGCTGCCGAAACAGTCCTTGGTTTTGAGCGTCCTCCCCGCAGAAACCAATGGTACGATGAAGAGTGTCGTGAGGCCACTGCGGCAAAGAATGCTGCCTACAGAAGAACGTTGCAGTCCACCACTACAAGAGCAACTGTGGAGGTGTACAGAGAGAAGAGGAGTGAAGAGAGACGCCTATTTAGAAGAAGGAAAAGGGAGCAAGAAAGGCGTGATCGTGAGGAAATCGAGATGTGCAGGAGTAGACATGATGCTCGGAATTTTTATAAGAAAATAAGGCGTCTTACTACTGGTTTTAAACCCGAAGCAACCTCCTGCAGAGACGAATATGGTAATCTTGTTACAGATGCATATGGTGCACTGAGATGATGGAGACAGCATTTCTGTAATCTACTGCAAAGCAATGATGATACAAATTCCGCTGATAGATGCTGTGCCGGACCCAATCAATGATAACGTTGTGATCCCGTCCCCCAGCCATGAAGAGGTCAAGGTTGCCATATGGCGACTGAAGAACAACAAAGCAGCCGGACTTGACGGTCTGTCCGCTGAACTCTTCAAGTATGGAGGCTATGAGCTGGTTAGGTGCATGCACCAGCTCATTTGCAGAATATGGCTTGAGGAAAGTATGCCCGATGATTGGAATCTCAGTGCCCTCTGTCCGATCCTGAAAAAGGGAGACCCCACAATATCCACCAACTACAGGGGTATAAGCCTTCTCCCTATCGCATATAAGGTTCTTACGAGCGTATTGTGTGAACGACTGAAGCCATTCGCCATCTCACTGATTGGACCTTATCAGTGCGACGTCAGACCTGGTAAGTCCACCAGATATTCACACTGCGCCAAATCCTGGAGAAGACCCATGAAAGTCAAGTCGACACACACCACCTCTTTGTCGACTATAAGGCAGCGTTCGATAGCCCGATAAGGGATCGCGTATATGCAGCAATGTCTGAGCTCGGTATTCCTGCAAAATTGATAAGACTGTGCAGAATGACGTTGAGCAGTTCCCGCAGCTCCGTCAAGGTAGGAAGAGACCTCTCCGAGCCTTTTAATACCGTGCGAGGTTTCAGACAGGGCAATCCCTTATCCTGCGACCTCTTCAATTTCGTCATGGAGAGTGTTTTGCGAAAGGCGGGTGTCCATCGTAATGGCACTATTTTTAACAAAAGTGTCCAGCTCCTTGCGTATGCAGACGATACAGACATCATTGGGCATACCAAGCGAGATGTCACCGCAGCCTTTAATGCTATTGAACGGGAGTCTGCTAAAATGGGTCTGGCGGTAAATGAGAGCAAGACGAAGTACATGTTGTCGACGAGTAGGGACGTTGATCGTATCGGCTCCCAGGTTACAGCCTGCAACTATACATTCGATGTGGTCAAGGGTTCATCTACCTTGGCACCGCCATTACCAGCAAGAATGATGTCAGTCTGGAGATCAAACGAAGAATCACACTGGCCAACAGGTGCTACTACGGTCTCGGTAGGCAATTTAGTAATAGAGACCTCTCTCGTGCGACGAAATTAACACTCTACAAGTCGCTTATTCTCCCGGTGCTTCTCTATGGTGCGGAAGCATGGACGCTGTCTTGTGCCGATGCAGCGGTCCTGGGGGTGTTCGAGAGAAAAGTTATTCGTAAGATCTTTGGTTCTCTAAGGCATGGCGATGAGTTTCGCATTAGAACCAACCATGAGCTGTATGAGCTCCTCGGCGATGTGGGCGTTGTCCAGCGTATTAACATCCAGTGGCTACGCTGGCTCGGCCACATTGTTCGGATGGAAGAATCTGCTCCAGCGAAGAAAGTTTTCGATGCGAAGGTCACTTAACGTCGGCGTAGAGGACGACCCTGTTTACCTTGGGAGGGCCACGTTGATGAAGCCCTGTCATCGATTGTTCTGACCAACTGGAGAAGGCGCGCGCTAAGCAGAAGAGCCTGGGGACTAGTGCTGAAGTAGGCCGAAACCCGTTAACGGGTTGTTATGGCCAGCTAAGTAAGTAAGTAAGTTCATGGCAATCAGTTACTCTTAAAGCTTTTGCTAAAAGACTGCTAAGATGTAGCCGCCTAAAGCAAAATTTTTTATATTTTCATTTTTATGAAGTTGTATTCCATTATCTAAAAAAAGAGAACATGAGTCCAGTATTTTTACCATCATTATAAATTTTCAAGCTCTATATTAGCCTAAAGATCTGTATTTTATTATTTTACTATATAGAATGACATAAAAAGGCATTTTGTTGAAGTTAAATTTTAAGCTTTTATTCTAAACTCTTCATTGTTAAAATTCTTTGATCCTTTTTTAAGTAATATTTTATTTGGAATTTTTATTGTATTGGCTATTCAAAGTTTAATCGTATGTAAAAAATAAAATTGTGTGTAATTTTATTATCCATCATAAAAAATTTTCTATGGCTTTTACTGTTCTTCGTTTAACCAATGCCAATGGCAGTTATTCTATATGGAATTTAAAGCAACAATTAATAAGCTATTTGATATACATATATGGATATGTATATATACATTTATCCATATATCCATATATATATATATATCCATTGCAATATCTAAAAAGGAAAAAATAATAGAAAAAGGAATAAAAAAAAAGATAGACCCTATTAATGCGCCAACATTCCTTAAGATATTTGCACAATATATTGTATTTATGCTCCTGCAAATCCAACTATTTGATAGACTGTTTACTTTGTATTACTATGTGTTATATCTTTAGGGTTTAATGTGTTTATTTATATAAAAAAAGGGAAAAAAGGAATGTATAAAGGATGTTTTATAGCATATGAGTATGTTTTTATTGTCTTTGGCATTTTATTTCTTTACAGCTTCAGTTTTTATAACCTACACTGTTGTAAAAAAAATAAAATTTATTATTGTTTAGGATTAAGCTTTCGTAACACATTGCAATATTGTGGCCATCATTTTGTTTTGTTTTGTTTAGTCTTATATTAAGCCGTACCTTTGAAAAGATCTATTTTAAAATTTTAAACAAACCGAACCGTATAACACGACTTATTCGTTGAATTGGACCTAAACCAACTGTTGCCACTTTGTTCTTCATAAAATTAGTCTGAATTAGAAATTCCTAATCAGTTATTGTATGCAAGTGTTTTTAAGTCTAGGGCAGGTAATCCAACATATTGCAGTTATTGCTTGAAAGGCGAGGTTAAGTCACTGGTTTATGTAGATAAGTCCGCAACAATTGAAATCAACAATCCAACTGAAAACATTCTGCCTTATATTTTAATTGAAATCAGTTTATGTTTGACTTGTATTGAGCAGTTATCTATAAACTTCCTAATGAATTTAGGAAAATGGTCTGAATCCAGAGCAAAGAATAGAGGGTAATTCACTTTCTCAGGCTCCCATTCAAAGTACAGTACCCTATCAAAATATCTACTAAGGCCCTAAAAGGCATTCCACAAATATTATAAGTTTGTACCATAACTATTTAATCTCGGCAATAGCAATCTCGAGATTCTAGTTTCTTGAAAAATTAAGCCAACGCTGACACTACGCATAATGAAGATCACTTTCCAACTATAATCAATGATTTTTAGTTTAAAAATAAGGATCAGTTTAAATGTAATATAATGATGAAACTTCGATGTTTTGATAATAAATATCGATGTTGAGGTCTGATTGTTCGAAGCAAATATTACCAACCAATTTCATTTTAGGAAATTGAAAATTAATTCAAATTGCTGAATCACAATTCGGGTTGAAATCATAGCTCTGACATAGACAGATAACTAAACAATTATTATTAATTAAAAAAAAAAAACTAAATTTAAAGTATGCCTACATTTTTCATTCATTCATATAGGAAGTAGTAATAGCCGTGGTCTAAGGGTTAGTGTGTTCAAATCTCAGCTCTGACATCTTGAAAAAAAAAAGAAATATGAAAGAATTATTTCTTTCGCCGACTCCCTGTCAGCAGTCTTCTGGTAAAAGATGTGGGAATAATTGATTGCCATGAAAAAACTTCTCAAATCTGTCGTTCGGAGTCAACTTTAAACTGAAGGTCCCGGTACCCATGGATAAAAATTAACACACACAACATGAGTACTGCGAGAAGCTAGGCCGTAATCTTGACACAGGGTTGTAATGGCCAATTATGTATGCATGTATACATGAATCACAATTCGTGTTGAAAAACTCATAAAATAGAAATCTGCAGATAAATTGAAACTATTATCGCGTATGGAACCGTTTTTTTTTTGTAATAATTTGATTTCAGAATTAGACTGACCGCCCAATTAACCCATTTAGCTGATTCTTGGCATACAAATGTTATTAAAAGTTACTAGAACGAACTAAAGTCATAAATACTGGATTAATTGTTAAGGCTTCCTCCTTAAATAATAACTACTTAAATTGAAGACGACACACCGGAGTAATACCGCTCTGTCATAAAGAATTAAAACGGAAACCCAGATTAATAAAACTTCATTATAATTTTCCGATGAATTTAGTAAAATATGTTTTTTTTTTAATTGCAATTGTCTGGTTTTTAATTTATCTAAATTTCAATTTATTTTTTATTTTATATTCGAAAACTAGATTTTATACTTTTATTTTATTAAGACATAATTGATTAATACAACCTATTTTCAGAGTTAGAGCCTAACTTTTTTCCGACCAATATAGTCTGCGTTAAATTTTTTCCATGAGTGCAGGCACTTACAGTTTAATCTTGAATCTGAATAACACTTTTGAGAAGCCTGTTCATGGCAATCAGTTACTCTCAGAGCTTTTGCCAGAAAAACTCTAAGAAGTGGTCGCCAATAAATAGAATATTCTTTCATATTTCTTTCTTTTAAAATTCAGAGCTGGGATTTTAACCCGGAGCTCTCGTCCAGTAAGCCAACATATTGTACTACATACTAGACTACGACGACCAAGATTACATATTTTGTTATTTAATGGTCAGAGAGCAAAATATGGGAGAAATATTGATGTAGTTTTTATATAGACTACTTTTTTCGTGAATATGTAAATCGATGTTTTTAAGAAAGATTTTTCGTCTTTAGTCACATATCGTCGTGCGGGAGTTTAAGTGTTCTATACGCCATTTTTTAAATCTCGAGTTACTTACTTACTTACTTAGCTGGCCATAACAACCCGTTAACGGGTTTCGGCCTGCTTCAGCACTAGTCTCCAGGCGCTTCTGCTTAGCGCGCGCCTTCTCCAGTTGGTCACACCAATCGATGACAGGGCTTAATCAACCTGGTCCTTCCAACGTAAACAGGGTCGTCCTCTACGCCGACGTCCAGTGACCTTCGCATCAAAAACTTTCTTCACTGGAGCAGATTCTTCCATCCGAACAATGTGGCCGAGCCAGCGTAGCCGCTGGATCTTAATACGCTGGACAACACCTATATCGCCGAGGAGCTCATACAGCTCATGGTTGGTTCTAATGCGAAACTCATCGCCATGCCTTTAAGGACCAAAGATCTTACGAAGAACTTTTCTCTCGAACACCCCCAGGACCGCTGCATCGGCACAAGACAGCGTCCATGCTTCCGCACCATAGAGAAGAACCGGGAAAATAAGAGACTTGTAGAGTGTTAATTTCGTCTCACGAGAGAAGTCTCTATTACTAAACTGCCTACCGAGACCGTAGTAGCACCTGTTGGCCAGTGTGATTCTTCGCCTGATCTCTAGACTGACATCATTTTTGCTGGTAATGGCGGTGCCAAGGTAGATGAATTCCTTGACCACATCGAATGTATAGTTGCCGGCTGTAACCTGGGAGCCGATACGATCAACATCCCTACTCGTCGACAACATGTACTTCGTCTTGCTCTCATTTACGGCCAGACCCATTTTAGCAGACTCTCGTTCAATAGCATTAAAGGCTGCGGTGACATCTCGCTTGGTATGCCCAATGATGTCTATATCGTCTGCATACGCAAGGATCTGGACACTTTTGTTAAAAATAGTGCCATTACGATGGACACCCGCCTGACGAAATTGAAGAGGTCGCAGGATAAGGGACCTGTCTGAAACCTCGCACGGTATTAAAAGGCTCGGAGAGGTCTCTTCCTACCTTGACGGAGCTGCGGGAACTGCTCAACGTCATTCTGCACAGTCTTATCAATTTTGCAGGAATACCGAGCTCAGACAGTGCTGCATATACGCGATCCTTTATCGGGCTATCGAACGCTGCCTTATAGTCGACAAAGAGGTGGTGTGTGTCGACTTGATTTCATGGGTCTTCTCCAGGATTTGGCGCAGTGTGAATATCTGGTCAATGGTGGACTTACCAGGTCTGAAGCAGCACTGATAAGGTCCAATCAGTGAGATGGCGAATGGCTTCAGTCGTTTACACAATACGCTCGTAAGAACCTTATATGCGATAGGGAGAAGGCTTATACCCCTGTAGTTGGTGCATATTGTGGGGTCTCCCTTTTTCAGGATCGGACAGAGGGCACTGAGATTCCAATCATCGGGCATACTTTCCTCAAACCATATTCTGCAAATGAGCTGGTGCATGAACCTAACCAGCTCATCGCCTCCATACTTGATGAGTTCAGCGGGCAAACCGTCAGGTCCGGATGCTTTGTTGTTCTTCAGTCGCCATATGGCAACCTTGACCTCTTCATGGCTGGGGGACGGGATCACAACGTCATCGTTGATTGGGTCCGGCATAGCATCTCTAGCAGTGGAATTTGTATCATCATTGCTTTGCAGTAGATTACAGAAATGCTGTCTCCATCATCTCAGTGCACCATGTGCATCTGTAACCAGATTACCATGTTTGTCTCTGCAGGAGGTTGCTCCGGATTTAAAACCAGTAGTAAGACGCCTTATTTTCTTATAAAAATTTCGAGCATCATGTCTACTCCTGCACATCTCGATTTCCTCACGATCACGCCTTTCTTGCTCCCTTTTCCTTCTTCTAAATAGGCCTCTCTTCACTCCTCTTTTCTCTGTACACCTCCACAGTTGCTCTTGTAGTGGTGGACTGCAACGTTCTTCTGTAGGCAGCATTCTTTGCCGCAGTGGCCTCACGACACTCTTCAGCGTACCATTGGTTTCTGCGGGGAGGACGCTCAAAACCAAGGACTGTTTCGGCAGCGTTGCGCAGAGAGTGAGCAATGTGAGACCACTGTCCACCAATACTTTCGAGAGAGGACGGGATGCAATGGAGCTCATTAGAAAGACGATCGGAGAACGACCTGGCTGTCTCTTGTGATCGCAGCTTTTTGATGTCCAGCTTCCCTCGAACACTAGAACGTGCCATATTCGCAGCGCATATGCGCAGTCGCATCTTGGCTGCGACAAGATAATGGTCCGAGTCGACATTCGGACCTCTAAATATGCGCACGTCTAGTATACTGGATACATGCCTTCCATCAATCACAATGTGATCGATCTGGTTGGTAGTTGATCGATCGGGAGAGAGCCAGGTGGCCTTATGGATATCGAGATGCTGGAACCTGGTGCTACAAACGAGTTAATGATGTTAATTTAGGTTTTTGACAACAAAATTTTTAAAATCTGTATTCCGTTTTCGGCTATTTATCTCCGAAACTTGACGAGATATCCTAAAACGGATTACAGATTTGAAAAATTTGGGGTCGAAAACCTAAAGTGGCGTCATTAACTCGAGATATATAAAAAATATGAAATGGCGGATAGAGCACTTAAACTCCAGCACGACGATATGTGTCAGTTTGGCAAGCATATGAATACGAAAATACGGAGTTATCAAATAGCCTTATAAGATCAAACAATTTGACATCTCTTGCCTATTTCTTGTAAGATTACGTGAAATCACTGATCTATGCTGATCAACAAGCAACAATCGAAGACAAAAATATTTGAAAAAGTAGCCTACAATTGAATGGCTATAATAAGCTTCTTGAGGAATAGTGCCAGTGGTCTAAAATCATTTTTTAACAAAAAGTTTTTGGTTTTTTCTTGGGAATAAAATTTAGTTTTCCATGTTATTTGTTTACAACTTAAAATTTTATGAGGCCTTTACTTTTATTAGTATGTCCTATACTTTTATAAGGTATTCAGAGAGTTTGTCTTGATCGACTTTTATTGTTTCTTTTATTATGTTTTAACATGTTTCTTGAATGCTCTTAAAGATTTCTATGAGCAATGGTGTCATGTTATATATACGCTGTTATATATACAGCATTTATACACTAGACAACAATAAAGCAATATTGGATAATACCCACAACAATAAATAAATGAAATTAAAAAATGGCACAAGAAAATAAAAGCTTTAGCAACAAAATACCAGTATATGATGATCAACAATGTCAAAAATTATTAAATAGATGAGGAAATAATTTATATTGAAATTGTTGCTTCCTATAAGAATTATTTGGGGTCATACAGTATTTAAAGAAAATATAAAAGCCAGTTTTAATTATGTAATCGTTTTTATTCTGTAAATCGATAACGAATTTCACAAGTTTATTATTTATTAATTTATTCGCTAATTAAAAAAATTCCTTTGACTATTAAAATATTAATTTGCGCAATTAATTCCTATTTAGCTTAAAAAATTTTTTCTTTTTGTTAATTTTTTTCCCTAAAACTTTAGTTTCGTTTAATGCATTGAACACAGGATGTTTAACAAACAGTTTTTAATGCGAACACATTTCGAGGTTTGCAGTAAAAAATTTGAGTTGCTAAACAAACAAACAAACAGTTTTCTTCTGTTATTTTACTCTCTGACACAAGAATTTGTATCTCAAATAAGTTCTTTATACCTGCAATTAAATTTAGCATCTTTAAAAAACGAATACAAAACCGTTGGAATTTATACAAACGCTTGAATACATTGCAAATATGTTTATACATATATGCGTTTATAATATGAGCGCTCCGAAAAAAAAAACGACATAAGACGAAAGGAAATTAACAGTCTGCCAAAATAATGCGCTTGTTTGTTTACTGAGACAATTATATTGAGCAACAAAGCACACATTAAATCTATCACAACGTGTTGCAAGTTTAATGGAACTGTACCTCAATTTGTGGGGTACATGTACAAGTATGCACTATTAAACAGAGTTGCATTTGCTTACAAACACAATAGTAGTTTATTTCCTATTTTTAAAATTTATATGTCATCACTTAGTTTGTACGGCATATAAGAAAGAAAAATGGAGACACATAAGATCGAGCGAAAACATCTGATGTTATGGAATAGGCTGCTAATTTGTCGTTACAGCAGAGCAGAGAAAAGCAAAGCAACTGCTATTGTGAAGCTATTTACCTGTACGGTGTGCTATTTTATTAACCATTAATTTCTTATATGTATTTAGTTTTTTATGATTTAAAATTTAAGAAAAAGTTTTTAACCGATTTTCTTTAATGAAGTCTAAAATTTTTCTGTATCATTAGATACATAAATTTAATGTGCGCAACACTTTCAATTTTTGAGATTTGCCTTCACTTTAGCAAGAACTTCTAGCCATTAATTCCTGAAATTCTCTATGAAAACTTCAAGAGTCTGATACTAGTAGCTTCAGGCAGACATTTAAATTGGCTGTTGATTTGGCCGACCAATAGAAATCACAAAAAGAAGACATTAGGTGACCCTGAAAGGAAACCTCTGAATTTCAAATGACGCTCATATGGCATATGGCGTTGATTCGCCCTCTACAATTCACAATACTTTGTACTTCCAATTTCTTCAGCTGACATACAAGAAAGTAATTATGCAGGGCTTTACGAGTATAGAGCTCACTGATAATAGCAAGCCTATAGCTCACGATGTTTAAAAAAAAAAGTTATGTTTGACAGGGTGAACACCACACAATATAGTAACTTTGAAGGTGTTTAATGACTTTTCGTGTATCATACATATATTTTGGATATTCAGGAAGCGATAGTTCTGCTCATTTATATCTTCACTGCAAAGAAAGACGGGGATACTTATGAGGTCATTCGTCAAAAAGTTGTCTAATAAATTTTATTTTTGTTTTTTTTTTTTTATTCGAAATGTTTTTGTTTATAGCCCAATAAGAAATAAATTGTGTATGAATTTGAAATTTGTAATTTCGTCAATAATTTTCTAAGCATGACTTTATATATGGACATGAGTACGATATTGTTAAAAAATAAACTTTTATTTGAATTCGATTTATTTATGAACTCATCTTATAGTGTCATATTTATGAGGGTTTATGTACTACCTTGTGTGTAGAATATTGGCAACATTTACAATGTTAAATTTTTTATGGCATTTACCATCTTCATCACCCGCATCATCAATGTTAAGAATTTTTTTCAATGGATAAAAATTACAATAACCACGTAAAAGTGTGCTTTTTATAGGAATATCGTAAAAGTAATAGAGTTTTATTTGCTGGTCTGATAAGTTTGTCATTTTAGTCATATATTGTTTGAGTCTTTTGGGAGAGGTCATAAATAAAAATGTATTCATAATATATTGTAAAACAAATTATGAAAAGCGTTAAAAAAATTTCAGTCTTAAGTTAAATATTTGCGGGTAAAAATATTTTTTTAGGTAAAACATTTTTTGTTTTTTATTTAATTTTAGTCACTTGTCGGCGTAAAAAAATTTTATTGATCGTCTTTTTTATTGGTTGTATAGGAATTACAAGCAGCAACGTTATACAGTAAAATATGCATACCCCATGTAAATTATGGAAAATGCAGCTACAAAATACCGATATATCTCACAAATTCAATCTAACAATAAATAAATTTTGATCAAACATTTTACTTTTCGAAAAACCTGTATTACTTTATAAAAAAAATTATTTTACAAAAAAATAAAAAAAAGAGCAAAAGTAATACTCGCTTTGAAAGGCAGCATTTACTGCCTGTTTCAAGAAAGGTAGAAAAAACGTAAACATTAACATACGAAATCCGATTTCATAATACCGAATCAGTTGTCAACATTGCCAAACAAATGTCAAAATTAGTCACCTACATATTTGTTTTCGTGTAGTGAATACACACTGCGATACATTCTGACATAACAAGAACAACACTACCAGCAAACATAACAACCACATTAAAAACAACACTACTATTTAACAAAGTAGCCACAACCTAGAGAGCTGCATCATCTACAACGATAACAAGAACAGCAACAACAACACTATTTAACAATACAGATAGAAACAAACCAGCAACAACAAATTATGTATACATCATTGCAAGTATACACAATTAAATATGATTGAATTTGTTTACAAGCATTTGACAATTATATTGTTCTACTTTGGGATAAAATCGGTGAAAATTAACAAAAAAAAAAAAAAAACACCATCTACAAAGAAACCTGTCCCCTTCTTTTCACCCTATTACACCTCATCCAATTCCAACAAAAAAAGCGAATGATCAGGAGAAAAGCTCCAACTATTAGGAAGTAGCAGATAACAACTAAACCTACATAGCGAAGGCACTTACAACACAACACAACAACTTGCAACGATAAGGCAATTGCTGTTGATCATTTAAGGGTGAAGGTATAACACTGGCCTCTGAATGATCAATTCACAGCAGTTTGTCTCATTCCTAAGTCGCTTAATAATAATATAAGAAGAAATATATGTATAAGTACTGTCCTTTCCAAAAATTCCAATACAATGCACAGCATTTAGTAGGGGTTTACTCCTGAGTATTAGTCTCAAATAAAAAAAAAATTATCCCGCATCACTTTATTTTTTTAGTACATAAAAGAGAGACGTAAACAAACGTAAAGGTAGAATTAGCCGAACGTTCATGTAACGTAACGCAACGTACGTTGGTTTCTAGCATATGAAAACAATGCAAATGGTTATCCAAAATAATTGTCACGTTGACGGAATGGAACAATCTGTATAAAATAGAATTTCTAAACGTTTTTACGTGACATTTCAATGCGACTGATGGGACTATTGTATGTTAAATGGCAATGTGGCCCAAATGCCCTTTTCGGTACTTTCATGCTTATTTGCAAATCATTTTCTTTTATATGTGTACAAAAAGACTTTTTAATTTTTGAAGTCTTTAGATACATATTATGATATTTATGTGAATAATTTAAATTTGTATGTAAATACAAAATTTGTTTTTAATTTCTTTTATTATAAAAGTCCCATGTTTTACTTAACATATCTTCGACAGACGAATTATATGCACACCAAATGAAAAATTATTCGATTATCTAAAAAGAAGCATATGGGATGCATGTTTGATTTACATGCTAGCTAGTTACCGAGATAATTACAATTTTTTTTTAAATTTCTACTTAAAAATTAACTTTTTTCGTTTCCGATCCACAATGGACCAATGGATCCGATTCAATAAATAATGACTTTAAACCAAAAATTGAATATTCAGTAGTAGTATAAGAATAAATTTTAAGAAGCATAATATATATAAGTAATTATAATATGCTCTTATTTTGGCACTTCTGGTACCTTTTTTAACTTTGTGTTAATTTAGCAACATTCACCACTGCTCTAAACAGCTGTGAAAAATTAGTAAAAAAAATATAATAAATTATATAATCAATAATAATAAAATAAAAAATTATTATATTTTGTTTTAAGTGAACGACGAAAAATTAATATTACTGGTACAGGCAAATGAATACCTTTATAATTTTTTGGTTTGTTTTGTTTTTATTTAGATCTTCTCTTGACAGATGACACGTTTGTATAACTGCACATACGTACGTACGTACCGTTTTTAGGACATCAAAGAAAACAAACAGTGTTGTGAAACCCAAAATAATTTTCTTTCTCATATCTTTCTTTCTTCTGCTTACGCTTTCATTCGCTATCGTGAAACAGGCAGTTAATTTATTTTGCATAGAATTTAAGGCTTGATAAGTAATCAGACTGTACGACATTGAGAGAAAATACGGATGAGATTTTGGCAGTCGTTCGGCTCTCTTTGTTTTTTTTGAAATTTTTTAAAAACCATCACATTTCATTAGTCAGGGATGTACTTTTATGTTTTTTTCTTTTTTGTTTATATTAAATGTATTCACAATGCTTGTAAATTTTGGGTGCATGTGTAACGTAAAAAAACGTAAACGTAAAAAAATCTGTCGTAAGATTTTCACTCTCATTTTTAAAATACGGATGGAATTTCATAATATTTACTCTTTGATTTTACATAAAACTTGTATTACCGTTTAAACCCGCCTTTTCCAGTACTTATGTATGTGTAATTAAATTCAATTCTTAATGCCTGTTTTTTAATTTTCTCTTATTTCTAACACGACAGTTTGGTTCTTTCCACAAATTCTCTTTGGATTGCAAATCCAATAGCTAGCGTGGCGAATTAATTTTATAGATCGCGTATAGAGTAGCAATTCTTTAAAAATCATACTATCATTATATCCTTATCAGCCAAAATTCCAACAGACAGTAATTTTATTTAAGGTTTTAAAGCAAAAATTTGTAAATATTTTAAATTTACTCTTAAACCTGTCTGCTATTTTTTTTTTAACTTTTAAACATTTAATGCTTTCAGAAAAGCATTTATTTCCCTATCGTTTAATTATTAACACTTCCTGTTTGTCAACTGTACTAACAAATCTTATAAAATGAGTCATAAACTACAGATGGCTTTAAGCAATTCAATGGTGACCACATAGAAGAAGTACGCTTTCACAATGTTGTTAAGTTGGTCCAATTGCATCAGTTATTATCAACACATCACGACAAACATAAATTTTTTAACTTTTTAATAATTGATCCATTTCTGCAAACTATTATCGTATATCTGAGCTGAAGTTGACATTTATTGTAGCCCACCTACTATATAGCACATGTACGAACTGATACTTGTCAGTAAATTTGTAAAGAAATGTTGACTGTTTAGTACGTCTGGTTGTTTGGTTGGTTAGTTGGTTACATGTGTCGTCGTTATGTCGTGTATCCTAAACATTATATATCTACGACTTATATCATTTCCGTTTCTAAACAGACATTTATTCATTTATCTGTACGTGCAACATACCTACACTTAAAGTAATACTTGCAATACAAATGTGTAAAACAGATACCATATCACAAACGTACAAAAAAAAAATGCCTGTGGATAATACAGATACTACTGGTCATTTTACTAATACTAAAGTTAGAACAACATTTGTATGGTTCTCGCATCATTTCCAGTAAAAAGAAATAAAAAGAGAAAAAAAAAAATAAAATGCTTCGGGTTAGAATTTAGTTTAGCAGAGAAAACTATATTGACCATTGCAGGAAGACAACAGGTTGGGTATGAATTACACTGGAAAATAAAACTGAAAAAAAATTAAAAATTGGAAAAAAAAAACAACAACCCAGTTTTTACTTTATTATTTATTTATTTATTTTCAAATAGGAAGACAATATTAAATTATATTTCGATTAATTATTCAGACCATATTGCAGACCAGGGTCTCGGGTGTCAATCACAACCACAACCCTCGTACTAGCAGTCTATCATAGAGCTGGCAAACAATCGATAGTTCTATCGATAGTATCGATAGTTCTATTTCTATTAGACTATCGATGTTATTTTTTCGATAGCGATACTATCGCTAAATGTTGCATTTAATTGACTTATGCAGATTTCACTAGCTTAAAACCATCTTCCCCATAGAAACAACCAAGGAAAATCGTGATAAAGAAAGCAAATATACTGACGTTGATGCGGAAACTACACCGTTGAAAAAAACTTGCAAAAGTAATTCGGAAGTTTGGAAATTTTTTCTAGAAACAAAAGATTTTCTTTATCAATAATAATAAATAAAAAAAAATAATAATAATTCCTGACGACGCTACACGAAGGGGCAGCGAAATATTGAAAATAAATAAATAATTAATATAAATATAAAAAGACCTTAAGCTGGGAAAAAGAGATTTATTATTATTTATAAAAAGAGGTCAATAAAGTTATTAGATTTTCTTTATCATTATGCACAATGTAGGCTGTGTGCGAAAATTTACAATACTAGAGGCAACACATCAAATCTATTTGGCAACCTAAAGCGTGCCCATATATCTCATAACCAACTGCCGAAACAATCAAACACAATCCAATTTTTGTCAAAGAGTCTAAAACCTATAAAAGGGATTCCGAATGGAAAAAACTACTATATACTTCTTTAATGACTTTAGTCGCCAATGATTTAGAGCCATTCAGTATAGTAAAGAATACATGTTTCCGAGATTTTGTTAAATGCTTAGATCCCCACTACATGTTGAATTCAAGAAACTCTCTAAAAAATGTGATGATGGTAAATTTGTTTAATACAACCAAAAGTAAATTGCAAACTATGCTTAATGAAGTGCAAATCTGCACTATTACAACAGACTTGTAGACTTCATGCCAAAACGAGGGCTATCTTACCGTAATATGTCACTTTATATGAAACAAATTTGTTCTTCGTATATTTGTTTTGTCTATGTGCTAACAGGAACGTGAAATTTAACATTTCCAAAGGAATTCGATACTATCGATAATATCGATAATTTTTGAACCAACTATCGAAAATATCGAATGGCGCGACTATCGATAGTTTGCCAGCTCTAGTCTATCACACTACCCACCACACAAATGGAGCATCTGGTTGTTACATTATAAATTAAAATTATTTACGGTAAATATAACCGTTTCTAAATTGATCTTGCTTAAGATGGGTATCTTGTTAGGCTTTTACAGACAAATTAAATGCTAATAAAGCGGGAAAAGCGTATTGATAAGGATCGACTGAAATGCTCAACAAAAGCTTCATACAGATATAGCTCGAACGGCAATAGACTAGAATCCATTAGTTAACCGCAGAATAAGGAAGCCAACGGTCAAGCTTGATAAAAATCTTCAGTAAAATTAATAATATAGTAATAGATAGACTAAACTGGAGATAGTTTATCGAAGCCTTATTCTCTCGATAGAATCGAAGGGAAGATTTTGTCGTACGGGAGTTTATGTACTCTTTCCGCCATTTCATATATCTCGGGTGAATGATGCCACTTTAGGTTTTTGACACCAAAATTTTTAAAATCTGCAATCCGTTTTGGGTTATTTAACTCCGAAACTGGACGAAATGTCCGAAAACGGATTGCAGGCCCAACAACTTTGTGGTCGAAAACCGAAAGTGGCGTCATTAACTCGAGATATATAAAAAATATGAAATGGCATATCCCAGCAGAGATTAGTTCTTACCAGTAAGCTATTTTGTAAGGGAGAAATTATGAACAATCACTTACACATGCGCATCAATAATGCATGATTTTTATATGAAATGAGCCTCTAAAATGCAATAGAAATGCACATTTATTGCAACCAGTAAGCAAATAGTATAAAAAATCAAAAATAATACCTTGTTTTGTAGCATATTTGGAAGCTTTAATGTATAAAAAACAATATAATGCTTCCATTATTGCCTACAATTTAAGTTATTGCTTCCAAATTTGAAAAATTTTCTGCTGGGATACACCACTTAAACTCCAACACACGATATGTACTTTTTTTTATTGAGATGAATTGTATTGGAGTGATGTGAATTGTATTGGAGTTTTTGTGAAAAGGACAGCACATTATGACAACAGAACATAAATTTTGTTTTCTTATATTATTAAGCGCCTTCCCAGCAGAAATTAGTGCTTACCAATAAGCTATTTTGTAAGGCAGAAATTCTAAACAATCACTTACTCGTGCGCATCAATAGTGCATGATGTTATATGAAACGAGCCGCTAAAATGCAATAGAAACGCAAGTTTATTGCAACCAGTAAGCAAATATTTATAAAGGGTTATAAAAGTGTTTAAAATGTACCTATCGACATTACATTAGTGTCCTAAACGCGACTAATGTAATGGAAGCCTTGGATTGTAAAGCGAGGCTTCAGAAACTCGGCAGTCGAGCAATAAATGCCCTTTTATGAGTTAAGTAAAACACGAGAGTTCAAATGTTAAACTATAACTAAATTTTCATTTAAAAGTCAACAACTTATATACTAATTTACAATTTATCTTAAAATTATCTAACATATTCTGCATTTCATTCATATTACCGAAATGCCCTATGTAACATGATGTTTAACTTTTTTATTTACATTACAATTATATTTACTGATCGGCTGACCAATCAGCATAGTTCATTAAATTGCATTTCCCCTATTTATGATATTTGACACAACATAATTAGTTTTGTAAAAAATAAAATTTGTTTTGCTTTTGTTTACATTCTAAGTGCGGTCAGTTACCTGTGCAATGAATTATGCGGTCAATTACCTAAGAAATGGATTAGCAAAAAAAAGTAAATAATAAAAAATATAAAAATACTCATGTTACAATTCGCGGAAGGTATTTGGGTATATGTATGAAATGTGTTTGTCATATGTGTCTTAATAAAAAATAATATTTTAAGAATTTGTTTTTTTTTTTTTTTTTCAAAACTAATTATGTTATGTCAAATATCATAAATAGGGGAAATGCAATTTAATGAACTATGCTGATTGGTCAGCCGATCAGTAAATATAATTGTAATGTAAATAAAAAAGTTAAACATCATGTTACATAGGGCATTTCGGTAATATGAATGAAATGCAAAATATGTTAGATAATTTTAAGATAAATTGTAAATTAGTATATATGTAAGTTGTTGAATTTTAAATAAAAATTTAGTTATAGTTTAGCATTTGAACTCTCGTGTTTTACTTAACTCATAAAAGGGCATTTATTGCTCGACTGCCGAGTTTCTGAAGCCTCGCTTTACAATCCAAGGCTTCCATTACATTAGTCGCGTTTAGGACACTAATGTAATGTCGATAGGTACATTTTAAACACTTTTATAACCCTTTATATGGCGATCCTGTAATTATCTTTATGATCCTTTATATATTATACAAATACCTTATCCTATAGCATCTTTGGAAGCTTTAAGGTATGAATAAACAATATAATGCGTCCATTATTGCTTACAATTTTATTTATTGTTTCCAAATTTGAAATTTTTTCTGCTGGATTAGGAATGAGACAAACTGCTGTGATTTGATTATTCAAAGGCCAGTGTTATACCTTCACCTTTGAATGATTAACAGCAATTGACCCATCGTTGCATGTTAATTGCGGTGAGTGTCTTCGCCAAATAGGTTTTTAGCTGTTATCTTCTACTTCCCAATATGTGGAGCTGATCATTCGTTTTTCGTTGTCAAAGGAATTAGAGTGGAATGCCAGAGAGCCGTTACTTTCTAGATGGTCTTCTTGGAGGGGTGGGACCTCTTATTTTTCAATTATAATTTTGAAAAAACCGCAAACTAACTTTTTCATTTTTCACCTTTGGTGGGATATGAACATGAGCCGTTTGAGCTTTTGTGTAAGCGCTCTAACTACTATACCACGCACCCTCCCATAATAACATATAATGTAATAACATATACGTACACTTTTATAAGTTGTTGTACATGACTTTTATGCATTAAAATCCTTATGCAACAGTTACTTTTGTAACTACTAAATCTCATTTCTTTGGAATTACAAAAAAGTATATATCGTCAATGGAATTAAAGAACGCTGTAACTGACAAAAAATCGAAAATACGTTTTTGCATCATTTTTATCAGAAAAAAAAAATACGCGTCGATTGGTCCCAGCGTTCTTTAATTCCATGGACGATATGCAGCATTCATTTAAAATGTGTTCAGCATTTGTTTCCCAGCATGGCCAAAGCCAGACAAATCACTCGTCTATAACTCGGACTTTGGCTGACAATTAGTACGTATCACAATTTTAACTTCCAGAGATGTAAGTTTTGGCCGTCAAAGTGTTAATTTTCAGATTAAATAAACATGTGCAAGAATTTTTTAAGATATTTTTGTTGTTTTTTCCTTATGTACTGACTCACAGTATTGCTAAAAGGACTAGAGATAACGTTAAAGTGCCAATATGGGGAGCTAGCACATGATATGATTATTTTGCAGTTTTGGCGATAATTATTGTACCAGAACTTAAAAAATTACTACGTATACAGATGGGTAACATATCCCAAGACCAACTTCCACGAAATTTGTTCCCTTTAGAAAATGGAAAAACATATTTAATTCTACTCGAAGAACATGTGGATATTCTTTATTGCTAAATCATTTGATTTTAGGGAATTTAGGAAATCTATTAATTTCAAACAAATAAGGAAACATCAATTTTTTTAAGTGTAAACAAACACTATAAGTTTCCTGGATGTTATAAAAAAATATATATACGAATACTAAATTGTGTGTATATTGTTACGTGTTGCATATTTAGATATTGTACGTGAACATGTTTATGACTTTATGCCACCACGTGCAAAGAAATGCATAATTGCATGGCGAAAGGATTCACAGATATCTGCTGCAACTTATAAGGTTATCAGCTTCTCAATCTTTTACCTGTTCCTGTTTGTCAGGGCTATTTTTATTTCCTCTTTTTTCATATATTTTTTCATAGTTTAACGTGAAATTTGTATGCAGTTTTAGTATGAACAATAAAATTTTCTCATAAACACAGTGCATGATTTTTCGCTAAAGATATCAGCCATTAATGAGAATTCTCATTTTCTGGCATTGTTCTTCTTATCGCATTTTTTTTATGCGCTTTGTGTGTATGTGGGGGGGGGGAGGGGGTTGACTTTTCGTTTTTTCCTATAAAGGGTTCTCATTTGTATTCATATTTTATTTCAACGCTTTTGTATTTGGTGTTAAGAGAGCCATAAAAAGAATGGCAACGAGCATAAGGCATGAAATTACGATTTTTATTTGATTTTAAATATATTGCTGGTTTACTTGCAAAATGTGCTATTTTTCTTTAACCAAATGAGAACCAAATTTGAAAGCAAAATGAAAAGGAAAAATATACTCAAAACGCAAATTAATGAATTACTTGTTGTAGTTTTTTTTTATAAAATTACAAATGGAAAAAATAAAATAAGTAATAAAGTATAATAAAGTATAAATGTATGTACATATGGATTTCATGTATATAATCTTAAAAATTGCCATTTAATTTTGGCTTTCCAAGAAAGTCAACATTTTATCTTCTGATTTGTTACATAAACTGTTGCCTATTGTGATGCCTTATTAAGCAAAATTTATAATAGTACAGTATTTATGCAATAGCTAGGAAGGGGCATCCATGGCACTGATGTTGTCAAAACGCTTTTGTGGAATAGAAAGGATGGTTTAGAACGGCGTACTAAAGCAAAGACAAGAAAAGGAGAGGCGAATACTCTTCTTGGACCAAACTTTTAAAACTTCTACTTGGTAACTACAATATAATAGAAAGGGTGCAATAGATTCTCTTAAGGATATTAACAGAAGTCCTAACCGGTCACTGCAAAACTCAATGAACGTTTAAATAAAGTAGCAATCATTTCGAAAATTTTATGCAGATTCTGTGAGTGAAAAATAAAATAGGGCGGTTCGGAAACTTCTTAGCCTATCAATAAAAGAGAATAGTTAGTTTTTCAAAAATATTTTTATTTTTCAATATAATCTCCTGAAACATCAATACACTTAGTCCAACGCTTTTCTAGCAATTATATCCCTTGATTAAAATAGTTTTCCTCAATGTCTTCAAAATAGTGGTTCACAATTGTAATTGCATTCAGCAACCCAATTTTTTTCACCATATCATAATAAATTTCTTGTCCCGATAAACCTTTTTTATGTAAATATTAAGTGACAGCACGCATTTATAATTTTTCCATTGTAAAAAAATCGCGGATGCGTCTTTTTGAACACCTGTTTCTATATGAAGGAGTTGCCAGATCGAAACAAAATTTAACATGTGTTCATAACAGAGATGGAAGTTTCCAAAACACTTAACTTTTTTCATTTTTTTTTTTTTTGTGCTAGGCTAAGAAGTTTCCGAACCGCCTATGTACTAGGCACTTGTGAAGGTTATTATAAAATATCGCATACGAAACTGCCAAGGTTGCAAACCGGCTGACATTTAAAAAATTTGTCAGAGCGACGAAACAGGTGATTATTTCATGGGAAACCTAGATATCTTGAGGACTATACAATAAGTCCTCAAATCGCAATACTTTAATACCTCCTTTATGAATGAATGAATGCAATTAGTCAGAGGTGCTGAGAAATTCTTACGTTCGTGAGAATTTATTTTCTGTATAATTTATTTCAAAATTATGCATTTTCGCAGTCCTAAATTAGTGACGTTAATACCTCCAATAATTAACTTTTTTAATTTTTTTATTTATTTCATTTCATTTATTTATTATTCATATTCTTTAAGACAAAAAGCCAAAGTAATTTCATTTTATATATAATTGTACGCTAAATAAAAAATTTTAAACCTAATCATGGATATGGATATTTGCTTCGAAACTATAAAAAAGAAAAAATAATAATAATATAATATAACACCATCCACACTTAGAAATAATATAAAATCAAACGGATAATAATATCATCATTTAAAACTAAATTCGTTGAAAGAATGCGCAAAATGTCTATCGAAATAATGAAGAGCAGAGTTCCATATTCGGCATACTCTGACAACAAATTTATTTTGTATAATCAAGGAGTGAAAACGAGGGCATACTAAAGTGTGTGCTCTAGATGGATGACCAAACTCAAAACTAGATAGAAGATAATTTGGAGTATCGGTTCCTAGAACTTTATAAAACATCATAATTATTTTAACTCTCAAAAATCCTCAAAAGAACAACATAAGAAATCATTAACGAAAGCTGATACGTGATGTCTTGCAAAATAATTCTACGACAAAAAAATATTTACACATGATCTTAAAAAAAAAACTCCTTTCGTTCAGGGCTTAACTCGCAGCATCAAAAATCTTATCATCTAAACTTGTCTGTAGTTGCCATTAAATTAAAACCAATTATGTTGCATTTAACCGTACGATGTTTCAATAAGGACTTCACTTTAAGTGTATCATTGCGCTCTGCCCAGACTTTATCGAGAATAACCCAAAAATCTGGTTTAATTATTTGTTTGTTATTTAATCAGATAGTTAGAAAAGTTTCTAGCAATCTTTTACAAAATATTTAAATTATTTTACATCACAGTTCTTGCAAACAAAGTGGTGTCCTTGCAATGTTGTCAATTCAGACATAGGCCGCAACCACCACAGCATTATAGAGTTTTCCATGGTAGAAACTTTACACCCAACTCATAGTGGCAAAAAATTTTATGACGATGATATAATTATAATGATGATATAATTGAAATCTCCTGTAAAATAGCACCAATGATTTGTTAGCGCGGATAGTAATTTATGAAAGTATTTCTAAGCTAAGTTCGTTATAATTTTTCCCCTTGTAATGGGTATCAATCATATTTTTTTATCAGATTTTGCTGGTTTAAAAAAATGTACTGAGGAAATCTGTTACATCAGTGGTAAAGTAAGAAGGTGGAAAAAAATGTTCATCGAAAGTATACGATAATTTTAAATGAGTGATCAGAGTCAACCAAAAATCATGTATGGCGGCTGATTCACTTAAGCCCTTAGCTTTCGCAATATTGTTTTATAACTTTAATGTTTTGATTGCACCCACAACTGTACACTCTAAAACTTTTCCCAAAATTTAGATTCATATTTTGTCTAATTTGTTGTTGTCTAAAATTATATAAATTTCATTCCTAATTCAAAAAAAAAAAATAAAAATTTACACAAAAAAAAATATAAAAATAGTTATAAATGTGTAATATTGAGAACATTTAAGTAAAAAAGTTGGAAAACGTGGTAAAAAAGCGACGATAAAGATAAAAAGCATTTATTTGCAATAAAAGCTTCAAAAGAGACGCGTCGTATTCTGAAATATTTTAAAAAATGAAATTTGCAGTAGCTGCAGCATTTATATATTAAAAAAAGTGTTTTGTATTTAGCTGGTGATGTTTATTTTAATTTATAACTAGTTTATAAAATTTATTAAAGTGTATATTAATTATTTTCAAAAAAGTGTTTGTTATAAAATTTGCACAAAAAAAAATGACAAAGTTCAAGTATTTATCATCGATATTTCGTCATAAGAATTAAAGAACGCTGTAACTGACAAAACATATGTATATATACATATATGGGCAATTTCAAAAATTTTCGACATTTTGATATTTTTTTTTTCGAAACTTTTTTTTTGGATGACACGAATGACGCTTTGGTCACGTAAAGGGTGATATTTTAGCATACCAAAACAGTTCGCGTTAATCATTTATTGCAAATGGCGCGAAAGTTATGGAGGTTTTCAGTTAAAATCTCTTTAAAAAAAAATTTAAAGTTATATTTATTGGTTTATTTTAATAAATGTTGTATGGATGCATGAAACTCATTTCAAATTCATCAGTGCAGTCCAAATTCATCAATGCACTGATAAAATACACAAAAAAATATCAATTATAATTAAATTTCCTTAACATTAAAAAACGCGAATTTTTGCAAAAATGTGAATGTTTCACCGATTGTTATAATATGTGTTTATATAACGCATAACTAATTTACAGAAAAACAATGTTTTAACTTGCAAATTTAAAAAATAAAAAAAATTATATAAGAATTATTTTTGAGGTTAGGATTTTTTTTTTTTTTGATCTGTAAAATTTAAAGTCATGAAAATTTTTTAATGCCTATTTAGTTTTATTATCAAGCTTAAAAAAACCTTTCATTTGGTGTCAATCGCGGCGGAATCTATACATAACTGCAGATGTCACAAAGCAAAATGTGTTTGAAGAAAAATGCCGCTGTACCCGCTAAATATGGACCGAATTCAACCGTATTTATATATGATCTTTAGTTCACCGCCGCACTTCATTTCCAATACTTTACATTGATTTTAAACCACGGATTAATTAAAAAAAACGCGAAACAAAATCATGAAATTTCGCAAAATTTTTATTTTCTTTATAAAATTTTTGCGTTTCAAAATATTTTAACGCTTTCTTGACGTTGAGGTGCCATTTATTAAGAAGTTTAGATCACGCAATACATAAACCAGTTTTAAATAAGATTGCAAATGTCAGGCGCGAAAAACTGTCATTTTTGAAAAATTTACGCCAATTCTATAAAAGTTTGAGGTCATTGTTCTCAGCAACTAGCAGCCTGACATCGACGTGATATGGCGCAAATTTTAGCAAAGTATACCATCTTTTAAATACTGTTGACGAAATGCAATTTTCTTGAACGGCGCAAAAACGCTATAGAAAAAACTGCGAAAATTGAAAAATCGGAAAATTTTGGTTTCAAAAATGAACCGCTATACAACTTTTTCCCAAATAGTAGTATGGGCATAACTTTTATAGTGTAAATATCTACAAAGTCTAGTGACTTTATTTTATATCAGTGAGCATCGGAAGTTTAAAACTAAAAGTAGAAAAGTGATGAAATATGAAAAAACTCTTGTAAATTTCAAGCCTGTTTTTGAGTTTTTCGATATTTGAGTGCCCATAACTTTTAAAAATAAAGAACTGATGGTCTGAAATTTTGAATTTCCCAGTTTTCTAGTGTGTCCTACCATTCCCTTTTGACTGTTTTGGTCAATTCGAAAAACTGAAGAAATAATAAGCATCTGAACTCAGTTTCATCAAATGTTGAAAATTTTTGAAATTGCCCATATGTATTTCATATCTATTTATAAGTATACTTATATACATAGATAGTTTGTAAGATAAACAATATAATTTATAATAAATTAAATAATTTTATTGAAAATATGTATTTTAGGCATTTTCATTTAAGTAGAATTGAAAATGAATATATCTAAGGGGGAAAAATAAGACACAAATTGCCTACAATATTTAAACATTTTTTGTTTAATTTTAGATATATTTTGCTTAAAAACTAACCTAATTTTAGGTCGAAAACAGTCTGTAAAGTGTTGCCTACTATTATCGATCTAATTTTCAGCAAAAGTGGTTTAGAGTGTATAACGGGTTGTGTTGAATAGCTGAAAACACTGCTAAAGCGAAAAAACGCAAAATACACAAGGTTCCTATTTTTTAACGTGCAGTGTTTGAGGTTTTTCAAATAAAATGAGATACATCTCAATGAAAAAATTATTTGTTTTGGCTACTACCTTTCAGCAGTCTTTTGGCAAAAGCTCTGGGAGTAATTGCTTGCCATGAAAAAGCTTCTCAAATCTGTCATTCGGAGTCGAATTTAAACAAAATGAGTGCTGCGAGAAGCTAGGCCGTAACCCTAACACAGGGTTGTAATGGCCAATTATGTATGTACATCTCTTTGACTTTGTGGCTGGTTTCTCTACATTTATTATTTAATTTAGCCTGAGCACAATTGTAAAACACTTCCTGCATAAAAGGTCAAATATATCCCTCCAAACCTGCTGTTTGGTTAGCAGACCCATTGTCTTCCTTATTAACATTAGGCTCTGGAGCTCAATTAGCGAATATACCTGACAGCGAGGCTAATTGCCTCCGTGATATATCTATCCAAGTCTAAGAAGAACTCTACAGTCATACAATATGCATTGCGCTTTTTTTTTAATTTCTCAAATAACTTTTTTCTAACAATAGCATTAACCATTTCATGTTTAAAAAAAATCCCCAAGGGTTTAGCACAAACTTCTTGCGGAAATTATTTTGATACACCCAGACTATAATGGTACATTTACGAAAGTGATTTTTTTTAAATACTTCAGTTGTAAAACTCATGGTTTTCGGTTTTCTTTATAATTCAACTATAAAAGGAGATATTGCCTTGCCAAACTAATTAGCATGTGTTAACCTTAAAAATAGATTTATTGTAAACTCCTTTTGTATTATCTAGGTTTGGATAAAAATTATTTTAACAAAATGTTATAGTAGATCGGTAGAAACTATGACAAACTACAACTATTGTATATAAAGTTGTTGGTAATTTCCATGTAAAGCCGAGTGTCCACTAGCAAGTTTTCTTGCGGAAGTTGCTTCCAGAAGTGACTTCCAGAAGTTTTTGTCATGTAAACACGTATTAGAAGTCGACTTCCAGAAGTTTTTGCTTGCAAGAAAAACTTGCAGAAATTATGTGGAAACACATGTTCATTGCTTGCTGGAAGTGACTTGCGCAACTTGCTGTGAACTGCAAGTGTTTTTAAGACTTGCGGAAGAAATCAGTTATACGTCGTATTTTGTTTTGTGGTTTTTTTTTTTCTTTTATTTTTGACTAATTAAATAAAAATGGAAAATAATAAATTTATTTGAAGTAAGGAAAGTTACCCAGAACTATGGGACACGTCCTCAAAAGAATATAAAAATAAAATTAAAAAACAAAACGCTGTAAAGGCAATAGCCAATGCTATAGACGAGCCCGAAGAAGAGATGAAAAGAAAATTACACGACCTCCTAACGCAGTTTGGTCAAGAGGTCAACAAAGAAAGAAAAAAAAAAAAGTGATCAAAGTGCTGAAGGCTCATGCCTTAGTAAGCCAACACGCTAACTACTAGACCACGGCGACGGTACATGAGATGTCGTCATGTATTTCATGTCATGATAAAACTCCCACTTTTTAACGTATCGTCGTACAGGAGTTTAAGTGCTCTATCTTTAATTAGTTGCTTCTTTTTTATTAAATAAGCTGCGATGGCAGCTGTCACTCTAATTTTGCCACAAGACATTTTTATACTGTCACTCTTTAAAGAAGCTAACTCTACTGCAACCTGTACTCACATTGTGTGTAAACACGTCTGCAATTTCTTGCTGCAAGTTCCGCATAAAACTTCTACAAACTACTTCTGGAATCAAACTTCCGCAAGTTTTGGTTTCAGTGGAAACACTTCAGCAAATACTTGCAGAAGTTCTTCCGCAAGTAACTTGCTAGTGGACACTCGGCTTAAAAAACTACTACAACATGTACGACAATTTTTCCTATGTTTCCGAAATGTCGTATCAATACACCAGAGTTGGAAAACTTTTTTTTATTTTTCAAATGTATTTTAAAAGTTGTTTGAAATGTTTTTCTTCTCTTCTTCTTTTTAAATTTTTTATTCAAGAAATTGGATAACACTGGATAACATCTACAACAATATTTACGACAAGGTGTTCACAAAATGAACTGCCATTTAACTATAATCTACAACAATATAACATTTTGTGAATTGGGTAATAGTTTCTATTAAATTTTTTATTAATTTTAATATATTTTTTCGAATTTTAGCAATCAATATGCATGAAAAACAACCATTTAAAGAATAAAAACCAAAACTTTTTTATATCTCTAACACACATATTATAGAGAGTTAAGTGTCAATTTAAGAAATGACAGTTTGTCAACACGAACACAATGTATACATAATGACAAACATGCATAAATTTATTTATTCATCATCCAGCCTTTCATACCAACACTAAGTCAGCCAACCAGTCATACATCAATATGTGGATATATTGTCTTATATGTACACATACATACATACATACATACATATGAGTGAAATAAATAGCCATGTGTGGTAAAAATTTTAATAAATTTTAAAAATGCAAGGCATTAATTTGACCAACATGAGCCCATTTTGCAAAAAAAAAGACAGAAAAAAACATGAATGATTTTTTTTTTTACATTAAACCATCACTCTCGCTCTCTTGTTTTCCATTTATACTTTGTTCTGATGGTTTATATAGTTCTTTTACTGAATTTAGCTTACATGCCTTTCAATGAGTTAGTTTGATTTATTATTGGCATTCAAGCATACAAATATTGAGTCAAATATTCTTCTAACACTGTGTATATGCACTGATACATACATACTCGTATGTATGAATATCCACAGAAAATGAGACAAAATGTTGCAGGCAAGTGGGTATGATTGTTTCGAATTGACATAGAATATGAAATCAAATAAAAAAAAAAAACGAATGTTGAAATCAAAACCTACAAAATAAAGAAAAAAAAAAGATAAAAATGAAGAAAATATTTAAATTTTTTAATAAAATACTAGGCGTAGAGAACTTTAAACACACTTCATTAATAAAGATTTCAGACTTTGAATATCGACTGGCTTTTTTATAGAGTTACAAAAATTTAAGTTGGCAACACTTCTTTTTATTGGTGGCCATTCTATCAACTATCAGAAGCAGGGTGCAAATTCTGGGAATGAGACCATTTATCCCGAAGCAATGAAGCTCACTTTTGTTTGATGATAATATTAAAGTGCATATTGAGACACCGTTACATAAAAAAAAACTGTTGGTTTAGTAGTGCCTGCTTTGGACTAGTTTAATCATTCGTTCGTACATACACACATGGAAACATAATTGTGGTATAGTGGTTAGAGCGTTTGCATAGAAATTCACAAACGACCGAGGTTCACTACCAAAAATGAAAGATCACGAGTACATCGCCGCCACTTTCTGGGCAGATAACAGCTATCCTACTTAAGACGTTCGCCACTCACATTCAACATCCACTGACAAATGGGGCAATTGCTGGTGATCACTTATGGGTGATGGTATAACACTGGCCTTTGGGTGATAAAATTGACTGCAACTTCTCTCATCAACAAAAAGGCGCATAATAAAAAAATTAAATAAAAATCTATCTATATATCTTCAAATTCCAATACAATGCACTGCATGAATATGGGTTTACCTTTTGGTCTTAAACAAAAAAATACTTAATTGGCCATTACGACACTGTTTCAGGATTACAAACTAGCTTCTCGCAGCATCCATACTGTGTGTGTCAATTTTTATCCATGAGTACTGGGACCTACAGTTTAATGTCGACTCCGAACGACAGACTTAGGAATCTTGTTCAAGGCAATCAGTGACTCTCAGAGCTTTTTCCAGAAATCTGCTAAAATGTAGTCGTCGAAAGAAATATTGTTTTTTAATATTTCTTGGTAAGCCAACACACTAGACCACGGAAACTACAAATGTTTTATATCATATTCAAATTTGAATTCAGTTTATAGAATTTTTTTAAAAATTATTTCTTTCTATTCAAAATCATCTATTCCACTGGTTTTTAGAGGTTTTTCTGATAAAACTTTGTACGGCGCTTTTGTTGATTGAAAACATTAACTTTAGCAAGTCCGATATAATTCTAAAGGTTAAAATCAAAAAATGTTGTTTGTGTGACATTTTGTGTTGAAACACCTTTTTTATTATTTTTTTTTCTTTTTTTTTAATAACCAAACACCACCATCCATCCATAATACTCTCTCTATTGGTTGTAACTAATCAAACATATGTTTTGCCATACTTGGGGTAGAGTGGATCAACGAAAGATGAATGTTTGTTTATTTCGATGAATGAGTGAATGAATTAAAAATATGTATGTGCTTACGTTTACATGTGTATGTGTATGTAAGCATTCGTCTAAATAACATCTACTAGCCAGTATTTCCGTTTGTCTCTTTTGTTTGTTAGTACATAGGGCAATTTGAAAGGTCTGGTCTGACATTTCACATAAAAGTTTTGTGTATAGAAGGACAAGCTCTTTATTTATTACCACTAGCAAAACGTGGCTGGAATAACATAAATTTTTCAAAATATTGAAACACATAAATTTTCTATAAATTTTCGCTAAATAAATTTAAATAAATAGTGCAACATGGAGTTTGGTTTCGTTTTTTTCTGGTTGCAAATAAACCTTAAAAAAGATTAAAAGGGAAAAAATAAATTGAGTTGATTTGTTATTTTTTTTTTCGACCAAATACCAAATACCAAATACCAAATATAAATTAACAAACCAAATAAAGAAATAAAGAAAATTTACTTAATTTTACTTTTGTTTCCGATAATTATATTCGAAATAATTACACTTTTCATTGATATTTAAAGGCAAATTAACTGTTGGAAGAAATATAACCTCATAACCTAACCCTAGTCGTACGTACTTGTCTACACAAGTTAGACTTCTCAAGGCTAATAAATAAAATTATTTTACACCAGAACTCTATATATCTGAAATACAGATAATTAGCTAAAAAAAGGTTGGTTTTTAATTTTAATTATAAAGAAAAACAAATAATAAAACTATAGTAAAACAAATAGTACTTCATAAAGAATTATTTATAAGTGCCTCAGTAGTCTAGGGGTAGTGAGTTAAACTTCTAGTGCTAGGAGTTCTCTCCTACCAGAGAACCTGCTCTGTGACGCTACACCGTGCATATTGTTTAAGTCATTACTTAGAATATTATATTGCATTTTAAATAAATAAATAATTTTTTGATGAAAATACATAATACGTTAGCAATATGTGCCAAAAAGATAGAACATTATATATGGAGGGGGGGGGGTATAATGGTTAGAGCGCTCACACAAAAACTGAAACGGCCCAGGGTTCGAACTTTAGCAAAGGTGAAAAAAGAAAAAGATAGTTTGCGGTTTTTTTCAAAAGTATAATTTAAAAATAAGAAGACCATATACAAAGAAACCACTCCCCAACATTAGAACCGGGACCTACAGTTGAAAGTGGACTCCGAACGACAGACTTGAGAAGCTTGTTCATGGCAATCATTTACTCTCAGAGTTTTTGCCAGATGTAGTCGCACAAAAGAATATTTTTCAATATTTCTTTTTTTTTAGATGTTAGAGTAGGGGTTTGAACTCGGACACACCAGAAACAAATTGTTTTAATTTAAAAACGAAAAAGCTATAATTGTAACTGTTTCCTTTGACTAGGATTAAATTGGTTTCGGTATATATTACAAATATGCCTTTATTTTGATGGTTATGGTGTACTTTCTATGCAAGTCTACATCATAAATGTCCACAGTGTTGTATTTTTTTGTCAAATTTTTAACCGTTTGGTATATGTAATCATTATAAATCCAAATATTTCAATATATAGTAGAGTCTTTTGTAGTTGCTGATGATTGATATTTACTTTCTTACCAATTTCCAATGGAAGATTCTAATAAAATATGTTTCTTAAATTTGTTAAACCAAAAGTACTTCATTAATTTATATTTTTTCTCAAGCCAACAAAAAAAAAAAAAAAAGAAAAATCAAGTCATTTACATAAACCAATTCAAAATAAAACATGCTGTGGAACTGAAATCGTATATAAGAAAAGTACTCAGTCATCATTAAATATGATTCTGAGTATAAGAATAAGAAATAACAAATGAACGGAAATAATTACACACTTAGGCGTATTGTATGGTATGTTATGCAAAATTCTTTGCCTTTGTTTTTTTTTTTTTTTTTCATTGCAATCATGGTGCTTGTTAGCGCACTTCCGTTTCCGCTTGTTTACCTTTACACTCCCTCACCAAACAAATACATAATTATACGCATTCTTTAGTTCTGAAACAATATAAGCAATTCAACGCATTAAATTACTATTCCAAATATAAATACAATGAAAAAGAAGACCTAAAATTACCGGCAACAATTCACATATAATTACAATATAATACAAAAATGTTAGTTCAAGTTATACAAAATGTCATAAAAAAACAAAAAGAAAGAAAGAAAAAAAAACCAGAAATTATGGTTATTAAACTTTATTACTTAATTTTAATACCTCATCTGACATAAGTTTTAAGCAATCAAAATGAGTTTTAGATACAGTTTGATGTTTATCAAACGCAAAACAAGTGAGTATACAGGTAAACCACACAAATTATAACAAATGCTTGGGGTATAATTCGTCAGAGACCTTTTTTTTCAATAACTCACTTAAACTGAGAGAAAAAATTTTATAAAATTTATAAGAAAAATATTAATAGTAGTGGACTGTCAAGTGAATCTCTCTTAAGCATGGAATAGATTTCACTGCGAAGAGTATCAAACTGTGTCGACGACCAATCTTATTTAAAATATTAATTGGTATCATCTAATTTTTCAAATAATCGTATCGAATAAGGTGATGTTAATTGTAAAACAGGCGGGGGTGCGTGGAATAGTGGTTAGAGCGCTCGCACAAAAACTCTAACAGCCCAGGTTCAATTCCCAGCAAAGGTGAATAATGAAAAAGTTAGTTTGCGGTTTTTTTTAAATTCTAATTGAAAAATAAGAGGTCCCCCCCCTCCAAAAAGACCATCTACAAAGAAACCGCTTCGCGACATTCCACTCTATTCCACCTAAACCAATGTCAATAAAAAACGAATTATCAGGAGAAATGCGCCTACTATTGGGAAATAGCAGATAACAGCTAATCCTACTGAGCGAAGACACCATACAATCAACACAATCAACATGCAACGATGAGGCAATTGCTGTTAATCATTTAAAGGTGAAAGTATGATACTGACCTTTGAATGACCAGTTCACAGCAATTTGTATCATTCCTAAGGCGCTTAATAGTAATATAAGAAAAAATAAAAAATATTTATGTTCTGTCATAAATGTACTGTCCTTTCCAAAAATTCAAAAATGCACTGCGTTTGGTAGGGGTTAAGCCCTGAGTATTGGTCTAAAAAAAAAAAAAACATACATACATACATACATACATAATTGGTCATTACAACCCTGTGTCATAATTACGGCCTAGCTTCTAGCAGAACTCATGTTGTGTGTGTTAATTTTTATCCATGACTACAGGGACCTTCAGTTTGGCAGAAGACTGCTGAGCGGTAATCGCCGAAAGAAATAATTTTTTCATATTCTTGTTTTTAAGATGTCAGACCTGAGGTTTGAACCCGTCGCTACCGTCTTAGTAAGCCAACACACTAACCAGCTTTTTTTCCAAACACAACAGGCAATGTGTTTGTACAATTTGTACCCTGATAGAAAAATGCGTTATCATATTGATGATACCCTAACATCAGAATTTTGACATCAATGTTATGACAAATTACATCAATGATATAAAAAGCGACATCAATATGATGATGTGCGTCATCACAAAATTTTGTTACACTCTGCGTGTCATCAATGCTATGACTGCAGTGTCATCAATATGATGATACATTTTGTAAACTTAGCAGGTAAATTATAAATAAAAATACTTAATATCTTAACAATTTAATATGTTTGTAAAGTGTGTTTTAGTAAAAATTTTATGCCCGTACTCATAAAAAATAAAATTGGTTTATAGAGTACCTATTTGACATATTTCTATGAAGTAATTGTCAAATAAGCAATTAATAAAAGTGTTTTATTTTTTATGAATAAGGGCATAAAATTTTTACTAAAACACACTTTACAAACATATTAAATTGATGGCAAAATATCATTAAAAACATACACAAAGAGAAAACTAAAATTTTAAAACTAAAATATAAATTCTGATTTAATATTGGAATACAAATTTTTACTTTACTAGACTTATATTTCTTTTTTGATTTAATAGGAAACATTAATGAAAGTTTAGTAAAGTAAATATTTTTATTCCAATATTAAATCAGTATTTATATTACAGTTTTTAAATTTTACTTTTTCTCTTTGTGTATGTCTTTAATGATATTTTGCCATCAAATTGTTGTAAAAACTTCATCACATTAATGACAGCATATCATAAGGTAATTCAGATTTGTTATTGCATTAATAACTTTTTTTTATTAAATGTGGGTTATTGTGTCATTACATTAATGATTTTGTCATTAAACTGAGGATGGTTATTTATAACTTTGATATCAATTTTACATTGCATTAATGACACATTGTCATTAAATATTGTTAGTGAGTCATTGCACTGATGACAATTTTTTATTAAACTGACTCCCATTAGTGTCTTATTTGATGCTGATGTGTCATCTTATTGATGACGAAATGTAATTTGCTGAACGTGATACCAATTTAACCAAGTGATGTAATGGCTGACATTGCGGTGATGTAAAGTGTCATGGGGTCAAAATCGATGTCATTTGTCATTGTATTGATGTCAAAATACATCAGGGTTTCTACCACTTTTCTATTAGTGTAGGTGAACTGTCAAAAAATTCAATATGAAAACTATTCAATTGTTGAGTCAAGTGATAAATGTCTGCTGACGAAAACAGTGCTAAATTTGAAGCTAAAAGATGCTAAATTCAATGAGTCACTGACTTACACATCTAACTGCCTCATATATAAATATATCGTCATATTAAATGCAAACGGACGTTACTATACTTTTGTTTTTTTACAGGAGAAGCAAAAAACCTTAAAATCAAAAATTTTGTAAATCCTGAAAATAATATAATTTTCAGGATCGAGATGTAAGGATTGGTATCCCTGTATACAACAAATGAGTTTGGATGTAAGATTTTCATATAAATATTCATGTAGTTATGCCTTCTTGCATTTATTGTAGAAATACAGGCACCTATTTGGATTGTAGGAATTCAAAATTTTGCAGGAACATGTATTTTGATAAATCTCTAATATATAAAATTCTCGTGTCGCGGTGTTTGTTGCCAAACTCCTCCGAAATGGCTCGACTGATTTTCATGAAATTTTGTGTGCATATCGGGTAGGTCTGAGAATCGGTCAACATCTATTTTTTATACCTCTAAATGTTAAGCTGACCCACCCAAAAGAAAATTTATATCTCACCTAAATAAAGTACCGACTTTGATGAAATTGTAAACTATATAGATCTGCATACTGTAGAGCATATATGTTTTACGGTTTCTTTTTTTATATACTCAGAGGGGGTGGTACAAGGGCTATTATCCCTATCCCCAACTTTCAAACTGATTATGATTAAATTTTGTTGGTGTCTTAACACAACTTTAGATTAACAAATGTAAATTTTCACATCTATTTTTTATACCCCTAAATGCTAAGGTAGCCGATCCAAGGGGAAATTTATGCCTCACCTAAATGACACACCGACGTCGATGAAATTTTAAATTAGATATGTATGTATATCTGGGTACCGTAGAATACGTTAACGTTTTTTTTAAGTACTCAGAGGGGGCGGTACTGAGGGTAGTTCTCCCTATTCCCAACTATCAAACTGAAGTACCGAAAATGGCGGATAATCATTTATTAAAATTATTAGTAACGCAGACACGGTTTGCTCATATCAATATTGACTTTTGCAGTTTGGTGAAGAGAATCAAATATATTTGAACTGAAAAATGCTTTCTAGAGCAAATGTATATGGTAAAACAACGTTTGCCGGGTTAAGTAGTACATATATATATATATTTGTATATACAAATATACAAATCAATAAAAAACTCAATTTCGAAATTTTGTGTAGTAACGGCCGTTTGCATTTAATATGACGATATGTATACAAAAAATAAAAATTAAAAAAAAATTTATATACACAAACTTTTTCAATCAAAAATCTTGAAATTAGAACATAAAAATTTAATAAAAAAAAAAATATAAAATTTCTATCGAATGCGAGTATTTTTTGAACATTATTCTTCATTAAAAATAGTCGCTGTGCAACAAAAAACAGAAACGGCAATAAAACTAAAACAAACATACAAACATATCAACAACAATAGCAATAAATAACGATTGCTGTTGCAGTTTGGTGTGATAAACTACTATTGCCACAACATCATCAGCAATAACGAAATGTATTATTAAAGAAGACGAACAAAAAAAAAAAAAACCAAGAAAAATCAAATCTATAAAATAAAGGGACGCTGCAAAAAGGACAACAGAAATCATTGAATCTCGTTGTACCGGAAAAACATGTCAGCAAAACCGCTACAAAATTTATTTATAAAACTGGTTAAGATTGCGTTTATTTTCCTTTATCTTCAGCTATTGCTATGGTCTACACTGCTGCATCCTGCCATCAAGATCGATGAACACTGGGTGCCGAAATCATTTTTCTTCTCAACGAAACAGTCAACATGCATCATTCCCATGCATTATACGCCGAGAGCAGTCTTTGAGTCAACGTTCTTTGCGACAATCGCCTTATTTGGCTATTTTGGTGACAGTGCTGGTATTGAAGGCGTGGGCCATACAATTTATAATTCTATTTCAGCTAGTGCCGAACAGTCAATGATGGGCGTACTGAAAAAATATTACTGGTTGTGTATTTTGCCATGGATAATAACATTTACACAAAATTGGTTTCAAAATGTTGGCGAATTTCTGCTGTTATTTAGCCACACTACCGTTTATGAAGCTCTCAATGCTTTCCCTTTCATGACAATATTTATGCTGTTGTTGTTTGTGCAAGCACTGCTTGCTAGCGAAGTCATCTATATGGCATTACAAGGATGGCGTACCATGAAGAATATTAACGATATGCTGTGAAAACAAAAGAAATATTTTCGAGACGGTGCTACACAGCATCTGGTTTGGTGCGTTAAATTTATATGCAAAATAATTTCAAAGTATCCTCTCTTCAACTAGTGAAACCAATGCCAGCATTATAAGGCAATGAATATAAGCAATGCGAATAGAAAAAAACTTTTGCTCAAGAAGAGATTGAGGACGTTGATTGATAAATATTTCTATTTTCAGCAATGCTACACCATTGCTGGTTGCATGTATATGAAGTTATTTTATTCTCTATTTTCATTTATGGTTTCTTAAATTACATGGTATTGTTTATATGTATATTTCGTTTATTTTTTATCATTGTTTTTTTTTTCTTTTTCTAACATTCATCTGTTCTCGTCCGTTATTCAATTGAAATACAAATTTTACTCAAATACATAAATTGTAGTGGAATAAGAGCACTTTTGCTGGTTCTTCTATCTGCTTCGTTATTAGAAAATAACTTTTTTGCATAAATTTAAATCTAATAAAAGTGCAATACTCGTATTTAATGATCTTATTCATGAGACAACAACTGAGATGGAATACATAAATTTTAAAATGTTTAGAGAATATATGTAGTATACGTTTGTATGTAATTTTATTATTTCAAATATATATTTTTGTTTTATGCACTTTTAAATGCGAAAAAACATTTTTTTTTTATTTGTTTGCTTTAAAAACATTTTTAGTTGGAAGCTTTAGCAACGTTTTTAACGTTTTTTTAAGAAAACAGAAAAAAGTTCGTAATTTTGTAGAATTTTTTTTAGAAAAAACTATTCAATTCATAATCATATGCCTGTATCGGGTGTTTTTTCATAGAGGTATAGAACTTTGGAATAAAATAAAACAGGGTCAAATTTTTTAAATTGTTATAAAATTTCATTCATTCAAATGATAAATTTCTGAAATTATAATATACAGGCCTGTCACAGACTCCGATCGGAATGGATTTCATTTCCTATTTTTAATTCCGATCGGTTTTGTTTTAGGTTCTTCAGATTCCGATCGATTTAGCAAATTCCGATTTTTCTATTTTTCTCTTGAAATATGACAACATAATGTATATCAAAACACAAATCAATTGGTTTAAGCGAATAAGAGCAAAATAAATTGAAAAAATTGTAACAAAATGAATAAAACAGTTGTACAAATTAAAATAATTAATAGTAAAAGAAAAATGCCTGGAATAGAAACATTTTCCTTTTATTTCGGTTTTGATGTTCGTATTGCCAGATTATAAACTTTTTGAAAACTTTTAATTTCAGTTTGAAAAAGTTTGTGGCTTCTTTCAGAAATAATAACAAAATTGTGTTTATGATTAAGGCCGGCCACTCATGTACAGTTTTAACTGAACAGTTGAAGCTGTACGTATGTGGGTAATAACTGACAGTTCAACTCAACTGTTCAGTTTAACTGAGAAATTTGAAATTTTTATATTATGAAGTAAATGTGTGTGTTGGTTCAACTGTACCGTTCTCAGTTCAAATTGTGCCGACCGCGAGTGCATATCATGTCGCGTAAACAAAACCAAGTGATTGTTGATTTTATTGCAATATAAAAATCTGAACCTTGCCTATGGAAAGTTAAATGCAGCAAGGACTATGATCGCGCTAAAAAAGATGCTGGCAAAGAAGTTACAAGAAGTAGAACCTGACTCGGAAAAGAAATTTGTTTTAACAAAAATAAACAGCTTAAGATAAGCTTTTCGCAAAGAAAAAAATAAACTTGAGGCATCAAATAAGTCTGGGGTATCTGCAGACAGAATTTACAAGACGGTACTTTGGAATTACGATCTATTTGATTTCTCATATGATCAACACATCCCAAGAATATCAAATTAAAATCTGGACAGTGGACAGTGAAATTTACTGAAGTATTGAACTGCACGTGTGTGTACATCTCAGTTCACAGTTAAGTCTGAACTAAACTAACTGAACCGTTGAAACTGACAGTTAAAACTGTACGTGATTGGTCGGCTTAACAAACTAGATGTAAAAAAAAAAATATTTTTCAGGGACCGTAATCATTATGAGTTTTATAATAAAAATTACACAATAATGATTATATTGTGAGTTTTAAAGATTTTCTTCAATGGTAATGATTATTTTTGAGCAATATTAATAAAAATCAGCCATAATCATTATTTTTGAGCAAAAGAAATAAAACTCAAAAATAATCATTATTTATGATTTTTATTTTTTTCGCTCAAAATAAAACTCACTTTCAATTTATGACTTTTTTTTGAGGTTTTTTACATATAAAAATTTGGTCAGAACTAATAAAAGAAAAAATATTAAGACATGCTTGTTCATTTTGTTATATAAAATATTTGCACAAAAATTATTTTTTTTTCATACATAATATATAAAATAAATTAAAAGTGAGTTTTATTTTGAGCGAAAAAAATTAAAATCATAAATAATGATTATTTTTGAGTTTTATTTCTTTTGCTCAAAAATAATGATTATGGCTGATTTTTATTAATATTACTCAAAAGTAATCATTACCATTGAAGAAAACTTTAAAAATCAAAAATTTAAAAATCATGACGGATATTCAAAGATTGTTAAAAAATAATAATAATGGTGCAAAAAATTTTTGTTTATGTCTGTTCTATGTGATTGATTTTTTGATTTAAAAAACGAACAATAATCATTATTTACGGTCCCTGATATTTTTTAATAAAATAAATCAAAAACAAAATCTATTTCCCATTAAAAGTGGTTTTAAATAATTTTTTAAAATTTCAGTCACTGAAAATATCAATTCCACTTAGGAAACTGAAAGTGGTTTAATTTCGCCAAATATGTTCGTTTTACTTTTTCTGAAGAAGCAAAATACGGAATTCATTCCACTTTCGATCGGAATAGATTTCGGTGACAGGTCTGATAAATTTGACCCTCGGCAAATGCACGCCACGGCTCGCTCTGACGTAGTCTAATCTGGAGGCTCTATTTCTACTTTCGAACAAATCCGCTGTGTGTTTGATGTATTTTTTTCAATTAACATGTTAATTAAAAAAATTTGTTTTGATTAAATAATTATTTGGTTTGATTAACTTTTTAATGTTTTATACAACTTTACTTTAAATTCCTTTACTTAATATTACAATCAGCTTAATTGATAGCATTAATTTGTTTGCTGGTGAAAGATTAAATAATTTTTTAATTGGTATCACAAATTTTTTAATTAAAACACATTTTTATTTATTTCTGTGTTGTTCAAGTGGTTAGTCGTTTTAGGTATACCGGCGTACGCTACCGATTTCACATATCCCCACAGAAAACAGATTAGATTGCATGATCTTGAAGATCTATTTACGAGTCCGAAACTTGAAACTATACTACTACTATCAAACGTTTTCTACAATAAATCAATTGTGGCATTAGCTGTGTAACATGTTGTTCTGCATGTTTTACCCCAACAAAAGTGGAAATAAAGTAAAAAAAAAAAGATCTCAGAAAAGAGTTAAAGTTTTGTTAACACGTTAAATTACACAAAATTCTATTTTTTGTTGTATTTACCGTTATATTGCTACGTATTTCAAAAATAAGACCTGTTTGTATTTTTTCTGTTCTATTACTCTATGTGTAAAAAACACCCAATACCTGACCAACTTTCTATTGAGTTACTGTTTACTTCAATTCGCAAATTTAAATCTTTCGAATGACATATCGTCGTCCCGAAGTTATCTGGACGTATATCACAAAATAAAAAAAATGAGTTACGACCATTTTTGAATCTTAAATTATTAGATCTTTCGATGTGTTCAATCACCAGGACTTTATCTCTTAAATTTTCTGAGATATTTAAGAGCCATTTTGCCGTATATCCACGTTTGGTAAAAAAATTTTATGTTATAATGACGTACGCGCCACTTTCGTGGATATACGGCAAAAAATGTATGGAATTTTTCAAATAAAAAAATTTTGCGTTATCTTGACGTACGTACATAAATGAATATATTTAAAAGATTTTTCATAAGAAAAAAAGATAAAACGTAATAAGAAATCATAAAGAATAGATTTCTTTAACTTCACTTTATTGCTGTTACATTAAAATTAAAGGAATAAATTAATAAAAAACTAATTTTCATTTTTTAGAGGTACATATGTATACAAAATAAATTTTAAATCAAAATTTATTTCATAAAACTTTTATGAATCAAAAGTATGTTTTTTAAGTACATTATAGATAATTCTAGAATCAGTATCTTAATAATATCTTAATATGTTATAACTTATGTAAATAGTTTTGAATAAAACTGAACATCATTGTATAGAAGATATGGGAAAAGGCTTTTAATATCATTTCTTTTATATTCAGAAATATTTATTTTTGGACATATACTGATTTCCTTTTCAAACATTTCTTCTGATTTTGAAAAAAACTCCTTTTCTCGCTTGTTTTTTAAATTTGATGACTGAAATTCATCTTTACTTACAGATGCTTTATAGGATAAAGAAAATAAATTAAATTTATTATACTTAATTGCTTTAATTTTAGTAAATGGAACGTTCTGAAAATTTAGTTAATGCGAAATAACTGAATAAATTTTGAAATCTGTAGGTAACATTTCAATAATATTCAATTTAAACTTTTTGGAGTGGTAATTTTTTAATTTTATTATTAAATCTAAAGGACTGTGAATTTCTTTTAACTTTAGAAATCGATCTATTGCACTGTAGACAGAGTCAATTTCTTGAATTTGGGAATGTTCCGGCTCTGAAAATTTTTGAGTAATTGTTTTAAGATTACTATTTTTATATAAACTGCCAAAACTAGCGGACAAAAATATTTTATTTTTATTTTTTGGCATACAAGAGTCGCTCCAAAGAATGATATACTTAATATGATCAAAATCCTTCAATATATTTTCCAAAATTTTTATTATAGAACTATCGATATCATTACCAGAGCGACCATTCTGTGCTTCGTTCCAAATGGCGCAGTAAATAACATCTTTTTCGTTTGGATTCTGAGTACATACTCGTACTGTTGCTGTTATATTAAACACTGAAAGCTTTCTTTTATAATAAAATATGGATGAAATTCCTTTAGGCAGATTAAAAGTGCTTTGTTAATCGTAATTTATTTATTTAGTACTGTAGTAATAAATACTAAATGTAAGAATTTTGCTTACTTAAGTATGTCGCATATACGTCAAGATAATATCAGACAAAAAACAATCCAAAATTTCTATCGGGTTTATTTGGACGTATGTGCCAAAAATAAAGAAAATGTTCCCAAAAAGTGGCTTATACGGCAACATGTTATTCTTTGTTTGGAGCTACAAATGTTTAAAACCTAAAAAATTTTCTCCATGACTTGAGAATTTTTTGTACTATTCGATAAAGAATTATTAGCACTACATCTGATAAAAATTTTGAGTCACCTTTTTCGACTAAATTTTTTTCTATAAACTGATAAAACTTTAAATTCAATTTCCCAAAAAAATATTTTTTGGAGTTACATCAAGATAACTTCGGGACGACGATATGCGAAACGAAAATGGATTTGTATTGTCTAAAGTAGTGGTTTTAATTGTTAGTTTTGTAAAATTTTAATATTGAAGTTTTTTAGCAGTGCTGGTAAAAGAAGAAATAAAAGAGATTGCTTTTTCATAAAATAAAATTTTTACAAACGGGACTTATTTTCAAATTAAACAAATTATAATTTGAACAAATTAATGGTCGAGAAACCCCACCATATCGATTGATATACACGTTGCAAGTGTTTAAAATTTGAATATAACACCGATTACACTTCGGCGCTTAAACAGCCACACAGCAGAAAATTTTTCGAATTCGAAAGTGATAAATAAAATTGTAAGCAATAATGAAGGCATTATATTCGCCAAATTTCATGAAAAAATTCAATAAGTATATTCTTTCATATGTTTTCATATGGTTTCTATGCTATTAATGTATAGTGAATGCCTATTATTGAAAAGAAGAATAAAAATAAAAAAAATTTATTGATTGCAGCAAATTTTCTTTAAAAGAAAAACATAATGAAGTACATAAATATAGAAATTAAATTAATATTAATAAAGTGGTCAAAATATAAATTAATGTCTTCTTCTTATGTGATTTTTGAAAATTTTGTTACAACGTACAGGAATACAATGAAACACTAGATGTTCACAAGCAAGTAAACAACATACAACGATACAAAAGCTTGTGAATTCGGTAAAGCCTTCACAAATGCTACACTCAAAGTATCATTTTTGATTTTTTTGTTCTATTTGCTTTCTGGTTGCAAAATCTATTGCTTTTTAGCGGCTCATTTCATAAAAATCTTGCATAAATGATGCGCACGAGTAAATAATAGTTCACAATTTCTTCCTTACAAAATAACTCATTGGTAACCCCTATTTACTATGGTGGTCAAATATGCTCTATAGCATATCGTTTGCGGAAGTTTATGTGCTCTATACGATATTTTATATATTTCGAGTTAATGATGACGTTTTAGGTTTTTGATACAAAAATTTGTTTTTGGCTATTTATCCCCGAAACTGTATGAGATATCCGAAAACGGATTGCAAATTGGAAATGCCTTCCAAAGTAACACTGTGTACTGTTAAAAGGCAAAAACTACCAGTGTTGAATTAAAATTAATTTTTTTGAAAAAAAAGTCCCAAATAGTATTTCTCATAAGGTCTATTCATAACACCTGCCTGGGGCTCACAAACTTACTTTATAAACTGATTAACAATAAAAGCTATTGATTTAATGACATTATTGGTATTAAAATTTAATTTGTTATAAGCTAAAATATTAAACAAAAACTTCTTAGAGTTTATGACGAATATTGACAAAAAAAAAAAAAATTCCGTGAATTTCAAAATTTCTCCATTATCAATTATGCAAATCCTATTACTCAATTAATTAATAAATCAATAATTACCTAAGCATTAAAATTGAAAGTAAAAGAAGTTTTGTTTTATACAAATATTTTTACTTTAAATCTTCACACAATTTTGAGTTATTAATTAAAACACTGTTTATGTATATTTTATAACTTCCGGTTATAAAAGGTAATAAAATTTTATTCAAATATTATTGAAGCCATATTATGGGCATTATATTTACCTTGGTACGCATTTTTAATGCAATTAAAATTAACAAACACAAGTAATAACAATAAAATAATAGTAATAATGATAACGATAATAATAATACCCTCCAACATTATTAAAACTTATATTCATTCATTGCTAATAAGAAGAGTAAAAGGCAAGAAATGAGAAAAAAAAAAAATAAAAAAATATTTAATGGTTAAGGAGAAGTATCACAGAAGGAATAAATGATAAAAGAAATTATTAATTTACTATATATGAGTCATTTAACAAATTCATGACGACAAACAAATGTATCATCCAATTCAGAAGCCTTCATTGCATTACCGGCTACACAAACAATCAAGTGTAGTTACATAGAATCCAATTCTAGTCGATATCTGTATGATAAGTTTGTATATAAAGACGGTAAGGAATACATTTTTATACTGATTTAAAATATAAGATCGATATCTTCGGATTATATGACCCATCAGTTGCTCTCTTAACAAAACATTTGTAGTCATTTTAAATTTTCTTAAATCTTTTTGTGCATTCAAAGTCATCAATTTCCTATGACTCTGGAGTATTAATCAGGCTGAAGTATGTTGGCTTTGAGGATCGCTGTGGTTTATGGCTGACTCGAACATAACTGTGGCTTAAGAAAACCCTACAGAAAAATCTCTAATCACACAATTTCAGTAGCTAGTTCACATCACATCTAGGTGAGTATAAGCATGGCTTCAAATCGCTCGGTGGAGAATCTAGAATATCAGTCCAGAGCATATAAATTAAGTCTACTGAAATTAATAATCATCACCATTAACATTGATGGTCCTTGATGGACCAGACCAAAATCTACATTTTACAGTAACTTTAGCGGGATGCACTGGACATTATTAGATATCATTTGGATTGGTATCGTCGCTAATTCGACAATTTTCTTAGTTCAGTAGCGCGATTCAGTAACATGTTTTTATGATAATCGCATTATTTTCAACAGTAAAGAACAGAATTGTCGGTATTGCTATTCATTATCTTTTATTTACGATAGTCCCAATAGCTATTGTCGTAAACTAACGTCAAAAAAAATTTTTTTTGTTGTTTATTCAGTTGGAAAATGGTAAATTTTTTATTTTGAAATTTTGTAGAGAGATGTATCTACGCTATTAACTAGTTTGTTAGAGAACCATTTTTGTGTGTTTTTATACCCAAAGAAACTAGAGGTTTGTAGCTTTGCTTAATGGGTGTTGACCCATTAGTGTAATTTAAACTTGAAGAAAATTATTATTGTTGGCTGTCGCTAAAGTGCACTTATTGAATTACATAATCGTCGACTTCTTTTTCTAATGTCGTACTGTTTAAAGTTACTGAATCGCGGTAGTAATCGAGTAATAGGTCTCATAGTTAAAGCTGATTTTTCAAAGACAAATTGTTTTTGAATAAATTACAATAAATCTGACAGATGTATGTTTAACGATATGACCGTTATCAACTGTCAAAAATTCGGAAGTCCCTGTTGGTAAATTTGGATGTATTCAGTGAAGAGAAACAATTCTGAAAACTGATTTTACAATAAATCGATTCTTAAGAGTGATGTATAGCAAGTTGGGTCTTCTTATGGGAATTAAATGTCGTTAATGGGTAGCTGGTTAGTACATACAAAGGAAAATTTAATTAGCAAGGCTCAATAGAGTTCGCTATTTACCATAGATAGAGTTCTTTGCTTATTTCAAAGGTAGTGAAGAATGGTGATACCGGCAATATAATAGTGATTCGTTTATGCTTTTAATAAAGTGCTCGCTCAATAAATGACAACTTTGCTTATTGGAGTAACCGTTTAACCAGAAATTATAAAATTTATATAAAAGATTACTTTCCAAACTAATAAGTGTATGAAAGAGCAACATCTATTGAAAAATTCAAAATGAAATTGAATGACTCATATACAGCGATGTAACAATTCATTACTGACAATATTTTAGCAGTCACGCAAAATATACAAATTTACATTTTGTATATGTAGATGCATATATATATACAGTAATATATAGAGGGGTAAATAGAAAGCGTTATATGGCTGTAAAGAGAATATAATATAAATGTTTATGTATTTATAAGGTGCGTTTATCATAATATAAATGAAATTTTAGTACCATTTTTTTACTTCTCTTTCCCCCTTTGCAGAAAATTTTCTAGATTCAACAAACACTTACAATCCTCTATCCAATCATTAAGCACTGAGCGAATATTTATTAATGAGCAACAGCATTTCCGGCATTTAACAGTTTAAGTAATAGGAAAACTTAATAGAATAAATAAAATGAAATGAAACTACGAGTCATACACCGGAGCCACTCAATTTTAGCCAGCCATATACGCATCACAGCGTCCTCTGAAAGCTCTTACAAATATTTACCCCCAAAAGTAGAAATTTACTACTTCAATGCCCTTAATAAGCTTCTATTCTTTTCTCTGTTGTGTGTAGCTGTGAATGGATGGTATTAAAATGAAAATCATATTTACATGCATACATACATACATAAGCTGTAGTTTTGGGTATTTTTTTAATAACAAGTAACCATATTATTAGAACTCATACCCTTTAACACTGTTTACGTGGTTAGAAGGAACACAAATATTTTAAATACAATTTGGACACGATTATAAGCCGTAAAATAATAACTACCCTCGAATTCATAATTAATATTTGTATTGTTTTTTAATAAAATAATAACCAGTAATAAATACAAAAAAAAAAAAACAAAATAAAAAAATATTTTAAAGTTAATACCTACTTAGGAGAACAAAGAAAAAATTTTCAGTTTTATAAACAATTTATTATTGTTGGAAAAAAAAAAACTTTATTGTAAGAAATTAGCATATTTTAAGGCGTCTTTAATATTTTTATATTAAAACTTAATTAAGGTATTACAGTGAACTCCCAGCAAAACGAATATGTAAGAGAAAATTATGAAAACTACTTGACCCCAGGGTATAGCATTCAAATAACTGAATTATTCATTAAAATAACTAAAAAAAATGGAATTCATAATTAGTTGGTTTCTGAAGGGAATCGAACCCACAACCCTCACACTAGCAGTCTAGCATACAATCCATTAGATAACTGTGGCAACCATTATATAAACAAAAATATAAATGTACATAACCAATAAAAAATATTTGATTTATATAGTCAATTCATACAATTGTATTAGTGGCCTTACCTGTACTTGTGTATATGTTCTTGGAGTCTCGAATTTGGAAGCTCATAGCTTTTCAATCCCTTAATTTAAGAACCTGAATGAGGCGTCGATCGACACAGACCTATGCCATCTTCCAAGATTCGAAGTTTCAGCTAAAAGTCGTATTCAGTTTAGAAGGTACAATATCTCAAAGTTCAAAAGGGCACACCTGTACTCGGCTATAAGGACAAGGGTTAAACTAAAGAATTATCTTTTTAATTTTTTACGTATTTTTTCATTAATATTATTTATTTTATTTATATGTTGATATACTCAATTATAAAACAAAAATACTTTTTATTAACCCATTCATGACTGCTTCTAGATCCGCTTGTATGATTTTAAGTAAATTTTCAAATATATAAAAAATTACCTCTTCACATACCCCAGATAGGACATGGGTATTTAAATAACCAACGGGCTTTAGTGTGATTTTTTTTTTTATTATTTATTTATTTTATTTTTTTATTATTTTTTATTTTTGTTTAAATAAGGCAGCGTTAGTTATTTTAATTTTTCTATATTTATATTAAATGGCCGTTAAAATGACCAATATTTTTAAACTGCGTTATTGTTCTAAATACATTGTTATTGGTCAAATAGAGATTCACTAAGATGTGCGATGAGAAAATAATGTATTTCAGTGTACAGATTAAAATGGATCAAACAATTTTTACATGTTTGTGATAACTCGCATATAAGTCGCACCATTAAATAATCTAATGAACAAAACGCCTCTTCAATTTGGAGTATTTTTCCAAATGATTGCGTAGTATGGCCGAAATTCTTACAAAATGTTCATCAAAGGAAAGCCAAATCGATTTGGTTACAAGTACTGATGCTTGGCGTTAAACGAAGGCTACTTGTATCAGATAATTTAATACGATGGCGCAGCGGAGAGGGATAGCTCACACTTACAGTTAGGAGAAAGGTTGGTACAATCGCTCCTTTCGCATATGGAAGCACCTGTCAAGCTTCATTTGACAAATTTTTTACTAGCCATAAACTAATGACGCACTTGTCAAGTGACGGGTTTTTCATTTTATTTTTTTTCCTTTGATGGACTCAGACTTTTGTTTTGATATGAACTATTCTATAATTCGGTACATTAAATAATGAAATATTTTATGTAATCCCTCGGTTAATTCCTTCGTTTTTCTTTATTTCTTATGTTTTCTTTGTGTCATACACCAATGACTTGCGCTAAACGATTTGATCGAAAAATGGTTACAATTGAACAGCTCTATTTAGTCAACCAATGCAATCATCACATAGGAGGTGTGGACTTTTTCGGCAACGCCATGAATAATTACCGCATTCGGATTCTTTAATTACCAAAAAATATTCATTGCAGTTAACTTTGATCTTATTAAAGCGTTTCTGAGGCAACAAAAATTAAAATAATTATGTTGCTAAAAAGTACAAAATTTTAATTAAAAGGTGTAGTCAAAATTATTACTTTAACACTAAACCTCGCTTCACAGGCAACATGAAGTAGTATATCTCTGCAACAAAGAACCTCTGAGCAATAAATGTCTTCTGACAAGCTAACACAATAAAATACGGTGTTGATTTGAGAGATCGTGCTGTTACTTGCACTCGATCAAAACGAAATACGTAAAATCGCCTCACCGGCGGGGTTTAGTTTTCTAGGGTTAATTACGCAAAAAGAAAATACTAAAATTGTTCAAAGTTTATAAAAACTGTTGGCTGGGTAAAGAGAAATCAAATCTCGGCCAGTAAGACATATTTCAAGCACCAGCATCATATGTTCCTGTTTATGTGTTGAGATTATAAAAGAAATTTTAAAGAAGTTTTTTAATTCCCTTTTCACAATGAAATATTTTCGTTTAATTTTTTTCCATGGATTTTAAACTTTTGACAACACATGTCTAATGCCTTCAATATAATGGCAGTTATTGAAGTTCCCATATGAATGTATTTCGTCATTTGGATTTTTTCTTTTTCTAATTTTTTTTATGGCCAAGACCAAAAACTAAAGTTTTCACATTTTTTATGAGATTGTTATTTAACTTGTATTTTTTTTTTGTTTCACTTCGCATTAATAAATGTTTAAAAGAAAGCTGCGGAGGGTAGCTATTTGTTTTTTTTTTTTTTTTTTTTTTAGGTGTTAACAAACTTTATCAAGTCAAGGTTAGAATTAAGAAACTTTTATTGTTTCATTTCAAATGTGAAAAGTTTCATATATTTGTTTTTGTTTTTTAACTTTATTTTTATTTACTTACTTCGCCCTATCCCTCTCTAAATGACACAAAATTTTTTCATCAAAATTAAATGTCTTATAATAAAAATGTCAATAGCTGAGTATGTATGGGAATGTAAAGAAAAACAAAACTTTTAACTTTTGTTACAATTTATTTTATTTTTCATACTCGTATGTATTTACAACTTTAAAGTGATTTGAGGTAAAAGTAATTTCATTGGTTAATGTCAGTATATAATATTGGTACAGTTTAATCAAAATTAACTGTACACTATTACAAATTGAGGTCATCATCAGTGTACTATTTGGTCTACTGAATTTAATTGTATTCTCTTTGAAACAAATAAAACTATTTTTTTTCTATAATTTTTTAGCCGCCTACCGCCCTACAAATACAATATTATGAAAACATTTAAACCAGGCGCTAAATTTTTAACAAGCACTTTAATTTTTAGTTTTATGTACATATGGTATGTACTGGAAACACTAGACTGTATGCTAACTAATGTCATAGACTCATAAATAAAAATTTTCATCTCAATTTGCAAAGTTTTATACTTTTAGGTGTTTCCACCTGCTAATTGCTGGCCAAATACTCATATTTGCATGTTTTATCAATATTTTACTCTACAAATACCCTTAAAAATTACATGCCATACGCACTTGTTTTTAATGTTTCATTTCAACCAATTTACTTACAGTGAAAGAAATTTCTTTTAAAATTAGTTTGGCACTCTAAATTGTTCCTGAGAACATTGTATACATGTTTTATAGTACAAACCAATTGTTATACTGCCCTCTGGTAAATGTTTAGGATTAAGGTTGATGATAAGACTACAAGCATACTCAGTACAACAGTATCAAGGGCCAAATTTTGTTCAAATTATTAACGCTCACTCATAATCGACTTAAATTCTTATGATTCTTAAATTTTAACTCTACATCTTATATCCCGGATACAGACATGTGGTATAGAAACTATAGTACGTATACTATAGTGTTATATACTACAATATAGTGGCACACATATAGGCAGGCTTAGATTGTGGTTTCATTTGAAATTTGATCATATGTTATGAAAAATTAAAAAATTAAATATTTCCTTTTAAGGCTATTCAAAATTGAAAATGAAAATGGAAGGGCATTTAATAAACGACTTTCTTCATGTCATTGTATCGTCGTGTACACATTTGGCCATCTTAAGGTTAGATTCAGAAAGGCCGCAAAAGGCATGGAGGTTCATATGAAAAACATCAACGTTATTCTTAAAGATTCTTGCATTTTGCACAATATTTGCATAAATTTTGAAATTTGTAATTAATTAATAAACAGCTTATTATTATTTTACTTTTGAAGTGTTTGGAATATTTATTTTTATTTTTTTGCTGTGTTTAATACAATACCACCTTTATTTTACGTACGTGAATGTGTCAACGAACTAGCTATAAACCAGTTTGTTCGATGGTATAATTGTGGTATCCCTTTCAGACCGTGATGCATCGATTGTGCGGGTGGTTTAGGTCTCACAATTTTCATTTATATTTGATCAAAAAAAAAAAAAAACCGACATGCATCGATTGCGGTGATTGTTCTTTATATTTGTTTCTCACACTATTCTGCCACTCGATTTACCGTTATTTAAATTATTTCGAAAATTTTGCGTCAGATTTCAGTTTTGTCAAAATGAGCGGAAGGAACAATTTGTGTTTGCAACTACAAAAGTGGTAATGGCTAATAAATAGGGAATTGGGGCACCTTTTAACTAAAAAATTATAAATTTTAATGTTTCAAACCATTTGAAGTCATTTGATGCAATAAATATGCGTTTCAGTTAAAAAGGTTAACGATTGCATCAAGTGTGTGTTTGTCCTGAAAATTCTTGAAGGGCATAAAAATGGTAAAATCTAAACATTGATTATATTTTCGTACGATATAGAGACCATATATACCAAAAATCAGTAAAAAATTGTCATTAATTTAGTGGCAGGTCTGAAAGGGGTATAGGCGCACATACTTGTGGTATGGAATGCTAGTATGGTATGTGTACCACATGTTTGTCAGGAGTATTAAGGCGTTTTGACAAAAAACAAAGATATTTTTTAAAATATTATTTTCAATTTTAGTGTAAAATTCGTGGCTTATATATAGATAAGCCTATCTCGTTGTCCCTGCTAAAGAGATTTATCAGGAGATTTTATCGCCAAGATGCTATTAAGAATGTAAATTCGTAGGTTTAAAATCTAACATACTAAATGAGAATTATTCCATTTAGTATATAAAATAAAAAGAAAAAAGAAATAAGCAAAACATTTCATGTTCGCAATGACAATAATCTTTTAATATTTCTTTGTTATTTCAATTTAAAAACCATAGGATCACGACCTTAAATTTAAAAATTTAAGCCGGTTATAAGCTTGAGTTGGAAAAATTTGCAAGAAAAACTTTAAATATTAATGGTCTGTGTATACTACCGTAGTTAAGTAGTACGGAAGATTCCATGCCTGTCTTTTGAAGCCTGTAAAATCAAGTACTTTTCTTAAATTACAGAAGCTACTGATGGTCTCATTTGGGGGGTACGTGGTATAGTGGTTAGAGCGCTCGCACAAAAACTGCAACGACCCAGGTTCAAATCCCAGCAAAGGTGAAAAAATTAAAAAAATTAGTTTGCGGTTTTTTAAAAAATATAATTTAAAAATAAGAGGTTCCCCCCCTCCAAAAAGATCATCTACAAAGGAACCGCTCCCCGACATTCCACTCAATTCCACCTTAACCAATGTCATCAAAAAACGAATGATCAGGAGAAAAGCGCCACCTATTGGGAAGTAGCAGATAACAGCTAAACCTACTTGACGAAGACACTCACCACACAATCAACATGCAACGATGAGGCAATTGCTGTTGATCATTCAAGGGTGAAGGTATAACAATGGCCTTTGAATGATCAATTCACAGCAACTTGTCTCATTCCTAAGGCGCTTAATAGTAATAAAAGAAAAACAAATAAAATGTACGTTCTGTCATAAATGTATTGTCCTTTCCAAAAAAAAATTCCAATACAATACACTGCATTTAGTAGGGGTTTACCCCTGAGTATTGGTCTCAAAATAAAAAAAAAGATAACTTTATATTCTTGGGAAAGCTTATATGTCCAAAGTATACTAATACTTCTGTAATGCAACCCTTACTAAATTCATTAAACAATTTCTCTGTGATTCTTTCCCAAAGAGGTAGCCCTACTATTGGTCATAACTAATGAATATTACAAATATAATGTGTGCTGGAGACTCACAGAAAAAACTGATAAACTGGTTTCAATTACGGAAGTAATACATTAAATTAAATTCTTCCTGTACCAAGAAGAAGCTTCTCAAGTCTGTCGTTCGGAGTTGACATTAAACTATAGATCCCGGTACTCATGTATAAAAATTGACGCTTACAAAATGGGTGATGCATGAAGCTAGGCTGTAACCCTGAAACTGGGTCGAAATGGCCAATATGTACGTATGTACTTTGCTTTATACGTTTACAGTATGTAACAAATTCTGTATATAATTGTAGACGTGGTCAATGAGAGTTCTACTCTGAGATCTCCTAATCAAATTATAAAATCTTTGTGAAATTATAAGCAAATAGAATCCTTCAGGATACGAATTTATACTGAAATTATTGCTGTCGTGGTCATAAAAAATATTGTAGATTTATGAAAGACTTTTTTAATAAATTTCTGTACAATCTTAACATAATGCACAGTAGATATAACCATACTAATGCACTCGTAGTACAATTTCCAAGTAGGTTACGAAGCATATAGACATTTTAATAAGGCTTGCAAAATGAAATGAAAATTAATGTCTTTCCATTTAGTGTAGAGTTCTTTAGTGACACAACAATTGTTTAAACAAAGTCTTTGTTAGAGTACAATTTAATTTTAAGCTCTAGGGTTTTTCCAAGAAAAACTGATGTACAAACGTAGCCATCGGGATAATAGCAATCTGCTGCATTTTAAACGTTAAAAACATTTGAGCGGGTAATTTTTTTTTATATCTTTTGTCTTAACCTAGAACTTGTTTAAAGGCCTGGTTAGCCAAACGTTGATGTCGTAAAAATGGTACGTACTTTAACGTACGTACGTATGTGCAGTTATACAAACGTGTCATATGTCAACAGAAAATGTAAATAAAAACAAAACAAACCAAAAAATTATAAAGGCATTCATTTGCCTGTACCAGTAATATTAATTTTTCGTCGTCCACTTAAAACAATATATAATAATTTTTTATTTTATCAATATTGATTATGTAGTTTATTATATTTTTTACTTATTTTGCACAAAACACAGCACAAATAAAAAATTTTAGTTTTTAAATGGCAATATGACGCCAGCTGTTTAGAGCAGTGATGAATGTTGTTAAATTAACACAAAGTTAAAAAAGGTACCAGAAGTACCAAAATAAGAGCATATTATAATTACTTCTTATATTTTATACTTCCTAAAGTTTTTTTTTTTGTACTTCTACTGAATATTCAATTTTTGGTTTAAAGTCATTATTTATTGAATCGGATTGATTTTTAAGTAGAACTTTTTAAAAAAAATTTTAATTATCTCGGTAATTAGCTAGCAGGTAAATCAATCATGCATCCCATATGCTTCTTTTTAGATAATCGAATAATTTTTCATTTGGTATGTACATATATAATTCGTCTGTCGAAGATATGTTAAGTAAAACATGGGACTTTTAAATAAAAAAAAAAAAATTAAAAACAAACTTTATATTTACATAAAAATTTAAATTATTTACATAAATATTATAACATGTATCTAAAGACTTCAAAAATTAAAAAGTCTTTTTGAACACATATAAAAGAAAATGATTTGCAAATAAGCATGAAAGTACGAAAAAGGGCATTTGGGCCACATTACTATTTAACATACAATAGTCCCATCACTCGCATTGAAATGTCAGGTAAAAACGTTGAGAAATTCTATTTTATACAGATTGTTCCGTTCCGTCAACGTGACATTTATTTTCGATAACCATTTGCATTGTTTGCATATAGTAGAAACCAACGTACGTTGCGTTACGTTACATGAACGTTCGGCTAATTCTACCTTAACTCAATCATCGGTAACCTATATTGGAGTAAAATTATCATCACTAGAAGGAACAAATTGAAAAACTGCCTGTTCCCTGATTTAATAATGTAGACTTTTTAGCTGTTTTGAAATTTCTGAATGGATTTAAAATGAACTGTGAATATTAGTATTGATAACCTACTTGCGGTAATGACATGCTATAGAAGTTGTAAAAATTAGAGGATAAAGGTTTTATGAAATTCTATTAGATTTAATTTCAAATTATAAATCTATTTGAAATTAATTTTAGAGATCATATAGTCTGAAGTGAGTTCCAGGCTATCTAACAAAACGTATGATTTGTCAAATTTTCGCTAGAATATCACTGGTGTGATATTACCAGTAATAAAAACATTCGACATTAAGAGAAAATACATATGGAAATTAAATTAAAATCAACTAGCAGTATTGTTCAGTGTATAAAATAGATGTTTTCTGCATGATTATTTTTAGCATAAAATTGTTAAAATTTTTAACAACTTTTAGGTGGTCCATTTGCTCGTTTATCTCTGCGCGTAAGTGTTCTTTATGAGTTTTTAAAGCAAAGGCCATATTTACGTTCTGCAATTCACTATAATCACTGACTCTGAAAATATTTCTGTAATTTTTGTTTTACAGTTTGTGTTTTGTTTGGTATTATTTTTTCTCTCTTTCTCTCTCTCTCTTCCAAGGCTATAACAATATTTCATCATTTCAATCCTGGCTTACATACAGACATGTGTACGTATAAACAAACATACAAACTGTTAGTAGTAACTAAACTGTGTATGAGATAAAGTTGTCTGTTAGAAATTGTGTAACATTTGAGTTTTAGATTTTTTTTTTTTTTTTCTTGGCAAAATAAATTTCATATACTTTTCAAATGCATTGTGGTATTAAGCGTGTAAAATTGAAATCACTTTTACGTTTAAGAGTGCTACCAATGATACACTTACAGTACATAAAAACCAATTTCATTTCGATTATCTGCTTAAATGTAAAGTGGCCCCACATATCTACTTTGGTCATAAGTGTCGATTGGTCATGTATTTTGCAGCATGATATGATGCAGCATTTTGTTTAGAATTTTTAATTCTGTGCTATTGCGTTTAACGATAAAAGTTTGCTTGAAAAATTTGAAGTTACGACTTATTTGATAATGTGTAAACAATAATGTGGTCTCCATATTCTAGTATGTAATCCGGGTGCAAACTCCACCTCTGACATCTTGAGCAAAAAAAGAAATATGAAAATAATATTTCTTTCGCCGACTACTTCTTAGAAGTTTTCTGGCAAAAGCTCTGAGAGTATCTGTTTGCCATTAACAGTAGTAGCTGCACATATTCTCCAAGAATATCGTCTACAATGATGACGACGTACCACTATATTTCATCTTAACCAGTGTCAAAAAAAAAAAGATCAGTGGAAAAGCGCCACCTAAGTAGCAGATTACAGCTAATTCTATTTAGCAAAGGTCCTCAGCACACAATCAACGTGCAACGATACGGCAATTGCTCTTGATCATTCAAGGATGAAGGTATAACACTGGCCTTTGAATGATGAAATCACAACAATTTGTCTCATTCCTAAAGCGCTTAACAGTATTATAAGAAAAACTATATATGTATTGTCCTTTCCAAAAATGCCAATACAATGCACAGCATCAGTAGTAATAAGAAAAATATTACTGAGTTGTACGTATTGAAAATTGTGTAAACATTTTAACGCCTAAAATTTTTGAATTTTTTTTTTTTTTATCACAATTCCTTCTTAAAAAAAACAGATTTTACTTGACTCACTATGTTTTTGAGTGTACTTGTAAAAAAAGTATATATAGCGAAATATTAGCATATTTTTAGGTGTTCCAGAATATATTTTTAAATGCTAATTACAGTGTTAATAATAAATTACTAAAAAAAAAACTATTTTCACATCAGTTGTTACTCACTACTGGAGTAACAAGACTTACTTTTACTATCTTGCAGGAATACAACTAAAAATTTGACAAAACACGAAAAAAATTAAATTGAATGAAAATTATTTTATTTAACAAGAATATATTGTAAATTTCTACTTTTCAAAACTCATCTGCAACTTAAATCTGTTGCAATCTGTTCACTAAAAAATAGCATCTTCATATATAGAAGTGTGTATGTGTTTTGTGCTTTAAAATTACTCGAACTTAACCGCTCAATATTAATTAAAAAAAAAAAAAAAAACATTCTAGAAACTGTAAAATACGTTACAGAATACAACACGAATTTTTTTATTCAAAATTTTCAACTTCATTTGTGTGCAGTATATGATTTGTGTCGTATGTGACTGTACAATTTAAGCTTTTTTCATAATGCGAGTCTCTACTCTAACACTACATTTGTATCTCGATATTTATGTTAATAAGGATAAAGTACTAGTATCAGTGAGTGTATGCTTGTGTATATATGTGCAGTAGTCATATCTGTAAATGGTTACAAGCAATAACTAAGATTTAAATAACAATTCACATACGAACTATGCTGCCATACAGCTAAGGTTTCTACTCAGAAGTGCATAGATTTTGATTCAAATTATTTTAACTCATTGTTAAAATTTTTTAAGTATTTTATATAAATAATTTGGCAATATCTTTAAGAAGCATAGCATTATGTGACAACATTTTACCACTTTGCATAACAAAAGCACTTGTTTTAATTATTTTTAAAACAATGCCACAGAATTCGTTAGGAATAGTGTTGACTCGGTATTTACCATTGCGTTCAATTCTTCTTTAGATTCCGTTCATTTTCAAATGGAAAAAATTGATAAAAATATTTTTTTATAAATAATTTGGCAACATACACATCGTCGTGCGGGAGTTTATGTGCTCTATCTGCCATATTATATATAGCGGCTTTTTATCTCTGAAACTGGAAAAAATACCCGAAAACGGATTGCAGACTTAAAAAATTTGGGATGGAAAATCTAAAGTGGCATCATTAACTCGAGTTATATAAAAAAAATATAAAATGGCGTATAGAGCACATAAACTCCGCACGACGAAATGTATTCAAGTGGCAAAGCGCAACATGGCAACATGCATTTAGAATTTAGTAAAAAATAAAGACTAGATACATACATATATAATTGGCCATTAAAATTTTTTTATATGTTTACGGTCTATCATCCACATTGTGTGCCTTAATTTTTATCCATGAGAACCGTGATCTACAGTTTCACGTCGAATGCAAATGACAGGCTTAAGAAGCTTGTTCAATGCAATCATTTATTCTCAGAGCTGTTGTCAGAAGACGTGGTCTTCGAAAGAAATGGTTTTTCTGTTTGTCAAGATGTCAGAGGTAGGGTGTAAGTCCCGAGGATTCGTCTTAATGAATCATCATATCACATACTAGACTATGGCGATCATAAGCAACTACCGTTTTAATATTTTAATTTATTTTTACTGCCGGTACGAAAAATGTGAAAAAATCCATATGAAAAAGAAATATGTATTAATTCCTTTCAATAAATTTATTTTTTCGCTGAAGCTATTTAAAATAGATCTAAAAATGTTTCAATAATAAATTAACAGCATGTTTCCAGGAGACAATTACAATACCATACAAACGATTGTTACACTAACAATAACGTAACAAATTGGGTTTCTGTAACACAACAGAAAATTTTTGTCTGGCTTACGTTATACAATTTTGCTTTGTCAAAACCATTATTGCCATTACTATATTTTATAGTTTTTGTTTACATTTTTTCTTGTAAAAAATACTTTTTTATGTTATAAAATGGTAACTCTATGAGTCAGCTGATAAAATATTGTCTGTACCCAATTGTTTGGTTAAATTATTTTTGTTTGTATATGAAAGCATACAAATGTATCTCTAAATAGTGTTTTGTGAATATAGTGCTTTAATAAACAAATATCTTTTTTAATGTCATTATCACTAGATATATCCATTATTTTTAATTATTTTATGAAAAACTATTTATTTTTTTGAATAAAACAAATTTTTAGAGCAAACAAATCAATGACAATGAGTTTTTTCTGATCGTCTATTTTTGACATTTCATATTGTGTAAGACAATTACTTTTGTTATACAGAAACCAATTTACACACAGAAAAATTGACAGTCTTACGCTGTTTGTGTGAAACAATTACTATTGTCTTATAGAACTCCAAAATTATTATTGTTTGTTGTTTTGACAATTTAAAAACAATAATTGTTTCCTGGAAACATGCTGTAATTGTTGGAAATAAATAATTGAGTTATTTTTCGTTTGATGAGAAATAGATTTCTATTATTATTTACGATCTATGAAATTAAAAGTTATTTCATTACGAAAAATAGTTTTCTGAAGCACCAAACGACCTAATTCAGTTCCCCTTTCGAAAGAATTTGAAGATTATTTGCCGCATGGCAATCTCCCAATTTTCCCGCCCTTTTATACAAACCCAGTCCATTCAAGTAGCAAATTAGTGGCAGACACCAAACCCAAATATTAGGAATACAACCTAGCTTCATCATCATCCTTTTCGTGCTACGTAATATCGCTTTGTATCGCAATCCAATAAAACCGATTCGATTCACTCCAAACACTACAAAAACTAGTAAAGTTTTCACATTCACGAACTGCCTCACTATCAATGGAAGTAACGAAGTAACCTGTATAAGATAAGAAGAAACGAGATTAGGGACCTGCTAAAGTATATTCTATATAGCAAATGTCTTCTACTCAAAAACGCTACAATTATCATTCAATCTATAATAAAGTTCCAGTACGAGGACTTCACTGAAAACCAAAACACAAATACATTCAAATCATTTAAATTCAATTTGTTTTATCCAATTTTATTTAATTTAAATTCCCTGATTTAAATAAAATCTACATCTGAATTTTTTATTACAATTAATCTCTAATTACTCATTGCAAGCTGTATATACAATTGTTTATGTGAAGGAATGCACATGATTATAGGTTTGAGTGTAATTTGCTGCCGGTTTTAAGTTCATAAAATGCAAAATTGTAGGAGTAAAAGCAAAAAAACAGAAACAAAACAATGTATAACACCCCCACTTTCTCCCTGTCTTCCTATCACACTCTATGTTTTCCAGAAAGTATATCAGGTGCAGTTATGTGTCATTTTTTATATCGCGGTAAATCTTTTTTCAAGAGTTGTGCGTTTAAAACAGTTTTATGTTGGATTTTTATGAGCACACATATAACCCTAATAATTATGTTCTTCAACATTATAACCTCTGGCATTTAAGTAAGTGGTGCTTAAACCAAAATGTATCGTTTTTGGCTAAAATGTGCATTTACATGAACAACAGAGAAGAGCTTAAAACGGGAAATAAAAAGACATAAAAATGAAACAAATTTTTACACACTGTAATATTTCGTGTATGCATTTGATATTCATGTTGTTGCATGCATTTGTGAAAAAAAATGCTAAAGAACCAAAAGAGCTTTACTGACTTGACTTATAAAGCCAAAGATGCAATTAACTTAATGGCAATAATTAATGGAAAATGAGGATATTTTATTAACCAGCTAAGAGAAAAAGCTATTTTTAGCAGAAAATGAAAAAAAAAACTACAATTTCAGGTTCGATTTGTTTCGGAAATACATAGTTTCTAAACTATAATCTTCTTATATGACGAAGAAGAAAAAGCAAAGAGACTTTTTTATTAGTGGGTTTTAAAATAATTGAGTAGTAAGAGCTTTAATGAAAGAAACATGTATTTTTGTTTTTAAATTAACAACTACAGTATTCCCCGGATAATTGCCCCACGCTTAATTGGCTTCCACACTTATTTACTTTAAGTTCTAAATCCCCATATTTTTTCTTAAAATGCCGTTTAAATTTACTTTCAAACTACTTTTTTAATACAACCTTACAATTAAAGTCTACCAAGTTTATGTATAAGTATAAGTAAAAAGTTATGTGGGTTTCATTTATATTGGCGGCAGTGTATGCAGGCAAATAACCATGTTCGTTTAATTAGCTCAAAGAGGCAATTATCCGTATTCGTTTAAATGAATTCCAAGTATAATTGCCCAAAAATGTTGACATTTTTGCTGAGGTAATTATCCGTGGACGACTGTAATTTTATAAATGATACAGTGCGTATGAGTAACATGATATTTGCAAAATTAAATATCACGTTTACGACCAGTTGATTCATTAAGTATGTACTAGAAATGAATCGGGGTCTGTACCAGTGTTGCCAAAATATTTTCACAATTTCCCGTCAAATTGGGGTTTAAAAATCGCTAGAAATCGCTAAATAAATCTTTTACAAAACCGTCAGAAAACCGTCAAATAAATAATTTGAAAATTTGAATTTACGTTAAATAAAAAGAACTGGTAAAACAAAATGTACTTAAATAATTACACATATGTATGTATTTTTTATTGAATTGTTTTTAATCATTAACAAACAAAATTAGGTATTTTCAAAAATATAGTGCCAGTCCTCAGCATTTTGTTTATAAGTGGCCATTGTACCTACTTCGCTTAGAACAGATTTTGAATGTTTTCATAATCAAAACAATATTTATTCTCAAGTTTGAGACGTAATTTGTAATAAAAATTCAATTCTACAAAAAAATTATATTGCAAAAATGTATTAAATCAATATTCAAAAATTTTATTGAATAAAAATGAAAAACCACAAAATTTAATAAATTGCTTTTTAAAACTTTTTAAAGAAATTATGTAATTGATTTAATTTTTCCATTTTCCTTTAATTATTGGAAAGTTTTAGAAATATATGTATATATTTTTTTAATTTGGCTTTTTGAAAATTCTTAAAATATTTTAATAAAAAATGTATATAAATGTAAATGCTTGCGTTAAAAGTAAATTTACCTTACTCGAAGCACATCATTGACTGTACTGGTTATTAGCCTGCTTCGTAGTTTGGTTTTAACTAGGTTGAGTTGGCTAAGTACTCTTTCAACGTCTGCATTAGACCATGGAAGTGACAAAACGTCCAATACAATTTCCTGCTTTTTGGAGCTTTCAAAGTCAAGTTTTCGCAAACATGAATCTCTTAAATAGGCTGCGGTTTTATGTTTTTGGGTTTCCCCGTGATTAATTATATCGCTCAACTTTCCGGATAAGGCACATTTGCAATACTTGCAAAAACTTTTTGTCGGATCTTTTTAATTTTTTGTTAGTCATCCTTTTAGCTTATAATGGTCCAGCCAGAAGTTCCGAAATTTTTGTGGATACTGCGGTGCCATAACTATTTAAAGGAAATTCAATTTCAATGTAGTTTTTAAAATTATATTCATATAATTTATGTTGTAACAATTTTATCCTTTTTTGTCATGTACTTGCTTTTTTCTGCCTTCTTATTTTTAACACAACACTTCACTTTCATTTGAAATAGATTTAAACTTTACGTTTTCGATTTTTGCTTTGTACTTATTCTATTAACCGCTACTCGACTCTCGAATACAAACACATGGTTAAATTTTTTCTTACTTATACCATATAATTTAACCTTGGAAAAAATGCTAAAAAAACGCTAAAGTTCTGTAAAGAACTCCAAATTTCACGCTAACCGCTAAAAACCATTTTTTCCCGCAATTGACATTGCAAAAACGTCAGATTTGATGGGAAAAACGTCAAATTGGCAACAATGGTCTGTACATAAATGTATCACTGCACAGCATATTATACGCAGAAAGTTTTAAATATTTAAAAATTCAAATATTTGCACAACTAAAGGTCTTAACTGTTCGTTAATGCAAGATTTTATCAACTTTTGTGCACACCAACGCAATACACGATTTATAAAAATTTATGAAGCAATAATAAAAAACGCAAACAAAAAAATAAGCAAAAATATGCATCCACAACATGGCAGCGGAGATTTTTTTTTTGAATGATTGAAACCAACTTTCAGGGAACAGCCTCTACTCATGCGCATTTTGCTGATCTAGGAAAATATGTTTCGAAAACTGGGAAAGCTAAGTAGTGTCTGTAGATATTTGACCTAAACTCATTAATATCGTAATTGACAGGAAAAATTTTCGCGGGAAGATTCTTCCACAAGTGAACATTGCAGCTAAAGCTATATAATGCATTGTGTGATTCACTGGACAATCAACTATGTGCTCTGAGGAAGGTACAATTAATCTGTACGAATATGCGATTATACGGAATCGAGTCATTTATTTCATTAGAACACCTCCCATATTAGAATAATATGAATTCATGTAAAAGAAGCAGAACTTGATAAACTATGTTTCAGTTTTTAAGATAAGTTTCAAATAGCAAACTTTTAAAATTAGCAAAAATTTTTTATTACTTGCATTAAATGATAATAAAATAACAGAAAAAATATAAGTCATTGAACTGAATGCACTAATTGATTTACAGTTTTTTCCTTTTTTAATGAAAGACGTAATATAACAGCAGGAGTTTTAAAATAATAATTCCTTGTATTTGTAATTAATTAATAAGTAATAAAAAATAAGGCATTACTCTGATAACTTTAATCCCTTAGGAACATAATAGTGTTTGTGAGAGGTAGACTTGACTTAAAAAAGTTCATCAAACTTAGTGAAGTAATACAAAAACAAACAAGAATAGAATAAAAAGGGAAGGTGTTAACCTATTCACTGAAATATAAAATAATTAAAATAACTTTATACTACACGCGTAATCCAGAAATAATAAATGTTTTTACACTACTAATCCTCTTTCATTTTACAATCCTTTCCCGCCCGTTAGAATAAAATATATATTTAAATCTAATTAAAAACAACACTAAATAGCTTATAATTTACGTGCACATACTTTTGAATAAAAAAGAAAAAAAAAAAAACAAAGTTAATTATACAATTACTGGCTTACAAATGCAAGAAATTCCATGCTGAGCAAACTTGTTGAAAATATTTATCTCTAGCATTGAGTTTATATTGAAGCAACAGCTCTCCACACCACTTGTTTAAAAATCTGTAAATACTTATGGAAAAGAGATAAAACAAATAAATCTAAAACTCATGGCAATATTTTATTAGAATTCAACGTTTTCATTGTAAATAGAGTGTTTATATAAACAACCTTAATGAGTAACTATTCAAGAAATGACAAACAAGAAACTAATGTGGTCTAATTAATGTGACGCGCACACACACACACACACACTTCTATTTATATTTACCATGTTCTCTACATAATGCAACAAACCAAACGATGCATGCTGTATATGTTATATATGAAATGAATTTAAATACGGTTTCATATATACTTATATTTGCCACTTCTATAACAAATGAAATATTACCGATATGTAAATAACCCAATAGGTAGAATTATTACTTTTTAAAAGCGAAGAATAATTTCTAACAATTTCCTTAGACACAAATCTACACAACTGAGATGAAAACCTCAGCTTTAAGACTGCCAAAATATGATATCATTCAGTTTATGCTTACTTCTTAAATTCTTCTAGTTCGAGGACAATTCAAAATTTTCAATGTATGGTAATCAAAAAATCTGTGAGAGGAATTTACATGATATTGTTGTTGTTGTTGACTATAATCTAGTGTTTCGTCGGTAGAAGCGTATTTTGAAGGCATACTCTATTACTTTTTATTTGTTAATTTAAAATTTGAAAAAAAAAACGCTGTACCATTGGCTTTAAAAGACATAAAAATTTTTTTAAAAATAATTAAAAGAAGAAATGTTATTTATTTTGTTCAGTTTTTTTATTGTGATCAACACTCAGGGGTAAACCCTACGTAATTTTGTGCATTGTATTGGATTTTTTTGTGGAAAGGACAGCACATTATGATAACAGAACATATATTTTGTTTTCTTAAATTATTAAGCGCCTTCAGAATGGGACAAATTGCTGTGAATTGATTATACAAAGGCCAGTCTTGTACCTTCACTCTTGAATAATCAACGGAGTGCCTTCGCTAAGTAGGCTTTCGGCTGGTTTCTGTTACTGCCCTATAGGTGGCGCTTTTCTCCTGATCATTCGTTTTTTTGTTGTCAAAGGTTAAGGTGGAATAAAATGGGTTGTCAGGGAGCTTTGAAGATGAACTTCTTGGAGGGGGGGGGGACCTCTTATTTTTAATTATAATTTTGAATAAACCGCAAACTAACTTTTTCATTTTTCACCTTTGCTGATATTCAAAACTATGCCGTTCGAGTTTTTTGTGAGCGGGTCTAACATATGAATTTTTGTTTACATAGTTATACATACATAACTGGCCGTTAAAACTTTGTTTCAGAGTTACCGCTTATCTTCTTGTAGCACCCATGTTGGGTGTACCAACAGTTTAAAGACGACTTCGAACAACAGACTTGAGAATCTTGTTCATGTCAATCAGTTACTCTCAAAACTTTTACCAGAAGACTGCAGAAAGGCAGTCGCCGAAGAAATATTTCTTTCATATTTCTTTTTTTTTTCAAGATGTAAGAGCTGGAGTTTGAATCCGGAGGTCATGATTAACCACTACAATACGGCGACTACATTTTTTTCAATTGTACATTGTTTTATAGGTAATCTTTATACGAGTATACAATACAACATTCACCAAATCATCTATCAATTTGTTTACTGGGTTAAATATTTTTCATACACATACATATGCGTTTATTTGTTTTCATGCCTTAACAACTACTTGTACACTTAAGCATACATATGTATGCACTTATTGTTGAAATATGAACACACAGTACCCAGTTTTATGTTACAACTGATTACACGAGTATTTTGGATGAGAGTGTAAGTGTTTTTTTGTTAAGATTTTATTTTATTTTTTTTTTTGTAGTAATTATTTAATTTAAAATAAAATATAATTTTAACACGTTCCGCAAGCATACAGACAACTTGATATAGGAAAATTGTGTTTTTGTGCGAAGCAAAAAATCAAGAAGAAAAGAAATGGAAAAAAAAGATTTATTTCAGTGCATCAACATATTTGGTTCACAACTAAGTAATAACGGAATTAAAAGGAAAACAGCTGAAAGAAAAACAACTTAATTTTATTAAAAGCATAGAAAAGAGCTGGTTTTAAGGATATGCAAAAAAAAAGAAGCCGCTAATCAACAGATAAATACATTTTGAAAGAATAAACAAAAAACAAACTAATGAGTAATACGCGCATGATAAAAACAAAAATCGGCAGACAAAAGCATATAAACATTGCTAAGTTTGCATACCCTACATAGGTGTTGAAAGGCATTTAACCCTGCTGTTAGGTTTGGATAATTTTGGTTAATTTTTGTTTTGTTTTTGCTTTGACTAAGAAAGGGTGCAACATATTAACTTACAACGTTTGTTATTGGGATATTTTTATATTTTATTATTCCTGAAAAACTTTCAACCAAAAATAATAAAATGGAAGTCAGAAAAATAAAAGATTACGAATCTTGGGTTTAGAACTATTTTGGTCCGTTATTGTTTTTTTTTTTATTTAATCTTCTCACTACGTGATGAACAAATTATCTTCCTTTTCAATTTATATATAAATGAGTTGCATATGGTGCATTCGCTATCGCACTTAGTTTTGCAGCAGCCGCAAATTGCACGTTTTATGGTTTCTGATTGTCGTCGATTTCCATTGCTTTAAGCAAAGTAAACAAGTCAGATACTGAATATAAACTGACGTTAACTACTGCGAATGATAGGTAAACTTACAAAGGGAAAGCCCAGAAATAATAGTAACTTGTTAAAACACTTCAAAGTCTCACTTTGTGCATCATATTTATATTTCCACATTACAACAGGCAATTATTACAAAAAAAAAATTAGTATAATGGACCAAATTGGTTCTAAATTTTTAGGGTAACTAGCATTGGCAATATAAAGGATTTGACAAATGTCTAGTACCTAAATTACGAGATTTTGTATATATATAATAATAATCGGCTTTGTTACATTAGTCAATGTCGTTTAGAAATGATGTGAAAATGGCAAAATTGCATAACCATTGACTTTGCTGACATTGCTCGAAAATATACTGGTTGTCTCCTAGCAGGTTGAAATGACCATTGAAATCTCTGTCGTTATTATTTATACAACAACGAAATTGAAGAGACAAAAACAAATTGAAAATAACGAGAGAGTAACATATTAAAATGTTTTTGTTCCAGAAATATATAGAAATGCCGCCTATGTTGAGAGGTTTAAATTTTTGTTTAGATTGCCAAGAACATTGCCTTGTCAAAGAACACTGTTCTGTTATATTTTTGTATGAACTAGTTATTTTTATAAGTCTGCAGTTTAAGCATAATAGAAATATAGGAAAACCAGTTCGTTCACAAAACAATCGTGTACAATATATTGTACACTGTGCAGTGAGTCAAGGACAAATTAAAAGCATTTTCACTATTTAATTGATACCATCCGTTTGTAAAAAACCATAGAACGATCCGAGTTTCAATATTTTTATAATTTAAGAATTTATTTATTTATTTTTATCTATAGACTATAGGCATTAAAACACCATTCAATATATCGTCGGAAGAATTAAAGAACACTGTAACTGACAAAAAATCAAAAATTCGTTTTTTTGCATTATTTTCATCAGAGAAAAAAAAATACGCGCCGATTGGTCCCAGTCCCAGATTTCTATGATGAAAAGAAATTCATTTACGCCGTCTGCCTTGTAAAAAATACCAGTGTCTTCTTTCTACTTTTATACAGGTTTTTTGGCTCTGGTGAACATTAAATGTTTTGTCAGCTACAGCGTTCTTTAATTATTGCGACGCTATGTTAGAGACCTGCAAGAATGTCAGTAAATCGCCAAACTGTGTATTCATTTTTAAGGGAATTATTATTGTCATAACTTTCATCTCTTTATATGTGTTTTAAAAAGTGAGTATAACTCTTTGATAAGCTCTCGTTTCATTATTCTCTGCATTCAGTTACATGTGTGCAGTAATTCATTAGCACACTAAATCAAAACAGCAATGAATATTCACACTTCACAGTCAGGGACCGTAAATAATGATTATTGTTCGTTTTTTTAAATAAAAAAAATCAATCACTTAGAACAGACATAAATAAAAAATTTTTGCACCATTATTATTACTTTTTAACAATCTTTGCATATCCGTCATGATTTTTAAATTTTTGATTTTTAAAGTTTTCTTCAATGGTAATGATTATTTTTGAGTAATATTAATAAAAATCAGCCATATTCATTATTTTTGAGCAAAAGAAATAAAACTCAAAAATAATCATTATATATGATTTTTATTTTTTTCGTTCAAAATAAAACTCACTTTTAATTTACTTTATATATTATATATGAAAAAAAAATAATTTTTGTGCAAAAAAATGATATTTTATATAACAAAATGAACAAGCATGTCTTAATATTTTTTCTTTTATTAGTTCTGACCAAATTTTTATATGTAAAAAACCTCAAAAAAAAGTCATAAATTGAAAGTGAGTTTTATTTTGAGCGAAAAAAATAAAAATCATAAATAATGATTATTTTTGAGTTTTATTTCTTTTGCTCAAAAATAATGATTATGGCTGATTTTTATTTATATTGCTTAAAAATAATCATTACCATTGAAGAAAATCTTTAAAACTCACAATATAATCATTACTGTGTAATTTTTATTATAAAACTCATAATGATTACGGTCCCTGTTCACAGTATGTACTCACTGTGTTGTGTATTCAAGGAAATATTAAAAAAACCGCTCATGCATATAATCGGTATCGTGCAAAATTTAGAAACACGCACACACACGCAATTGCTATGAAATTAGAAATATGTATGTATTGGCTGTTTAACAGGACATTGACAAATTTCTAGACCTTTATTAAACCTGTAATATTGTTATGAATAGGGAAGTTAATTCATTTTATTATATTAAAATAAAAATCATTATATTGTAGGGCCAAATATAGGCTAAATTGGCCATAGCAGCAGCTTCTTGTGTTAAATTTTTTTTTTTTTTTTTTTGCTTTAATAAAATTCGCAAATTAATGTAAAAGGGAGGTTTTTGTGGTAAATGTTTTAAATTAGTCTTTACCACATACAATTACGTTTTTTTTTCTTTCTTCTGAAAGCCTGGTTACCATATTTTTCTATTGTGCTGCTTTCTTTTAAAATACTCAGTTTCTTTTTCCAGTTTTTTTGCAACTCTTTTAAAAAAGTTTTTACTTTTTTTTTTTTTTGAACACATTTTAAATACTAAAGACGAACACGTATCCTTTCATATAAAAAGCACATAATGAGATGCTTTTTTCCCCTTCTGTTCTTTTGTTATTTTTTTTTTTCTTTTTTGTTGCCTTCCTTCACTGTTTTCCTACAGTTAATTTTGTAGCAGCATTTAAACATCCATAGTTCTGCTGTTAGTTAAGTATGAGAATATCTGTGTAAATAATAAACTGCATACCCATTAAAATCACCCGTCCGTCTACTGCATATTTAAGTACGAGTCTTATATGGAGTCTCATTTACCACAAACACGGATATAGTCTTCTTGTAAAATTATACTTGACCGGTCGGTACTTTTTTACCATCTTAATGAGATAGAAAAATGCAATTTTTTTTTTACTGTAGAAAGCTGTTAATGAAAATAATTTTTTTTGTGTTCTCTCTGTTTTATACTTTTTGACTTCTGTTGTTGCTATTCCTCTTCATTAGCATTGTCACTGGAGTATGTCCATTATGTGCATGTCTGCCATCGTAGCCTCTTTGCAATTGTTACTTGGAGTTGGCCGACAATGTTTATGAGGCATAAAATTACCTGAAATATGTATTTTATCTGCGATTAATATGTATGTCCGGCTATGAATTGAGTTGATGTTCATACGAAATTGTGTGTAAAAATTAAGCACGAAACGAGATATTTTCTTAAGTTTGTCGTGCATTACTTTCAACTGGACTGTCAACAGAGTCCATCAAATTATTAATTTAAATGAAATCTACATTTTATAAGGAAGTGTTAATTAATTGAAAATTTTCATTTTCTTTCAATTTTTTATACAGTTTTTCTTTATTTCTTTTTTTTAATGAATTTTATAAGGAAGATATAATATTGCAAGATATGTAACGTTATGTATTGGAAAAGATCGATGTGTTTAAATTTTCTTTTTTCTTTAAAATGAAAGATTTGTAGGCTCAAATAGTTTTCCAAATTGCAAGTTATTATTTTTGTTTATGGAAATTTAGTTTCTTCCCCAATCGTTAGCTATCCTACTGTTAAATTAAATTTGGCAATTTCTTCGAATTTTAATAGCAGTTAACAGAAGCAGTAGAGTGGTTCGCGTTCCATAAATTAGAAAAGTAAAAAAAATACGCTTTTAAATGATACAATGATAACGATTATAAAAAAACTCCCAGAAGCTAAAAATAACCTCAGCGTCCAACTATTGAATTTTAAGGCAATCAAACATTTGTGACAAACAGTAAACCACGATGACGGCCAAATTTTTTATAGCAACCACTACCAAGACGATAGCGCCGGCTTCAATCTCAGTACTTACATCTTGAAAAAAATAAATATGAAAAAATTATTTCTTACGTGGTCTACCTCCTAGCAGTCTTCTGGCAATAGCTTTGAGATTGCCATGAAAAAGCTTCTCAAATCTGTCGTTCGGAGTCGAGTTTAAATTGTAGGTAGAAATTATTAATTGTAATTGTAATGGCCAATTATGTATATATGTATGTATGTATGTATGTATGTAACCACTTGTAATTACAGTGCATACAAGAGACATAGAATGTTAATTCTGTAAAAAAAATGAGAAATGATTTCATTCGGAAACGTTTTTTTTAATTTTTTGTTTTTTGATTGCCTGTGAAGTCATGATGTAGTCATTAGAGCTCTCCTACAGAAACTCAAACGGCCGAGGTTCAAGCCCAGTAAAGGACAAAAAATATATAAATAAAATTTGCGGTTTTTCTAAATTATAATTGAAAAAGTGGGAGGTTACACCCCCCTCCCAAGAAGTCACTCTTCAAGAAACCGCTCGCTAACATTTCCAGTCTATTCCACCAAAAACGAATGATCAGAGATACAGCGTCATCTTCCGACTTAGTAAAGACGTTCATCACTCATATTCAACATCCACCGACAGATACGACAACGGTGATAATATGACATTGACTTTTGAGTGCTCAAATTAACAGCAATTTGTCTCATTAAGAAACAAATCAAGAGAAGTAGTAATATTTTTAATTTTTTTTGTCCTTAAATATTATCTTTTATTATAGTTTTATTCTGTCTTTTTGGTGTAGCTGTTTCATAGCCATTAACACAAATATTAAAAATTTTAAAATCGGACTTAAACAAAATACTAAAAGGTCGTTATTTGTAGGCGTGGCAAAAAATAATAAAAACCTTTTTGAAATTCAGTTTACTTTATTCTGAATTCTAGGAGGTAACTGGAGCAATATTTTTTTTCGAGCCACTCTTGGGAGTAGTATTGTCTTTTCAGTTAACTCGCGAAAATTTTAAATTATTATAGACCTATGGATCAGCCATAATTGCAGAGACTTTGGTTTAAATATTTTAGTCAATAGACAATAAATGTTGTGCATATTCCTTTACCCTACATGATATACCATTTAAGTGTTTATGCAAAACTCTTATTGTAACCATCAATTCCCTATATTACATGAAGATTTCTGCAGTGTTTTTTATTTTTTTTTTGATTTATCACAGAAATACATTTGAAAGGAAGTTTTCTGTAGTTGTTTTTTTTTACATCTTATTTTTTATTTTTCTTTTTATTTACAAGTATCATAGAAATACACTAAAGAGGAAGGGTGAGAATGTATTTACAATTTTTGTCTTTTTGTGACAAAACAGAAATCCAAATGCACAATTTTTACAAATATGCTTGAATGGGTTCTTTTTTTGAATAAACACAGACGTTGAAGCGACAATTTTTTTCGGGGTTAAACGTTTTTAGAAAGAAAAATCTGGTATGTGATAAAATCGAGGTCGATCGAAATTAAAATCGAATGTAATTTCAAGCTGATATAACTTGCAAATTCTTACATATTTGGAATTCTTTTTTTATTCATTAGGAGTAGAGAGGTGACAAATTTATTATGGAAAATATTCGGTAAATCAAGGCCTTATAATTAATAAAACATTTTATCAAAATCAATCATCGATTACTGTGACTATTATTTTTTATTATTTTTTTTATGTATTTAAGACCAATACTCAGGGGTAAACTCCTACTAAATTCAGTGCATTGTATTGAAATTTTTGGAAAGGACAGTACATTTATGACAGAACATACATTTTTGTTTCTCTTATATTACTATTAAGCGCCTTAGGAATGAGACAAATTGCTATGAATTGATTATTCAAAGACCAGTGTTATACCTTCACCCTTGAATGATCAATAGCAATTGCCTCATCGTTGCATGTTGATTGTGTGGTGAGTGTCTTCGCTATGTATTATGCTATTATCTGCAACTTCCCAATAGGTGGTGTTTTTCTCCTGATCATTCGTTTTTTTGATGACATTGGTTAAGGTGGAATAGAGTGGAATGTCGGGGAGCGGTTCCTTTGTAGATGGTCTTCTTGGAGGGAGGGGGGACCTCTTATTTTTAAATTATAATTTTGAAAAAACCGCGAACTAACTTTTTCATTTTTTCACCTTTGCTGGGATTTGAACCTGGGTCGTTGGAGTTTTTGTGCGAGCGCTCTAACCACTATACCACGCACCCCCCAGAAGAATCATATGAGTAACGAGGTACATTTTCATTTGAATGGATATGTGAATAAACAGAATAATCGGTTCTGAGCAATGAAAAACAGTCAAATTTGCATCCATAAAAAGTGACAGTCTGGTGTTCAATTTGGTCAGGAGGAATCAATGGACATTTCTTTTTTGAAACTGAAATGGAGTAATGGTAAATGTCAATGATTGAAAACTTTTTAACGTCACAACTGCCTACTTTGGCTAATATGTGGTTTCAACAAGTCGTATTAAGCCAGGATTACAATGCATTTACTGCGAAACCTCTTTCCACAACAAGTTATTTCAAGAAATGGTGATGTTGATTAAACTCCACGGTCGCTTGATTTGACTGCTCCGGCCTTTTTTTGTGGATACATCTGAAAAGCGAGGTTTAGTATGTAAACAAACAATGAAGCAACTCCAACAATATATTCGTGATGAAAGTAATGAAATACCGAGTGAAATGTGTAAGAATGTAATAAAAAATGTGCTCAAAAGGGCTCTTATTTGTGAGGCGAACTTCTATCTGATATTGTATTCCATACATAATTGTCGACATTAAATTTATCCATTCCATTGCATTTAATCAACAATTATAAACAAACAAAGTAGTACATCTTTCCGGCGGACAATCTGTGCTATTATTTGAATGCAATTTAATAAGTATAACCTCAAAACATAAAGTCGATGTGCGCGAACTGGGAATTAATTTTAGAAACATGGTCAAAATTTTGTAAGAATTTTCTGTAGTTTTCCTTTTCGCTGGACGCTTTATGAAAAAAAAATTTGAACCGTCTTATTGAACGATTTACAAACAAATTTTTTTTAAATTTATTAAAATTTTAAATTTTAAAACAGAATTATAAACATAATATATGAAATGTATTGCTTTGGGGATAGGCATGTCTCTATGGCCATTTCGTCTCTGCTTAAGAGACTCGTCTGGAGACTTTTTCCCAAAGGTGCTAAACAAAAATAGAAATACTTATATTCAAATAGTTATAAACTAAATGCGAATCATATCCCATTTAGTATACAAAAACCAAACAAAAGTATTTACAAACCAATACATTTTTGTTTTTAAAAAATTCAAACTCTAATGACGAGTCTCTTAAGCAGAGACGAAATGGCCATAGAGACATGCTTATCCCCAAGGCAATACATTTCATATAGTATATTAAATGTATTTGCCTATATGGCGAAAAATATATTTTATGTTTTTGAATACAGATTTAATAAACATTTTTTTTTTATAATTACAATAATGGTCAAGTGTTCTGATCAAATATTTGCCTGATGATAATTGCTTTAACAAAAAATAAAGAAAAAGAAGTCCGTGGAGTATATATCTTACAGATTAGAACTGAGAACACCTCTTTTTATTAATAACTGAAATGTTTAATTCTGTTTGTAACTCAAAAAAAATAAAAAAATTCTCCGTTTATGTTCATAAAAATGTCTTTTTCCTTTTTAAGAAAGAATAAATCAGGTATTGCTCGTATATTTTATGTAAAAACTCAAATGTAACCATTGATTTGGAAACATAATTCGATTGAAAGGAATACATCAATCGAATATAGACTGAAAAATAAAAATAGAAAATGTTGTTCAAAAAATAAACATCAACAGAGATTACTAGTAATCACATTTCTTATACACATTTGTAACAGCTACCCAAAGTAACAAATAACCACTGTAATCCGAAACAAGAACATTAGAGGAGTAGATTAAAGTAAAGACGATATTTGCATATGCATAAGGAAAACTTGTAACCATAGAAACTTGAGGTTTTTTTATTTTTTTCTTTCTATTTGTAGATGAATTTTATTTTTTATTATGTAGTATGTTTGCCAAAATACATACAATTTTTGCATATATGTATACATATGTACTTACATATGGACAAGTAATAAAACAGATATCGAGTTTTTGATAACCACCTTACGATTATTGAGGCATGTACGATACGTAGATATCTAAATACGAATAGTCACACCTTAAAGCAATAGTATGTTTGTATAACAATAAATGTATTCTTAAATTTGGAAGTCATTCAATTCTTTAAACGAATATGGTACGGTACGGTCTAGTGGTTAGTGTGTTGGCTTACTAAGACATGAGCCCTGGGTTCGACACCCAGCTCCGACATCTTAAAAAAAAAGAAATATGAAAAAAAAATATTTCTTTCGGCGACTACCTCTCAGCAGTCTTCTGGCAAAAGCTCTGAGAGTAATTAATTGCCATGAAAAAGCTTCTCAAGTCTGTCGTTCGGAGTCGACATTAAACTGTAGGTCCCGGTACTCATGGATAAAAATTTACACACACAATATGAGTGCTGCGATAAGCTAGGCCGTAATCCTGACACAGGGTTGTAAAGGCCAGTTATGTATGTATGTATGTATGTATGCCTAAGGCAGTACGTGCTTTTGTTGCTCATAAAACCAGATTCCTATTAAAACTCTAGAAGTCTCTATTGGATATTAGGCAACCGTTTTGTAATCAATCTTTACAAAAGTATTTTTACTTATTTCTACACAAAACATATAAGAGTGACAATAGTTTAAAAAAAAAAACAAATTATTAGAGATAGATCTATACAACAGGTGCTTATATAGCCCCAGTTTTGCTCAGGCACGCTACAGCTTATAATTATAAAAAACTGACATATTATCGCTTTAAAGCGCATACTTGTTATCAGTAAATAAATCTACAACAGCAAACCATTTTCAAATCACATTGTTCTTTATTAATGGCAATTTGATAATTAAAGTGTTTAGCGAGTTAATTTAAATAATCCATGGGCATATAAGTGGTGGTAGTTTCTAATTAGTTGATAACAGTTGTAAACAAATAATATTCGTTATTATTGTTATTATACAGAAACACATCACACACACGCAGCTGCAAGCATATAAACATAAATGACACTTTCACACAATATCTTATCTTTATCATGATTATTATTTAACACCATTTCGTCAAACATACATATGTATGATGTATTTATATGGCTGGAATGCATTTAGAGCAAATTCGTATAACTGCATGCATGATGCATCATAAAAACACCATCATATCCATATTCTCATTTCATAACAACAACAACAACAACAACAACAAAAGAAAAAGCAACGAAAAATGCTAGAAGAATATTGCGAAAAGATATTCGCATGATATATTTCCTTGAAATCAAATGAATCTGCATTTCTCAATAAGAAGTCTGTCTCTGTGTGGCATCTGCATATGAGTTTTTAGTTTTTATGCTATTACGAAAGACATCACTATGTTGAAGAATCTTCGAACGTGCATACGAATTTAAATGAGCTGAATCGTAGAAAACTCATGCCCATTATAATTTATTTATGCAATCAATTTATTAACCAATTATTCCTCAAGAAATTCCCAACTGAGTAACAATACCATAAAGGAAGTATTTTATTTAAAATGAAATTTGTGAGCAATAAAATTTAGGTTTTTATTGGAAGAGTTTTTTTTTTTTTTTTTTATTGTGGAACACAGTGTTGGCTGAAACAAAAAAAAAATTAAATTGAATTATGTAAACGCGTGAAACGATTTCAACTAAACTTATGAAGAAGGTAGTCACTGGTACTAACATGGTTAGTATTAATATGCCGATTAAAATCCGAAATTACATATGTGCAATAGGTAACATACATACATAAGTAATTGGCCATTACAACCTTGTGTAAGGGTTACGGCCTAGCTTCTCTTGCTCCCAGAGCTTTTGACAGAAGACTGCTGAGAGATAGTCGCCGAATGCAATTTTTTTTTTCATATTTCACTTTAAATGGCGATGAATAAATATAATAATATAATAAATAAGAATTTATAATTCAAATTATATAATAGCATGAATATAGTCGCTCATATCATAACTATTATTTGTATTTTATTTAGAACCCTCAGTTTACTATTAAAAATTAAAAAGGAAAAATGTGTTGTTGTTGCAGTTTCATTTTTTTTTCCGTTTTATTTAAGTATAAGGGAAATAGTGCCTCGACAAAACTAAAAAATTATTTATTAATTAAAATTTTGCTATCTTAAGATTTATTTAAAAGAAAACAAATTTTTTGAGTGTCTTTAATAGGCAAGTATATATTCTAATCATTTAAGGAAATAATGGCTGGAAAAAATATTTTGTGGATTTAAAAAAAAAAAAGTTTGTGATTTTGCTAATAGCGAATCAGTGAGGCAAATACAAAAAGAAATTAACATTTACTATGGTATAATTTCTAGTATCAAAACTTATTTTAGTAGGTCGCACACTGGTAAAAAAATATATTTGTCAAAAAATGTAGTGATTTTATCACAAATTTAGTTTTATTTATATAGTAATACACAATGTATAAAGCCATAAATAACAAAAAATGTAAATGATTTTTTTTTTAATTTTTATTTTATTATTTATTTTAACCTTTAACTACTGAGGCGGTGGTAAATTTTACCCTCTCTTTAGATTTGTTTAATTTATTTTCTTCGGTGGAGCGCTATCAATTTCATTTTCATAGTATCTTCTTATATTCCCATAGTTGTTATTCAGTTGAGTTTTGGCTGCTGTTGGGTTCGTGTGAACAGAGGTATGCATGTGTTGGTGTAAAATTTACCACTTCTCAAAGAAAACGTGTTTTTTTTTAAGAAAATATTTTACCACCACTACCAAATAAGTGTAAGTATTTAATGTAAAAAAAAAATACCACTCATCAGGATTGACGTTAGGTTGTTATAGAATAAATTTGACCACTCCTCCGTTTTATTGCGATTTATGTTTGTAGACTATATAGAAATTAAACGAACTTAGTAATTTAGAAATAGTTATGCTGCTTGGATAAGTAGGCGAAATCAGCGACGTTGATGATGAAATTGCTGATGCAGATTTTTGCATTCAGGAAAGCGATACAACACAAAAAAGGCCTACATAGATTACTATGGAACACAATTATCAGTATTTTAGGAGCAGACTATGTTGCTTCACCTTCAGTAGTGCCGACAACGACTTCCAGGAAGCTATGCTACATAAGCCCTAGTGGGCTAAAACGTCAAACTTCCCACTTTTACTTGCATTGTACCAAGCCTATGTGTATGGGATGCAGCAAAAGCATGTGCTTACATTGTGCAAATACGAAGTTCGATGAAGAAAAATATCTCCACATAGGCTGATCCCCATTTTTCTTAAATATATAATTTTGTTTTCGTTTCTTTTCCATTTGTTATTTTATAATCTTGGCTGTGAAAAATGCCTTTTATGTTCCTGATTATCTTTTAATAAAAATTTTTTTTTAAGTTTTAGTATGTACTGTTTTTTAGTTTTAAGAAAGGAGGCTATGAAGTAAAATCCTTCTTTTTTATACTAAATGTTTGAGTTTTTTATTTTTATAATCCTATTTATATAAAAATGTGTTTTCTTGTTCTTTTAAAAACAAATTATTAAAAAAAAGAAATTTTGTTGGCAAATTTTTTTGGTAAAACCGAAGGTGGTAAAATTTACCACCACTTCAATAACTACGTCCAAATTTTTCACCTCAGTAGTTAAAGGTTAAATCTATTTTTAAATTATTATTCTAAAAGAGCTTATAACAGTATGATTTTTCTGGCTAAATGCATTTTCTGGAGTGTTTAAGGCGATATTTTTGATAGTCTTTGTTACGACTTTCTTGAGTCTTTACTGACTTGGTCTCAAGGACTCTTTGAGCAGTATGATCCAATAGATTTTGCAGAGGTACACTCCTCAAACGATTTACGTGGCCGACAAAGTGCAGAACTGGTAGGACATTCAGTTTCAGTAAACTTTATTGTAAATGTGCGTTCAAGCCAATTTGCATTTTTTTTTTCAAATCGCGACTTCGCACGATCCTGCCATCTTTGTTTTAAGTTAGAGTAAAAGCCTTTATATATTGTATCCAAAATTTCACATGCTTTAGTTTCGTTTAAGCAAACGTGCGATTGTTGCCAAAACTGTTTTAATTTTGTTCTGTCTTTATCAAACTCCAGAAACTTCGGGCGTAAAACCCCATGTGAAATTTATTATCGCTTATTACTTTGCTACTGTAATCATAAAAATCAAATAATTTCTTGTTTACTACTTTTTTTATAATTCTGCATATCATAAAAAAGTCTTCAATGTTTTTTCATATCTCGAGCAAATTTTTTAAATTCATACCTTTACTAATTTGTGAATAAAAGCGAAAGGCGTTCATCGATTTTCATGATTTATGTCTCATTTTGTTCATAGGTTATGCGACTTTACACGAAAGTAGTAGAACTTGACACGTTTTTACCGTTTTGGATTTTTTATGAAATAAAAAAAAATTTATTTTTTAGGCAAGAATAAAATTTTTGTTTTCTTTCATACATTTATTTATAACTGCGAAACTGTTGCTTATGTAGCGAAACCGTTATATAAACAGATGAAAGTAATTGTAATTCTTGATTTTTCTATATTTATTCAGCAAAATCCGACTAGTGGTTCTAAAGTTATGTTAACAAAATGCAACAAATTGAGAGGTGGCACCTGATGGCACTTGAAATTGATTAAAAATGTTAAAACACATATGAAACAATGTATTAGGAGTGATTTCCAACTGTGGGAAAGTGTGGCTAAAATTGCAGGTTTGTTATATGTCCATAAAAACAAACAAACAGAAAAAACTTAAATCTGTGCAGAGTTTATTTTCCCAATTTTGGTATGCTGAAATATCCTACTTTAAATTAAAAATAAAAAGAAAAACGTTAGCTCACATAATAAAAGAATATTCGCTTTGAAATTCTTAGGTTTAAATTAAGTTGGTTCGGTAAAACATACAAGTACTGAGTTTGAGACGGCTATAAAAAAAACTCGCAGTCAGATCGGAGTAATTCTTTTTGATTTGATTGGACTATTTAGTCTAAAATGTCAAGATATCACTGCATATTGCATGAAGAGTATGCTGAAAATTTGACTTTTTTCCTCAAAATCCCCAATGTGCGTCGCACTACTTATCTACTACTACCACTACATGTAAAAACATCAAACGTAAACTAAAGCATTATTAGTTTTTTTTTTAAAGGATCATTTTATGTCAGGAAGGTCTATAGCTTCTTAATTGGCTTTGAATATTTCATCTAAAATTATTTAAAGACAAGCTCTAGAAGGCAGTCCTGGCAAAGTATTGAGTAATGGGTACCGAATATCGAGTATTTGTATTAATTTTTGGGTATTCAGTACTTAAAAGTAACTACTCAATACTTTAAGAGTTGCATTTTTTCTTCGAAGTTGTATAGAAAATGTAAATTTTAACGGCCAAACAAACCCGAGAAAAATTTGTAACTATAAATTGAACTTTAAAAAAAAAAAAAAAAAAAAATTTTTTTTAAATTGTTCTAGTATTTTAATTTATTAAATTATACACAATTAATTGCATACTAATCCTAGAGAAAAAAAATCCTAGTATATTTAACTGGCCGTTTGGTTCAAATGCATACTTACATATGTGTATATACTAATTAATATTCCCCTTATAAGACCAAAAATAAGTTGTAAATCTTGCTGAAAGTTAATGAGTCTACATCGTATCCAGTAACAACCAGCAGAAGGCCTTCCGCAGCGTTGGAACCGGGATCGTACTGTAAGTAACCATATATTTCATTTTCTAATTTTATTTCTAAATAATTTTTTTTGTATTTGTTCTAATTACATATCAGAAAAAAAAAACAAATTTTTGTTTTTTTTTATTAAAAATTTTTGAATTAACTTGTGATTAATTTACAAATAAGAAAAAAAAAATATAATAATAACCAAGTTTGTAAATTGAAAGTTGATTATAATTAATTGATAGAATATATAAAGAAAAAAAATAAAAAAAAGGTACTCAAGAAAAAGGAAAAGTACCAACTTTAAATTAAATTCCTACTCTGATATGTCATTACGAATATACATACATATATTTATAAGTATCTATATATATATCAGTATGCATCTTAATATATATTGATAACTCATATAAAAAAAAAAGAGAGAAAAAAAAGGAGAAGAAAGGAGTAGAAAAATATAATAATACTCGTATGTTTTTTTTTACTCCAGTTTTGAAAGTAATTAACCAATTTTTGTTGTTGTTATACACGGTTTTTTTTTTTTTTTTCTATAAAATTAACCTAAACAGTTGACGTTTTATTATTCTCTTTTAAGCTTAATGATCATATACTTTGTAATTTTTGAAAGTACATATATACAAACATAAATATCATTATCATTAAATTTCATACCTACATTATACATACATACTACTTATTATAAATGCATTATTTAATTGTGAATAATTATTATGTTTTCAATATATTTTTATTTTTGAAGTAATATTCTTTGAGATGATGGCTCAGTAAATTTCTTTTTATTGTAAAACTTCGGGGGTGTCGGTATGGTTTAGTTCTTTTGGGGTCTTCGAGAAATTTTATATCTTCCCCTATTCGAAGACAATGGTAGGGTGGGATAAAGGGGCGTAGTGTAACATCTACACTACTCATAGTAAAACAGATATATGTATGAAGGTAATGGTGTCTTTATGTATAATATAGTTTCGTATTTTTTATTGTGGCAATTAAATCGCACGTAGATTTTTTTTCTGGATATGTAAACCTGGACTGAAGGAACAAGAACCTCGCCCTTATCTCACGAACTAGCTAGCTTTCCAGTACGTGCGTACCGTTCCCAATTAATCAGTGCAGGCACAAGAGAAGAAGAGTGACGAGAGGAAGATTGGTTGGTTGAAGTTGAATCAAAGGAAAAATTTCTTTCACTCTTCTGTACACTCTTGCGTTTTGATGATAATAATAAAAACAGCGATTACAGATTCTGGTGAAACAAAGCTAGTGCGAAAAAAAGAAAGACAGCGTTTTAAGCCACGACACACCAGAGTTACAGTAAAACAATGTAATGATTCGGGGATGTTTTTCTGCGCATGGTAACGATCTTTGTCATAGAATTGATAGCACAGTTGGCAAAACGTCATGCTTATATTCGTGAAGAACGAAATGATCGTAAAGTGGAGATATCAATATGACAAAGACACCAAACGCACATCTAAATGTGTGAAAGAATGGTTTATTGAAATTAAAATCGATGTCTTGGAAATGGACAGTGTAGTCACTTGATCTCAATCACACAGAAAATATATGAGAAATTGTAAATCGAAGATTACTGCATGACAACTGCAAAAATACGTATGATCATTTCCGACAGATGAAAAATTCTTGAAATGAAATTTCTAGAAAAGTCATATCTTACTTAATTGAGTCCAGGCCTCATAGATGTGCAGAAGATTACAAAAATAATGGTTTGGCCACTAAATATTAGATTGTTCTCAGCTTTAGTTTTGTCGCAGGTAAAAATTCATTATATATCTTGTTAAGGATAATTTTTGTTTTCCATGAATCCATTTTATATTATTTTATTTAAAGATATGATATTATTTATTTTTTAAAGATATGAAGCAAAGTTTTACTTGCAAGTATTCAGTGCTATAGTTTTGTCGCATACTATGTATACATTATCTTATTATTCAAATTACATCTTAAACCTATCTATTCATAATAGCTTATGTACATATTTTAGCTTCTGGTTACCACTCGTTTAAATCACCTTTTCTTTTATCCCTTCATGTCATTCAAATTCATTAATTTTGTTTCGTTTTGGTTTCCTTTTTTATTACAATTTCAACTCTACTACTACTTGAGATCAATTACTTTGGAGTTTAAAAGCACATTAATAAATAAGCACTTGACAGTTGTTCCCTTTTTCAGTATTGATTTTATTACCACTTTAGTTCTTTTTTGCTTAAAATTAAATAAATGTTTTAAATAGCATTTAATGCTAATTGCGAATGCCTTGCCATTGAGTTGTTACTCGTGTATAAATCTAAATCTCTGGGGATATAATTGGCTGTCGCAAACATGCAAGCATTTTATTTAAGCTTCTGACTGAATTCTTTTTCTTTTTATTTTTTAATTTTGGTTTTTTTTTATTTTTATTTTTATTTGCGTTAAAAGTGGCATTTATTTGGCGTTCTCTTATTTCTTTTTGTATTAACTGTTTTAAAAAATTATTGCCAATTTCGTCACGTTTTATGGCAACCACTATTTTACGTTTTGATGCTTCCCTGGTGTATAGCTGTCAAAAAAAAAACAGAAAAAAAAGTTTTCCTTTACTATACACTCACTCAGTGCTATTTGTTTAATAAAAAATAAAATAAATTTTTTTCGTTGCCAATTTAAAACAAATTTTTCATCGTATTGCAATCATAATAATTTCTTATTTTTCTTTTGGCCACATTACGTGCGTAAATGTGATAATTTTATACAAAATTTTTGTTGTTGTTTTTTTTTTCACTCCACGTTATTGTATTATTTTAAAATGTTTGGGAAAAAAGAATTTACTTGAACATGTGGCACAGCATATTCCTAAGACGCTGTTTATGTTTTGTTTCCGTTTCCGGTTTCTAGTATATATTTTTATTTTCCTAAAATTCTTAACAAATGAATATTTTATAGTAGTGAGTGTCATAGAAGGTTTTACAAGATTATTAGTTTTGCTCTATTTTAAAATAGATACAAAAAAAATTTAATTTCGCATCATGACTTGTGAATTATTACATGAATTGAATTAATTTTATATACAATCGAAAATTTGAATTATGAATATTAGCAGGCAACAAACTAAAATTGTTCTTGTCAACACATGCCAATTCGTTTTTGAAATGGAATGAGTTCCATTACTCTAAAATCTCGCATAAAAACATGATCTTAAAAAACTGACTATCTGCGAAGTAGAAGATAACAGCTAAATAATACTGAGCGAAAACAGTAACCACACAATCAACATGCAACAATGAGGCAATTTCTGTTGGTCATTCAAGGATGAAGGTATAACACTGGCTTTTTAATTATCAATTCACAGCTATTGGTCTCGTTCATAAGGCGCTTAAAATTATATAATATAAGAAAAAATATATACATACTTATATATACTGTCCTTGTCAAAAAATGTCCAATACAATGCACAGCATTTACGAGTAGTAGGGGTTTACCCGTGAGTATTAGTCTCAAATAAAAAATAAAAAATAAAATATATTAAAATCACATATGTATGTTTCCCCTAAATTGGACCACTTCATTATGCCCTGAAACTTTGTCATTTCATACTTTTATAAATATTTAGTTTTTGAAAATAAAAATATAGCACTGAATTTATATTTGGCACTTGAAGGTGACATAGTGTAGTGGTTAGAGCGTTCGCTTACAACACAAAGTAGCCCACGTGCAAATTCCAGCAAAGGAGAAGATGAAGAAGAAATAAAAAAAATAATTATAATAAAAGGTTCTCCCCCCCCCCGTCCCCTCACAGAATAGTAAGCCGCTGACATTCAACCATATCCACCTTTGGCTTTATCATCCAAGAAATGATCAAGAGAAAGCGACACCTATTTGGAAGTAATAGATCACAGAACTAAGTAAGAATCGCAACCTACCAACTTAGCAAAGATCCTCTCCACTTCAGAATAGACGACTAACATCGACAAAGGAGCCAATTGCTTTTGATCATTTCAAGGGTGAAGGTATAAAACTGGTCTTTGAGTGATGAACTGACAGCATTTTGTCTCTTTGACATAAGGCACTTAAAAGAACGAAAAAAAAAATGTATCTATCAATCTTCAATTCCAATAGCATTCACAGCATTAGTAGAGTTTAGGTCCCTGAGTATTGGTCTTTAAACAAATATGTCACATAGTATACTGTGTAGATATACTGCAAATATTTTTAATTTTCACTTATGAACTTAAAAAAGTAATAAAATAAATTGCTGAAATATTTTTAATTTATTTTTTAAAATATAGTTTGTGTGTAATTTTTGACACCGCTATTGTCAAAATTGGTAACAGTATAACGTTTACATTTACAACAGATTAATGTTTAAGTTTTCCTCTTTTTTGTTATGGCTTTAAGCTATTTTTGTAATTTATTTTTTTTGCTGTTGTCTTGTATTTTTCTTTGGCGTAAATCGCTTTAAGTTCTGGACAATGTTTGGCGTTAATGCTCTATTTAAACTGATAATAAACAGACAATCAGAGTCTTAATTACATGTAATTTTATATATGGTTTGTATGTCGTTGTGGGTTTCTTTATGTGTGCATGTTCGCATTTATGTCTGCAAGTCTATCCACTATAGTGTGAACATGTTCAAAACTTATTCACTTATCAGTATAAAAAAAAGAAAACTTTGTACAAAGAATTAAACGCACTGGCAACAAAAGCAAAACAAAAAAGAGAGAGTGAGAAAAAAAATTATAGGATAATTAAATAAAATTATTCTCTATGTGTGTGTGTGTGTATGAAGAATGGTATACATTGGTTGGCAACACGACGTACATATGCGAAGAGATTAATATAATCAATAAAGCAGAAATAAACTTTTTGATGAAATTGAAATTGATTTTGTTTTTGTATTTTTTTTTTTCTCCATATTATTTCATTATTTTTTTAAAAGTTAAATGCAACAAAAGAAGATAAAAACAAACAAAAAACAACAAACTTTGGCTAGTCTAGTACGTAATACGGTGGTTATTATGAAAGTTAAATACGTATAGTTTTTGAAAAACTAAAGAGACAGAAAAACTAAAGCGGCCAGTTATGTATGTATGTATGTTAAGAGACAGAAAGTAATATGCTGTACACTTAGATTTTCTTAATATTTTGGCTTTTATATAAAAATCTAGAGTTCCAAACTAATTTCAGTTACGAAAGCTGAATTTGAATTTATTCCACCCTAACAATGTCAATAAAACACGAATGATCAGGAGAAAAGCGCCAACTATTGGGAGATAGCAGATAACAGCTAAACCTACTAAACCTACTTAGCGAAGGCACTCACCTCAAAATCAAAATGCAACTATAAGGTAATTTCTGTTGATCATTCACGGGCGAAGGAATAACACTGGCCTTTGAATGATCAATTCACAGCAATTTATCTCATTCCTGGGGCGCTTAATAATATTATATGTAGTGTCCTTCCAAAACTCCATTTAGTAGGGGTTTAAGCCTGAGTATTGGTCTCAAATAAAAAAACAAAAATTTGGGCCCATTTAATGGACGTGGCGTAAAACAACTCGTACATTAAAAAATCGTTTACTTGTCAAAAATAGATGTTCTGTTCGGACAACTTAAAGAATTGTATTGAAAAGTTTTATTCAGTACTAAGACACGTTTCTGTATAAATGGGTATATAAACAAACAAAATTGTGGAATTTGGGATGAAACCAAGCATGTGGAAGATTCAAGAGCATGTAGAATTTTGGCTGACTTCGTTATGGGTTCATATGTGTATCTTTGGGAATGTTGTTGGCCAGGTCGTCATTGTTACTGGCCTAGTTTAACCACCAGAGTCATTTGGCCTTCGCTTCATGACTAAAATTTGAACCCTGTTATAATCCACACATAACGGTATTAATTGATCTTTCAAATGAAAGTCGCTGGGATCTCACACACGCTTTGTTTTCCTTAAATTTAAAGATAGGAAGCGCTTTATAAATGACTGGATATATAAAATACATGTTTATTACACCCAAGAATAATTAAACAAATTTTTTTGGTTTGTTTTGGCTTTTCAATATGTCCAGTATCAGAGCATATTTGGTATTTGAAGGTATACCAACTAGATTGCAAAAAAGTAATTTTAAATTTTAACTGGCTTTAAAAAAAATAATAATCTTTTCGAAAACAAAGTTGAATTAAAATTGCAAAATTTAAAAAATAATGAAAAAATTAGCTTTAATTTTGCTCAGCAATAAATTAACCAGCAATGAATTTATTTTTTTAGTATTTTATTTATCAAAATATTAAAAAAATTTGTGGATTATTTTTAAATTTTGCTTCTACCTTAATATGATTTTTTTAAAGCTTTATTAAATTGTATCAACCTTTTCTCTGAGTGCAATCAAACCAATAACAAGAACAAAAACACTTATAATTACTTTTAGATATTTAACAGTCAATACGAATGCTTAAAACAACATTTAACTCGAAAATTACCACTGGCTTAAGTTTGTTTTCAAAGAATCAATACAACTGGCTGTCAGTTAATCAGTCAAACGAACAATATGTCTATTATTTGTATAGAATTCCTGTATACACATGCAAGCACATACACACACACAGCCACAAACACAGATTTATTGAAATCAACAAACATAATGACAACAAAAGTCCAAAAGCAAGCACAAGTGTTGAAGCTTCAACGCGTACGTGCCATTTGATATTAAGAAAGTCTTATAAGTTTAGATTATTGAATCAAGGTCAAGTATACACTACTGTTCAATTGTTTTCACGCACATAAACTGTGTTTTTCTACAGCAAAGCATATGAATGACCTATATTATATATTTTTATGTTTTATTTATTTTTATGAACATGTGTTTTATGCGATCAGTGGAATAAACCAACTAATGAAAAAGAAGAATCAATATAATTTGAAATGTATGCTTTTGGGGATAAGCATGTCTCTATGGCCATTTCGTCTCTGCTTAAGAGACTCGTCAGGAGACTTTTTCCCAAAGGTGTTATTCATTTATTATTATCCCCAAAAGCATACATTTCAAATTATATTGAATGTATTTGCCAATAAGGCGAAAAATATTTTTTGTTTTTTAATAGAAAAAGAAGAATCTGTAGGTTTGAAATAATAATTCCTTTACAGCTCTGGTATTATCGAAATGTACAAATTTCCTGCTTAGTTCTGTATAAGCTGAACTAAGACCATTTTTGTAAGTCTTTCCAGACATTTTGTCGCTTAAGAATTGTAAATATATTGTATGTATATTGAAAAAAATGCCGACGTGACCTTTTTTTATTTTTCTCAAAGTACGTTCCGTACTGTAGAGAATCTTGCTTGAATGCCATTTTTTGGTTTAATTTTTTACATAAATTTTCGATATATTAGCATTTCTCTTCAAATTAAACTCTTGAGCTTAAGTAAATGCATGGTTTTTGTTCTACTTGTAATATAAAAATATTTGTGTGCGTGTATTTAATCAAATGAACAGAGGTGTACATGCGTGCATGGTATGCAAACAATTAGAAAATAACTGCATGTGACAGCACTTAAATGTGTATTCAAAAGTTACCACTATTATCATTAACTAATGAACCATAAGACAAATAAGGTTTTCGGTATCATTTTGAGTTCTAACGAGAATTTTTAAAGGCAGTTCACAAAAAAGTGGCTTTTAATAGATGAGTTATGAAGTTAAGTTTGGTCATTAGTTGAATTTTGTATGGCAAAATACTTAAACCAAACAGGTCTTGTTTCCCGAAGCTTACGATTCAATATTTACCTCCATATTCATAAAAAAAAATTCAAATAATTTTTAAATTCATTTTATGTAAAATTTGTATTAAAATCATCATTGAATTGAGAATGTAGTTATAGTTGTCAAAGGAAATGATTTAGAGAGCCGGTTTTGTTAAAAAAAAGTGGTGTTTTACAATTTTAAATTCATCTCTTCGATGTGCTATGACTTAAAAAAACAAAAATCTGTTTTTTTTTCTAGTTTGCTGAGATTTTTATTAAAAATTTTCAATATTTTTTTTTTCTGAGACCAATACTCAGAATTGTAAACACCTACTCATGCGGGCATTGTATTGGAATTGAGTTTGATAGGAGAGTTTTTTTTAAGCGCCAGACAAATGAGACGGAGACAAGTTATTGTTAATTTGACCACCCAAAGGCCAGTGTTATACCTTGAACTTTGAACGATCAACAGCACTTGTTCCATTTGTCGCTGCATATTGACTCTTAACTGGTGAGCATCTTCGCTAGTTAGCTTTTCTTCCCAGTAGGTGGCGTTTTTTCTTCTGATCATTCCGTTTTAAATGGCAGGTGGATCAGAGTGGAATACAAGGGTGTGGTTTTCTATGGTTGGGCTTTTTTGTTTAATTAAAATTTAGAAGAAACGCGAATTTTTATTCTTAAATTTTTTTATCTTTGCTGGACTTTGAACCCGAGCTGTTTTGAGTTATATGTGAGCACTCTAACAAGTATGCCATGCATTTGGCCTATCAATTGCTTTATTTATGTAATTCTCTTCAAGTAAGTTGTTTTAAATTTTTTCCTCTAAGCTTTTCTAAATCTCTCTTTATGTGTTAATTGTTATCGTCAGAAAAATGTAAATCGTAATAAATAAGATTTAATTTCTAGGCAATCTTTTTTGATCAAACTCTTGCCGGTAGATTTCAAGCAAAGGAAGATGTTTTTTTTTTAATTTTTATTTCATTAAAGCTGTTTTGTTTATAGAGTATCAATATTAAAATAAGATTCCTGTAACAATGCTGCTACTGTTTGATTATTTTCAACATAAGTACCTAGAATTTTTTAAATCCTAATCAACAAACGGTGGCATAAACAGACGAGAACCCCAGCTCTGACATCCTCAAAGAAGGAAATATGAAAAAATAAGTAATTCTTTGTGCCACTACCTTTTAGCACTCTTCTGGCAAATGCTCTGAGAGTAACTGATTGCCATGAACAAGCTTCCCAATTCTGTCGTTCGAAGTTTTTGTTGAGTTGATAGACAAAAGCTGAAGTTCCTTTTATAGTTAAAGACTAGAAATTATCTAGAAATAAGTCTCAGATCTATAAAAATAAATGTTCCAAGGCGTCAAATAAAATTACTCCTTTTTTTTAGACAAATAAATGTACGAAATTTTATTTCTGGAGCTCTTATCCACGATTTCGGCGCTATGAAATGAGGCCCCAAGAAATTTGGCCCCAAAGTGAAAAATGAAAAATGACCCCAAAAATTAGAGGGAAATAATTGGGACGTATTTTCATCTGGTGGGGACTGTTTTCATTGTGGGAAATGAAACAATGTCCCAAGAAACAGAAATGAAGAATGACCTCAAAAGTTTGGGGTCAAGTTTCATTTTTTATGTATGGGGTGGAATTGCGTTATGAAATGTAGCCCGAATTTGTAGACATGAAAAATGGCCCCAATTTGTATGATGTTAAATTTGCGGCCAAATTTCCTTTTCATTAAATTCGGTTTTTTAGGAAAACAAACATCCTTATAACGGTATTGCTTCATGATTGTTTTGATTTAGTTGAATTTTTAACATTATTTAATAGAAAAGAATTAGTTTGCTGGTGCAATGCGTTGACAATAGTCGTAAAAAGTGTATAATAGCGGACGAAAAAAAAAATAGTGGATTTTTTTTAGTGAAAAAAAAATATAGTAAAAAATTATTATATTTAATGAATCAAAAAATAATTTTTAAAAAGAAATCTAGCTATAAAGATATTGTGAAATATGTTTGCTGGAATAATTCATGTAAAGCTAGGATTATTTAATTGTATTTTGATGTTACAGATTTATCCAGTGTTTTATGTATTAATGGAAATGAAATCAAAAAAGGCATATGAAGAATTGCTGATATATAAATAATAAAAGTAATGTGTTTGACTTGGAACCAGCTGTGTTCATTTCGGATTATGAACATGCTTTGAGCGTTTATAGCGGTGTGAATGAAGCTGATGAGATGTGATCGTAAAAGTTAGCGCCGCAGGCGACAATTTTTACAATAAATCGGGCGATTTTTGGTAAAAATTTTCAGATAGTTTTTCGTATATAAAGAACAGGTTTGATTATTGGCAAGCTCTAAGACGCAATCTCATGAAAAACCATTCGCTCTTAAATTTTATAAGATCGCCGGATGCTGCAAAAACAGCATATCGGAAATTGATGGTTACCACCGATATTGTTATGTTATGTTACCTTGCAAGTACCTAAACGTTTGCAGCGAATGCAATCTTTTGCTGCAAGCCGCAGCTGTACAAGAAAATGAATTAAAGTATAAGTGTCCTTGTTATAGAGTGGACGTTAATGATTTCATACAAGTTTTCCCTAATTACAAATTTTATTATTCAATAAATAATACTGTACATAAACAACGTTTTTTTTTACTTTCAATATTTTGGGGCCATTTTTTTTTTCGTTCAGTTGGGGTTATTTTTCATTTCTTTAAATTAGGGTTATCTTGCATAATGACGACAAGCCCTAAAGTAATAAATGAAAATGTGCCCCAAAATTAACATTGGTTCGAATTTTCATTTTCATTATGAAATTTCATCCCAAAAGTTATCCGCTAAGGCCCGTGCTGCCGCTAAAGGCAAGAAAGTTGCAACCAAACGTGGTTCTAAGGTACAAAAGGGTACCTCTAAAGCTAAGGCTGTAGCCTTGTTGAAAGCCAAGAAGGCTCAAACTAAGATCATCAAGGGTGCTTTCGGTACTCGTACACGTAAGGTACGCACCAACGTACACTTCCGCAGACCCAAGACCTTGAAGTTGCCCCGAAACCCCAAATACCCAAGAACATCTGTACCAATCCGAAACCGCATGGACGCTTACAGTATCATTAAATATCCATTGACCACTGAAGCTGCCATAAAAAAGATTGAAGACAACAACATTTTGGTGTTCTTGACTCACTTGCATGCCAACAAGAATCACGTTCGCGCTGCTGTTCGTAAACTATACGACATTAAAGTAGCTAAAGTTAATATTTTGATCAGACCTGATGGTCGAAAGAAAGCTTATGTCCGTTTGGCTCGTGATTATGATGCATTGGATATTGCCAACAAGATTGGTATCATATAAATTATGAAAAATTACTTTGTTTCTTTTTTATAGAAATATAGATGTAAAAAATTAAAAAAAAAAATAAAAATTAATTTGCATTTTTAAATTGGGGTCATATTTCTTGGGGCCATTCTGCGCAACGCCAACGATTTCATAATTTTTTTTTTTAATCGGGTGCCCCCAATGGTCTATTGGGTAGCATTCTAGACTGCTATTGCAAAGGTTGTGGGTTCGATTCCCACCAGGGACCCTGGTCTGCGACACTGGTAGTTTAGTAAATAAATATTAAATAAGTACTTATAAAATCAATAAAAATGTTTATTTATGATTTGATTTTTGAGTTCTAAACAATCAGCATAAAAATATCATAATAATCGTAATGCTTTTTGTTATTTTTTGTAGTTGAAATTTATTAAAAGAAAAAAAAAATAGAATTGCAACCAAAACCTTGTAATGGCACACAAAAATAAAAAACTTTATTTTAAAACAGTGCTATTTAGTTTGTAATGCATCTGAAATATGTATTTCGAGAGTTATTTCTGTTTTAGTATGCCAACTTGTCTCTCAAAATTATAAACTTTTAGAGACAAACTTAAAAACAAAAAAACAAAAACAACATATTGCCAAATATTTTAAGCTGTTTTCTCATTTTGTATTGTCTATAAAGAAAGGCAAGACAATTTAAAAGTTTCATTAAAAGATTGTTATTCACGTTGTGTAAACTTAATACGCAATTAATCGTTAAAGTTTGCGTTGGCAACTAACAAACAACACTACCAACTATTACCGTCTTCTACTATAGAGTTTCTGTTTTATTCGCAAAATTACTGTTTTAAAAGAATTTCAGACTGATATCAAGAGCAACAAAAATAACAGTTATACGAGTATGGCCAAGGTTGTTCGAAAATCAAAAAAACAAAAACGAGTTGTATGCCAAACCAAAGACAATACGCACGCACAAAACGATGCACAAACACATACACATTTATTTGCAAGTTTGACTTGATATCACATCACAAATATGTATTGAAAGAGTTTGACACTAAAATCGAATAAAATCAAGAGAGTTTGTGTGCGAAGGAGAGAAGAAAAAGTAATTTTGCGGCATTCCATCAGTCCCATCAACTATTTGGAAAACTTTACAATCAAACGGAGTGATTGATGAAATACACTTGCGGCTTAAGTAGAGAAGGTGGCTAATGCGTACATCAAAATGTCAGAAAGTTTAATACACTTTCCGAGTGGTATGTGCGTGTGTGTGTGAGTGCATGTTGACGTACATGTATATACATAAGTTTACTTTTAATTGTTCGTATTAGTGTGAGTAAAACTAAGGCTTTAGATCATGTTGATAAGCTTTACGTAAAATGGCTAAAGGACTGTAATTCCAATCAAGAGGAGATTCTAAATTTTGCTGCTACTTAGGTGTATGTGTTTATATGTGTGAGAGAATTATTGTAGTTGTGTGTGATTAACTATCAGAGATAAAAGTATACCCATACACGCAAGAAAATATTTTTTTAATGCATTTCAGTAACAAGTCAAGTGTGTTCTAATGAGCACTGAAGTGTATCATTGTGGATTTTTTCTTATTTTCGTTTTTAATTAAATTTCTGTTTTCCTTATAAAGCCGAGGGTGTTATCTAAAAGCTTACAGTTCTCTCTTATTTAAGGTGTTGTTATTTCGTTCTATTTTTTTTTTTTTTTTTTTTAATTGAAAAATATATTTTGCTGTCAATAAAGCAGAAACTTTTCTAAACACTTAACTGAACGCCTAGAAATTAATTAAAATAATTAAGAAAGAAAAGTTTGGATTTTAGGTTAATTGTCTATGACAGATTTTAGCCGCAAGTACAATACATTTTCTCAATCACTTATTTCAATACAATTATTCAGTGTTGTGCTAAAATTCAATGCTGTCGGAAAGGGATTTGAAAACCGTATGAAAAATAATTCATAGACGTCATTAAATCTATTCTTAGAATTAGTTCGATTTCGAACTTAAAAGATATGACAACATGAAAAAATGACACCAAAGTATGTTTTATCTTCTTGTTTTCGAATCCAATCCAAACAATATTGAATACTATGACGACTCCGATTATTTCATCGAATACAGTTTATGTTCATTATTTTACAGCTTTTACTTTGTTGTGCTTTTTATTCTTTTTTGTTATGATTTAAAACCAAAAATAAAGCTGTTCAGTAAAAAATACTTTGTTTGGCTTTTATCCAATATATCCTGATTATTCTTATGAGGCAATATTTTTGAAATTACAAAATTTTTTTTGCTGATTAGTTTCTAATAAAACTAAAAGTATCTTTGACAATAATTTGACTGAAATGCAAGCAATTTATATTTTTATAGTCTCTTTGTTTTAACTGTATTGTATTGTATTCTAAAACCTACTAATCGTTTATTAGTAGCTTATTAATACGTTCTTGACAAGAATTGCAGGAAAGCAACGTTTTATGATTGTTTTAAATAACTTTTAAAATAAAGAATCTATTCATCAAATTCAATATATACTTCAATCATTTTATGGTTCTCATAATCGTTGCTCAAAGCGAAAAATTTTAAATTTTTAAATATATTTTGCCACAGAATACTCTTTCTGATAATGAGCACTTGACAAAATGTCAAACATTGTGCACCAACCAAGCTATAGTCGATTTATTGTTTTTTTTTTTTAGACCACTACTCAAGGGTAAGCCTCTACTAAATGCTGTGCATTGCATTTGAATTTTTTCGTCGCAAGAATTAAAGAACGCTGTAACTGACAAAACATTTAATGTTCACCAGAGCCAAAAAACCTGTATGAAAGTAGAACAAAGCCACTGGTATTTTTCAAAACGCAAATAGCATATGTGAATTTCTTTTCGTCATAGAAATCTGGGACCGGGACCAATCGACGCGTATTTTATTTCTGATAAAAATAATGCAAAAATCGTATAATCGATTTTTTGTCAGTTACAGTGTTCTTAAATTCTTACGACAATATATATTTTTTCTTATATTATTATGAAGCGTCTTGGGAATGAGACAAATTGCTGCGAATTGATCATTCAAAGGCCAGTGTTATGCATTCACCCTTAAAAGAACAACAGCAATTGACTCATAGTTCCATGTTGATGGTGTGGTGAGTGTCTTCGCTAAGTAAGGTTAGCTCTTATCTGTTACTTCCCAATAGGTGGCGTTATCTGTGATCGTACGTTTTTTGTTGACTTACAGACAATCCTTGACAAAGACCAGCGTTTACGAATTCTTTGATATTCTTAGTAATTGGTCATGAGTTCTAATACTCCATATAAGATTTTACAAAAAGAATATTCTTTAATTTCTGAATGAATAAAAGTCACCAATGAATGAAAAAAATTATTTTAATTTTTAATGCATACATATTCTTTCACATCTTTAAAGGTCGTTATTACATAAATAAGTTAAATTATTGCAATTTAAAGTAAAAATTATAATATTTGTTTTTTTTTTTAAAATACGCTGTGTATTGTTCGTGGTCTAGTGGTTACTAAGATGATAGCGCCGGGTTCAAATGTTAGCTCTGACATCTTGAAAAAAGAAATATGCAAAAATTCTCATTAGTCTTCTGGCAAAAGCTCTGAGAGTAATTGATTGCCATGAAAAAGCTTCTCAAATCTGTCGTTCGGTGTCGACTTTAAACTGTTGCTCCCGGTACTCATGGATAAAAAATAACACACACAACATGAGTGCTGCTAAAAGCTAGGCCGTAACCCTTATACAGGCCAATTATTTATGTGTATATGTATTGTGCAGTGGGTGTTCACCGCAAGTCCGGCCCTGCAGTTTTAAAAAATAATTTCTTATGGTTTACTTTGTTTTAATGTTGATATTTGTAACTACGTGTGTACATATTTTATAATAAATATTTGCTTGCAAAAACAATTATTAAATATTAATAATTGAAACGGTATTTTTTATTATGAATTGATTATTAAGTTGACTTATTACTTTGTTAATTTTGTAACTTAATTTATATTCTTTTTGAAATTTGGTTTTTTCATTCGCCGTAAAACCTTGAAGCAATAAAGACCATTTTGGTATTAAGAAAAATAAAAAATCGTTTTATTTTTCTACATAAATTCAAGTCTGTAAAAAAGCTTACAGACTCTAACAAAGCGTATATTTCGAAAGTTATTCGTACCATAATTAGACAGTAAAACTGCATTTTATCGCCCTTGATGTTCAACGCTGTACTAAGTGAAGCTCAGGCCGTCTTCTCAATACATCAATTGACATAGTTTTTGGATGAATATACATATATGTATGTTTACTAAAAGAAATCTACACAAAACGCTGAAATGGCGGAAATAGAAGAAGCCAAGGCAGAACTTAAAAGAACAATCACCAAAATCAAGCAATAAGAGATGTCCACTGCATTAATATCGTGGAACTACATGTATTACTTCAATATGCTTGCAATAAATTAAAAAAGTACCAATATTGATTCATATAAAGGTATAGATGTATATATGTATGTATTCGTATACAAATGTATAGATTTAAAGTAAAATTAACATTTATCCCGCTTGTATAGAAACTTCTAGAAATTATGAAAAATTGAATACAACTGTTGTATGTGTAAGTATTAAGTACTTTTGATTTTACTAATTAATAATTTTTGTTTTTTCTTCAATATTTTTTATTTAATGGAATATTAATAAAAAGTTGTTTTTTTCTTCAAGTATTCCTTTAAATTTAATTAATAGCGCTCTCTAACAGTTGCCTTTCAAAACAGATTTACTGTTTTTTTTTTTTATTTTCTGTTTTCTATTCCTGGTTTTATGTATTTTAAATAATAAAATGTAAAAACACTTAAAAGCAACAATAAAAGTGCTCAAAACAATTAAATCGAGCTAAAAAATAAAACAAAGAATACCAAACAACAGTAGGTAGCAAGAACTGAAATAATATAAAAACTAGAGGAAAAACAGAATCAACTTAAGCTTTAACTTTTATGTCTTCATAAAATTCCAGACAAAGCAAAAACCAGCATATAAATAATAATAAGTAGAAAAAAAAATAATAAATAAATGGTTGGTCTACCAAGACTTCATGCCACCCTATATCTATCAAATGATACGATTATCAAAATTAAAAGGAATTTAGTATTTAAAGACTAAAAGCTGCCTGCTCATCAGATATTTAGAAATAAATTTCTCAAAGTTTTTTTACTTATTTAATTTAAAGTCTATGGATTTACAATTTCTACAGAATATTTCTGCTATGATATACAATTCTTCAACTGTTGTAATTAGGCAATTGGCAGAACTTTTTTAAATCCAATAAGATGCGATGTTTTATTATATCTCAATTTATTGGAAAATCGACATAAAAATGAAATACGTTCAGAACTGTGCACCATCTACCACTGGGAGTTGTATAGTATAGTTAGCTTCCATAAAAACTCAAACAGCTTAGGTTAAATCCCAGCAAAGAAAACAAATGAAGATCTAAAATTTTCGATATTCTAATTTCAATTAAAAAAAAATAAATAAATAAAAGGTGGGAACCCCGCTCCCCCACCAATATCTCACATTCCACTCTATTCCACCTTTGGCATTGACATCAAAAAACGAATGATTAGAACAAAAGCACCATCTACTGGGAAGTAGTAGATATCAGCTACCTACTTAGCAAAGTTCCTCACCACAATCAGCATCCAACGACAGATGGGGTAATTAATGTTTATTATTTAAGGGTAAAGATATAACACTAGCCTTTGAGTAACTATTAAATTGGCAGCAACTTGTCATATTCGTAAGGCGCTTAATAATAATAAAAAAAATATCATCCAATCCAAATCCATTAATTTAAATTGGGAGATAGTAACCTACAGAACAAAAAAAAAATAATAATAACTTACAAAATCCGAGCAATTATTCCTACTACTCGTAATAATATGTCATACAAACCTGCCCATATTGTTCCGGACCATTGCCTTGTAGCACTTCTTTCTGATATTTTTAATCTGATTACACACTTGGGAGATCATGGGTTTTGCTCCCTCCAAGGCAGCAATCAGTTAACAATTTGGCCGTAAATATTCTTCTTTAAAATGTAGAAAATCGCACCTAAAATTTCTAAATCATTATTAAATAATGAAAGTAATATCAGTTCAAGGTGACTTCCCTAACTTTTATAATAAAAATATATAATATTCCGATTTCCACACAATTTTCGCAATAATTTTGATACTAATTTTAAAGCAAAACTCTACTTATGCCTACTAAAGGCCGTGATACACTATCCTATCGATTCGTACGATTTAAAAAAAAAAAGTATAACAGTATTTTTTGACCAGCCGACTTCATAATCTTTTGAAAAAATTCATAAACATTTTTTCTCTTTGCAATCGACTGTGTATGATAGTATACCATGGCCTTAAATATTACCACTTATTCGGCGTTAATACTACGTAGTTTATATATAAAGTATTAATCTTCTTTAAGGAAATTCTTTTAGTTTTTAGTTTTCTAATAAAGAATATAATTAAAATTTAATATCGATTAGTATTTGACCATATTCTTAAAAGCTTTTATAGCATTTTAAAGTGCCCACATATCGTCGTGTGGGAGTTTATGTGCTCTATCCGCCATTTCATATTTTTTATATATCTCGAGTTAATGATGCCACTTTAGGCGTTCGACCCCAAATTTTTCAAGTCTGCAATCCGTATATCTCGTCCAGTTTCTGAGATAAATAGCCGAAAAAGGATTGCAGATTTTAAAAATTTTTGTGTCAAAAACCTAAGGTGGTATTATTTACTCGAGATATATAAAACGGCGCATAGAGCACATCAACTCCCGCACGACGATATATTCCTGCCTTTTTGTGAGTTGTTTGGTCATTGAACTTTAAAAGCAATTTATTAAAAAGGTTGCAAATCAAGTTTATTTAAAAATTATCAGCTCTCTTTTAGTTAGTAGACATAACCCTGGTTTGCATGGCTTTATAATAGCAATAAATAGCAATCCAAATACTAACCATTAAAACAAAATTTATTTTTGGATTTAAATAGTTTTTAGTTTTATTTTTGCGCTGTTTAATATATTATTTTGGTTTCTTTATTTTGTTTATGTTTCTTTTATTCATTTTCTTTCTATCTTAACCACATCCTTACTAAGCTGGCTGAATAACACAAAACCTAATGCAATAATAAAGGAAAATATTTGGCGTTACAAATGCTTGCTCTGCCATTGATTTTATTACAAGGTCGCTGCATATATTTTGTGAAAATTGCTGTAACAATTGTAAAACAGTCATATTTAAAATTTCTATGAAAATACAAATATTGAAGCCGAAATAAAATTGGTTTCTTTAAATTTATAAAACTAAGTGTGCTATAGTTAATTTAAAAAATAAAAATAAGGTATCTAATGGACTTTTTTTAGATAAAAGACCATTAACAGTGTCCTACCAATTGGCTAAGAAACAGAAATTATATTCATCTTATAATGGGTTTAATGATTACAAATTTTTGTAAGACAGTCCGTTATTTCTTTTTTTTTAATTTGTGTTTCCAAAATGTCCCCTTACATTTCGGTGGGTCCCAGAGAACAATGGTGTTTAGTCTTAAATTATTGATATTCCATGTTTGGAGACTTATTTTATGATTGCCGAGGTTTGGCAATCACACGTTTGAAGTTTTTTGGGGTATCCTTTTTTTGGTAGCTTGGCACAATGCTCAAGCTTGGACCCCCTCATTATACTCCAATATATAGGCAGTTCTGGTTAGCTGTAGTTCTTTTTCCAACTTAGATGAATTTAGTTCGGTCCTGTAATGGTATCAAAACGGCACCTTGTTCTATTAACAGTTGATCACAGTTCGGTTAATTAGCTATATTGCCTACCTACCTACCTTAAAGACTTATTTTTTGTTGGCATACTCATTAAGATAAAATATAGTGGTATGAGATCCTTCATATAAGATTCATTTAACTAGAAGTCATCCCTAAAAATGTTCTCCATCTTTTGTCTTAGTCTTCTTCATTGGAATCCAAACATTATTTTACCACTATATATATATATTTTTTTTATTTGAGGCCAATACTCAGGGGTAAACCCCTCCTAAATGCAGTGCATGGCATTGTAATTTTTGTGGAAATGACAGTACATTATGACAACAGAACATAAATTTTGTTTTTCTTATATTATTAAGTGCCTTAGGAATGAGACAAATTCCTGTGAATTGATCATTTAAAGACCAGTGTTATACCTTCACCCTTGAATGATCAACAGCAATTGCCTCATCGTTGCATGTTGATTGTGTGGTGAGTGTCTTTGCTAAGTAAGTAGGTTTATCCGTTATCTGCTACTTCCCAATAGGTGACGCTTTTCTTCTGATCATTCGTTTTTTTGTTGACATTGGTTAAGGTTGAATAGAGTGGAATGTTACGGAGCGGTTTCTTTGTAGATGGTCTTCTTGGAGGGGGGGCGCTTATTTTTAAATTATAATTTTGAAAAAACCGCAAATTAACTTTTTTCTTTTTTCCCCTTTGCTGGGATTTGAACCTGTGCCGTTTGAATTTTTGTGCGAGCGCTCAAACCACAATACAACGCATTCCTCAACGCTTACAAAGCGACACTTAAAAGCAGTTGTAATCTTTTTTATCAGTTACAAAGAAGACAAAATGGCTTATTTATTATTATTGTAGTCATAGAATAATTGTGAAAATATATTGCAAACGATGCCAAACGAGATAGATATCCCGCTAAGCTCAACAAATGAAATAAATTTTATAGAATTTTTAGAGAAATTTTAATTTCCAAAAGTCAATAAACAAGTAAGCATTTCTAAAAAAAAATTTCCTTTGATAAAAACCACTGCACATTTCAAATGCTAAATATTTAATCATTATTATTATTCAACCTATACAAAGCACAGTTGGACACCGTAATCTTTAATGTCACTTCCAGTTCTACTGTCTGTTCTTATTACTGAACGTTTAGTAGTGTGTGTGCACCTTAGCCACAGTGTATCTTTCCCTGAACACAACCGTTTAAATCTATCAAGAACACCATATTCACACAATATGCCAATCATTCTTCTTTTTGTTTTTCTTACATTTTACTTAACCTTAATTTTTCAATATGAAACGCATGAATCATATGTGTACCGTGTTACACATGTTGTCATATTTTATGTTTTGACATTTGATTACAAATGGTTAGTTGGCCGAAACAAAACAAAATAAAATAAAATTCATAAGATGTGTATGTATGTATGTGTTCTAATAAAATATGTCATCAACTTGTTCGTCATTTGCCGACTTTAATATTTTTTCAGTTTATTTTCAATTTTTTTTTTTTTTTCATTTTTATAAAAAAAAACCAACAATTTAATGAATTCTTAATATTTTAAATTAAAACGTTCGTTTCCTTCCATTGAAATACAATTTTTCGTTACAAAATAGCCAGTGGTCGTAAGTCATTGTTGTTAAAATTGCGTGACAAAAGGACATTCATTTTTTATTAGAGTCTTGAAAATATATAAAAAAAGCTACAAAATTAAAATGGCGCCAAGAGCATAGAAACAATAAAGCACTTAAGTAACAAAACAAAAAAGTATTTAAATATACAAATACAGAGTTTAAAAGAAATACAATTCACTTAAGATTTTAACAAATTTAAAGAAAATAAAATAAAAAAAAAATTTGCATCTTCATACGTGTATTGCTGTTGGCCGAACATGATAGCAAAATGCGTCATAAATATAATATACATACATACATACATACATACATACATACATACACACATAATTGGCTATTACAACCCTGTGTCAGGGTTACGGCCCAGCTTCCCGCAGGTCCCATGTTGTGTGTATTAATTTTTATTAATGAGTTCCGGGACCTACAGTTTAAAGTCGACTCCGAACGACAGGCTAGAGAAATTTGTTCATGACAAACAGTTACTCTCAGAGATATTTCCAGACGACTGCTAAGAGGTAGTCATACATACATACATAACTGGCCTTTACAAACCTGCGTCAGGATTACGGCCTAGCTTCTCGCAGCACTCATGTTGTGTGTGTAAATTTTTATCCATGAATACCGGGACCTACAGTTTAATGTCGACTCCGAACGACAGACTTGAGAAGCTTGTTCATGGCAATTAGTTACTCTAAGAGCTTTTGCCAGAAGACTGCTGAGAGGTAGACGCCGAAAGAAATATTTTTTTTTTCATATTTCTTTTTTTGAAGATGTCAGAGCCTGGAGTCGAACCCAGGGCCCATGTCTTAGTAAGCCAACACACTAACCACTAGACCACGGCGACTACGCTAAGAGGTAGTCGCCGTAAGAAATATTGCATTTAAGCAATCTAATCATTACAATGTATGTAGTACAGTACATACAATATTGCGAAACATGTTCTCGACTGTAAAGCGCATAGTATGCAAGGCTGCGGTTGACCGAGAGGAATATAGCGATGACGATTATTAAAGGATATAAAAAGTCTACCTAAAGATAAATTATAAAAATTTTGTTGGCACAGCTGACTAATTGACGTGGTAACAGAATTCTCAAATCGAACTCGTAACTTCAGAATAATGCAGATAATAAGCATGTCGCAGAGAGACAGAGCATAATGGTGTAGTGATTTTGAATACCAGCTTTTAAGTTTGAACTTTCAAGACCTAAAGATAAAATTCTCTGTCCACCAGATAAGTTCAACGATTTCTCTAATTGCTTATCTGGAAGCGACATTGTGATGGTTGATAAATTTTTTTGCTAAAATTTAATATAAATGTTCGCTCCACAACTACGCCTAAAGAACTCAAAATTTCGTTTTCTTTCTTTTTTAAGATTTAATTCTTTTACAAATGCTACGACCTCTGTCCATAAACCATAATAATATATTCAAAGTGTGAATGTGTGATCAGGATGTGTGTATGTCCGTGAATTAAATGTAAGTTTTCGAATGCAAGTGCGAACGTACAAGTAAATTTATATTGAAATTCTTTATTTTATTGTTAAAAGAAAAAAACAAAAACAACAACAAAAATTAAAAACTCTTCTATTTCATTCTAATGTTTCGATTTCATTGTTTTGTATTTTAAAAGGAAATTCATGTGTAAGACTAAAGGGTATATTTTGTTTGTCCATTTATTATAGATTTCGACATTTTACAATGTTAACTAAAAGCCTTAATAAAAGAATAGACGGAGACCAGAACTTGAACGAAATAAACCAAGATATTTACTCATTAACAACAACACTAATAACAGCAATAGCAACAATAACAATAACTAACATCAGACCTACATACATACATACATACTCGTACATCATGACAATGTCAGCACTTTGAAATTGAAATGAAATTAACGTTTACTATTCAGTAATATGTCTGTTTGTCTATCTGTTTATGTATTGCCTTTAAATTTACATGTTTGTTAATGATTATTTATGTATGTGTGTTAGCTATAAGTGGATAATTGTATATGTGTGTACATACATATGTATGAAGGTATATTTAATAAAATATGTATTGTTTACAACAGCACCCTATTCACACATAATAGCACATTTAGGATATACGTTTTGGAAAGGGAAGCAACATTAAATGTTTGTGTTTCACACGTACGATAAAGAAAACTTTTTTTTGTTGAATTTCAAATAACAAAATAAAGCCAATACTTAAAAGAGTATATAATGGGGTTTTCTTTTGTTTATAACACTTCAACTAATTATAGTTATCAAGTCAAAATCACTTTTGAAAATTAACAATTTATTCTTGTCTCTGTGGTTCAGTATGTCTGAGTTTGTACTCGAAGTCAAAGTCAATATTTTCATAAATAATTAACGCTGCTGTTAAATTAAGCTCATTTGGTAACTACATTTTTTAATGTCTTTATAACTTTTGAACCTTTATACATACATATATATCATGTTGCGCTTTCAGCTCACGTGTTATATTAAAGCAAAATTATATACAATATTTCAAGTATCTTACATAAATCTATGTACATATGTACTATTTCACAAAAAAAATTGAAATATACGAATCTTACATTAGGGACCATTGGGTCCAATATACTTATATAAGAATGTATTTGTTTGAGCTAAATTAAAATACTTATAATGATATATTAGCAACTCATTAGCATATAGGATAAGAAAACTGGCAAGCTTATCATCCGCTATAGACTGATATTATTAAAACTTCCCATAACTTATATTTGATAACTAGTCTGAGAATCAAAAAAATTGAAGAACTCGTATAGGAATAACAAACTTAGCCACTACGTGCAATAAGCTGCTAACTTCTAAATAAATATAAATAAGGCTGTTAGTTTTTTTCACTTATATCAACACTAAGTGTAGTCGCCGTTGCATAGCGGTTAGTCTGATGGCTAACTATACAAGAGCTCTGGGTTCAAATCCCAGCTCTGACATCTTTAAAAAAAAAACATTATTTCTTTCGACGAGTAACGGGTTGCCATGAACAGGCTTCTCAAGTCTGTCGTTCGGAGTCGACTTTAAGCTGTAGGTCTCGATACTTATGGCATGAAATTGACACACACAACATGCGTGCTATGAGAAGCTAGACCGTTATCCTGACAGAGGGTTATAATGGCCAATTATGTATGTATATATTAACACTAAATATATATCTATGCTACATCTACTTTTCTACACTCTAAGCAATACATTTGTCTGCCTCTTTTGTGAATAAATCTGTTGCAAGTGGACCATAAAATGTCCACAACAAGTTCTCCGCTTCTTGAAATCAGCACAACCGGAAGAACCTGTTAGGGTTTGTGATGACGTGGATTGGTAAACGGATGACGAACATTGCTTTGCAGTTAATAATTGTGCTGAGAACTGATGCTTAGGTAACATTTTTGGTTTTATCCTATATTGTTTAGCCAACGATAGAGCTGAACTAAGCAGCTCGAATCTCCTGCGATTTCGGTCTGCTGGTAGCCATGAAACTTAAATTTCAGAATAAATTATTTATGCATTTAGTGCTGATATATCTGGTACAGTTGCAAATAGAATGTTTGGCAACAGATTTGTAAAAACCAAACTGTAGGAAACAATAAAGGACTAAACAGTTTCTGATTTTTTCTTCGTATCATGCTTATTAAAACTGTTGCTTTGATTTTTATGCCTGATATACTACACTAAAGCTGCAATAACGCAAAAGGGCAAATGTAGACTTATTCAATTGGATTTGTTTTACATTTAGCAGTTACAGAAGTTACAGAAGGCAAAGTCTCTGATTGGGGTCAATCTGGCGGCCTCCTCCCGTTGTATTCAAGTCGACATACAGCCTCCACGCGGCCCTCCTGGATAACATTCTAGCACCCGCTAGCTTGCTAACTAATGTATGCGGCGATTGTCCAATCCCCTGGACTTTAAATTTGGGTTGTGCGTAGGGCTTGAAACCCACCACGTAAAAATATTCTTCAATGAAAACTTCAGCAAAAGCCTCTTAACGAACCCCCTTTTATGTTGGCGACCATGGCAAACGTTTTAAGGACTATGATTTAAGGATATGCACCTGGAACGTGAGAACCCTTTATAGGGAAGGTGCCTCTATCCAATTGGCGGATGCTCTCAAAAAATGTAAGGCTGACATCACCGCCATCCAGGAAATGCGATGGATAGGACAGGGTTGTACAAGGCAAGCAACATGTGACATCTACTACAGCTGCCATGATAACAGACGTGAATTTGGCTGCGGATTCGTAGTTAGCAAGAGACTTCGCCATCTTGTCTCAGAGTTCACCCCCGTGAACGAAAGAATAGCTACGATCCGGATGAAGGCGAAATTTTATAACATCAGCCTCATTTGCGCTCACGCCCCGACGGAAGAGAAGGATGATGCGGTCAAAGATGCTTTCTACGCAAAGCTCGAGGATGTATACGATAAGTGTCCGGCACATGACGCCAAAATTGTCCTCGGCGATTTCAATGCGAAAGTTGGACGTGAAGGTATCTTTGGCCCCACTGTCGGGCAGTTCAGTCTCCATTCTTCCACCTCGCCGAACGGCGTGAGACTGATCGATTTCGCCGCGGCGCGAAACATGGTAGTTTGTAGCACCAGGTTCCAGCATCTCGATATCCATAAGGCCACCTGGCTCTCTCCCGATCGATGAACTACCAACCAGATCGATCACATTGTGATTGATGGAAGGCATGTATCCAGTATACTAGACGTGCGCACATTTAGAGGTCCGAATGTCGACTCGGACCATTATCTTGTCGCAGCCAAGATGCGACTGCGCATATGCGCAGCGAATATGGCACGTTCTAGTGTTCGAGGGAAGCTGGACATCAAAAGGCTGCGACCACAAGAGACAGCCAGGTCGTTCTCCGATTGTCTTTCTAATGAGCTCCATTGCATCCCGTCCTCTCTCGAAAATATTGGTGGACAGTGGTCTCACATTGCTCACTCTCTGCGCAACGCTGCTGAAACAGTCCTTGGTTTTGAGCGTCCTCTCCGCAGAAACCAATGGTACGATGAAGAGTGTCGGGAGGCCACTGCGGCAAAGAATACTGCCTACAGAAGAACGTTGCAGTCCACCACTACAAGAGCAACTGTGGAGGTGTACAGAGAGAAGAGGAGGGAAGAGAGACGCCTATTTAGAAGAAAGAAAAGGGAGCAAGAAAGGCGTGATCGTGAGAAAATCGAGATGTGCAGGAGTAGACATGATGCTCGAAATTTTTATAAGAAGATAAGGCGTCTTACTACTACGCGGCTACGCTGGCTCGGCCACATTCTTCGGATGGAAGAATCTGCTTCAGCGAAGAAAGTTTTCGATGCGAAGGTCACTGGACGTCGGCGTAGAGGACGACCCTGTTTACGTTGGAAGGACCAGGTTGATGAAGCCCTGTCATCGATTGGTGTGACCAACTGAAGAAGGCGCGCGCTAAGCAGAAGCGCCTGGAGACTAGTGCTGAAGCAGGCCGAAACCCGTTAACGGGTTGTTATGGCCAGCTAAGTAAGTAAGTAAGTTACAGAAGTAAAAGGTGCCCCAACTAGAACGCATTTTTTAATTTTAAATAAAACACAGATATTAAAAAAAAAAAATCGTGAAATCGTAAAGTAGATAGAATGAGGTTATGTATGGAACAAGATATCGTGCAAATGGCCGCTTCGTCTTTGCTGGCACACACGCGATCTTTTAATGAAATTTTCAATGACCTCTTTGCATAAATGCTGCGGTATTTCATTAATGAAGCGTCCAATTAAATTGTTTCTCTGGCTGTATGACATGTGGAGCCGTCTTGTTGAAACCACATGCCCTCCACATTCATTTCTTTAATTATAAGCAAGAAAAAGCTGGTTATCATTTCACGATACCGAACACCATTGACTGTTTGCGCTTGACCTGCCTCATTTGCATAAAAAAAGGTCCAATGATTCCTCCAGCCCAAAAACCACACCACACTGTGACACTTTGAGGATGCATTTGCTTCTCGTGAATCACTCGAGGTTTTTCCTCACCCCAAATGCGACAATTCTGCCTATTGACGAAGCCATCAAGATGGAAATGGGCCTCGTCACTGAAGATGATTTTATCGGCAAAATCAGCATTTTCATGTTGTCTCTCCAATACCCAATTAACGAAGTCCCTTTGCTGTCCATGGTCAGCTGGCTTCAGCTCCTGAGTCAATTGGACATTGTAGGCATGAACATGCAAATCTTTCGTCAAAATTCGCTGCATAGTGGATTTGGAGACACCAATTTGCTGAGCGCGGTGTCGAATTGAGGTAGATGGAGTTTGAGCGACATCATCACGTACAGCTGCGACATTTTCGGTCGATCGAAGGCGCGAGTTACATATAAGCATAATGACTATATTGATAATTTTTTAAAAGAAATAGGTAAATGAAAAATAAAAATAAACAATAATTTAAGTTAATTTTAATTTATAAGAATATGTTTTAGTTTTAAGAATCATTATTCTGTAATCCACTTTCTGGCAAACAAGCCAATTTATTAAATTAAATAAAATAAATAAAAAAAAAATAAAATAATTTTTTTTAAACAATAAAAAAAACTAATTGTGATTCTGGCGCAGTCGGTAGGATCCTTTTATTTTATCAAAAGGATTTAGTGATACGAAACTTTCGTTCTGTATTCCAAAAGGCAACGAACGTTTGATAAAAACAGAAAAATGGAAGAACAAAATTCTCCATTAAATTTGGCAGAAGAGTTAGCCAGAAAGGAGGACCAGTTGGAGCGGTTACGCTTAGCATACCTTGAACTACAAGGACAAATGCAGCAACGACAAGTGCAGTAAGAAGAGCAGCAACAATTTCATCATCAACCAAATTTGATGATGCAACAATCGCAATCAAGCCAGCTGGACAGAATCTTCAAAAACGTTAGTTATCTACCAGTGTTCACCGGTGTTGGAGCCATCACTATCAATTCGTTCCTAAGCAGTGTAGAGTACTTACTTTCAACAATAGCAGAAGAAGATTTGAGAAAGGAAGCGACTAAAGCAATCTTTTACCGAAACATTCAAGGAGAAGCTAAAAATGTAGTAATAAATATACAACAACCAGAAAATTGGACGATTATAAAAAAGGCACTCAAGCTGAGGTATCGACCCGATGTGGAGCCCCATCAAATATACCGAAGGATCAACGATTTAAGAGTGAATACTGTAAGTCAACTAGCTATAGAATTACAAAATATTAAATATAAGAGTGATGAATTAAGTGTGTATTATAGTGATGACCAATATATTGATTTATCTAACGTAAATAGTTTATTAACTAATATTGCAAAAGGAATGACCCAAGGGGTAGTGTTAGAAAAAATATATGAAGAAAGGATTATAGAAACCATAATAGATATTATGATGAAAAGAAGATAGGAAGATAGTTGTATTAGAGAAGAATTTCGAAAAGTCAAAGGAACTTTTTCGAACACATCTAAGCAAGTAAAGAAAAATAATTATAATTATAATCAAAATTATTCAAACAAAGGTCAAGATTATAATCAAAATAGATACTATAACAGATATAATAACAACAATCATAATTCAAGATACCATAAGTTCCAACAAAATAACATGTCAGGGAACTTCCAAAGACCCGCGCAGGTAGGACACCCTAGGCAAAATTCCGGCCAGTTAAGGTGGAATCAACCTAGGCAAAACCTAACCGAGCCTATGGAAATAGACAATGTTGAGCTAAGATTCCCACAGGCAGGAAACCCCAGGCTAAATGTCAGCCAAAATTGCTTGACTCAACCTGGGCAAGACCAAAAGGAATTAAGGAACGGTAATAGAGAAGAATCTAATAATATAATTAGTGATGATAATGTTTTTTTTCGGACACAACATCCGACTACTTACCCCTCATAAAAATTACTATAAACAAAAAAGAATATAAAGCTCTAATAGACACAGGAGCAAGTATAAGTGTAGTTGATAAGGATATTAAAGATTTTAAAAGAATTTTTTGAAAGAACCAATTGAATTTAAAACGATAAATGGAAAAGGCACTATAAGATTCGAGGTAATATCTGATGCACCTGAAGAGTTTAACGTAGGATTTGCAAAAGTAAGATGGAAAGTTACAAACTTAACCGGACGAAGATACCAGTTCATAATAGGAACAGATTTACTTAATTGTTTTAACACGATGATAAATTTAATGGACGGAAATATTTCTTTTAATAATAAGATAACCAAATTTTTAATGAATCCATACAAAAACCTCCAAATATGCATTCTAGAGGAATCAAATATGGATTGGAGTAGATTACAATTAAAACATCTTAATGCAGAAGAACTTAATGAAGTCACAAAAATTTTAAATAGATTCAAAGGCTTATTCTTTAAAGAAGGTGACAAGCTGACTAGTACCATGAACATAAAACATACTATCAGGACAACAACGGACGAACAGATAAACGCTAAATTATACAGGTATCCACCACAGCACGAAGCAGAAGTTAGGAGACAAAAGAAATGGAAGAGCAGGGAATAATTAGGAAAAGTTGCTCTCGTTATGCAAGCCCGTTAATAGTAGTACCAAAAAAAATAGACAACTCAGGAGAAAGAAAATTTAGGATTGTCGTAGACTACAGGAAGTTGAATGAAATAACAATTGACGATAAGTTTCCACTGCTAAATATAGATTCAATTCTAGATAAGTTGGTCAGGGCACAATATTTTACTACTTTAGATCTAGCTAAGGGATACCACCAAATTTTGATAGAAGAAAAAGATAGGGAGAAAACAGCTTTTGTTACACCACATGGACTTTATGAGTTTGTAAGAATGCCGTTTGGGTTGAAAAACGCCCCAGCTACATTCCAGCGACTTATGAACGAAACATTAAGAGATTTCATTAACAAGACATGTGTAGTATACTTAGATGACATCTTGATATTTAGTACATCATTAAAAGAGCATGTAAAGGCAATAACTGACATATTTAAAGTATTGGAGGAAGCTAATTTAAAAGTTCAGATAGATAAGTGCAATTTCATGAAAAAGGAGACGGAATTTTTGGGACACATATTAACAAAGGACGGAATTAAGCCTAACATAAACAAAATGAAGGTAATTCAAGAATTACCATTACCAAGGACAGAAAAGCAAATCAAAAGTTTTCTTGGCTGTACAGGTTATTACAGAAAATTTGTTAAAGATTATGCCAAAGTAGCACAGCCCATGACAAAGTACTTGAAAAAAGGAGTGAAAATAAATGACAAGGACCCGACGTATATAGAAGCTTTTGAAAAATTGAAAAATCTCATAAGTTCTCACCCAATTCTTAAATTTCCTGATTTCGAAAAAAAATTTACACTGACAACAGACGCATCTAATTATGCGATTAGGGCTGTACTATCACAAGAAGGGCACCCAATATGTTACGCTTCGAGGACCCTTAATAACCACGAAAGGAACTATTCAGCAACTGATAAGGAATTTTTAGATATTTTATGGAGTGTTAATTACCTACGACCATATCTTTATGGTAGGAAGTTTAAAATTCTAACAGACCACCAACCAGTAAAATTTTTGAATACTAAATATAAGGGAAAAGATATGTCCCCAAGACATCAAAGATGGTTGTTAAAGTTAGGAGAGTATGATTTCGATATTGAATACATTAAAGGAAAAGAAAATCAAGTTGCAGACTTTTTGAGTAGAATAAACCCCGAAGAGAACGAAAAATTGGAAAACAAGGACGTAAATGTTATTAGTTCTTTGGAAGAAGATAACGTGTCGATGGCTACAGTGCATTCAGCTGAAGAAAATCTCCAAGATCATTTCTTTATTAAAGACGAAATTGTAAACAAATATAAAACACAAATTATAATAGCAAATAATAAAGTCCAGGAGTCAAAAATGCTTCATGGGAAACGAATAATATTTATTTCGGAAAGCGATTTCGAAAGAATGGGAGAAATATTTGAAAAATATATAACTAAATGTAAAGTAGGAATATTTTCAGAAGTGTCAGAAAGAAGTTATAACCTAGTTCAAGAAAAATTAATAGAAATGTATTCTAATGATAAACAAATAAACTTCACCAAGTGCACTCTAAGGGCACAAGATATAGAAACAGAGACAGAGGCAGTAGAACAAATATCCTTTTATCACGTTAGGGAGAGTATGCATTCTGGAATAATAGAGACATACAACAATATCAAAAACAAAATCTATTATCCCAAATTAATGGAATTAATCCAAATTGTTATTAACCAATGTGACGTATGCCAGGAAATAAAATATGACAGGCAACCAATAAAACCAAAATTCGCAATAACAGAAACACCATCTGGAAAGAACCAAATAATTCATATAGATACGTATGTAATGAAAGGATTCCATTTTTTTAACCATAATTGACAAATTTTCCAAATTCGGAGCAGCATATCCATTAAATGATAGAAATCATATGACCATAATAGAGCAGTTGGAAGATCATTTTGCCAAAGTTGGAAAGCCAAAAAAGATAATAGCACACAATGAATTCAAGGCTTTACGTATTAAAGAATTTCTAGACAAAGAAAACATCGAGTTACACTTAACTAAACCCAATAGCCACACGGGCAATGCTGATATCGAACGGTTTCATAATACTATAGCAGAGAAATTTAGAATGATGAATGAAGATTTACCTACAAAGCAATTAATACAGAAAACTGTTAGGAATTATAACGATCGCTATCACTCAAGTATAAAACATTCATCCAATGAAGTTCAACAAGGAAAGATAGAAGAAAATGAAGTTAGGAAAAATGTAGAAGACAATAAAATAAAGAAAATCAGTAAATTAAATAAATGTAGGGAAGAATATACGGAAACTAGAGAGGAAGGATTTGTAAAAAACTATAAGGCTGTTCGACATAAAGAACAACCAAAATATAAAAAATTAAAACTTAAAAATATACATCCTTGTAATATTAAGCGACCATTGAAATTTTCAGATTCTAACAACGCTAATAATGCTAATACTGATCCAACAAACCTTTGGACGAATGACCAGTAAACTATTGACAGAACAAAGAGGATATATAGACATCCACATAAGAGATTAAGAAATCGTTAAGGAAGCAGACATAGTTTTACATATAATTAATTTGAAAGAAATAGAAGTTATTTTAGATAACCTAATTGATAACATCAACCTAATGCAAATAGACAAAAAGGAAATTCTTAACTTAGAAATACACGACGCTAAGAACAAAATAATGACATTAATACCCAAACAAATTAGACAAAGACGAGGACTAGTTAACGGAATAGGTAGCATATCAAAATGGTAATTTGGAACTATGGACGACGAAGACAGACAGACCATACAAAATAATTTAACTAATATTAACGAAATTAAAGAAAATAATAACCAACAAGTAATAATCAATGAATATTTCAATTCGACCTTAAGACATTTAAAATTAGTAATAGAAAATGACAGAAGCAAAATAGAAAATGAATTAAACTCTATAAATAAATTTTTAAAAATGGAAAATAATAAACAGATATTTTTAGTTAAGTTAACAGTTAACTAATATACAATTAATAAAAAATAAGATTGAACATTTGCAGGATAATGTAGTACTGCAAAATATGGGATAGTACACCCAAGTATTTTAACTGATAATGAAATTAAAAAATATGAAATAGACTACAATAAACTTAAATATATTCAATTTGGAACAGCATATGTTAATAACTCATATTTAATTTTCGGAGTCAAAATACCAAAAGAATTTTTAAACGTTAAACTAAGATCAATCATACCACTACCAAATAACGAAAAGGATGAAATTGACTATAAAATAGAACAAATATTTGATTTTGAAAACAAAACTTATAATTTCCAAGAAAATAAACAGATAAAAGATTTAAAATTAAGCAAACACTGTACAATTAAAAATACTTGTCAAATGATAAATAATAATGATTTAGAGGTAATACAAATAGATATTGATACAATTATTATAAAAAACTCAGTAAATATTAGTGTCGAACAAACATGTAGCAATGAACAAATTGTCCTGAATGGAAACTATCTAATTAATTTTAACAACTGTACAATCAAAATTAAAGACTATTATTTTTCTAACATTATAGAACTTGAAAAAGAAACTCATTTAAATCTAAACTCAGAACCACCACAAAACTTTACTCATAAATTATCCTTTAAACAAATTGAGAAAGTGTACCAAAACAATATTAAATCAATAAAAGAATTAAAATATCATAGTAAAGTTACGTATGGCTGCAATATAATAATTATTATTGTAATAGTTAATATTTCTTTTTGTGTAATAAGAAAACATAAGCATATTAAAATAAAGTTATTAAATAATAGAATTCAGGAGAATTCTAAAGTAGAGGAGGGGGTAGTTACATATAAGCATAATGACTATATTGATAATTTTTTAAAAGAAATAGGTAAATGAACTTATAGTTCATTTAACCCAAATATAAAAATGCAATTGGATCATTTTAAAACAAACAAAAGCAATAATAAATAATTTTTTTTAAACAATAAAAAAAACTAATTGTGATTCTCGCGTTGTTGTCTTTACATCACTAACAGACCCAGTTTCGGCAAATTTTTCCATTAATCTCCCATTTTGTGAACACAATGTCACAATGAGAATGCGTTGTTCATTCGTGTAGCGCTCCATTTTTACTAACCTCGTACCTTCTACTAGCAAACAATAACAATTGTTCAAATGTCAAACAATGACACTTCGAATCGCGCCAAATTTAAAAATTGCGTTCTAGTTGGGACACCCTTTATAAATATTTTTTTTCTGCGTACTTTTTTTTTACTAAGTACTGCATTTTTAAAAGGCTTTTTAATAAATGTTTGAAGCATTGTGTCTTATAGAATGAGTTGTGTCAGTCAATATTATTCTACGAAACCTTATTATTATTTTGCTAAGATAACAAACTCAATGTTTGAAGTGAATTTGCAATCGACGAATGAGTAGAATGTGAAGATTTTTTTTCCTGCATGTATTCTAAGATTTGGCGGGGAGTGAACATTTAGTCGTTGGCTTATCTTTCTGAAGAAATACTGTTTTTGATATTAGTGGCATATAAACCATAATGAAATACTCTTTTTTGGTGAATATTTATTCTATTACATGCCATGAGAAAGAGATTCGTTGTACTCCTTATGTGGCAGCTTTGCGTAACAACAAATCTATTAAGCAGAAAATAGATAGACGGACAGCTATTTTAATCTCGAATTCGTCTATAGCATGAGCGAATTGATGACTGATTTTCATGTTAATCTGAATAATTTGCAATATATTTCAATAAATGATTGCAAGACGGTCGGTGGTGGTCAAAGAATGGCATAAGCCTATCGTAATTTTTGCCAGACTTTAATGAATACTCTGTATGTAGATTAAGTAGGTCTTTATTTAACATTCATTATAAAGTTCTTTCGTTTTAAGTACTCTGTTGCATTAGAGCGGAAGTATAATAAAAACGAGCAGTACAATAAAATTTTTAAAAGAAAAAAAAAATGGAAAAAGAAGAAATTTGTTTCTGTACTTCTTTAAAGGACATTTACTTTTCCTACAAACTAAATAACTCTTTAGTTTACGAGAAAAAAAAAATTAATAATAAAAAAAGAACTCTTGAGAAAGTAAGAAAACTAACAGCTACAACAAAAGCGATAATAAAAATAATAATGACAACAAAAATGCAATATATTTACATTTACAACTTTTTAAAATGAAAAGTTAAATGGCAACAAAAGCATCGTCATCAACATCAACATCAACATCTTGGCTACAAGTTATTGCTTCCAAAGCTGTTGCTTGTGCTATTGCTTTAATTCTATTCTTACAGTAGTTGTTGGTGTTTTTATTCTATTATTAAGTATTGTTGTTTTTGTTATAGTTGTTGTCATTATTACTTAGCTTTTATTATTGCAGACTCATTCTTGTACAGATAAAATTCGTATATACAAAAATACATATGTTTGTATGTATAACTGCAAGTTTACACAGCCCAATATACAGTCAAGTAAACATTTTAGTGTTTTTGTTTGTTTTTTGAAATGAGACATCAAAAGGATTTTATTTGTCATTGTTTTGTTTTGTTTTGTTTTGTATTGTTTTTTCCTTTTTTCCTTTTATTTTGTATGTAAAATGTACCAACAACAATGGCTAGTTGGCTGACAAGAAGGCTGTTTGGCTTAATGGTTGGCTGAATAGTTGATTACTTTGGTCGGTCGGTTGATGTTTACCTCTAAATAAGAAATAAAACAAAAGCCAAGAAAATTGTTTTGTGTCCTTAACTCTTTGTCATTTATTTTGTATTGTTGTTGATGTTGTTATTGTTGCCAATGTCTTTGGCATTTCATGGCATTGTCAGTTGGTGATATTTCTTAGATTTAGTGTTTTACATGTTGAGATGATATACATACATACACATGCATATACAATATTTTATTTAAACGTACAGCTGTGATATGTTTAATGGACACCCAACTCCTATATACAATTTTTAGTCTGGAAATATGAAAATCAAGTTTGAAACATTGTACTTGTAATTCACATCCAGATATAAGGCAATAGAAAGTAAGTATGGGTGCTTTATTTGGCAGCCGTAGTAACAGTTGATTGCGAGTAGACTTACACCAGAGCAGCGCTTGCAAATTGTTCTGTTTATTAAATTTATCGTTTACTTTATTCCTCTTGTGGCGTACATAACAATACTTCAGAGCATGTAATTGAAAAAATAATGCAACGTTTTCGGACCGCGTTTACTCAAATTGATAATGTTTATTCCATAAGATGACTAATAGAGCGCAATGAACAACCTGTAGCCACTTTACCGGGAACCATTAAAGTAAGCCCAAATCAATCAATTCATTGCCGTTCTCATCAACTGAGGGTTGTGTTCTTCTACTTTGTGGAAGATTCTATAAAAGGTTCTTGACTTTTAAGCTTTCAAGATTCAATTTGTGAAGGAATTTAAACCAAACAACTATCGTAAGCGCCGTCAAACCGGCTAATAGATTGAAACACAAATTTATATTAAATTTCCATTATACTCTTGTTGTCCGACAAAGCTCATTGTCTATTGTTTGGGTACGTAAATAAGCAGAAATTTTCGATATGGTTTAAAGATAATCAACAAGTTTTTGTCAAAACACTATTAAATTCACAGAAAAATTCACTGTTTGTTGTTCCTTATGAGCTGGCGGGAGTCCTTGTCTTCAAAAACGATACTGATCACATTGTTTTTAATTTTAATGTCAATCGTGAATGATAATTGGCATTAATCTGGCTAACTTATGGATTCAACAGAACGAAACCACATACCATAGAAGTAGTGCACACATCAATTGATTTACTCAAAACTAATTGACCACCAACACCGCATGATTTTACTTCATTGAATTATTTTCTTTAAAGTTACTTTAAATCATTTGGAAATCAGGCTGCATATGCAGCAAAATGTTGTGTGAACGCCAGCCGTAGTGTCGGCATCATCAATATTCTAATAAAGTAGATTTTTTATATTAAATATATAAATTTTATTTTACTACTATTTTATTCCTATTTTAAAACAGTACAGTGAACCCGATTGAAAGCTTGAAAGACTTTTTCAAAATGAACAGAATAATACTTATATGGCAGCTTCAATTCAAATTCTTTAGCCAGTGGTACACTCTGTTGGTGGTGATTTTTTTTTCTTTCTTTAATGAGACTAACACTCATGAAAATAGATAGGGATGGAGGAATTAGAGCGTGGACCTCGGATTTAAACTTGCTAATACCATATCTGATATCAGTTCGAAACAAAAAAAAGGTCCTACTTTAAGAATGCAAACCGCAAGAAAATCGATTGCTGTTGATTGATTATTCAATGGCCTTCACAACATAATAATTCAACAGTAATCAACCTCACAATAAAGTTTAAATTAAGGCAAGAATAAAACATTATAATGATATTGGTGATGAAATTGTTGTTGTTCTCCCTGATCCAAGCCCTGGGATAATTCTTGGTTACTGCTCTTCAACTGCCTTTCTGCCATTGGAGACTTTGTCAGAGAGCTATTATTATCTGCGAGCTTAACCAGTTGAGTCCTTGCAGTTTAAGCCTCTACACCACGTCAAGGTGATTACCCCACGTAGATGAAATTTAATTCAGTTACATGTTTTATAAGTTTTAAGTAAAGGAGCCGTGATACAATATTTTCAATGAAGCATTAGTTCTTAATGAGGGCTAAACCTTGTGTAACTTTAAAAAATAAAATTCTTTAATAACATTTTAAATTGTACTTTAAAAAAGCATGAACTGATGAAGACCATATCCGCGGTGTAGTCTTACATAGTAATTAGATTTTCTGATGGCAGTCTAACACATTGAACTACACTAGCATTCCATATTAAAAAAATAATTACTTATTACTTTTCAGCTGTTACCTGCTGTACTTCTTTTATATTTTACTTCTGTTGCAAGTCTTTTGTTGCTGTTGGCAAAGATTGTCATTTTCCTTAAAGACAATGAACGAGATGACAATAATAACAATTATGTTGGCTGTTGATGTTGATGTTGTTGATTATTATTATTATTGTGACCATTTTTATTATTTTAATAAAAGAAAAAGACACAAAATTGGCCACTACAAATGGAATTTATGCTGTAGGCTTAGTTGGAGGAGAATTGGAATAAGTGTTTCATTGCTCATAAACTCAACTTGATTATTTGTAAGATTTCAAGTTGAAATATAGCCTTTTGGGTTTTCTAACTAATAGGCCAAGTCATGGCAAATCTTTACAAGAAAATTTTTAGTGAAACATTCTTAGGCTAATAGTGTTTTCTTTTCTATAAAAAATGTTGCCTTTTTATTATTTTTTTTTCTTTTCTTTTTAACTTATCACCTTGTCATGAGCTAAGTGGTATCTCAATGTAGTTGAATGTGAATTGTTAGGATTTCGGTAGAATTATAGCTATAATAACTGCTTTTTTGGCATATTGGGGAGCCGCCAGTCAAAATTGGCATTTCGGGCAGTTGTAGGCAGTCATTTACTCTGCGTATATCTTATCGAGCTGGATGTGATCGCATGGACCGAATTTATTGGTGAAGTAAATATCCTTTCTAATAAGTTTCTTTTTATTTGAGACCAGGGGTAAACCCCTACTAAATGCTGTTCATTGTATTGGAATTTCTGGAAAGGACAGCGCCTTGGGAATGAGAAAAATTGCCGGAAATTGATCACTCAAAGGCCAGTGTTATACCTTCACCCTTGAATGATCAACAGCAATTGACTCATCGTTGCATGTTGATTGTGTGGTAAGTGCCTTCGCTAAGTAGGTTTAGCCGTTATCTGCTACTTCCCAACAGATTGCGCTTTTCTCCTGATTATTCGTTTTTCTTTTTGTTTTATTCACTTTAGTTAAGGTGGAATAGAGTGGAATGTCGGAGAGAGGTTTCTTTGTAGATGGTCTTCTTATAGGGGATGCAGGGAACCTCTTATTTTTAAATTATAATTTTGAAAAAAAAAAACCGCAAACTAACTTTTTCATTTTCCACCTTTGCTGGGACTTGAACCTGTTCCGTTTGAGTTTTTGTGCGAGCGCTCTAACCACTAACTTCTAATAAGTTAGTAGATGGGTTTCTTTCATTGTGTAATCACAATAAACCACCAACACATATTCAGTGGGTATACAAATTGCAACGTTGGCTAAGTGATTGCTAGCTGCGCTCTATTATGGCACACAAGTTTAATTCAATCATATATTTCTTTTGTGTTGGCGCTATTAAACTGACTTTTGGTCTTTGGAAGTCAACTCGAACAGTTTTTTTCGTTACACTACTCGTAAAGCTTATTGTGGTTGTTTTGTTGATTACTTTTGTGAAAAAAAGTTTTTGCAACTTCTCACACACTTTTTGTTTTTGTTGTTTTTTTTTCTCAGTTATAGAAACGTAACTTTTTTTTGTCTTCTTTTATCATCTACAAGTTTACAATTAAGCTTTTGTTTTTTAAAAGGTTTTTCTATTCATCTTAGTATTTCGCTAATGTTTTGCTAAATGTAGCGTTATTTTTTCCGCTTTTTTTTAACGAAAACCAGCGTGTAAAGGCTTGCTTTATATGCAGCCTTTTGCTGCTCCTTTTTTCTATTGTTCTGTTACTGTCGTTGGTTTTGCGTTTAGTCATCTGATTTTCATGGCCTGGCAGTATTTTCTGTGATTCTTGTAATACGAGTACACACAATGACAATGACAACAATGATTTCAAAGGAACATGACATTTTTGTTGCTCATTTGTTGAAATGTGGAAATACACGTTTGTATTCTTGTCTTTGTTTTTTTCAGCTGACGTTGCATTTACGACGACGGTTTCTTTCTACAATCCGTCGTCATACCATAGAATTGTTCACATTTGTCACAATAGTGGCAACTGCCATAACAATTCTTTTGTTTTATGACAAGACTTACCATTATTTTATTTTATTTTCCATCCAACCATTCATTCATTCAGTCATTCCATATAAATCTTGACAAACAGCACTTGTTGCTACAAAATAATTTTGCTGAATATTTAAACATTTACTTACAAATATCTGGGACATTGGGTTATATTTGCACAATGAAGATTGTTATTTTAAGTTAAAACATAACATTTTATTTAAACGTTACAAAGGATTTAATATTTTTTGGAAGCCATCACTAGTAGAGGTAACTTTTAAAGAAAAAGTAAAGGAATGTTAAACAAAAATCAAATTAGTTGGTGTAACATTAACGCGCTTTATAATTTTTTTGACTGTGAGTTTGAGCGCCATTTACAGGTTAGTTGCTTTATACAAGTAAGTCCATCACCTCGGCATTTTGTTAGTAATTATCTGGCCTAAATATAGGGTGTTTTTTATTGAGGTATAGAACTTTAAGTTGGCATCACTTTTTTAACTGGCGGCCATTTTGTCAGCTGTCAAGTGATTAATATTTAGTTTGGTTTGCCATTTCATCATGAACAGGTTGACAAAAGAACAACGCTTGCAAATCGTGCAAATTTATTTCGAAAATAATGGTTCAGTTCGCGAAGTTTACCGCAAGCTCCGTTCATTTTATGGTCGACATAATCGTCCATCAGAGCAATTAATTCGGTTAACCATGGATCGTTTTCGCACTACGTTTACCCTATATGATAATACGCATCCGCAGAGACGTCGAACAGTGCGCACCGAAGAAACAATTGCCGCTGTAGAGCAAAGTGTTGAAGAGAACCCGAATGAATCGATTCGCCACCGTGCACAGCAATTGGAACTTTGTCCATCAACTTTATGGAAGATTTTTTTGCAAAGATCTTGGCTTGCGACCTTACAAGATCCAGCTTGTGCAAGAATTAAAGCCGCGAGACCATGCAATGCGTCGTGATTTTGGTGTATGGGCCGAAAATGAGATTGATCTCGATGCTGATTTTCATCGCAAAATTTTGTTCAGTGTTGAGGCTCATTTTTGGTTGAATGGCTACGTCAACAAGCAAAATTGCCGCATTTGGAGTGAAGAGAATCCACATGAGACCCTTGAGACGCCATTACATCCACAAAAACTGACTGTTTGGTGTGCTCTATGGGCTGGTGGAGTCATTGGGCCATACTTCTTCCGAAATAATGCTGGAGAGTCAGTTACCGTTAGTGGAGACCGGTATAGAGCCATGATAACCGACTATTTTGTTCCCGAATTGGATGGCATGAATGTGGATGAGTTGTGGTTCCAACAAGACTGCGCTACATGCTACACAGCGCACGACACAATCGATTTATTGAAGGAAACATTCGATGAGCGCATAATTTCGCGGAATGGACCTGTCAATTGGCCACCAAGATCGTGTGATTTGACACCATTGGATTATTTTCTTTGGGGATATGTGAAGTCGCTCGTCTACGCCAACAAACCAGAAACGTTAGGGGACTTGGAAGCCAACATTCGTGGCGTTATTGCCAACATACGGCCCCATATGCTCGAAAAAGTGGTTGAAAATTGGACCTGTAGAATTGGCTTTATTCGAGATAGCCGCAGCGGCCACATGCCCGAAATCATATTTAAGCATTAATGGCATAAAATTATCCTTCCAATAAAGCCAAATTGATGGACATTAAAACGATTTTCTTGTGTTTTATTTCAATTCAAAGTTCTATACTTCTAAAAAAAACACCCTGTATAAAAAAAGCTTATTTTTTTTACCAGTCTTTCAATTTAAATGATACTTTTATGTTTATTATAAATTATTATTTATAAAACAAAAACAAAATTTTAGGTGGAGGTACCACTATTTGTGCAATCAGCACAGAAAATTATTATATGTGCGGAACAAATATACTTCTTGAACTCTTAAGCATTAAACACATAGACGACAGCAAGCAGCAGGCAGCAAGTTGTCAAAATTAGAATACCCACGTTTATATGGAAACGATTATTTTAAAGGCAGCACAGCAAAACCTTAGACAAACACCTTTGCTGCTACTGTCCAACTTAGAATAATTTCTATTTTTTGAGGCAGCAAAAACTAATTAGTGATGCCAATACAATGTAAAATGTTAAATAAATACGACCTAAAAAATATTTTTGATTAAAAAGAAAAAAATTTATTTATTAATAAAGATAATACTAATTAAAAACTTTTAACATAACAAGTCGGTATTTAGTTAATTAAATTTAAGATTTTAAAGTTATGTTTGGTGTCCCCGAACGATCAATATGCATTGTTGTTAAAAAATACCTGTATAATATGTTGGTAAATGAATAACTAACTACGTTATGTCTTATAAGAAATATGCAAATGTGTGATGCACCAAAATACCGTACCAGTTGAAAAATACACAGGATTTTAGAATATTATTTTATTCATTTTCCAATTATTGCCAAATAATTTGAGGTTAGACCAAAATTTTAATTTTGTTTAAAAAGTATGTATACAATTAGCAAAAAGTAGATTTTGTTAATGAGTTTTGTTAAGTTTTTTAATACTAATAAAATATAAGTAAATTAAAAATATGCATTTCAAACAAGCGATTTTATTTTTGCGACTTCGTACGCTTGAAAGTAGTATCAGTGAAATATTTATTTCAACAACACACACATGTTCATTAATTATTTTATTTGTTTTTTTTATTGTTTTGTTGTTGCTGCCTTCAAGATATTTATACAACCGATAGCATGGCAGCATATATTGTCGGCTACATTTGCTGCTTGCTGTCATGCTGCTTGCTGTCGTCTATGTGTTTAATGCTTTAACACGTATGATTGGTTAAGTTTTCGGGTTTTTTTTTTATCGGGACACATCTCTTTTAATTGATGGCACTCACTTATATTAACATTTTCCATTTATTCCGGATCAGACAGTGAGACATCCGAGTCAGATTCCTGGAGAACTGACAAAATACGCTGCAGCTATTTTTCCTCTTTATCCGGCTGTACTCAAGCTAGCAATAATAAAGTAAGAAACATAAATAATTTTCTACAAAATAAAGAAACCGTCTTATTGAACCGTAAGGTAAAATTGTCTATTTAAAACTATAGTTTTATACGTAAAACACATAAGGTACACATGGTGCAAAATAGCTTCTTCAAATTTCAGAGCGTGTAACACGTAGTACAATCGAAATCCGACTGATTTAAATGTAAATAATCACGTTGTCCTTCGAGAAGGTATACTACTTTGTTTTGCCGTGATTTTGGCTAACACTAGTCTTTACAGTTCATATTTGACAGTCGTGAAGTAGAGACGTGGAAAATTTATTATGGGAACTTATTCGGTAAACCAACGTTTTTTAATCGTTAAAACATTTTATTAAAAACAATCATCGATTACTCTGATTATCATGAAAAAGTCATTGTGAGTGACGATGCACATTTTCATTTGAATGGATATGTGAATAAACAGAAAATCTTCAAATTATTCATCAGTCACTTTGCATTAAAAGGAAGAATCATCAGGAGGAAACATTGGGCCTCACTTCTTTGAAACAGAAAACGGCGTAACGGTAACTGTCAATGGGGAGCGATATCGTGATATGATTGAAAACTTTTTAACGCCACAACTGCATGTTTTGGGCTAGACTAACATGTGGTTTCAACAAAACAGTTTTGATTCGCCTCCACGGTCGCCTGATTTGACTGCTCCCGACTTCTTTTTGCTAGGATTTCTAAAAAGCAAGGTTTATGCAAACAAGCCAGAAACGCTGCAGCAATTTAAATAAAATATTCGTGATGAAATTAATGAAATACAGCATGAAATACATATGTGAGAATGTAATGAAAAATTGTGCTCAAAAGATCTCGTATTTGTGAGGCTAACAGAGCCGGACATTTACCTAATATTGTATTCCATATATAATTGCCATCTTTAAAAAAAACATTTATCAAAAATTATAAACAAACAAAACAGACCCGATACCCTGTATTTAGAGAAATTAAATATCTCCAGCTATTGAGCATAGCTTAAAGAAGAGAAGTACAGTTATAATGATAAAAAAGGTACGGGTACTTTTGACCCAAACCTAATGGCGCAGGGTTACTATTAAAAAAGAACGATATATTATACATCACTTAGTTCCGGAGGTATACCATATATTTGCAATTCGTGAGATTTCTTACATGCTTTTCGTATGTTAGCAGTGTTGAAAACAACCTTGTCATAAGAGATAAAACGCTGGAAAAACTGATTTCCTCTATTTAATTTAAATAATAAGGGTACTCACGAATGGCCTTGCAAACTGTGCAAACGGTGCAAAGTGTGTAAAAATACATAAAATTTTTTCTCTGCAACAACAAAATATACGCAATTGAAATTTGCATTAATTGCACTGAAAAAACCTTAAGTAAATTGGCTGTGTATTTTTGCTCAAAAACTTTTAACATTTTTACAGCCATGTATTTACGAATGTGAAGATAACAACTGAAACCAAAAAATGATATTACTTCATACATACAAAACACGTGCTTTCTTTTTTAGTTATTGCCTTTATTTATTAAAAAAATAATAATTTTTTTCCTTTTCGCAGCATTTAGGCATTTTTATTTGTAATAAACTTATTTTTCTTTTCAAAGAATAAGCGTTGTTTTTGGCATTTTTAGAGGAAGATGCCAGATGTTTTTGAGTCTATAAATCCGGCAGCACTAAGTCAAACAAATGCTTCAAAAAATACAATTAATTATAAAAGGACGCTCACGATCTATAGCCATTTGCACAGCAAATTTGCTTAGTTTAGTTTGCACAGATTCAATCGTGAGTACCCTTAATAATTTTTTTATGTGTTGCAAACATCAGCCGAAACTCAATATTTTTATTTTTTTTTATTTTTATTATTTTCAACGATATATGCATTTTACATTGGCAGTGCAAGTGACTTTCGGGCTCAATGAAATTAAAAAATAAATTTACAAAATATAAGAAAAATAAAAAAATTAAATTGAAAAATTTTAAGGCAGCGCACATGTGCTTGATTTTTAGTCCATTAAAAAAAAAACATTTCAGTTTGTTTTTGAGTGTGCTGCTCGGTTCTTGATTTTGGGTTTGTAGTTGTTTGTTTTGCTCTAAAATTAAATGCTGCTAAAAATATATATTTTTTTCAGATGACAGCACTTTGACTTCCTCAAAATTATGCAAAGTTTAATAAACTTATAAAAATTTGTATATATATAATATAATATACATATTATATATATACACACACACAAAAAAAATTAAAATTAAATTCATAATTTTACTCGTATATACACAATGCATTTACACTCTCGTTCATATGACTAGAGCCGCTTGAAATTCTGTTTTTAGCACAAATTTTCTAAGATTACAAAACTAACAACAACAGATTCAAGATATGATGCAATCGGTTTTTAAAGGTGTCTTAAAAAAATGTTTCACGTCTATATGATTGGAACCACTTTGCGGGTTTCGATCTAGCTTTATGAATTAAATTAATACTGGAAAAAAAAATATTACTTTCTAATAAATGTTAGTGGAAAATAAGTATGACAGGTTTGTTAAATTGAGCAGACAATACAAAAATTGACGTTTATCGTTTTCAACGATATTTCTGTCAGGCCATTGTCCGGAAAGTTGAAGGAAATCACAAAACAGTAAGCCGGTATTGAAAGCAATAGAAATATTAACAATGGCAGGATTTCATCAAATACCAACATGGTAGTACAATGTTGATAACTTTTCCATCATTATTTTCAATTTTAATATAGCGCTAGCACAAAAACTCAAACGGCCCAGGTTGAAATCTCAACAAGGGTGAAAAATGAAAAAGTTAGATTGCGGTTTTTTCAAAATTATTATTTAAAACTAAGAGGTCCCCCCTCCAAGAAGTCCATCTACAAAGTATCCGCACTCTGACTATCCACTCTATTCCACCTTAACCTTTGACAACGAAAAACGAATGATCAGGAGAAAAACGCCACCAATTGGAAAGTAGCAGATAACTGCTAAACAAACGTATTTAGCGAAGGCACTCACCCCAATCAACATTCAACGATTGGGTAATTGCTGTTATTCATTTAGGTGTGAAGGCCTTTGAATGATCAATTCACAGCAATTTGTCTCATTCCTAAGGCGCTTAATAATATTAGAGAACAAAATATATATTCTTTTGTCATAATGTACTATCCTTTCCACAAAAATTCCAATACAATGCACAGCATTTAGTAGGGGTTTACCCCTAAGTATTGGTCTCAATAAAAAAAATTTTAATTGTCATCATCGACCTACTGTACAAGCCATTGGCGACTAGAAGCGTTACAAATAAACACTACAGTAAACACGGCCAAAAATACCGCTTGTGTTAGTGAAAGAGTGTCGGATAAAGGGAGTTTGTCAATTCTGCGGTGTTCTCAGCAATTGGTCTAATATAGGGTCTTCCAATTGATAACGGTCAAATTAGCTGCCATTTATTCAGTCTGTTTTATTAACAACACCTGCAAATAATAAAATTGTTTTATTAAAATTTGTGTTCTCCTCGGCATACGTACTATGGCAATTCACAAATTTTACGACGACAGGTATTTGAAGATATGAGATTTAATAGCGTTTCATGCATCCAATAAAAGTCACTGTTTGGTTCATATTTCTTTGAGAACGACGTTTGCTAGGCCATCAAGTGCAACAGTGAACGTTATAGCTCGATGACTATCAACATATTTTGGATAGAACAAGATAACTTGGACATCAAAGATATGGGGTAGCTTATGTATATTGGATTTTCTTCAGAAGCGATTCTATCATCAGATTTAGGAGATGGGATCGTACAATTTGATGTCGGTAGAATTTTTCTTGTGAGGCTGTTTGAAGTCGTAGGTGTATGCGAAGGTATATGTCCCAGAGCAATAGAAATTTGGACATTTTGGAAGCATTACATCCAGAGTAGCTGTGGTGTACACTTTAACAGTTTTATACTCCACAATTAATGGCCGCATTAGTTGTTTCTAAGGAAACAATTTTTGTTTGTATTATTGAAATTTAAAGATGGGAAGCGTCTAATGAAAGACTTGCTGGTTTAGTTTCAGCTATTTTGTATTTCGATTACCAGCGATTTTCTCTTAAGTAGTTTTTTTAAGGAAGAGAAGCCAATCTCATATGATTTTTGTATGGCAAGTTCCTACTTAGAAGCAGCCCCTTCATTACCTGTTTTAACGTAAGGCAACACAGTAAGCTGTATAATTATTTGCACATATAACTGATTCTATGTAAGAGTACATTCAGTAGTAGCAATACATTTAGTTTAATTTGCATTAACAAAAAAAAATTTAATTATTTACATTGCATCAGATTACTCTTCGGTAAGCATTCACAATCAGCTGATGTATCAGCAGCTACTCCCCTATGGAGTTTCTAAAAGCATGAATTATTTTTGCTAGGTTTGCACCTCTATCCATGTAGATACTAAACCACTCCACAACTAAAATCGACTGACCGTTTACATTGGCATATATGTAGAGATTAGCAACCACCAACAAGCTATTAATACTGGTTTTCTGAAGAAATTATTGCAGCTACGAAGTTTAATTGCTACTCTGTGATTACATTCACTAGCACAACCGTCGCATTTGGGGCTCGAAGAAACCCACTGCGTCCGGAAAAAGAGAGTTTGTTGTTTTTTATGATTCTGAGATGTTATTAAGTTATATTTATCTGAAAATAACGATGGAAGAAGCACTACCGTAAGTATACAGGACTCTTGCCGTATGATAACCGACTTTTCTACACCCACGGTTCAATAGCGGTTTTCACACCGAGCTTGTTAGTCGTTAATAGTTACTTTTTTACACATACATATTTTGTTTTTGTATATTTATCGCTCTACCGGATTACATTTAACAAATTAACGACACGATAGTTGTTAGTTGGTAACTCACAAACAGCTGTTGCAGTTTCTAAATAATAAAAGTCATTTGTGATACATTTCTAAATTAATGTTTTGGCAATATTCGTGTATATTGAGAGTAAGTATGTTAATTAAATGATTTTTTATTTTATTTTAATAAATCATAAACTGTTCTTATAGTGGATAACCAAAAGATTGAAAAAGGGGATCGTTCACAGTTGCTAACTTTAACAAATTAACAAACTACCGATTAACAAATTAACAAGTTGGGTGTGAATACCATTAATATTAAAAGTTGACGATGTGTATTGTTAACAAAGTGGTGCATTTAAAATTAATGCAAACAGCAGTTTTTCTTAGGACTATATTTTTTATATTGAAAGTTTCTTAAATGCTTTCCATATACAATTTTCATTTCTCCTTTGACGCAAAATGATTTTTTTAATGAAAACTTAGAGAAAATAGAGAAATTGTCTTATTTTTTATGTCTCAGTACAAGGCATTAAAAGAAAAAAAATCACATATACATTTACAACAAAATAATTTAAAAATTTTTCTCTCTTCGAGGCACGTTTACAGTAGACAAAATTAAAAAAAAATATATAAAAATATGTATTTATTTTTTATTAGTGGTAGAGATTTATTCTTTTGAATGCCTCAGAACTCTTAAACATTTTTAATTTTTATTTTCTGTTATGAGTTTAAGAGATATACGAGTCATAGTCAGATTAGAAGAATACTCCTATGAATTAGTTCCATGATTTCAATTTACAATTGTTTTTCTTTTTTTTTATATAAGACCAATACTCAGGAGGCTATACACCCCTACTCACATTGTGCAGCATTGTATTGGAATGTAAGATAGATTGATAGATTCTTTTTTTTTCTGTCAATTAACAAGTTGCTGTCAATTTGATCACTCAAAGGCCAATGTTATACCTTCACCCTTGAAAATAAACAACAGCAATTGTTGATTTCAATTTTTTTGTTTGTTGTGAAGTGGTAAGGATTTTGGCTAATGTCTTTTTCATAGGTTTCGGTCCTTGTTTTTTATTTCTGCCTGTTTACGTAGTAGGTGACGCTTTCCTCTTTTCATTCGTTTGATGACTCAAAGGTAGTTAGAGAAGTATATCAAGGAGCGGCTTTCTTTGGATGGACTTCTTTGAGGTTTAAATACTTTTAATAATAAAAGTTTTCGTAACTTTTTCCTTAAAACCTTCATGCAATGTGAACGTCTTTTTAATTTAACCTTTTGTTTTTTTTTTCTAAAAATTAAATGAAGAAAAACATTTTTCTTATTGCCTACAGTTGTAATGAGTCTTTTAAAATAATTTTGTGTGTTTGCAAATGCGTTGATATTATGAAGACCGGCAGATTCTATTTCGAAAGTTTCATGTCTCTTTTTATATATATTTTTTCTTAATTTTTTTTAAGTCATCTCATGCACATATAGCAACAGTAATTGAATTTTTCAAAAAGTATTTATTTTTTAATTTTTAAACGTTTCAGTTTATTTCGAATTGTGCGTAAGGAAACGCCACCTATACGCGTACGGCACGGGTGTCGGTGTCGTAAAGCGTTGGCGTAAGCCAATTACGATTTTGGCACGTGTTTTTTTTATAATTAAAAATATATATATTTTTTTGGTTTCTTCATTTACAAACTGTGCCGTGCTTCCTTTTATTTGTTTTGTTTAAAATATATTCGGTTCTGTTTCGTTTCGTTTCTTAAAAAAATATCGAACAACGTGGTGTTTTGAAAAGAAAAAATTGATTTTTTCTGGAAAAAGAAAAATGAACTTCTAAAGAAATATTTCAATTGTATTTTAAACGACTATTTGATATAAAATAAAAATGACAAGTTATTTAGCTTAAAAAAATAAAAATATTTTAACGAAAGTTTAGCACTGAATTATCACACTCAAGTTGGCTAAATTTAAACGAAAGGTAAGATATGGAAGTTTTGGTAACAATGAAATTTAAGACGTAAAAGAAGAATAATATCTTCATTAGCAACAGCTTGCAATAAGTTTCTACAAATATTTTTCAGCATAAGCTCTCAATACATAAGAGAACTTGTTTAAGCACCTTCCAGGAGCTCTGGTCCTTCTTAAAAAAAGTCTTGAAGTCAGTTTTGGATTTATAACTGTTGTTTTAGTTCCTTTTTAAAATTCTGAAATATAAATTAAAATTTTTATATTTGAAGCTATATTTCTGGATATTCGGCTCATGAGGAATAACTCTAATGCTGACTGATCTGATGACATTTTTTTTTTAATGTTTACAGAAGAATACAAGTGTTTCTATTTCTATTTGTGCCAGAAATATTTCACTGCAATATACAAAAGAGCTTTTTTTTAGACCTATTCTCAGGGGTAAACCTCTACTCATGCTGTACATTGTGCTGGAATGTGAAAGTATGTAAATAGATATTTTTTTCTGTCGATAAGAAAAGTTGGTGGCATTTGATCACTCAAAGGCCGGCGTTATACCTTCACCCTTGAATGATCAACAGCAATTGCTCTATCTGTCGGTAGATGTTGATTGTGAGTGGTCAGCGTCTCTACTAAGTATGTTAGCTGCTATCTTCCAGAAGGTGGATTAATAAGATAAAATAAAATTCTCTCTTATTTTAGGGAAAGCGTAACCAAAATTATAGATTCGTCAGAGAATCGGGGCAATCTGACTATTTTATCGGCAGTTCTATAATGGAAGTAGTCGCCGTGGTCTGGTGGTTAGTGTGTTGGCTTACGAAGACGATAGTGCTGGGTTCAAATCTCAGCTCCGACATCTTTAAAAAAAGAAATATGAAACAATTATTTCTTTCGGCGACTACCTCTCAGCAGTCTTCTGGCAAAAGCTCTGGGAGTAATTAATTGCCATGAAAAAGCTTCTCAAATCTGTCGTTCGGAGTCGACTTTAAACTGTAGGTCCCGGTACTCATGGGAAAAAATTAACACACACAACATGAGTGCTGCGAGAAGCTAGGCCGTAATCCTGACACAGGGTTGTAATGGCCAATTATGTATGTATGTATGTCTATAATGGAAGCTGCTATGATGAAATAAAATATTGGTGCCTTATAATTGAATATTCCTACATAGTTCTTGTACTTTTTACAGTGCACATGCGTATGTAAGTAGTTGATTATTTAACAAATTGCGTAAGGTATTACAGCGAAAATTCGCTCTTTAGCTACAATGCCAAACCAAATGTAAAAATTATCCATTGAGTGCTATCCAATATAAGTTTCAATAACTTTTTCTTTTGGGGTTGAGCTTTCATTGTAAATGAAAATGTTTACCCTGCCACTGTTATATTAAAGTTTTCCAGTTAATCATGCTAAGGTGTCACTTATAAAGTAGAAATTAAAAGACAGATAGACGAAGCTGGTAGTCATACATACATACATACGCAAGGACTTTTGAAATGTTGACTGTGGCATTTGGCGAGTCTACTAGAACTAGAACTAGAACTAGAACTAGAACACAGAACACAAGTTCAATTGTGATACAACCGGTTTAAGGAAGGCCGAAAAGATGTCAATGACGATGAATTTTGCACCATGATAACGCACCAGCTCACACATCGATGCTTGTGCGTGACTTTTTGGCAAAAAAAAAAAAAAAACCGTTATCATGCTTCAACCACCACATTCACCGGGCTTGGCCCCCGCTGACTCTTTCCTCTTACCAAAACTGAAGACACCTATGAACGGAAAGCGTTTTGCTACGATTGAGGAGATAAAAGAAAAATCGAAACACAAGCTGTTGGCGATACCAAAATCCTCAAAAGTGTTTGGGGGATTGGAAAAAACGCTGGCATAAATGTATTATATCTAAGGGGGATTACTTTGAAGGAGACAAGATAGTTATTGATGAATAAATAAATACTTTTTGAAAAAATTAAAATAACAGTTATTTTTTTATAATAGCTCGTAGAGCCGAAAATATGAAATCTGTATGACACGAATGTTTGTAACGGACATTTTTCTTTTATACTTTTCGTAATTTTGGCTTATTCTATTTGTCTTCCAAGTTCTACATTCTAAAAGTTTTGGGCAAAAGCAAAAGAGAAATGAAAAATGTCTGCCTTTCAATTTCTGCATTGTAAGTATCGACTAATATCCAGACGACCACAATTAGAAAAAAAGCCTCCTGTATGGGAAAAGCTTAAAAGGTTGAAGAAGTTTTCGTGTATTACAAGATAAAATTATATGATAAAATAGATAATAAAAATGCAATTTTTATTTAAATTGTGTTGGTTGACCAGAACGTTGAATTTGAAGAGATTTCGTTTTTGATTTTGAAGGGCGTTGTTAAAAATTAATATACAGTTATTTTCCATTTTCTTTTCTACTGTTTTCTTTAACTATGTTTATTTTGTTGGGCAGTTGTAATTTAAGGTATTTAAATCTGTTCGACTATTTGGTAATCGCCACAAGGTAAATGGAAATATCTTCAAATTTCTATGTGCGCTCCGTGATGCTAAAGGAAAAATGTTACAAAAGAAAAAAGTTGTTTCTCAGCTCTTATTTAGCAAACCGAATACTGATCAGGTTTTGCTTCACTATCGTTCTATGACAACCACATATTAAAAACATTGGAGATTCATCAAAACTATAAGTGCTTGAGGCTGATTTCAATTATTAATAAGGTGCATACCCAACAAGGGTATACATTTTCCAGAATATGATCAAAACTTTGCATTTCGTAAATGATTTTGGATAACCCTTTGATATTTTTTTTTACCCATATATATATTTAATTTTTCTTTTATTTTTTCAGAATGGTTTTCTCATTTTTTATTGTTGTTATTGTTTTTCACATTTTTCTCATATTTTATTTTTTGTCTTTATGCACCCATATCCATATTTATCCCCAAAACTCTTTCATTTCCTATGGCTCATAAAGTTCGAGTTCAATTTAATTTAATTATTAACCTTTACGATTTCTTAGAATTTTCTCTTTCACACTCTGTGAGAACTCTACAGAAAAAAACCATATTTTACACTCCCCCTCCATAAGTGAACATAAAATACAGGTGTGCTTTATATTGTTCATTTTCCCCCCTCTTTTTCTATAGAAATTGAAATTTTTCACTTTTTTTTTACCCACAATCTAATACGAGTCATTAGCAATATATTAAAAAGACAATAGTGTTAAATTCCTAGTGAACATACACAGGGAGTAACTAAAGAGCTAAAGCACACATATACATACATATATGTCCATATAAATACACACAAACATAAATAATTAAATAACTTCCTATACAAAATACTTTTGCCACATTTGTGTGAATTTTTTTGGCATATATGTGTGCGTTTGGTTATATGCTTTTTGTACCTTTTAACCCTTTCACACAATAGAATAGAGGACTAAATTAAATTTAAGCCTTGCTTTTCTTGCAAAGAGAAAAGAACAAAAAAAAAAAAACAGCAACACACAAATGATGCCACGCAACAACAAATGTAAGCAAATCCTTAGAAAATACCAACAAAAAAGAACAAACCCGAAAGAAGGTAAAAGCCATTAAATCTTTTGTAATTTCTTTTTTATAGCCACGCAATATACGTACATACATATATGAAGCAAAAAGTATTTTAAGAAAATGAAAATAACAACAGCAAAATAACAAACAAATGTAGAAATTTTCTTTAAAAGAAGAATACATGTATGGTAGGGTTGAAAGTAAAATTCATATAAAAATTATCCTACAAAGTCAGACATACACATACTGGTTATAACATAATGTGAATTCAAAATACCATGACTTAGTCATTCTCTTTAGAAACTAAAAACAATGGCGTAAAATTTACGCCATAGAATGTCATTTGAAATAAAAACAAAACAAAAAAGAAATCTCAAATAATTACACTCTTAAAAAATTCCAGAATAAAAATGTACTGACTTTACGAGTAGACAAACATACCTTGTGTTTTTGCAATTCTTGAAAGTGAAATAAAATTTGTTAGTTTGACTTATAAGGCAGAAATGGATATTAAAAAAATTATTGGTCAAGTCGGGTGGCAAAGGCAATTTCTCGACCCTTAAGAATTAGACAAATTTATTTGGTGAACAAATAATTTAACAGGTCATGTGTACTAAAGGGCTGAGTGAATTTAGATTATATTTGCAATGAGTTCTCAATCAGAAAAGAAAATGGCATCCGTCAAAAAAATTTATTAATCCTATAATAACTTTCCTTCTTCCTTTACAGGCTCGTAACGTTAAGAAATAGAAAAAATACAAAAAAGAAAAAAAAAAGTTGTAGACCAATTTCATTTAATTAAATTTATTAGTTTTTTATTTATGGTATTCTTCTTTTCTTTTTTTTCAGTGTATGTAATTGTTTCATCATTGTAATGTATCTCTGCTTAGTTTTCGTTTCCTTCATTCTTTTGCAATTTATGAATATCACTTATTATTATAACAAAAGCATCTTATACCCTTTTATTATAAACAAAAAAATCTTAAAAATAATTTTTGACAGTTTTTTAATTTTTTTTTTCTTGTTGTTGTTCACAAATGAAAAATTTAAAGCAAAAACAACTGCTAAGAGTATTATAACATTTTTCAGTAGAGATATTTTTAAAGAAAAATTCTTTTCAACATGAATGAACAGCAGTTACGGCATGAAAACAGAAACAACCGAAATTAGAAAAAAGAAAAACTTTAAAGCAAAATATATAAGAAAAAACACTACTAAAATAAAAAATAGTAGTAAAGCGACAAGAAAATAAAACAAAAAATAGAAGAAGCAAGTTAGAAACACAAAAAATGATAAATAAAGATGTGAAGTTGTCAGAGACATGAAGTCAGATTTATATCTTAAATATCATACTCTATTTTACGCATATACACACAGACTAAACACTCACAACAGTGGACTGCAAACATAATAGTTGTATTATTTTTTTCAAGAATGTGTGTAGCAAAAACTTTATGCCACAAAGTTATAAATTTTATAACTTTTTTTAATCGTTTTGTACATGAGCAAAACAAAAACACTACTTTTTAAATGAGAAAGAGCGCAAAAAAAAAAAACAATTGGCTTTTCGCTCTTGTGCTTGCTTTGATATTCCGTTACATTCATATAATTGCGTACAAAACAAAAAGAGAAACTTATTTTTGCAGAAATTCATTTTGGAAATTTTTTTTCTTCTTTTGAATAAAATTAAAATCATAATTCAAATGTTTACTGCTTTGCCTAAAATTTTGTTTCATTTATGTATGTAAGTATGCATATATAATATTTTCGGAAGTCATAATAAGTAAATTAATTCGCAAACGTTTGCAAACGTATTTTCTTTAAACTTTTCACTTTTGCTCTCATTCAAGTTTTTTCTACCTACAAAATCAATATACAAAACTTAATGGGATTATTGTTCTCATTGTTTGTGCTTTGTTTTTATTTTACTCATTGTAAAGAACAAAACAAAATGAATTCAAACATTTTTTTTTTGTTTATTTTAATACTCTGACTCAAACCAATTATTAGTATTACTTGCGTTTAAGTAAAGAAAACTAGCCTCAAAAGTTCTAAATATCAAAGTATTATAAAAATTAAGGTCAAATTTAACTTTATGGCTTCTTACAGTTGGGCCATTTTTAAGCATTCGTATAGTGAAATATATCATGCTCTCTTACCTTTGAAATTATAGAAGAATTCTAGTTAATGCTTCTTAGCCAGTTATCCTCTTATATATGTCAGATTTCCATTGTTCCATTTGGCCACAGTTTAAAAAAATTGACAAAAAGTTAGGGGGCAAATTACGGCATTCGACATCGAACAAAATTTATATGAAAATTGTTTCTAAATTTTTTGAAATTTCGCTCGATATCGTAATGCGGTAATTTGCCCTCAGATTTTTTACAGCAATTTTACATGCTCTCTTACCTTTGGAAGTGTAGGAAAATCTTCTAATTCACGTCTTGTAATAGAGAATTTTATATCAGAGTTCAACTTTCCATTGCTAGTATGGACATTTTAATACCAAAACAACAGAATAATCCACATTCCTTTGAAACCAATTCGGAAATATCCACATAAAATCCATACTTTGGGTAAAAAGCATTGTAAAGAGGGACTTGGGTTCTTTTCCCTACCAAATTGAAATTTTTAATCATTTTTTTCCTGATTAAGGCCAGTACTCAGGGGTTGATCCTTACTCATGTAGTACATTGTGCAGGTGCTGTTGACCATTCAAGGTTGAAGGTATAACACTGGCCCTTAAGTGGTCAAATTGACAGCAATTGTCTCATCAACAAAAAGGCGTATAATATAAAATATGTCTGTCTTAAAATTTCAATACAAAAAAAAAAAAAAATAAAAATCTGATAATATACATTAAAATATAAAGAAAATTGTCGAATACTAAACATTTTTCATTCTCAAAAAAAAAAAAATTGTTTTTGTTTTTTGTTTTATACCATATTTCAAAATTTCGTATAAATTGTTAAAAAAAAACGAAAAAACAGAGAATTTTGAATACTTCCCCTAAAAAATCTAATTTTTTTTTATGATTCAATTAAAGTTAATAAACGTTGTGTGGGAATATATACATATATATATATGTCTGTCACTTGTTCGAGTATCATCACAGTGTTTGCTTTAATAGGAATTAAAATACAAATGTCGCCATTTTAATACTCCCATTCAGACATGTAGCCAAGAAGAAGTAAACACAACCATTGCAGATGTCTGTTTTACAATATCTTTTTCACTCTCTTGGAATGCAAATAACGTATTAAACCCATAACTGTAGTGACAACTAATCCCTAGGACGTGTTTAACTACCACTAAGTGTCTACTAATAGCAATTGAAAAATTATGTAGGTTGCTAGAGAGACACAATCCAAAAATATAAAAAAAAAAACCAAACAAACAAAAACAAGTGATGCAAATTCGGATTATTAAAACTTCTTCTACTTTTGGCATTAGCTTTGTCTCCGACTATAATGTTTAACCGGTATACATGCATACACACATAACTGGCTATTACCATCCTGTTTCACAGTTACGGTCTAGCTTCTCGCAGCACTCATGTTGTGTGTGTTAATTTTTATCCATGAGAACCGGAACCTACAGTTTTAACTCGACTCAGATTTGAGAAGTTTTTCATGTCAATCAGTTACTCTCAGAGCTTTTGCCAGAAGACTGCTGAGAGGTAGTCGACGAAAGAAATAATTTTTTCATATTTCTTTTTTTCAAGATGTCAAAGCTGAGATTTGAACCCGGCGCTATAGTCTTAGTAAGCTAACACACTAACCACTAGACCACGTCGACTAAGAACACAATCCAAAAATACAAAAAAAAATTTGTGATTCAGATCCGTATTATTAAAACTTTTTCTACTGTTGGCATTAGCTTTGTCTCCGACTATAATGTTTAACCGGTATATTATTCGAAAATACATGAAAAAGAAAAATTATATAAATTCAGTTACGAGTAAGCCTTTCGAGAGCTTCGTTGTGACTTTTGTGTCTGGCCAAACCAAACACAACCACTCTGCATACAGTGAAGAAACGAATGTCAGTTCCAAATTTAACACCAAATTGAGAATAAAAAAAAGATATCTGAAACATCCCATAATATCATTTGGTACTCGTATGTCGGGAAAAATGTTTAAGAATACTGAGTGATAGAAAAGTTTTAAAACTAAAACTCAGCTACAGTCAAACTCGTGTCAATTAAAAGAAAAGTTTTAACCAAATTCATAGCCAGTTCTTTAGATTTATCAATACGGAAACTGTCCCCCGAAATTCGTGTAAGATATATAATTTTTGTTTTTTTTTGTTTCTCCTATACATGTAATACATGCGTAAGAAGATATAGAAGAAAACGTGAAAAAAAAACTACAAATTACAACATCATAACGCATCGCAGCATTTGTTATGTGATGTGTACATCATATCGTCAATGCAAAAAAAATTAAAAAGAAAAACTCACCATACTTTGTAAGCGTTTTTATACACATTCTCTGTCCTACATTGCAATTCATTCCATTGCAAACAGTATTGCCATAGTCATTTATCAGATTAATTATTTACTAAATGTGCACTTATCCCTTTAAGTACTATAATCATACAATGTTATCGCTTTATATTCGTGCAAATTTTGTTTCTACTAAGAAATTTTTTAATTTTAATACAAAATTTGGAATCTCTTTACGATATTTCAAATTTAAAATGTTTGAGATATTCAGTAAAAACCTTTTATTTTTGCACCACACAAAAATGTCAAACAAACAACACGTATTTGTTGAAAGTAGAGTAAAATTTTTATTTCGCGTTATTTCAATTACTTATAAAGACCGAAAATCATGATGGAATTTTTTCTTGCCTTCACTGGAGTAAAACCAGGTTTATTTTCGTTTTCTATGTCAGCATTCTAAGCGTTATACCACGTCAAAATTTAAATTTTTTCCGTTAGTAAAGTAAAAGTAAACACGTATACGGCCTACAGTGTTGAGAATATATATTCGTACAACATTTTTTTTTATAGTTGTTTAGTATAAGATGACACTTAAATTCCCCGGAATCCAGAAAAGCATATCTTGGTTGGTTGCGCTGAGTAGTCAAAGGAAACCTAAATACTGATTCTAAAGAATTAAAAACTATTGAAGAGTAAATCTACTTCTGACCGTCGTCGTTCTCAAGACCAAAATAATAATACTGCAACTGCACTCTGTATTGCTGCAAGAATATGACACGCTAATATTCCAACTGTGGGAAAGTACTTTATTTTCCCGTTACACATGTATGTATGTTTTTAATGTTTTAGTTATAAATTAAGATACATATACACAATCTAATGTTAAGTGTAGGTTAAGTTAAATTTTCATAATTAGTATATAAGCAGATCAATTTTTATAAATTAATTTTTAATTAATAAAAACCTTGCATAGATCACACAGTTAGTCTTACAAGTAAACAAACTAAAAAATATAAAAGAATTTTTCTTCTTGTTTACAACACTTAAATTGTCTGAATTTTGACTTTAGACTTATTTGGCTATGCTTACCATTCATCTGAACCCCAACTAATTTATTCCACATTTCTTGATATTGTACGTTTTTGTGCGTTCATAATTCTAACTTAATTGGTAACACTGTTTAAAATGTTTATTTGTTTTTTAGTGTACATATGTATGTATATGCGTTATTTGTGCGCGACAAGTGAAGAACAGATTCCGCTTCATACACTTTAGCTATTTTTTGAGATATAAAAATACATCAAAATGTAAAAGTAAAATATATAATATGTGTGGCGCAGTAAATGCTTTTTTTTTGCTCGTACAAGACAAGTTGCAGAATAAAAAGGAATAGGAATTATAAAATAAAAAAAAACAAGAAAATAAAAACTTGTAGTCGATTAAGAATAACCGCAAAGATTTTTTTTTTCAATTTCGAAAAGTGTGTGCGCAACGACACACATTGGTTCCACCCATACCGCACATATCTTTTCTTAATTTATGTTCAGCCATAAAACTTCTAGACATAAAAAGTTGTTTTTATTTATTCTTTTTTTCTTCTTTAATTCATAAAACAAATAGTATTTTTGAAAATGATGCAAAAATAAAAGAATGTCTGCAGGTCAACGATTTTAATTTTAAACAAAAGCACAGATTGTGGGTTGTGTTGTATTAATATATTGAAACTGAATAGCTAGTTACAGGGTGTTTTGTGTTTTCTTAAAAAAGAGTTTGTTTAAGTATAAATTATATTTCTTTTTTTAAGACCAATACTCAGGGGTAAACCCTTACTCATGCTGCACATTATATTCCAATTTCGAAGATAGATAAATAGATTTTCTTTTAACAACTCAAAGGCCAGTATTATACCTTCACCCTTGACTGATCAACAGCAATTGCCCCATGTGTCGATGGATGTTGATTGTGAGTGGTGAGCGTTTTCACTAAATATGTTAGCTTTTCAGAACATGGCACTGTAGTCCTGATCATTCGTTTCTTATAGAATAGACTGGAAAAGTCAGAGAGTAGGTTTAGAAAACCGCAAATCCTCTTTTTTTTTTTCTTTGATTTTTCTCCTTCGCTGCTTATTATTCGCTTCTAAAAAAAACCTTTTGGTTTAAATTCTACTATTTTTTTAATTAAATTTTATTACAATTACATATCAGAGAAATGTCAGCTTTTTATTTGTTAAGCAAGGTCAAATGAGTATTTTTGGTTCCTTTCATTAAGTTCACAAATTTGAAATTCACAATGTTAAACATTTTAATCTTGTTTATATTTAATGAATGTGAGTTTTTGTCAGTCTTCTGGCAAAAGCTGTGGGAGTAATTGATTGCCATGAAAAAGCTTCGCAAATCTGTCGTTCGGAGTCGACATTAAACTGTTGGTCCCGGTACTCATGGATAAAAATTGACACACACAACATGAGTGCTGCGAGAAGCTAGGCCGTAATCCTGACACAGGCTTGTAAAGGCCAGTTATGTATGTATTTATTTGTTTAAAGTCTATAGACTTGTAGATCGATTTTCTTGACATTTTTACAATGTCGGTCTGTATAGAAAGAACTGAGCGATGTCACGCCCATACACAATATTGTCCTTTACGACTCTAGATTTGGTCTAAATAGCTTCATATTTGATACAAGTCATCAGTCTTCCACTCTATTTCTAATATCTCTTACTGCTGGTCTTATTCCAATATCTAATCCTGTCTTACCCTTTGTAATCCACTTGGTGTTTGGTGTGGAGTGAAATCGATCTTTGTTGATGCTGGTATTCATGGTCCTAGCCGAGTCTTAGTAATTCGACTCAGGTGATCAACAAGTGTTTTCAGTGAGCTCAATTTTTTCTCAGCCAGGCTGACCAAAGGGTGCTCAACTTTTATCGTATGATAACTAAACTTGTCAAATGTTGCCTTAGTAGTTCGACTCAGGTGGTCAACAAGTGTTTTCTAGGCTAAGATTGTTATCATTTCAGTGCGCTCACGGAAAAGCAATTCATGTTTTCTCAGTCAGGCTGACTAGAGGGCGCATGACTTTCAACGTATGATAACTAAACTTGGCAAATTTTGCTAAAATATGTCCCAAAGACTGGCACCGAGAGTTCGGTTATTCTGTAATGGATACATTAACTGGGAATGAATCTTTATACTTCTCTGAAACTTATTAGAGAATTGAAAGTTGGAAAATCGTTGTAACATTGGAACGCTAAATTGATTTTCAGACACGTCAACTTCATGAACAGTTCAAGATGTGGAGGAAATTTTAATGTATATAATTAAAGAATGCCAAAACTCAAATTCCCGATGTAATTTCTTATGATTCACTATGGTTTGGGAACGAATTTTCGAAGATGGGGAATCAAAGATGTATAAGTATATGTTTGAAGATTATGCCTAGAAATACCAAAACCAGTCGAATATTATGTATGGTTTTTAAAAGATTGACATGAATGTGTTTATGTTGCTCATAAAGAAGGCAGTAGGTCTGCTAAATAAACAGCAAAAGGAACACTGTGGTAGCAGACTCATACAATTGCATTCTTGCAAGTAACGTTAAATCTGATAAACAAATTTTTTTTATTTACAATTCGGCGTATTGGTTTGCAAACCATGCTTTGGCAGATCCCCATCAAGTAGTCGTTTCCCACGGTATGTTGAAAACCTCAACTAGCAAGGAACTATAAAGCTACAGCCAATTTCAGCATTGATGGTAGTGTGGTAGACATATGTATGTATGTCCTTCGAATGATAGCTCAGAAAAAAAAAATTAAATTCTTCCTGTAAAACCTTAAATCGCTTAATAAATGTAAAATTAGATACCAAATTTTATAAAATAAAATTGAATAATACATACATACATAACTGGCTTTTACAACTCTGTGTCAGGATTACGGCCTAGCTTCTCGCAGCACTCATATTGTGTGTGTAAATTTTTATCCATGAGTACCGGGAGCTACAGTTTAATGTCGACTCCCAACGACAGACTTGAGAAGCTTGTTCATGGCAATTAATTGCCAGAAGACTGCTGAGAGGTTGTCGCCGAAAGAAATATTTTTTTAATATTTCTTTTTTTTTTAAGATGTAGGAGCTGGGTGTCGAACCCAGGGCTCATGTCTTAGAAAGCCAACACACTAACAACTAGACCACGGCGACTAAAATTGAATGATGCAATTTAGAATAAGAAGGCAATAAGCAAAACAAAGCGAATGCAGTCATTGTTTTTTTATATTTTGATTTGAATTTTGATTTTCCCCAAAAGTTAATACATAAGCCGAAAAAAAAAATATTTTCTTTTATTTGCATTCTGCACTTAACATTTGACATTTTCCTAAAAAAATATGTTTTGATTCAATTCCAATGTACAATAAAACAAATTTTGTACATTTTGTAAAAATTTCGATATGTCAGCCATCGAATGCAGTAATCCATGTATTCGATACGTGACGAAATTGTATGCTATACGAAAGCTTACTCGATCACGAATGCGGTTATTCGGCTCCAGGATTTTAGGGTTATTTAACAACTTTTAAAAATGGATGGCAAACTATAGCTTTTCTAATGAGTGAGATTTCCTACAGAATCCCTACAATTTTGTATTACTCGACTGTAGCCAATAGAAAAATTTTATCACATCTTAAATATTTTAATTTGAATTTTCTTTTAAGCTATAGAAACTAAAGCCTAAATAGTGTATTGAACATAATGTCTTCTGAGTCAGTTTAAAAATTGCTTGTTTAACTGTTAGTTAATATTTTGTTTGAATTCTCCCACACCAAGAGTGTAAAATCAAAAATTTTTGTCATTTATGATTTCGTTTCATTTTCTCTTCTTTAAAATTAATTTAAAATATTGTCTGGCATAAAATTGAAAACATTTTTTTTTCAATAATAAAAAGATTATGAATTCATCCATTAAATTTCAATTTGCAACAAATTTTAAAGCTGCCTTAATACCTTCTTCTATATCATCTCCTCGGATGACCTACAGGCTAAAATTTGACATTTAGTGTTCATGTAATACCTCCCTTAAAGCGTATTTATGTTACCGCCAACGGCACTTAAGTTGCGATGAGATGTAAACATTTCATTAATGCATACACACACACACACATACATACATGCAAAGATGATGAATAAAGATGTGTTGGTGTATTTATTTAAACCAATTTTTCTTAAACAATTCAAAGAACATTTATTTTTTCGCTTACATTTTTTTTTATTTTGTTTTTTTTTTTTTTTTGTTTTATTTCAAGCTTAAAGTTATTAAAACAAAAAACTTTCTTGCTTTAAACATTGTTGGTTCTTTTTCTTTAAGTTAAAATATTATCAAGAAAAAACGTTCTAATCTTGCCTAACAAATTCAAACAGTTTTTTAAATAAAGCAAAATAATCGTGTTTGGAAATTTAAAAACATTATTTAAATTACAGCACTATGGGGAAATTTTACGTTCTCTGCATATAATGTTGACGAGTTTTCACTTTTTTTTTTCTTACAATTTAAATATATTTTGGTTTTAAATAAAAATCAACTTTTGTATAACGTCTTCTTTTCGTACTTGGGTACTCTATAATAGGCATGTATTTAGTAATAAATGTCTTGAATTAGTTTGAAGGCGAACTCAAAATTATTACATTAAAACATTTTATTAAGCGCTTATATCTTTTTTAGTTATTTCTTAGTTATTTTAGGGAAATATTTAAGATCCAACGAGATTTCAAAAAGCTTTTCCTTTTTACGGTTTTGAGAACACAATTTTCAAAATTTTGAACACTGTATATCAAATTAAGTAGAACGTTTGCTTTTATAAGCTTTGCTTCAGTATATGTCAGATCTGATTACAAAATGTCTTTTCTTTCAGGATCAATATTAAAACAGAAAGAATCATTCTAAAGTATTTCGGTAACTTAACGAATGTGGTTAATTTTCGTCCAACAAAAAACTCTAATGGCCAAAAGTTAAATGATCCGGTTGTGCAAGTAACCAGCAAAAAATTTTTAAGATTTGGAAGCAATAAATAAAATTGTAAGCAATAATGGAAGCATTATATTGTTTTTTATACATTAAAGCTTCCAAAGATGCTATAGGATAAGTTATTATTTTTGACTTTATGTATTTTTTGCATACTAGTTGCATTAAATTTCCATTTGTATTGCATTTTAGCGGCTCATTTCACATAAAAATCATGCGTTATTTATGCGCACGAGTAAGAGATTATTTACAATTTTTCCCTTACAAAATAACTTACTGGTAAGCACTATTTTCAAATTGAGAAATTTCACTTTCTGCAAAAGTCTAATGTAATGTCATGGCAAAAAAAATCGATTCTGATATCGCCGTAGTACACTGAATTAATGGTAACGGTTTTTCGAGTGTCATTTATAAAAAAAATTACATTTCAGTGACACCTTCGGAAAAAATAAATAAATAAATTTATTAAAAATATGAATTTCTTCAATGATCATGATTTATCGTTATTTTTGCTATTTAATCCGCATTTACGATGTTATAGGCATTACAAGTAAATGAGAAAAAATATAAAATTTTTTCCGTAATCCAGAAATTTTATTATTTTTCAATTGGATCTATATTTTCAGATATATGGGCATTTAACACTGCTGTTAAGTTTGGTCATTTAGATATTGGGGTATTTTTATATTTTATTTCTCCTGAAAAACTTTCAACGAAAAATAATAAAAATAAATCCCTTTTTTTCCGAGCTTAAGGTCTTTTTATATTAATATTAAATATTTATTTATTATCAATATTTCACTGCCCCTTCGTGTAGCGGCTTCAGTAATTACTATTTTAACAAATAATCAAAAATAATAAAATGAAAGTCGGAAAAATAAAAAATTACGAATCTTGGGTTTTGGTCCGTTGTTGTTTTTTTTTTATTAAACCTTCTCACTACATGATAAGCAATTGATCTTTAGTTGCAATTTACATATAAATTTGCAGCAGCTGCAAATTGCACGTTTTATAGTTGCTGTTAATCGTCGATTTTTCATTGTTTTAGCAAAGTAAACAAGTGCGACACTGAATATAAACTGAAGTTAACTACCGCAAATGATATGTAAACTTACAAAGGGGAATCCCAGAAATAAAGGTAACTTATTAAAACAATTCAAAGACAAACTGAGAACAAATTCATATATTTCTAATGATCTGGACTTTTTGATATTTGTGGGCGTTTAAATTAAAATTAAAAATATATGAAATTTTTTCCAAATCATTAATGAATCGGAAATGTGTAAACAGCATCGAAAAGAAAATTTTATTGGATCTGAGTATTCACCACTAAAGGCTTGAAAAGTGTCTTTGTTCCAATTTTGTTTATGGAATATATATAGACATCTAAACAAAAAAGAGGTCATCGCTAAACATAATTTTTGAATAAAAATGCAGGTAAAATTTAAGAAGTATCCGATGGACAATGTTCAACAAAAAACGAATCGAAATTTCGGCAAGTTCATCAAGACTTCGCACTAAAATAGCAATATTCTTTTCGGCACATACATTTCTTTGACATTATTGACACTGTTGAATCGATGAGAGCAAAACTAATGCGTAAATGATCAGTAACTGCAAGAATTACACATTCACCAGGCAGGCCCATAATGAATACCGGAAAACGAACAAAGTGACATAGATTTTTTTATATTTACAATCTGAAAGCATTATCAGATAAGAAATCATATTTAGCGTTAGTCAGAGCTCTCAAGCAGCTAAATGAAAAAGAGAAAATAATTTTTATACGCTTTTAAAACTTGAAAGTTTTAACATAAGTTTCCATAAGTAAAACCTACACGTACAACAATGAGAGTATAAATGTATGGTTGATTTAAATGAATTTCATGTATTAATGAGAATATTTATTTTTTAGAAACTATAATTTGAATGCAAATTTTATTTGCTTGAGAACAAAAATGTCTTTCAAAAAAAAAATATTTAAAATTCAAATAAATTTTGTTGTAGGGTATTTAATAATGTAATAGAGTCTTCAGTATTTGGGGTTTTCTTTTTGTTTTTTTTTTCTGTTGATTGCCAATTTTATTTTTATGTTTTTTGTACAACTTATTTGCAAACATCACAATTAAACGTACAAAAATTGTCTATAACAACAGCAACTAAAAATGTTAATGGCAACAGCAATAGCACCAGACCCAACAACAACCTTATTATCAACAACTATAATATAAACAATAAAAGCAACAATAATAAAATAGCCATGAAAAAATCGTATAATACTCATGCATACTAAGAAGTAGCTGTCGGCCAAATAACCGGTTAGATTCTCATAGTACGAGTGCCATATAAACGAAACAGCAAACAGCCAAAAACCAAATGTTTCGTTTAGACATGAAAATGGGTAGAAGAAAGGATTCTGGTTTTGGTTTCTTATTGTGTTATGAGTATATGGTGTTTGGCTTGTTGGTTGTTGTCCATTTCATTACAAAATAGGTTTGACTGTGTGGTTAAAATGAAAATTTCTAAATAGACTTCCTTTAGTTGTGACTCAAACGATGTTGCTTTAAAGAAGCCCTTTAAGACGTTTTAGCTTGTTGGGTTATACGAGTATTTGGTTGTGGTTGTTGTTATGTTTGTGCATAATTTGACTGGGAGCGTATATATGATTATAACCGCGTCTTAGAGGCTAATACTGTAAATACCATATACATGGAATGTGTTTTTCACGCCTACATCCGATGCAAGGCCTTGGGGAATAACTCATAAGAATAAATAAAAACATTCCTTTACAGTAAATCCAATACAGACAGATATACACACACAATACAAATTAAAGCCTAAGTAATAGAGAAAGAAAGAGAGAGAGAGAAAACAAAAAAAGGAGGTCGTTGCGCTATTTTGATACCTTTTTAAATACAATAGCTTTACAACGCTACACACAAACACCCACCTACTACACATTAAGCCAAAGAAGGTCACAGGATGAATAGTAAGAAGCATAATAAAAAAAAATAAAAAAACACAACATCCGCTGTATTGTAGGCCATATTCCTTTTATATTTTATACACACTCTTTGGCCCCCGGTTAAGTTTTCAAAAATTTTATTTAAATAGATTTAAACAGAAAGAAAAAACTAAAGATGTTAAGAAGAAAAAATTAAATATAAAATGTTAAGTTTCCCTTTATAGAAGAGACAAAAAAAATGTTTTTTTTCTATATGCTCTTGTTGCTGTTGTTGTGGCTGGTTTTATGTCGTTTAATTTTCATTTTGTTTTCTCATTTTCTCGTTACTTTTTTAAATAAGTTTTCCACCTTTATGTTTTGTAGTTAATTTTTCTTTATTTTTTTCCTTTCTATATATTTCATTTCCTTTACATTTCCTTTCTCTACATTTCATTTTAATGTAATTTGTTTTTTTTTTTTAAGAATTTTGTTTTACATACTTACATGCACACACTTACGCAACTATACATGTTTGTCTCTGCTTGGGCAGGTGTATTTGTATAATAAAAGGAAATGGATTTATAAAACAACAAAAACAAAAAAAAAAAAAAAACAAATGGAATTCAGGGCCATATTATTATATTTTGGCACTGCTAGTGTAGTAGTGCAACTCTCTTACAAATGAAATCATTACCATTCTGTTGATTTTTTTGTGTAAGCTGTTTTTTTAAATTATTAACCCCTATTTTGCTTAATCCTTACAGCTCTATTAAGATTTAATAAGTGCGGGGAAAGTAAGTTTTTACATTCTTTTTAATAAAACATTACTGACTTATTTTGCTGAATCCGCTAATATACTTACACATCGTCATATTAAATGCAAGCGAACGTAACAACAAAAAATTTCGAAATTGAGTTTTTTCTTAATTATGGTTCGTTTTATCAAAATACATATTCGTGAAAATTTTAGATTCTTACGATCAGAAATAACGATTTTATTAACGAAATTCAAACGGACGTAACTACAAGTGAGTGTATTTCCATATACCAGAAGAGATAATTACATGCATATTGATATGAAAACCTTACATACAAACTAATTTGTTGTATATAGGGATGCTAATTCCTACATCACGATACTGAAAATCAAAATTTTCAGAATATTTGACTTTAAGTTTTTTTGCTTCTTCTGTAAGAAAACAAAAAGTGTAGCTACGTCAGTTAGCATTTAATATGACGACATACATACATAAATACATAACTGGCCTTTACAACCCTGTGTCAGGATTACGGCCTAGCTTCTCGCAGCACTCATGTTGTGTGTGTGTAAATTTTTATAGATGAGTACCGGGACAGATTTGAGAAGTTTTTCATGGCAATCAATTACTCACCCGCCCATGAGTACCGGGACCTACAATTTAATGTGACTCCGAACGACAGATTTGAGAAGCTTGTTCATGGCAATTAATTACTCTCAGAGCTTTTGCCAGAAGACTGCTGAGAGGTAGTCGCCCAAAGATTTTTTTTTTTTCATATTTCTTTTTTTTTAAATGTCGGAGCTGGGTGTCGAACCCAGGGCTCATGTCTTAGTAAGCCAACACACTAACCACTAGACCAAGGCGACTACTATGACGACAGACTCTTTTTAATAACCATCAAATAAATTGTATAATTAATGACTTAATAGTAGTAATAAAGCAAGACTTCTTTTTTTGTTTCAATAATATAATTGCCTTTTCAGTATTGGCATGTAGAATGGTGGCCATTTCTTGAATTACCTTTTTGGACGTTGTGAAACATTTTATCAAAATGTGAAATATGTAGGCCAATATCTTAATATATCGAATAGCACACTGCCAAGGATGTCACCGGCCAACATTGAGGAGAGATTGCATATACTTATACACCCTAGTTAAACTGAGAACTGTACAATAGATCTTAAGCCTAAAGTATTTTTATTAACTCCCATATGAATGAATGAAAATTGTAGGCGGCTGGAAATTTAGTTTTTTTTTTTAATCAATAATAATTGTTTAGTTATCCGTCTGGCAACTTTTAAAGCTTACGTTGGGAGTCGGCTTCTTGCTACAACTTCCCATTTTAACCTAATTTATATCTTTACTTCTCTTTTTCTGACTTGTGTCCGTAATTATGATGTACAGCTCAGCAATACGACACCAAATAATAACATTATAGTCTGCCCAGCCGGCAGAATGTTTGTATTTACAAGGAATCATTCAATAATTAATCAGAAAGCGATGTAGAATATATTTGAAAAAATTAATAAAATCATTTCAAAGAATCATGGAGATAAAGTTGCTGAATGAAGCTGTGGCACACCACAATAGAATATATTTTAGATTTTAAACAATTTAGTTTTAACTAAGGCAGAAGCAAAGAATAGGTTATTGTAAGTGAAATCTGCAATTGATGCTGTTCCCAATATATTTAAATCTCTTATAAAGCCACAAAAACTTAATATGCGTGAATATATTATTTCAATCACCTTATCAGCTTAAAACAATATGTCAAAGGAAAACCGGCATTCGAGTAAATGCCCTACTTTTTTTAGAGAAACTCAACATTTAATCTAATTCGATTTTGAGTACTGGTAGTAGCGAATCGTCAACAAGAGTTTATGGATTGCAAGGTCACTGCCAACAATTTATTTAGTAATTAATTCATTTAACTTATAAAATAATTTCTTACAGGCTATTTTACAAAACTATTATTCTAATAATTAATATTCAACTTTAATGATTTAAGAATTTTTATTGTCCAATAATCCAGTTTAAATGGCTATTGAGATCTAGGGGTTATTGAAAATCATGTGCTGAATATGAACTTAGAGATATCCTACTGATTATGATTTAAAGGTGAAGATAATTTGAATTCGCTTTTATTGTGTACCAAGATTTTCCTTTTAATGCGTATGACTTTTTAAAGCGAAGAATTTGTTTTATTGTTTTTTGAAATATAAGAATGTTTTTTTTATTTATTATGTCTGTAGACAATATAATTTGAAATGTATGCTTTTGGGGATAAGCATGTCTCTATGGCCATTTCGTCTCTGCTTAAAAGACTCGTCAGGAGACTTTTTCCCAAAGGTGTTATTCAAAACTATAAATACTTATGTTAAAATAGTTATAGACTAAATGCGAATCATATCCCATTTAGTATATAAAAACCAAACAAAAGTATTTACAAAGCAATTCATTTCTGTTTTTCAAAAAATTTAAATTCTATTTCTCCGTTCCACCACATTTCAAATTATATTGAATGTATTTTGCCAATAAGGCGAAAAATATTTTTTGTTTTTTAATGTCTGTAGACACTTAATCGCTACAGACTAAAGATTTATTACAATGTGTGATTATATTATTTAGCAGTTTAAATTTAAAATTATTTTCCTTTTCATAAGTCTTTTACTCGCAGATAAATCTATACTAATCATATTAAAAGGATCATTATTTCCCTAAACAGATCTATTATAGTTAAAGCTTAGTTGTTAAAAGTTTTTTACTCGTCACCATGAATTAGTTCAAGAGGGAAAAAAGCGCTTAACATAACTCGACGACTTTTTAAAGGAGGTAGTTTGATAAGATCAAATCTACTAGTATATGAAGGCAGCGCGAAAGAATTCCAATCTAAACCTCATAAACAAAATAACAGGAATTGCTTCTGAACAGATTCAATGCAGTCACTGTAGATGGTAGAGCAGAGATCCCATATAATCGATCCGTACTCCATTGGTGGACGGACTAAAGATGTATAAAATTGTTTCGTTATATGAAGATCGGAAATGAATTTACTTCGTACAATGATTCAGAAGTCATGAAAAAGACACTTTTCTAGAGCTACTTTTAAATACTTATGCTGGGCACATTAATGAACAGATCAAAATAGCTTGAGATGATATTTAATTAAAAACTATATAGAAGTTATTTTATAAATTAAGAAATGTTTCTTTTTTTATAAAGAAATCTATATACCATGAAGGTAGGTAGGTAGGTAGGTCAAATGACTAGTTAATGAAAAACGTGATAAACTACAATTTGCATAAGGTGCCGTTTTGAAACCATTGCAGAACCAAACTGAAATCACCTAAAATAGAAAAAGAAATACAGCTAACCAGAGCTGTCTTTAAAGTCGGGTAAAGCAAGGGGGTCTAAGTTCACACATTACTCGAAGCTGCCGAAAAAAGCACGCCAAAAAACTTCAAACGTCTGACTTCCAGACCTGGGCAATTACAAAGAAAATGATCTATAGTCTCCGTTTCAGAAGAATTCCCCCAACTTTTGCAGTGCGGATTAAAGGGCGTGCCCAATCTCTCTGCGTGTTTATCGATCAGCCAGTTACTCATATACATCGCTATAAGACTGGACAAGGGCTGTCCAGGAATCTCCAAGATTCCCAGAGTCCTGCCCCAGTTTTAACAAGGCCAAAGTGTTCCAGACATAGCACAGGGAGTGATGGAATTCCATCTGCTCTGTGCTTTTTCAACAAAAAACTTCCATATCCCATATTTAATGACATTCATAGGGCAGTGGACATCTGAGTAGGAAGCAACAGACTCCCTTCCAGCAGAGGCGCTCCTAGCAAGCCCATTCGCCTGCTCATTTCCCATGATATACCTATGACCCATATTTACTATAGGTACATGGGGCGATTGTGGATAGCAAACGAACTGCAAATGTTTTACCAGTTAGCAACCAAAAATTTCTATTTCCCAAAAATAAATTTTTTTACAAGTAAAATTTTAAAATATTGGTTGCCAGTTGCCGTTTGTAATACCATTGTTAGCAACAGGCAACTCCACCAAAGTTCGGTTGCCATACATAATCGAGCCACTAGCTTGAACTATATTCATAAGAAATCAATTACTTGGGTTTATTGGGTACAATTACGCATTAAATTTTATGCTTTTTTTTTGGTTTTGCTTTAATTTAAAAAGCAATTTTTAAATTCAAAAAAATTTTTAAATATCCTCCTTATTTTCATCTTCTGCCTCTTTTAAATGTGGCGTATACTTAATCGGTAATTTAGATTACGAAAATATTTTTTTTTCTTTTGGCACTACTTCCGGTTCTCTTTTATAGATTATTTCTTATGTTAGCGGCTGGTGTTTTCTTATTTTTTTCCTAAGGATTCACTTATTCATTTGTAACTAAATATACAAAAAAGTATATATATGTATACAGAAAAAAAGACATAAACAAGCATAGCAACAGCAACAATGATTGTAATGTAATGGTAACAACAATAGAAAAATTCTACAATAACAGTTTATGGTCTTAAGTTTACAGAACATAAATTTTGTTGGCGTAAAATAAAATTAGCCTTCGAGCAGCTAATCGTCCACGAAATGGATGAGGACTATCAACCATAAACAAATAAATATGTCTGTGGATGTTTGTAAACATAATGTTACCTACAACAACAGGGAAAAGGGAAGGAAAATAAATTTTTCAGTAAATTTTCACTATTTAACTTTAAAATATTTTATAGGGCTCCAGCACAAGTATGAATGAATAAACATATATGAACCACAATTATCTATTCAAGTGTGTATACCTTCAGGTATACATCTCAGCACCACAATAACAGTGCGCCACAAAAATTCTTTTGTTGTTGCAGTTGCAAATAAACATACCCATACATATGAGGACATATACATAACTAAGGGCTTAGATTTAGAACTAAAAGATTTAATTTTATTTTTAAATTGTTCAACAGTTAAAATTAAATTTTTACTTTCTGATGGTAGAACTTTCTACCACATTTCAACAGCAATTGTTGTAGTTCACACATACACTCCGGTTCACTTATTTAAAGGCACAAAATATTCCATATTCAGGAGCCGGTTTCTTTTGAAATTTTTCACCGATTCAAGAATTTTAAAATAGAAATAGAAGCTAGACATCTTGAGATATAAACAAAATCATGGCAATCGTGATTTTTTAACTAAGGAACCTTTTTTTGAGGAATTTATAAAAACAATCTAAAAATGTAGTATTTTTTTTTTTTTTGATTCACTTGAATAAAGGCACTTGGTTGTTTTTGTATTATTTTTAAAGTAAGCGGTGATTTTTTGTTGGGGGCGTTTGTTTATTGCAATTTATTATATCTTAGTCGATTTACGAGTCAAAATGGCAAAACAAAAAATTTTAAATCTATCGAAAAGGGCTAAAATCGATGTTTACCGTTCTGAAGGATATTCTAACCGAGCAATAGCTAAAAAAATTGGACGGAGCCCAACAGTTGTGGACAATTACATCAAGGACCCCAAGGGGTATGGAAAAAATTTTAAAGGAAGGGTTTCGTTGTCTTTATCTACTTATGAGAAAAGAAAACTCAGTAGAATTGCTTCTAATTCTGCCTTATCCTTGTCAAAAATAAGAGTTCAAGCTGGAGTGCAAGCGAGCAAGTCATCAGTACGTGGAGTTATTAAGAGCTGTGAGTATCCTAAATACCAGAAATTACAAAAAAAGCCGCCACTTAATGGTCCCCGTAAGGAAAAGCGTGTTCAATTCGCAAAAGTCTACATGGTATGGGATGTGCAGCAAAGAGGCCAGGTAAATGACTGAAAACCGTTGTATTTACGGATGAAAAGAAGTTTAATTTGGATGGGCCTGATGGCTACAACTATTATCTCCATAACCTGCGTAAAGAAAAGCGATTTTTGAACTGACATCACAGCCTAGAGGTCGGCGTTATGGCACCATCGATCTTGAATTTCAAAGTGCAAAAATGACTGGTGCAACCTATAGAACGTTAATGGAGTCGGCTTTTCCGAACTTCAATGAACTATTCGGTCCAATAACTTGGATATTGCAATAGGATAATGCCCCTATACACAACGCCAGAGTAGTAAAGGAGTACATTGCAAGCCAAAATGTTAATATTCTTGACTGGCCACCCTATTCGCCAGATCTAAACATTATCGAAAATGTGTAGGGTTGGTTATCTCGTAAGGTCTATGAAGGAGGTAGACAATTTGATGACAAGCAGTCACTAATTCATTCCATTAAGGATTCTTGGAATGAAATTTCGTTGGATTACATCAATTCTCTTTATCTGTCAATGAAAACCCATATATTTGAAGTTATTAAAAACAAAGGGGGTTGTACCCATTACTTATAGTTCTTTAATAAAAAAAATAAAGTAATAATTACTTAAAAAACAAGAAAAGCTGTTTTTCATTAAAGTTAGTTAAAGTGCCTTTATTCAAGTGAACCAAAAAAAAAGAAAAAATACCACATTTTTAGTTTTTTTTATAAATTCCTCAAAAAAAGGTTCCTTAGTTAAGAAACCACCATTGTCATGATTTTGTTTATATCTCAAAATGTCTAGCTTTCATTTCTATTTTAAAATTCTGGAATCGGTTAAAAATTCCAAAAGATACCGGCTCCTGAATATGGGATCTTTTGTGCCTTTAAATAAGTGAACCGGAATGTATATCCAGACTATATTTTATTAATAAGTTTAGTTGACCTTATTATTGATAAATATATATAAGCGTTTAATTAAGCTTTAGGTCTAATATATAATTATTTTTTCGATATTTCGCTACTTCTCTGCGTAGCTTCTTCAGGAAATATTTTTATTTTTTAGCTTCTTCAGGAAATATTTTTATTTTTTATTTCCTGAAGAAGCTACGCAGAGAAGTAGCGAAATATCGAAAAAATAATTATATATTAGACCTAAAGCTTAATTAAACGCTTATATACAGACTATATTTTGTTCATTATTTCTATTAGGATGGGGGCGTGGTATAGTGGTTAGAGTGCTCGAACAAATACTCAAAACAGCCGAGGTTTGAATCCCAGCAAAGGTGAAAAATTAAAAAAGTTAGTTTGACGTCTTCTTTTCAAAATTATATTTTAAAACTAAGAGGCCGCCCCCCCATCGTTCAAGGAATCCGTGTACATAGTAACCGCTACTTGACATTCCACTCTATTCCACCTTAACCGTGGACAACGAAAAACGAATGATCAGGAGAAAAGCGCTACCTATTTTGAAGTAGCAGATAACAGCAAAAAAAAAAAATACATAGCGAAGGCACTCACCGCAATCAACATGCAACGATGGAGGAATTGCTGTTGATCATTCAAAAGTGAAGGTATAACACAGGCCTTTGAATGATCAATTCACAGCAATTTGTCTCATTCCTAAGGCGCTTAATAATATTTATAAGAAAACAAAAATATGTCTTCTGTTGTCATAATGTACTGTCCTTTCCACAAAAATTACAATACAATGAAGAGCATTTAGTAGGCGCTTACTTCTGAGTATCTGCCTCAATAAAAAAAAGCACAGTAGTGTTCTCTTCACCCTAAAATTCACCATCGAAAATTGATAGTGAGAGAGATCATAACCGTTTTACTGCATGTCTTTGTATTTTTAGTTTCAAATTATCACTTGTAAGACAACTTTTCACAAAATGCATGGCAACCACAAATGCATATCTATGACAACTGCACATTTGTTAGATTGCAGTCGGGATAAGTATTTACAATATATCTTTATTATGGATGAATCGTAAATGCAAAACAACACACCAGCAGCTAGACAACAGGTCAAACAATAGTTTTTCATGAGGTCGGTTTATTTTCCAATAAGTCTATGGATAAGCAATTTGGAAATGTATGCGGTATACAGAAATGCTTGGAACTGTTGAGTTGCAATATAGGGGGAACAATACTACTCAGCGTGTTGTAAAGGTTGGTCTCGCTGGATATCAAAATTCTAGATTTCTACGCTTATCATTAGCTTGTAAACCACTTACAGAATCTAATTTTGGGATATTTTACGGGACTTAAAAAGAGTTGGAAGCTAGAGTAGTATCCTGCAAACTTTACTAACAAGTTGCCATATTAGGGGCCTTTTATTTCACATCTCTTTTCATCGTATAGAGTACAATATTTTATATTTATTTGTTTAGTTTAAAAATAAAAAAAGAAGAAAAAAAAAAAACAGAAAGAACAGAAACAAAAATACAAAAGAAAAAACAAAGTGGCTGCCATATACATATACGGTAACTGTTGTCTATGAATGCAACCACATAGTAAAGGAAAGAGAGCACAAGCCATAACAAATGCTTTTCCTTTGTATGTAATTTCAGTGTGACTCTATTTCCCGGTTTTCCTTAACTCTTTCAGCTGGTCTGTCTGAGGCTGATATTCCCCCTTTTGATACTAGCAATGCAATATTTTCATGAACACCTTTGCAGAAAAGTGCCTGAAAATAGAAAATATTAAAAACGTTTTTGTTCTCTTTTATGGTTTTGTTAAAGTTAAATACGAAGGTAACTGAAATTCTTAACACAGAATGCACTTTCTCCTTAGAGTCATAAATTTAAAAGCAGCATGTGGGAATTTCATTGGTGCGAATATTTCTGTTGTTATATTTCATAATTTTATTATGATACTCGTTAAGAAAGTAATATTAAGGAAAAAGATACGAGTATACATACACAGGTAGAGGTATTAAAGGATAATTTTTTACATTGAGTGTTGATGATGATGCTGTATTTGCCTTTTTTGTTTTATAGATACTCTACTGATTTTCTTTTTCTCTTACCATGTGGTTGTTTTAAATAACATGGCCTAGCAAGAGTTCGAAGAAAAAATAAATAAAATTATGCCGGAGAATTATTTATTGCTGTTTGTACTTTAATTAGTAGCCTTTGGCTAAAAGAAAAATAAAAATATTAAAATATAAGAATAAATAAATTATGAATGACTTTTTTTAATGACCAACTTAAATAGGATTTTTCTCTTCTGGTACTGCTTTTAACTTTTAAATTTCTTCTCTTGATTGAAATGTTGGTGTCACAGCGCCAATGGTTATGAACATAAAGTATGAACAAAAAAAAAAAAAAAAAGATTCGGTTAAACCAAGACACAAGTAGTGGTGTAATCAGACTGATAAATTGCTAATCAAAGCATTACACGAGCAGCGCCTTTGTGCTAAAGCTTCTTTTCTCTTCGAGAATTGGTAATTTTTTAAAAGGTTAATGAACAATTTATCCAAATAATAAGCAAATACTTTTTTCAAGCTCAAGGTCAAGTTTATTTTCAATTTAATAATCAATATTTCGATATCCTTCGGATATCATCTTCAGGTTTTCTAAAAATAATAATACAAAAATATAAACAGATAAAAATACACTGAAAACCACTGTTCCAATAAGAATTTGATGAAAAAATCAACAACAAAAACAATTATAAAAATACCGATCATATAACAATACAAAATGTAAACAAACTCACAACATCAGTAATAAAAATAAAACAACAATTCCATATTATAAAAATATAAATCAAAAAGAACTTACAAAAAATTTTATAAACACAACAAAATTAAAATTAATATATATATATATGTATCACTGCACCGATGTTATCACATTACATACTATACTAATTATTGCTACTATATCCCCTGTTTATTATATATCTATAACTCTGAGCACAATTTTCGATGTCCGTTTTGTACTTCATTCTCCTCTCCTTTGGTGTATTTATTATATGTAACATCTCTAAAGTAAACCGTTTTTTTATATGTATTTTCTCTTTGTAATATTTGCACCTTTTCCAAATCTGGTGTATGATTATTATCTGCACAGTGGTTCGCAAGTGCTGTTTTTTGTGTATTTGATTTGTCTCTATTTTTAAAATCCGATTTATGTCCTGCCATTCTTGTTCTTAATTTATTTTTCGTTGTACCGACATACATTCGATTACATTTGGTTTTACCATCTCCCAGACAATTTATTCTATATATTACGTTATATTTATCCATTGTGTCCAGTTTTGATTTTGTGTCGGTAAATAGTCGTCTGAGCGTGTTATTTGATGATTGAGCAATTTTAAATCTATTTTTGTCCAAAATATTCGTATTCCTCAATCTTTCCGAAAATCCAGGCACATATATTATCGATTTATATACTTTTTCAGTTTTCTCCTGCTCTACCCGTCGTCCTTTATTTACTCTAAATTTGTCTATAAATTTGTAAATGGTATTTCTAGGGAAGTCATTTTTCTTTAAAATTTTAATCACTTTTTGAATATTTTGTGAATGGAATATTTCATCGCTTATAGAAAGAACACGATCAATAAAATTCATGGCAGTATTTATAATTATATATTTAGGCTGGCTTGAATTAAAATTTATAAGTCTGCCGGATGATGTTGGATTTTGATACCAATCAATTTTTAGTATCCCCTTATCCCTTCTAACCAGCGCATCAAGGTAGGGCAATTATCCATCCATCTCGTCCTCCATGGTTAATTTTATATTTTTATTAAATCTATTTAGTCTAGTTAGGATTCCATCTATTGCACTTGTTTTAGCGATTACAAAAAGGTCGTCTACATATTTTATTACTAATTTAGGTTTTTCCTCCAAATCGTCCAAACATCTTTTTAATAGTTCCTCCATAACAATGTCCGCAACAATAGGCGAAAGCGGCGAACCCATTGGTAGTCCTCTGCATTGGGTATAACATTTGTCCTTATATTTAAAATATCTATTGTCCTTCACACAAAATTTTAAAATTTTCATAAAGAGGTCTTGCGGTATGTTCGTATACCCCCCTATTTCACCCCACTTACTCTCTATCAATCTAATAGCATAGTCCACTGGAATACTAGGAAAAAGTGATACCACGTCAAGTTAATGAACAATATTAGTTCAGTTCCAAAAGTTCAGCAAAACATTAGCTTCTCCGCAATTTTTAAACAAAAAATGTTGACTTTACTGGATTGTGCATGGTACGAGGGTGATGTTAAGATTAATAGTGATCACAACAAACACCATAAATTTAGAAATGAAATTTCTCAACATAAGTTGTATATAATTTTGACAGTGGGGTTAGTAGATTTGACATTCCTTTTATAGTAACTGCTGTGTTTATCCGCAAAAAAAAACCCACTAACTTAAAGTTAACCTCTAAATTCTTAGCAAATCTGTTACTACCCAGCCATTTTATCATGTATGGAAATAGAAAATAATACGAGGAATCTAAAAATAGACTATAATTCTCAGTTTAAATTTGAGTTCTCTGATTTTAGATGTATTCGATGTATTGTTTTATTGAAATAGAACTTTAGTTGGTTTGTTAACCTCTTTCTATAGTGAATTTATAAAAATGTTGTAATAAGTTTATAAAATACTCACCATTAATTATTCCTACTTTATGACGATTATCAATTAAAAAAAAATAATCTTACTCGTAATTTATTTCTGCAAATAGAACTATAACTACTTACTTTGAACTCGATTATCTCAACGTAGTTCAATAATTGAGGAGTGCGTGGTATAGTAGTTAGAACACTCTCACAAAAACTCTAACGGCCCAGATTCAAATACCACAAAAGGTGAAAAGTGAAAAAGTTAGTTTGGGGTTTTTTCAAAATTATAATTCAAAAATATGAGTTCCCCCCTTCAAGAATTCCATCTACAAAGAAACCCCTCCCTGACTTTCCACTCTATTCCAACTAACCAATGTCAACAAAAACGAATGAACTGGAGAAAAGAGACACCTAATGGGAAGTAGCAGATAATAGCTAAACCAACTTAGCGAAGGTACTCACCACACAATTAACATGCAAAACAATGAGGCAATTGCTGTTGATCATTCAATAATATAAAATTAAATAATAAAAAATAAATAATTTGTCTCATTCCTAAGGCTCTTAATAAAAATATAAGAGGAAAAAAATATATATATGGGCAATTTCAATAATTTTCAACATTTGTTGAAACTGAGTTCAGATGCTTATTATTTCTCCAATTTTTGGAATTGACCAAAACGGTCAAAAGGGAATGGTAGGCCACACTAGAAAACTGGGGAATTCAAAATTTCAGACAATCAGCTCTTTATTTTTAAAAGTTATGGGCTCTCAAATATCGAAAAAGTAAAAAAAAAAAGGCTTGAAATTTATAAGAGTTTTTTCATATTTCATCACTTTTCTACTTTTAGTTTTAAACTTCCGACGCTCACTGATATAAAATAAAGTCACTATACTTTGTAGATATTTACACTATAAAAGTTATGCCAATACTACTATTTGGGAAAAAGTTGTCCAGCGGCTCATTTTTGAAACCAAAATTTTCCGATTTTTTAATTTTCGCAGTTTCTTCTATAGCGTTTTTGCGCCGTTCAAGAAAATTGCATTTCCTCAACAGTATTTATTAGATGGTATAATTTGCTAAAATTTGCGCCATATCACGTCGATGTTAGGCTTCTAGTTGCTGAGAACGATGAGCTCAAACTTTTATAGAATTGACGTAAATTTGTCAAAAATGACAGTTTTTCGCGCCTGACATTTGCAATCTTATTTAAAACTGGTTTATGTATTGCGTGATCTAAACTTCTTAGTAAATGGAACCTCAACGTCAAGAAGGCGTTAAAATATTTTGAAACGCAAAAATTTTATAAAGAAAATAAAACTTTTGCGAAATTTCATGATTTTGTTTCGCGTTTTTTTAGTTAATCAGTGGTTTAAAATCAATGTAAAGTATTGGAAATGAAGTGCGGCGGTGAACTAAAGATCATATATAAATACGGTTAAATTCGGTCCATATTTAGCAGGTACAGCGGCATTTTTCTTCAAACACATTTTGCTTTGTGACATCTGCAGTTATGTATAGATTCCGCCGCGATTGACACCAAATGAAACGTTTTTTTAAGCTTGATAATAAAACCGAATAGGCATTAAAAAATTTTCATGATTTTAAATTTTACAGATAAAAAAAAACCTCAAAAATAATTCTTATATAATTTTTTTTATTTTTTAAATTTGCAAGTTAAAACATTGTTTTTCTGTAAATTAGTTATGCGTTATATAAACACATATTATAACAATCGGTGAAACATTCATATTTTTGCAAAAATTCGCGTTTTTTAATGTTAAGGAATTTTAATTATAATTGATATTTTTTATGTATTTTATCAATGCATTGACGAATTTGGACTACACTGATGAATTTGAAATGAGTTTCATGCATCCATACAACACTTATTAAAATAAACCAATAAATTTAACTTTAAATTTTTTTAAGGAAATTTTAACTTAAAACCTCCATAACTTTCGCGCCGTTTGCAATAAATGATTAACGCGAACTCTTTTGGTATGCTAAAATATCACCCTTCACGTGACCAAAGCGTCATTCATGTCATCCAAAAAAAAAAATTGGAAAAAAAAAATTTCAAAATGTCGAAAATTTTTGAAATTGCCCATATACATATATATACTCTCCTTTCCACAAATTTCAATACAATGCACAGCATCAGTAGGGGTTTACCCCTGAGTATTGGTCTGATAAAATCAAATCATATACAATTAAAAATCAGCGTCAAAACTTGACTTTGTTATGGTGAAATTACGCCAACCGCTCCACCAATTAGAATTTAAATTTTTTTCGCAATGATTTTGGCAACATTATGTCTGTGAAGGAATAGGACACCAGCCAAACTGGAAATCTAGGATAGTCTAGGTCTCACTGATGGTAAATGCATCAGTGTAGGTGAAGTCAGAAATTCACATGCAGTTGTTTTCCAGCGAATAACTAAAAAAGCATTAAAAATATCAAAATGATTTCTTATTATTTGGGTAGAATGGTAAACATCATTATTCGTATGATTCCAAGAGATTTACTGTAAAAAAAGGAAAAAATTTATAAATTTTTTGGAAATTTTGGTTAAACATAGAAAAACTGAAAATATCGAAAAAAAATGTTCATGAAATTGTTATTCTTGGCTGTATGTGTTCATTAGATGCCATACAGAAATTATATCTTATTGTTTAGATAAAAATATATTTTCAAACACAACTCAGAGTTCCCCAGTAGTCTTGTTGGTAGTATGCTAGACTACTAGTGCGAGGGTTGTGGGTTCAATTCCCATAAAAGACCCTAGTCTGATACATTACCGCATCCGTATAATCTCAGTTACTCGGCTGGTAATAATATAAAAATTAAATTTCATATTGTATTGTAATTTACAAAATTAATAAATCAATTCAAGTAACATCGCCCTTCATTCTTTGCATTTTTCTTAATTTAAAATTTTTTTCAAATAAAAAATATATCTGATAAGAAACAGTTGAAAATCTTAAAAAAAAACGCCTTTTAACTATTTGCTGATTGCCATTAAAGTGAAGAAGAACTTGAAGACGAAAAAAAATAATAAAGAACTTAATTTCAATTAAATTAATGCCCTGCTTCTTATCAAGGTTTGCTATTTTTTTGTCTGCGTAAAATATTTTAAAAATATTTCTTCATTTCAAAAATGTTTTATTATTTTTTTTTGTTTTTTTTTTTTTTGTTATATTTTATGAGAAAAATCTTGAAAGCAGCAGTTTTCATTGTCATTCTTGACAAATTTTACCTTCAAGTTTTTCCTCGTTTTTGTTGCTATTACTCGTATTTTGGTTTATTTTCACGTTCTTTTATATTTGCGATGTAAAGATTTAAAAGTCATAGTTGTAGTCTTATGTCATTCAGTTAAAAAGACAGTTAACTGTGCAGTAGTAAGTAAACCATTGTTTCTTATGTCATATGCCATCCAACTATATTGTGGGTACGTTGAATTTATGCAGCTGTTTGTTACACTTTGGAAAATATTTAAATTTTTTTTGGTTTCACTGTAAAATGCTTTAATTAGATGAGAAATTTTTTTTTTAATTAATCCAAAACTTCAATTTTAGCCAACAAATTTTTACCAAAAATAATGTTTAACTTAAGCAATTAGGTAAATGAAAATAGCTATTCACTCTTTTATAAAAATATTTGGTTTTTAATGTTCTATTGTTGCAATTTTCATTAATTCAATACCGATTCAAAATTTCTTATTAACATTTACGTTTGAAAAAAAAATGTTCCCACAAAATGAATGTCTTCCATAAAACATATCAAAAAAGTTGTAGTTACGCTTTGTTTGTCAAATATTTGCCTAATGTGACCGTAGCTTAAGGCTAACTTATAAAGACGATTGCAGGGTGTTTTTTAACCCATTTCCGCCCGCTGTACTATATATAGTACACAACTTAAAGTTCAAGTAAAAATTATAAAATGCATTTTTTTACCCGGGAAACGCTTTTTATCAGTCAATAAGAGTACATGCAACATCCACGTAGCTGTTGTTGAAAAATATCAATTATGGGAATCTCCATTTTGGCTAGTTATCTAGGAATCTCCATTTTGGTGATTTATTTCTTGTGAGATTGTGAATGGTCATGTAGTTTATTTTACATCAGTTAACTTTGAAGAACGTTAAATAGCAGTTTATTTACTTGATAACATCACATTCTAATAAAAGCAATATAAGATGGTTTAGTTCGTATAGAATTTTTTGAGCTATAGCATATTAAGTGCTGCTGTACTAAGCTTAGTATACCTGAAAAAACACAACTCAGAATATTTTTTTTGTTTTTTTTCTTTTACTGTACTGTAAAAAATGCTGTTTAAATCTAGTAATAAAAATTGAATATTAAAAATTGTTCTTGGTTTTCATTTGGGCGTTAATGGGTTAATGATTGTGTTTCAAATTTGATACTGGACGTATTTTTTAGGTTTTTTATTGTTGAAGTAAATTTGTTTAAGAAAATTAGAGGAAACTGAAGTACTTACCTTTACAATTTTGTTAGTCGTTCTTTGTTAAAAGCAATTAAAAGCAGAACTACAGAAGAAGACATTGAAAGAAATATAGAAAAAAAAAATCAATCAAAATAAATAACAAAGTTCTTGACAAGACTGGCAATAGTAGGTGCTCTAAGGCGTACGATATGTAATATGAATGGTTTTGTTTTGGTTTTTTTTTTATTAAAAAAATAATAAAGTCAAATAACACCAAAATTGATACAAACAAACAAGCAATAGAAACATATATACAGACATAAATAATTGGCCATTGCAACTCTATTTCAGAGTTACGGCTTAGCTTCTCACAGCACCTATAACACGTGCGTCAATTTTTATCCATAAGTACCGGAACTAATGTCAACAATAAACGAATGATCAGGAGAAACGCGCCACCTATTGGGAAGTAGCAGATAACAGCTAAACCTGTTTAGCGAAGGCACTCACCACACAATCAACATGCAAAACAATGAGGCAATTGGTGTTGATCATTCAAGGGTGGAGGTATAACACTGGTCTTTGAATGATCAATTCACAGCAATTTGTCTTATTCCTAAGGCTCTTAATAATATAAGAAAAACAAAATATATGTTCTGTTATTATAATGCGCTGTCCCTTCCTAAAATTCCAATACAATGCACTGCATTTAGTAGGAGTTTAGCCCTGAGTATTGGTCTCAAAAAAAAAAAACCTACACATTAACGTCAAGTCCAAACAACAGATTTAATAGGCTTGTTTATGTCAATCTGTTTCTTTCAGAACTTTTGCAAGAAGACATGCTAAGAGGTGGTCGCTGAAAGAAATGTTTTTTTTTTTCATATTTCTTTCTTACAAAATGTCAGAGCTGGTGCTTGATACGGGAGCTATCGTCTTAGTAACTCAACATAGAACATACTAGACTACAAAGACCGCTAGAGGAATTATATACAAAATTTATAAATAGTGTTACTTAACGATATTCTCTTTAAAACATTTTATCCTATATACACTTGTACCAGTTAACAGCAACATACATATGTAGGTATGTCAGTCGTGTTTATTAGATAGCGGGCTTTTATAAGTTGAACTGAAAAAGCATAATATGATTGACACGCTAACGACAATGTCTGAACAAAGTTGCTCGAATATTTTCGAATTTAATGCGAGAAAGAGTCAAAGGGGAACTAACATCAGCATTAGTCCCGAGGAGCTGAGAAGCAAAACAAGTGGAACACCGGAACGATCGATAGATGCACGGCGAAACTCATCCCCTATATTGAGAGATGGACCCGAAGGCATTTCGGGGAGCTAAACTACTTCTTGGCTCAATACTTTTACCGAATGGGAAAGGTGGCTAACTCTTCTTGCATCTACTGAGAGACGTTTTATGACGATGCTGGGGCCATATTCTGTAATTTTTTTAAGCTAAAATTCTAAAATTTTAGGTTTTTGGAACAGGCTGGACATTAGAATATATAAAATTAAAAGGTTTACAGGTAATAGGCATACAATTTTAAATTACAATAGGCATGCAAGAATTGTTTTCATAGCCAAAAAATCCTAAAGCTAAAACTCTACCGCTATATAGCATTTTCAGTTTAAATTAAACCTTTTTCAAAATAAATGAAACCTTTTTCAAAATGAACGCAACCTTTTTCAAATTAAACGAGACCTTTTTCAAATAAAACGAAACTCTTTTCAAAATAAGAGAAACTCTTTTCAAAATAAATGAAACTTTATTCAAAATAAATTAAACCTTATTCAAATTCATTTAAACATTTTTCAAATTAAATAAAACCAGTTATAGAATTTAATAGAAAACAAAAGAAAAAAAATAAAACATTAATTTTTAATTATGGATAATGCCAGAATCCATAAAACACAGGAAATTCGAAATATGGTGGATAATAGTGACTGTACGCTTAAATTTTTACCACTTTATTTTCCTATGTTGACCCCGATAGAGAAAACATTTTCTAAGATAAAATTCCACGCCCGATTATTATTAAAGTGAAATTACCACAGAACATAACATAATAAGTGTATATAACACTGGTTTACAGCCAAAAAATACCAAGAACGCCACATGCCTAGATAAGTTAATTGGGACCTCCTGAGCACGAAAAGCGCTGTTATTATTTTATCCTAAGTACCGTTTTTTTAGATAACGGTACTTTTGTGTTTTTCGGTGTATGGCCCCACTCAAACCCTTGTGGAGTCCAACCGAAAAGTCCGATCGGGATAAATGGCATATCGATGGAAAGGTAATTGAATGTCTTTTCCGTTGATATGAAAAAAATGAAAAATGCTATCTGATAAGAAACCGCTGAGATACAGCACCTCAAAGTTCAAAATTTGCCTATTTTTTTACGTTTTTTTCAAAATTTTTCATTTTCATTTCAATTTTTTCCCACGTTATATAGCATTTTCAGTTTAAATTAAACCTTTTTCAAAATGAACGAAACATTTTTCAAATTAAACGAGACCTTTTTCAAATTTAACAAAACTCTTTTCAAAATAAATGAAACGTTATTCAAAATAAATGAAACTTTATTCAAATTCGTTTAAACATTTTTTAAATTAAATTAAACCAGTTATAAAATTTAATAGAAAACAAAAGAAAAAAAAAAAAACTTTCATTTTCAATTATGGATAATGCCAAAATCCATAAAACCCAGGAAATTCGAAATATGGTGGATAATAGTAACTGTACGCTTAAATTTTTACCACTTTATTCTTCTATGTTGAACCCGATAGAGAAAACATTTTCGAAGATAAAATTCCACGCCCGATCATTATTAAAGTGAAATTACCACAGAACATAACATAGTAAGTGTATATAACACTGGTTTACAGCCAAAAAATAAACAAATGATTGCGGACTATTGTTGGTTCCTCATTCGCGCAGATCCATCCGAAAAAAACTCAAAAGTTCAAGTAGCTCGTCATTTTAATTTTAATTTTTTGAATTTACTCCGAATATACTGTGTGAGCAATGAAAATGAAAATATTGTCGTTCCACAAAATCCTTAATAAAAACTTGATTTTTCATCCGATTTTTTTCAAAATACGCTTAAAATATTTGTAATTAAATAAGCTATTTGGTAAAAGAATAAAATATGCCAGATATTCAATATAACGTAGGAAAAAATTGAAATGAAAATGAAAAATTTTGAAAAAAACGTAAAAAATAGGCAAATTTTTAACTTTGAGGTGCTGTATCTCAGCGATTTCTTATCAGATAGAATTTTCCAGCATATCGGCGGAAAAGACATTCAATTACTTTTCCACTTATCTCGATCAGACTTTTCGGTTGGACTCCACAAGGGTTTGAGTGGGGATACACCGAAAAACACCGTTATTTAGATAACGGTACTTAGGAAAAAAAAATAACAGCGTTTTTCACTTTAATAATGATCGGGCGTGGAATTTTATCTTCGAAAATGTTTTCTCTATCGGTTTCAACATAGGAGAATAAAGTGGTAAAAATTTAAGCGTACAGTTACTATTATCCACCATATTTCGAATTTTCTGGGTTTTATGGATTTTGGCATTATCCATAATTAAAAATGAATGTTTTTTTTTTTTCTTTTGTTTTCTATTAAATTTTATAACTGGTTTAATTTAATTTGAAAAATGTTTAAACGAATTTGAATAAAGTTTCATTTATTTTGAATAACGTTTCATTTATTTTGAAAAGAGTTTTGTTAAATTTGAAAAAGGTCTCGTTTAATTTGAAAAAGGTTTCATTTATCTTGAAAAAGGTTTAATTTAAACTGAAAATGCTATATTGAAGATCTGGAATGTTTTATTTTTTTACCAAATAGTTTATTTAATTACCAATATTTTAAGCGTATTTTGAAAAAAATCGGATGAAAAATCAAGTTTTTGTTAAGGATTTTGTGGAACGACAATATCTCATTTTCATTGCTCACACAGTATATTCGGAGTAAATTCAAAAAATTAAAATTAAAATGACGAGCTACTTGAACTTTTGCGTTTTCTTCGGAAGGATCTGCGCGAATGAGGCTGTAAACTAGTGTTATTATATTCACTTACTATGTTATGTTCTGTGGTAATTTCACTTTAATAATGATCGGGCGTGGAGAATAAAGTGGTAAAAATTTAAGCGTACAGTCACTATTATCCACCATATTTCGAATTTCTTGGGTTTTATGGATTTTGGCATTATATATATATAATTAAAAATGAATGTTTTATTTTTTTTTCTTTTGTTTTCTATTAAATTCTATAACTGGTTTAATTTAATTTGAAAAATGTTTAAATGAATTTGAATAAAGTTTCATTTATTTTGAATAAAGTTTCATTTATTTTGAATAAAGTTTCATTTATTTTGAAAAGAGTTTCTCTTATTTTGAAAAGAGTTTCGTTTTATTTGAAAAAGATCTCGTTTAATTTGAAAAAGGTTGCGTTCATTTTGAAAAAGGTTTCATTTATTTTGAAAAAGGTTTAATTTAAACTGAAAATGCTATATATAAATTTTTAGCGATTGCCTCTAAACATACTTTTTCTACTGCATCATATGGCAGGATGAAAGAGACGCGGTGCGGGAACGAGTCGGCACCTATGCTTGAATACGAGCACCTATGAACCACCATACGGAACTACGTCGAGCACATACTGCAAATAAAGAAGCGGATCTGGATATATTCCGGAAAGATGAAATGAGAAGATGAGCCGTTAGCTTGATGCTGGCTACAATTCTGGCGTCCCCAGACACGAGAGGGTGAAAATGATCCCTATGAAAATGTCGCTCTGATTCTTCCCGAAGTAATGCGGAAAGCGGTTTTGGGAAGGTATTCTTACCAGAGGAAGAGGAGGGATTGTTTTAGTGCATTCACCACTCGAAGCAGCTATGATGACAACGTGTAGGTTCGAAGGCATTTTAAATCCGACATCATACCCCCCCCCCCAAAAAAAAAAAGAGGTTCTTCCTCTGTAATTATGGGTAACAAGCCTAAACCCGGCGTGCTTCGCTACACCTACCGCTACCATATGTACACATTTTACGACTGATGATTTTTAATGACTACGAAATCAATTACACCAAACTCAGAAACATCAGCTTTAACACTTCTCTAGATATAAAGAAATTAATATTTAACTTGTATGGGAGGTACCACGCCTACTTTCTGGTTGATGATTTTCCTTGACCATAAAATCGTTCAGCCCAAATTTAGAAAATTTAGCTTTAACAAAATTTTACATTGAATTTGTATGTGAATATATAGGAAAATCTAAATGCCATATCTCCGGAACCAATGGGCCGATTTCGCACAGACTCTCTACAGTAAACAATCTACAGACTATCCCCAACTAACAATGGAATTTTGGCTGAAATTGATGTATCCGTTTCCGCGGTTAGTGGTGATACCAAACTGTACATTAGTTTTTATATATTAGATGTAATTACAACCCCTATAGGGTTACTTCTTGATTAAACTCAAGTTCAGAATTTAGTTATTAAATCAGTTAATCCGCTAAAAATTTTGTTGTTATTGCTATGCTTTTAACTGAGAGTTTAATCGTATTATTCTTACCGTGTTAAATAAGAGAAATTACAGCTTTTTTTTCTGCAAATGTCATATATTTTCCTAACATTCTGCTTTTAGTATCCACAATTTTATTCTACTTTAAGAATAAACTACCAGCATAGGTCGGTTAAACTAGCAATTAACAAAAAAATTAAAAGTTAAAACAAAGTTTAAACGATAAATCCACCGTAATGTATCCTAAAATAAACCCAATTTTCATGTGTCAGAATAAATGGTAAAGTGCCTCTGTTTCTTAAAACAATGCAAGAAATAGTTTGTTTCCCCTGATTTTCTTAATATCTATGAAATTTTTATATGAACCAGAATAGTTTCCAGGTAAAAAAGGCATTTTTTAGTGCTTTTGCATACTTTTACTCTATTCTTCCTTTTTCGGTATTTAAATATTCATTCGGTATTAATGATGGATTATTTAACAATTTAGAGGACAAGTACTATGCAAACATTGTTGTTGGCTTAAGTTTTTTTTTTCAATTCTCCCAAATTGTTTTGTGTCAGTTTTTTGTTTGTTTTACTTGAGTGTCTTATAAATAATTTGCATGCTAAAAACTTTAATTACAATCATTAAAATTTTATTATTAATTTAATATTTTTTGTTTTTTATTATTATTTTCCAGGTGACTGTTAATTTATTTGCTATGTTACCAATTGTATATAAATGGGTGAATGTATATATTTTTTTTTGTTATAAAAGTTTTTCATTTAATTTGCATAAGCCAAAGACAAAAGTTTAACAAATTATTAGAGAAATAAAAATAAAACAAAATGCGTATAATAAACAACAATATTCCCTATCTTAATTGAAAAAGTTTTTAATCTTCTTTAAATATAAAAAAAGGAAAAAACACTTCAGAATTTTTTTTTTTTTGTACAATTATCGTTACAACGCAATAATTAAAATGATTCACTCCTTATGAAACTACATACTCATATTCTGGTTAAAATACCACCCCATAACGTTTTCTGTTATCACTTTTGCTTATTATTTTAAAGCGTTTTTATTGATGTAAATGGTGTGCGTGTTAAAATTGGTATTAAAATTATAGGTAATCATTAATTTTCAATTAAAACCCCAATAAAAAACAAACAAAATATTTCATAAAAAGTCATTTAAATTTTCCTTTTTCTGCAAAAAGGGAAAGTGACACCTCCCGTTCTGTGCTAAATAAATAAAGAAACCCTTTTACGTTTAGAATTTATGCTTTTGCATGCCAAATATAAATTGTAGTTTATGAAGAGCTTTTGTTTCCTATTCTTTCAATAATTTGTGTTACACGTTTAATAAACGGCAGTTTAAAAAGACAAACATTGATGTCAAAGGCCGCTGATACTGTCAATATAAACAGGAGACTTTACAGTTTTATTTTTGTTGCTGCTGATAATTAAAGTCAAATTTGATTGATTTCTTCTATGGCTTTTGTTTAAATATTAATTATAATTATTATTATTTAACCTTTTGACTTTTTATTTTTGCATATAATTTTTGTCTAAAGTGTCATAAAATTATTTGTATTTAACACCTTATTTAAATGATAAATAAAAGTGTAATAATTAATGGTTTCTTATTTATACTCTATGAAAAGCTGGTCACATTTAAAAGCTATTGAAAAAGATAAGTAAGTAGTCTCCAATAGAAGGGAGGGCTGTTCCCAAACTAATCAACTTGACAAAGAAAATAAAAAAAAAACATACTTACGTAACTGGCTTTTTTTTTTTTTTTTTTTTTTTTTTTTTTTTAAACGTTTATTTAAAGAAAATTTCTATTATAATTACTACAAATAAACAAAATAGTATAATAAACAGCTTAAATCTATACACTGTCCCATAAACGAGCTCTCTAGTATAATACATATAGGTATAAATATATACAATATATACATTTTTTAAAACTAATTATATTCTTTTTACAAAATATATACAAGATTATATCTGTTCTTAATAACAATTATTTCCTAATGAAAATTTATACAAAAAACATTACAATAACAACTTTTATAATAAAAAACAAAATGTCAGGGATTAAAAGAAAAAATTACGGTATTTAACTAAGCCACCAGTATTTACTAATATTTAAATTTGGAAATATGTTCTTACGTAACTGGCTTTTACAATCCTATGTTAGGGATATGGCCTAGCTGCTCGCAGCACTCATGTTGTGTGTGTTAATTTTTGTCCATGAGTACCGGGACCTACAGTTTAAAGTCGACTCCGAACGACAAACTTGAGAAGCCTTTTCATGACAGTTAGTTATTCTCAGAGCATTTTCTAGAAGTCTGCTAAGAGGTAGTCGCCGAAAAAAATATTTAAAAAAAATATATTTTTTTACTTTAAGATGTTAAAGCCGGGCTTAAACCGGAGCTCTCGTCACTTACCACTAGACTACGGTGACTATATAACCTTTTTTTTCCAGCATTATTCAATACTTTCGATGCCCTATGTATAGTGATAAATATCTATGAGCATCAACAGCAGACTTAGCTTTTTTACAGTGTAAAAACCTTTAAGGTCTGAGAAATTTTTATAATTTGGAAATATAAATATACGCAGGAAGATAGATCCCGTGAATAAGGTGTGTGGTCACCGCTATTGTTCACTCTTAAACGTTTTTCCTTTCTGAGGCTAATCGATCAAAATTAATCAACGCGCTTTGCAAGAAAAAAAAACTTTATGATCTTTTCTGCTATTATGGATGGATTCTTCAGTTTCCGTTCACTAATTTGATTATTAATTTATCTCGAGTATAAATGAATTAATTAAGAAACTAGGGGACACAACATAAAACTGAAATTCGAGTTAATTTTTTTTAACAGTCCTAATACGTGGTGAACACTGAATATTTTACGATAACCCTAGAAAAAAATATTTCAACTTAAAAATTTTATTATTTAAAGCTTTACATATCATAAAAATCACCCTTATCGTGTTTGGCGTATTATTGTCGTATTTCGGCATTTTTGTAAAAGATTAATGAAAAATTTTGCTTGATTTCTTTAATCTAGGACAAAAATGTTTAAATACAACAACGACTACACCAAACCCGTTAGGGGCGAATGATAAAAGAAGAAAATTCACAACTAAGTTTATATTGGTATTATTTTTTTTTGAGAATTAACATGATTCACCCAATTAATAAAAATGTCATAGCCAACCTGAACTGCATAACTGTCTATTAAACCGTTTTGAGGAGTCCAGATTACCTTATTATTATCGAAAATATTTAACCAATGTCAACAAAAAATGAATGATTAGGAAAAAAAACAGCGCAACCTATTGGGAAGTAGCGGATAACAGCTAAACCTACTTAGTGAAGGCACACTCACCACACAATCAACATGCAACGATGAAACAATTGCTGTTGATCATTCAAGGGTGAAGGTATAGCACTGGCCTTTGAATGATCAATTCACAGCAATTTGTCTCATTCCTAAGACGCTTAATAATAATATAATTGATAATAATATATGTACTGTCCTTTCAAAAATGTTTAATACAATGCACAGCATTTAGTAGGGATTTACCCCTGAGATGTGGTCTCAAAATAAAAAAAAGGCACTCCAAGAGCTTTAAGCGCCTTATGCTATAAACACAACAAAGGCTATCGAATACCGAACACACGACTACAAAAATCGCTGGCTACGAAAGTAGCCAAATAGCCAGCCACTTACTACAGCTACAAAATAAACATATGTTTTGACACGTTAAACATAACCTAAACAAAATAAAACAAACTTATTTTTTGTAAGTGAAATTGTGAGGAAACAGAAACCAACAAATGTCTGAAGAAAACTAAAAAGGTAATTAAATAATAAATTAAAAATGAAATAAAAACTGATGTAAATAAATGAAATAAGAAAATGAAAACTAAACAAAAAATTTTAAGAAATGATTTTTTTTCAGTGGTGAAACTTAAATTTTTTCGCATTTTTTATGTATACATTTCATGTATGGCGTTTTTTAAACACCTTTATCATGAATCTTATTGTATTGGCAGCACTAAAGTGTTTATTGTCGCCAAGAAAAATAGATATTAGCCTAACTTGGCTACGGGCTACAAAAGTAGTCGTGTGGTCGGTAGTCGTGTTGCCGTTAAAATAACTATTCTCATATGCACACATGTATTCTATCTTTGAAAGCTTGTACCATCGAGGTCGGTAGCCTTTGTTGTGTTTATAGCATTACTGCCATATCTGAGGAAATTACCAATTGGTTTTCTCTCAAAACTAATACCGTTATAACAAAAATAAATTAAACCATTTGTACTCATTGTCCAGTGTCCAAAGTACGCCGGCAGAAAATAGTGCATACCAGTAAGTTATATTGTAAGGGAGAAATTGTAAACAATCACTTACTCGTGAGCATCAATAACGCATGAAATGAGCCGCTAAAATGCAATACAAATGGAAATTTAATGCAACCAGTATGCAAAAAATACATAAAGTCAAAAATAATACATTATCCGGTAGCATATTTGGCAGCCTTAATGTAAAAAAAAAAAACAATATAATGCTTCCATTAATGCTTACAATTTTATTTATTGCTTCCAAATCTTAAAAATTTTCTGCTGGGACACTGCTATGTGCTATGATATGAAGTAATGGGGTAACGCTATAAGGTACAGTATCGTGGCTTCATCGAAGAGTGGCGAGTGGGTTTTTAGAAATAGCACAGCATATATCGTACCATTGGAAATAACCGATTTTCCTCCAGCAGAGGCCCTCTATTGCCATAAAAGCCAAAACTCTAGTCAAAGAAATAGTATAGGTATTATTGAGGAGCTTCCGCTCCCTGTAGAGTAAAGAATTATTACCAAGTTCTTTGAAGGCGAAGCCATGACTCCGATAATAAACTGTAATGTTATATAATTGAAGAAGTGTAACATATCAGAGTCTTTTATGTGAATTCAACCAATGACTTTAGCACAATAGTTATTACAGAACTTGTGCACCTGGAAGACATAGACTTAAAATGAAAACAATTTAATACGTTAGAATATCAATTTTGTTTCTTAAAATGTATTTAAAGATTTTAACAAACATTTGGTTATTTTCAACTCAACCACAAATAATAGATGGTTGTGTTGCGATTTGTTTTTTAATATTTTCTTCATTTAAACTATTCTTACCATTTTTTCCCACAATTTTTCGTCTGTGGCCATTCATACCTGTAATATTTTATGATTTACGATGAAACGTGATTTTCACAACTAGACTTGCTATACAGATAAAATAAAAAAAAAAATAAAAAAATAAAAAGAAAAGAAAACGAATAAAAAAATAAATAAACGAGTAAGCGTCTGCTGCACAATAAAAATTGTTGAAGTAAAACGAGAGAAATAGAAGAAAAATTGAAATCAAGCAAAATACTTTTACATTTGAAATAAAATCCACTACAAGATACTCTATTTGTACCCAAGGTAATATGTTTTTATGTTTTCTTTTTCTTTTTTAGAAAATTTTATCCAAACGAGTTGAGATGAAAACAAAAGAATTATGAAAATAAAAATAAGTTGGCTATAAGCTAAAGCCATAAAAATAGGTAGAAAATATGCAAACGATTTGGCATAGACGATAGATTCTCCTAGCTGTTGTTGCAACACCATACAATATTGCAACAAACTGGCTAATACGAGTAAATGGCAAACCAACAACTATCAAGATTCCAAACTTATGACGACGATTATTTTCATTGTATATACTACGTTGCTACAGTGAAAAGCTCTTTTAAGTAGCCGGGAGTTTTGTGGTATGGCATGTTGCAAAGAGAAAAAAGAAAAAAGAAAAAAAAAAACTAAAAAGAAACACCAACACGAACGAAATAAAATATGAAATTCATGTAAAATGTTGCCATACCTTTCACTGAATGGTATAGTATGTTGTAACATGTTATTTCTTTCTTAGTTCTTTCCTTATAATAAAAACAATTTTTATTCAAAATCATAGTGTATAATCTTTTTATCAAACAGATTGCCAAGTAACAAAAGTAACATGAGATGAATAAAAAAAAGAAAAAATGAATAATAAAAGAATCCTTTTAATATTCAAATAGAGGCAGGCATATATTTTTTAAGTTTCTTTTTAATCTCAACTGCAAAAAATTAGATTCAAAACATAAATTATTAAAATACCAAGATTTACTTTCTTAATTCAATGATTTTTTTCTTAATTTTGTGTTAAAAAATTTTGAAAGAAAATAGTGTAATAATTTGAAAGGAAATATAAAGAAATATTCTTGGAAACAGAAAAACAAAATCTATTGAATTATAAATTCGTGTTGTTTTATTAAATATAGTAAAATATATAAAATATATCGATTCTCAAACCTCTTCCCGATATCTCTTTTATAGTATCACTAGTCATAAAACCGACAACAACTGTATATTGATTTAACGTGCGCACCTGTCCGTAGACTTAATCACACGCCGTCCGTTGCCGGGACGGTAGTCGAATTCAATGCCACCCGATGCCGGTACCCTCTAATGTCACCATGCCCGAAGGCATAGTGCTCAAAAGAGAGCCCATAGCAACGAGTTGGCAATTTGATACCATTACTGTCTGGGCAATGATACCCCCCTTGCTGAGGGGTATCTATCTAGGTACTTCTACAACCACTACGTGTACCCCCTGAAGGAGGACCTCACCAATCATAAGGCCGGACCACACTTCCCGAATGACTGAGAGTCTAAGGTACCGGGGGCTCCTGATGCCCGTAGTACCAGATTAAGGCATCTCTGGTCAGTCCGTGAGAACACCAGAAATGCCTGCCACGCGCACTTAAAGTACGCGTGACATTACGACTATGCACCTCATAACCGCCATTAATGGCGTTCTCCGCCTATATTGAGCGCCAGACCACTCAGGGCTAGGTCGAACCCAATATTCCCCGGGGAAAACAGGCTACTGACGGGGACACTCGTCAGCAGCCTTTAAATGTATCCCCGGGGGGAAAAACCGACAACAGTCGGAAAATCAAAAATCTGGCTCCGTCTTGCACATGGCCTCAGCTTCAGGAATTACTTCATCATTGGTTTTTAATTTTTTTGCAGCCAGCATTGTCTTGATGCTTTAAGTCACGAAAAAGTTATGTGAGCTAAATCTGGAGAATAGGGTGCGTGGTGGGTAGGAAATTTGAAACCCAATTTATTCAATTATGCAACGTTTTTCATCAACTTGAGACACGGTGCAGTGTTTTGATTAAACAAACCTTCTTTTCTTTTGCAAATGTAGCCGTTTAGCTGCGATTTTTGTCTTTTATATATCCCAAGGTGTAATCTAATATGATTGCGGTTCCTTTTTGGAGAGAGTTGATGAATATTAATCCGTTTGCATTCGAAAAAACAGACGTCATCACCTTACCGGTCACCCATTGATTACTTGATGGCTTTATATTCGGTTCATCGATTGCTGTCCACTCAATTGAATTCATGTTTATAATGTAGTTTAATTTTCCACCTGGGGTGTGAATCGGTCTGTCTGGGTTCGGACTTAAAGGTCTGCTTCATTTAAATAAAACACAAAAAATGGCTTTATCATCAGTTATGTTGTCTCTACTTTCGGGAATACTATTATCTCGTATTATCACTATGACGGCAATGTTAATCTGGGAAAGTCTGCACATTGGCTGATCTAGATAACGAGAAATATTAAAACAAAATTCGAATTTATTATAAATGTCGATTCAAGGTTCGGGAATAAAAGATACAGTAACGGTAAGAGGTACTCGGGAGCTCATGTCGTTGGCTACCGTTAGAAAGAGTAAAAAAGCACTTCGGCAGCTTTTGAATTCAGGTAAATAATAATAAAAGAAAAATAACGATGACACATGTCGACTAAACTAGAGAGTAAGTGACTGGCTATTGGCCATCGTCCAATCACCCTCGATTTAGTCGATCTAACTCGAACATCTTATCCAGGAAAATATTTTACCTTAATGAGAATTATAGGGTGCACTATATTGTTAAAATCTCATTAGATCAAATATTCATATTATTATTAGTATTAGTTTTATTATTTATTGTGTTTATCTTTATGCGATCTCTGTAGCGATGACCGTTACACTGCTCTTTATGTTTCTAATAACTAGAGTTGTTGTTGTTTTTTTTTTTTCATTTACTTTGAAAATAGCAGTGTATGTTGTTCGTGTGCAGGTACTTGTTTATTTTATATTTTTATAATTATTGGACTTTTGTAATGCCACGTTACATGTTATTACATATTATTTCAGTTTAACAGCGCCTAACACTCCTCCGAAGCATTAATTTATTGCTGTTTGTGATAGACAATGAGATCACGTGCCACCGACTTTGAACAGAGTGTTTATGTAAAATGTTATAAACAATACCATTTGATATTTGCACAATGTCAGCTAGCTTATACACCATTAATTTGTACTAATTTATAACCAATTTGTAATTTTTTATGTTTTCTGAAGTAACAGCTTTATTTGATCGTCCACTGCGCTATCCATAATTGGGGCGGGTACGACTACCTTTAAACTTATCAATCCATTTGTCTACCATTTGTCTCGTTTTAGAAGAGCTCGAATACTTGTTTTGATTATTTTGTTTCTATTATGTTATTTCTTTCTCGTCAAAAAACAATACATACATACATAACTGACCCTGTTTTAGGATTACAGCCTAGCATCTCGCAGCACCCAAATTGGGTGTGTTAATTTTATCCATGAGTGCCGGCACCTACAGTCATGGCTATCAGTTACTCATAGAGCTTCTGCCAGAAGATAGCTGAGAGGTGGTTGGCGAAAACTCAAAAATAAGTTTTATTTTATGATGAAACAATAAAACTCTCTCGTTGAAAAATAACTTTTTCTGCTGACCTTTTTTGGAAAAACTCTCAAAATTACCATAAAAAATAAGTTTTTGGATATAACTTATAACCGTTTCGGTGCCTGATAATTTTAAATTAAATATTTAATTGATTTCAGTCGTTTTGTTTTACTGAAAAAGGTACCTTTATATAGCAAATAGTACAGTATTCAGCGGAAAATTGCCTCGACAAAAATGTCAAAATTTTTGGGTAATGATGCCTGGAGTTATTTAAACGAATAGCGTTAATTGTCTGAAGATACTACACCATTATTTTTGCAGGAGATGGAAGGACGAATATCTTATAGAACTTCATAAAAGATATAAATGGAAATACCCAAAACGTCAAATCGAAGTTAATGATGTTGTTGTTGTACGACCAGACAATCTACCCACGAACGAATGGTTGTTAGGACGTGTTATCAAGACGTATCCGGTTCGAAGGACCATGTTTTTACGGGTTAGAGGGAAGGGTGAATTTATATAATTGGGTCAATACACAAACCTTTTTTATTCTATTAGTTATTGAGAAAGAAAATGGTAAATATTGGTTTGTTTTATTTTATATTTCAACGTTATAAACAGTTTATTAATTTCAATTATTCACAATTATTTGTTGTATCTTGTATGTTAGGTGTATTTATATAAATCTACAAATAATATAATAACTTTATTGACCTCTTTTTTTAAATAATAATAAATCTCTTTTTAACAAATAAAATAATAATTCCTGAAGACGCTACACTAAGGGGCAGCGAAATATTGAAAAAATAAATATCTAATATTAATATAAAAAGACCTTAAGCTCGAAAAAGAGATTTATTATTATTTAAATCTATAAATTTTCTTATGTGTTTAGATATATGTATGTATATAATTACACGGTGCTACAAATGAGCAACTTTTTTTTATATTTGGAAAGTGACCTAGTGTACGTTGTAGGCCTTATTGAGTAGATCATAAATCAATTTTTAAAAGTTCGGAAACACCCTCAAATTTCGGAGTTATTCCGAAAAAACTATTTTCGGGTAGGTTCGACTACTTATGAACACGTAACTCAGTTGATTTTAATCCGATTTTAAATTTTTAAACGGTTTCAGAAAGAAGAAATATGTGCCTTTTTAAATATGTACATATTTTTGTATATATATTAATTTTTTGCAGTGTTATTTTTAATTATATCTGATTTTAATTTTATTTTTTCTTAATTTTTTAATTTTGGCGCCATTTTTTTAAATTAGATTGTTTAGAAACATACCCTTATGTATATACTTCATTAAATCTATAAATTTTCTTATGTGTTTAGATATATGTATGTATATAATTACACGGTGCTACAAATGAGCAACTTTTTTTTATATTTGGAAAGTGACCTAGTGTACGTTGTAGGCCTTATTGAGTAGATCATAAATTAATTTTTAAAAGTTCGGAAACACCCTCAAATTTCGGAGTTATTCCGAAAAAACTATTTTCGGGTAGGTTCGAGTACTTATGAACACGTAACTCAGTTGATTTTAATCCGATTTTAAATTTTTAAACGGTTTCAGAAAGAAGAAATATGTGCCTTTTTAAATATGTACATATTTTTGTATATATATTAATTTTTTGCAGTGTTATTTTTAATTATATCTGATTTTAATTTTATTTTTTCTAAATTTTTTAACTTTGGCGTAATTTTTTTAAAACATACGCTTATGTATATATTTCATTAAAGCTAATTTAGTTCTGAGTTAAACAAGCTTCCAATAAATAAAATCAAGTAAAAAATAAAAAAGTTATTAAGGTTTTTCAAAAGTTAAAAATTTTGCTTTTACAAATATGTATTGAGCAAGATACTACATTTTCTTCATTTTTTAGTCTTATGATTATGAATAAGTAATTTTGCCACCATTACACTTCAAATTGCGATACATGAAGCAGTTCGTGAAACGTCTGGATAGGGAAAGCGATGCCTTTTTACACTTAAAATCAGTTTTCCCAAGAATAAGTGAAGCAAAAATAAAAGAAGGTACAATTCCTTACTGATTTCTCAACATAATTGTATTATTTTTTTATTTTTGTTGGACCTCAAATCCGCAAAATCATGCTTGACGAAGAATTCGCAATGAAATTAAATGTGTGGAAAAAATAGCATGGAGAAGCTTTATTAGTTTATGTGAAAATTTTTTGGGAAATAAAAAAAGTGAAAATTATATTGATGTAGTAAATGAATTTCGTGAGACTTATGTAGAAATGAGATGCAGAATTGCCATAAAGTTCATTTTCTGCATGCACATTTAGATTTCAATGAATGATTTCAAATTACTGCTGGTCACTTAAGCAAGAAACAGACGATTTGATGTACAAGCGAAAGAGGTCTAGCAAGCACTTTTAATCAAATATTCAAAATTTCTAAATAGAATAATTTGAATACTGTTATTTTAAAATATTTATATAATCATATCATTAAAATACTAAAAAATAAAGAAAATGTAGTATCGTGATCAATACATATTTGTAAAAGCAAAATTTTTAACTTTCGAAAAACCTTAATCACTTTTTTATTTTTTACTCGATTTTATTTATTAGAAGCTTGTTTAACTCAGAACTAAATTAGCTTTAATTAAATATATACATAAGGGTATGTTTCTAAACAATCTAATTTAAAAAAATGGCGCCAAAGTTAAAAAATTTAGAAAAAATAAAATTAAAATCAGATATAATTAAAAATAACACTGCAAAAAATTAATATATATACAAAAATATGTACATATTTAAAAAGGCACATATTTCTTCTTTCTGAAACCGTTTAAAAATTTAAAATCGGATTAAAATCAACTGAGTTACGTGTTCATAAGTACTCGAACCTACCCGAAAATAGTTTTTTCGGAATAACTCCGAAATTTGAGGGTGTTTCCGAACTTTTAAAAATTAATTTATGATCTACTCAATAAGGCCTACAACTTACACTAGGTCACTTTCCAAGTATATTTTCACTGTAGCACCGTGTTATTTATGTTCACACTTGTATATGGGCAATTTCAAAAATTTTCAACATTTGTTGAAACTGAGTTCAGATGCTTATTATTTCTCCAGTTTTTCGAATTGACCAAAACGGTCAAAAGGGAATGGTAGGCCACACTAGAAAACTGGGAAATTCAAAATTTCAGACCATCCGTTCTTTATCTCTAAAAGTTATGGGCACTCAAATATTGAAAAAATCAAAAACAGGCTTGAAATTTACAAGAGTTTTTTCATATTTCATCACTTTTCTACTTTTAGTTTTAAACTTCCGATGCTCATTGATATAAATTAAAGTCACTAGACTTTGTAGATATTTACACTATAAAAGTTATGCCCATACTACTATTTGGGAAAAAGTTGTACAGCGGTTCATTTTTGAAACCAAAATTTTCCGATTTTTTAATTTTCCCAGTTTTTCCTATAGCGTTTTTGCGCCGTTCAAGAAAATTGCATTTCGTCAACAGTATTTAAAAGATGGTATAATTTGCTAAAATTTGCGCCATATCACGTCGATGTCAGGCTGCTAGTTGCTGAGAACGATGACCTCAAACTTTTATAGAATTGGCGTAAATTTTTCAAAAATGACAGTTTTTCGCGCCTGACATTTGCAATCTTATTTAAAACTGGTTTATGTATTGCGTGATCTAAACTTCTTAGTAAATGGCACCTCAACTCCAAGAAGGCGTTAAAATATTTTGAAACGCAAAAATTTTATAAAGAAAATAAAAATTTTGCGAAATTTCATGATTTTGTTTTGCGTTTTTTTTAATTAATCCGTGGTTTAAAATCAATATAAAGTATTGGAAATGAAGTGCGGCGGTGAACTAAAGATCATATATAAATACGATTGAATTCGGTCCATATTTAGAGGGTACAGTGGCATTTTTCTTCAAACACATTTTGCTTTGTGACATCTGCAGTTATGTATAGATTCCGCCGCGATTAACAGCAAATGATAGGTTTTTTTAAGCTTGATAATAAAACCGAATAGGCATTAAAATATTTTCATGATTTTAAATTTTACAGATCAAAAAAAAAAATCCTAACCTCAAAAATAATTCTTATATAATTTTTTTATTTTTTTAATTTGCAAGTTAAAACATTGTTTTTCTGTAAATTAGTTATGCGTTATATAAACACGTATTATAACAATCGGTGAAACATTCACATTTTTGCAAAAATTCGCCTTTTTTAATGTTAAGAAATTTTAATTATAACTGATATTTTTTATGTATTTTATCAGTGCATTGATGAATTTTGACTGCACTGATGAATTTGAAATGAGTTTCATACATCCATACAACATTTATTAAAATAAACCAATAAATTTAACTTAAAATTTTTTTTTAAGAGATTTTAACTTAAAACCTCCATAACTTTCGCGCCGTTTGCAATAAATGATTAACGCGAACTGTTTTGGTATGCTAAAATATCACCCTTCATGTGACCAAAGCGTCATTCGTGTCATCCAAAAAAAAAATTTCGAAAAAAAAAATATCAAATTGTCGAAAATTTTTGAAATTGCCCATATATGTTTTCTTATAATGTTATTGTATTTGTTTATTGATCACTTGCGGATTGTGTTGTTTACTTGTTTGTTTGTTGACATCAACTGTTCGCGGTTAAAGACTCAAATCATATTTAAAGTTGGAGGTATTGTTGGACGTTCAGGGTTGTCGCCTTTTTCGACTTGTTCACTGAAGTGAACATTGTCCCTTTGAGGGAATTAAACGAATACATGTGAAAAGCAAGTACCTTAAAACTTATACATAAACTTGGTAGACTTAACTTGTAAGGTTATATCAAAACAGTAGTTTCAAAGTAATTTTAACGCACATTTTGTGCCTATATAAAAATAGTTGAGTTAAGCTGCACTATTTAGGAAATAATAATTTGTGTAATTAAACGAGAAAATTTTAAGTTAAATTTCACTTTGGGGAAAATATATTTGAGGTAATTAAGCGAAAGTTAATTAATCGTGGAATTTTATTCGAAAATGGTAAGAAAAAAATATGAGGATTTAGTAATTGAAGTAAATAAGTGTGGAAGGCAATTAAGCGTGGGGTAATTATTCGGGGAATACTGTATTTGTTTTTCAAAAACATACAAATATCTGCTAATAATTTATCAAATACTTTCTTATATTAATCTTTATAAATATTTTCTAATCTCTGTTATAGTTTCTGCACATTACAGATATTAATTAGAAAATTTCTTAATTGACATTCTTTTCAATTACAAATATTTCTACTCTGAGAAAACCATACTTGTGTATATCTTTTATATTCTGACATTAACATTAAAAACTACAAACAGTGATTAGTTATAACATACTTGTATAAGTTAATATATAAGTAGTTACGTAGAGAAACTTGTGTACTACTTTCCTTACGTACATACATAATACGCATTTTAATATATTCGAATGTGACATGAATTCTGATTACAAATTACATTTTAAACACGATTCAATAAATCATTACAAATATAGTACTATTCTGTTAAACTTTAGAGTGGAACGAGAATTTTCGCTACAGCATTCTGCAGCACTCAGTAGTCTGAGTTGATTATTGTATGCTTACGAGTATTTTTAATATTGTTTGAATCCTCATTAACCATTTGCATAGTATGAGTTTCTTAAGATAACCCAACAAACAAATTATAATATAACATAAGCAATATTTTGTTTGCCCTTTTGTTTGTTACGAGCTCTTCATGTACACTTACAGCCTGTTCATAGAACATGAATGGTTTTTGACATTCGTCCTTTTGTATATGAAACAACAACAAAAAAACTCAAATTTTGTAGTATTTCTCATATAAAAACACGAACGTCACAAGCCATTTGCGTTCTATAAACAGGCTGTTAGTTGGCTGTCAGTTTCAGTGTTAAGTTCTCTTCTCTATTGCACATGCTCTTTTAGACTTGTTGTCTTCAAATAAGTTCATAAAACGTAGTCAAATATCATTCATTCTGTTCACTGAAATGACAAGTATGTTATAAAAAAATTTTTTTCATTCATTAATAGAATATTCTTATGTGTCGAATAGCATGCCACATGCTTTTTGCACAGAAAGTATTTTTAATTTATACGAGAGAAAAAATTACTTCATACCTACCTTAATGTGTATGTATGAACTTCTCGTCCTTGGATGACTAGGTAGAAGTCTCCAAACATTGAAAAAATTCCATTTAAAGATAAATAATATAACTTTAGTGAGTTTCTTTTAGACGAATTTCTAATTAGTTGACACCAACTGTGTACACATTCTCTTCCATAATTTCACTTATGTTTCTTAGTGTACATTTTGTTTATCCTTGATCTGGCCTGGTGTGTCAGGATATTTGTAATTATTTGTTTGTGAAAGTTAGGATTTATATTTTGTTTGTAATATTGACTCATAACAGCAGCTGCAGCAGCTGTAACACAAAGTACTCGTACCTCATGCGTTAAATTAATATTAAACATATTTTGTTGAGCTCTCATATAAGTTAAACAAACTCTATAAAGAAATGTAAAAATATTGTTTCTATTTCTTAGTGATATTACTTCAAGTTACAGTTGTTATTAAGGTGCAGGTTTCTGTAACATTTGCTGAAAGTTGCTACTACTACTGAGATAATTTAAAGCTAAATTAAATTAATGGCATATTCACCCTTATTCTGCGTTTCGATTACGTTCCCGCATTCAGTTACGCTCGAATCGAAAATAGGTATTCTAAAAAAAACCTAATCGAAAGAAAAAGAAGAAGAGAAGAGTATGTTCAAACCAGCTGCTTTGTTATGAAACGTATGAAATAGAAACATAAAAATAAAAAATTTTGTAAACAATGTAATTGCCAAACTATAAAAAATAAAATTTGATGAATAATAAATAAATAAAAATAAAATATTTTAGCTTTAGGTCGTTAAATTTTTTATTTAACAACTAATAAAGGTCAAATAAAAAACAAAAATTATCACATAAATAAAATAAAATATACTTAGGCTAACATCATCATCTTCTAATCTGAATCTAAATCACTAGATGGATGCTCCAGTTTTAACATTCGCAGCTTGATTTCTACCTTCTTTTTTAGCAATTCCTCTTTAATTTTATTGTGGTGCCGCTGTTCTTCTAACTGTTGTGCAGCAATGTCAGACTGCTTCTCTAAAGAGCGATTTATGCACCATAAATGCGTAAACATCTCGTCATACCTTTTCAAAATGGTTTCATTGAATTTCCTGACATCGTTGTGAAATTCTTTCTGGGCAGTTATTTGCTCTTTCAGCAAAGACGAAGTGCTTTCTTTTGTACTAAGCTGCTGACGCCTTTTTGAAGTAGTAGCTACATCAGCAAGATCTTCAGACCGAGCGGAAATATCCATTTCGGTAGGTCGCGTATCATCTGACATCTCGCTGGCCACTCCAAAATCCACTGTACCGCTAATACCACTTGTACTTGTTACCAAGCCCGTCAGCTGAATTACTTTTTCCTCAAGGTGGCTAATGCGCTGTAAGCGACAGTTGCCTCCTCCGGTGCTCATCATTTCCTTTTTGTTTGTTGTCAACTTGCGTTTTATATAACTTTTCCAGTCAATCCACACCTTAAAATTAAAAATATTTTTAATATGCATACATATGCAACTAAAATGTCATACTTTCTTCCATGTAGCGTCAGTTTTTATTGGTGGACCTATTGCGTTAAGTGCGTTTGCAACTTCTTCCCAGAATGCCTGCACTTCTTCCTTGGGACGCTTATGATACCCAGACGCAATATCATCCTTCGTTGCCATTAAACTCGCCAGCTTTTCATACTGCTCAGGTGTTGTGTTTTTTGACCTGAAATAAATTAAATAAAGCTTTAAGGTTAAAAAAAAAAAAAAACAAAATTTATTACAAAATAAGTTTATAGCATTTTATACTCACATTTTATTTAATTATACACTTTTTTAACTACAAAAATAAAAATCGAAAAACTTTCCGTTAGTAAATAAACAACTTGAAAAAACGTAGCTACGATCGTAACGTAGAATACATACAATCGAAAAACAAATTGAATTGTTACGGGGAACGGAACGCAGAATACCAAATTTGCCAAACTGAGCAATTTACGATCCGAATCGAAACGCAGAATAAGGGTGAATAATTAAAAATGTTAAAGCAAACAAGACTTTAACTTGTGAAGAGATATGTTTATGATTTCTTATACATGAAACGTTGATTTCATTTAAGAGCAGACTTATTTTAAAAAAGTGTAATTAATTACTTCAAGTTCATATACAAAAATCTACTTAAATGTTAGTTGTGTTGTTTAGAAAAAAGAAAAACAAACGACTTGTAGAAACTTACATTGTCCTCTGCTTTTCTACACGAATTCTTCTTTCAAATAAAGTTTATCTTTAAGAACTCCACATACACCATGCTGATTTAGTTTCTGTGGTTAAATAAAGAGTAGTCGCCGTGGTCTAGTGGTTAGTGTGCTGGCTTACTAAGACATGGGCCCTGGGTTCGACTCCAGGCTCTGACATCTTCAAAAGGAGAAATATGAAAAAAAAAATATTTCTTTCGGCGACTACCTCTCAGCAGTCTTCTGGCAAAAGCTCTGAGAGTAGCTAATTGCCATGAACAAGCTTCTCAATTCTGTCGTTCAGAGTCGACATTAAAACTGTAGGTCCCGGTACTCATGGATAAAAATTGACACACACAACATGAGTGCTGCGAGAAGCTAGGCCGCAATCCTGACACAAAGTTGTAAAGGCCAGTTATGTATTTATGTATGTATGTATGGTTAAATAAAGATGCATTAGAGCATCGGCGCATTGTGTCGTCTGTTTCTCTATTCAATTGGTACTACCGATGAATTAAAGATTTTGACTTACAAAATTTGTATATTCTAATGTATTAGTCGTACCTTTCTCAGATCGCAGAGCACATCTATTTATAACTGTTTGTTCAATCAATCGAACAATGCATTACAAATGGAATTTGTTATTTATATCGTCGCAAGAATTAAAGAAAGCTGTAACCGATAAAAAATCGAAAATATGTTCTTCTGCATCATTTTTATTAAAAAAAAAAACGCGTAGATTTTTCCCGGTCCCAGATTTTTATGAAGAAAAGAAATTCACTTACGCCGTCTGCGTTTTGAAAAATACCAGTGCCTTCTTTCGAATTTCATACAGGTTTTCTGGCTCTGGTGAACATTAAATGTTTTGTCAGTTACAGCGTTACTACTCCTATTGCATTAGACAACCCATTATCTGTACGAGTACACAAATTGTCGACGCATATTTCTTGTCAATATATTCCAGATGAACATTGAACCAGAGCCTGTTTTGAATAATGAAACCCAAACACTTAATTGAATATTTAGAGATTATACGCTGGTTGCCTATCGAAATTGCTTACAAATGGGAATGCAGATTCAACTTTTATCAAAGAGCCACCAAAACTGCTAGCCACAAAACTGGTACATACATACATACATATTTGGCCGTTACAACCCTGTGTCTGGGTTACGGCCCAGCTTCTCGCAGCACTCATATTGGGTGTGTTAATTTTTATACATTAGTACCGGCACCTGCAGTTTAAAGTCAACTCTGAACGACAGATTTGCCAGAAGACTGCTGAGAGGTACTCGCCGAAAAAAAAAATTTTTCATATTTCTTTGTTTTTTTAAGATATCAGAGCTGACATTTGAACATGGCGCTATCGTCTTAGTAAGCCAATACACTAAACACTAGAACACGGCGACAACTAGATAAGTGTATGCCTGTGGAAAAAAGCAGAGCGGCACTGGCAGTTGAGAGGTCATGGATTAATTGAAACAACTCTCCTCCTATTAAGCCGGAAAGGCCAGAAGCGCTCTTCAGTAGCCTTATTTTATAACAAATTAATTAAAAATTTTATTCTGCTTCTTCTTAATATATTTTTTGTTTTATATTGAGGCAACATAACAATTTCTTAAAATATTTAATTTTCTACAAGAATATTACGTGCACACGAGGATATAAATTTTCCACATCGCTTTTGTATATTTTCTTTGCCATTGTTTTCATGAAAGTTTCCTTTATTTCGCTTTTTTATTTTCCTTGTTTGTAACTCTTGTAACTGTTGTTGTTTTCTACATTCAAGACTGATTTTTTTTGTTTTTTTTTTTGATAAATCCAACATATACATACATATGCATGCATGTGTGCCTTTTACCCAGCGCCCAATAATATCACACGCTACGTTTGTTTTTAAGAAAATGAAACACAAATTCATTCGAGTGTGATTTGGCTTAAAAATAATTTTAAATATTCATCATCGTCTGTACTGCTACAGATATGATTTTAAAAACGTATGAAATTATATTTCTTATTCTACGTTTACATACATATGTATGCACATATTTTCTTTATCTGTCTGTCTGTCTGTCTGTCTGTTACAGTACAAATATCTACTTGTGTTAGTATTAATTTTCTTCTATTTGCTTTTTGTTTTTTTCATTTTTCTGTTTTCTTTAAGTATTTTAAATAACAAATACTTTAAAACGTATTAATTTATTAGACAAAAAGTTAAAAATTCAAATAAGTATCTTTTATTTAGCATATCATGAATATAATTTTATTGTTTTTGGTATCTGCGTTTCATACTTGGAATAGACTAATTTTCTTTTTAAATATTCATTACATTCATATTTCTTTACTGTTGTTTTAGAAAAAACTCAAATAAAATCAATAGTAGAAAAAAATATATAGAAAAATTCAAGTGTTTTTTTGTTTCTATATCCCTCGACCTTCCATAATGTTTTAAATATTGTTTTCCATTGAGATTTTCAAGAGCATATGCAAAAGAGAGAAAAAAATGTTTTTTTTAAGGATTTTATCTAAAAAATGAAAACAGATATTGAATAAATATTTCTTTAATGGAATTCAATTCAAGCATATTTGAATTTAACAAATAATTTCACAAATAAAATGTTTGCAGAATGTAAATGCTTATTGAAGTATTTGTTAAGTGTTGTAGAAAATTATATTTTTCTCTCTTTTTTTATAGTAAAAAATTAAATAATTTTTATTTTTATTTTATATGCTTTAAAGTTTACTTATCAAATAAAGGGTGATCCGACCAACACAAAAGATGTTAATTGTAAATAAAAAATAAATGAACAGCCTATTTCACAATGTCGAGTGAGTGCTCTCTTTCGCTTGGTGGGCGAAAAATAATTGATTTTGGTTCATCTACATACAAAACGAATAAGAAAAAGAAACGAGAAAAACGTAATGACTTGCATACAAAAACCAATTTCACAATGCCGAATACAGCGAATTCAAGTGTCAAAATGAGTCACTTGCCTTTTTGCTTTCGTTTGATGCAAAATACGAAATAGTTGTTTACACATACAATCACACTCTACAATACTCTACAAACAGATCTTTAGCCAACAAAATTATGCCGATTCCAGTATAAAAAATTCACATGCGTACACACTTTTTTATAATACAAAAGCACACACACATATACTAACTCTTTTGCTTTGGTTTTATGTCACCATTTTTTATATCATTAAGCTGCCCATACACGTTACAATTACAACATGAAATTGACCCAGTCATAATGCAATTTGCTTAAAAGATCAATTACTTATTATATGTTAAACGTTGGATGACTGCTGGAAAACTTCTTATAACAGATATAAAATTTTTAAGATTAGGAAGCAATAAATAAAATTGTAAGCAATAATGGAAGCATTATATTGCTTTTTGTATATTAAAGCTGCCAAATATGCTAGAGGATGAGGTATTATTTTTGATTTTTTGTACTATTTGCTTACTGGTTGCAATAATTTTGCAATTATAGCGGCTCATTTCATATGAAATTCATGCGTTATTGATGTGCACGAGTAAGTGATTGTTTACAATATTTCTCTTACAAAATAACTTGCGGGTAAGCACTATTTTCTGCTGGAGAGTTGCATTTGTTTATATTTACGACACGTAAAAAAGAAAAACGGAAACCCAAAATATCTCTTTTTCGTGTGCCTGTCTTTCGCTTAGTTACTACTTGTTTTGACATTGTGAAATAGGCTGTAACCCTTTATTATAATAGAAGGGTCTATAACAATATCAGCTAAATAGTCTCTTCGGCTTCGGTTGCACATCTCTATTCGATGGTTTACGTTTTCAACGACTCAATAACATACATAATTGAGTATCAATATCGTTAAAGTAACGAATTATTTCATGGCTGCTAAATTGTGTTCCTCTCGATGGTTGAATTTGTCAAATTCTGATACCAAGAACTGTCAAATTAAGTTGGGCAAAGAAATATGACATTAAAGTGTGACTTCCAATTAATATCGTGTATTATGTCTAAACCACCCTTTAGCTATAGAAAATCAATATGTTTTCATTATAATTTGTGAAAGATACGACTTACAACGACTACATATTAGTAGTAGCAGTTGAAGAGAAAAGATTCATGAAAATTCTTTAAATAATCTTTAGAAGATCTTTAAGTCAATTTTGAATCATTTTGGGGGTGCTCGCTCAAAACTTTCAAATCATAGCAAAGGTAAAAAAATGAAAACAAAATTTTGTGGTTTTTAGAAATTATAATTAAAAAAATAAGAGCTCCACCCCCTCCAAGAGGTCCATCCACAATAAACCACTCCTTGACGTTTCACTCTATTCCACCTTTGCCACTTTCATCAAGAACGAATGATCAGGAGAAAAAGCGCCACCTATTGGGACGTAGTACATAGCCAAGGCCCTCACCACAATCAACATCGAACGACAGATGGGGCAATTGCTGTTGATCATTCAAAGGTGAAGGTGTAAACATTGGCCTTTGAGTGATCAAATTTACAGCAATTTGTCTCATTCGTAAAGCGCATAATAGGAAAAAAACCTATCAATCCTTACAAAATTACAGTACAATGAGTAGGGGTCTCAGTAAAAAAAAAAAAGAACTACAGCATTGTCTCAATAATTAGTGGCCTATAGTTGATGACTTTTAGTTGACTTTATATCTGTACAACTACACCAAGTTTTTAAGTTTTTGAAGCAATCAATACATTTGCAAATAAAACCTTTAAAAACTTTTTTACGCATAAGAAGTAAAAATATAAAACTTAATGCCCGTATTCATAAAAAATATTATATTTTTATTGAGGGTTTATTTGAAAAGTATTACATAGAAATTTGTCAAATAAAGCCTCAATAAACCTATAAATATTTTTTTTATGAATACGGGCATAATATTTATAAATAGTATTAAGATTGGGCGTTACCAAATTAATTTATATATTATTTTATCCTTTTAGCGGCGAAATGTCAAACCAATCAGGATTTAGATTACTTCTTACAGTGAACGCCTAGAAGTAATTTAATATACATACACCCAAAAAAATATATAGGTTAATCTAACCAATTTCATTGGTTGGAATTGCACTAACCAAGAAAAAACAGTTAAAATAACTGATGCGCATTGTAAAATGGAATTTAACCAAAAATGTTTTTAAAGTACAACTTTTATGGTTGGGCAACATAAAAAAACTGTAAAACTGACCATGAGTTACAGTAGCTTTACAATAATATTTGTAAAATAACAATTTGCTTGTAATAATACAATTGTAATAGTAAAAATACAACAAAATGAGGTAACTTTACAACAATAGTTGTAAAATAGCAGTTTTTCCAGTAATGTTACTATTAAATTTGTAAAATAACAATTTTTTTGTAATAATACTATTTTAATAGTAAAATTACTATAATATTTCTGTCTTAACCTTTTCTTTTTCTTTTCCCCATCCGTTTCTCTATTAAAATTAATTTTTTTAGTTCATTTTAATTTATTGGAAATAATATAATCTATGTAAATAAAAATCAATGTTGTTCGTTGGCCATCGCATCAGTTGAGAACGGCTGGACCGATTTTGGTGATTTTTTCTTTCTAATGATCGTCGTGATCTAACTTAGGTTTTTACGCTTTTAATTTTGCCCCGCCTACTTCTACGCCCACCTTTTGATATCAGAAAACGGCTCCATCGATTTGAATAATTTTTTTTTTCAAATGTTTGTATTAATCCATTTTAATTCTTCATCGAGAGAAAAATTTGCCACGCCTACTTTTACGTCCACTTTTTTCTGTTTATCTTTAAATACTGGAGAAATACCTATATATATCCAAAAGAGATGGAACAGTCAGAGTACTCATTAGTATTGAGTCCGTACTCAAATTTGTTGAATTGTTTGATACATTCGTACTTGTGGAAACAATATCAGAACAGCCCTAGAATATAATACATAAAGTTTTAATAATTTTTTTTAATTAAAATTTATATTTATTTTTATGACACGTATACTCACATTATAATTTTTCTAGCATGTATCCAAAATTCCATTCGTCCAACAATTTATAAAGGTCATCTTCTTGACTAGAAAGAGAACAAGTTGATGAAAAGGATTCCTGCTTTTCTTCTTTATCACTTAGCATTTTACCAATTTCAGAAAACATTAACTTTATACACATCTTTATAGTTCAATAATTTATTGTAAAATGAAAATTTTTTAAGGAAAAATGTTATACAAATTATGTATGTATGCATGACAGAAAAGAAAATGTATGGTAGTAAAATAGTTGGACAATCCTTTTTGTAACTTTACCTCTTAAAATTGTAAGTATTTGTTTATTATTTTAACCTCGGGGGTAGGTAAAATTAAACAATTAAATTTGTGGAAATAGATAAAATAACAATTTCCAATAGATATTTTTAACTACATTAGCATGATTATTTTAACTGTCATAATTTGTTTAAAAAGCTTTCATATTTCATATCGAGGTTGTACTACAAATGTTCTATGGTTATTTTAACCCATACAATTTGTAAATTAAAAAAAAAAAAATACAATAACAATTTACATTGTAGGTATTGTTACTATTAGAAAAGGTTGTTTTAACCAAGTAAAATTGTTTGTTTATAAAAATTCCAAAAACAAATTACATTAGTAGTTCGCTTACTGTTGTGATTTGGTAGATGTAACCAATTAAAAAGTTGTAATTTAAAAAATATCAACAACAATTTACATTGACAATTTTTTAACAACCAATATTGGTTAGATTAACCTGTGATATTATTTTGAGTGTACATACATACATAATTGGGCATTACAAACCTGCGTCAGGTTTACGGCCTATCTTCTCACAGCACCCATGTTGTGTGTGTTACTTTTTATCCATGGGTTTAGGGACCTACAGCTTAAATTCGACTCCGAACGACAGATTTGAGAAGCTTTTTCATGGCAATCAATTACTCACAGAGCTTTTGCAAGAAGAATGCTAAGAGGTAATGGTCGAAAGAAATAATTTTTTCATATATCTTTTTTTCAAGATGTCAGAGCTGTGATTTGATCCCGACGCTATCGTCTTAGTAAGCCAACACACTAACTACTAGACCACGGCGACTACGTAATTTAATATGCCGGAATCATATATAAAAATTTTAAATAAAATGTTAAATTTTTCAAGAATCTCATGCATTTAGTTTGTAGCCAAAAGAGAGAGAGAGAGAGAGAGTCGCCTGCTATTAGCTATAACAGCCAGTTTTATATCTTATCACTGTTATATTTCTAAAAAGCACAACAAAATTATATATGGTCGCAAGAATTAAGGAACGCCAGAAAATCTTTATGATTTACGGCGTAAATGAATTTCTCTTCATCTTAGAAATCTGGGACCGGGACCACTCGACGCGTAATTTTTTTCTCATAAAAATTATGCAAATGAACGTATTTTCGATTTTTTGTCAGTTACAGCGTTCTTTAATTCTTGGGACGATATATCTTTAGATAAAACGGAGTAAAGTTGTCGTTTCTCTTATTATTTATTTCATTATGTAGAGCAAACACGCGTCAAAGAGGCCATTTCCAATTTCTTTATATTTTTGACTTAGACCATATTCGTAATAAACACTTTATAAATTCCATATAATATTGAAATTATAACACTCTCTAATGGTTAATTATTGACAGGAAACCCTCAAAATTACTGTTAAAAATGATTTTTTTTTAATATCGCTTATAACCATTACGGTCACTGTGTTTTTTTTTTATTTTTCCTGAGAGATTCTTTTAAGTGTAATTACTGCTGTCCAATAATATAATACAGTGGCATGGTATTTTAAATTGTTGTGGTACTTTCCACCAAAATTTCATAAAAATAGAGCAAAGTTTTCATTGACCTAAATTGTATAAAAATAAATATTTTTCAATGAATATGTTATTCTATTTGTTTATATTTAATTTAACAATTTAAGTAGGAAAAGGTATTTAAATCCTTTTTAATTAAATAAATTTAAATAGAAAATAAACGAGATTTTGTTACAAACAACATTGAATTACAACATTGAATTACAGTTTGAACAAAATTTCTTGGCTTTTTTACAGCTTTTTTTTCTCATTCTCCAATTGCTATATTGTCTGTTGTTATTTCGTTTAGTTTTGTGGAATTTTTTTCATTTTTTTCATTAAATCCAGCATACAGAGTAAAGAAAATTACAGTTGTTCAAATTTACCACAAAACTTTGTCTATCTAAACTTATCAAAAGAGACAAAAACGTTACAAATATTCGTACTAGATGGATGGATATGGAGAACAACAATACACATAAATAGAGAAACTTTAACAAAAAGAACCGACGACAAAATAAAAGATTAGAAGGCAAAACATATTTGCCTTACAAGTAGTATGACACTGGCTTACCATAAAGCTTAACCCTTTCAAACAAGTCTAGGCATGTACTATGTACATATCGTATGTACATATGTATGTGGTAATTAATGTTCAAATGCATGGTGGAATTACTTACAAGGTGGTGTTACCAACCCAGCTGGGTTTTTTTTTGTCATACCGCTCCTGTCAAAAGTTTTGTTTATATTTATGTTTTGTTTACATTTTGCTTTGTGTGTATTCGTGTTTTTGTTTTGGTGTAGAGACATGTATGTTGTTAAAAATACACACACACACTTCTGACATGTGCTTTTTTAATTCACCATACCTGCTTTTGACATTAAAGAGCTGAAAAACCAAAACAAATTCCCTGTTGTTTTTGTACTATATTCACCTGCCACCACCTTGTAAGTAATTTCACCATGGTTCAAATGAATGAAGAATTGAATGTGTTGGTAACAGAATATGTTTTTAATGGACCGGGTATTTATCTGTATTAGGTAGTAGTAGATGTTTTAAAATTGTATAACATTAGGGCGATACATAATAACGTATTGAGTTACGAGTATTAAACAATTATATTAAAAGATTTACATTTTTTTGTTTTAATTTTTAAAAACTTAGCCTGTGTCCACACGTAGAGATTCTTATCTTTAAGATATTGGTTTATTCTTCTTTGAACTATCTTCGGCGTTCAGACAATACAATTCTTATTTTTGACGTCATGTATGCTATTTGCAATTGTGTGTGTGCATGTGTGCAATTACGAATGAGAGAGTAAAGCGTATTGCTAGTACAAAATAGAGTGTACTCGTTTCTTTATCCTTTACCGACTTCACCTATAAACATACAATCTTAAAAATAAGAATCTCTACGTGTGAACATAGACTTAGGCCCATTATTACAACTAGCCTTTAGTTAAAGGTAGGATGTTATCGGACAGATAAATTGCTTTTGGTTATTACAACTAAACTTTAACCTAAAAGTGACCGATAAAGTTATTGGGAAGATTGTCTTGCCTTTAACTTTTAACGTGAGGTTTAAATTTTTTAGCTTACCATATTTTATTGAGACTGCCATATTGTTTTGTTCGTTGAATTGTTAAAAAAATATTTTATTTATTTTGTCAACAAAGAAGTAAATTCAATAAAAATGGAAAGTAAAACACATTTCTTTGTTGTTAAGTTTTTTTAGTGCACAATTTACAAAATTTTTTTGTTTATTTATTCATGTAAACATGCGTGTTGTTGCCACTTGGTGCCTTTTAAACAAATTTAATGCAAAAAGTAATTGGTTCTTGTTCTGGTATTGCCGTATTTTAAAAAAATATAACTTTTATTTTAAAGGTAAGTTGTAATAAGGAAAAGCATTTAAGGGTCACTTTATTCCTCCTGTTAACGAAAGTTACCTTTAACTATCGGACACTTTTTAGGCAAGTTGTAATAATGGCCCTTATTGTTAAAGAATAAATCTATATAAATAAAAAACAATGTTGTTTCGTTGATCATCGCATCAGTTGAGAACGGCTGGAGCGATTTTAATGATATTTTCTTTCTAATGATCGTCGTAATCCAACTTAGCTTGTTACTGAAAGAAAATTTTGCCCCGCCTACTTTTACACCCACTTTTTTTGATTTACCTAAAATCAGAAAACGGCTCCATCGATTTTTCTTTCAAAGGTTTATATTAATTCATTTTAAGTTTTAATGGAGAGAAATATTTGCTACGCCTACTTTTACGCCCACTTTTTTCTATTTTTCTGTAAATACTTCTTTTTGTATAGCTTCAGAATGGTTAAAGCTAAAGTTTGGGAATTGGGTATAAATAATTTCAAGGACAAGTGAGCATAATACCTCCCAGCACAAGTTAAAAATTGATTTCATTATACACACATACGTATCTTTAGAAGTGTTGAAGCTAAAGTTTCTGAATTTGGTGTGATTGATTTCGTAGTCATTAAAAATTATCAGTAGAAAAAAGGGCGGACAAGTAGACGTGGTAGCTTCCGGACTATTGATTTGTTTCGATTTTTTTTTATCTCCTCAATCGTAGCAAAACACTTTCCTTTCAGCGGTATCTTCAGTTTTGATAAGAGGAAAAAGTCAGCGGGGGCCAAGTCCGGTGAATACGGTGGTTGCAGCGTGATAACGGTTTTGTTTTTGGCCAAAACTTACGCACAAGTTCGTTATCATGGTGCAAAATCCATCGTAATTGACATCTTCTCGGCCTTCTTTAAACCGGTTATACCACAATTGAACTTGTGTACTGCTTATATTAGACTGGCCAAATGCCGCAGTTAACTTTTCAAGTGTCCTTGCGGATTTAATTTCATTTTATACACAAAACTTAATAAAGTTTTTTTAATCCATTTTTTCGAATAGTAAAAAATCGACGAGCACACCATAACACGACTAACCTTTTTATCTGTCAAAAACAAACTGACAATCCAAAATGGCTAATATTACCATATAATATTACATATATATGTAACAGACATGTGTACCAACATAACAGAGAGAGAGAGAGAGAGAAAATCTAACATACTTAACTCATGAAATTTTAAAATAACGATTATTTTTTTATCATACCTCGTATATTATTGGAAAACAAACTATTACTTTCAATTCGTATTCAGCTAATCCTTAATTTCATTAAAATTTTATGCATGACATTTCTTCATATATCTCAATAAAGAAAGAAAAAAAATCTTAGCGCTCAATAAACCTACACAGAAAAAAATTGTTGTGATTAAATAATTTAATTGGTTGAATTAACTTTTTATTGTTTTATAAAACTTTACTTTAAAAACTTTTAATTAATATAACAATCAGCTTAATTAATAACATTAATTTATGTAATAGTGAAAAGATACATATATTTTAATTAATATCATAAATCTTTTAACTAAAACACAAATTTATTTTTTATTTATTTTTTTTTTTTTTTTTTTTTTTTTGTTAAAAAAGAGTCACCAATCATACATAACTACATAACATGAACACTACTAATTCTACTGTTTGATGGAATAATATTTGTGCTTCCGTGTTTGAAGGTCTTATTAAGTTTTTTTTTTTTTTTTTGTAACTTTAGGTTTTATATCAAACAAGTGTTGTTTCTGTGTTAGAAACTAAAGGAAAATTCTTAAATACGCATAAAGTATGTGCGTTAGAAAATGAGTTTCAAAATTTCTTAGTAAATTTGTATGTAAAATAAACCACAATAACAAGAACAAAAGAGATATTTACTGTTAATCAAGACTGACTATATTGGCACTCTATGCTTCCATTTTATGCTCTAGAAGATCCAGTTATTTCTATGTCAGTTAGAAATAATTATTGATTATTCAGGAATATGCTGAAAAATTTGTGTGACCATTTGGAAAATATTGATACGCATTATTAATAATTTTTACGTTGATTTTGCTCCTTTTTCTGGCACTTTCTTTACGACGATTTGAGTTTTTGGCAAGTGCATGTTTCGAATTCTTATTCTATTTATGACTCTCTTAAACTAAGCAGATAAATAGTCTACTGGGGCAGATTCTAAGGTTAGCTTATGCAGAGTTATCTTTTTTCGCATCTTAGACAAAAGGCATTCTATGTTATAGTAGTGAGATGTCTGCTGTTTTTTTTTTTTTTTTTTTTTTGCTCCGTAAGGTAGGTAAAACCATAATTATCAAAAGTGTTATACTCGTAGAAGAAACTAGGCCGTAACCCTGACATAGGGTTGTAATGGCCAATTATGTATGTATGTATGTCATAGAAACAGAACTGATTCAGTATTTTGCTGATTTGTTCTCTTCAGTTTGATAAAAAGTCAATGGAATCTGTTGCACCCAGGAAAAAATCCAGAACGGAATGTTAAATACGGAAACAAAACCGTTCCGAACAGAGTCTGTGACATGGCTGAATGTATATACAACCATATCGCAGGCATAATAATTAGTTTTCTGTTACGAATTCGAATTCTATTGAAGAAGTTTAAGCAGTTAAATGTAACAACAGGTGTAAGGACGTGAGGGGCGTAAAGAGTTTTGTGCCAGATGCTTAATTGTTTGCATATCAATTTATATATTAATTATATTTTAGTAATAAAATATATTCAATTCAATAAAACGCGATAAACAATATGGCTTTTTATGTACAAAATTTTAGTTCAAATTAATTTTTTTTAATTGAATATAGCCATTTAAACTGTTTTATTGACAATTAATTTTGGGTCCTTAAGTATAGGCCCATGAACATTGCCATTAATAGGGTACTAAATATTACATCGGTAACAGTAGTAACTGCAATAACACACGAAAGAGAAAAGTTAAGCCAAATGAAAAATGCAGAGACTATGGAATACCATCATCAGCGTCAGAGTGTGCAGAGTGTTCAAAAACTAATCATATGTCAGGGTGTCAAGATAAGCTCAAAAATACAACAACCACACTTGTAATAAGTTAGGTTACAATAACAACAACAAAGTTCATAGAATTTTTTCTTTATTTTTTTTTCGTTTTCTTTTAAATTTTCTTATCATCTCAACTTTATATTCAATGCCACTTGCCAACTCATAAATGCATACATACACACAAAGTTACATTCACAAACGCAGACAAACATTGCAAGTTGGTTGCAACAACAATGAAAACTTGAAAAATAATCACAAAGAAGGAAATGATAAAATGAAAAAAGTTCGAGAAGAAAATTGCAAAGAAATATGTATTTTGTAGAAAAATAAGATAAAATTTACAATTACAATTTCAAATACAAATGCAGGCATATGCGATCATATTAATGGGGCGTTTATGCGAGTATGTTTGTATTTTTGCATGAGTGTTGGGTATGGCTGTGTGTGTGTGTTGTATTCATATTTTGTTTCGGGCTGCAAGTAACAATTTAAAGTGACTTGTAATTTGAACGTCACATGGCAAAGGGATTTCTATTTTTCTACAAAACAGGCATCGTATAAAAAAACGATTAAGACTTTGCTGACAGTAATTTAAAATTTTTTTTTTTTTAATTAAAGCGACATTTAGCAAAACCTAAAAGAAGAAACAAATATTTAAAAGCATTTAAAAATATTAATTTTAAAGCTTAAATTGTTTGAAATACAAAGTCCTAGGAAGACTCTGTCCTTAATAACAAGTTTAAAAAATTATTTTTTTACCACTAGGACATGTACAATTCAAATAAAGACCATCCGAAGGACCGTGGAAATATTTAAGATTTCTTTTTGTTTAAAATCATAAAACCAAAAAAGTATTACTGCGAAAAGTTTGAAAACAATGGAAGCCAGAATTGAAGAGTACACCGTGCATAAAAAGTTATATTTATTATATTTTCTTAAACAAAAGTGATAAAATGATGTATTTGGAATAAATATTAATAAAAGACCAAAACGTAATTGAGTTACAATCTAGGGTTATACAATTACTTCCTAACCAAGCATTAGTACGGGTTCGGCAGTGACTCATGGTTACCCGTTACTGTTGCTCACCTAAAATAAGAGTGTGTTTATTCTCCATGTTAGTAAAAGCACTATAGCAGATATCTTTAAGGCACATCATGAAGTCTAATACGAGGCAGTCAGATCTAAATCATATAGAACTTTCCCTCAGTTGTAAAGTATGTCTTTTCCGACAAGTTCAGCCCTAAATTTACAGGCATCGAAAAGCTCTGTTCTGTCTCCTACTCTAATTTTAATGTTTCTCCACCCTGTTCTCTTTTAAAAGTGAAGCCGAGCCTATTGTAGATTAAGATAAAAAGTCCGCATATAAATAAAACCATCACAAATGAATTTCTGAGTGTGCGTCTATGAGTGTGGTCGTACGTATAGGGTCGATTTTAAAACAAACAAGGCCCAGGGCTGTTTTCTTATTCAAAGTCGTCTTCAAACTAATGGTGCCTTGTCAGTTTTAACTGTCGATAATGTAAACATAGAGATGGCGGACGCTCTTTTTTTTAAGTGCATTGTATTGGAATGTGAAGATGGTTGATGGACAGATTTTTTTTCCATAGATATTTGTATATTATGCTCCTTTTTTGTTGATGAGACAAGTTGCTAACAATTTGACCACTCATGGGCCAGTGCTATATCTTCACCCTTGAATGATCAGACAGCAATTGCCTCATCTGTAGGGGGATGTTGAATGTGAATGGTGAGCGTCTTCAGTAGTTTAGCTGTTTTCTTCCCAGAATGTGGCGCTTCACTCCTTATCATTGGTTTCTGGTAGAATAGATCGGAAATGTCAGGGAGTGGGTTTTTGGGCTTCTTGGGGGGGGGGAGGGAACCTCTTATTTTTTTAATTTAATTTTTAATTTAAATTGTAATTTTAGAAAACCGCAAATTTTTATTTTTATAATATTGTCTTTCGCTGGGATTGAACCTTGGTCGTGTGAGTTTTTTTTGCGAGCGCTCAACCAATATAGCACGACCCCCCTTGATATTCCGAGCATTAGAATTAATTGTGTAGTTCGATGGTATGATGACATACTTTGAGTGTCGAAAGATGCATTTAAGTGCGTTGGTAATATAAAACTGTCCATGAAACACTTCTTCTGACAAGATCATTATCCCAATCAAGATGTATTACAACTTTCATGTATGGCTCGGTGCTCTAAACACTACTTTGAACATCCGGAACATATGTATAAACGAAATATGACTAAGACGCTTATTAATAATAAAGGAGCATCGTTGCGATACATCATGAATTTGTCTGTGCATCGGCACTACAATGAAAACTGTTCCTATGGAATATAAAATTGATTCCTAATAATCGTATTTTTCTTAATAGTACTTTGGTTGTCATAAACCGCATCTTTTTGTACCAGATTTCCTAGCAAATCTTACACTATATTAGAGCTTATTCAACAATATTCTCCTGACTGTTTGCCCTGCCAATTACAATAAGTAGAGGCTAACATCAAATGTTCGCAAACACTATTACATTTTTCCTTCTTCCAAGTACACTATTAGAGCTCACCGCATAAGTCAATTCAGTGGGGTCAATTCGTGGGTGCTGGTATATGAAAAAGCCTTTAAATTATTACACTTAACATTTTTCCTGATATAGAGTTTTGTTATACATTTCAGTCTAAAGCAAAACTCAGTAAAAATAAAATATCTTTTTCTTTTTAGTGGCCAAATTATTTTCTTAGTTTATACACCAATTAGAATTTAGAAATTTGCAAAACTCGTCGTCGTGCCCAACAATTGAACATCTCACCAACATCACAGATGCAAATTTTAAGTAAAGATTTGAATTTGCACTCTTCAAAGATCAATTTAATATTAGTCACAAACACTATCAATACGCTCAATAATTGGTTGAACAGACAGAAGTAAATGGGGACTTTAAAAACAATATTCATCTATAAAAAAATTTAAGGTGCAATTTTGACTAGCCTGGGTTAAAATTGTTTAATTTTTGTAAGAAATTTAATGTAATCCCTGACAAAACATGGGTTTTAAACTAGTGAACGATAAGACGTACTTAAGCATGTTGTTTGCTTTAAATTATATCAATACCAATTCAGTGACAGCATTTTGAGCGTATCTTTCATGATCTAATGAGTCTAAAAAATATTTAAAAAATGAAACTGACAAGCTTGAAAAGAAATATCAGCTGCCTTTTATGAGCTGGTTTAGAAATTTTACTTTAAAAAGGGGATTTTTAGTTTCACTATGTCTGAACATGAACGCAAATGATTGATGCAATACAACCTGGATCCTTATTTGTTAAATTTATTGCCTTTTTTTAGACAAATTTGGACAAATAGATAATTTAATATGTAGTTAAACATTTTCTTTATCTAAAATATGATTAAATAAAATTATCTGCAGTCATATACACTGCCGATCACTTGAATAGGTTAATTAATTTTTGCTCTTATATTTTAATTTTTCTTCATATAAACTTTAGAACAATTTTTTTCACTTAAATTAAGAGATATTATGAATTATCATATTTTAGGAAGAAAAGAATAACGGTACAATAAATAAAAATTTTTAATTTTTTGATTTTACTTCAAAATGCTGCGAAAACAGGTGCAGATTTTGGGTCACTTGAATAGGTTCACTAGAAATAAAATTAGTTTGCTTTCGACCATCGACAGTATAATTAAAATTTTAAATATTTGTAAGTTACTGCAATATTTTTTTAAATTTTTATGTAAAATGGGGCGCAGCAAGCGATTAACTGAAGAAGGAGGAGGTAAAATTAAAGAATTCAATGAAACTGGCTTAAGCAATAGGAATATCGACAAAAAAATTGGTCGTAACCCGAATGTTGTAAGTAATTTTTTAAGAAATTAGTCCGATTATGGAAAAAACATGAAAGGTCGGCCGAAAAAGCCACAATAGGAGCGGACAGAAAAGCTATTATAAGAGCTGCCTCAAATTTGAGCGATTCTGCTGCAAAAATTAGACAAAAATTGGGTATCACAGCTGTCATAAACACTGTAAGACATGTTATGCGAAGTTCTAAATATTTAAAGAGAATGAAAATTAAAAAAAAAACCATATCTTAATGCTGCTCGTAAAGCGACACGGTCTCATTTTGCACGACAACACATAAACGATAAAAATGAATGGTATCGTGTTGCCTTCTCAGACGAAAAAAAGTTTAATTTGGATGGTCCGGATGGATACAACTACTATTTCCACGACCTACATAAGGAGGAACGCTACCTTAGTCGTCCTGTCTCTGTGAGGGAAGTGTAATGGTGTGGGGGGCGATTTCATATTATGGTACATGTGAGCTTCAATTCCTCACATCGAAAATGAACGCGAATAACTACAAAGCAGTACTTGAAAAGGTGTTTCCATATTTTTCTACTATTTTTAGACAAATTCTCTGGATATTTCAACAAAATAATGCCCCGATACCTAATGCCAGAGTTGTAATTCAAAGCCAAAATGTCAATATGTTGGAGTGGCCACCACATTCACCTGACTTAAATATTATAGAAAATGTATGAGGCTTGCTTTCTCGCAAAGTCTACGAGTCCGGCAGGCAATACGAAACCAAATAAGCTTTCATTGAAGGAATTAAAAAAGCTTGGTCCAAAATTTTATTATCATTAATTGAAAATCTTTATAACTCCCTACCAATGGCATTCTTAAAGTTATATCGGATAAAGGAGGACATACTCATTAATAAATCATCAAAACATTGTAAGAAATTTTAAAAAATAAAAAAAGTTTTACAAAAAAGTCATTTTCTTCTTTAGTTTTTTAAATGAATGATAGTGAACCTATTCAAATGACCCAAAAAATTGTGTTTAAAATCATATTAGTTTTGGAAAAAAAATTAATAAAATTCAGTTACTAATTATTGAAACAATTTTCTTTATTATAAACTCACATAATCACAAAATATTATAACTATTAACTTAATTACTTCTAGAACAAAATTAATTTGAATGTGGTGAAAATAGTGAACCTATTCAAGTGATCGGCAGTGTACGAGTAGTAGTTCAGTTACCTTTCAGGCTCTCTAACACTATGCACATACCATGTAATTACTTAGTTTTTATGTATTATTATTGATTCCCGAGACTGCATGTAACAGAATTAAAAAGCAGCAAATAATGTAAATAAACAAATTACACTCGACGCTAGTCGCCTGATTCGTAACGAAATGAATTGTAATGGGTGTTTTTTATAGAGTGACACAAGTTTAAATCATAATAAAGCAATAAAAAATATTTTAAATATCAATATAACGGGCTTTATTGAAAAGAAAATTTTATGAAATTATTGTTTAAATATCGTTTCTGTCACGTTTGGAGCGTAGAAAGCCCAATCTAGAACACTAATTTTCAACAACTTTTCGCAGCTTTTGCGACCGTATTTCTCCGATAACTCTTCGAATGTTGATTTGCAGGTGTTTAGTTGTTTGTGGTTTTTCGACGTAGACAAGTGGGATAACATAACCCCGAAGAAAATACTCCAATGGTGTTAAATCACACGATCTTGGTGGCCAATTAGTCGGGCCCTTACTTGAAATTATTCTTTCATCCAAATTTTCTTTGAGCTTGTTATGTTGCATGTGGCTTCGTCCTGTTGGAACAACGTATCAACAAGATGCATTCCACGTAACTGAGGTACGAAAATATTTCGAATCATGTTGCTATACTGTTCACCATTGACAATAATGTTCTGACCATCATTGCTTTTGTATACATATAGGCCAATGACTCCGTCGGCCCATAAAGCGCACCAAACAGTAATTTTCGGTGGATTTAATGGTGTTTCGACAAAATCTTGGGAATTCTCGGCACCATGAATAATGACCCCAAAGAAAAATGGTCTCAACGCATAAAATGAAAAATGACCCCATTTTTGGGGCAATCTTTCAAAATGAAAAATCGCCCCAATAATCATTATGAAATTTGGCCCCAAACTAAAGTAAAAAATTACCCCAAAAATAAACAAAGTTTGAAAAAAGAAAAATAACTTAAAATAAAGCAATTTCTCAAAAATTAAAAATGGCCCCAATTAACACAAAAGGCCTTAAATTTTTTTTAATAAAGTTTTTTTTTTCGAAGAAAAAAAAAAGAAATATATTAATTAAACCCTTTTAAAATGTCTTGTACTTTTGATCTTCAGTAAGGACAATTAAAGCTGTCCACGTTATTTGCAACACCGTGTGCTTGCTGATTAAGCACGCATTCATTGAAAACTTTTAAATTTTTACAGTGTCATGAATATTCTCTGCACACACGAAATAGTCGCTGCGTCCAGGTTTTAGATTAGGAATTTCTTCTTCTTCAGATCTTTCCTTGTTCAATTCCTCATCCTCAAATATGTTCTCTTGCGGAATCATATCTACCATTATATTGTTTGGACCATACGCTATTCTACTGAGGAATATGGAGGCATTAATTTTTATCTTGCTTCCTCGATTTTATTGTTTGACATAAGGACAAAAAATATAGGAAATATATGTAACATGAAAGTTATAAATGATAATTTATTGTGTATTTGAAATCGCTTAATTTGTATTGATAATAGAAGTTATTTTTTTGAATTTGGAGGATAGATGGCTCCGTAGTAAGAGAAATGATTTAAAGAAATTGTACGATAGCAGGGAAAACTTTATTTTTTTTTTAAATCGCGCGATGCACACACAAGTGAAATTTGGTCTGGCCAGACCAAGCTGGCAATCCTAGGTTTAATTATATTTTCTTAACGAATGAATACAAAAACAATCTTTTAATTTTATTTACAAAAAACCACTAACAGAACTACGAATTCCGTGAGGTTTCTCGTACCTTTTTATATTTTACTCATTTTATGAAAAATGTCCCCAAAATAATTTTTAATTATTTTGCAATATTATTAAAATTACCCCAAAATTTCGTGTTGTTGTGCTCCATTAAAATTTTTGGGGTCATTTTTCATTTTCGAGTTGGGGTCATTTTTCTTTGGGGCCATTTTTCAGGGTGCCGGAATTCTCTTCACTCCAAATGCGACAATTCTACTTATTTGCGTGCCCATTAAACCAGAAATGGGCTTCATCGGAAAGTAAAATTTTTAATGGAAATTCAAAATCGCCATTAATGGAATAGAAAAATTATTTTGATTAAAACTTTTAACAATTTACACGCGCTGCTCTGGTGTAAGTCGATTCATATTGAAATTTCAAAGCAAAGTAAACAAAATGCAACTATCAGCTGTTAAGTGGATGATCCAATAAAGCAGTGCTGCCAACTCAAAGTCGTGACACTCCTGCTCGTGAAACAAGAAATTTGAAAAAAAAACATTCTTTCTGGAGCCACCTCTCAGCAGTATTCTGGCCAAAGCTCCGAGAGTAGTTGATCGCCAAGCAAAGCTTCTCACGTTTAACGTTCAGAGCCGTCATTAAGTTATAGGTTCTAGTACTCAGGGATATAAATTGACGCACACAATATAGGTGTTGTGGGATGATTGGCTGTAATTCTGTAAGGGCGAAGTCTCAAAATTAAATAAAATGCAACAAAAGTGCATCTTGTTCCATCAGAACTAATTGCACGATATAATTATGCTATGAAATAATTGTAAATATTATTATTTTTTAAATATATACTCGTACTATACAATATATTTATCTTGACTGTTTAACCCTCCCACAAAAGGTGAATTGAATTTTATTAAGAAAAGGGTTAACATTTCAATGGCATAGGAAGAAGAGGATAATAAAACATCTTCAATCGTATTTTAAATGATATTTCATGAAATCATCTTTATTTGTATTTTGTTTTTATCCTTTGGTCCCCTATATTTTAAAAGAGAAAATAAAATATTGAATAAATAGAAATTGAAATGAAATATAAAAAAAAACTAAAATACTTGAACTCTTATTTTTCTTTCATTGCGATTGATTTAACTGCACTTACAAGCGTTTCTTTACTCTACAGCAATACTTTTTTTTTTTGCTTTTTATTTTCATTTTGAATGCTTTTTGTTATTTACAAATAGTTTTGAAATGGATAAATATATAAAATAGATAAATGTTAGAGCAATAACAGCAGCAACAAATAGTAGCGATTTGTTTCTCTGTTGGCGTGCATCCTTTAGCACCCGGACAGACTAATTGTAGATTTGCTTCCTTGCTTGCTTGCCGGTGACAAACGTAACAAACGACAGCAACGAATTACATTTTATTGGTATCAGAGCATTTGGTAGTGACTGTTAAATCAATCTTTTTTCTTTTTGTTGTTTTTTTTGCTTTCATTTTAAACGCTATGCCCTCCACTTTCTAAAGTGTATAGATTTTGAATTCTTTTTAACAGTTTTTCATTGATTTAGTTTTTATCGTTTTTTTTTTCTTAACGCACATTGATCTCTGACAACAAGACGACGAATTGAACGCGTAAAATACCGGAAATACTTAAAATGTTTTTGTAATTTACAATGATTGTGATAAAATCTTTTTAAAAATAGCAAAAAAACAGAAAAACATGAAAAAAAAATTATTGACGATAAATTTTTGAAGTTAAAGAACTGCAGATTAAAAAAAACGGAAAGCACCCAGGCAAAGATTGTTGGATATTCTAAATTAATGACAATAAATTTATCTCAATAAATAAATAAATACAGGTTGAGAAGTTTTTTTTCTTTTGTGTTTTTTTTTTCTATTTTTTTCTGTTAAAGAAAAGGACATACACAGGTTGGAAAAGACAAATTTTTCTTATGGTCTTTAAAGTATAAAATCTCTATCACTTTTTCGAATGCATTCACTTTAAGTCTCTCTAACACAGCAAGATATTTTGGAGGAAAGTTATTAATCATACACATTGAAAATTCCTATATTCATTGACAATACTGTTACACAGTGAAATTCGATTTGGAAACAGAATTCAAATCATATTTCGGTGTTTCAAAAACAGAGCAATGAAAAAACAAGATTGAGAATAAAACCTTCCAGTAGATATAAGGCACTCTAAAGCAGTAATCAGTCTCAAATCTATGAACGGACCTAGAATTCCTAACGGATTTCTTTAACAGACAATATAGATCACAAATATAGACTGTGTTTGGGTCAAAGTGAGTTCGACCTGAACTGGTACACCGATGGTTCCAAAACAGACAGTGGAGTAGAAGCTGGCGTCTATAGACCCAATCGAAACCTGTCAACTCCACTAGGGAAGTCGTTGAGTATGATTAACCTGTATGAGATTAACCTGGATATTGGGTTCAAGGGCAACTTGTCTTTTCCAACCTGTGTGCGTACCGTCAATGACTTACCCCACGTCACCCCGTTGTAAAGGGTGATGGTCAAATACGCCGCGTTCAAGGGCAAAATGATTAATATATTCTCGGATAGTATGACACGAGTAGTCGCCGTGGTCTAGTGATTAGTGTGTTGGCTTACTAAAACGATAGCGCTGGGTTCAAATTTGAGCTCTGACATCTGACTTGAGAAGCTTGTTCATGGAAATTAATTACTCTCAGAGCTTATGCCAGAAGACTGCTGAGAGGTAGTCGCCGAAAGAAATATTTTTTTCATATTTTTTTTTTTTTTTTAAGATGTCGGAGCTGTGTGTCGAACCCAGGGCTCATGTTTTAGTAAGCCAACACACTAACCACTAGACCACGGCGACTATATAGACTGGGTTTACTGGCATAAAAAACAGCGAAACACAAATTGAGGGAATGTGGTAGATAGATTCAGAAAGATGTGTCCAAGGAACCATATAGGCTCGCTGGAAGATATTTTTATCACTAAAATTGTAAAGTTAATGACGCCAATTGGCGGTCTGGTGGACAAATATAGCCTCGAAGGAACGTAATTTCTTGTATAAGTCGAAATTTCTTGCAAATGTGCTGGGTTAAGAATAATGAAGAATTAAATATACCAGCGATATTCAGTAGTCTAGTGGATTCGACTACAACTAGAGATCTTGGTCTGCTATACTTTACCGGCCATATAAAGACCATATATTTTCATATTTTCTGGTTACATTTTAGGGTAACGCCAGGTTCATATTTTAATGATCTTATTGTTCTAATTTTAACCTATTTTTCTAGCATTCGTTTAAGACACTGCATCAGTGGGGGTTATTTCTTAAGTAATGGACTCGTGAAATGAAATAAAATTTTAAGTAATTAATTGAAAAATTATTTAAAAAAAGATTTAAAAGCAGAAAATGTTTGCCTTAATACGAACACTTTATATTAAATTACAATTTTCCAAAGTTTGTTTTTTAATATTTAATTTCAGAAACAAGAAGAACTTGTAAAGAAATTTGTCTTTTTATCTTTAACTTTTATTTTCTATTTTTTTTTTCTATTTGAGATGCAGAACATAAACGTTTAGAAGTGGTATGCAACGTTTAGCTTTAAGGAAACAAATATCATTACTTATAAACGCATACCTTCTTTTTACAGACTTTTTTTGTCTTTGTTGCATGCAACATCAACATTTACTGGCACTTTTCACTTTTGAGGAAAATAAATAAAGAAGAAAAAAATTGCATTAGGAAAACAAAAATTGAAAAAAAAAACTCTGTGGCTTCATTACTTTAACATTCATAAACACACTCAAACTCACGACATACATACATGCACCTGTGTGGTGGTATGCGTTAATATTTTGCATGTTTTTGTTAAACAGACAGTACTTTGAAAGAAATGCAATGAAGTCAGATATTAAAACAAAAATACATAAAAAACGAAGGTGTAAAGGTTCTTGTGAATTGAAACATCTTGTAACTATTGAGTGTAAAATAACAAACCAGGGGTTAAAAAAAAGAAAACAAAAAATAAAGAATCAACAAATTTCAAATATAAACATAATAATACACACACACACACTCTGGTCTACTTGCACTATACACAAGCCACATCAAGGAAGCGGAAATTATAATATTAATAGTTAAAGTAGTACTTGTAGTAATTGTTGTTGTTGCATTAGAAGTTTATATTGAATAAGGAAAAAAAAGCAATTTTATTTTTTTAATAGCACAAGTAAGTGAGAATAGAGTATTTGTGTCAAATTGATAAACATTTACATCCTAAAAGAAAGTGAGTAGATTTGCAATTTCACAACTTTTTATAAATTCACTGCAGTTACTTGTTATCTATAAGAAGACGTCTGTGAAGTCACGCCATTTATTTCCAAATAAAGAAGTCAAACCATGTCAAATAACATGATCAATACTGCAAGAGAAAACAGGACAATTGAAAATCTTGTATAAAAAAGCCACTGTTTCGTTTGCTGTGTTACATGTAGCACCATCGTGTTGAAATTTAATATCATCTATTTTCATATTTTCACATTCTGGCCACAAGACGCTGATATCATCTGGCGATAGCGAACACTAGTCACGGTAACGGCTTGACATTTTTGAATAAGTACGGCCCGATGACGCCGCCAGCTTATAAACTGCACTTACTTCTAGATTCTCATTTAAATACATTGAGAATTAAGTGTGACTCGTTGTTGAAGGTGATTTCCTTAGTAAAGTCACTATTCACTTCTGCCTTTTCTACCAGCCATTAGATCTATTTATTTACAACAGTTTAACCTCATAAGTATGCAAATTCAAATCTAAATTCCACATTCATATGAGTGATGTCGTTGAGATGTTCAATTGTTTGGCATTACGACGAAATGATGTTGGCGGCTCTTTTGCTCCACTATCGCCAACAACAGCAACGTTCTCCGCTGAACCAACTAGGCGAGCATGCACAAGTCTTTACCCATTTACTACAAAACTGGCTTGCTAAAATTTGCACACAATTATAACGATTGTAAATTTATTTGATGGAATATGCTGCCTAAAAAGTGCAAATAAAGAAGTGCACCAAATGCGTTTTGATCTAATCATCTAATTTCGTAAAAGGCTTAAACAGTGTAGTTGTTGATGGCTGAATTGGGGAATCAGTGAAACATAGCAATGTCAAATTAAGTTGGGCAATCAGTTTTACCAAAAATATTCATTGCAGTTAACTTTGATCTAATTAAAGCGTTTCTAACGAAACAAAAATTAATTATAAAAAAAAATTGATCACTTTTCCTGGGGCTCGAACTCCTGTCTTTAGTACATAACTTTACTTTACTGTCTTTAGTACATAACTTCACAATTAATTTTTTAGTCAAAACATATAAATCAACATGTTTGCAATTATGTTTTCTTGTTTTAGTAAATAAAACCAAAATTTTAATTGTATTAATGAATTCATTTACATACTGCTGTTTTGGCCAGGATTGAATAGGACTCTAAGGCACATAAATAGGGGACTTCTTTTATAATAAAAATTCATTAGATTTTTTTCAGCAAACGAAATAAAATAAAATCTCAAATTACACGATTTCATTTTACAAAAGCATTGTCTTATAAAGAACGTTGTTGAATATCGCTGACTTTCAGCTGAAGACAAAATTTACAAATAAAGAACTACTAACCCCAGTGTAGCCATCACGCTACCTCACTGAGTTAAATTCTTTAATGTAGGTTTTACACAGCAAAGGCATCTGATCGTTAAACTATAACCTGAATCCTTTTATTAATGCAGAGTTGTAAAACATTCAAAACATTACAAACTACCCAGGTGTTTGTAACAGGAAAAAAGGAGAATACTTAAGAACTTTTCTTGTAGCTCAAAAATTCTAACGAGTATTGGTTAATTTCAAGGAAAAATGCACGTGTAAAGAAAATAAGTTAATGTAACACTTTATCTCCCTCTCCCTCACTCTTTCTCTGTCTTTCATTCTCGCTCTCTCATGTTGACAATTTTTTTAATGGCAGCCATATAAAAACAACCGGAGGAAGTGGAAATTGTTTAATAAAAGTTAGAGGGAAATCATGTATGAGTGTTATTTGAAGTGTGTAAAAAAATAAATAGTTTAATATATGAAAACAGTTATTATTGTTGTTGTTACTGTTATTATTGTTGAAAAGTATTTTTTTTTTCTTTTCTTCTTAATTGTTAGCATATTGCGTTTACTTTTAAGGTTGGTTAATGGCAACTTTTACGTTTTAAGATTTTCTTTAAATCGAGCCAACAATTTAGAATATATTTTTAAATGGCGTAACCTAAATGTGTATATCAAAGTTTGTGGAGTTTTTGGAGAAAATATTTGCATTTGTTATTTTTTTTTTTTGTAATAGATATTATTATCACGTTTTACCCTATTCGTACCAAGCAGTGACATCAAAGCACTATTGAAACGAAAACTTGTATATTTTATACATTTTTTTGTCACATTGACCCATATTTTCAAGTACTCCTCCACTAAACAATTTACTTTAGAAAACCATAACATATTTTCAATTTATGTTGTTGTTTTTATAAACAATTTAGCATTTTACTGACGTAAAGTCCCAAGCAGTGATAAAAAATCATTAAGCAAATTTGTGTACAAAATGTCGGTGAAAAATGGAAACGCACAAACGACACAGAAATCCGCGCCTTTATAGGTTTTCTTTTTAATTCAGAAATAAGAAAAATTGGGGTTTCTGGATATACAGAATTTTGGGACCGATTATATGGAAACTTACTAATCGTGCCTGCATGTCAAAAAATAGATTTGACGACAGATCAACCAGAAGCTATGGTAAGTTGCAACATAAATTAGCTCCTATCCTGAACCTATGAGAGGAAATAAAATAAAGCATTAAACAACGTATATGCTAGGAGTTAAATTGACGACAGATAAGCAGTTGCTTCAATACAGGCTAACTGAACAGTTATCACCTGTAGTTTCTCTTAATTGACTACTTTTAACTTATTTACTCGTTTCTATTTAACAAATTCTTTAGTGAGATAACAGTACGAAAAATACGTGTTTCACCTCAATATTAACGTATTACTCAATGTAATATATGAACATTAGGGCGGATCGATTTGTAGGGATGCAAAAAAAGCGTCCAAGTGGCAAGGAAAATTTGTTCTAGAGATCAAAATACGACTCTTTGCCCAAGGAAACAAAGCTCCAAAATGAGTTGTGATGTTTTTTATTTTGACCCAAAAGATCAAATTTGTTTTGTTATAAAATGAATATTAAGTGGACGCCCTCTTATTTTTTTATGTTAACAAAACGTCTGCGGACTTTTGGCAAACAACTCATTTAAAACATTTAATTTCAAAGAATATTTCAAAGTTAGTGGGAGTCGGTCATACATTTAGACTCGATTGGTTCACGTTAAATGGGTCAAAGTAGGATTTTTAAAAATATGACTTTTGGGTTAAAATAAGGAACATCACACTTCATTAAAGAAGTATGGTTCCCTGGGCAAAGTTTCGTATTTTGATCCCTAGAATACGATTTACCTTGTCATTTGATCCATTTTTTAATTCGAACCCCCCTAATGTACATGCAACATAAGTTTTGAAATTTTTCTGACAGCTGTAGTAACATGCATGTACGTATATATATATATATGTATGTATAATATATATACATATATACTCGGTATACATACAACGTATATAAAGGGTAATTTTTTTAAAGCTTGAGATGATAGCAAAATGATATTACAAGACAGAAGTATTGTTGGAATGAGAATATTTTTTTTTTTACATTCTTGTAGTTTGTTTCAGGACAGTTATTTTTTAATATGATTTACGTATTGTAATCATTTAGACCCATTTGTGGTAACTTTTACCAATACATTTGAACGTATGGAATTAACAGCAGCTTAATTATTAGCTATCAACAGTTGCTGTTTTATGAACATCAGCAGAAGCATTGCAATAAATAATACAGAAACATTAAGTTACAAAAATTAAGGGTCCAGTGAACAGAATCGCTTGTAGGAATAAGGCTGTCACCAAATTGTTTTAAAAATAGATTGGTAACGAGAGGGTAATCTTATATGTGCATCGTCCTTAGGCATATCACATGCCCCCCGTTGTCTGGGCGGTAGTTGAATACATGCGTCCAACCACCGCCACCCAGAGCCAGTGCCTTCTAATCTCCAGCATGCCGAAGACACGCCGCTCAGAAGAAAGCTCATAACACTGAGTTAACAGTTTCATCACTACTATTTCCTAGATGGCAGCAACCCCCCTTGTTGAGGAGGATAAAACTACTACCCAGCACATACCACTGCAACTACGTGTACTCCGCGAAAGGTCGCACAAACCATCAGGCCGATTTGCTTCACTCTCCGAATGACAGGGGAGCAGAGGCAAACCGGGGCTTTCCTAATGCCCGTAGTACCAGATTAAGGCATCTCTGGTGCGTCCTTGAGAGCGCCAGAAAATGCCAGCCACGCACTATTACAGAGTCCAGACCAACACCAGACAGGAACCAATCTATATACCCTATGCAGTCTCATGTACACAGCCCCCTGATCTGACATCAGTCCAGTCTCCTATTGCACACGCGGCGCCATGCATCACCAACCACTCTCTGCCTACATTGAGAGCCAGGCTACTCAGAGCTAGATTGAACTCCATATGCCCGGGAGTTTCATGCTACTGGCGTGTGTTTCGACAGCAGAGTTTGTCCCTATACCTCCCGGGCGAGAGAGTTTGGTAAGGTGAAACCAAATGTCTTTGGTATTTATCAGATTAATTAAAACAAAAAAAAAAAAAAAACAATTAGAAGGATTCGATAGCAATTCAATGTAACTAGAGCCCTTTGCTTTTTTGGAAAGAAAGTGAGAAAGAATCAATAATGCAGCCATCGTCTATTAAACACTCAATTTTAATAGAAATCATGGTGATTAGCTAAAGCTTTGCAGCTTGTTGTCGTTCTCTATATGGTTTATTTGCTTATAAATTATAAATGTAGCCGTTCTTTCCAAGACATCGCGTTACAGCAGCAATTTGTTTGCAATTCTTTGTCGTGTTGACAGATTAAAGTAGAAAAATATAAAATTATATCCATACCGTCATACTAAATGAAAACGGACGTAACTATAATTTTTGTTTCTTTACAGGAGAAGCAAAAAGCTTTCAAATCAGAAATTGTTATTGTTAATTCTCATGCAGCTAAAAAAAAAGACACCCGTTATATTCATATGCTCACAGGGTATAATATTTATTTAAATGCAACATCACGTATTGCATTCTTTTACTATTTTTCAATATTTTTCTCTTTAAGCATTATTGTTTTCTTTACTTTTTTTTATTATTTTTTCTGCAACGCACAAGAATTCATTTTAAGAAGCATTTCTGTTAAACGCACAGTATTGTTCGCTTTGTGCAAATATGCATATTGTTTGCAGTTCCTTATATTGACATTTTCGTTTGTTGTTCTATAAAATATGTGTATAGTGTTTTGCGTATTTGTTAATTTAAAGTTGAAGGTTGACATCATACTCGTATCGACATGAAAGTTTCTTAAGACATTTTTGTTATTGTTGTTGTAGTTATAACCATGTACTTTGTCTAGTTAAAAGTTGAATTTCTAGGGGAAAAGCTTTACTTCTTTTGAATGGAAAATAGTTTAAGCCAAAGAAATCAATAGCAGTTTAAAACAATTGTTTTGGCAAAATTTGAAAACAGCAGTAGAACTTCTAAAATACTAAAGGGTGATTTTTTAAGATCTATAGGAAAGTTTAAAAAAAAAAAAAAAAACACATAAAATTCAGGAAAATTAATGAAATCTTCGATAGTGCGGTCCATATAATTTAATTTTTGAAGATTATTTCATGCAAATGTTGACCGTGACTGCGCCTCAAATGGTCCATCTGCTTAGTCCAATTTTGGCATACTCTTTCCAACATTTCGGCCGGTATCTCATCAATAAATGCTTCAATGTTGTCTTCAAATAGTTCAATTGAAGCGGGTTTGCTTGGCTGTATAGACATGAGCTTTAACATAGCCCCACAAAAAATAGTCTAAAGGCGTTAAATCGCACGATCTAGGCGGTCAATTGACCGGTCCCGAACGTGAAATAAAATGTTCACCGAACTCGCCTCTGAATAAGTCCATTGTTACGCGTGCTGTGTGGCATGTGGCACCGTCTTGTTGAAACACATATCATGCAAGTCAAGTTCTTGCATTTTGGGCAAAAAAAGTGGAATATCATCTCACGGTAGCGCTCACCATTCACAGTTACGTTACGATTCGCATCATCTTTGAAGAAGTACGGTCCAATGATGCCAAAGGCCCATAAACCGCACCAAACTGTGACCTTTTCGGGATGCATTGGTAGCTCTTGCCATTCTTCTGCCTGGTCTTCACTCCAAATTTAGTCACAATAGCCCGAATAGGTGCTTTAGTCTGTCGATTAAACTGACCATAAAATGGAAGAAGCGAGAGGTGAACTTTCTTAATAATTTGCAAGCGTTGTTCGTTTGTAAGACGATTCATGGTTAAGTTATAGACCAAACTGAAGATATTTGACAGTGAAACAAAACACGAAACGTGCGTCAGCTGTTTAAACCAGTGTTTCCAAAAAGATAATAGCTAAAAAATTACCCTTTAGAAATAATAAATATGTTGCTTTCATACAAAATTTGGATCATTCTCTTGCAACGGTTATAAAAATTTTTTTTCTCTTCTTATTGTAAATTATTTTTTTGTCAAACCACTCTGTATAGGTTTCAATAATATACCGGTGATACTATAGCTGTAGGAGGAACTGTTCAACTGACCATGACGCCTCTCATACTAACTAAATATTAGTTTTCTAAACATCTTGAGACAGATTTTAAAAATTTGCGACACCCAACGTTGATGCCAGTATATGTACATACATTATCAAACAAAAAATTGATGATATTTATGATTGTTAGAAGTGGCTCTCTCTATGCGTATTTATATGATTTTGTTTTTCTGAAACCAATACTCTGGAGTGTAAACTGCTACACATATATTGTAGAGGGGTGGGTACGTTTACCTCCTCTTTTTTAATAAAAATCTAGAAGAGCCGCACATTTTTATTCTTCAATTTTTCACCTTTGCTGGGGTTTGAATATGGACTGTTTTGAGTTTTTGCGAGCGGTCTTACTACACACTCAAAAAATTTTTTAACTAAATTTTAGGAATTTTCCTAAAATTAAATAAATTAAGGTTGTCGTATGGCGCCAAAGCCGTTTTGTACTTTTTTTAAAAAAATATTTCCTTCATTGTAGGAAATAAAATTTACTAAATGTATAGAAATATTACTTCATTTGAGTAAAACATTATTTAATTTTTCTAAAATTCATCCCAAAAGAGAGAAAAAATTTACTAAAATCTAGTTTGCAATTTAGTTATATATTTCTTTACTTTTATAAAAAATTTCCTACACAAAAATTAAAATTTAACTAAAATTTAGGACATTTTCTTTTTTAAGAATAAAAATTTACTTCAGTTTTATAAATTTATTATAAAAAATAAGAAAAAATACCTTATCAGGAGAAATTGCTTTCTAAAAATAAGCAAAAATTTGCTTAGTTTTCAAATACTTAATTTTGAACCAAAAACTATAAAATTTTCCTTGATTTGAGCAAATAAATAAGACAATATTTTTATAAAAAATTTCTTTATTTAAATAAAAACTTAACTGTTATCTGTACAAATTTATAAAAGAGTGAAACAAATCAGAAAGTGATGGGCCAATTGCACAACAAGCAAACAACAGTTTTGTTTTTCGAAAAACGGTCATCCACTAAGACCTTAATTTGATTTAATTCTCAACTATTTGTTGCATGTAATGAAAACGATTTTGATGAGTCTTCTGTTGATAATTTTTAGTTTCTTCCTTTATTTTCCCAATAAAAATTAATTTTTTTGATTCAGTTTTAAAACGGAATGTATGAGTTCCAAAACAATGCGATCTCTTACATCTGTCAAAACAAGAAGAATTAAAATACATATGGAGTACATCATAGAATTAAATAATATAATATAAAGTAATGAATACTGAAAAAATAATATGAACAATAAAATTTGACAAGGATTATTTTTAGATTAGCTAAATTTTGATAATATGTATAATCCCACTTTATCTTTAGCCTCACGTTTAATGATTTTTAACATCTTTTGGAAAAAGTCTCCGGTTTATTTTTAAGCAGATGTTCTTTTTTTGGAAACATTCTGCAAAAATCCTCGGGTATCTATATATCTATTCATATATGATTATCTACTTAAAATATCATTTATGTACTAACTAAAGTTTGTCCAAATGATTGTTTACAAATTTGTCAGTCATTAAAAATCTGAAGCAAATTATAGTTAGATGATTAAAGAAAATCCTTTCTTATTCTAAAAGTGTTTTCTCACTCTTTTAAAACCTCTGACATTGGAGAAGAGCAAAAATCTTTAATACTAATTTTTAATTTTCTGTTTTTATCAACTAATTTATAAAATTGCTATTCAAACAAACCAAATAAATTAAAAAATGTACTACAGAAAATTCTGAAGCGCAATAATTTGTGAAAAATTCAAATCCTTAAATAAAGATAAAATTGATTCTCCTAGAAAGAATTACTTGGAAGAGACACCCTTGGTGACGCACAGCTACTATGGCTAAGGAACACTAGAGGTCATTTAGGCTTCCATTTTACCTTTTTTAAGGAAGTTACTGCAAAAATACATAATATAGAAATATAATAATATATCTGTATAGTAGTACTTAGTAAACATAACATTACCGTTTACTAATTGCATAGGAATTGCAAATAATCAAAACCAACGTAATTAGTTTTATTACTTATTTTAACCAAACTCTAACAGCCGTAAAAGCAATTAACTTAAAATATGATAAAATAATTTTCAATAAATATTTAAAAGTATAATATTTTACATTAAGCATTTTTGACAATAAACAAATATTGCACAAAAGCTCAAATTTAAAATTTATTTGGTTAGTTTTTAGAAATTTAAACACCTTAGTTTAAAAAAAATACCTTCTATCTCTAACTCACTTCTTTATTAAGTCCTTTATTAAGTCCTTCTTTTCTAAGATTAAAAATAATAACTTGCTGCATAGGCTTCTTTCCTTCTTCTTTATAAAGTTCAAATTCTGAACATTATTATTATTTAACATTAAAAATAGTCGGACCCTTTAGATAAAAGACTTACTTTATTTTCTGTTGTAAAATTGGCATAATTAATTTAGAAATATATTCAAAATACCTTGGAGTGGGCTTAATATTATTTTCAATAAGATAAGTTGAAACACAACTTTCAATTTTTCGACGAATAAATTTAAAAACAGATTTTCCAAATCGGTTAATAGATCTTTAAATTTATCCTCTGGTTCCATAACTATATGCACATACATATGTTAATTGATCTAAAAATAATATACAAATTTTGTAAGAACCACGAAACAATACCTTTATTCGATTTGCATTTAAAAAATTTAAACGAATAATAAAATAGTATGTATGTACATTTGTATATACATACAAATAATTAAGATAAAATTTAAAAGCTTACCAGTCGCGACGCAATATATTAATAACAGCTCTCCTTATAGTTATTACACATATTTGACCACTATATATACATATAACTCTTTATATTTATTTCACGAATTCTTTTTTTTTTCAATTATTTTTGGTTGAAAAAAAAAATAAAACACTGAAAACAAAGCGAACGTTGTTAAAAAAGAAATTTTTTTTTTGAAAAAAAAAAGTATATATTTTTAAAATAAACTAAATTTAAGGAAAATTTTCATAAAAATTCAAAAATTATTACAAAATATTTATTCAGTTAATTTTTCTTCCAAAATAAGTAAACTTGTTGGAAATTTGTGTTAAATATATATTCGAATAAGAGAAAATTTTTTACCTGGTTTTAACAAGCCAAATTTTGGAAAGTATTTTTAAGGAAATTATTAACTGAAAACACTTTTGTAAACTAAAAAACAATTTACTTATTTTTATCAAAAAATTTTCATAAAGTAAAATTGTGTTTCCCAAATTATAGTTAATTTTTATTCAAATATAATATATAATATTCAAATATATATTCTTAGGAATTGAAAATGCTTTCAAGTAAATTAATTTACAGTTTTCTAGTTTATAAACTATTTTCTTTTTACTCGAAACTAATAAATTTAGAACCTTTCTTAAAAAATTACTTAGTTTGAGGAAAAGTTTACTTACAACAATACAATTTTTGTACTAAAAACAAGTATTTTTTTTTCCTCGGAATGAGTTAATAAAATTTTTTTGAGTGCATCGTATATTTTTAAAATATTTGTATGTATGTAGTATATATGCCCTCTTGATCAAATGACCCACTCAAACTTCTGGTCTTATGTAAGTCTGTAAGTAAGTCTTCTGTAAATGTCTTATCGACAACAACAATTTTATTACATACGAAAATAGAAAACTTTAAAGAAATCTTTAATGTTTAGTGCAACCGTATTTGGAAGGCCTCTTTCGAAAAAAACAAACAAAAAAAATATAAAATTTTTGGGGTTCATTTGATTAATTTTATTTTAAAATTAATTTTCTATAAATATTATATTAACAACTCTAAGATTAGCATTATTGATTAAAAAATATTCATTTGATAAGAGGTTAGTACCTGCCTTGTTTAAAATAATTTTATATTTTATGGCAGTTTACGCCTACATTGATATCACTGGTCGTAGTCTGTTTGACACATTCTTTTCTTTTCTCCTTTTTTCTTTGCATTTTTTTTCAACGTAGATCAATCGTTTGGGGGGTGTATGGTATAGTGGTTAGAGCGTTCGCACAAAAACTCAAACGGCCAAGGTTCGAATCCCTGCAAATATTCAAGATTTCTCTTTTTACAGTAGAACTCTTTCCGTTTTAACTATTTCAGATATCGCCAATATCCTCTAAGCATTATACCAAGGCTTCGTAAATTTGACTAATTTCTTGGGAAATGCCTCGAATGTATTCGAATTTGGGTTTTTGTGACATATTTAAACACTTCTCCTGCTAAATTCTACTAATATGTATAAGAAAATCTTGTTATACAATATTTTTACTAACAGTTTAATGCACAAATCAATATCGAAGACTTTACCTTTTTTATACCTACTTTTGTAATCTTAAGAAAATGTGTTTTCAGATGGTAATAAAATGTTTAAAAAAATTTTAAAAGGTATGGCCTACGAAAAGTCATAGATCGTTAAGACATTCTAATCGTGTGATAAAGAGCTGTTGTCTTATTAAAACCATATTTAAGAGGTTATTAAAATAACAATCGTTTTTTTTTTCAATCACAAAATTTTTGTATAAAATTACCTCCTTATTTATGCAGGAATTAATACATATAAACCAAAACTTAACAAGATAAGTGTTTTGAATAATTTCATAGAACGTTATCTACTGGGTAATCAAACTTTTCTTTTAATTTTAGATTTTCATTTAAAATGTGAAAATTTTTTTTTTTTACAATTTTTCATAGCATGGTTTTAGGAGCCGAGAAAAAATAAAAATAATTTTACAAATCCCAACACACAAAAAAAAATATCACACAAGTTAACAGATAAACTATTGGGAGCGTATACGGAACAAATCATTTGTGCTTTTTCCAACTGCGTATGCCAGTATTCAAAGAATTTTTAGAATATTTTTTTAAAAATTTCCTAAAATCAAAAATATTTAAAAATTTTTATTTATGATCAAAGTGATTAGCAGTCATTACACAAACTATTTGCGTATTTACTTTATAACTATAATAGTGTTTTTAACAAATTGTTTATAAAAGGCATATATTAAAAAAAAATTCGTTCATTGAGTTTTCGAACTATTTACAATATTATGCAGCAATGTAAAGAATTTATCAAAAAAGTAACGAAATATTAAAAAATTAAAATAAATGTTAATAATTCACTATTTTAGGAGTTTCATAAAAGTCAAGTTGGTAATATATTGTTAAGTATTAAAGTTTGTTTTTAGTATTTGATAAGTATGTTAATAATTGATTAAATTAATGATTTGTAACATCATCTTATTGACATAAAAATGTTGCAAATCCCTCCAACATGTGTCACATATATGAAAACTTTTTGTTTTTTATTAATGAGCCCAACACTCAGGGGATGACCCCTACACATGCAGAACATTATTTTAGTCAAGGAAAATAGGTGGAGAAGGGAGAAAAAGAGTGTGGACTTTTGATTTAAACTTACTTATGTCATATATGATATCAGTTCGAAAAAAATAAAGGTCTTATATTAAAAAGGCGAAGGACAAGGAAATCGTTTTTTTTTTATTTTTGGAGCCAGCACTCAGGGTACAGCTCCTACTTATGCAGTACTTTGTGCTGATCTAGGAAAATATGTTGTGGGGAGGGAGAAAGAGGGAGTACTGTTTGTGGACATTTCATTTAAAACTACTGATGTCGTGATTGACAGGATTGCTGTTGATTGCTTATTATTCCCCATTTAATAATCCAACAGAAATCAACCCCAAGAAGCACGCAAAATGAAGTTTTAATTAGTGAGGAATAAAAGATTACAATGATATTCGATTAAATGTTGTTGTTGTTCTTTTTAATCCAACCTCTGCGGTAATTCTTTGTTACTGCTCTTCAATGGCATTTCTGCTAGGGGAGGCCTTGCCAGAGAGCTATTGATCTTCGCCAGCTTGAGTATTTGCAGTGTAAGGTGATTATCCCTAATGACAAGGTGATTATCCCTAAAACAATCCCAAGCAAATCGATATTAAAAACAGTTTAAATCAATACAATTTTTTTTATTAAAATACTTTTAAAAAATGCTCACTTCAAGATATTTCTGGATTTTTTTACAAAATTTTCTGCGGTCGTTTGCTATACAAGTCTGTACTAACAACTACTATGGTTTAAAACTTTTTAGCTTTACCCTCATTCTTAGACGAGAACTTATATTTTTTTATTTGTGTCTCCGTGACACACGTTAATAGTTCTAAAGCAAATGAAAAGAAATAAAGCTTTTCAGATTATTTTTTTACTCATCAATGCAAACCATATATAAAATAAAAGTCACACAGTTTGATTGAGGATTGAGATATTCAATTGAAATCAAATACGCAGTATTTTTATTGGCGCGAATAATTTGGCATTTTATTAACTCAAATAGACCAATAAACTAGATTTTCTCTACCGATCAACAGAATTTTAAAAATTTATTGCTTTTAAATGTAAAAATTGTTTTCTTCATCAAACAAAAATATGTTTTTTTTTTGTTGCAACACTGTCACTAATTTATAGTTTAAGAACTTATTTTCTGCCATGACATCAGTAAAAATTTTTTTGATATAAAAAACCAAAAAAAAAAATTCTCAAAATGCAAGTTTCATTTGACAGAATGTCATTTATAATATAGCCGTTAAAAAAAATCAGAAAAAAAAATCTGCATATCCACTATAATTTTTATTCAGTTTTCATTAATATGCAGAAAAATGAAAGAAAATTGTTAACTTGAAAAATAAACTCTTAATAGAAGTGATGATAAATCATCATCATAATGATGACGATGATGGAAATCGTATACACTTCATTGATGCACTTCTGGCCTATATGTCACAAACTTTTCTTTTTAGTAGTTTCGTTGTGAGTGGATAGATTTCCTTGTCAATTGTTTGTTTTTGTTTTGTTTCTCAAAATCCAACAGTAACTCTAGTGTGTTGTGGATGGTGATGTGAGTTTGAGTTTAAGTGACGATATGTTCAAGTCAAAACCATTCATTCTAACAGTCATTTATTTTTGTTGCTACAAAGGGTTACTTATACTCGCTGGTATTTACAAACTCAGCTAAGCATTTTTACATACATACATACGAGTATATGCAAAGTTCATATTCATATATGTACATATGCTTTTTTGAGTGTGTAGGTAGATCTGTGTGTAAACCTTTTAATTTTTGTGCATATGTTTGATTGAGTGTTTGTTCAAACTAGTTTTTTAGTTTCGTTTCTTGTACAAGCATCAGTAGTTAAAATTGCAAACAAAAAAGGAACAAGAAAAAAAAAAAAAAAAACGAAACGAAACGAAAAAAGAGAATATAAGTTTTTCTTTGCACTTCTTTTCTTCCTTTATATATTACCACATAATGTATGATGTTGCGTTTATATTGCACTCTACAAATATTGTGTTGGCATAGATCAGAATATCCTGGTGTTTGCTTTGAAGGTATTGTCTCTTAAACATAAGTTAACAGAGTTTTTTCCTTCTCTGTCGTAGTCCTATCTTCCAAATTAATAATTTAAAAGTCACACTTCTAGTTTTGTGTTGAAAACAAAAGCATCTGACAGAAGTTTTGTTTTTAATTTTTAAGAAAACCTCTTGGAGAATTCAGAGTAATTTTATTTTTGAGTAGTATTTTAGCAAGTAACTTACATTCATACATACTCGTACGTAATTGGCCATTACTACCCTGTGCCAGGGTTACGCCCTAGTTTTTCGCAGCACTCATGTTATTTGTGTTAATTTTTATCATAGTGGGCAAACAAACAAAACATTTCGCAAACGTTACCACAAAGTCATAAACTTTTAAATTTTTTTTTTAATCGTATTGTACATGAGCAAAACCAAAACAACTACTTTCTAAATGAGAAAGAGCGCAAACGAAATAAATTCGCTTTTTGCTCTTGTGCTTGCTTTTTTATTCCGTTAAATTCGTATACTCTGCTCTTTTTTCTCTTCTTCTTTTCTTTTTCTTCTCACTCATTTTTTGTTGTACCTACACACATTTGAGTTAGTGTATTTTTAGTGCTCAAAGCAAAAAAAATATTCAAAACTAAATGGGACAATCGCTTTCACAGTTTTTTTTTTGTTTTTGTTTTACTCATTGTAAAGAACAAAACAAAATAAGATCAAACGTTTCGTTTTTTTATTTTCCTACTCTGATTTTTATCCATGAGTACCTACAGTGACCTACAGTTTTAAAGTCGACTCTGACAGATTTGAGAAGCTTTTTCATGGTAATCAATTACTCCCAAAACTTTTGTCAGAAGACTGCTGAGAGGTAGCCGCCGAAAAAAATATATTTTTTTTAAATGTCAGAGCTGAGATTTGAACCCGGCCCTATTGTCTAGTTAGCCAACACACTAACCACTAGACCACGGTGACTACAAGAGGGTAAGCTTGTCTCTATTGCCATTTCGTCTCTGCTTAAGAGATTCGTCAGGAAACTTTTTCAATCAAGGATGTGACTTCCTTCCATCTTTCGACAGATAGTAGTACCTAATGTCCTAGTAGTTTCTGAAATATCTGGTTTTAATTTGAAAGTTTATTTTTCTTAAATATTAGGCGAGACTCTTGAGCTATAGATTAAATACCTTTTGTCATACGAAAAGTGGTACAGATAGGGCATTTGGCCCGAAAATGATTTATTTGAAGTTAATAATAATGCTTGTGAGCATTTTGCAAGCAGTGGCTTTTGTAATTAAAACTTGGATAGTCAAATAGTCATATTATCTATCCAATAGTCAAGACAGTATCCGTGTCAGACTGTGCTGGTAAATGGAACCAGCTAGAAGGGACAATCATGTCAGTTGTAACTGGGTGCCGAGTCATGTGTTAATTCTAGGGACATAAACTGTTCCACTCTTCCGAAGGGGTTCAAAACCCTTCTGTGAAAGTGGACTAGTAACCTGGAGGGGCTTTATTAGCAAAAGAAAAATCACACAGAGAGATACGAGCACTATATTCAGTTCATATACGTATAAAACATTAGATTCTTTTGTGCGGTGACTACAGCAGGAAGGGATTTAAGCCTGACCCGGCCACTGTTTAACTTTACTTACTTGTTCTTAGCATGGATCAAACGCATTCTATAAAGAAGCAGCTTGAGGGTTATCAAATCTCAGGTAGTGAAATTTTGTTGTTGGCGCTGAATCCTATATAAGCAGAATATAATCCCTGTACGTATACTCCTTTTTACTGATACTAAAACTAACAATAACCCACTCTTTGTTTTACTAAATATACATACATACATACATACATAACTGGCCTTTACAACCCTGTGTCAGGATTACGGCCTAGCTTCTCGCAGCACTCATGTTGTGTGTGTCAATTTTTATCCATGAGTACCGGGACCTACAGTTTAATGTCGACTCCGAACGACAGACTTGAGAAGCTTGTTCATGGCAATTAGTTACTCTCAGAGCTTTTGCCAGAAGACTGCTGAGAGGTAGTCGCCGAAAGAAATATTTTTTTCATATTTCTTTTTTTTTTTGAAGATGTCGGAGCCTGGAATCGAACCCAGGACCCATGTCTTAGTAAGCCAACACACTAACCACTAGACCAATGCTTTACTAAATATAGCATTATTTTATTACACTCATAGCATTTATGTCCAGGCATTGAGGCCATTGCAATTCTAACATGCTCGGAAGCTTTAGAATGAGGAATATTTGAAGGGTCTTTATAGCCACCAGGCTATTGGAAAGCATATATCAAACATATAGTTTCCTTTCGTCTAGCATGAATTTCTAACCGAAATATTTTGTACTGATCGGTTACTATTTTCCATATTTATTACCTTCATTATTTTCCAGTTAAGATTAATCAGTACAGTACATTTGAAAGATTCGTTCGTAGTTTCCTTAATGATATTATAAACACTACTCGACAATTATGTGGTGGATTAGTTTTTCAGTCCTCAGGTTCATTTATAGTATTTCATAAGTTTTTGATGTGATTGTAGTTGATGTTTTATCATGATATATTATATAAAGAATTGGACAATACAGAAAATGCCTAAAGTTACTGCCTTAGTGTACCTATCAGAAATACAAGTTTATTTTTTGTCTTCATGTATAGTGGGCAAAAGCGATGTGATGCCTTAAAGCACCCTCCTCTACTTCATAAATCTAAAAATTTCCCATTGACGCCAACATATATAGTGCGTCTTAGTGTACCCAACACATCTCTGGATTATTTCAGAATGGCCTGCTGTCATCACACCAAAGTTCTGCAGGTGATTATGGTCAAATATCTTGTCTGAAGATAGATTTCTCTTGAAATTGTTAAACACAAATAAGGTTGTTCAACAATTTAAAGCTTAAATTCCGTCAAGAAGCATTGTTCTGGCAAAAAATTTCATTTTTAGTTTTGTTTTATTCAGTATAATTTCTTAGTGAGGATTGTAGCATTTTATTGGCTGGGGTTTCTTTAAGGGGAGTGAAAGTATGAATGACCTCGCTAGAAGAGACTTCTACTCTAATATCAGCTGCCAAGAGAAAGATCTCCAAGCTTATAAGCTCACGTAAGAGCGTAGGATAGATGGAGTTTCATCATTGCCTGTGCTATAATTGGGCTAGAACGGAGAAACTTTTGAGATTTCACCTTCACTCTATGTCCTCGCTTTTACTCTCACTGCAGAATTGACAAGCCATCTGGCCTACCTACCTACCTAGTATCCACATGGTCCACATAGTCAGTACATATGTATGAAAATGAAAAATATTATACGTGCCAGCGAAAATTTATCTGCGTGCCAGTTTGGGCACGCGTGCCATAGGTTCGCCATCCCTGCCATAAGATGTGCAAACAATACCCTATTTACCAAATATGAGTTAAACCGATCTTTTGGATTATGTTTAACTGTTAAACAAGAATACTTTTTCTAAAAGTAAAAGTTCATGATAAAATACTCAGAAATTTTTTATTTTCAATTTTTACAATTTTTTCTGGTAAATTCATATAAAAATTCTTAAAGTCAATCATTTAATTTTTGGAATGAATTTTTTGTTTGTTTTTTATTTAAATCCTTTATTTTATTTTGAAAACTGAAAGAAACTGCAGTTGCTTTTAGAATCATTTGAATGCTTTGGGTTTTCACACAATTTTTTCAAATCACCCCAGAAAAACATGTTTAATAAATTTATTTAATCACTCCCAACACACACAGAAATTCCCAGTGGACTTGATAATGTGTTCCTTAAACAGACATGAAATTCGTATACTTTTGTGATGAGACAACATTTAAATCCATAAAATATTATGTTCTCTTAAGCCTCAAAATTGTTAGATAAATCAAGTGGACCGATTATACTGCATAATCTGTTGTTCCTTTTTTTTGTGTTATTTTTGTTTGTTTGTTTGTTGTTGTGTTTGTTTTTTGTTTGGTTTTAAGTTTTATATGCCTGTCGCCATCATTTATCACTGTCTCATTTAGTTCAACTGCAGTTGTAAGCCTTTTAGCTATAAAGTAATAAGTGTTTATGACTGACTGACTGACTGACTGTATGTGAGTGAGTTAAAGTGTCTTGATGTGTGCATGTGTATGCTTTAGTTATGACTGTTTTTGTAATTGTTATTATATTGTAACTATTAATTCTCTTCTTCTCTTTTTCTCTTTTTTTGGTATTTTCTGATTTGAAAACATTACAAAACAGGAAAGAAAATATATTTAAAAATAGAAGAGCAAGAGAAAGTTATAGAAGAAAAAAAATAAAAATAAAAATAGAAGAAATCATAACTGCCAGCCAGTGTCATTAGAAACACGTCTGTGTCATTTGCATTTATAACATCATCACATCACTAGTGACACTTTTTATTTATTTGCTTTTTTTATATAAAATATGCAACAACTATAATCAAATGGCTATAACAAAAAAACAACAACAAAATGTCATAATAAAACATGTTTTCTAATGTTATGACAAGCAATAAATGTTGTTATTCATGTACAACTATTAATTCTTGTTGTTGTTGCTATCGTTTTAAATCTAGTTTAACATGCTTGTAAAGAAACACACAAAGAAAAGCAAAAAATGTCTCCTGTAAAGTATTAACAACTTTGTCTCAAAATGATATCCATTTTCTTTTTTTGTAATCAATCTATGCCAGAATTGAAAACTGAAAAAAATATTTTAAAAGGTATGTTTAACACAATATTTGTTAGAGAAATACTCTCCAAGAGTTGTAATTTCTATAACAGTCTTAGATTTATTGAGCTTAAGTAATATTAAAAAATAGTTGTCTAAAATGATTTTATTGGAAATAAACCACTACATTACTTATAATTACGAACCATTTCCATACAATTCTTTGATTAAAAACAAGCAATTAAAAAAACTATATTGCAATTGATCGTAATTATAGTAAAACTTGTCTTAAAGAAAAAGTACTGAAAGTCGAAAACAAATGGTGTTTAAGTCGAATGAATTTACAATTTAGATTCGTTCTAATAATGACCAAGGGCAACTGTAAATAAAGAAATAAAACGAATTGCTAATCCCATGCGGCGACTACTTCGTAGCAGTCTTCTGACAAAAGCTCTGAGTGTAACTGATTGCCATGAACAAGCTCCTCCGGTCTGTTGTTCGGAGTCAATTTTAAACTGTAGATCCCGGTACTCATGGATAAAAATTGACACACATGACATGGGTGCTGCGAAAAGCTAGGCCATAACCCTGAAACAGAAAAAAAATCTAAAATTTTTTATTCAAATTATAGATTCTTATGTTAAAAATTGTACTTATATACTAAATGAGTTTCATATATTTAATACAATAGAAGTATAAAAACAGAAATAACCCATTTCATTTATTTATTTTTTGATATTTCGCACTGCTAAGCGCGCCGTGGTCTAGTGGTTAGTGTGTTGGCTTACTAAGACATGAGCCCTGAGTTATATGTATTACATTACGTTAATCTATTTAATATTAATTTTAGTTAGTTCTACTTTTGATTCGTGTTTGTTATAACTTTGTATTTATTTTACTTTATAAATAACAAACTTGTACCTTTTTACTTTTACGATCACCTATTCTATTTAAATTTTGTAATATAATTTTTTCAGTAGAATTACATATTTTGAATTTGAAAAAAGAAAGTTTTCAGATAAATAAAATAATTAATTAATAAAATTTATTTTAAAAACAATTAAATAATTTCCTTTACAAAATAAAACAATACAAAATATTGTTTTATAACTCCTATGTTCGACACCGAGTTCCGACATCTTAAAAAAAAATATATGAAACAAATATTTCTTTCGGCGACTACCTCTCAACAGTCTTCTGGCAAAAGCTCTGGGAGTAATTAATTGCCATGAACAAGATTCTCAAGTCTGTCGTTCGGAGTCGACATTAAACTGTAGGTCCCGGTACTCATGGATACAAATTTACACATGAGTGCTGCGAGAAGCTAGGTCGTAATCCTGACACAGGGTTGTAAAGGCCAGTTATGTATGTATGTATGTAAGCGCGCCTCTGCTCCAGTTGATCACACCAATTGATGAATGGGCTCCATTCACCTGGACTTTCCGAGGTAAACATGGTCAACATCCAGATCCTTTCATCCAAATAATATTGTCGAGCCAGCGAAGCCACTGCTTATTACTGAGCTGGACAAGGTCAACATCGCAGAGAAGCTCATACATCTCACAGTTGGCGCTGATGCGAAACTCATCATTATAACTTAGTGGACCAAAGATCTTGTGAAGAACTCTTTTTTCAAACACTCCTAGGACCGTTGTATCGGCACAAGACAGCGTCCATGCTTCCGCACCATAAAGAAGCATCGGACGAATAAGCGACTTGTAGAGCGTTAATTTCGTCGCAAAAGATAGGTCTCTATTACTAAACTGATAAACGAGACCGTAGCAGCACTTGTTGGCCAGTGTGGCTCTTCACTTGATCTCCAGACTGACATCATTCTCGCCGGTAATGGCCGTGATACATTGAATGTATACTTGCCGACTGAAAGCTAGTTGCCGATATAGTCCACGTCCTTACTTAGACTTGCTCTGATTTATAGCCAGACCCATTTTAGCAGACTCCCGTTCAGCATTAAAGGCTGCAGTAACATCTCGCTTGCTACACTTAATCGTATCTATTTTGTCTCCATATGCAAGAAGCTGGACACTTTTTTTAAAAATATTGCCATTACGAAGCACCACCGCCTTTAGTAAAACACTATACATGACTAAGTTGTGGAGGTTGCAGGCTAAGGGATCGCCTTGTCTGAAACGTTGTACGGTATTAAAAGGCTCTGAGAGGGATTTTCCCAATTTGGCGGATCTGCAGGAATTGCTTAACGTCATTCTACACAGCCTTGTCAGCTTTGTGGGATTAGAGAGCTTAGGCATGGCGACATATACGCGATACCTTATTGGGCTATTGAGCGTTGCTTTGTAGTCGAAAAAAAGGTGGTGTTTGTCAACTTGACTTACATGGCCCCAAGCCGCAGTAATAAGGTCCAACCAGTAAGATTAAAAATTTATCCTTTATTTCATTCAATACGCTTCTAAGAACCTTATATGCGATAGGGAGAAGGCTTATACGCCTGAAGTTGGTCCATTAGTGGGGTTTCCCTTTCTCAGGATGAGACAGAGGGCACTGTGATTCCAATCATCTGGCATACTTTCTATTAGCCATATTCTGCAAATGAGCTCCATACTTAAAGAGTTTAGAGAGCAGACCGTCAGGTCCAGCCGCCTTGTTGCATTTCTGTCGACTTATAGCAACCTTAACCTCTTCATAGCTGGGTGACAGGATCTCAACATTGTCATCGTTGATTGGGGCCGGCACAGCATCTTAAGAGGCGGAATTTGTGTCGTCTACGCCTTGCAGTAGAATAGAGAACTGCTGCCTCCACAATTTCAGAGTATCTATAACCAGCCACGATATTGACACACATGATATTCATAGTTTCATATCTAAAATGTGTCTGTATGCAATAACAGCTTAAGTCAAAAAATTTGTGTAAATTTCACTATAACTCTTTCCTACAAATAATCTGTAATTAAACAATTTGGTAAAAGACATATCACACAACAAATTTACAGTATAATACTTTACATTACACTTCTACCCCGACTTCTACGACATTGAAATGGTCTTTTAATTATCATAAGCTTAAAAGACTAAATTAACTGAAGCAGTTTATTATTAATATTATGGTAAATAATTACATCACACTATTCCCTTATGATGGAGGGACTGCTGATTATATATGAAAATCATTCCTTCCTTAAAAAGCTTTGTTCGGATGTATTTGGCTCTAATACTTGCTGGCATAATATGTAAAGATATTAAAGAAATTTAATGCCATTTGTACAAATTAACGAAAACTATGCCGATGTTAGAACAAACTCTCTTAATTTAATTAGAAATTTTCTGAAATGACTTTTTTAAACAAATTTCTCCAAACGAAATACCACAATATGCAGGGAGTTACAAAGACAACACAATGTTATGTTTATTTGAAATGAATCCTCAGTAAATTGTATTTTTATGTATATGCTTAACCCTAAAATGCGAGAACTTTCTAAATCATTTTCTAATTTATAATGTTGCCAGAAAAAAAAAGTTATAAAACATGTAGTATCTGTTTTACGTGTATTTACACAATGTCAGCTAAAATCTCATCAAAATATATGTACGTGTACGTGTACATGTAGCTTTGAATGCTGCACATGTTCAAATGATTTTGTATTTTGACTTAATTTTACTTTCAGAAAAAGTGAAACACTTAAACAGTTAGATTGTCATCCATACATTCACATACATACACTGCCGCTCACTTGAATAGGTTTACTATTTTCATTACATTCAAATTAATTTTTTTCTAAAAGTAATTAAGTTTTTAGTTATATTATTTTCTAAAATGGTAAAATATTGGATTATGTGTGTTTATAATGAAAAAAAATTGTTTCAATAATTAATAACTGAATTTTAGTAATTTTTTTTCCCAAAACGAATGTGATTTTCAGCACAATTTTTTGGGCCATTTGAAAAAAACGATTTTTTTGTAAAACTTTTTTAATTTTTTAAGATTTCTTACAATGTTTGATGGTTTATTAATGAGTATATCCTCCTTTATTCGATATAACTTCAAGAATTCCATTTGGGAGGGAGCTATAAAAGTTTTCAATTAATGATAATAAAATTTTTGGACCAAGCTTTTTTAATTCCTCCAATGAAAGCCTATTTGGTATTGTCTGCCGGACTCGTAGACTTTGCGAGAAAGCAAGCCCCATACATTTTCTATAATATTTAAGTCAGGGGAATATGGCGGCAACACCAACTTATTGACATTTTGGCTTTGAATCCACACTTTTACAAACCTGGCATTGGGTATCGGGGCATTATTTTGTTTAAATATCCAGAGAATTGGTTTAAAAATAGTAGAAAAATATGGAAACACCTTTTCAAGTACTGCTTTGTAGTTATTCGCGTTCATTTTTGATGTGATGAATTGAAGCTCAAATGTACCATAATATGAAATCACCCCCCACACCATTACACTTCCCTCACAGAGACAAGACGACTAAGGTAGCGTTCCTCCTTATGTAGGTCGTGGAAATAGTAGTTGTATCCATCCCGACCTTCCAAATTAAACTTTTTTTTCGTTGAGAAGGCAATACGTTACCATTCATTTTTATCGTTCATGTGTTCTCGTGAAAAATTAGACCGTGTCGCTTTACGAGCAGCAATCAAAGATGGTTTTTTTTTAATTTTCATTCTCTTTAAATGTTTAGAACTTCGAATAATATGTCTTTCAGTCTTTATGACAGCTGTGATACCCAATTTTTGCCTAATTTTTGCAGCAGAATCGCTCGAATTTGAGGCAGCTTTTATAATAGCTCTTTTGTCCGCTTCTGTTGCAGGTTTTTTCTTCCGACCTTTCATGTTTTTTTCGTAATCGGACTGATTTCTTAAAAAATTACTTGCAACATTCTATCTGCGACCAATTTTTTTGTCGATATTCCTATGGCTTAAGCCAGTTTCATGGAATGCTTTAATTTTACCTCTTCTTTCTTTAGTTAATCGCTTGCTGCGACTCATTTTATATAAAAAATGTAAAAAATTTTTGCAGTAACTCACAAATATTTAAAATTTTAATTATACTGTCGATGGTCAAAAGCAAACTAATTTTATTCCTAGTGAACCTATTCAAGTGACCCAAAATCTACACCTGTTTTCGCAGCATTTTGAAGTAAAATAAAAAAATAAAAAATTTTTATTTATTGTACCGTTATTCTTTTCTTCTTAAATATAATTATTCATAATATCTCTTAATTTAAGTGAAAAAAAAAATCGTTCTCTTAAAGTTTAAATGAAGAAAAATTAAAATATAAGAGCAAAAATTAATAAACATATTCAAATGATCGGCAGTGTATATAGCAACTTAATACATTATAACACTTTTTCTTTCATAATCAAACTGAAAGTAGTATAAAATTTGCTTTGCACTTTAGACTTAAACTCCGTTAAAGCAGCAAAAGAATATAATAGAGAGAGAGAGAGAGAGTCTGCTTTCTCATATTGGCACCCACACATAATAGATTCTGTTACACATACATAAACACGTTCACACTAATTCCATTACTTTCACATATCGAATGGTGTAACAAAAAAAAACGAACGGAAGAAAATCTCAGTATTAGTTTAATAAGCCAACAAAGGAATAACTGCCGCAAAAAAAAAAAATAAAAAGTGAACAATGACAACACGACACAACAACAACAACAATAACAACAGGAAAAATAAAAAGAAAAAGTCAAAGGAAACAAAAATTGTATCTCTCTAATAAATTGAAAGATTTGGTAAAGATTTGATTGGCTTAGATTGCATTATCCTTTATTCCGTAAATGTTGGTGTTCTTGTACATCTGTGCTTGATCTTCTTGTAAAGATGAAAACGTAAGACAAAACAACAACACCCACAACTAAGAAGAGTAGGAACAGTAAAACTGAAGCTAAATATATGCTTACATAGTATATAAATACACGCATTAAAGTATTACGAGTTACAGCAATTGTCAACTAATTAGAAATATTTATCTGGTTAAATAATGTAAGAGATTTCCGTTACCGATTTTTGTTTTATAAATATAAATAACTTTATGTGACTAATATACATTTGATAAAAAATCAAAAATTTTGGTATTAGGCCTGATATATAAATCATGATCAGCATACTTACAAATGACCTGCTAACATTCTCTTAAAACACAGACACATCTTTATCGTCTGTGACTGGCATAATTGCCCCAACAAAAGAAACTTTTCTTGATCAATTAGCTACTCTCATTTATACTTTTAGACGTCTTAAAATACACCTAAAATTTAACTCTGAGGGAAAATTATGGCATTCGATATTGAACGAAATTTCATACAATTTTAAGACAATTTACATAGAAATTGTCTTCGATATTGAATGACGTAATGTGCCAACTGGTTTCTAGTACATTATACCCGCTTTGAGAAATTTTCAACAGCATAATACTTATAAGCTGCCGCTGACTAAATTAATGAGTTAATAAAGTGTCATTAAAAGCTGTTAATAACCTGGACAAGGACAGAATGCGTCTTGGTTGTTTTGCACCACACCCACACATCCATGACTAACTGTAATAGCTGCTGTAGCTATTACATTTTTCAGTATTGCCAGCACTTTTGTTTAATAAAAAGGTTTAATGAAATACTTTAATCTATACTATACAACATCTATCTAATCTATCTATACAACAACTCTTTTCTAACTCGAATATAGTACGTCTCTCATACATAAGCGGGCTCCCGAAAGTCTATTTTAAAGCTTTTTGATCAAGACTAGTAACCATATCTTAAAGAAATCTTTATTTATTATCTGATGAAACATGTGAAACTGCTCCATATATTTAAAGATAAATATTGTCGCACTAGTAATACCTCAAAACACTTCCATTTATCCATTGCGTTATAGAGAAACTTCGATCAGTTGCTATCAAGAACGTCATAATAAAACTATATGTTCACAAACACTATTACATAATTCTTCGCACCCTTAACAGTGTATAGAACAAGGCTTAAGTACTTTGTTTGTCCATCCAAAAGTAATAAATTGCTGTACATTGTACCTGGTGGTGAATAGTAGCCAGTTCTAACTTAGACCATAGCCGCTGTTGTATAATCCATCATTTAATTAAGTTGACTTCTAAATAAATGACAGCAATAAGACAGTTAACCTCTCATAATGTCCATCGAACCTTTAAAAATACTCTCTACAGCTGTTCAAACTATCAATTATTAATGCTTCTTTTCACATCCTGACCAGTTGAATTAAGCGATGTAGACAAACTAACCAGTAGGCCTTTGTTGTCTAATGATAACCCTTTAGGAATTTATGTGAAATTTTGGTGTATCCACCCCCTATAAACCGAAACTTGTATTGTTTTAACACCACCGGAAAAAATATATTTTGATTCTAAACAACTTTGCAGTTAAAACTGCTGAAAATTACTTATCCTAGTGTTTTCGAATAATTTATAGAACATATTCATCAATGTGACCAATTTGAAAGAAGGGTATTGCGTTAACAATAAATTTTGAGATTTCTTTTAAACGATGGATTACGGTATCTCAAATCTTTCGAATTGGTTTAATTCATTAATGTTTTCTAGGAGTGCTACAGTGAAGAAGTTAGAATGATCACTGGAGCTTTGACACTACTAGTTTCTACCCACATTGTGGTTATTTTTAGGTCCATGTAATGTCTAACTATTTGCTTGAATACCAATAGGAGTTTGCAATTAATCTAAAAGTTTAAGACTAATATGTCTAAAAATTTTAAGAATTAGGTTACTTGTTGCACTTATAGGTCCAGAACAAACAACACTGAAGAGACATGTCGAGGACATGTTCGGTTCGTTTGATGTACAATTCCTTCACGGCTGTCATTCTCTTCCCTGATTATGAATTCATTGCAAAAATAAAAATAATAGAACTTAGTTATAAAATGATTAAGAAAATTAATTAATAAATCTTATCTAAAAAGCTGTTGCGATCTCAAAGCAATTGTTAATTGGAAAAAGAGGGTCATGGAAGAACTATTTTAATTTTGATTATACGTAGCGGATGATAATTACAAAAAAATGCAATGATAGATAGTGTTTGACAGGACTTCGACTAGTTCTTTAAAAATTAAATACAACAAGTGTAATTAAAATATACGATTTCTAGAGAAAAGTATACTTTAGAGAACAAAAGATCCTTTTGGTCGTAGTGTCTGCCTTTGGCCTCAATTACTCCTTGATAATAATAACTAATAGAGAAAAGTATAAGTTAAAAAGTTGAAGTTTGTTGTGAATATATGCAGATTACAAAGAAATCTGATGACACTACAAAGCATATTTATTTCAGTTGATGCAGAATTCCCTCACGACTCTCATTTTATTTTTTTATTGACTAATTCAGTGCAAAGATAATCTAAACTCATGTAACAGAGTTGACTTTGGAACTGTTAATTAATTTTGTGTCTTCAAATATTATTAGCAATCTGGGATTCTAACTTGGATTATTAGATCACTTAACCGCATTTACTTTGTAATCGATTTTAATTGTTTAAAGAATCCCTTATTCTGATCACATAAACCCAACTGTATTTTTACGAATGTATACTGTGCTATAGTTTTATAAATTTCTCTAAACTCTTACCTATAAACACACACGTACGTATACACTTTCAAAAAAAAAGAAAAAAAAACACACTCACTTTTTTTGCACAAGAGGTCATTTAAGCGCACAACAACATAAAAACAAATACCAGTCCTTTTCTACACATGCTTTTATTTGTAAATACACGAGTAAGATATACAAGTATTTACGCATTAAAATATTTGTATTTCAGAGAGAATGCAAAAGTGTATGTATAATTGTTATATTTGTATTGGTTTTTGTTTATAAAATTTTTTATTTTTTTTTTTTTTAATTCGATGTGGACACTAACACATGCACATAATAAATATTTAATAGATCGGGGTGTGTGTGTGTGTTTTCGTTGCGATTTTTTTTTTTTTTTTTTTGGAGTATCATGTTATGTTACCGTTATTTACTATAAATAATAGTTTTTGTGTACAATATTCACATATTCACTATCCACAAGAGCATATATTATTAGTTTATAGCTCTTTATACAAACACATAAGTAAACGTATGTGTGTGTGTGTATGTATGTATGAGTAGAGCATAATAATAATTCTACAATAACAAAAAAAACAAAATGTTTTTCTCATGCAAACACAAACGTTCATACAGTTATAAATAATATTGTTTATGTGTTTACAAACCCATACATATATGTATACGTATATGGATGTACGTATGTATATGTGTGTATTATGTGTGTTTATGTGTATGTATTGATTTATTCATACAATGTCGCAGAGTTATGCAATTGTGGCAATTTGGCACGTATTTCTAAGATTGTCACGTTCGCGTTGTAAACATAAATCAGGCCTATTTTGTCATTATTTGTTAGAGTTGTTGGCTGGCTGACTGGATGACTGGTTAAATGGCTCGTTGGTTTGTTTCATTCGTACTTACTTACTTACTTACTTACTTATGTATGTATGTATGTATGTATGTACACAATAGTCATCAGTTTAAATGTGTATGAATATGGGTTTGAGGAGTAAAGAATTTTTTTTTATTTTATTGTTTTTTTTTTTAAGCTATTGTTGGCAATGTTGTTGGTGGTATTTTGTTTTTTCTACACTACTGCTATAGTGTATTATTGGAGCAACACTAATAAAACAACAACAACAAAAAGAGGGGAAAAACAAAGAGAAAACAATGATGATGATGTTGATGTTCTTATTAGTATTGTTGCTCTATTCCAGTGACAATCACTACTAAAACTATATTTAACGGTTACTTACATGCATGCATACACTCATACTTACATGAGTTAAATTCAAATTGTTAACATTTGTGTATAGAGTGAAATTTGTTTTACTTGTTATTGTTGTTGTTACATTTAGTTTGTAGTGGCATTTAAATGTTAGTTCCGCTATTGGTGTTAAGTACTTTATTCCTGTTATGATTTCTTCTTTACGAGTACATTTGTGTTGTTGATTTTCTTTTTTTCCTTGTTTGTACGAGTATGTGCTTATTTATCCTATGTTTTGGCATTAGAATTTAACTTTTTGTCACTTTTTTGTTTATATTTTACAGATCAGTTTAGTTTTTCTTTTTTGCTGGCTTAAATTTTTTTTTGTATATTTTTTTCCATATTTTGCTGACAAATTTTTATGTTTACAAATAACCTGATTTGAGCATATTTATGTTTTCTGTGCAACACAAATTTCATAACTTATTGGAAGTTTTAAATATTATAAATCTAAGTGCTTTATTTTGTAAAAGTTTAAGCTGTTAAGAGGATAAAAAAAATGCACTCTAAAGCTTTGCTTTGAAACCTCATACAAGTCATTCATTTATACAGTTTTGACATAATAACCCATTACCATATTGCCAACACTTGGTGTAGCAGATGATTACAAACTAATTGTTGTCTTAGTGTTAAGTAAACTAATCGAACATTTTAAACGAAATGCGGAAATTTGTTTCTGTATTTCAAATCCAATACTGATTTCAGTGAAGTTAAATTTTATAATTATTTTTTATTTAATTTTATAAGTATTATGTTCGTATTAATTGTACAAGTTTATTTTACGCGGTATCTTCTTGTATTGGTAACCTGATTGACTAGACTTAAGGTCATGAATTTGGTTTTTTCAAGATGAGTTGCTCACAGCTTGCTTACAATATTCTTGTTCTGCATGTTACAACTGTTTCAGCAGTGTTTGGTTGCTTTTTCCTTTCTTTTTTTTTCGGTTTGTTTCTTTGGGTGGGGTATCTTTCATTTCTAAACTTCTTATTGTCTGGTATACCATGGTCAGCTGTCAACAAAATTGTGTTGTTTGTTAAATACGGTCAGTGGAAAGTCATTTATCATTGTTATTTATAAAACATGGTTTACATATTTGCATATTCTTGTTAAAGTGACATTTATAGGTTGTATCATATTTTATTTTATTTCCTATGTATTTTATTACTTTTCTATGCAAGCAATAAATAACCTTTTTTGTTAAATTCTCTTAAAGATAGATTTAAACTTTAAGCATGTTTGTTAAGAGAATAAATAATAAAATTAATTTAAAAGGGAGCAGTATAGTATAAATTTTGTTAAATTTAAGGTAAAATTAAAACAAATAATATTTATTTTTATTTGAATTTTTCATTAACCCTGCTGTTAGGTTAGGACCATTTGGTCCATTTTTTTATTGTTTTGTTTGTAATTTTTGAACGGTGACATATAGTGACTTAATTTTTTAGCTCATGTGGTCTTTTTATAAAACCATGTTATACACAAAAAATCAAGGTTCTGACTTAAATCAGGACTGAGAAAAATAAAAAATTACGAATCTTAAGTTAAGGGACCATTTGGTCCATAAGGTATTTTCTTTGATGTTTTTTACATTTATTTAAAAAAAATTAGTATTTATTAGTTGGTTTTATAATAATTATCATTGCATAATAAGCAAAACTTTTTTCTATTAATTTTGCAAATAAACTTAATGCAAATGAAGCATTTAATTTATATCACACTTAGACTTGCAGCAACTATCAATTCCACGATTTCGGGCCTCTGAATTAAAAATATTATATGAAGAGACAACTGGAACTATACATGATTGTAGTATTTTCATAAATAACTGTGCTGAGAACTCTTTTTGAGGTAATCTAGTACGTTTCATCATATAGGCGTTCGTCAGAAAAAGTGATAGTTGCTGCAATAACTCTGGTCTCCTGCAATTCCGATCAGAATGAATGAATCGTCGATTTCAGAAAATATTATGTACGCATTCAATTATGTTTGCAAATAAAATGTTTGGCCATCGAGTTGTTTTGCGTTTATAGAATGGTACAAAAGTATATTTTTGAAAGTCAGCAATTTCGGAAGATATTTCCTTTTCTGAAGTTTTTTTGCCAACTCAAAAGTGGAAGAAAAATTGTTGTCTGTTATATTTTGCCCTTTAAAGCCTTCTGTTAAGTCCAATAGAACGCGTTCTCCTTGGTTCTTTTCAGGCTGTGCAATTCTAAGCTTACCAAGTTATAGTTGTAACCTGACTTGGAGGCCACCGAGAAGCAAAATTTCAAACAAAATTTTGATGGCACAAACTGTCAAAAAGTTCATCGCCCCCTTAATGCAACCAATTACTCATCAATGGTGACATTTTCGTAACAATTATAAAACTTTGGAAGAAGTTGTTTGCAACGGTTTCACAATTCACGAATAAGAGCTAATTTATCCCAACTACGCATTTGCAGTCGACTCAAAACATCATCGAAACGGATGGTAATCATATGAAATTTTTCTTCAGACATAATTGCTCCGGAAATGAGGCGACATCTTAATTTTTTCTACTTTCAATAATAGATTTTATATTACCCAACTATTTTGTTCAAATAAATAAACAAGATTATACATACCGACATACGCCTGCAAGAATGAGCACAGCAATATATGCGTGCAATGCGTGCACCAAACTTGATCCTGTCGTACTTATTAGTATTTTCGATGATAATTCTTACTTTTGAAGGCCGAAAAAACAATAAAAAAACTGACAGAATTTCATTGCATCTGGCTGGGTTGAGATAATATTCCCAGCTGTAGCTCCAGTAGGCTGAGGTAATGGAGTGCCACTCCAAGGCATTTTGTTTCAGCAATAAAAAACGGATCAACGGAGCTACCTGCAGCTAGAACGGGTTCCCGTTCAGTATCTGTTTCAGAAGAACTTGTTTCGCTATTTTTTGAAGTATAAACAATTTATGAATCTGAAATATCGGAGTCACTTTCTACATTGAGCAGTTCTTCTTCAGTAAATTTTTACATTAAATGTATTGAGTAGAGATTTGCGGTGGTCACGTGATTTGCGTAGTTCACGTGAATAACGCGTGAGAGTGAGTTATTTTAATTTTACTGACGTGAGTAGTGCGTGAGTAAAGAAAAATTCGAGTGAAATAGATACAGAATAGATACAAATACAATACAGAAATAGATACAAATATAAAATTAAATGGTTATTTTGTATGAATATTGAAGTATGGACCAAATGGTCCATTAACCTAACATCCGTAAGTTTTTTCTAACCTAACAGCAGGGTTAAGTTTAATGACAAAACAATGGTATTTACTTAAACAATTCCAAATATCCAGTTAAATATAGTTATTGAAGTTTTGCAGCAGTGCGTGTTTTAATTTAAACGTAAAAAATAAATATTACTCATACTTATAGCAGTTTGCAATATGACATTTATTGAAACACCTAAAAGCATGCTTTTTTTTTGGTAAATTATGCCTATTTTTTTTAAAACAAAGAATATATTTCAAATACGCACCATTGCACGAAAAATATAAAAATCTCTTAAACCAAATGAGAAATATTTTTTTATTTTTTTTTCAGAATTGAGTTCTAAAAATAGAAAAAAGATTTATACCCGTTTTCATAAAAAAACGGCTTTATTAATTGCTTATAAGCACTCTATAAACCAATTTTATTTTTTATGAATACGGGCATAAGAGTGTAGAGAAGTCGGTCTAATAATAGTGCTGTTTTTTTTTGCAATATTTTTTTCAGACTTTTGGAAAGAAGCTTTTGCTCAACAAATTATTCAATACAATAGTTAAACACTCAATGTCATTTTTTTTTAGAAAAAAAAGTGTATAAAATACTTTTTATGCAGCACATGTTTCTTTTGAATAAAACGGCGGATATAGTTAATTGTTTACAAGCCGTCTTGAAAAGAGAATGAAAAATACATTTTATTATTCGTGTGAACACTAGTCATTAACTTAATACAAATAAAGTTATTCTTTAATTATTTAATATCTAAGCGAAACGTTTTATTAATTATTTACAAGTACGTTGTAAATCACATCAACGTCTAAGCACCTATTTCCTGACACATTAGTGAAACTTTAACTTGGATTTGACATTTGCTCATTACTGGAAATCTCAACTTGCTAAAGAAAACTAAGAACAACCTCATGAAAATAAAATTAGGGAAGTCATTCTTGTCTATTTGATGGATATATTTTATAAAATATCCTTGATAAGATAATACCTGTGTGGTGTACCAGTTCAGCTCTCCAGATTTTCCGAATATTCTTAAACAACATAGAATGTACAATTCTCTCTATCCATCTTCGTAATTCTTCTACATTTCAAGATGGCATCATGCCTGATAGCGCTAGTAACAGAATTGCTAGTCGTTGGTGGCTCTCTTGATGCTCATTCTCTTTTCTGACACTAAATGTGCTGGCTATGACAAGAAGTGTGGACAAAAAATTAAGATTCATAAATTAGTTTTTAGTTTACAAACTAATTTTTATCAACAAAACAATGCATTCGTCTATATTATTATAGAGAAAAATACTACAAAAACTGTATTGATGTAACATTTAAAGGGATTTTAATATTTTTCTTTTTTTTTTTTGATATTTTTAGCTCTAAACACAATAATAAGTATTTTACATTCTAATTCTAACTATCCATAGCATTTCATTTAACTCAGAATTAATTTATATAAAATCATTTTTCGCTCTGAGTTAAAGACCGTAAAAACTTTTTTATTCACAAAATATATATTTTTTAAAAGTAAATTCTTAACTACAAGTCTTTTAATTCTGAGAAATATGTTGCATACAGCCAAATACTTGAAAATTTAAAGTGTAATTCTAAAAAATCACATTTTTCGGGTTGTAAAATATAAAATAAAAAATATAAATAAGACACACAAAAAAGGATCACAGAAAAATTCTTACATCTCTATTAGTACTTCTGCATCAATGCTTTTTAGTTATTTACTGTGACAGCCCTACCCAACCTTTTTTTCACTTCAAATTCTACTTTTGCAATAAACATTTGCAAGCAATCTAAAGGTAGAAATCAATATTATGCAACTAAATAGGCAGCTACCATATTATGAAAATCAAATTTTCAAATGATAAAATAATTTTAGTGATCTTTTTCGTTAATTAAAAGCATAATAAAATTACTAAGCGCATGCACTTTAAGATATAACAATTAATTTTTGGGTCTGTCGTCATTGTTATCATTTGCGTAAATTGAGAAAAATTAAATTTCTAAAATGTCAGTGATAAATGGCAAAAGGGCTGCAAATGTGGAAGGTTAAGTATCATTTTTATTGCCTTCTGTACGTAGCAGCAGTGTGCGATTTAAGTAGTTAAGATTGTCATTTTTTTATCATAAGTTATATCGCTGTCTTCATCTGTATCTTGGTCACCCTGTTCAATAGATGGTTCACCATATAACTGATTATATGTAGAGTCATATTTATCTTCTCACTAGAAAAGTGTTAAATTTTTAAGAAGTTTAAAGCTAAATAATATCAAATAAACATCACAACCTTAGTATTCACTTTGCAGAATGACTTACAAACAGACTGTGCAAACTGTAATAATTTTTTTCACGTGGCCTTACGGGTATATAATTTTAAATAATTTAGTATACTTTTAAAAGGTTTATTGTCAAATTAAAAGAAAAATCAAAATAATTTCACATTTTCCCAAATCAATGTCAAATTGGAAATACCACACACATACATAATTGGCCATAACAGCCCTTTTTCAGAATTACGGGCTAGCTACTCACAGCACGTGCACTTTATTTGTTACAAATGGTGTTACCTTTCCGAAATTTAATTTACAGACTCGTTAAAAATGTCAAAAGACAAAATCATTGAAAGCAATAAAAGCACACGATTGTTTGTATACTCCATGCCATTAGATTTCCTTGGCCTGTATCCACACTTCATCTATTTGTCAATTTTCTATTCTTTAATCAGATTTAGAATTGTAGAAAGTGGTGGTGAATAGCAGGGTTCTTAACCAATATCTTATGGTATCCCACGACCATTTCTAGCCAGTGTATTCACTACCTCAAAGCAATAAAATCGCCGTAGTCTAGTGGTTAGTGTGCTGGCTTACTAAACAAGAGCTCCCTGTTCAAACCACAGCTCGATTATTTTGAAAAAAAAAAAAATAAATGAAAAATTATTTCTGTTTGAAATCTTTTAGCAAATGCTCTCAGAGTAACTGATTGCCATAAACAAGCTTCTCAAGTTTGTCGATCAGACTCGACTTTAAACTCATGGATAAAAATGGACACACACAACATGGGTGCTGCGAGAAGCCAGGATATAACCCTGAAACAGGGTTGAAATGTAAACCTCGTCTGAATTAGGACATAATTCGTTCGTTGTTTTTGAAACACTTTACTTAAATACAAAGTTGTGTCAAAAAAAAAAGATTTCTTTAAAGCTTTAGAGTCTCAATCTTTGACTTTAGAGATAGCATTTCCCAATGGAAAACTTTAAGCATTTAAATTAAATTAAAACTTTAATTAGTCACTAAACAATCACCATGAAAGTATATAATTGGAACTTAATTGGCAGCTGCTTAAATACCTTTTCTGATTTAACAAACTCCATTTAAAATTAATAATATCAACTGTAGTTTCACTATGATATGACATGCACTTTTATAAAGTCAAATTGTGTACTGCTATAAAACGGCATAAATATTTGTGCGTTTGTAATTTATGAAGCGCTTAGACGTTGCCAAAGAGCCGCGCCTACAATGGAATGCAAAAATGCACATTAAATATCTATATTTCTAACATTTTATTTCACATACATACGAGTATATACTTATACATACTATTTAGTTATTAAACAGTGCACGAAATTTTAAAAAGACCACTTTATTTTATTTTATTTTTTGTAGCACAAACTCTTCTTTAAAAAGGCTGTGGCTCAAACAAGTTTTTTACAACATTCTACTTTTAGAAGCTGTACAAATGCTCATACAGATACATAATTGGCGGTTACAACCTTGTTTCAGGGTTACGGCTTAACTTTTCACAAATTCGCACAAAGAAATAAAAAAGAATTTGGTGTTTTACCCTAAAAAAATATTTTAGCGATTTAGCGATGGTGTACAGATGACATTTGAAATCAGTTTTTCAAATTTCATTGGTAGCACATCTCCGTTTGGACACTTAAAAATTGTGCACACATACCGCTCTGAAAACAGTTGCCTTATGGAGACAGGTTGTTAAAGATTAATTCTTATAATGCTTGTTGTAGTTATTAAAACTCCGATACTAACAACGTCGCTTTGTTTAATATGTTGGTCTACAAAGAAAATCATTTCCAAGTGAATTTTTATCAAATACCTTCGACTGTATAATGTTAATGTTAACCACATCGCACATTCACAATTATATAAGAAAAACTAAAGAAACAAGAACTCAAGGTATGACTCCTAATAATACAAAACAAGGGGAATATAAGGGGAAGAGGATAAAAGGGTGGGGACCTTTGATTTAAACATACTAATATCGTATCTGTGGTCGCCATGGTCTAGTAGTTGGTGTGTTGGCTTACTAAGTAGATAGCGCCGGGTTCAAATCTATTCTTTCGGTGGCTACCTCTCAGAAGTCTTCTGGTAAAACCTTTGGAAGTAGTTGATTGCCATGAAAAAGCTTCTCAAATTTGTCGTTCGGAGTCGACTTTAAACTGCAGGTCCCGGTACTCATGGAAAAAATTAATACACACAGCATGAATGCTGCGAGAAACTAGGCCGTAACTCTGACACAGGGTTGTATTGGCTAATTATGTATGTATGTATGTACAGTACTGTTCGAAACCTAAGCAACTTTTCCTAACGAAGTAATCAAAGTCTTATATTTTTGTTTTTATTGTATTTGTTGGAAACAATGATTGTAATTATTATTGCATTATGTGCTTACATTCTAATAATAATCAAATAAATTAAATTCTTCATCTTTAAAAAAATAAAAAAAACAAAAGTAATAGTAAATGCAAATATAGCCGTTCGAAACGTAAGCAACTATCAATACTTTGTATGGTATCCCTTATTTTTTGTGACCCCAGCACATCTTTTTGGCATAGATTTTACAAGGCTTATTAAAACTGATGTGGATATCGATTCCCACTCTTGTTTAAGGCAATTGAAAAGCGCCTGTTTGTTACCAAAAAGGCGAGTTTCAATTTTTCGCTTTAAGATCTCAAAGAGGTTTTCTATTGGGTTTAAATCAGGGGATTGTGCCGGCCAATCTAATGTTTGAACCCAATTTTCAGATAAAAAACCCTTTAACCCACTTCGACGTGTATTTCGGGTCGTTATCATGTTGAAACACCCATCGAAGTGGCATTTTCCGTTTTGCATATTCTAACATGTGGTTGGCTAAAATGTCTCTGTAAGTGAAACGTTTCATTTCATTTCATATTTCAACAAAAATGCCAACTCCATTGCCAGAAAAGTAGGTCCAGACCATTATATTTCCGCCCCCATGCTTGATAGTACCTTTGGTATAGCGTGGATCTAGACGCTGTCCCTTTGGTCTTCGAACGTGCCATACACCATCCGAATTTAACAAGTTAAATTTAGACTCATCGCTAAATAAAACTGTTTTCCATTTCTCCACGGCCCAATTAGAGTGTGTTTTTGCAAATTCTAGCCTAAAATTTCAGAAAATATATAAAAACTTACGATTAAGTTTGAAAAATTTATACAAACCAATGTTTTTATATGTTTTTGTCTTAGAACGGGTTTTTTTGACGGCATATACTTAGCTTCTCAAATCATTTTCCAAGGCCGGTTTTCTTACAGTGCTACCACTAATATTAAGATCAAGCTTTTTTACAACATTTCGGGAAGTAATAAAGGGATCATTTTTAAACAAACGAACGAGTGCTCGTTGAAGTTTTTCTTTTTCGCCCGCCTTTACTTACAACTTCTATTGTTCCAATTAATTTATACTTTTTAATTAAACGTGAAACTATTGATTTATTAATCTCAAACCTTTCTGCAATAGAAATTTGGGATTCACCGTTATTAAAATGTTCTATGATTTTTGATTTGAAAGCTTTATGGTGCGTGTACGTGCCATAGCTATACTTCTGAAAAACTAATTAAAAATTATTTAAATCAATCAAAATATATTTTTTCTTTGTTACAATTAACTGGATTTAAATAATTGTTTAAAAATTTTTATTAATTTTTGCAAAAATAAAAAACAGGAGTACAACAATAAAAAAGTTGCTTACGTTTCGAACAGCTATATTTGCATTTACTATTGCTTTTGTTTTTTTTTTATTTTTTTAAAGAAGAAGAATTTAATTTATTTTATTATTATTAGAATGTAAGCACATAATGCAATAATAATTACAATCATTTTTTCCAACAAATACAATAAAAACAAAAATATAAGTCTTTGATTACTTCGTTAGAAAAAGTTGCTTAGGTTTCGAACAGTATTGTATGTTTGCAATATCGTATCTGATATCAGTCAGAAAAAACAAAGGTGCTACTTTAAAAACGCGAACCACAAGGAAGTCTGTTGCTATTGTTTCATCGTGCGGGAGTTTAAGTGCTCTATATGCCATTTTATATTTTTTATATATCTCGATTTAATGATGCCACTTTAGGTTTTCGAAACCAAATTTTTCAAGTCTGTAATTTGTTTTCGGATATCTCGTCCAGTTTCGGAGATAAATATAGAAAAACTAAGTGTAGTTTTTAAAAATTTTGGTATCAAAAACCCAAAGTGGTATCATTATTTCGAGAAATATAAAATAGCGTATAGAGCACTTAAACTCCCGCACGACTGTTTGATTATTCAATGGCCAGTGTTATACCTTCACCATTAAATAATCCACCACCAATCAATTCCAAGACGATCGCACAGTAGAATTTATGTCTATTATGGGAGGAATAAAAGATTATTATAATATTGGAGCTGATGTTGTTGTTATTCTTCTTCATCCCGGCCCTGGGATAATTCTCAGTTACAGTTACTGCTCCTTAACTACCTTTCTAGCACGGTAGAACCTGCCAGAGAGCTATTGTATATTGTAGTATATTTTCTTGTTTTCATTATACAAATGCTCTTATTTTTATTATCAAAACTGTAATTTAAATCCTTTGACGTTTGATAGAAAAATTCTTGGAAGTCTATACATACACTTCTGATGGTATATACATATAATTTTTTGAAGTCATAGAAACACCCTCTAAACTATAACATAGTTGTGTGCAATAGGTAAGTGTTCTTTATGTCTATGAATGAGAATATTTTACTTCAAGTCATACCGATAAGCGGGTGTATGTCAAAATATTTCATGTAAACATTCCAATGAATGAAAAGTTTAAAAGAAATACTTAAAAATAGTGCATGAATTTTGAGTATTTTTGTTTACATTTTCTTTACTTGTCTATCTAAAAGTCGCAATCAGCAATGACGACGAAATTATTAAAACGAAAAATGATTTTTTTCTTTTGACTTCAAAGTGAAATTTTCAAATTTTATTTCCCCTTTAAAAAAAGAAAATTTTATGAAAGAAAGGTTGGTATTGACTTTTATAGTATTTTATTAAAAGTAAGGTATTTACATACACTCGTTAATATGTACGCAATTATTCGAACTGAGAAGTTTTATATTTAAAAAAAAAAATAATAAAAATAATATGAAATTAATTCCTTTCATTGCATTTACATTTTCTCTTTCTTTTGTGATTTTCTTAATTATCATTATAAACATTTAATACTCTGTTTGCTTTAAGGATTTAAACAAATTTTTTCTCTCATTATTTTTGCAAGTTTTCTGTTTTACTTTGTAAGACTCAAAAATTTCCTTTTATTTATCTTTTTTCATTACTGCCTATAAGCCTTGACAAAACATACGCAACAGAAGCGTTAAAATTCTCATTATAAATTATAAAAGACAATATATTGTAATAATTTAATAACATAAACATTCATGTGAAACGTTAAATTTTTTCTTTTTGTTCTCTTTTTAAGGACTTCTTTCACAATGCGATGTATGTAGATTGTGTGGAAAAATAAATTCGAAAAGAAGAAAATATGAAATTATTCATGAAATAAAATTTACCCCCATTTTATCTAAAGAATTTATTACGAGTGAAAGTCTTATAGTCTTGTGTCTTCAATCATTAAATTCTTTTTTGAATATTTGTGTTTTCATGTAAATCTTACATAGAATTCCATAATTAAAAGTATTTCAATTAGAGTAAGAGAAGTGGGGGAAATCTATTTATTATGAATTTTTAAATTCATGTTGGAAATTCAAAAAATTATTAATGAAAATACATTTTGAATATGCCGATAAAAACCTGAAGTCTACCTACTTAAACTACTTCTCCATTGCTTCGACATGGCTCCTTCTGTGACCACAGAGGCCTCATTTTTTGGCTCCAAATCCACCATTGACGTCCAAAAAAAAAAAAAAACTCTTAATAATGTGTAAACTTATAATATAGCCAAGACATGTATATGTTTATCTGTTAAAAGACCTCAATACATACATAATACGGAAAGAAAGATAATGGTTAGCCCAGTAATCTAATTGGTAGGGTACTCTTCTGCTAGTGTGAGATTCATAGCTTCTGTTTCCAATAAAGACTATAATCTTCTGTATTTTTCGAACATATCGTTTTTTCCACCTTGTAAAAGGAAATAAATAAAGACAAGAAATCAATATTTAATACCCAACAATGACAGAAACTGAAGAGGCAATCTCTTTTTTTAAAGACGCGAAAAGTACTCGTACAACTTAATAATGTTGGTTGATTGGCTGGTTGATTTTTTAACGTGGTCCGTTCATACTGAAGCGTATAATAGTATTCTACGACTCCGTTTTGAAAAATACCACAGCACTGGTAACCACGTTCAAAATGTCCCTCATATCCAGTTCGCTAGATTGTAGTATCTGCGAATCTCTCACGAAACAACATCCATTATCTCTACAATATCTTGTCGAAACGAAAAATGGGCAGCGTCGTGACGTCGTTTAAGGAGAGTCAAAGAATGGGTTCACCTGTCTCCTCCACTTCTGCATCACCACAGCTATAACAGAGATTTTGGTATTGAATACCTATTCGGTGAGCATGATTTCTAATCAATATAAGTACAGTCATCACTCTTGATGGTTCCTCCCAACTGTGGCACAACAGCAATCTAGTAAGTTTAATATCGAAAACTAGCCAAGTCAGATTCGAGATGCTGCAAGATTCAATTACCCTCCACCTGGAGTTTGTCGCCTTATAGAATTAGCTTAGGATGGCCTTCTGTAAAGCCTATATTGGTGATGCTACTAGGCTAAGATGGAATGCAAGGTTACTCTGGCTTGTATTGGAGATGATTGTGAGGCTAGCTACTGTTTTCTGACTGACCAACCAACCAGGCAACAACTCTTACAAACGACCCATACCCTGGCTTCGAAGGGTAGGTGTTGGGAACTATTCATCTTTTATCACTAACTAGCTACTGAGGACCTCATCAGTTAGTTTTGGTTCGAGGATTCAATACCTAATCATACCACTGAATATTAATAAAATCCACTCAAAAATAAAGATGTAAATGCTAACCAGCTTAGTAAGTCAGATACACTTTCAAATTTGATTTCCCTTATCCGCCACCTGGGAAGACATTTGACAAGAGACTAACAACTCTTACACATTGCTTAGTTTAGACATAAACGATTCCCGGTCTAAGTCTGCGTTTACACGTAGAGATTCTTATTTTTAAGATTTTGGTTTATTCTTCTTTGAACTATTTTCGGCGTTCAGATAATACAATTCTTATATGTGAGGTCATGTATGTTATTTACAATTGTGTGTATACATACATAATCGGCCTTTACAACCCTGTGGCAGGATTACGGCCTAGCTTCTCGCAGCACTCATATTGTGTGTGTCAATTTTTATCCATGAGTACCGGGACCTACATTTTAATGTCGACTCCGAACGACAGACTTGAGAAGCTTTTTCATGGCAATTAGTTACTCTCAGAGCTTTTTCCAGGAGACTGCTGAGAGGTAGTCGCCGTATTTCATATTTCTTTTTTTTGAAGATGTCAAAGCCTGGTGTCGAACCCAGGACTCAAGTCTTAGTAAGCTAACACACTAACCACTAGACCACGGTGACTAAAAATGTGTGTATGCATGTGTGAAATTACGAATGAGAGGTAAAGCGTATTGCCAGTACAAGATAGAGCGCACTTGTTTCTTTACCCCTCTGTGCCGTGTGAACACAGTCTAAAGAGAAGACGCGTCTCTTCACTTAGGAAAATTGCCAAGGTAGAGTGTAGGCTAGAATATATAAAGAATTCAAACTCGAGCACGTTACCAATTTCCAACACACGCAAGCTGTAAGTTTTCTTGTGCTGTTGCTCATAACGATCGTCTACCCTTTTTAACTTATGGATCCGCACATGACGTGTCTGTAATGCAACTTGTATCTCCAAATTATAAAATTTGGCTAAATCATCTATAATTCTGTGTCTAAATTATTATTTTTGACTCCCAGAAAACGAGATAGAAGTTGTTGCAAAACCATTGCAAATCATTGCATACCATTGGAAATCATTGAATACCAAGTATTTCGAAGAGCGGAATTTAATATTTTCAAAACATATATTATTCAGGTTCTTCTTTTGACTTCCGTCTTATGACAAACACATGTTAAATTCATTGGTGATTTCTTGGGGCAAATGCAAAAGACAAGTAACTGCAAGAAAAGAATTCAAAAGACTTTAGAAAATGCTGTTATAAACAGTAGTTTCCAGTTGTTCTTAAATGGAAACTAATATTTAAAAGCACACTCTTTTGCACGCTCTGTTACATTCTTACAATATCTACACAATTTTCAATAAGAAAAAACCCTTCAATTGCGATTATAATCCACCTACGTTTGTGTATATAAATTTAAAATCATTTGAAAATAAAAACAAGAAATGACCAGAAGAATTCAGAAATTTAAGAGAATAAAACTTATTTAAATAAAATACAGAATAGTTGCTTTGGGATGCTGTTATAAGTGAAAGATAATATAAAACGAAAAAACAAAAACAAAAAATAATACTTATAATTTAATAGCATCAGAAATGAATGCTCAGGAGTACAGCGCCACCTTGTGGGAAAATAACAGCAAACCTACTTAGTAAAGACGCTTACCACTCACAATCGACATCCACCGACAGATGGGCAATTGCTGTTGATAATTCAAGGGTGAAGGTATAACACTGACCTTTGACTGATCAAATTAACATCAACTTGTCTTATTGAAATATAGTGCTTAACATCTTATCATCTATCTATATATCTTCAACATTCCAATACAATGCACAGCATAAGTAATGGTTTACTCAAATGAGTATTGGTTTTAATAAAAAAAAAACTACTTATACTTGGCCAAATACCTCCTGTCTATATACTTTTTTTTATTAGAATATTTTGTTGAACTAACTATTATTGCTTTTGTTTAAAGTATAGTTTTAAGTTAACCTTTGGATCTTTTGACTTGTTTTTCTCTTTTTTATGGCCTTTCTCATTTTTCCTAAACTTAATAGTTGTTTCCCATTTTTGATGTTGTACTGAACTGGTGTTGCCTTAAAATCTAAGAGGTACTGTAGTACTGAACACAAAAAAAAATTATTTTAAAATATAAAAAATTAAAAGAAATAAAAAGAACTCATAATAAATAAAAGCTCAATCAGTTTTACCAGAAAATTTTTTTAAAGAAAAACTATGCCGGTTAAAATATTTTCCGATTTTTCTCTACACGTCGAAAATTTGTTCAAGGGTGAAGGTAATCCCCACTCTTTTAGTTACGAAAATTAACTTTATTTGCACATGTGCATTAAGTCTATGATAGTAAAACTTATTTGTTAAAATATATTTTTAAACTAGAATAGAAAATTAAATACAGTGCTTATCAGTGACAGTAGGGTATCCAAGTTTATCGATTCGTTGGAGCATCGTCGCAATGTGGTGTGCGTTTCTTTGTTTTATCGATACTACCATGGGAGGTGTTCTGATGAAATAAAGGACTTGATTCCGCATAATCGCGTATTTTTGCGGACTACTCGTACCTCTCTCTCTAGTTGATTGTTCAGTGAATCGAACAATGCATTATAGAGAGAATTCGTTCTTTAATCGTACCACTCCGTTATGTAAAGGGCTTCAAGCGAATGTTTTTTCCACCAATTACAATATCTTTCCCCCTTCCCATAACTTATTTTCCTAGACCAGCACAATGTACTGCATGAGTAGGGGTCATCCCCTGAGAGCTGGCCTTAATGAAAAAAAAAAAACTAAATTTTATTTTTAGGAAATGATTTTAATTAAATTACAGGTACAGAAAAGAGTTCAATTCAAATAATTCGTACATAGTAATATGGCTTGGGGACCCGATATTCAAGTCAAAAGTGTTGTGGTGTTCTATTTTTTATCAGTTTTGTTTTGCCTTTGAAAATTATTTAGTTCGGCTTGTGTACAATTTCTTCACTGATATAATTTTCTTATAAACGCAAATGTGTTAATTGACCTCTCCCCATCATTCTCGTAATAATAAAATTTGTATTATTTAAATTAAAGCTGTACTGCAAGTAAGTTAAATTTTAAGCCACTGTCTACCATATGAATCAGATGGACTCGAAGTTAAATTGTTTTATTTCTAAATAATTTACTAATAATCGAGCTTCTCCGCTCCTTCGTGATTTTTAGCCTTTGCTCATTTTTCTCGGGTTTTATGGCTAATTTTTTATTTTATACTAGCTGACCCTGTACCTGTTTTCCAAGGTAAAATAAGATAAGTTTTTTGCATAAGGAACCCAGCAGAAATTAGTGCTTACCAGTAAGCTATTTTGCAAGGAAGAAATTCAATAGAAATGCACATTTATTGCAACCAGTAAGCAAATAATACAAAATATAGAAAATAATACCTTATCCTGTAGCATTTTTGAAAGCTTTAGGGTAGGAATAAACAATAGAATGCTTACAATTTTATTTATTGCTTCCAAATTTGAAAAATTTTCTGTTGGGCATGAGGTACCACAACTCCTTGTCCCTGATGATGTGCTTTGACTATGAAGTCATCTAGACCAGATTTAGAGACTTTAGCTTAAAAGCTTCTTAAGGTATACAAAAAGCAAAGATTCCATAGAGGACATTTAGTAAAGGTCTGCATGAATGTTTTGCTTTTCTGCCAGTTTAGAATGATTCGAGAAGTGTACTCTAATTGAGAGTATATTCAAGCATAGAAACAAATATTCATTCTATTCGTTTTGCAGCCAACGAAACGAAACGAAACGAACAGCCTCAAAAAACGAATAGAATTGAATAGAATAAATCTAAATTTACTCTCATAATTCTAAATTATTATAGAGACATTCGAATGTCTTGGAATGTCTTGAATGTCTTGAATTTCCTTTGTGAATGAAAGCATGTATTGAAGTAAATGCGATAGTTTGTAATACAAACAAGCGAATGAAAACAAAGAAATTGAAATCTAGCAAGAAGAATAGTGTGTGTATATTAAAGCATTTAAAGGCAAAAAAAAAAAATTAATCACTTTTTGAATATGTAATTTATTTATAATTTTTTTTTTTTAAGTTTTTGTAAATATCTATGTATGTATTCTTAAAAATTAAGCCAAAAATATAAAAAAATAAAGAAAAATAACATGAAAAATTATTCAGTTCATTACTTTTATTATTCAGTTCTTTAGTACTTATAATACCAGTACAAGAAATTCTGTTCTATCATATTACAAACAAGACATTCTATTCACTCTATTCATTCCATTCTAACTCTTATGTTTCATGTCTCTCATGTCTCCATACTCTCTTGTCTCTATTCTCTCATTATTTACATTCTAACGACAACAACCACTTTTTATGTTTGTTTTATTCGTTTCGCTTTTACGAATTAGAGTTGGAAGTGTGTTTGAAATTTTTAGAATGTCTTGAATATCGTTTCAAACATACCCGTGCAGACCTTTAACATTTAGGGAACATGCTATTTCGAATTTTAACCAAACATCAATATATATCATATAGGTCCCAGTACCTACCTCCTTCATAAGTGTAATAAAATTTCTACCTCAAAGTACCGCAAATTACAAGTCGGATCTGTTGGACCTTTACTGCTTCCACACTCTCAAAGGTCCATCAGACCCAGTTTGGTAATTAATGTACGGCTCAGAATTATATGATCACATAATCATATCCCGGAAGGAATAGCATTGACTTTTGTTTAGACGGTTTATAAAATGCTTACGTTGAACTAAGTAGTAATCGTAGTTCAGTGCTTAGAGTGTTTATTTACTAGACAAGAGTTCCGCGTTTGAGCCCCAGCTCTGAGCGTAACTGAGTGCCAAGAACAAGTTTCTCAAGTCTATCATTCGACATTGAAGTATAGGTCCCTCTATTCCGGCATATCAATTAACACAGATAATATGGGTGCTGCGAGAAGCTAGGCCGTAACCCTGCAATAGGATTGGAATCGCCAATTATGTATGTATGTAAGTAGTCAGATTTCTTTTAATTGATCATATGAAGCGTAATTAAAGCCTCTTAATTTAAGCTCGTATAAAACTCTGATAAAACATATTTTAAATGAAATTTGTTTTACTCTCAATCACTGTCTACTTTAACATAAATACTGCTTTTCTCTCTCCCTTTCTCACTCTCTCTTTCACACTCTTTTAATGTTTTCATTTGTAGTGAAATATTTCAATGTGTTTGCTAATTCAAACAAAGTTTTCTTTATTTTTTTATCTCTCTTCACTTTTTTAATTAATTGTTTTAGTGTTTTAATTTATTTGTGCGCTAGTTTGAACGTTTCTTTTTGTTTTAAATGCTCTAGTATTTCTTTTTTTCTTTTTTTGCTTTAATTTTATTGTGACAAAAAAAACGAAGCTGTGAATATATAATTCTAACAACTACCAAAAAAAAAGGAAAATGTTTTGTGTTGAAATCGAAAAACTCTAAAAACAAAAAATTAATGGAATTCCAAGTACATTATAATCAAATTAGTTTTTGGATAGTTTGTAAAAGCAAACCAACATCATCGTACTGTGATGATAAAGATAAAGTTAAATGGAAAAAATAACTAATAATTGAATTTTTCAAAAGTCGAACAACTCAGCCAAACAAACAGCAAAACCCACCCACTATTAAGCTGTGAAAAGAAAATACGAATTAAAAAACAAAATTAAAGCTGCTTTAGTTTTTTCGCTGGCTAACAAAAAAAGAAAGTGCTTAAAAAAAACCAACAAAATTTGAATATTTTTTTTATAATTAAATGCTTGTATTGTGCTTTATTACCAGCCTTCAATGTGACTACACATTTAATACAAAAAATAAATGAAATTGAAACAATAACAGCGATAGTATAGGGTAAAGAAGAACAATATTTTATTAAAATATTCTTGAATAACGTACTTAAAGAATTATTAAAAAAACTTTTGTTTTTAACACTATAAGGCTTTAATCGAAATTGTATTAAAATTGTATAACATGTATTCTCGTATAAATACATTATGTGGCAGTACAATTTTTTTTTGTACTACGGCCTAGCTTTCCATAGCCTCCATATTGAGCGTGTAAAATTTTTATGGTAATGCAGAGACTTACGATTTAATATCAATTCTGATCGATAAATTAGACAAGCTCTTTCATGGCAATTAGTTAATCTCAAACCTTTTGCCAGAAGATTGTTGGGAGGTGGCTTCTAAAAGAAATATGTAATCAGATAAATTTTTTAAGATTCCAAAACTAGTGGTCTAATCCGGAGTTACCATCTAGTAGCCAATACCCTATCTATTAGACTACAATGAACACTATAAACACTTAACATGATGAATAACAAACACTCTTTATTAGTGACTTTTAGCAAATTTATTTTAAAAAAATTAACAAACTTTAGCAAAATCATTGATGAAATCAATCTTAAGAAGTTCTAATTTTGGTGAAACATCAATTAATTTGTCATAAAGTGGATGGAATTCAAATACAGCTCTCAGAAACCTGTACTATTTAGCGAAACATTTCGTCGTGCGGGAGTTTATGTGCTCTATCCGCCATTTTATATATCTAGAGTTAAAGTGGCATTATTAACTTGAGATATATAAAAAATATAAAATAGCGTATAAAAGCACATAAACTCCCTCACGACGACTTATTTTGCTGGGTTTGTTTGAAATGAAAAAAATAAAAAACAAAAACTTAAAAAAAAACAATAACGCGTAAGCACGCCTCTATTAAGAACTGTTCCTTTTCCTTGTGCTATAAAAAGCCAACAACAGCTAGTTCGTTGGTTGTGGCAGTGCGGCTGAATATTTTTCGTTGTACGAGTCAGTGAGAGATTTGTGGGTCATATTGCACTATCGCCTTTGTAAACTTGTTGAACCATCTTAATGTATGTGTGCATGTTCCATACATGTAAACTTTCAATTTAGCTTGTCTCATCCATTGCTTACAAGCGGTCCAAAACAGCTCAATCTCATTCATATTGTTTGGCTACAATAATTTGATTGACCATATAAATTGATAGTTAAACTCATAAAAATTTTATTTTCTTTTGGCATTAAAAATTACAAAAGAAACTATTTTCTGCAACAAGAATGCCGCATTCGTTGAGAGATAGTCAAAATCGCATGCGAACAAAAAAAAAATTCTAAATAAAATAGATTTGAAGCCTAGTTTAATAGTTGTTAATGATACATGGATCCAAAAACGGATAGAAGAACACTCCCAACAATGAGCTGATACTGGTGGAAGTCTCTAAAGCAGACAAATACAGTTGAACCGGATGGTAAGTTCATGAGAATGGTTTTCTGGAAATGTAAATTGGTCGTCTGTCTTAAAGGTTAAACAAGAAATTCAGAATTGTAATAATATTTGGAATTATCAAATTTGAAAATTGCATAAAAAAAATTAATTTTCATCAACAGAACACACTATCCCACAAGAGAGTATTAATGACAATGAAAAAAGGTAATAAATGGCTTAAGTACTGTCTGTCTTCCCAAATCTATAAAATTCTTATTAGCAAACATTTTACATAGAAAAAACGCAATGACATTTGTAAAATATTCTTTGAAGAGACTCGAAAAATTACTTCAATCACTAAGAAGGATTTTTTTTTGAGATCTATAAACCCCTACTAAATATTGTGCATTGCATTGGAATTTTTGGAAAGGACAGTATATACTCCTATATTTTTGTTTTCTTATATTATTATTAAGTTCCTTAGGAATGAGACAAATTGCTGTGAATTGATAATTCTAAGGCCAATGTTATACCTTAACCCTAGAATTATCAACAGCAATAGCCTTATCGTTGCATGTTGATTGTGTGGTGAGTGCCTTCGCTATGTAGGTTTAGCTGTTTCTGCTACTTTCGAATAGGTGGCGCTTTTTTCCTGATCATTCGTCTTTTATTGGCATTGGTTTAGGTGGAACAAAGTGGAATATCGGGGAGCGGTATCTTTTGAGATGGTCTTCTTGGAGGGATGGAGGGGAACCTCTTATTTTTTAATTATAAGTAGTTTTGAAAAAACCGAAATCTAACCTTTGCTGAGATTTTAACTTAAGCCGTTGAAATTTTTTTGTAAGCGCTCTAACCATATACCACACAATTATAATTAAATAATATTGAAAAATAAAATAATATAGCGTCCAAAGACCCTACCTGATATGCTACCTGAGATACTCTAAAATATACAAGAAACTGAAACAAACACACGCTTATTTATATACTCGTTTATACAAAACGAAAGAGATTTAAAACATTTTTAAATCATCATGAAAATATGAAAGAAATTACTATTGTTTTTCCGTTTTTCTATGTCTAATAACAATGTTAGCGACTTATATTCGTTCATTAAAGTTAGCCTTAAAGGTCACAAATTCAACGCCTTTAGCCAACATGACCTCCCTTATTAAGTAGGCCATAAAAAAGTATGAAACAGAAACAAGTTTTTCTTTATTTAATTGTTTGATTTCTTCTTCTTTTTTCGTTCATAACACCGTTTAAGTTTTTTAAAAACTTTCTTGTGATTTCTTTTTTTTTTATTTTTTGTTTTATTTTTCTTACGCCAAAAACAACAGTTTTACTTTGAACTGTAATTATGAGCATGCGGTACCACTAAGTTCACATAATATTATAACAAGTCCGACACAAAATAAAAAAAGAAACATATTTGTTTGCTTCTTTAAAGAGAAAAAAGCTTCGCATTTATACACCCACGGCCGCTATCACTGCATTCTCCGCTACTTTTATTTCTTCCAACATTTCATTATGGACTTTTTTTTTTTTCTTACTTTCTTTTGAAACAGAGAACATAAACACACAATATTTTTGATTTTGTTGTTATAAATAAGAAAATAAAAAATAAAACAAAAAAGAGAAACATGGCCAAAAACATTTTTTAATAATAATCAACATGAACATTAAGTCCAACAGTAGCAGCTACAACAGCAGCGACAGCAATATTGCCATCAACAAATACAAGAAAAAAAAGAAACAAGTTTGTTTAAAACAAAACAAAACAAAACAAAAACAAAAAAAGCCAAAATATATTTCAAGTTAACATTAATATTGATATATATATTTATATCTGAGGCTGTTGGGGGTGTATTTTGGCAATAAAAATAACTTCCAAGTACATGATAATACATACTGAAGAAACAAATAAAAACCAAAAGAATTCATGAAATTTTTTTTAAAATCTTTATGAAACTCTGTTCCAAATTAAATATATTTTGTAGGACGCACACATTTGCACAAACATTTAAAAGCTCATACAGATAATATATAGGAAACGGAAATGGAAAGAAAACCCTATTTGCAATGATTCATTCACTGTTTAAACGGCCTCTTGAAGGCATTTAATAATTTAATTTTCAACATGTTTTGTACTTTGAAAGAATTAGAAATAAAATGAAGAAAAAAATTTCAAAATTAAATTGGTTTTCTACTAAGAATTGCAAAATGACAAATTCTTTTAAGAATTTATTTGTTGTGAAGCCAATTATGTGTTGCTACATAACAGTTAATTAAAGTGAAATAATTTAATTAAGCAGTTTCTGGTTATTCCAAAGAAAATTCCAAGTTACTACTAATCTCTTGCACAATTGTTGTGTAGACCGAAGTATTACTAATTACTTTATATAACGATTTTGGGAAACTAAAATCGATATGAAATTATTTGAAGTAAGATTGTAGACAAATAAAATGAAAGAAGTCTAGAGAAGTTTTTTAAAACCTGAAGCTTAATTAAAAAGCGTAAAACTTGTTTTTTCCTGTAACACTTACAATTCGAGTAAAGGCCTACTTTGAATAATGAAGTTCTACTTTTCTCTAAAGACTAGATGACTGCCTTATGGTAAAGTTTGGTTTAAGCCTGTGAGTGTTTTCTCCAGCAATTGGCAGGATAGCTATATAGGTTCGCTAGCTAATAAGCCTTCTGATGATTGCTTTATTTTAGTGTACTCCGTAAATATGAAATTATTTTGTACTTTTACTGATCTATTAAAGGAGAAATATCTTCTTATGATCTTTTGAAGAAATAATACAGTTTCGACCTCTTTTTGATTTGTATGTGTGGATCATCATCAATTAATAAAGTTTTTTGCACTCTTTGCACTCAGAAAATGACTCCTACTCATAATTTATATTAATTTAGAAAAATATATTATTGGTAGCAAGACAGCGGAAGTAATGCTTTTAATGTAAAACTGTTCCTATCGTATCATATTGTAGTCGCCGTGGTCTAAAGTTAGTGTGTTAGCTTACTAACACGATAGCGCTGGGTTCCTATCTCAGCTCTGACATCTTGAGAGTAATTGATTGCCATGAAAAAGCTTCTCAAATCTGTCATTCAGAGTCGACTGAAGGTCCCGGTACTCATGGATAAAAATTGACGCACAGAACCGTAACCCTAACACAAGGTTGTAATGGTCAATTATGTATGTAGGTATGTTCATATCGTAGTTGTTGACAAAGAACTTTTGAGCTAGATTTTTCTTAAAGGAAATAGGCATTGGAAAATCCGTATACTACATAAGAAAATGCGATTATTCTTCTTTTATTATACACCCATGAAACAAACAAAAAATTTAAAGAATACTTAGTGTGTTTCCGTGTTTCGACCTTATATACCGGTTAGAGTGCTCGCATATAACTCAAAACCGCCCAGGTTTAAACCCCAGCAAGGTGAAAAATTTAAGAATAAAAATTTGTTGTTTTCTAGAGTTTAAATTAAAAAAATGAAAGGTTCCAACCCGCCCATCCAAGTATTCCAGCTTTAGGAAACCTCCCCCTGACATTCCACTCCCTTCCACCTGCCGTGTAAAAATGAATAATCAGGAGAAAAAGCTCCACATACTGGGAAGATAACAGCGATCTAGCGAAGATGCTTACCAATTCAGAGTCAAAATTCAGTGACAGATAGAGCAAGAGCTGTTGATCATTCAAGGGTGAAGGTAAAACACTGGCCTTTAAGTGATCCAATTGACAGCAACTTTTCGCCGTCTCATTTGTAAGTCGCTTAAAAAAAAGAAATATTATTGCACTTTCTAAATGTGTAAATTATTAGGAGAAAATATTTATTTTTGTTCTTACATAGTCTAGAAATCCGAGTTCAAATCTATGGAAGAGTTATAATTTTTTTAATTATTTTCGTTTCATCAGAAATATGCTGAAGTCGAACTGTACATATCCCAGCTACGGTGTGTTCTGTAAATATTCATGATAATCACCGTTTTTTTGTTTATCACATTAAATTGTGACAACGTCGAAATCGTTCATTTTACATACACAGGCCATTAATGTTGATTTTTTATGGCTCATTTGGTTTACTAATTGTGTACAGATCACCAAAAATTTTTTTGAAACTATCTTAAGCCTTTTTTACACGACATTTAATTGTCATATGGCATGTCAAATTTCCTACAGCAAAAAAAAAATAAATAAAAAAAACATTTCAGGTAAAAGCATTAAAACATTGCTTCTGTAAAAGCCATCTGACAAATGATCTATAAAAAATAAAACTGTTTTACGTTCTATATAATTTCATCCGCCGTACATATGTTGCATAAAGACCAAAGACATAAGAAAATATGGGATGGCTTTTAAAAATAAATACGTTCATCACAACGCATAATATTTTTGGTAAATAAAAAATTTATTTTTGCAAAAATATGTACGCATTATGAATACATACATACATACATAACTGGCCTTTACAACCCTGTGTCAGGATTACGGCCTAGCTTCTCGCAGCACTCATGTTGTGTGTGCCAATTTTTATCCATGAGTACCGGGACCTACAGTTTAATGTCGACTCCGAACGACAGACTTGAGAAGCTTGTTCATGGCAATTAGTTACTCTCAGAGCTTTTGCCAGAAGACTGCTGAGAGGTAGTCGCCGAAAGAAATATTTTTTTCATATTTCTTTTTTTGAAGATGTCGGAGCCTGGAGTCGAACCCAGGGCCCATGTCTTAGTAAGCCAACACACTAACCACTAGACCACGGCGACTACAACGCATTATGAATACTTCAATATACTTTAATATAAGTTTATATGGGAAAACTACGATTGTCAGTTTAAAACATTTCTTAACTGCTACGAATATCAGTAACGACTCTGTAAAGAAACAAAACATAAGCTACATTTTCATTGTTGTCAATGCATTACCAGCAAATCAAATAAACCGTCTGAAAAAGCACAAATTTTACACACACTTATACAGTAGCGAGAGAAAAAATGCAACTCTGTGCCACATAATTTTTAATCGAGACTGGAAATATATGACGGTATTCAATTCCACTATTCTTTTGGTTTTTTTTTTTTTTTTTTTTTTTTTTTACTCGTGAACTTTTAGATTTTAGCAAGCATAAGTAAGCGTTGTTTACTTTTTTGTCTATTTAATTTTTTTACATTTTCAAAAAAGGTAAACAAATTTAGCGAGAAAAGACATGCAACGAAATTTCTTAAAAGTAAAAGTAAGTCAACTAGAGTTATTAAATAAAACTTATTTTAAAAATTGTGAATTTCATAATAGAAACAGCTGTTATCAGATGGCAAACTTGCGATTATAAGGGCTTTAGAAGAAGGCAAATCAATGAATGTAGTTGCTCGTCAATTAAAAATCATTAAATCAACGGTTTGTAGGATTGCATCATGGTATAGTCAAAGAAATAACGGCGGAAGAAAACCAGGAAGTGGTCCTCCTCGTAGATCTATAAGATTTTACTAATTATGTAAACGAGCAATTAGGAATTTCTATTGGCGTCCACACAGCCTGAAAACGAATAAAAGAGGCAAACTTATTAGCTAAAAGACCAGCCAAGAGGCCAGAAGCCAGAAGGTAAATAAGAAAAGAAACGGCTTGACTTTGCAAAACGGTATCTTCAGTGCTCAAAGGAGCAGTGGGCTAAAGTGTTGTGGAGCGACGAATCAACACTTAACTTATTTGGCTCTGATAGGTTAAATTATATTCGTCGGCGCCCACAACAAAGATATTCACCCAGATATCAGTTGCCAACTGTTAAACATGTTATGACAAGACATAGTGTAGAACATAATATGGCATCTAGTTGCATCTTTTTTTCTCGCTACTGTATATAAGTACAGACAATTTTCAACATAACATAAGGGGAAAAAAACATGTCAAATGGCAAATACATGTCGCGTTAAAGTGGCCTTGGCTGGTATCAAAAGTATGTTCAATTCAATTGTTGAACATTTAATTTCTTTATGGATGTTATTTTCTTCTCTTATTGAGAAGTCATAAAAATATACACTGAAATTTATTTAAAAAGAGTTTAATTTCGATCTAATTAAGGCTTTAATAACGAGAAACAAATTAATTTCATATTTTAGTTATTTTAGTTCTCTAATAAACTAACCACGAAAATGCTGGTTAAACGATATCATTATTAAATTTTTTTTTTTGCTTTTTCAAACAACTGATAAAAATTTTTAAGCAACTGAACGCAGTTTTTTCTCTTAATTCAAAATTTTGGTTTCTTATTTGTTTTATTGTTTATTTTTTAAGGAATTGATGACTACAATTGCCTGACTAAGCAGCTGTTAAATCCTCTTTATATTTGCCTTTGTTTTCTTTTTTCTTTTATTAAATTAATTTGATTAAAATATTTATGAAAAAGTGTATTTATAAAAATTTAGAAATAAATATTAAGACATATATACATTCGTATGTATTTGAATGTATGTATGTGTGTATATATACACTGTAAGTATACTTAACAAATTATACACACAAACATTTAATAATTTGAGTATTTATTTGAATAGACACATGACGTGCACACCATGTATACGTTAAAGAAAACATGATTTTATTTTCAGTTTCTGTGTTAATTTTAAAAATAAATATTTATGGGAACATACGTATGTATATGCACATACTCGTATATTCATAGGTATGTATGTATATTCAGTTTGGCCAATTAAAAAAAAAATTTTTTTTGAGGAAAAACATAATTTTGTTTTTCTTAAATCTACTCGATTAAATTTATATGCCGCTTGATTTTTATTTTGCTGCTATTTCGATTAGATACACATCACTAGCGTCACCAAGACGACTAATAGCCATACGAGTATAGAAAATCTAAAAGTGGAATTGAACAAAAAAAAAAATAAAAAAATTATACACTCATAGAGTTTTCTATATTATTTCGTTTTAGTATTCAATTTGTAGATTCCGAAAATAAAATTGTGACAATTTTTTTTTTTTTTTTAATTTTTTATTTTATATTTTTGCTGAATGATGACGGCTGATAATTTGACTGTGAACAGAGCAAAAATTTCTCTTAAACGCCAACATTAAATTGAATATTTTTTCCACTTTCCATTTAGTCCAATACAAAAGCAAAAACAAACTTTATTAATATTATTTTTTTTTTTTAAATATATTTTCTCTCTTTTTTGACATTTTTTTTTCTTTTAATTTTTAGAAAACAAGAAAATATATAGTATGTGGATATATTAAAAATATGAAATAATTTTTTTTTATATTTTTAGTTTTAAATTAATATTAAGGTGTGACAGTAGTGATATTGTAGCAAAAAGGTGATTTAAATATTAAAACAAACCAAAAAAAAGTAAAAAAAAAAAAATTTCAACAAATTTAGAAACCCATAATTCGATTGAAAACCAATATTTTAAAAATTCATTTTTAAATGTAACGAAATACATGCACAAATGAAAAAAAAAATAATATTTGTTTAAACAAGATATGTAAATATTTATCTATTACATACATATGTATGTATGTGCTAAAATAAAAAAAATTAAAAATAAATAAAAAAAAATTTAAAAAAGGCAACATGTTCAGAGAAATTGCATAAAAAATTTATGTATTTAAATATTGATTTAAAAAGAAACCGCATTCAATATTAAAATAGTTAAAATAATATTTTACCATGTATTTGTTTGGTTGATATAGGCAAACCATATAAAAGAATTAATTTTAAGATTTATTTTGTTTATTATTTGTTTTCTAAAGAAGAAATTAATATTTAATTTCATTTGGTTTTGTTAACATTGAATTTTAAATAAATTTATATTCTTTTGTTAGTTGGATACTTTCAATTTATGCACTTTTCGTTCATGTACATATGTGTTATATTATGTTTTGTTGCAGCAAAACAAAATTTCCAGCAACATATTACTAATTAGACTAGAGATGCTGTGAATGCAAAATTTAAAGGGAAATTTAAATTTTTGCAAAAGTGAATAATATCGCCACCACATTTAAAAGTTATATAAAGGCAGTCCAAAGTGAAACTTTTTGAAATAATTTACCAAACTCGAGTCTCTTGACTCTTTTGCGAGATTCAAAACCGAAATATTTGCTTAATTTGTGATTATTCAAGGCAATCTTATTAGGAAAAAATTGTACCTATTGGCGACACTACTTGAAGAGTTATTTGTGATCCATTTTTTTTTGTTAGTTTAACCCTGCTGTTAGGTAAAAAAAAATTACGAATCTATGGTATAGATTATTCGATATTGTTCTTTTTTTTGTCATAATTGCCTGTTATAATGTCAAAATATATATATGAGGCACCCAGTTTGTCCTTGAAGTGTTTCAATCAGTTATCTTTATTTCTGGGATTCTCCTTTGTAAGTTTACATATTATTCGCTGTGGTTAACTTCAGTTTACTTTCCTAAAACAATAGAAAATCGACGACTACTCAGCAAAAAATTTTTAAGACTTGGAAGCAATAAGTAAAATTGTAAGCAATAATGGTAGCATTATATTGTTTTTTATACATTAAATCTTACAAATATGCTAAAGAATAAGGTATTATTTTTGACTTTTTGTACTATTTCCTTACTGGTTGCAATAAATTTGAATTTCTATTACATTTTAGGGACTCATTTCATATAAAAATCATGTATTATTGATGCGCTGATTTTTTTACAATTTCTCCCTTACAAAATAGCTTATTGGTAAGCACTAATTTCTGCTGGGTAATAGAAACTAGAAAACGTGGAAAACTAAGTGCGATAGCAAATGCACCATAAGCAACAAATTTATATGCAAATTGCAACGAAAAATCATTTGCTCATCATATAGTGAGAAGATTTAATATAAGAAACAATAACGGACCAAAATGGTCCTAAACCCAAGATTCGTAATTTTTTATTTTTCTGACTTCCATTTTATTATTTTTATTTGAACGGTTTTTTGGAGTAATAAAATATAAAAATACCCCAATAGCAAACGTTTTAAGTTGATATGCTGCACCATTTCTTAGTCAACAACAACAACAAAACAAAAATTTACCAAAATGGTCCAAACCTAACGGCAGGGTTAAAGCCATTTCTTTTTTACAAGTCTGTTATCAGTTTTGCTGACGTAATTTTTTTTTTTTTTTAATAAGTTATCGGTCGCATATGACACTTTTTCGATAGATATTTTATAAAATCAAAAACAATTGACTGCATTGTACAAACTTCATAAGGTATATACATATACTAGATGACCCGTGCGAATATTTCGCAGTTAGTTATAATTTTTGTAACATAAAATGAAAATAATTAATAGAAATTTTAGTAACTTCATTCAGTATAAAAATATTAGAAATCATAATATAAATTAAGACACCGTATTACTACACTTCATAAAACAAACAATGCCATGACAATAACGGCATTACCAAAATGGCTTTTACAACTTTATATATTATGTGGAATAGCATTACAATTAAGCGAACCTGTTTATCGCACTTGATCTAACAACTACTGCAAAGTATTGCCAAAACAGCTTTTTATAGTAAATAGCGGTATTGCCAGAATGGATTTTAATATATACATACTAAGTCTGTTTCTTTACTCTACTTTGGGCGCCCGCAGGATCCCAATTTTACCAAAAAGCGTTCCCGTACACAAAATTTAGGTAACTAAGAGAAGTTTTGAGAGAGTAACATTCTTCTTCTTCATGCACGAAATAGCCCGTACTTTTTCTTCGGGCTAGTTTGTGCAAGTAAACAAATAATCAGCTGTTTAAAAAATAATAGAAAAATGAAAAGTACAGAAAACTAAAAAAAAATTCAAAAGTTGAATTAAAAAATATTTATAAACCTGCAGTGAAAGGCTTATAGTATAATATAATTCAATATTTATATAAAACAGTTTTTTTTGTCTTAGTTAACATGTATAATTCGAATTATTGTCGTTTATTTTTTGCGAAAGTACATGTTCAGTATGTGTGTGTGTGTGACATAAAGTTGTGTTTTTCATATTTTTATGTGAATGAGTAAAATATTTGATTTTTTGCGTTCCCGTATTTTTGGGTAAATTTGTCTCTTATTGAGAGAAATTATAGTTTACTCTCTATTTACCGAACTTTACCCATAAAGTCAAGAAACATATATTATGTAGAACTGCATTACTATTAAGCAACCCTGTATTACCACACTTGAACAAAAACATATAATCATAATGACAACAGTATTACCATGCAGTTCTATATAAAATATAATTTTTATCAATGAATATATTAATTTTTCAATTTCTAATTATTTTTCGTCATTAGTGTTAGAAATAAGTTTTAAAATGAGATATCATTCATTAAATTTGATGCGGTGGTATGTGAGATATTTGCAACCGACAAAAAAAAGTGCTTTAGAAATAATATACATGATGATACCATACCAACAGGGACTGTAACGGTTATAAGTTATATCGAAAAACTTATTTTTTTATCGTTATTTTGAGAGTTTTTCCAAAAAAGGTCAGCAGAAAAAGTTATTTTTCAACGGAAAAATAAAAGTTAAAAAAAAACTCTTATAAATAGAGTTTTATTTTTTCGTCATAGAATAAAACTCATTTTGTGAGTTTTATTTTTCAGTCAGAAAATAACAGTTATTTTTCATAAAATAAAACTCATCATAAAATAAAACTCTATTTAGGAGTTTTATTTTTTCGGTCATAAAATAAAACTCATTTTTATGAAAAAATTTTTTTACACCTAATCCTGATTTGACACATTATCGTCTGCAAACTTTTACAAATGTCATTTCTATCATATTTTGTTCCGTGCAAAACGTCGTAGTAGACGCAGTCATCGAACCCGCTTTCATCGTCCTATTCAAATATTTGTAATATTTTTAGCAAGTTCCGGCCATTATCGGTTCAAGTTGTGTAAATTTGCTCTTTTATTAATATTAAAGCACCCTAAAAATCGTTTAGCTTGAGATTTTAGGTATTCAGCTATAAAAAACAATAAAATAAAGATACCACAAGCAACGGGATTAGAATAAAAATAAAATCTTTCATAAAAACGAGTTTTATTTTATGACGGAAAAAATAAAACTCCTAAATAGAGTTTTATTTTTTAACTGAAAAATAAAACTCGAAAAATAACGGTTATTTTCCGACTGAAAAATAAAACTCAAAAATAAGTTTTATTTTATGACGGAAAAATAAAACTCTCTTTTTGAAGGTTTCATCTAAACTTTTATTTTTCCGTCAAAATGTAACGGTTAAAATCTGATTAATGATCACTTATGCGAGATCACCACAGATTCTGTGAGAGCTCTCCAAGGCGATTAATTTGGTATATAACATCATATATGTCTGTCGACTCTAATACGATGATTTTTTTAGATTAATTTTTAAGCAATAACTGTTATTTGCGGTCCCTGCATACCAATAATATTTGTTTACTTACGACTAATTAAATCTTTTTTCTTCTTATTTCTTATTTATTTTGACAAAATAACCTCAGTAAACAAACAAACCCTATTTAACCCTAGTAGGTATATCCAGGTCTGTGCAGACTTTTGGCATATAAAAGTGTGCATAACTTTTTTGTTTTTCATGTTAGAGACAAATCCTTCCATGACTTCCTGGAGCAACTATCTCCAAACACAATGAGAAAAAAATCAGGGCGATTGGGGGTCTGGGTTCAGGTTAATCCAGGTATACAAATAATTTGTCATAAATGGCATAACCAGGTCTGTGCAGACCTACATGTAATTTGTATGGAAATGCATAGACAGATGTGTTAAAAGAGTGTTTAAATGTATTTTATGCTAGGAAAACCACTAAATGAACAATAAAAATGCATTTTAATACATCTTAGTTATCTATTAAGGGTATTTTATTAATGATATGTATACAAAGGAATTTTATACACGGCATTTAACGCAAAAGTACCTAGCATTTGAGAGTTGTTGGCATACCGCTTTATTGCAATGCATGCAAAAAATTGTATATTTCGCTGTTTTTTTTCAACTTAAGACACAGCAAGCACGATGGTCTTTTGGCAGAGGATACGGCATATACTGGACGGTCAAATATGGGCGGGCCTGCAGCTACCTACAAACAAACAAAGTTAGTCAAGTTCGTCGAAGTCAACTGCATCGTACAAGTCAAGGGACGGTAAGATTTGGTCGACAGTTCCGCCGGCCACTGGTAGACCTCGTACACATAACTGTCTCACGGTGAGTCGTAAGAACTTGTCAACCACAGTGTTGCATTCATTTGACAATCGGCAAAGATAAAGGGTTGCAAGACATTTCGAACTAGTACTGCCCACCTGATGATTATACAATGACTGTCTGGATAAATTCTTCTTATCGCTTATTCGATGTCTTTAGCCAGATTTTGCTTTTAATTATTTTAAATTAGTTTCTAAAAATTTATATATAATACATTAATTATGGAAATAATTATGAGTACATTTATTCATAAGATCAAAATGTCCTTAGTAACTTCTTCCCATGAAGTTCATTTAAGACGCCCAAATAAGTATGTGTCAAATTTTAATAAATAAATGAAACTGTGCCACACGTTATATTAAAGCCAGTAGGATAATGTGGGAGTTTTAATGGTCTGTTAAGGATTTCTTATGGGAAATAGTTTGACGAGTATAATATGTTTCTTATTGCCTCAAAATTTGTCGCAACTTTACTGTTCTAAATTTCATGTGGAATATATTATTGTGATTGATTACTTTGTAATCTTGTGTTGTTGAGTAAATCTCTCAAAACATATTTGCTGTAATAGGAGATGGGAGTTCTAAAATCGTATTTTATATTTTTGTTGCACACATAATCGCTTAAGTCTTAACTCTTATCTAAAAGCCTATGTTAGCATAAAAAAATTTTATAATTTTTAGCATTCAAGGCCATTTCTGTACAATCATAACGTTACTGTTGTATGTAGATCTAGAGTTAATACAGATTTTAAACTCAAATATTTTTTTTTCATAAATTTTTAAAATATTTCAAAAAAATTTTGATTTTTAATACCACAAAGACGTCAAGAAGATTTTAGATAAATTTTAAACCACAGAGTAACAAGACAATAATGTAGAAATTTTGTATAAATAAAATTAAAAGCTGCAACTGTAGAAATATTTCCCCCGATACTGTAAAAATATTTATAAAATATGCCAGATATTCTAAAAAAGCAACAGACCACAATTGCCAGACAAAAACAATAGGAATTATAGCAACAACAATAGGAATAGCAAAACAAAAAATCAAAACAATAGCAACAATGACAACAACAAATTTGCTGTCAATAACAAACATGAACCGGAAATGTTTACAATTGCATAAACGGTATAAAACATTGCAGTAACTGTTTCAATTTATAAATGCACGCTCATACAAGCATACATATAAACATATGCACACAAATGTAAACAGTGAATACAATAACGATTTTATACAAACAGATACATTTGTACATACATACGTACACACAGATATATATGTATGTATATTTATATTTACATAGATATGAACATATCGCAATGCATGCATTAAAGGCTACAAAGGAAAGTATGTATTTGAGTGTGTTGTGAAAGCACACACTTTTTCTTTAGCACACTTTAACTCACACTTTCTTTAAGTAAATGCAGTGTATGTGTACGTGTGTGTGTTTGTTTATGTATGTAGGAAATACTTTAGAATAGAGTGTTGCCAAGCCAATTAACTTATGACCCACTGCCACAATAGGGTTGAAAAGTTACAATAATAGACAAAACACCAGAAATAATAGAGAGAAATAAAAAAATAAAAATATACATATTTAAACATATTTTATATATCAAGACAAAATAAAATAAACAAAAGGAACAAAAATGCTACAAAAAAAAGAAAGTGAAGACAACTTATAATTCACAACAATCGCAATGTTCGTATGAAAACGACATACATTCTTTGCAAAGAAAAATATTATCTTTGGTAATATTCCTTAAAATCCTTTTTGTTTTCTTTGTTTGCAAATTATTTTTTCTTAATTTTCAGTTTGCATTTATAAACGTTTAAAGTCTAACCAGTTTTGAAACAAGAAAATATGGTAAATTTTGTAAAAGAATTCTTTAATAAAATTTCAAAAATTTCTGAAAGCTTTGATTTTGAAATAATTCTATATAAACATGTGAATTTCTAAATGCACCTCGTACTGTTTTGATTAACAGATTCAATCGGGGTAAAACATAAAAGAAGATTTTTTCAATTGGTCATGCATGAACACTTGTTGGTTGATTTAATCGCATAACATAGAACTGAAAACAATTACGCACAGTTCAACCCACTTTAAATAATGACTAAGCCGATGATGGCTGTATAATTTTTGATATATAATTGCGTTAATATATCAACGCCTGATGTTTTCATATATACTAAAGTCAAATAAAACTATGGTTCTACGCATTCATACCAACAGAAACTTTTCAGAATTAAACCTTTTCAGAATTAACAACATAGAAATCAAGGATATTCAGTCGTTTGACTACTCAAGATGTATTCAATATTCACTATAGACTGCTTATGCCATTAAAGTAATATATTTAAGAGACTTATGTATCAATATTATTTTCCGAAAGAGTTAATACACTATTGAAATATTTATATATAAATATTTTTTACCTCCTTTTACACTAACGTCGGAAGCTATGAAATAAGCACACGGGTAACAGAGGCTGAAACCAAAAATTAAACGAGACTTTATCACAACGAAAAACATATATTTTTAAAGTCATACTTAACCTTTACATTAATTTTTTTGTTCCTATTTCATAATAAAGAGCTAAAATCCTCTTTTGAGAATAAAATTCACTTCCAAAGTATTCTATTGGGTTGTTATTCTGCTCTGTAAAATATTTTCATATAGTAAAGTCAGGCCTTAAATTGTTGACTACAGTGTTTAAAATCTGTATGCTTGACCAAACATTGGCAAAATACAAAAGCAAACACCAAGCTCTGTCTAATAAAGTCTTCTTATGGAGAAAGTTTCTTATGTTTCGAGACTTGTGTATTAAGGAATTTACAGTGTCAAACCGTGTGGATTGGAGTCTACTTTAACCAAAATTTGGGACTTAGTTTCATTCCATTAGGGTTTTATTATAAAGAAAAGTATGTGATTTTGTTGTGTTATGTAGGCCTATTATTTTCAATCTCTTATAAACCAATTTGTAAAACAAATACTGTTACACTATGCATTGTAGTTTTTATAGAATTTATAAATTCTTTTACTGTTACTGTCAGGGGTTATGTTTTAATATAACCACAGTAACAGCCATTAAAATAGATACAAAACGGAGAAACATGTGTTGCTTTTTGTATTATTGTTGTCGTTTAAGTGTTGCAAGAGACTTAAAGTATTATTATGGAAATTGTTACTTAAATGTTTTTAAGTGCATATTGAGTTAAATGTCTGTTTCAAAAAAAAAAAAAAAAAAATTTTAAATGCAAGAAATGGTTTGTTGTGCTTCAGAAAAATTTTTTTTTTAAATCTTGACTAGAAACGATCGTAAGAACGATTAAATTAAATATCTTCTATTATATTAAAATATTTAGAAATTTTAATGTTGTTTCCACCGTTCAGAGTTCTAATGGCAATACTCAGAAAAAAAAAAAGGAAATAAAAGAATTAGAAGTTGTTTTTTTTTAAGACCAAAACTCAGGGGATTATAGAATATGCAGGTTTATATAATATATATAGATAGATGTTAAGATGTTAATCGCCTCATGTCAATAGGACAAATTGCTGTCAACTTTATAACTGAAAGGCCAGTGTTGTACCTTAACCCTTGAATGATCAATAGCAATTGCCCCATCTGTCGGTGGATGTTGAATGTGAGTGGTAAAGCTTCTTAGTAGTTAGCGGTTATCTTCCCAGAAGGTGGCGTTGTACTCCTGATAATTGAACATAAAGTATTTAAAATTTTTTATGCTTTGTAGGGGAGAATTTGTTCAAATTACTTAGATGCTCTGGATTACTTTTTAAAAGCTTTGGTTAAGTCATTGGTTTACACCATAGTTAACCAAAACTCTCAATAAATGAAATGCGTCTGTAGCACAATTGTGTACAGAAAATGATGATTTGGATTACATTGGTTTACACCCATTAACAACCAACTCTGAGAGCATCTGTATCCAATATGTAAACTTATACGAGTTATTCAATACAGGAACAATACCACACCAATCTATATGAATTTATACAGTTTTTAATTAATCGTCGTAGCGTTAATATCGTGGAATACATACAACCTTGTTTCAGAGTAACGGCCTAGTTTCTCTCAGCACTCATGTTGTGTGTGTTAATTTTTATCCATGAGTACCGGGACCAAAAGTTTAAATCTATGAGTCGACTTTTGCTAGAAGACTGCTAAAAAGTAGTCCCCAAAAGAAGTATTTTTATATATTTCTTTCCTTCAAGACGTCAAAGTTAGGGTTGGAAGACGGAGCTCTCGTACTAGTAAGACAACCACAACATGTATCGAATAATTTGTATTATTTAATTATGCGTGCAATCAAATAAAAAAAATTGCTACGGCATGTAAAGCCTTCAATGCATATTTCATTTCATACCAAATTAACATTCATAACTTGTGTATCTAAAATGACGAAATTTTTTTTTTTAAATATTATGCTGGTGAGATAAATTTTTCTTTAAGCAAAAACCTTAATTTCAGGTAAACAAAAGGAAAAAAGCACATATCTTACAGAGTTAAAGGATGATATCGAAAACGGCTTAAGAATTAAAACAAAAATAAATTAATTGTTACAAGAACTATCAAAACATTTCATTACTAAAATGAACTCAATTATTTTCCACTAAATGGCTGCAATTAATTTTTAATTTTTATTTTTTAATTTTCATTTACTGTAAAAAATTTTACACTTTATTTGCCAATTAAGTATCCACCTGTAAAAGCACCAAAATAAAAGCCATTGGTGGAATAGCCGAAAAAAGACAACTATTTGTTAATTGAATGAAATTCATTTATTATGTACTAGTATAGGCGGTGAACTATTTTTGTTTAATTTTTTTTGTGTCTTTTACTATAATAATAAAATTTAATAATGAAAAAACAAAAAACGAAAAAAAAAATAAATTCAATTAAAACTACAGCTGTATCCAATTAAACAAATCCTTCTAGTTGATCATTTTATTGTTATTGATGTTACAGTCACAGAGGCAGTGGTAGTGGTAGTGGCATTAGTAATAGTTGGTTATACCAATTGCAAGGCTTATAAATGTTGTCTATCAGTCGTACAATATATAGTAGGTACTTATGTGTGTAAGTATGCATTGTCTGTGTAAATGTTTTAACAAAATGTTTAAATAAATGAACATGCACACCAACGTATATAAAAGAAATGTAATAAAATTGTAAACAACAGGTGGTTTTACAATACCTTTGAATATGTGTATGTACGCATAGACATACATATGTATAGTTGAATATATATTTCTTTGTTTTTAATTTTTTTTTTTTTATTTTCCAATATGCCAAAATTGCTCATACGATGTGTAATATTATTTTATTGATAGACACATAACATGCAATAACCCTATTACTCGTATAGTCGTAAAACAAAAAGCATTTACACGTTTCTCCTCTATACCAACCACTATTTTGGGTAAAACGCAATTTCAATGAATGAATTGAATTCGAAGTCAGCCATTAAATTTTACCCTTGAAAAGTAAATGTTGGTAAATCAAATGCCTAATAAAGATATTCATCTATAAAAACATAGTTCGTATTATCAAAATATTGTCTGAAAACAAATACAATTTCATACTATATATAAGGAGGGGTCATGGTATAGTGGTTAGAGCACTCGCACAGTAACTCAAGCGACCGAGATTCAATACCATCGAAGGACAAACATTATAAAATTAAAATTTGCGGTTTTCGAAATTGTAATTAAAAAATAAGAGGTTCCTCCCCTCCAAAAAGTCCATCTTGAAGAAACCGCTCCCTTAAATTTCCCGTTTATTCCACCAGAAACGAATGTTTAGGAGTACAGTGTCACCTTGTGGGAAGATAACAGCCAAACTAAGGAGACACTCATCACTCATATTCAATATCCACAGACAGATAAGACACTTGCTGTTGATCATTCAAGGGCGAAGGTATAACACTGGCCCTGGAGTGTTCAAATTGACAGAAACTTGTTTCATAAAAAAAACACAAAAGCGCATAATATATACTTCTCTTTGAAAAAATCTCTCTATCTTCAAATTCCAATACAATACACAAAAAATTTTTGCAACCTCAGGTCTCAATTTCCTTAAATTTTGAACGGTTTGCTACATGACGGCCTAAAGAGGGAAAAGAAAGGTAAAACAGACCGAATTTTTTAAAGTTTTTCTAAGGGGTCCAAAGGATTTTAGGGCCAATAAAAAATATTTCATGACTTTGGGAAAAAACTGGGAGACATGGGTTTTAATTTTTTTTGTCTTTTGTTACGGAGTGGTGTCTGTATATAATTATTTTTTTTCCTGTTGCACTGTGTTGTTCTCCCTGCTTCCGAATTATATTTGTACTTTAAAATTGTTAAATGACTTGTCAATAAATAAAAATCTACAGTCAGAAAGTGAGCGGAATTGGACAAAATGCTTCCCATAAAAAGTACAGGAATTTGATCTGAATTATCTTCAAATCTTCTATCAAAAAAATCTTCAGTCAGAACATGGGTGGATTTAGACAAGAGGGCGTTGTACCTCTTATACAAAATAAATTATTTTGCAAATATGCTTTAAACAAAACTTATTACCCATAAATTTTATCAAAATCTCAAAGGAATTCACTAAACATTTTTAAATATTTCTATTGGATTTTTTTTTGTGTATAAAATATTGAAACTATTTTTTGGGTGTAAAGACAATACAGAGAAAACAAAACCATTTCTGTTTGTACATGCGAATACATAAATATTTTATTGAATTTAATAGGTTCGCTGTAATTGTGCAGTAAAATTTAATTATCAAATATTGATAATTATTTTGTGCTCTTGTCTATAGCATAGAATCAAGTAATATTTTTATAAAAATTTAAGTTTTTAATAGAAAATTTAAAAACTATTGTAGAATGAACATATTTGTTGAAACACTGAGTTTTTGGCCCTGTATAAAGTTGAAGGTTGTCAAATGCCCCAAAACAGTTGACATTGATTTTATATTTCAACAATAATTTTTCTTCTTATTCTTACAATTGTTTACAAAAAACACGACTACATTTTTTTCAATACATTTGTGTTGTATTTCTTATATAAATATGACCTTAAAATGGCGGGGTTAAAACAACAATAAAGATACTATATGCTGTTAATTTGGTTAATTTTTTGCTCTACAAAAGAAACCATCCTAAAATTTTTAGTCAAAGGCTATACACTCGTATGTTTATTTATTTAATTTTGGTTTTGATGACTTTTTTTAATGGCAACTTGTGTCATGTCACCATTAATAGTGGTTTTTTTTATTGAGACCAATACTCAGGGGTAAACCTCTACTAATGCTGTTTGTGCCTTGTATTGGAATTTTTGTGAAAAGAACAATAAAGAGAATGTATATATGTTTTCTTAAATTAGTAAGCGACTTAAGAATAAGACAAATTGCTGTGAATGGCTAATGTTTTAGCTTCACCCTCAACAGAAACATCAGCAGCAATTGCCTCATCGCTACATTTTGATTATGGTGAGTGCCTTCGCTAAGTAAGTTTCAGCTGTTATCTGCTACTTCCCAATAGGTGGCACTTTTTCTTCTGATCTTTCGTTTTTTGTTGTCAATGGTTAAGGTGAAATAGAGTGAAATGTCAGGGAGCGGTTACTTTGTAGATGCACTTCTTTTCTTTTACACATTTTTATCTAATGAGTATAACTTGTAATATACAAGTATGTTTTGTAAAAGAGAACTGGAAAATATGACATCGCTTTTTATAATGATACGAGTATAAACTGAGTGTGCTCAATCATTCATTCATTGATGCATTGTAGTAGATATTAGGATACAAAGATCTTTAAATCAATTCTGCAGCCTTTAATTTATTTAGGATTGCTGTAGTATCTTCCCCAATTTCGTCGCTCTGATGAATTTCAAATTGTCGGCCGGTGCAAACCTTAATAATTTCTTATTGCCCAAGGCACCTCCTCCTATTGTGCGTCAATGCTGGTTTAGTGTTATTTTCTATGATTTCCCCGTCGAAGTGATTCTTATCCTACTTAAATGTCCATGGTGTCTACTCTGACCGGTTAGGAGTCTAGTTAATAACCTGAGATTACTCCAAGATAATGTAATGCATGTCTCAAATATTTGTCTATTATAGCTACCAAGTAAAATTTTGAAAAGTCTAAAACTTTTCTGGTGCAAGAAGAGTAACCGCTTCTTTTTCTTTCTTCTTCTTCGTCTTCGGTATCAATTAAGTGCTATCTAATCAACCAATACGCCATCAGATTGATAATATTTAATACTTTAAGTTCGATATTTTTTTAAGTTTCTACTCTCCAAATAATCAAATTTGTTTAAGGTCTATAAGGAAGGTTTTAGAATAAGCAAAAGATTGTTTCTTATATTCTTAGGACTCGAAATCGATAAACAGGAAAAGTGATAAAATTTTTTTACAAGATTGTTTCCTTTAGATGTGTTACAAAAAAAAAAAACTAAAAAAAAAAATATAAAACTTAATTTTCTTATACTCGCTGTTATTTTATGAAATTCATATTGTAAAACTGTTTATAAAACTGGATTAAATTGTGGGATTTATTTCTTTGTAGGCTGTTATTAGGCCCTTCGTAGTTTATAAGTTATAAAAACTGAATAACAAAATATAAATTTTTATGGAAATTCTCATATACGAGTACTCTTTAACTGTGAGCCACGGTATAGTTTGTCACTGAGCATATATTTTTTACAGAAAGTATTTAATTTTTTAAATCACATTTAAATGAAATTTTATAACAACTTTTATAAGTAGACAATCTATGGTTAATAAATGATTGCTTTAGTTAAATATTAATTTAAAATTTATGTAAATTTTCAAAATAATTTTTTATGCTGCATAAATATTTTCATTTAAGAAAAATTATATTAATTTTTTTCCCTGTTTTTTTCTTTGCAGAGCGAATATTACAACGAATAACGAAAAATAAAAAAAATAAAATATATAAAACAAACGAAAAATAATTTATTTAAAGTAAATTAAAATAAAAGAAATATATTTAAATTATTTATTACTTGGTTTGATAGTTTTTTTTTTTTTTTTTTTAATTTAGTTTTGTATTCATAATAACTACTTATTACGTATATAGGCCTATTATTAAGAGCTTATTTGACCAGCACTGCATAGAAATTTATCAAATAAGTTTTTAATAAACGAACAATATTATTTGTGAATACACCACATAGTTTATTAAAAATTTTAAAAAGCAAATAAATTTGTTAAGAAAACTGATTTTAAAATTTGTTACTTTTTATTTAAATTTATTTTTTATTTAGAATAGTTTGAAAAGAAAAAGTTTTTAGTTCGTAGAATTTGACTTAAAATTAAAGTGTTTTATTATCCTATTTACTTTAAAAATCCTAAAATACTCAAATCATAAGAAATGGCTGCAGTTCAACGTAAATTGGTTCACAAACAATTCAATTCCCCCATGGGCTTGTATTCTCAACAAAATGTTAAGGAGACCTTGAATCGTGAGCTTCAAGCTTTCGGACAAGAAGGGTAAGTTTATTTAAGTTAGTGTAAAGGAAATAGTAATACAATATATGCTTTCAAATGCAATTATATTTGGTTTTAAAAAGGATATGCTATTAACAGAAATATCGTGGTGCGGGAGTTTATGTGCTCTATACGCCATTTTATATATCTCAAGTTAATGATGCCAAAATTTGTTAAATCTGCAATACATTTTCGGTTATTTATCTCCGAATAAGGACAGTCTCTGTACAAAACGTCTCATCAGATCGAGAGCATAAAAGAAATATGAAATAGTTCAGCCTGCTCGTTATACATAAATCTGTTTGAAAATCTTTTTTTATTTGATTTGAAATTCTTTTCAATGCAATTTCGTACAATAGAGCGTTCGAATATTTCCATTCTGTTCTTCATTTTCTTTGAAATAGTAAACTATATTGGAAATGCAAAAATACTTCTGAAGTTTAACTTGCGTACCCGTCCGTAGTATTGGTGAGATAACCTGCATCACACCAGCACCACTCAATGCCGGTAATCCCAACCACCGCATCTTATACCGCTCACATTGAGAGCCCTATGACAAAGGATTAGCACTCTTGATACTACCATTACCTAGGTAGTAGAACCCCTTCTTGCTGGGGAGGTGACTATCTAGACTATACTACAACTACTACAAGTACTCTCCGAAGGGTCACACCAAACGCCACAAAATGCCAGCCACACACACTTACAGAGATCAGAACCAACACCAACCAGGCAACAACCTGTATTCCTTCCAGTCCCAGACACACAGACACTCTAACCTGATGTCAGGCCAGTCCTTAACAGAACACGCGGCTCCATGCATCACTAACCAATCTCTGCCTATAGCGACCGCCAGGTCATTCAGAGCTAGATTTAACTCCATATGCCCCGGAAATTTTTGCAACTGGCGGCATAATCGCCAGCAGTTTTATGTCCCTATCTCCCTGGGGGATGGAAATGCATGCAAAAGAATTGGTTTTATGCTAACTAACGAATTGGTAATAATTTATTATTAAATAGCACAGAAAATGAGCCTTAAATCCGACTTGCTGTCTGTAAATTATAAATTATATGTCTGTTGGATATGAATAGTTTATTAAAGTTTACTCCAACATATTAAATCCTATCCTTACATATGATTTTCGAACCCTTTAAAATTAACTTTAAGTTTTTGTTTTTCGGTACAACAGTATATTTGCCTTTTGAAACATTTGCCTTTATTCCCCAGTGAGAATAATATTCATCAACGTATTTAAGGTACATAGAAACACGCTGAAGTGCAATTAGAGGAGATTCATCATAAACATAAATAAGTGAGTCGTCAGCATAAAGTATACCCTTCGAATATATTATACAAGCTAAGTAGGTGCTTCACCAAAAGAAGATCGTAAATTATTTTTCTGAACACAGAATCTTCTGCCGTCGAGAAAAACTTTGAAACAGTTTTATAATTCCTGCATCACAGCCAATTTCAATCATTTCAAACAGTATTCCACTATGATAGGACCTATTAAATGCTTTTTTAGCGTCAAGAGATATTGCGATGTTGCACTGAGCTAACTCAGTTGTATTATAAAGTTCATTTCAAAAAAAAGAGAATTCTGTAATCGATATATAAAAAAGATACAAATTGTTTTCAATCTTATTACTGCACTTTAAAATAATTACAAAAATACCAAATACAGTTCCAATATCCCTCAACTAAAAACTATAAAGAAAGTAAATGAAAAACTGTTCGAACTATTCTTCTTTTTATAAAATAAAATATTAAAAGTATCAGTGAAATAGTAAAAACAAAATAGTACAGAGTAACTGAATCTTTACTTTTAATTTTTTATTAAAAAGAAATTGGAAAACATTGAATCCTTTTTCTTTTTTCATTCATTTTTTTACGAGTATTCCAAACAACTTTAAAAAACTTCAAAAAACTTTTTATTTGTACAAACCATTGAAGAAATTGTTTGTGAAAATATTACGAACAAACAAATCAATTAATTTTACACTGAAGTGTTAAAAGAATCTTCAAAACAGCCAAGCGAGCTAATTTATTATAAAAATGTTTGTGCGTATGAGTGATATTTTATTCGATAACTGTGTTATATGCATTATAATAAGTATATACGCCCTGTAGCATTAAATACTAATATATTAACATTTGTTCCACACTGTATAAACTGACAGCTTCGTGAGGAGTACAATTCCCATTTTAACGTTTTAGATTTTTAAACTATTGCAGTTTTTACTTTTTTTCATTTTCTCTTTTTTTTTTCTTTTTCTTTATTTTTTCTTGAAATTTTTTCAATTATTCTGTAAACTTGAACTCCGAAGTAAACTTAAAATATCAATTTCACTTCAGCATCATCAATCTTTGCAGTATTTTCTTTACTTTATATGTTTGTGTTGAAGTGGGGTAAGCGGGGAGTATTAGGAAATATAAATGAAATAGTAAAATAACACACAAAGTTCTCTCTAAAAGCTCAAAGTTAAACAAAACAAATGAAAACCAAAATGGATTTTGAATTGTTGCATTTAGTTAAGGCAGAATTGTTGTAAAAATATAGAGAAGCATTCAGTTTGAACGAAACTAAATTCCATTGCGGCAAAGTCGATGATAAAGTACTGGTTAGTGGTTATAAGGTATTGCAATTTTAATAATTGTTAAAAAAAGTAAATCTCTTTTTTTTTTAAATGCTATGCTGACATACATTGGAGGTTTTATTTACTTATACAATAATACTTTGAAGTAAAGAAATAATATTTTTAATTTTAAGCCAAACTACAATGTAACTGAGAGGTTTGTGAAAAGAGCTTCCATTTAATTTAAGGTAAAACATTAAATGAAATTTTTTAAAATACCTGAATATTATCACTGGCCGCCTTTTTTTTTCAAAATGCAAAATCCTACGCAAAGTACAACAGAATAAATTATTATAATTTTTTTTTTAATAATCTTCTTGGTAGCAAACGGGCTTCACCCAAATTAGTCCCTCACTTAGTTTTACTGAAGGCTTTGATCAGTTGAAATTTTACTTCACAAATACATACATACTCGCATGTCACCAACTGACCGTATGAAACCACAGGGCGCCCTAGTCCGTACCAGAGTTTTAACTTCATTGCACCTGTTTTTAATTGCAGATGGTTCTGCATGCATAAGAGGGTCACCATGGTCGAGTATGTAGTGTGCTGGCTTACTTAGACGAGAGCTCTTGTTTCAACCCCCAGCTCTGACCACTTGACAGGAAGAAATAATGAAAAATATTTAATTTCGGCAAAAACTCTGAGAGTATCTAATTGTCATAAACAAGCTTTTGAAGTATGTTATTCCGATTCGATGTTAAACTGTAACTCCCGCTACTAATGGATACAAATTGACGCACACAATATAGATGATGTGAGAAGCTAGGCCGAAAGTCTGAAAAAAGTTTGTAATGGCCAATTGTAAATGCATACTAATATTTGTTTGTAAACTCCAAAACAATATAGCATTTTAAACAGAATTAATCACCCTCCCTTTTTTGATCATAAAATTGATACTCAGATTTAGAGGAGAATACTATTTCCTATATATACACATAATATATTTTAATTTTCTATATTGGACTAACATCAGTTCATAATTTTATAATATTCAGTTCATATTCTGAATTTATTTGTTTAGAGGCAGGGGTCTTTATTACTTTTATTATTCACCGTAGACCACACTAAATTAATACAAAAGTTAGAGAAGATTATGCACTTCTCTTCTGTGTCCATTAATCTTATACAGTCATACCTATACGGGCGAGAACAACACGTTGAGGTTAACCCGTTATCTATGTATATCAAATTCCCTGCCTGTGATTAGAGGTGCACCATAGAGTTCAATACTTGGGCCTCTTCTCTTTTAAATTTACGTTAATGATTTACCTGACCAACTCGAACATTGTAATGTTGGAATGTATGCGTATGACGTCCAATTGTTTATAAGCAACCGTTTTGGAAATATTGAAGAGAAATTGAACAAGGACCTAAATAGAATTTCTTGTTGGGCTTCTGTTAATGGCCTTAGCCTTTAACCCAAAAAAATCCAAATATATCTTTGTGCATAAAAGATTTCAACGAATTACTGAAATGCCCACCATAAATATTAACAATCAACTAATGGAAATTGTAAAAAAAGCAAAAAACTTAAGTGTTATTTTTAACGAAACTTTGACCTTATCAGACCATATTACAAATATTTGTGGGAAGACATTTGCAATGTTACGCACTTTATGGCCATCTCAACATTGTAGGCCGTATAAAATTAGGTCACTGCTTGCAAAATCATATTTTATTCCAATATTAACTTATGCAAGTAAAATTTTTTTTTAAATTGTGATGAAAACAGTAAGTCAAAATAAAATGTGACCTTTAATAATATAACGAGATATGTAGTCAGACTTAAGACACGAGGAAGTTACATACATATTAGCCCGTACTGCAGAAGAATATATGGTGTTGATTTTGATAATTTGATGAAAATAAAAAGATTTATTTTCTTACACAAATTAATAACAACTCGAGAACCCTATTACCTATTTAGCCGTCTGAGATTTAGTCATTCTTGAAGAACAAAATCCATTATACAAATAAAACATCACACATTAATTTCTAATTGGCAATATTTTGTTACAGCAATTCGTCTTTGGAATGCCTTACCTTCCTTTATTAGAGAAACCGCCAACGCATTACTGTTTAAGAAAAGACTTTTTGAGCATTATTCTTAATGTAACAGTTAGTAAATGATACTTAATGGTTGTTAGTAATGAACAGAATAGAAATAGAAAAAAAAAATTCTTTGTATTTTGTTTACTTCCTCTTTATAAAATTTTAAAAATGTACTTTTGTTAGTTTTTTATATTTTTGTTGATTTTTTACATATGCATACTAAAGGATGGAAACGAAAAAAATTTTACATTTTTCAGTTAAAATTCCTTGAACTGTGTAAACCGTATTTGAAGATACCGTTACTTTTCTACTTCTGCCATCTGTGAAAAATACAAAACAACAAAAGTTTTTAGTTTATTCTTACAAGTCATGGCGTCCACATCAAAATTAGAAAAAATGAGAAAAAACTTTTTGGACATATTTATAAATAATTCTAATGCCTCCTACGCATATATTGCTAGGATGGCTAGTGCGTCTCGAGCAACCGCAAGAAATGTCATAATAGAGTTCAAGGAGACCAAATCTGTCGACCGGAAACCCGGGTCTGGTAGACCAGCTGGATTTATGGATAAACAATTTGCTGGGAAGATTGCTCTCAAATCCCAATGCCTCATTGAGAGACTTAGCAAAAAAATTCTACGTGTCTCATACGTAAGTGCGAAAGGTCAAAAGAATTAATAAGCTGAGATCATACGCTGTTATAAAAGTACCAAACAGAAATGACGAACAAAACATTAGAACAAAGGGAAGAGCAAGAAAACTTGTAAAAACAATGCTGAACAATTTTAATGGCTGCATTATAATGGATGATGAAACATATGTTAAGGTTGACTTTAAACAACTTCCAGGCAAACTTTATTATACCGCATATAAAAGAGGAGGTGTAAAGAAAATATTTAAGTGTAAGAAAGTGGATAAATTTGCAAAAAAATATCTAGTCTGGCAAGATATTTGCAGTAATGGCCAAATCTCAAAACCACTGATCATTCAAGGCACATTAGATCAAAGTTTATACATAAAAGAATGCCTTCAGAAAAGATTGCTACCAATGTATAAGCGGCACGAAACTATGCCTTTATTCTAGTCCGACTTGGTTTCCATTCATTACTCCAGTATAACTATGGATTGGTTTAAAAATAATAATATAAATATTATGCCAAAGCAATGCAATCGTCCAAACTGCCCTGAGTTACGCCCCATTGAAAAATTTTGGGCAGTTGTAAAGCAAATTTTAAGAAAAACGGCAAAAAAGGCTAAGGATATGAAAAAATTCTATATATATTGGAAGAAAGCTGTCCAAAAAGTTGGTAGAGTAGGTGTCCAAAAACTAATGTTGGGCTTAAGATCAAAAATTCATTAATTTAGTTTATCTAAAAGTGAAGAATAATTTTTATTTTATTTTATGTATCTATGGAGTTACTGTGTTAATTTGTTGTTATAACTTAATTTTTCTTATTATTAGTTTTTATGTTATTAATAAAATAATATGTAAAATATTTTTCGTTTCCACCCTTTATACTTAAAAATTACATATATAAAATGTGCCAATAATTGCACTTCTAACTCTTTTAAAATCTATGTTTTGTTATAGAAGTTAACATATATAAATCAAATCAAAAAAGTCTACAACTATAGTGGTGGATGTGTTCTCCAGAGAGACCATATATCTCCCTAAATACAACCACCTAAACCTATTAAGAATACTTTCCACTGTTTCTGATAGATGGATTCGAGGATTGATGGTGTTCATACCATCTACAAACATCTACACCTGTGATCATCATTTTCGGTTGAAGCCTCTGACATCACAATGAACCGTAATAATTCCCTTAGCAATTCTGCTTCCAATCTTTTATACTACAGAGCATCAGAATTGCACCTAAATTTTGAAAGAATCAAACTCTTAACTCTACTAAAGCATTACAGTGTTCCAAGCTTGAATATTTTTGCTGCAATGTCCCAGCTAAAGGCCTGGTTAGCCAAACGTTGATGTCGTAAAAACGGTACGTACGTTAACGTACGTACGTATGTATGTGCAATTATACGAACGTGTCATATGTCAACAGAAAATGTAAATAAAAACAAAACAAACCAAAAAATTATAAAGGCATTCATTTGCCTGTACCAGTAATATTAATTTTTCGTCGTCCACTATAAACAAAATATAATAATTTTTTATTTTATTAATATTGATTATGTAGTTTATTACATTTTATTTACTTATTTTTCACAAAACACAGCACAAATAAAAAATTTTAATTTTTAAATGGCAATATGAAGCCAGCTGTTTAGAGCAGTGATGAATGTTGTAAAATTAACATAAAGTTAAAAAAGGTACCAGAAGTACCAAAATAAGAGCATATTATAATTACTTCTTATATTTTATGCTTCCTAAAAATTTTTTTCTTATACTTCTGCTGAATATTCAATTTTTGGTTTAAAGACATTATTTATTGAATCGGATCCATTGGTCCATTGTGGACCGGAAACGAAAAAAGTTAATTTTTAAGTAGAACTTTAAAAAAAATTGTAATTATCTCGGTAACTAGCTAGCACGTAAATCAATCATGCATCCCATATGCTTCTTTTTAGATAATCGAATAATTTTTCATTTGGTATGTATATAATTCGTCTGTCGAAGATATGTTAAGCAAAACATGGGACTTTTTGTACACATATAACAGAAAATGATTTGCAAATAAGCATGAAAGTACCAAAAAGGGCATTTGGGCCACATTGCTATTTAACATACAATAGTCCGATCACTCGCATTGAAATGTCACGTAAAAACGTTGAGAAATTCTATTTTATAGAGATTCTTCCGTTCCGTCAACGTGACATTTATTTTGACATTGTGCTAGAAACCAACGTACGTTGCGTTACGTTACATGAACGTTCGGCTAATTCTACCTTAACGATTTTTTTTTTTTTATTAAGAGCAATACTCAGGGGTATACCCCTACTCATGCAGTGAATTGTATTGGAATATGAAGATGGTTGATAGAAGATGTTTGTATTTTTTTTTTTTTTGTATTGATGAAACAAGTTGCTGTCAATTTGCCCACTCAAGAGCCAGTGTTAAACCTTCACCCTCGAATGATCAAACATCAATTGCGTCATCTGTCGATGGATGTTTGAATGTGAATGGTGAGCGTCTTCAGTAGATTAGCTGTTATTTTCCCAGAAGGTGGCGCTGAACTCCTGATCATTGGTTTTTGGTGGAATAGATTATAAACATCAGCGAGCGGTTTCTTGCTGATGGTCTTGCTGGATGGGGGGCGGAACCTCTTATTTTTTTTTAATTTAATTTTTAATTTAAATTGTAATTTTAAAAAACCGCAAATTTTTTTTTATTATTTTGTCCTTCGCTGGGATTGAACCTTGGTCGTGTGAGTTTCTGTGCGAGCGCTCTACCAAAGGATGAAGAATTCATATACTCCCTCAGGAACTCATACACACACTGGAGCAAAAAAAAAAATAAACAAAAATATTAAGCGCACAGCATTTAACACACAAACAGTTCATCACTGCTTAGCAATTATCAGAAAACGTTATGGTCAGATTCTATATACGAGCGTATTTTAAGTTTCACATAAACGTTACGTTACAGAAACTAAGCAGACAAATTATATTGTACAATAATTCATTTTTATTGGGTACATAAATTTAATTAATTTAATGAAATTTGTTTCCAACCATCAGCTCTATAATATTGCACATTTAAGATATTTTAATGTAAAAAATCTATCTTGCATTTGAAATTCATTACTTTTAGCTGCATAATGTAGAATTTTTTATCTTTTCTCTACTTCTTTTTTTTCAATTCTTGTTACACATTCATATGCTCCTTTAACATTATGTTGTACACCATTATCCTCTTACAACTTGCCTTTGTTGTTTGTGTGTATGAATGCAGCTGAATAAAAAGGAGTTTTCTTTTTCGCTCTGTCCTTGTATTGTTTGTTTATCCATTTATTTTCTTGTTCATGTTTCGTTATGGTCGTTTGTCTTTCTCTTTTTTTCTGAATTTTTTTTTTTTTTAATAGAATTTCTTTGATTTCTGACTAAAACTAAGTGCCTTGTCATGTACTCGTGCTCTGAGTTACATTCCCTTTTTTAAATTTCTTTCTGTATATTTTATCTTTTATTCATTCCCGCACAATATTGTTACCAACCATTATTAATTTGCATTATTATTTAAATTGTATTCGTTGATTTGAATGTTACATATTAATAAATTTAAACTATTTCTTTAAGTACAGAATGACTTGCAATCAAGAGAACGTGATTTTAATTTGCAAAAAATAATTGCATAAAATTAAAGTACAATAATAAGGAGCAGTTGTGCTAAAATTCTAAATAAATCAATTATTGCTTAAAGGGGCCTTTGGCATTAAATTCTGTAGATTTTGTGTAGATTTTGTTGAGATAAAAGATCTGCTGTTGATATTCTCGCTAAATCTTAGCATCATTGATTGACATTTGCAAAAGATACGACGATCTTTTACAATTTTTCAAACTGATTTAAGTTTGCAACAACGAATTTGTTTTAAATTTTGCGTAAAAAAGAAATTTTATGGTACTCGAAAAGATGGAAAGGTGTTTCGGCAACGAGTCGGTAAAGAAAACGGACGTTGACCGGTGGAACGAGGAGTTCAAAAGTGGCTGTGAGTCAATCAAAGATATTGCATACAGTGTCAGACCATCGACATCGAAACCCGACTAAAACAAAGATAAAGTAAAAGAAATTTTGGTCATTAACCGCAAATTAATCATCAGAGAGAGAGAGAGAGCGGAGGATTGAGCATTTCCCATGTTTCCGTCCAAAACATTTTGTTTAATGATTTGGGTTTTCGTCGTATAGTTGCAAAGTTGGTGGTGGTATAGTGTTTAGAGCGCTCGCACAAAAACTCAAACGGCCCAGGTCAAAATGGAAAAAATTAGTTTACGGTTTTTTCCAAATTATAATTTAGCTTAGCGAAGGCACTCACTGCACTCAACATGCAACAATGGGGCAATTGCTGTTGATCATTCAAGGGTGAAGGTATAACACTGGCCTTTAAATGATCAATTCACAACAATTTGTCTCATTCCTAAGGCGCTTAATAATATAAAAAAAACATATTATATGTTTTGTTGTCATAATGTACTGTCCGTTCTATGAAAATTCCAATACAATTCACACCATTTAGTAGGGGTTTACCCCTAAATATTGATCTCAATAAAAAAAAAAATAAAAAATCCGTATTGAAGTCGCAAAAGAAATGATTTGCGAGAGTAAATCCGACAGGTATCACCCAACAACTACCGAATTCATCTGATTTGGCTCATTGTGACTTCCTTCTGTTTAATCAAGTTAAAAAACAATTGCGGTAAACGTGTTTAAGCAGTGGAGAGTAATTAATGGAATAATCGCAAGAAGCACTAATAGACTTTTTTTTAAACCAATACTCAGGGGTAAACCCCTACTCATGCAAAGCATTGTATTGGAATGTGAAGATTATTGATAGATAGAGATTTTATTTATTTTTTTTTTGTTGTTGTAGACATTTGTATATTATGCGCCTTTTTGTTGATGGGACAAGTTGCTGTCAATTCGACCACTCAAGGGCCAGTGTTATACCTTCGCCCTTGAGTGATCAAACAGCAACTGCCTCATCTGTCGGTGGATGTCAAATGTGAATGGTGAGCGTCTTCAGTAGATTAGCTGTTATATTCCTAGAAGGTAACGCTGTACACCTGATCATTGGTTTCTGGTGGAATTGATTAATTTTTAATTTAAATTATAATTTAAAAAAACCGCAAATTTTAAATGTTTTAATAATTTTCCTTCGCTGGGATTGAACATCGGTCGTGTGAGTTTCTGTGCGAGCGCTCAACCACTATACCACGACCCCGCTGTCATAGACTTAGGGAAAACCGAATCAAAATAATGTTTCCAGTATTGGCATAAGTGTGTTGAAGGGAGAAATATAGATTTAGATGAATAAACTTGTATTTTTAATTTTCTGAACATACTCCGGGAACTTTTTATCAAGGTGGTATTGATAAAAGACTTTTTACACAACAGACGTACATTCTAACACTTTTAAATAAAATTATACACTTGTTATGTCGACTTAAGCTAATTTTACACATTACCATAGATATCAGTAAAATGCTTAATAAGGCTGTGGGTATAATTAAAAATAACCCCATTCCTTTAAAAATTTTAAATAAAATAAGAATTTGTTAAAAAGTTTACCAGCAAGAGGCATACTTAGTTTATTCTGTGAGCAGTTCGTTTGCCCCTGTTACTCTTTCCATAAATGTTAGCCAATTTGACAGCTGAATAGAACACAATGCAACAGCATTATAAACAATTTTGTTGGACTCTTTCTAGATTGTGAAGAACAAATTTTGTTACAGCATTTTAATATAAATTTCCTAAAACAAATTCCTAAAGGGCTTTAAAAAGAAGTTGAATTGTTGATTTCAGTATCAAGTCTCACATATTAATTTCTTTTTGAATAATTTTTTTTTTTTTTTAACAAAATCTAGATTTTTTCAGCACGTTTTGTTAAGTTTTAGTTAAGGTTTCCCGAAAAAAAAGCATTACACAAGGCAAGTGGCATTCAATATTTTAAAATTTTATTTAAAAAAAAAACTGCCTTTTTCGGCAAGGTCACTATATCTGATGCCATTATTTAAGAAATTTATTAATAAAATAGTAGTTCTAAAGAACTGATTCCTATTTTTTTTTTTTTTTTTTTGACAGATATACTAATACTCTATGTAATAGGCTTTTTAATTGCTCCTTTAAGCACATTAACAATGCTGTTAACTTGAACAAAAAATTAAGAAATCTTTTTAAAATTAAATTACATTTTCACTGGAAATTTGCCTAAAATAGTTTGACGTCAATTGTTCGAAATTTTTGTTATACATATTTCTTTTTTTATTTGGAAAACAGTTTCAAAAAATTATTTTTAGCACGTTCTAGGAATAACGAGAGTAATAATGTTTTTAATTTACTTTTAAACTTTGCAAATATTTCATTTTAGAATAAATTTTTCTAAAAACGACAAATTATGCCCCCTATGCTTGATTACCGAGAAAGAAAACACCAAAAAATAAAAAATTTAAAACTTGGACTGTTTTATGGAATTTATTGTTAAACTTTTTTCTTAATAATTGTCCTTGCGAAGTGTTTAACAAAAGTTTTATTTATTGCTAAAATTAACTTTAAAATTTATGGAAAATTTTGTTTTTCTTAGCAATTGTTAAATACACCTATACATCATTTTATTATGTTAAAAAAGTAGAGATTATGTTCTAGAAATTGAAACGATAGATAGCTTAAGGCTGTTTTGTTTTAAAGTCAATACCTGCTTAGGACACGAATACGAAAAATGTCAAAATTTCGCACACTTCATCCTATTATTACAAGGGTTTTCGTTCTTTGTTTATTTTATATATTATTTTCTATTAAGAACTAGCCTAAACCCGGCGTGCCTCGCTACCCCTACCACTATCAGTTGTTCACATTTTTCGACTGATGATGTTTAGTGACTACGGAGTAATTTATACCAAATTCAAAATCTTTAACTGTTACTGATTTCAAGATATACTGAATAGTTAATTAGTTTGTCTGGGAGCTACCACGTCTACTTGTCGGCCCTTTTCTCAGCTGATAATTTTTAGTGACTTAGAAATCAATCACACCATAATCAGGAACTTTAGCTTCAACACTTCTAAAGAAATGTATGTATAAAAAAATCAATTTTTAACTTGTATGGGAGGTCAGTATTTAGAGAAAAATTGAAAAAAGTAGGAGTGGCAAATTTTTTTCTCGACCAAAACTTAAAATAGATTAATACACACATTTGAAAGAAAAAATTTGTCAATTCGATGCATTCGTTTTCTGATTTTAGGTAAATCAAAAATGTGAGACCAATGCTCAGGAATAAACCCATACTAAATTCTGCGCATTGTATTGAAATTTTTGTGAAAAGGACAGTACATTATGACAACAGAGCATATATTTTTTTTCTTGTATTATTAAACACATTAGGAATGAGACAAATTGCTGTGAATTGATCCTTCAAAGGTCAGGCGTTTTACCTTTACCCTTGAATGATCAACAGAAATTGCTCCATCGTTGCATGTTGATTGTGGTAAATGCCTGCGCTAAGTAGGTTTTTAGCTGTTGTCTGTTACTTCCCAATAGGTGGAGCTTTTCTCCTGATCATTTGTTTTCCGTTGTCAAAAGTTAAGGTGGAGTAGAGTGAAATGTAAGGGAGCGGTTAGTTTGTAGATGGACTTGTTGGAGAGGGAGGGACCTCTTATTTTTCAATTATAATTTAAAAAAAAACCGCAAACTCACTTTTTCCTTTTTCACCTTTGCTGGGATTAGAACCTGGGCCGTTTGAGTTTTTCTAAGAGTGCTCTAACCAATATACTACGCACCCCCTACTCAATTTATTTAAATAGAGAAAATAGATAATTCTAGTACTTTTATCTTCTAACTGGCGGAAAAAATTTAAAAAAAAGAACGAGAATAGTAAACACAAGAATAATGATATTTTATCACCTTGTGATTTTGTTTACAGTCTGATAACTTTTTAAGCGAATGTCGGTACTGCTTTTTCAGTGCAGTGCCTTCAGAGAGGTGAAGTAGGCCTAAAAAACACTAAACCTCTAAACCTCAAACTAACTTATTTAATTTTTTACCTCTGCTGGTCATGGTGGGTTTGAGGGGAACTGAAGGGCAAATAAATTAGCTCAAGGAATTTATGTTTCAAAGATATGCCGTTTTGGCCCTGCAGCACCTTTAATACAATGCTAAAAGAAACGTATCCTCAGCTACTTCTATAAGGAAGTAGCATACTTGACTCCTGCAGGATTTTCGGACTAATTTGGCCTCTTTTTAACATCAGAAGTACTAGATCACTATTATGTCACAGTATCAAGAACGTTACCAGATTGATAGCTGTACTTACTAGACGCTAGTTGACTGAACGCTACGATCGTCAGATGGATTATGCAATGCGAATATCACTGTCGCAGCTGTAGTGATGCTGAAGAGCCGGAGGAGGAGACAGTTGAGTATTTCCTTTGTACGATGTGATTATAGTAATGGCGATCTGGATATGAGGGACATTCTGAATATGGTCAGAGGTACTGTGATAGTTTTCAAACTTGCTTTGTAGAATTCTAACTAACTCTAGTCAAACAAACGAACCAAACAACCAGCAGGTTTAAATTTTCTATACGCTGGCAGTTGGTCTCATATATGTACTTGAAAAAATTTTAAAAGCTTGTCTAAAGCTACGGTCACATTAGGCAAATATTTGACGAAAAAAACGTAACCACTATTTTTTTGAAAATATATTATGCAAATATTTCTTTTTATGTAAACATTTCTCCAAAAATTTTTTAAAAACGATATTCAGCAAAATTATTTTGATATATGTATAATTAACTTTATTTTTTATTATTACAATACAATACTGTTTTATATAAGTACATATGACATAATCATATGACACAATCTATGATATATTTAGTTTACGAGACAAATGAAACTGGAATATAATGATAAATGTAAAGTATGCCGAACGTATTGCAGTGAAATCTATACCCAAAAACTGATGTGATATATTATGCTTAAATTTATTTCTTATGTAATCATTTCCTATATAAGGATTTATTATATTTAGACTTTAAGAAAAAATCAAATTTTTATTCGTTTAAAAGATCTATTGATGCCATTATGTGTTTAATAACATTTTTCAAATTATTCATGGCTTTGGTGCACAATTTGTAATAGTTTGTGAACTAATAGCAGGAATTCAAGAATTATGAATATCTAGTGTTGATTTAATAATTGGGGGGTGCGTGGTACAGTGGTTAGAGCGCTCGCACAAAAACTCAAACGACCCAGGTTAAAATCCCAGCAAAGGTGAATAAGGAAAAAGTGCGTTTGCGGTTTTTGCAAAATTATAATTTAAAAAAAAATAAAAGGTCCCCCTTCCAAAAAGTCCATCTACAAAGTAACCGCTTTCTGACATTCCACTCTATTCCACCTTTACCTTTGACAACGAAAAACGAATTATCAAGAGAAAAGCGCCATCTATTGGGAAGTAGCAGATATAAGCTAAAAACCTACTTAGCGAAGGCACTCACCGCAATTAGCATGCAACGATAGGGCAATTGCTGTTGATCATTCAAGGGCGAAGGTATAACACTGACCTTCGAAGGGTCAATTCACAACAATTTTTCTCATACCTAAGGCGCTTAATAATACAGGAAACCAAAATATATCGTCGATGGAATTAAAGAACGTTGTAACTGACAAAACCTTAAACGTTCACCAGAGCCAAAAAACCTGTATGAAAGTAGAACAAATACACTGGTATTTTTCATTTCGCAGACGGCGTAAGTGAATTTATTTTCATCGTAGAAATCTGGGACCTAGACCAATCGACGCGTATGTTTTTTCTGATAAAAATCATGCAAAAAACGCATTTTCGATTTTTTGTCAGTTACAGCGTTCTTTAATGCCATTGACGATATGTTCTGTTGTCATAATGAATGTACTGTCCTTTCCACAAAAAAATTCCAATACAATAGTAGGTCTCAATGAAAAAAACTTCTAATAATTTCAAATTTCTGTCGATTTCAATTTCACCCGATTTCACTTTTTTTTTCATTGTCATATTATACTTACCCATCTAAGGCTAGACAATTAATAGCATTTAATAGTTTTTCTGTTTCATATTACAATAGAAAATTTTAGTAGTTTTTATTACAAAAGCAATTATAAAAGCATTAAAGAAAGACATTTTTAGGAAAACAATATAAAATTTGTTTATTTATCTGCTTATTTCTATGACATTAAAAGCAAATATAATAGAAATAACCAGAGAAACCAATACAATAGAAACAAGAAAAAAAAAATAATAAAATCATAATACAAACAAACTAAAGTCATATAATATGCAATAGAGGAAATAAATTATTTTAAAAATTTGAAATGCATACCATTCAGGAGAACAAACATTTAAGTCTGTTTTAATAAAACTACAGCTTCCTATTGATGTAGATTTTACAAAGTACGTTTCCCAGCCAGTACTTATGCTTTTGCCTTTGTGCAAAGCTTTTGTAAGAACATTGTAAGAAAACCAACATCTTTTTCCAGAATACAAATGTCGAATATATACAAGATTTCAAAGTATATTATTACCATTAAAAATGCAAAACCAAAGATGAAAACAATTATCATGAAAAGTCTGAAATTTATATTTTAATATTTTGTGAATAAATTCTGTAAAAAAATATGCTACAAATGAAGCTTAAGAATGGTTGAGGATTTTTAAGAATTTTTATTTATTTTTTCTCTTTTTATTTCAAGTCAAGTTGCAACAATATTGAATTTATTTTCTAGTAATCTGTTTAAAAGCACAAACAAAAATATTATTGTATTATTTTTGTTTTTTTTTTATAAGGACAAATGCAGTTTTTCTCAAAACAGACAAATTTTAAAGATTAAAATATTTTTAACTTTTGTATACATAAAATATATTACAGGTTTATGAGGGGGCTTATTGGAAAAGTTTTGAATAGAAATTTGTCAGATAAGCGTTTAATAAACGTATACTACTTTTAATGCATACGGCCGTTAGTTTTCGACTTTTTATTCAAAGCAATACGTAGTCGCCGTGGTCTAGTGTTTAGTATGTTGGCTTACTAAGACGATAGCCCCGGGTTCAAATCTCAGCTCTGACAACTTTCTTTTGGCGACTATCTCTCAGCAGTTTTCTGGCAAAAGATCTGAGAGTAATTGATTGCCATGAAAAAGCTTCTCAAGTCTGTCGTTCTGACTTTGTAATATAGACAATGAGGTATGAATTGTATGGCATGTATCGCCATCCTGTTGATACAACATGTCGTTGGCGTCCATCTCATCTAGTTCAGGTCAAAACAGATTAGTACTCATCGATCTATACAACTCACTGTTCGCCATGACTCCGTGGCCAACGGCTTTCTCAAAAAAATACGAATCTAAAACATATATTTTTGTGAGATACATTAAACGTTAGTGTGTTGGCTTACTAAGACGAGAGCTCCGGTTCAAGCCCCGGCTCTGACTTTTTGCAGCAAAGAAATATTAAAAAATAATATTTCTTTCGGAGACTACCTCTTAGCAGACTTCTGGCAAAATATCTGAGAGTAATTGATTGCCATGAACAACCTTCGCAAGTCTGTCGTTCGGAATCGACATTAAACTGTAGGTCCCGGTACTCATTGATAAAAATTGACACACACTACATGAGTGCTGCGAAAAACTAGGCCGTAATACTGACACTGGGTTGTAAAGGCCAGTTATGTATGTATTAGACTCTCTGAGATCTCATATGAATTGCCATCATCCTACATTCCACAATTTTCTTTCCCCGCATATTCATTCATTCGGAAATAAGTCTCAGTGCTGGTGATAACTTTCCAATGAAAATTAGTGTCAGTTGCCAACAAAACGTCATTTTCTATGGTCTTTCACCTTCAGTTCCTGAGTCAGTTGAATTTTTTTATGACTCAAAGTTATGGTCTGTGAAAAGGAGCGATTTTGTGACTGATGCGAGTTCATCTGCTTCGCATTTCCGAAAAACACACTCGCACGTACAGCGGCTATGTTTTCAGCCCTTCTTAAGTTTAGTCGAAAACAGATATATTTGATAGTTTACTGAATCAATACACTCAAATTTATCAACTTCCGAACTTTTCAGTAAAACAATAATGGCCAATGTAAAATTGGAAAAACGTGCAGTACTTTGCCAAGTGAAAATAAAATAATTTTACTACCGTATATATAATGACAAGTTAGCAAATCGTTAGCATATGGGATAGAAAACTGGCAAATTTATCACCTGCTATAGACTGATATTATTAAAATTTTTCAAATCTACTGATTGATAACTAGTCAGAGAATCAAAAAAATTAAATACCTTGTACGTTTGAGTAAGAATTTCCACGTAAATAAATGACAAACTTAGCCACTGTGTACACCGCCTGCTAATTTTTTATTATAAATAAGGCTGTTAATAAATAAAATTATATTGTACAAACAATTTAATTGTGTGCCGGTACTGTTGAATGCTACATCCGTCAATATTGCTTTGGCAAAACAGACTGCATAATGGCAAATAATTTGAAGGATATAGCTTTGACAACGCGGCCGAAGTAAACTGTCCAAATACGAATGTCCCTACAGAAGGGCTCTACCAAATTTAACAAAAGGAGTTTAAATTTAGAACGGACTTCTTACATATTTTTGTGTTTTCTCTTTTATTTTTTTTCTTTTTTCATTTAGAGTACACTGAGATTGAAATTTTCTTTAAAAATAAGAAAATTTTTAAAATTAATGCTCTAGAAAATATTCACAATAAATTTATAGGCAAATAACTTAAGACAAATATGAACTATAATTGCTTATTTTCACTTTTGAAACAAAAGTAATGCAAATAAAGAACAGTTAATGTTAGAAATTTAATTTTCAAAGTCCCTCAGGTTCTTTAGAAGAAAATCTATAACATATGCAGCCAAAAATAAATTAAATTTAAATTAAAAAATTTTTTTTGTATTTATTATGTGTATTGACTTCAAAATTGTTTTAAAATTTATTTTGGTTTTAATTTCACTTCAATTTTTGCTAAAAAAAATTAATTCTTTTTTTTTTTAAATAACCATTAAATATAAATGTTTCGCATTATTTTTAGTAAAATATTTTGTGCTCTTTTTTGTAATTTTCATGTTTCCCAAATACAACTTTTCAGTTTTATTTACAGTTCTGCCCTCTATCCCTGGGCATAAATATTTTATTTTTCAATCCTGTAACGAAAAATCACAAATATTTTTATTTTTTTATTGCTAAAACTCATTCATGCATATTTGGGGGACAATTGTATTATTAGAGGTTCATAATGTTTGAATTTGATGAATTATTTGTTATTTCGCTAAATGAACAACATTTCACAAAAATATAAAATTCATTTATTTGTATGTTAAAATTTAAAATTTATTGTTTTAACAAATACGCAAATTCAATCATACAGAATGAAGTATTAAATGTGTAGCCAGTCTGGTTTTAAAATTTAATACTCTACATCAGAATGTAATATTAGATTGGCTCAGAGTATTTTATGAAAGCTTTGAAAATTTCAATAAGAAAGTTAATTGGTTTTATTCAATCAGCCCAATTAATTTTTTTAGTTCATTCAGTAAATTTTTTATTTGAAACACATAAATAGAAATGTTTTTGTATATGTTTTCTAATATTGGTTAACATTTTTACATAGATAGATAATTGGCCATTACAACCCTGTGTCAGGGTTGAGGCCTAGCTTCTCGCAGCACTAATGTTGTGTGAGTTAATTTTTTTTCAATGAGTACCGGGACCTACAGTTTAAAATCGACCCCGGACGACAGATATGAAAAGCTTTTTCATGGCAATCAATTACTCCCAAAGCTTTTGCCAGAAGACTGCTGAGAGGTAGTCGACGAAGGAAATAATGTTTTCATATTATTGTCAGAGCGAAGATTAATACTTAAACAATCAACAAATGCAATAAATTTAATTGTAGCAATTAAAAATTCTTTTACATTCGATATTTATAAAATATTATTTTTTTTAAATTATAATTTTGGAAAAACCGCAAATTAATTTTTCTATTTTTCTCCTTCTCTGGGATTTGAACCTCGATCCCTTGAGTTTCTGTGCGCGCGCTCAACCACTATGCCATGACGCCCCTATTCGTCATCTCAGTTTATGATATTTTGAAATCTTTTAAATAAAATCAGTAATGTGTGGTTCCGCCCGTATTTAAAATCAACTCGAAAATTCGATTGGGAATGGAATTGTACAAACTTTCAATGTAATTCAACGAAATGGTGGGGACCAAGCGTGTTTAATGCTTTCAATTAGTTCTGTTTTTGCGCTGTATTGCTTTCTGGACTCGTATACTTTCCTAGCCAACCATCACCAGACGTTCTCGATTATATTAAGGTCGGGCGAGTATGGTGTCCACTTAAGGACGTCAACTTTTTGGGTTTGGATCCATGATTTTACGGATCTAGCAGTGTAAATTGGGGCATTGTCATATTGGAAATGCCACTCTTGTCCCCCAAACACGTTTTGGAAGTGAGGAAAAGCTATTTCTAAAATGTTTTTATAGTTTTGCGCATTCATACGTGACATTAAAAACTGCAATTCGCAGGTGTCATAGTAGGATATAGCTCCCCACACCATCACACCTCCCTCTCGGCCGAGCAAGCGGTCCAAGTGATGTTCCTCTTTACGTAGATCGTAAAAGTAATAGTTATACCCATCGGGCCCTTCTAAATTGAATTTCTTTTCATCCGATAAAACTACGTACTTCTACTCAGCAGACCATGTCATGTGTATTCGAGCAAAATCTAAGCGCATTTCTTTTCTGCGCATTAAGTGGTGTTTTTTTTTCAATTTCTGTCAACGTAAATGCTTGCTTTCCTTATAGCTCTTTGCACCGTTGATAAGCTCGCTTTAACACCAGTTTTTTCCCTTAATTTTGATAGACGAGTCATGCGAATTTGATGCTTCCCTCAGTATGGCTTTCCTATCTGCTTTAGAAACCACTCGATTGTTACCGCCTTTAAAGTTTTTTCCATAGTTTTCCTTATTTTTAAGAAAATGGGCTATTGTTTTCCTGTGCCTTTCAGTTTTTTCTGCAATTTTATGGAAGGATTGTGTTGCCTCCCAATAAGTTTAAATTTTCGATTTTTCCTCCAAAGATAAAACTGTTCCTCTTCCCATATTTTGGAATTGTTTGCAGTTGTTTGAAGATATTGAATTTGATGACAGTTATTGCAAAGGCAAACTAGATAACTTAAATTTAATGTGAGGGCGCTAATCTGATGAAGCAAAGTATTCTGATAAAAATAAAACAATATATAAAATAATATATAATGGTTCTTTTATTGAGCTCAATTTTCTTGTGAGAGAAAACTTATATGATGATTGCAAAAACAAAACAAAAATTAAGAAGTTGTGCCCAATATTATTATTTACTTATATAAACCTAACGACGCGCAGTGTATTATATATTTAGCGCCTTAGGAATGAGAGTTTTAAGTTATTGTTTTTAAATAATAATTTATAATTCTGGAAAAAGCAGCAAACTAACTTTTTATTTTTCACCTTTGCTGGAATTTGAACTTGGGCCATTTGAGTTTTTATGCAAGCGTTCTACCCACTATACCATGCACCCCCCCCTTGACCATAACGGTTATTAATTCTTATACAGAATCCAGTTTTAGGATCTCAAGACCGATATAATAGTTATAGATTTAAAAAATAAAGATCCGATAAGTAATTCCAATTGTGGAATTCAAAGAAATAAATGATTCATATTTTGTTTATACATAAAATGTTTGGATGATTGCAATTTAAATATTTTATTCACAAATTTTCTTTTTATAACTTTTTTTTAAATAAAAGAATAAATATTTAACTGCATTATTTACTTTAAGCAACTTAAATTCTAAAACACCTTATGACTGTAATTTGTTCAAAACAAATTTTATTCCATTTAAAGGAATAAAGAATTCTAAGAAAAAAAAGAGGTTTTTTGATAAGACGATTTTCAAATACCCAACAACACTTTTGAATTGAAAAAGATTTATGGAATTTATTTATTTGTAAAGTATACTTTAGTTGTTACGAATTGCATAATGGAAATCATAATTATAGGTGTAATGAGTGTCACAAAGCAAAGACTATGACGGGAATTTTTTTCCAACCGAAGCAGATTTAAAGTAACATTTTAATTTGTCATTTTAAATTTACTTTCTAGTCAATACAGGAAGTCATTATTTTAATAGTAATGAAGTCTAGTAATAGCCATCAATATTAAATCAGAGTCTTACATAAAAACCGCTTACATAGAAACCGCTGTTCAGCGAATCTTACATTTCTTTCTAGTTCTAAGAAGGAATTGATGTAAAAAGTTACAGAACAAAAGAGTTATAGAGCTTGGCTGAGAAATGGTCAAATACTAGTGGTTTATTAAGATCTCGGTTTTTAAAGCCTTATTTTGTGTGTCTTCTATAAATCTCATTACAAACAAGTAAAATTATAGCCATTAAAGAGGAGCGGAATTATGCCACTGGTGATCTTATAAAATTTCGTTTCGAAAAAACTACAAAATATCAAAATTTATTCATTTGGTTTCAATAAAGAAAGTGACAATTTAGATCTTGATGTTCCTTTTGAATGTTGATATAAATATGCATTTATATTATTTTGGATACTTTCTGGCTCTTGGAGAGCGATTGGTCAAGTATTCTAGTAAAAAAAGTTCTAACTTGGATGAGACTTCAGTGAATTTAGCATGCAGTTGTCATAGGACAGATCCGATCCAAAGATGTAAATTCGTTTTGCTAAGAAAAGGATGTCTTAGAACATTAAACTAAGCTCGTAGAAATTCTTCATATTCATTATATTTTTTACTAGGTTGTCGTTTGACTGATTTGATGTAGTCGCAGCAGTCTAGTGGGCAGTATATTGGCTTACGGTTTCAAACCTCTCTGACAGCTCTGACATCTACAAAAAAATATAAAAAAATATCTTATTCAGTAACTACCTCTTAGCAGTCTTCTAGGAAAAGCTCTGAGAATAATTGATTGCCATGAACATGCTTCTTAAATATGTCATTCGGAGTCGACATTAAACTGTAGGTCCAGTGCTCATGGATAGAAATTAATACACACAACATAGTTGCTGCGAGAGCTAGGCCTGAAACAGGGTTGTAATTGAAAATTTTCTATGTTGACTTATTTGATTAAACTTTTTCTTTTATTTACTATATTTATATTATATCCTCCCGTTTTATGAAATCTGACTTCAGTAGTTAAAAATAATGCTGGGAATTGTATGGAATAAAAATTTCCTTTTACACTGACTAAGACCTCTTCTGCTACTAAAATTAAGGGGCAATTTTCTTATTTCAATAATAAAGCAATTGTTATAAGAACTTCTTGTTGTCATTAAATTTTATTACTTGTGTTACCCGATGTTAAAATTGCCGGTGCCTTTACAGTAATAGAGAAAGGGGGATAGCTGTTGCTGGTGTCGATGAAGCAAATGATATTCTCAACAACAACATTGCTGATGATAATAATGATGACAATGATGACGATAACGTCGACAACTTTATTGACATTTTTTCTATTGTTTTAAAATATTTTACCTTTTGCTTATGCTATACCTTCTTACGGTTTTTGTTTTTGAAATAAGAAATGCAAAGAAAAATGACAGAAATTCATCGCACTGTAAACGCATTTTAATAATAGCTTTAATTCCGTTTGAAACGCCATGGTGTAGCTACAGTTGCTTAAAAGAATAACTTCTTGGTAATAAAAAATTATGTTATTAATGTTGAGTCAAATGAAAATTATTTTACAGCTCTGATTTTAGAGCTCTTCAGCCAATGCTTGTAAAAGTGGAAAAAGACTCCGACACTGCAACGGAAACGGAAATGTATGCAAGTAAGAAATTGTGGCATAAACATAAACGAACGGATAACAATGAGGTTTTAAGGATGACTAAAGGTGTGGTATTATAGTTTAGCTGTTTATGGCCAAATGAAATTTTCTTGAACATAAAATATTAAAATTTTAATGACGTACATTGAAAGGGATGTATAAATAAAGTACTTGCAATTGAGGATTTGTTTTACAGAAAGAAAAAAACAAAAACTTTTTTTTTTAATATCATCTGCACACAAAAACACAATCAAAAATTCGATAAAATGTTTTAGGATTGCTTTGCAAAACGTAATTTGAAAACTTAAAAAAAAGAAGAAGACTATAGAAAATGGTAAAATTAAAAAACTCAGCAGAATAATGAAATCACAGTTTTTTTTATTAAAAAATTTATGGAAATTATAAATAGATTTGTTTAATTTAATGTATTTAGTTTTTTTAAATTAGTGCTTCACTTAAAAAAAAATTTCTGTTCAATGTATTAGTGGTTTATTTTAGATTTTATTTTTGATCATTGTTACTCCTAAAAATTTCATTATATAGTAGATTGTGAATAGAAGATGATCCCTACACATACTGTGTATTGTAGTGATCTTAAAAAAGAGATTTATAACTCTAAACATTTAAATTTAACTTTTTTGCATTATTACTGACATTTTCCGGAAGATTCTTCCACAAGCAGAACGTGCGACTAAAGAACAAAGTCTCTTTACAAAACTTTGTGCCATTCACTAGACAATTAACTGCAAACATAGACATACACTCTGTGAGAGATACATGATTTTTATATGAAATGAGCCGCTAAAATGCAATAGAATTGCAAATTTATTGCAACCGGTAAACAAATAGTGCAAAAATTCACAAATAATACCTTATCCGGTAGCATATTTGGAAGCTTTTATACATAAAATACAATATAATGCTTCTATTATTGCTTTCAAATCAAAAAATTTTGTGCTGGGAATAGTACAGCGAAACACAGGCCACATTGCGCCTTTTGTTCAATAACTTCTTACATACATACATACATATTTGGACAGTACAACCCTGTGTCAGGGTAGATGTAGATGTTAGAGCTGAGATTTGAACCACACTAACCACTAGACCACGGTGACTACTTCTTATAGTTGGATATTTCACCGTCATTAATACGAGTAAACACATTCCGCCTTCGAACAAGAATCCGCCTCAAAATAGGCTTTAAGAGACTGCTTAATACAGAAGATTTGTATTCCATCTGGAGTGAAAAAAAACAAATTTGTAAATATGTGGTAGGTAAGATGGAATGAATTACTAGTGTACCATTGTAAAAAAAACAAAAACACTTAAATGCTTCATTGGATACTCGAAAAATGAGGTGGATTACAGCGAACGTCTCAGTCCATTTTCTTGTATGAAACATCAACATCATAAATAAAAAGATTAAATTATCACATCTTATGTTCGTAAAAAAACAACACTCGGTCTTGCGCGCATTATTTTAGATTTTTTTCAGTTATATTTTATCTTTGCACCCTAATTTCCAAAAGGCTCTCATTAACATTCAACAAATGTTTCTATCATCTATGAAGTAGTATATAGATATGATAACATGTTAGAAAGACCAAATCGTTGAGCAACCATGCTTTTGACCATATTAGGGGACAGAACAGAACTTTTCGTACTCCTGAATTTAACCGCGCTCACTAAGATAGCCCAATATGAAACCACCTAAATGATTACCTACACCGAAAGCATTATCTTTGGAAAGGAAAGCTTATTATCACACCTTATGAAATACTTTAAAGATATCCAGAGAGATAATTCAGTGATTAAACCTAATTCACCTCTCTGAAGGCACTGCACTGAAAAAGCCGTACCGACATTCGCTTAAAAAGTTATCAGACTGTAAATAAAATCACAAGGTGATAAAATATCATTATTCTTGTGTTTACTATTCTCGTTCTTTCTGCTAGTTAGAAGGTAAAAGTACTAGAATTATCTATCTTTTCTATTTAAATAAATAGAATAAGGGGTGCGTGTTATATTGGTTAGAGCGCTCGTACAAAAACTCAAACGGCCCAGGTTCGAATCCCAGCAAAGGTGAAAAAGGTAAAAATTAGTTTGCGGTTTTTTTTTAATTATAATTTAAAAATAAGAGGTCCGCCCCCTCCAAGAAGTCCATCTACAAAGTAACCGCTCCCTGACATTCCACTCTATTCCAACTTAACTTTTGACAACGAAAAAAGAATGATCAGGAGAAAAGCGCCACCTATTGGGAAGTAACAGCAAACAGCTAAAGACCTACATACCGAAGGCACTCACCGTAATCTACATGCAACGAAGAGGCAATTGCTGTTGATCATTCGAGGTTGAAGGTGTCTCATTCCTAAGGCGCTTAATAATATAAGAAAAAAAAATATATATGTTCTATTTTCATAATGTGCTGCCCATTCGACAAAAATTCCAATACAATGCACAGCATTTAGTAGCGGTTTACCCCTGAGTATTGGTCTCAATAAAAAAATACTCTAAACTATAATTTAAGTACATATATATTTACAATCCTTGTGTTATAACGAAATAAATTAAAAGTGCAAAAATAAAACACTATTGCACACAAATAGAGGTATTTGTTTACATCACTTTGGTATTTTTTTTTTCCTGAGAAAATCTCTAAATTAGAAACTCCGTTTACTTCTTTTGTTTAATTGCGCAATTTGAATAACTTTATTTTTTTTCCAAAAGCAAAAAAAAAACAAAAATATAACCAGTTTGTTATATAATTTCTACACACAGACATTTCTTATTACCCTCAATTAAAACTGACCCTAACTGTGTATTTTCTCAGCCCTACAGACTTAAAGGCGTAAATAGAATGTTGAAGTTGTCAACACTTTACTGGAAAGTGAAATGAAATAAAAAACAACGTCTGAGGTTTTTGTTCGTGAAAATTATTTTTGTTCTTGTTCTTGAGTTAAAAGTTATTTAAAGAATTTTTTTTTTCTTTTTTGTTTTGCTTTTTTTTTAAATCTTTTAATCAAATAATTTTACCGCTTCTTGCCATTTCTAATGCTAATGAGTATAATGTGGCAGCTTGAGAAGATTATGGTGACGGTTTTTGTAGGTGTTCTTGAGACAATTATTTTGAAGGAAAATAGCTTTACAATAAGCACAGACAGTCAAAAACAATAAAATGAATTAAAGGATTTAAGTACTTACAAACTTACACTTGCATGTAAATACAGCCGGTTTTTAATTTTGAAAAACAAAGCAAGGATAAAATGAGGAAAGTGTATAAAATGTGCAGATATTTAATTCTTTGAATTCCTAGTAATGCTTGGAGTTTTACTTTAACAAATTTAATTATAAAAATATTAAAATTTCTTTGAAGGGTATCCGCTCAACATAATCTTTTTGAGTTATTTCTTAGCAAATAACTTTAATTAATAGCAGTTGAGTACTGATTAATGAGAAAGTAATTAAAGAAAAAGTAAAATAATTTAAAAAAAAACATTGAATTCAACTGGTGTCATTTAAAAAGTTTAGATGGAATACACCTATATTTTATGGATTAAATCAAAATTATACAAGAAGGAATGGTACTATGAGTTTACGAGGATAGTGTTTGATATCGGAGGATAGTAATTGATAAGGCCAATGAACACAACTGTAGCAAAGAAAACATTTGACACATTGGCAGAAAACAGCATAAGTATAACCCTATATTGCAAGGATGTCTTCGAAACAATAATAGACACCATAATGTTTCTGCATATTGAAGTCGAGATTCGTTTGTTATACAGACAATAAATATCCATTTACAATCGTTGAGTTAAAAAGTCATATCATATCACAGCAGCGGCAAAGGAATTTACAAGAAATCTAAATTAGCTTGATTTCGTTGATGTAACTAATATATATATTTGCTACCACATAACTTTAATTATATATTTGATAAAATGTTATCAAAGTTGGCGTGCAAATCGACTTTAAAAAGAAAGATAAAATTAAAATTAATACCACAAATACTTGCTGCTTTATTTTTAATGGCAGGGCCAGAGAAGATGTTTAGTCATTCTGCTATGTAGGCTGAAAATGAAAATGTAGAAGCACGCATTAACAAAAGAGGTCATAAGTGGTGTCTAAAACTGCCCTGCGTTCGATGTGGAGATTTATTGATATGTCAAGACTTCTTCAACCACGAGCATAATAGCATATGCACCTATATTGACACACTATTCCACCTTTGGCAGGCATTAAAAATTAATGATCAGGAGTACAGCGCCGCCTTCTGGAAGATTGAAGCTAACCTACTTAGTGGAGACGCTCACTACTTATAATTAACATCCAACGACAGATGGGGCAATTGCTGTTGATCATTCAAATGTGAAGGTATAACACTGGCCTTTGAGTAATCAAATGCCAGCAACTTGTCTCATCTTTCATACTTTCAGATTTCAGTGCAATGCACAGCATGACAAGGGGTTTAACTTTGAGTATTGGTGTAAAAAAATAATATGGTTACGAAACGTGGGTCCTGTCTTAAAATAACACACGTCGACTGTTAAAAAAAAGTAGAGGACTCATTTCGTCCACAGCCGAAAAAGTCAACCCTCTTTTTAAATTATCTACACTAACACGTTACCCAAACTACAAAACCCTTAAATATCATTTAGAGTTTTATTTTTATTTGAGACCAATTCTCAGGGTAAACCCCTACTAAATGCTGTGCATTCTATTAGAAATTTTGGAAAGGACAGTACATATATTATTATCAATTATTTATATTATTATTAAGCGCCTTAGGAATAAGAAAAATTGCTGTGAATTGATCATTCGAAGGCCAGTCTTATACCTTCACCTTTGAATGATCAAAAGCAATTGCCTCATCATTCCATGTTGACTGTGTGGTGAGTGCCTTCGCTAAGTAGGTTTAACTGTTATCTGCTACTTCCCAATAGGTGGCGCTTCTCTCCTGATCATTCGCTTTTATTAACATTGGTTAAGGTGGAATAGAGTGGAATGTCGGGGAACGGTTTCTTTGTAGATGGTCTTCTTGGAAGGGGGAACCTCTTATTTTTAAATTATAATTTTGAAAAAGCCGCAAACTAACTTTTTCATTTCCTTTCACCTTTGCTGGGATTTGAACCTAGGACTCTTTCCAACCGTTGAATATTATTGGCCATGATAAAATAAAGTATAAATCATAATAGTGAAAATTAACCAACAGGAGCCTGTGTTAAAAATTACTGCGCCCGCTAAGATAATTGAAATACAGAAAAAAATTACAGTTGAATTTGGAAGAGTACCGAGACTTCAAAACGAAAAGAACATAATACATAAATATACAATTGGCCATTACAACTCTATTTCAAGATTACGCCCTATGTAGCCCTATCTATGCGTAAATTTTTTTATATGAGTAACGGGACCCAAAGTTTAATGTTGACTCCAAGCGACTGACTTGAGAAGCTTCTTCCTGAGAGACTCTCAGAGCTGTTGCTAGAAGACTGCAGAAGACTTATTTGTTTCATTTAAAATGTCAGACCTGACGAATGAACCCGGAGCTCTTGTCTAGTAAGCCAGTACAATACCCATTAGACTACGAGGACTACATAATGAAGAATAGCTGATTGAAATAAAAGAAAAAAAAAACGGAGAATAAGCAAAAGTATTAAGGAAATTGATGAAGCATGGTAACACTTCTTAGCACAACAGTTAACTAAAGTGCAAACAGTGTGCCAAGTTCGGGAAAATCCATCCCATCATCGACATCCAGCGAAGTCATACAGAGGCTAATGAGGACTTTCATGTCAAGTTTAAGAGCAAAAGATAATGATCACAGATCAGCCGTTTATGATCCAGTGGAAATAACTCCGAACAGGATTATCTACAACACTGAGTCGAAATTATGTGGTGACTTTGAATTTGTGCTTCAAACTTACATTGAAGAAGGACGCTAGTTACGATAAAAAACGAGAAAGGTTTAATTAACTTTATGACTTTGTGTGCACTCAAAAATAAATTCTCAGTGATAAAATGAAGGTGAGATATAATAAAATAGCAAATAGTGGGGATTACCATGAAGATCAACGGGTTCTGTTGTACAGCCTAGACACAAGTATTTCCTAAATTACGAACTTCCTCGGGAGAAGTGCGTATTGTAATTAAGCAGTTGATTATTGTTGTCAAAAGTACTACAGCTCAAGGTTCAAAATGAAACACCTAAATATGGAGAAGTATTTAGTGAGGCTATTCGAGCTGAACAGGATTAAGTGGCCGAGAGTATTATGTAGTAATAAATTTATAAACAAAAACGCAATAAAAATAATTTTGAAGAATTTCATAGAACAAATACCATTAATAACTTCGGTATACTAAATTATATTCAGGCCTTATGTGTAATATTGTTTCCATGGATTAAATGACACTAACAAATATATTTATTATATAGAACAGTTGTAGACAACTTTACTGGTATTGGCATTTGTTGACAGTTCAGACTTGAAATTTGGTTTTTACCGAAAGGGTAACGAAAACTGATTTGAGACATTTTCAGAAACTCCAAAAGCTAATTTTATTTTTTTTTTGTTTTTTTTTTTTTTTGTTTTTTGTGTTTTTTATTAGAAAAAAATTCAATCCAATTACTTAAAACTTCATAATATTTAAGTTGTTTTACATAAATAGTTACAATTCAGTTTACAAATGGGATTAACAAAAAAATGTAAAAGTTCAGCGTTTTTTCATTTTTCTTTTTATCTACGAGTACTTTGAAAATGATTAAAAATTATTAATACAATAAAAAATGCTGACGTCGACCATTAGTAATACGAGTATTGTCTTAAAAGCTTAATAAAATCTAAATATTATTTTAATAAAATTAATATTTATTTTCAATTCTTAATTCGAAGGATTCTTTTGAAACAGTTCTCATCGTTTTTGTGTTTTTTTTTTTTTTTTGTTTTGTTTTACTCAGCAATCCTCGTTAATGTGGCATAAATAATTGAATAGAAAAACCTTTGGCGCCATAGCACTATTAAAAGTATAGAAAGGAAGAATAAAATATGCTTCTCTTTGGGGGTAACGTAGAAAAAAATAAATAAAAACAAAAGGAAAATAAATATAAAATCCAAAAAAAAAGTAGAAAAACTCTGTGGGAAATTAAGGCCAATCAATAGAAAATTTATTTAGGAAGTTATTATTGTTATTGTTGATATTGTTGATATACAAAAAATAAATAAAAATTAAACTTTAATGTGGCACTATAAGCAAATATGTTTGCATGAGTATGGGTGTGTGTTTGTGTGTGAGCATTGGTATAATTGTTTGTGCATGTGTAGTTACAAATAATTTCAACTTTTTTCCCTTTTTTTATTTTTATTGTATTTGCTTTCACTATTGTTATTGCTGTTATTGTTGCTCCAAATAAGTCTATTTTTGCCGTTTTATTGTAATAGAAAAAAACCAAGAACAGCTAAACAGAAAAACTACCCAGAAAAATCATGGAACACCAACATAAGAAAATTTCTACTGTTGGCTGGCTTTTCTCTTTTTTGTTTATTTGTTTGTGAGGACTATGGCTTTCCAATAAACTGCATAATTTATATTCAGTAGACACATTTAAAGGAAACTTTTGATTGTAAAAACAACAGGAGCTCAATTATAATTTTCATTCAAGTACTAGATATTTGGCACAAACAAACCTATACAATAACTGTGAAATTATGTCGAAATTGAGTAAAACAAACAATACTTACAATTCCATATCAAGTAATACGTAAGCTGTACCACATATTGTCTCTTCATATACTTAATCTTTGAATCATTAACCACTCAATTTATGACATGAACTTTGAAAAGTACGATATGATAGATAAACATAAGTGTTCCTTAAGAAAGTTTAAGTACTACTAACAACAGCTCAGAAATTAGTTTTCGTTGATTATTTTCAATTCTTATAGATTTGGTATAGTGGCTGAAATTTTCTACAAGATTACATCATAGTTACATTAAGAATGTGGGGCCAAAAGCATAAAAGTTAACAGGCAGAGCAAATATATAGAGCAAACAATACTGTGAGGTTATGATATATTTTAATTTAAATTATACACAAACAAAATATTTATTTCACATTTGATATCAATTAAACGCAATATATCTTAAGCGAAAACCCATATTTTTCCCAATTAATTTTTTAAAAATTTATAAATAAAATAGATTGCAATTTATTAAAAAATTTTAGAATATTATTTTTTTTCCTTATGACATAGCATAAAATGATTTTCACTTTCTATATAAAGTTTAAAACATATATATCTTTAAATTTATTTTAAGATTATGGAAAAGGTGTCCTGATGGCCTGGTTCAACACTAGCGAAATTCCCAGAACGACATATACTGTAGCCTGATTCTCCGAAGTAATCAAGAGATTATCGGATAAAACTCTTTGTAAAGCCTTTAGCAATGGCCATGGTATTCGCTTGTAATACACTGCAGTGATCAGCTAACTTATGCCATAGCAGTTTATTCTCATTCAGCATTTTAAATTCAATTGTTTTCCGGTCGTTAACATTTGATTTTTAGGGTCATAAATTACTTTTTATCTGTTATGGGTATGAAAGTCTATTGTAAGGTTCGATCACATCTTTCGTTTATACACGTGAATACTTGTTTTCTTAATATAAAGAAGAAGAAATAACCCACTCCTTGACAGCTTAGAAAAAAATTTTTTTTTAATTGACCAGTACTCAGAGGGGTATACCCCTACTCATGCTGTGCATTGCACTAGAATGTTGTAATGATAGATAGAGTTTTTTCCTGTTCAGAGCCTTACGAATAAGATAAATTGTTGTCAAATTTGATCGCTCAAAGGCCAGTGTTTATACCTTCACCCTTAAATGATCAACAGCAATTGCCCCATCTGTCGTTCAATGTTGATTGTGGTGAGGGTCTTCGCTATGTAGGCTGCTGTTATGTACTACTGATCATTTGTTTTTCATGAAAATGCCAAAGTTGGAATTGTGCGGAATATCAGGGAGCGGTTTATTGTGGATGGATTTCTTCCAGGGTTTTTTTTTCGAAAAACCACAATTTTTGTATTTTATTTCTGCTGCTGCTTAAGTTTTTTTTTTTTTTTTTGCAAGCGCTCTAACCATTAAACAACGTACATTTCACTTTTATGGTTTATACAGAGAGGGAGAAGAGATTGAGTTTACTCACCCAGATTGATATTTTGCTTAGTCCAAGGAGAAAATAGCATACAGATCCTGTTTAACTTGTGGTGTTTCTAATAAAACTCGCACCTTCGTAAAATTATCAGGTTGGTTGGAGAATGGCCAACGGTCGTAGACATGTTTAAGTGGATATAGTGGTCTCACAACGGGACCTTATAGGATCCAAGTGTGCTTTGCCTGGAGGCGGCTGACAATTTTAACCTAAACCTAAACCCTTAAACAAGATATTTAAAATAAATTTCGACTCGAGTGGCTGTTAATTATACGTCTTGCGGGTTAAGGTATATGCACTTTGAAGTACAGAGTATTTGATAATCGATCATTGATAGAAACAATATGTTTCCAAAGATTAGGCGAAACAATATATTAATTTTGATCAGTTGTCGCCGTGGTCTAGTGGTTAGTGTATTGGCTTGCTAAGACGATAGCGCGGAGTTCAACTCTCAGCTCTGATATCGTGAAAAAAAGAAGTATGAAAAAAAATTATTTCTTTCGGCTACTACCTCTCAGCAGTCTTTTGGAAAAAGCTCTGAGAGTAATTGATAGCCATGAAAAATTTTCTAAAATCTGTCGTTCGGAGTCGACTTTAAACTGTAGACTCCATACATGAATGTATGAAAAAAACATGGTCCATTTAACATTGCAATGTGCTAGGGCTGGACCATGTAACCCATCGGACTAACCCAAAAACTACCCCATGGAGCACACTAGTTTTAAAAATAATCCATGGAGCACTCCACACTGGTAGTTTAAACTACGTGATAAAAGAAAAAAACAGTACAGAAACGAAATTTATGGCTTAAATTTTTATTTATAAGAAATCATATACTCATTTTATATATACATATTTTTTTGCTTTCCATTTGTGTATCATTTTGTTGCAAATGCGAAACTTCTTTTACAAATTGTTCTAAAAATTGGGTAACGTCATAACGTACTCATGGATAAAACTTAACACACACAACATGAGTGCTGCGAGAAGCTAGGCCGCAACCCTGACACAAGGTTGTAATGGCCAATTATGTTTGTATGTATGTATGTATATATTGACTTTAAAGTCTGGTTCATATTGATTTTTGCTATTTCTTTGTGTACCTTCGTTTGGAATTTTTTTGTATATATTATATAGGCACATATATATTTATGTGCATATCTCTTTTGTCTTAAGATAAAAATTTAAATTTTTCTTCATTACTTGTTGATTCTAATCTTTCCTTTTTTTTTTCTTTACTTTCAGGTATGTATTCAAACCTTCATAACGTATATACATATGTATGTGTGTCATACACATGTATGTACATGCATAAAAAAATAGGTAATCTTTTTTAAAGGTATATTAAAATAATTGTAACATTAACTCTTCCACAATATGTTGCCATATCATGTTAACACCAACAACATGAAATGTTTGTGGCAACGATATTGCCCAGCAATATTTACATATTATTAGAAATAATTAAGCAAACATTTTTAACATTTAATGCCTGAATATAAAATAATCGTTAAATTAAAAATTATAAAAGAATGACAACAATGTCAGACACCAAATTGAAATAAAAAATAATTCTACAATTATATTACAATGAAAGTTGAGTAATAAAAAATGATGCTTAAAATTGTATTTTAAAAAAATTCTTGAAATGAAAAAAAAGCCAAACAATGACTAGATAAACATTATTCTAACTCTGTTTCATAATAATAAATAGATTGCTAAATTCAAACAAAGGATGTAGAGCGCAGTCGACGCTCAAATAAATCTGTTGCTACAGAAAACATAAAAAAATCTATGAAATGGTTCTGTACGATCACAAGTTGAAGGAGAACGAGATATCTGACACTCTCAATATATCAGATGTTTTTTACAATTTGACATGTATTTTTGGCTATGCAAAAACTCTGTACAAAGTAGGCGTCGAGACTTGTTTCACCGAGATAATGCACCCCGTCCCAAATCGATAAAATCGATGGCAAAATTTAATGAATTAGGCTTTGAATTGCTTACTCACTCCACGTATTCTCCAGATTAAGCCCCCAGCGACTTTTTCCCTGTTGGAAACAAATTTAAGTCCAATGAAGAAGTAATTACTGAAACTGGGGGCCAAATTTGCCGAGATAAAGAAATCGTATTATCTTACGATTCGAAAAGTTTCAAATTCGTTATACTCGTTATAGCGCTCTCAACGGCTACAAACATATCGTCGTGCGGGAGTTTATGTGCTCTATCCGCCATTTCATATATGTATCTCGAAATAATAATGCCACTTTAGGTTTTTGACACCAATATTTTTAAAATCTGCAATCCGTTTTCGGCTATTTGTCTCCGAAACTGGACGAGATATCACAAAACGGATTGCAGACTTGAAAAACGTAAGTGGCATCATTAACTCGAGATGTATGAAATGGCGGATAGGGCACATAAACTCCCGCACGACGATATGTTGAATAATAAAATTGAATTTTGTCAAAATTTTGTTTTTCTTTTATTAAATTACTGTTAGTGATTGCAATATATCGATCAAAAATCAATCAGTAAAACTCTAGTGGATAACTAGAATAAAACAAATTACAAAATTTTAATTACAAAGCTATAGGGTTATTCGTTTAATCTGTGAAATGCCTCCGGTATCTCTTAAACTTTCATTCATTTGTACGAATTTAAGAGGTTTAACTGGCATTTAGCAGATTAACAGCACCCATGTTGTGTGTGTTAATTTTTATCTATTAGTACCGGGACCTACAGTTTAAAATCGACTTCGAACGACAGATTTGAGAAGCTTGTTCATGGCAATCAGTTACTCTCAGAGCTTTTGCCAGAAGACTGCTGAGAGGTAGTCGCCGCAAGAAATATTTTTATTCGCATTTCTTTTTTATTTTCAAGATGTCAGATGCTCAAAATAATTTTAGGTTACTCGTCCGCATATAATGACAAAAATAACTAACAACTGTAGAGAAATTTCTAAAACCAACACTTTTCTTCAATAATTTTCTATAAGTTTTTTAAAAAACTAAATTTTCTTTAAGCGTAAACAAGTTTCCCTCATTTTATTATTCTTTTAATATGAAAGCAATTTTCTGTTTTTTTTTTTATTTTCTCCTAAATATCAAACCCTTGCAATACTTGTATTTATTAAAAAGTTAATCGAAATCATGTCATAACAAATGCATAAAATAACAACAATTTCAATTTTCTATTTACAATATATATGCTTTTCTTTTGTTGCAATAACTTTGTAAGAAAAAAATATAAAATCTTGGATTCTATACAATTTGTTATTCGATTGTAAATATTAATGCTTTTGTTGTGATCAAACAACCCATTATGGACCAACTGGGATGTTTTATTTTATTTATTTTTTTTTTAATAACTAAAATGTTATTTAAGAAGAAAACTTATTTTGCAACACTATTCATTGTTGAAATTATAAATAAATTTAATTTAAACATTTTGATTACTGATTACCTGCCTTTGAAGAATATAACATTCAATTCTTATATTTAAAATTTTAAACATAGAAGGGGAGAAAGTTTGTATGATAAGGCAAAAATTGCCAAGATAATAAATGTAATAGATATTACACTACTTGCAAAATTAAATGCCTTTTTATTATTTAGTACTATCTGTAGTGATAAGTATCGTAAATATTTATTGTCGTATTCATAGAGAAAATTGTATTATTTTCTTTGAACTTTTTTTTAATATTTTAAATATTTATTTTTCAACATTTCGCTATTTCTTTGCGTAGCAACAACGATAAATGTCAATAGGGATGAATGAGTAAATCGGTATTATGATGTATTTTTTTGTCCAAAAATGAAACTGCTTCAAAAGAACACTCTCTTATACTTAAAACTTTATGCATTGCATTTCTTTCTAAAGATAGTCATATAAGTTTTGCATCATTTATAGCGTGGTTTTTTGTTACTAAACGATAATGTTTATAAAAAAATTTAAATTGTATTTTTGTTTCGTCAGAGAACGCCTTAATTAGCTCAGAAGCTAAATACTACTGTATTAATGAATTAAAAATTTTTTGCAATGGTTTCTCATTCAAAGGAGAAAATGGCGAACTGAACATGACATGACATTTTGACTCCAGCTACGGGAATCTCATTAAAATTATCATCAGCATGAAAATTCGGGAGTACCGCAAGGCTTTCCTAAACGATCTTCTCCTTTCAACTTTCATTCCTATCTATTCCTTTGCAGATGCCAGCAACGTTTGCCATTCATTTTCATTTGATCGTAGGCCGAGACTTTTGAAGATCGGGGTGAGAAGGCGGAATATGAATGACACACTTACAAATGACCTAGAGAAAATCTCCGATTGGGGTTTCGAGAACAGGGTCAAATTTAATTCTCACAAGACCCAAAAATATTTTATCACACATAGACGTTGTGCTGATGATTTAATCCTGCCATCTGTGATTATGTGTAATCTAGCAGCCGAGGTATGCAGGTCCTGCCTGGGGCCGAGATAACTGTCATGTGTGCGTGACGGCTTTTCTGGCGTTCTCGGGGACTGACCAGAGATGCCATAATCTGGTTCTACGGGCATTAGGAGGCCACAGGTTTGCTTGTGCTCCCCATCATTCGGGGACTGAGGCAAATCGGCCTGATGTTATGGGTGCGGCCCTTCGGGGAGTACACGAAGTGGCAGTGGTATATGCTGAGTAGTAGTTTAACCTCCTCAACAAGGGGGGTTGCTGCTATCCAGGAAATGGTAGTGACGAAATTGTTAACCCAATGTCCATTGGCTCTCTGATCAGCATGTCTTTGACATGTCCGAAATTGGTGGGTACCGGCTTTGGGTGGCGTTGGTTGGACGCTTAGATGCAACTACCGTCCGGACACGGGCGGCATGTGATATGTCTAAGGACGGTGCGCATGTAAAATCTACCTATTTGTGACTATGGGTAATATAAATATTAAAGAGGCGTACGCTCTTCATGATCTGTGCATGACAATTTATTGCGACGTCCATTGAAATGATCCCATATTTCGAGTGCCGAAAGAAGCATTCAAGTGCCTCGGTTTTTTAAAACTGTGCAAGAAATACTTCACTCCATATGACCTGCTCAATATTTACAAAACCTATATCCGACCTAGGATGGAATACAACTGCCATGTATGGGCCGGTGTTTCAAAGTCTATTTTGTGGCTTCTCGACCGCGTACAGGGAAGGACGTATGTGCTTATTAGCGACCGTAGGGTATCCAACTCTATCGATTCGTTGGAGCATCGACACATTATTGCGTGCGTTTCATTGTTCTATCAATACTATCATAGGAAGTGTTCCGAAGAAATAAAGGATTTCATTCCAGATGGTCGCATATTCTTGCCCACTACAAGTAACTTTCTCAGAGAACATTCTTTTTTAGTTGATTGTCCAATAAATCGCACAATGCATTATATAGACAATTCGTTCTATAGCCGCACCGCTCGTTTATGGAATAATCTTCCAGTGAATGTTAAAAAAAATAATCGTACCAGTTACAATATCAGTAAGTTTAAATCAAATGTTCACAAGCACTACTCTCTTTTTCCGCGTTCTCATAATATGTGTTCCTAGGCCAGTACAAGAATAGGGGTCTTCCCCTTAGTGCTGGCACTAATAATAAGAAAAAAAATCATAAAATAATTAATTGGAATTATATATTCTCTACTTACTTTGTAATGTATTAGTCGAAGACTTACAATATACTTTACTTTTTCGCCATCATTACATTTTGTTTTTTTGTAATTGTCGTTTATTGTGAATGAACATAATTGCAATAGTTTTTGTTGTTCCGCTCTTTTTCCATTTATCTCCATTAGGCGACATCGAGTACATGTACGACCATAGCTGTGATGGTTACCTGGTATCGCCAATGGCATTTTTAAAATAAGAAGGTACTCGTACTGCTGATTGTCAATTTAAAAGCACATATTAAAAATATCAGAGATCGAATGGTTTGGAAAGGTACTTAGATATTAACGCTTTATTATCAGTGATATGATTGAATTGTTTATTTGATAGAGAAATGACAATGGGAGATTTGTTTTGAGAGTACAGCAACCTAAAGTAGCCGTCATTTATATGACAAACGATAAGTTTTTATTTACTTTGTTGTGTCATTCATTTTGAATGAATGGCAGCAGAATTTGCAAATTATTTATATTTTCTTCCAAAATGTGTGTCTCGACAGCCATTTAATAGAATTCATAGGCACTCGTTAGGCAAAATAACTTCAATAATCCAAAATCATTTTAAATTCTCTAATTTAAAAATTGTTTACATATAAAAAATTTTTAATATTCCAAACGACGCTATACAAATTCTTTGATGGTTTATTTATTTAATTAAAAATACTAAAATATATTTCTTAAATAAAATTTTTCTGTATTTTTAATAATTAATTTAAAGAGTCCACGTTTGTTTTAAAATATAAATTATTCGATAGAATCTTCACCTTAAAATATTGCCATCACTTGACTATTAATTATTGCAACTCCAACCATTTAATTCGAAATATATTTTATTTTGCACATTTAGTTTCAAGTGTTTTTCACTTTTTAGTTCAATTTTTTTTTTTGGCAACAACATTTAAATTTATAAAATGACTAAGAAAAACAAAAACAAAAAAGAAAAGAAATAAAAAAGCATTACAAGACCTTTGCATGCCGTTTTTGTTATGTTTTTCCCTTCTTCTTCTGCGTTTCATTCTATTTAGGTTAAAAGCATTCGTATAAATATTCGTATGGACAACGCAAAGTGCACTCATAAATCTCTTTAGCACGCGGCATCATTTTTCTTATTTTGCTTTTTATTGTAAAAGAAGAAAAAAATAATTTTTTCTACAACTATTATACCCACTAAGCATATGTTTTCGCGGTAAAAGTTGAATTTTTTGAATTAAAAAATAAAAATGAAAAAAAAAAAAAACAACAACTACCAGTGTGTATTTAAAAGTTGCCAAGAGTTTATATCTACCTGGCACTTTCAAAATATATGGGATATACTCGTTTACATGCACACAGAGAGTAAAGATTTTGTCGTTATCCTTTAGCCCATCGTGTTAGTACGAATGTGTGTGTTTGTAGAAAAGTTTTTTTCTTTTAAAATTTAAAACTGTATTTAAATGCAAAAGCCAGAATATAGTGGTTAAATTTGCAAATAACCATTTACTTGTTTTATTCTTGTACAGAACGTATAACATGATGTCTCACTAAAGTTATATGAAATTAGGGTGGTACTCAGTTGAAGGACCAAAGTATCAGCGAATCAAATGTTCTTAATGAAAATAGAGAAATTAACTAAACTTTTATTTAAATCTAAGTCCAAAAAAAATTTGTTCTTAAAAAATATGCATATTTACTTGATCTTGATTTACTCGATTTATTTTTTTATTTTTTTTTTATTTTTTTTTTTTCATCTTAAAACACCTTAATTAGATCGGAAACTAAATTCTATTAAGAATGTTTATTGTTTTTTTACAACGATTTCTCAAATAAAAGAGACCAGCCGAACAGGTTTTCGACTACAACTATGGAAGTCTCCTACAGTTATTTGTGTACTGTACATATTTATGCAAATCACCAGCTATCAAACTCACATATTTTTATAGAAATCATATATTGAAACTACTTACTTTGTAATGACTTAGTCGAAAACTTACTTACTTACGCTCAATTAGCACTATTGCTTTTTTAATAACACTTATTTCTCCCACTTTAAAATCTTTTCTACTTTCCCATGAATAAATCTGGTAATGGTTATAAATGCTTACGAATATGGTATATTTTTTACAATTTTTGAAATTTTTTTTTTTTTTTAGATTAGAGAAAAGGGCACAAAAATTATATTTGAAAACCCAGATTTCAAAAAAAGAACAAAACAGATGGAAATAGAAGGCGAAGAACGGGATGCTGGAGACTATGATGAACTACTATTATTGCGGGATTACGAGGATTCAGATGATAATGTTGATGATGAATATAAATATGGCAAAGAATTATATATACTTACTGACTGTGGGAGTTTATTTATGATAGAGTATATCAGCCATTTTATATTAATCGAGTTAATGATACCACTTTAGGTTTTCGACCCAAATTTTCGGATATCTCGTCTAGTTTCGGCGATAAAAAGCCGAAAACAGATTGCAGATTTTAGCAGTTTTGTTCTCGAAAACCTAGTGGCATCATTAACTCGATTAATATAAAATGGCTGATAGAGCACATAAACTCCCGCACAACGAAATAAAACAATAATATTTTCAATTCAAAAAATAGTGAAACAAATTTTATGATACAAAGTAGTCTTTGTAAGCTATTCCGAATGCATAGACACATTCAGATTGTATTGATATGTTAACAAAAGTTGCACAGATTTAAAATGGGTACAGTTTTGCCATATATTTTTAGTGACAAATTACGAGTCCCTATAAGTTATGCTGAAAAAAGTAAAAAAAAAAATAATTTTCTTATATATTTTTGCACAAAAGTGGAAGAAAAAAATTATTTTTTGCATGTAAAATATTTGTAATATTTGTTGAGCAATATATATATTAAGTTTGAGTTAGCTGTTGGCCAAAAACGGAGGACTCCATTTTTTAAGTAGTGCATTGGTTTTAAAAATCTTTTAAAGTCCATAAGAAAAAATTGGTAGTCAATCTAGCCAATCGAACCTATACTGTCGTGTACGTGCATTTTTCCAAAAGTCTTCATTTGTCGTACAGTGTAACCAGTCTTGATAACTTATTGCTTTTCGCACTGTTTTCAGTTCTTTGTAAAAATTTCGATGGGAAGAATTTTGAGTGTTTCATTTTAGTGACAGCAAAAAGAAAACCCTTGAAAAATATCCTGTTGTTTTTAGATACTATTTTGGCATACATGCCACAAATAAAATTGATTAAAACTTAAATTTTTTAGTTTTGGTGTATCTATTATTGATAAAATTTCAAATACTGAGAACTCTCACTACAATGTTGTTTCATTTTGTTTTGTTCGGTTATTCTTTAATTTAAACTTTTTCCAAAAATGATTACCCTACTAATGTAGACAAACAGGTTGTTAGTGTTTATATTTATTCGTACACAAATCTACTCGTATGTCTGTGGATGCTGAATGGTGATGATAATGACGATGCTGGCATAAGAACTGCACCCGCTTCTGTAAACTTTTAAAAATAAATACACAATTCACCCAGACAACAATGAAAAATCAACATTGTCATACAGTCTGTATTGCAGTAAATCTTTAACAGAATGACATCAAAACTAATGTTGATGCGGCATTAGACAACAACAAATAATACAATGATTCATACTATACTATGTCATGCCACTCTATGGTACTGTATTTTTAATTTGGTGTCTCTTTTTATTTGTTCTATGCAAAAAAAAAAAACAATTTCTAAGTCTATGGTATGATTTTGTCACCATAATTTTTGAGAAACTACCTAAAATTGTATAAATTTTCTCAACCAAAAGAAAATAAATTTTTTACTTAAATATTATACAAAATTTTTAATGCCTTCGTAATACAGAGAAATATAACTTTTTTTGCTAATGATCTAAAAATCCGTGTTTGAGTACCAGTAAGATTGTTCATCATTTATTTTTTTTATTATTAATTTCTGCTTCATCGTTACCCTATTAATCCGTGTAAAATTTTTTTTAATGAAATTTGTCACAATTGGTATTTCAAGGATTTATATTGATTTGTGTATATTTGTTTTTTTTTAATGTAATAGGGTTCGATGTAGGGAAAGAATATTTACAAATAACATATAGCATTACTTTTAAAAGTTTATAATTGATTTCACTCTGTTTTCGAAGTTATTATTTTCTACATTATACTTATATAATAAATATTTAGTGTAAGTGCATCTCTTGTTTTGGGTTTCAATCTGTAGTGATTTTTAAATAAAAAATAAATAAAAAAAGTTACTCTAGCCCAATTACAAGACGAAATCGATGGATGAAGTAGTGACAAAAAAGACAAGGTTGTTTGAAAAAAGCCGATGAAATTGTCATTACTCCACCAAACAATGTGCGTTTTATTAGTGACAACGAAGGCATACCACCACATGTAGATGATAATGTCCAATTACTTAAAGTCAATCAGGAATTATATAAAGGAATATCTGACCAGTTCGAATTTGAGATTATAATGTAAACCTATCAAAGGACAAACAAATCATTGATAAACTGATTTCTGAATTAACAATAACGATGAGAAGTATGAAGGTTGAAAGTACTCCTAAATATAGAAAATCTAATGAATATATGTACGATAGTTTCGGTGAACAACCCATCAGCAATGAAGAAAAACTTAATAAAGTTTTTGTGAAAAAATTGTTGAATAATTTTTCATTATATGATAGTAATAAAATTGTAAGACCTTTAAAAGGCTCTTTATCGGTATTGCTTTCTGGGAATGGTTTATCAATGAAGAAGTTATATCCATTATAGTGCAAGAAACAAATGCATATGTTGGACAAACACATTTTCTGTGTTACAGAAACAGAAATGAAATTATTTTTGTAAATCATATTCTACTGTTTGAATAAAGAGATTGACAATTTGTTAAAAATTCAATGAGTAAAAGCAAGGACAGTACTCATCTTGGGATTTGATCTCGTTGCTGTCAAAAATGTGTTCGTATACGGTTCTCCTATTTTTCTTAATTCTTTCTCATCAAAGAGTTTGAGCCATGGTTCAGTTCTTTGGGATGCTTGTAGCATGTCTTTGCTCTGGGTTCCGGGTCATAGAACTATCATAGGGTAAGAGAAGGCGGGGAGAGTCTGTTGCTTCCTACTCGGATGCCCACTACCCTATGACTGTCAATAAAGATGTGGAAAAGCACAGAACAGATGGAGTTTAATCACTTCCTGTGCTGTTTCTAGAACACTTTGGCCTCGGTTTAACTGAGGCAATTCCCTAAGAATCTTGGGGATTCCTCATCATTCTTTGTCCAGGCTTATAGAGGTGTATACGGGGCACTGGTTGATCGGTAAACACACAGAGAGGTTGGGTCTGCCCTTTTTTCCGCATTGCAGAAGTTGCGGGAATACTTCTGCGAGGGAGACTATAGTTCAATTTCTTTGTGCCATGTCTGGCAGTCAGACGTTAAAAGTTTTTTGGGGTGCCTTTTTTCGATAGCTTGCCGCAGTGTGCGAACCCAGACCCCCTTATTTTACTCCATTTTATAGACAGCTCTGGAGTTCAGTTTGGTCCTGCAATGGTTTAAAAACGGCACTTTGTGCTAATTGTGGTTTATCAGTTTTTGGTTGATTAGTCATTTGACCTAGTCATTTGACCTATTGATCTAAAAAAATATTGCTTTGTTTTATTATGATTTGAACCTGTAGAACCGTTTACAATCAACATGTGAAATTTCCGCCAAGTTAAACATATCGTCGATGGAATTAAAGAACGCTGTAACTGACAAAAAATCGAAAATACGTTTTTTGCATCATTTTTATCGGCAAAGAAATACGCGTCGATTGGTCCAGGTCTCAGATTTCTACGATGAAAATAAATTCACTTACGCCGTCTGCGAAATGAAAAATACCAGTGTATTTGTTCTACATTTATGAAAGTTTTTTGGCTCTGGTGAACATTTATAGTTTTGTCAGTTACAGCGTTCTTTAATTCCATCGACGATATGCTGGCTAAAGAGAAACTGAAGATTTGCTTTTCAGTTATTAGAATATTATAAGTTAGGATATAACTATTGCACTGCATTGTATTTAAAACCATATGTCATATGTTATTTAACAATTTTTAATAATAAGGGTGCCATTAAGGTTCTTCAATTTAGTTTCTTCTTTTTATTGATGTGGCAAATATGATAAAAATTTAGATAAATGAGACTAAAGTTTAGTTTTCCCCCATTTATATATCGCTGTTCTAAAGTAATGTATTTCTCGTTGTTATAGCAGATATTTAATTTAAAAAAAAAAAAAAAAGTAAAATGAAAAAAATTGTTGACGACGTTGCATTTAATTCTCAAACAACTAACAATAAAACGTTACGGCAATGAAAACAAATTAAATCTGTGACACACTGCTCGAATAAATGCCAATTTTTTTAGAATTTTTTTTTTCGTTTTCCTTTATTTGTTTTTGCTGCATCTTCTTGCCGTTGCAGATGAGTCATGATTTATCGTTTGGCTCATTGGTGGTTTGTCAATAAGTTGCAAAATAAAAATAAAAAAAAAAACAGAAAAAACAGAAAAAATCGGGAATATTATGGGTGGCACATCAACAATATTTTATGGCAATATCGTTATTGGAAATGCATGCATAAGTAATAAATTATAAGTAATTAAAAAATAAATTCAAATGCAATATTTGAATTGCAATTTCGTTTATTAAAAACAATATCATTACCGTTTTAATTTTAAGATATCAATGATATTTGTCAAGCTGTTGAAAATGAAAAAAAAAAATGTAATTAATTTTAAGCGAATTGATTTGTAAGGAATAGTTTATTTCAAAACTACAGACAGTTGAAACCATTTTCTTGAAATTTTTACATCACACTGTGTAACTGTAGACAAAATAAGTAACAAAATTTCTAAATGGTAGCTGCGAAAGTGATAACAGGCAAAATCTATAAATTTGATCCATAGAGCTTTACGGCCACATAAAATATTAGTCAAAAATTGGGATTTCTCATACAAAGTAATTTTTTTATTTGTGTATATCTTGTTAGAGGTTACTAAATTCAGTCCACACAGCATTCGAGTCAAACAAATAATCAGCTAAAGAAATGGCAGAATTGATCGAGTGGGTATGATACTTCTCATCCGAAATAATTTTTTTTTTTTATTTTTCACCCTGTTTCAAGGTTGCGGCCTATCTTCTCGCTGCATGCATGTTGTGTGCGTCAATTTTAATCGATGAGTAACAGGATCTACAATTTAACGTCGAATACGAACGACAGACTTGAGAAGCCTGTTGTTGGCAATCAGTTACTCTGAGAGCATTTGCTAGAATTCTTCTTCTAAGAGTTAGTCGCCGAAAGAAATTTATATTTTCATAATCCTTTTTTTTTTCAAGATGTCAAAACTGCAGTTTAAACCCGGAATTCTTGGCTAGTAGACCAACACACTAACCATTATAGTACGGCGAAAACTAATAAGCTGGAATACTTTTTCTTTAATTTAAATTATGGTTTTACTCATAAAACATTTGAAATAAAGCTCTGCTTTTGAAAAACTTTGTTTTTTTAAGTGAGAAATAGTAATATTAAAAAACCACTTTTCGTTTCGAGCATTTGTACAGTTTAGTTTGTTTTATGTCATTTGTAATTGTTGTTTATAAACCATCTCACCAAACGCGATCATTAAAAAAGAAACTTAAAGAGATTTAAATCAAGTGCATTCAGATTTGGAAACATAAACGGTCAATTAGAAGTTTGAAATGCTTTTTTACAAACTAGCAATTGATATGCTATTAGGAAATGCAAGCTGTTTTGGCTATTCTAACTAAACTTAAGAAAAATAGAAATAAAAATTTTAAAATCTCTAATACTCCCTGATTACAGTAAGTTTACTTTGTTTTTCGTTTTAAAATTAAATATGATTACTATGAAATAAAACTAAAATTTATTAATACAAAACTTTTATTTTATATTCGTTGGCCATCCAAATAATATATGATTTTGTTTACTACAAACAGCTTTTTTAAGTACCATATAGACTCCTTATGTAGTTCTGAGAGATACAAGTTCATTTAATTTTTTTTCTTTTTTTTTGTGTTTAACTTCTTTGCCAGACATTCACGAAATCACTTTGTCAACATTAGAAAAAAAGGAATGGGAAAACTTTGTGTTGCAAAGAAAGTTTTAAAACAAGAAAATAAAAATTATTATGCAGCATAGAGGTTTAATGCCAAACACTGTGTTTCTTTAATATAGACACACGACCATTAATATACGAATTTTAACAGCATTCAAATGCATTTGCACTGTTTAAATGTTAACGGAAATGGATGTTAACGTGCGTGTGTGTTTATGTTCGTGTGTGTGTGAAAAAAATGTTTTAGCTTCGCAAGCCTTTAAATACAAATATTATTATGCAGCAATAACATTGCCAGCCATCAGTTTAGTGGCAAACACGTTTCGTAAATATTTGTCAAGTTGTAAGTACAACATTTGCCATTTTGACTGCTACAACTTGCAACTGCATCTTTAAGATGTTCTATTTTTTAATCTCCTCTCTCTCTGTCTCTCTCTCTTTCCTTCTGTTTATCTTCCATTTTTATTTATTTAGACTGAAAAGTTTGTTGTGCAGTTTGTTGTTAATACTCACCATTCTTTTGCCTATTTGTTGGGTAGCTGTCGTCAAGTTAAAGAGGGTCGTTTGTTAATTGTAACTTGTAAGTGTATAAAAGACAGCCACATATTGTGTTAATGGAGTGGCAGTTTTTTAGCTCATAACAATAGTAGTAAAAGTTAGCAGAAATTGTACATACATTTTCAAAGTACTTAATTGTTGTAGAAATCAGTTCGAGCTTTTAGGCTTCCTAGAGGTATGTTTACAACAGAAATCGCTTAGTAATCGATAAGATTACATACATACATACATACATAACTGGCCTTTACAACCCTAAATCAGGATTACGGCCTAGCTTCTCGCAGCACTCATGTTGTGTGTGTAAATTTTTTAGCCATGAGTACCGGGACCTACAGTTTAATGTCGACTCCGAACGACAGACTTGAGAAGCTTGTTCATGGCAATTAATTACTCTCAGGCTTTTGCCAGAAGACTGCTGAGAGGTAGTCGCCGAAAAAAATATTTTTTTTTTCATATTTCTTTTTTTTCTCAAGATGTCGGAGCTGGGTGTCGAACCCAGGGCTCATGTCTTAGTAAGCCAACACACTAACCGCTAGACCACGGCGACTACCGGGACCTACAGTTTAATATTGACTCCGAACGACGGACTTGAGAAGTTTGTTCATGGCAACCAGTTACTCTTAGAGCTTTTGCCAGAAGTTTGCTAAGAGGTAGTCGCCGTAAGAAATGTTGTTTTTTTTTTTAATATTTCTTCACTTCAAAATGTCAGAACCGGAGCTTGAACCGGAGCTCTCGATTTAGTAAGACAACACACTAACCACTAGACCACGGCGACTACAAAATAATAAATTTTTTAATAAGCAGTCAAAGACTATTCCCTTTGTCGTTTTGTCTGTGGTTTATTGAACAGTTTTCATGTTTAATTCACTATAGAAAACTAAACGATATGATAATGCAGTTAAAGGCTTACTTTTTCCATTACCCGTTTGGAGAGTAAAGAGATTTCTGTTAAATCAGTTTGCCTTTCAGAGTATCATAAATCTATGTAACGCAACTTTGATTGATTTATTGTGCATCACCTTATCAAGCACGAGCTTAGTAGGTAAAGAAGCCAGACCAGCTGCTTTAGTGAGAGTTTTAATTAGATCTGTGAGTGCTTTCCTAGGCTGCATTTCATTGCGTTAAATGTTTGTACATCACACCTCTTAAGGTATTATTTGGCTCTTAAGATTTCATTCGGGTTGTATGCAGGCGATGTTATCCGGCTTCACTCTAATAGTCTAATTCATTCTTCGTATTTTCTTTAAAACTGGGTTCCTTGTCAGCTAATCTCCTGCCTTAATATTTGCGGACTTTGTTAAGCTAAAAAGTCCTGCATATTGTGGTTTACGAACAGCTATGGATTGTACGCTATCACCCGTTTCCCCTATACATTCAGCGCTATGTAGTCAGATATCTTTAGACTTCTGCGAACCGACATATATTACTTCAATCTATATAAAGGAAATACAGTGCACGCGCGCTAATGTGAACACCGCATTATATGAACACCGCTTAATGTGAACATCTTTTTTGCTTCATTGACTACTCTAAAAGATGAAAAAATGTAGAAAGCCCTATAATTTGATCAGATTTTTTTTAACTTAAAACGTTAAATTCTGTGTTCATTAGATGCTGAAATAGTTTTTGCTAAAATTGTTATTTAACATGTGCATGTATTGTATGAGCATATGTTGTATGTGTGTAATTATGAACATATTTACATATGTATGTATATAAATATACATATACCAATTAAGCTATCATTCGGTGTAAAATTACAATAAAGAAATTCATAAATAATGATTTTTGTTTAAAAGATGGTATAATTCTGTTTTAAAATTACCAGTATTCGGAAATGTGAACAATTCGCAAAAGTGAACAACGCCAGTTTTAATTAGTTCACATTACCCCGCGTGCACTGTACTGTCATCCGCTTAAAAAAGGGCAAAACGTTCAAGCATAATATTGTACATAAAACAAGTAAGAATACCAGGCAAGAGAGCGAACCGTATACAGAAGGAATATGTATGTTTCTGCATAGAAGTTGTATAGATCAGTATTGTCTACTATTCGGGGCTTCCAAATAGATTTTTGCCTACCCCAGACCATATGGAAAGCATTGGGAAAAGAAACATATTGTTCAGAAAATAACTCATATTACATTAGAGACATATCGTCGTGCTGGAGTTTATGTGCTCTCTTTAGGTTTAAAACCATAAATTTTTCAAGTCAGCATTCGGTTTTCAGATATCTCGTCCAGTTTCTGAGATAAATAGCCGAAAACGAATTGCAGATTTAAAAAATTTTGGTGTCAAAAACCTACAGTGGCATCATTAACTCAAGATTTATAAAATGGCATATAGAGCACATAAACTCCCGCACGACGATGTGTGTTTCAACGGTTCATCTGTTGTTTCAACGGTACCAACAAGCAAACATTTTGTACTAAATGCAGAAGTAAAAAAAAGACTGCACTTCACCAATATTAACCATCGTGAGAGATAAGGAATGACATGGAGTGGAAATGTGATAATTGTAGGAGGGAGACATTTAACATTTACATGTAATTGATACTAAAGGTGATTTATAAACTTTCTTAGTTGCAATGCCTATTCAATGAAATTTATCTTTTAAGCGACTTTGTAGAGTTGTATTATCTTTACTTGCAATTACTTTGTTTTTGCACCACAGCAACACTTATTAATATACTACTTAACTCAATTTTTTTTTTCATTTTCGTTAAATGAGAAAGCAGTAAATTTAAAAAATGAAGTTGCTGGTTGACTGAGTGTTTAATTCCGAGTTTGAACTGAATTGATGATTCCAAATTAACAATGGTGTCGGTGATGGTATTTATGGCTCGAATACGAAGTTGTCAATTCCAACACATTGGCTGCTATTCAGACTGATATCAAGGCTGTGTCTATATTTGCTGAGATCATTCTTGATATCACTGATATCAAATATTGGCATGAAATACAGTTCAGTTGATATCTGAACCATGTGACAAAAAGGTATTGGTCGATTGCCCTGGTATACAGCATCGTTTTTTGTTTATTTTTAATCTAATTAGAAAGTGGAATGCTGGCAAATTGAACGCCAAAGTTAGTTCTAGAAATATAGTGAAAATTCAACAATTTTGGTCTAATGGTCTCATGTATAGAAGTCCAGACCCAAAACGAGACCATTTTCGTAAAATGGCAATCGTGTGCATCAATAATGCATGATTTTTATATGAAATGAGCCGCTAAAATGCAATAGAATTGCAATTTTTTGCAACCAGTAAGCAAATATTATACAAAATCAAAAATAATACCTTATCCTATAAAGGCATGGTATAAATAAACAATATATCATATTGTATTAGTGTATGTTCTTGATAAATTTAGACGGATGTGTACACTAGGGATAGAACTTTTTTATTTGAAAATAACTTTTTTATTTTTTATTTTTGAAAATATCAAAATTGCCCTATCCATACCATGTAGTGCATAAAAAGCAATAAGAACTGCATCTTTAGATTTCCGATATCGTTAAAAAAGATTCTGCGTCAAATGCAATAAAGTTTGGGATCAGTAGGTTGTAAAAAAATGAAAATAATTTTTTTTTATAAATTCATTAAATCATAAATAAATAAATTATAAGCTTTTCCATTAAAAATTGAATATTTGAATATTCTGTATAAATTAAATTAATAAATAAATAAATATTGCGATTTAACATTTGTGCGGAACGCGCCATCAAAGTCGTACAAGATATTTTCCCCCAATGCAAATCTACACGAACTCTTAATCTTAAGTTAATTTCACTTAACGAAGATAGTTTTTAGATTGTGATTTTGATTATAATTATATAATTACATTAAGAAATGTAAATAGTTAAATATTGGGTTGGCAACTAAGTAATTGCGGGTTTTTTTTAGAAAATAAAAGTCAATTTTTTCATGGAAAGAAATAACGTTATTATGTAATGTATTGCCCATTTTGAGCAATGACCTCTTGCATCTTTCAGGCAGCATCATAATTCTACGTTCATAAATCTTCTGGTTTTTATGAGAAAAAAACTGAACATGGTACGATTTGACATCATCATTATTATTGAAATTTTTACAATTCAAGAAGTTTTGCAAAGATCGAAATAAAAGTAATCAGATGGTGCAAGGTCTGGACTATATGGTGGATGTGGCTAAACATCCCAAACAAGCTCCAATAATTTTTACCGAGTGGCCTTGCATTGTCATGATGGAATACAACACCTTTTCGATTTGCCAATTCGGGCCGCTTTTCTTCAACTGCATTGTTCAATTTTGTTAGTTGTTCAATGTAGACATCTGAATTTATCGTTCGATTGGGTGGTAAAAGTTCGAAGTAGACAATTCCATTGTAATCCCACCAAACTGATAACAGAATTTCTTTTTGATGAATATCAACTTTTGATGTTGTTTGCGGTGGTTCACCTGGCTTGCTCTACGATCTTTTCCGATTGACATTGTTGTAAATAACCCATTTTTCATCACCATCAATCGGTTTTAAAATGGATCATTTTCATTACGTTTAGTCAACAAATCGCAGATGTGAATGCGTTGTGTTAAATGAATTTCTTTAATGAGGTTCATGAGGAACCCATACATCAAGTTTTCGTACATAGCCAAGTTGCTTTACGCGATTTTCAATGCATGTATGTGATACATGAAGCTTAATTGCAATATAACGTGTTGTACTGTCACGATCCGAATCAATTATTGCTTTGATTTGGTCGTCGTCCACTTCAACTAGATGACCGCAGCGTTTTTCATCTTTCAGTGAAAAATCACCAGAACGAAATTTGGAAACCAATTTTGACACTGCTGTTCTTTTCAGGCTTCGTCACCATAAACAGCACATAAATTTTTATGAGCTTGATAAGCGTTTTTTCCTTTCCGGAAATAAAAAAGCAAAATATGACGAAAATGTTTCTTTTGATTTTCAATTTTTCAATAGACGCCAAACAAAAACCACGCAACCGATCAAAAATTTTTTTTTTACTGATTGATAGCTGAAGTACCGACTATCAAATAACAAAATGTATTTAAAATTTTAATTACGTCATCTAACCTAAAAATTCAACTAATGCCATCAATGAGTAAAATCCGCATTTACTTAGTTGACAACCCAATAATTATAAAATAAAAAATTTTGAAAAATTAAAAAAAAAAATCTTAAAGGGCTTTCAGAAATCGGCTTTGACGCGGAACGTTTTTGTTCCGAAATGACTTGAGCAAACATTTTTCGGTTTCAGCTCAACATCGGCTACAGCGTGGTGATAGGGCCTTATTTTGGTTGTACACCTTTTGGTTGTACACCTGTTGGTAATAACAGTAGAGGTGAAGTTACACAATGTATGATGTATGACCCAGTGTCTTGCAATTTTTACTCTTATAATGAATTATAAAACTATTCTCGTATTTTGAATGTGTGCTCTTTTCCTTAAAACATCAATTCAGTCAACTAATCCAACTTCTGCTTTTTTTTTTAACAAACTTTTTGCTCACCTACTTTTTAAAGTTTAAAATGGCTTTTAGCAGTTTAGCAGAAAATAAAAAAAATTGCCAGAAATATAACACAATTACACTATAGCACTACTTACTGCAAATGGCTTTGAATCTTGAAAAAAGGACTACAAAAAACTTCCGTACTATACCACCAATAAGGAAAACAGTTTATTTTTAGTACTTTTGCTAAGACTGGCAAATGGAAACAATTTTTTTTTTCTTCTCAGTTGCATTACTGTATAAAAAGAAAACTGAACATAAGTGAGACAGAATTTAAAGTTTGGTTTGGCTTAGTTTGGACTATGAATACGAGATGCGTTCATATTTAATAGAATTTTTTTTTTTTCATATAGATATTTATGCACTTTTGTTGCTTATTCTCTAGCATTTTACAGTTTGCAGTTAAAGAGTTTCTGAAAGAGTTTCGTCTTTCTTTTTCATGTTGGTGTTTATGCGTTTAGACGCAAATACATAAAATTATATTCATGCTTTTATCTGCAAATGCGCAATTATTTTTTATGCGAAAAACTTAGTCCACTTTTGTTAAAAATATGTACAGATGTATGTGTGGGTTTGTATGTATTAAAGAATATGTATTTTTATTAACACCGTCGGTAGTTAAAGTCAACAGGCTTGATTGAATAAAGACATATAATCGGTATTTTGTATTAAACAAAAATTTTTGTTATTTTTAAAATAAGCCTGAGGACGTATTTCGGTTCCATACAAAACAGGCAGAGAAAAGTTGTTATTTTATAAGAATTATAATAATAATATAATGGCAACTACTAAATAATTTGATTTATTGGTATACAATTAATTTTTTATTAATTTTTTTGGACTAATGTCTTAATAATTAAAAAGGGAATATTTAAATGGTAAATAGCATCATAATTTCAAATTCGTACAGATTTGGATTGGATTATGAAACACAGTTTGGGGACTGTATTATCATTTTACAATTAGTGCTCTTCTTAGCTTTAGTATTAAATGACATTTCACTATATTCCACCTTAACCTTTAGCAACGAAAAAGAAATGATCAGGATAAAAGCGCCACATATTAAGAAGTAGCAGATAACAGCAAAACCTGCTTAGCGAAGGCACTCCCCACAATCAACATGTAACGATGAGACAATTGCTGTTGATAATTTAAGGGTAAAGGTATATCACTGGCATTTGAATAATCAATTCCTAAGGCAATTTATAATATAAAAAAACATAGATAAATGTTCTGTCATAAATGTACTCTCCTTTCCAAAAAAAAAAAAAAAAAGAAATTTCAGTACAATGCACAGCATTAGCAGGGATTTACCCATGAGTATTGGTTTCTATATAAAAAAAAGTGAATTAAATTTTAATGTCAATACTTTAAGCAAATCAAAAATATATATTATGAACACACAGTCGACAACACTGCCAGTCCGCTGGGCAACAGGGTTACAATATTGGTTTCTATTAATGTTGAGGAATGGCTTAAAAAAAATTATTAAAACTCTTGTAATATAGAAATCAATTCATAAGTTCGATATAAAATTTTAAATATTTTTTTAAACGACTATTGCTGTTTAATTTTTCCTTAAAATTTAATTGACTAACAGTGTCTAAAATTAAGTCTATTCTGAGGTTTTAAATTAAATTCTCTTTTAAATTATTCTAAATTATTCCGGAGTATAAAAAAAGTATTTTTAAAAGTGTATAAAATTCTAAAAAGTCTTTATGTACTATAATATTTTATTTTTATTTTTTTCTGTTTTTGTTTTTTCAATTCTATACAAAAGTTGAAAAGATATGAATGACTTTTTTTTATGAAGTACATGGGCCTTACAAGACAATAATAAACTAAACAAGTTAAGTAACTTGAAATAGAGACACGTTACAATTAAAAGCCAAAAATAGCAACAATAGCAGTTTTAAGAAAATAAAATGCCAACTGCAACCATAACAAATAAATGCGAATACAATAGCAAACAAAACAAACAAGGTTAACACTTTTGTGCATCGCATATTATAGGTGTTCACTTAAAACTAAATAAATATAGAGAAAAATATTCCTTATTTAGCCCCATCTCTGTTATATTAAGAGAATATTACAATTTGTATTTGTTTTTATTTTGGAGGTAATGGAGTTTAGCGACAATATTTTAATGCTTAACAGCGGACACAGGGGAAGTTTGGCACTCAACTTGTACAAGTACATGTTGAAAGAGATAGAAAAGCGCAAACAGATTTAAAGTGGCAACTGCATTTAAACAAAATGTATCTGTGCGTGCGTATAAATTTGGAAGACAAAAAAAAAAAATGAGAGATAAAAATGTAAACGCTAAACATTTATTGTATTCATACAGCATGTTTGTATACGCTTTTGTATTTGAACAATAATTTGCACAGTAAATACATTGTTCAAGTTGTAGTAGCTGTAGCAGCTTTAGTATCTCCATTAAAATTTATTGTCTTAAATATTAGCCAAAATATATGCTTTTAGTTAAGAGAATGATAAAAGTAGATGTAAAAAATGTGAAATAGATTCACTTACCAAGAAACAACAAACTGGCAGGGGATTTCATAAATTGTGGCAAATGAACAGAGTAAAAATGGATTTGAAGTAGAAAATAGAGGGTATATTAACAGTTATAAGAAAAAAATAAAAGAATGATATGAAGTAGAAAGTAGAAAGTAAAACATGAAAAACTGTTAACGGCCAGAGTTAAAGTTCCCCCCATACTATTTAACATAAAAACTGTCCATCACTGCTTAATAAATGTCACGTAACATTTAAGTAAATCCCTATTCTCTGTAGGTTGCTGCATTAAAGCAATGTTGCTTTAAAATTAGGTAAAATTTTACGTTGACTTTGATTTAACAAAACAGGAAATTTATGATAACCAGACCTTTACATTTCATCATAAAAATTATTTATAAAGTCAAATATTTCTAAACTATTCCTGGACATACATATGTAAATAAGAGTATGATGTAGTTTTATTAAAATGGTACAGTGATAAATTTGTGGCCCTCCTTTGCACAAACGAACATTTTAATTAAAAAATTAAAGAAAACGTAAAAACAAACCACACAACTGATTGACTAGAATGCAATAAGTAAATTATTTGATCAGTTCAACAAATATGTTTTTAATTGACAGCCCTGAACTCATCCAGAAAAATTATTGCATCCGTTTAATGAAAACGAAACAAATACAAAGTTGTACAAACAAACGTTTCTTATTTGAGACCATAACTCAGAGCTAAACCGCTACTAAATGCTGTGCATTTGTATTGGAATTTTTTGGAAAGGACATAAAACATATATTTTTTCTTATATTATTATTAAGCGCTTTATAAATGAAGGTTATACACCCTTGACACATTAACAACAATTGCCTTATCGTTGCATGTTGATTGTGAGGTGAGTACCTTCACCAAATAGGTTTAGATGTGATCTACTACTTCTCAGTATGTGGCGCTTTTCTCCTGCTCATTCGTTTTTTGTTGCCTTTGGTAAAGGTTGAATAGATTGGAATGTCGGGGAGAGCTTTCTAACTTTTTCATTTTTCACCTTTGCTGGGATTTGAACCTGGTCCGTTTGAGTTTTTGTGCGTGCGCTCTAACCACTATACCACGCTGAGTGAACTGGTTCGTTCAATTGAAGGAATTTGTTCAATTTGACCCACTACTTCAAAACCCCCAGAACTCTATTCAAGAACAGAATGAAACAAATTGCTACAAAAAAAAAAAAAAACTGGTTCATACAGGTTCATATATTGTTTCATATTTAATAGTTAAAAACAGCTGGAGTTAATAACAAAGCAGAACTATTGGGACTATATTAACTTACTCTGAAGGGTTAGTAAGAGCTTCTTCTTACCGAGAAACAGCAAAACTATATTAAATGCTTTCAGTTATCCCTTACATAGAAGGAGATTGTATTCAAAATATTTGAATGTTTTAATTTTCCAAAACATATTGCTTCCAAGAGGGAACACTCCATAAATAAGCTTTGTAAGGGGGAATAAAACCTCTCTCCTTTATAAAATTGCTTACCAGTATGCCGGCAACACTTTATGTCAATTAAGTATTTTAAAATTTGTTGGCGTGTAGTTTTGTTTGTACCATGTTTGTTTATTTCTTTCTGTTTTTAATTACATTGTCACTAGAGGCCTTAAATTGTGCTAATTCTGATATATAAGGAGTTTATTTATAGGCTAACATTGCATTATGATTGCACAAAAATATGGTTTTTATAACAAAATAATCAACCTACTCATCATTGGTGCTATACTTTAATTTTGTTAAGCTAAAATGTTAAGAACAAATGTTAAAATATTTTAGATTTTGAGAAAAGTTGACCAATTCGTCGTGCGGGAGTTTATGTGCCAAAAATGCATTTTGAAAAAAATCGATCAAAAATAGCACAAAAAATTCTGATTTAAAGGACATAGAACAAAACAGAAACTATTTATCTCAGAAACTGTACGAGATAGCTGAAAACGAACTACAGATTTGAAAAATTTGGGGTCGAAAACCTAAAGTGGCATCATTAACTTGAGATGGCGTATAGAGCACTTAAACTCCCGCACGACGATATAAAAAACAGACTTGTTTAATTGCGATTACGATTATTTATTGATGTAAAGTTTTTAGCGAAAATCCGATGTTCAAAATTACAAAAGCTTAAACTTTGAAAAAGATAAAAAATCCAATATATATTAATAAAATTTATTATTATTAGCTACTAACTTTGTAATTATTTTTTGTTTATATCTAATCATAATAAATGAGTCATTATGAGAATACTCAGTAATCTACTCAGAACTTTTCGTGTTTGGACAAAACAGTCTAATTTCTAATGATGAATATTCATTAAACGGTCTAATATGGATATGTATTAGCAATAATAACATATAGAATGACCCATATTCGCTTAACAACAACTTAATTTGAAAAAAATATGTTAGCAAAGGCATATTTATAACAATAAAAAAAATCCTATTATTTTGTGCATCATCACAACAATAGTTTTAAACAAATGAGTTTAAATTAAATATTTGAAATTGGCTAAAAAAAAAACAGAAACATTTTAAAACAACTCATGCTACTCATTTATGTAAATGATAGAAATTAATTTTTTAAATACATATACATATACATATACATAGACAGTGTTGTAAACTTAGTGTTTTTAGCACTGTTTTTACTGCTGATTTTTTTTTAACTAAGTTTGTAAGTTTATTTTTTGTTTTTTTTTTTTCATCTTTGGTGACACTTAAATTTAATTTAAAATAATTATCGCAACGTAGATTTAGTAGCAAAAAAGGCAATACGTTTACAAATGGAAATTTAAAAACAGTGAAGCATTACGTGCTAAAATAATAGATTACTAAATAGGACTTTCACCAGAGTCCCTGGTTAAAACCTTAACTGGTTTATACTACACTCGAAAAAACTAATCCCCTAATGAAAAAAATATCAAATTAATATCAATTCATTTTAATTGAATCAATAATAGTTCTTTTATCAATAATATTTTATATTTTCTCTTAGGCTGTCTTTAGTGTTTTTAAAATAAATATGGGCATTTCTTGGGGTAACGAACGTACGTTAAATTTTAATTTTAATGAGTAAAACAAAACTCCGTCTAAAAATACAAAAAAAGTGCGATATTCGGCGTTATTACAGTAAAGTTAATGATCAACAAGCTAAATAAAAAATTTTTGCAAAAATTCATTTACTAAGATTATATCTTCCTACTATTATGTGTTGACACATATGTAGATATGATATTTTTGTAATTATAATTAATAATAATTAAGTTAGCGCATGCCACTATTCGTTTACAGATACTGATAAAAGAATAAGAAAACTTCTCGAGAAAGTAATCCTTCTGCTAAATAGATTTCAGTAAAGCACTTACAGTTATATTTTAATATTTGTTTTATAATAAAACAATAAAACTTTTATTAATAACATTATTCAATATGATATAATGAAATTTTAACAATATTTATGATATTATGGTTTTTTTTTAACTTGTGCTTATTTTAGTTCCTCATCACAGAAAATCCAATGCATCAGTCTGATACTGGAATATTCGGTATATCATTTCACTTTTAAAGTAAAATTAGAGACATCTTATCAATTATAAACTCATTGCTTATAGAAAAATTTACTTACGGTCGCGAACGTACGAAACTTTGCAAACAAAAAAGTGTATTTTATGATAACCCAGAAGTTTTTTTTATTTATTTACAAATGGTTGACACCGAAATTAATTAAAATGTAGTATGTCTTTGCACCTATTGACGTTTCATGTAAAGGAATAACAATAAAATGATGTTTTTGGTCGCAAACGTACGATTTAAAACCTAGACAAGAAACAAATCAAAAATTAACCGTTAATAGAAATTCCTTTTATTCTCCCTACACATTTCCCTTCTTAATTATTTGTAAAAGAAAGATTTTAAAGAAAAAGTAAAAATATAATAAATTTTTTGCATGCATGAAGTAGTTTAAAAATGAACTTTGAAATATTCCAGTTTCTACCCCAATTTTCTTAAGTAAAACACCTGAGATATGCTAAGAATCCAATTTATTATAAAAATATAGACTCTTTTTATAATTATAAGCAATAAACACTATGATTATCAACATATTTTTTTTCGATCCTTGTTTACCATTTTGAGGATATGCATATATTTTTATAAATATTTAAATTGTTTCAAAAATGTTTACCCATTGCAGGAAAACAAACAAAAGTTAATTGAATGTGTTGTTTAGGTAATTCAAATTCCAATTCCACCCCCTTTCTGATGGCTGATTTTTTGCCTTGGCCAACAAGTAATTCAAAACGAATTAATTAATTTTAGCTTTAACCATTCTCGAGATATAAAATAATTAGAATTTAGTACGTAATATTTAGTAGGTACCACTTCCAGAACCAATTAAAAAAAACACATACTCTATAGCACCTTCGAAAGTTTAGTCTATTTTATGTTCCAAATGTCAACAAAATTGGTTTAGTCGTTTAGACATGATTCACAGACAAACAGAACTACAAAGAGATTATTAAATATCCATACATGTGCATGGATTATTACAGTTTTCGCTTTTTTCCAAAAATTACACGCTTTTTTTATTTCGATTTTAGCGTTTTCTTCAATTAACCGGTTGATAAGGCTGAACACAGACTCTCATACTTAAAAAATATTTAAAACAAATAAAATATATCTCACAAACCCACCCTCTTATTTTAATATTTTTACCTGTAGAATCGCACAAGCGTAAGAAATTTTCTCTAAAAAAATTAAATTAAAACAATAAAAAAAGATGCTACAACAACAACAACAATGTCATTTTGATAGCATCTATTATCTGCTAAATAGTTTGTTTGAAAATATATTTTATTGTGACTGTGAAAACGTCGACGTCAACTATTGTTGAACGAGTGCAAAACCTAAACGTAGTCGTTTGCTGTTTTTACCTTTGCAACACATTAGAGCAGTCAAAAACAAATCAGCAGCAGCCCCTTTTTAGCATGCGATAACTGGTAGTATTAGCAGCAGCAGCTGGCAGATGTTGCTGTTATTCACTCTACCAATGTTAGCAAGAAAACAAAAGCAAAAAAATAAAATAAAAATTGACGCTGACTCTACCACTGTACAAATTATCAGCTCTAGATTCACTGAATTGCGTTGAGGCAAACGACTACAGCGAGCGGCCTTTTGAAAACTATCGTTTACGGACAACAGGTTTTTTTTAGTATTTTACGTGTTTTTATGTGGAAAACTTAAAGCGGTGTTAGAAAAAAAGTCACCAAACAATTAATTTTCAAAAACGCGAGGGCAAAAAGTCGAAACAAAATTTGTTGAAGAAAAGTTACGGTAATTGGTTTTTTGCTAATTTTTATAGGCAAAAAATTTTTTATAAAAAAATTCATTTTAATTAAAAGGCAATTTAAAAAAGATCCAAAACAAAGTGGTGTTTAACAGTTAAAAGTTACAAAAGCAATTAAAAAAAAAAACAAAACAAAAAAAAAATACCCAACACAAGTTCATTTAAGCTTTTGAAGCTCATTTGTTTTAATTAGAAAAGAAAACAAAAAATCAAATCAAACCTTATCTTTATTTGCTGCTTGCCAGATAACACCTGAGGAATTTACTTATAAACCACCAACATCATCATCATCATCTAAAAAAAGAAAATATTTTAAAATGTAAGTGCTGTTGTCATAAGTCTAAAATAATTTATATGAATTTGTGGTTTCTGAATTATTGCTGCAAAAAACAAACAAAAAAATGAAAAATTGCATTCATTTAAGAACAATCGGTCAATGTCATAATTTTCATTGCTAACTGAGTCATTAAAATTTGGCAATGATTTTACAGCAGTTGTTGTAACTTTTAAAAGATTTGAAAATTTTAAAAATTTTAATTAAAATCTTTATTAATTATAAACAAATCTATAAAATTATCATCAAAATATATTTGAAGAAGAAGAAGAACATACATATATCCATACATACATATAAAGATATATCCCCGAAAATCTATCACACACATGGATATTCAACAAAATTGAAAATAATGTCAAGATCATATAGATTAAATAGCCACAAAGTGGTATTTTATAAAAAAATATATATAAATATATAAACATATATGTATATATACATATATACTTTTTTTTCTTGAAAAACAATTTATTTTTATCTAGAAGAATATTCTAGTTTGATAAAGATAAAACAATAAAATATAGATTATTTTTCTTTTCTAAAAATTTTCGTCTCATTATAGAAGCTCTTTATAAACACAAAAGGTGAATCATAAATTAAGAAAAAATGGTCTCATGTGAAAATGAATTTTTAATTATACTCGCATTTAAAAAAAATACATCTTCAAATACCCCTTAAAATAAAACAAAATATACGAATATATTGAAAGAATTTTTCAAATTACTTTTAAAAGATTTATGACAATATATGTATGTATGTAGACATGTATGTATGTATGCATGTTTATATGTTAAATAATTTTTCTTTCTTTAACTAAATTGGTTAGAATTGCATAACAGAATAGAGTGTATTTATCTAAGAAATGGGCAAAAATGAATAATATAGGGTGTTTTTATTGAGGTATAGAACTTTAAGTTGGCATCACTTTTTAACTGGCGGCCATTTTGTCAGCTGTAAAGTGATTAATATTTAGTTTGGTTTGCCATTTCATCATGAACAGGTTGACAAAAGAACAACGCTTACAAATCGTGCAAACTTATTTCGAAAATAATGGTTCAGTTCGCGAAGTTTACCGCAAGCTCCGTCCATTTTATGGTCGACATAATCGTCCATCAGAGCAATTAATTCGGTTAACCATGGATCGTTTTCGTACTACGTTTACTCTATGTGATAATACGCATCCGCAGAGACGTTGAACAGTGCGCACCGAAGAAACAATTGCCGCTGTAGAGCAAAGTGTTGAAGAGAACCCGAATGAATCGATTAGCCTCCGTGCACAGAAATTGGAGCTTTGTCCATCAACTTTATGGAAGAATTTGCGAAAAGATCTTGGCTTGCGACCTTACAAGATCCAGCTTGTGCAAGAATTAAAGCCGCGAGACCATGCAATGCGTCGTGATTTTGGTGTATGGGCCGAAAATGAGATTGATCTCGATGCTGATTTTCATCGCAAAATTTTGTTCAGTGATGAGGCTCATTTTTGGTTGAATGGCTACGTCAACACCAAGATCGTGTGATTTGGCACCATTGGATTATGTTCTTTGGGGATATGTGAAGTCGCTCGTCTACGCCAACAGACCAGAAACGTTAGGGGACTTGGAAGCCAACATTCGTGGCGTTATTGCCAACATACGGCCCCATATGCTCGAAAAAGTGGTTGAAAATTGGACCTGTAGAATTGGCTTTATTCGAGCTAGACGCGGCGGCCACATGCCCGAAATCATATTTAAGAATTAATGGCATAAAATTATCCTTCCAATATAGCCAAACTGATGGACATTAAAACGATTTTCTTGTGTTTTATTTCAATTTGAAGTTCTATACCTCTAAAAAAACACCCTGTATACAGTCGTGGTATAACTTGAATCACAAAACAAAGCAACCCTTGCACAATAACAAAAGGAACTTTGCCTTACATATACCAGTGATGGAACGACTATAAGATATTCAGCTGAGTATTAAAAACTTTTCTTTACTAGTAGTTTGTACAGATTCTATGATCAGGCAATCAAGACATCAGAGCACATATGTACTGGACACTTGTTCAGCATTCATTCAAAGAAAGAAAGAAACACCTTACATAAATACATAATTGGCCATTACAACCCTGTGTCAGGGTTACGGCCTAGCTTCTCGCGGTACTCATGTTGTGTGTATTAATTTTTATCCATGAGTACCGGAACCAACAGTTTAAAGTCGACTCCGAAAGACAGATTTGAGAAGCTTTTTTATGGCAATCAATTACTCCCAGAAATTTTGCCAGAAGACTGCTGAAAGGTAGTCGCCGAAAGAAAGAATTTTTTCAAATTTTTATTTTTCAAGATGTCAGAGGTGAAATTTGAACCCGGCGTTATGGTCTCAGTAAGACAACACACTATCCGCTAGACTACGGCGACTACACCTAGGTGATTATGAAATACTGTACCCTAATTACAGTATAGGTTGGCACCGAACGATATTTTAAAGTTCGTCAGAACGACGAAACTGGCGGAGATAATAGTTAAGTTGAACAAATTTTTTTTCTCTATTGACGCCAGCACTAAGGAGATGACCACCCTGGCATGCAGTAAATTGTGCTGGTGTAGGAATATATGAGGTGAAGGGGGAAAGAGGGTATGGAACTTTGATTTAAGCCTAATAATATCATATCTGATATCAGTCAGAAAAAAACAAAAGTCCTGCTTTAAAATGTGAACCTCAAGGAAATCGGTTGCTGTTGAGTGATTATTCAATGGCCAGTGTAATACCTTCACCAAGGAATACTCCAACAGCACTAAACTTCAAGAAGCCCGCAGAATAAATTTTAAATTAGAGAAGGAATAAAATATTATAATTATATTGGAAATGATGATTTTGTAGTTCTCCTTGATCCAGCCACTGGGATTATTCTTAGTAACTGCTCCTTAACTGCCTTTCTGGAATGGGAGACCCTACTAGCCTAGACAGTTTAGTCTTTGCAGTGTAAGCCTTTACCCATGTAGAGGGTTATACAGTAGATTTTCAGGTCGGAGTACTTTTATTTCTTCATAAATAAATAAATGAAGGGTAATAACTTTTTGCTATAAGTTTTTTTTTTTTAAGACCAATACTCAGGGGTAAACCCCTACTCATGCAGTGTGCATTGTATTGGAATGTGAAGATGGTTGATAGAAGTTTTTTTTTTTTTCATAAATTTTGTATTTTTTTTTTTGCGCCTTTATTTGTTGATGAAACAAGTTGCTGTCAATTTGTCCACTCAAGAGCCAGTGTTATACCTTCACCCTCAAATGATCAAACAGCAATGGCCTCAGCTGCCGGTGGATGTTTACATGTGAATGGTGAGCGTCTTCAGTAGATTAGCTGTTATCTTCCCAGAAGGTGGCGCTGTACTCCTGATCATTGGTTTCTGGTGGAATAGATTAGAAATGTCAGGGGGCGGTTTCTTGCAGATGGTCTTGCTGGAGGGGGGGGGGAACCTCTTATTTTATTTAAATTTAATTTTTAATTTAAATTGTAATTTTAGAAAACCGCAAATATTTATTTTTATAATTTTGTCCTTCGCTGGAATTGAACCTTGGTCGTGTGAGTTTCTGTGCAAGCGCTCTACCAGTATGCCACGACCCCCCCAAGGTTTAAGGTTTTATGGGCACTGATTGCTATTAACCTTAGATACAATATATAATAATGTTTCTCCCTATTTCCCTATTCATTTCCCTCCTAACTTTTTACTCTAGAAAGATATTGAAACGAAAAATACATGCTTTAAGGAATATATACGAACTTTGTAATGTTGGCAGCACTGCAATATTTAAACAATAATCGGTCAATGTCATGATTTCCTTTGCTAACTGAGTAATTCATATCAGGGAAATACATACATACATACATAATTGGCTATTACAACCCTGTGCTTCTAGCTTCTCGCAGCACTCATGTTGTGTGTGTTAATTTTTATCAATGAGTACCGGGAAAAAGCTAGGCCGTAACCCTGACACAGGGTTATTATGGCAAATTATTTATTAATTAATTAATTTTTTATATTATAATACTCGTAAAACAGTTTACATCCGCCTTGCCTGGATTCGTAGAAATGTAGTTAATTTGTGAACTTCTTTTACTCGTATTCATTCATGAAAGTCTTTCTCTATCACCTCATTCTTTATTTAATAGTTAACACTTATACAGATTGAAACCACAAAGCTCTGCAAGTTTATGAATGTGATACAATATTTTGAGTCGCTCAAAAATTAAATTGTTCGGCCTATCTTTTGCCATGGCCTAAACTAGTTTCTCCTTTTTTGATCTATAACAAGCCGTAAATTAGAACAGTACTCTAAACTTAGGTAGAGGCAAGGGGATGGTGCCAAAATAAGTCGACGTAGCAAAAAACGACAATAATTATAAAAGATTTCTTTATTTCTCTCCGTAAATTTATTTCAACACAGAATAAGATTGTCTAAATCATAGCCTGAAAATACTTAGAAAATCTATAGTATTAGATTTGAGGACTCCCACTTCTATATCTGTCTCAGTCTTTTATTCATTCGTAAACAAATTTATTTTAATATTTCTATTGTTTAGTTGATTTTTGTGAATAAACATTTTGTGAATTTAAAATTTCCACAAAACAAAACCAAACAAGAAATAAATCTGTTCTTAATGTCAAAGTAAATACACTGCCATACATGTAACTGCTGCACTAATGGGATTAAAATTACAAGAAGGAAAAAAAAACGAAATCCCATTATAAAAAGTGCTTGTCTTTCTATCTGTCTGTCCATTTCTGCATTTGCCTGTCTGTCTGGAAGCTCATCATTTTATTACTCGCATTAGAAATGTAATATCGAATCTTTTACATTTATTTCTGCTATTTTTTGTGTTCCGTATTCATTGTTATTATTGTAACAATTGTTAAAAATGAATGTAATCAATATGTAATGCCACCACTTAAAACCAAAGTTAAGTCAAGACAAAATCCTACAAAATGAAGTAAAAATAGGAAAAATGTTGGGGAGGAAAAAATTAAGAGGAATGAGCAGCATAAAATTGAAGGGTTCTAATAAAACGGAGTAATAATGCAAGTAAAATAAAAATGAAAATGACAATAGAAATAAAAAACAATCACTCTTCTCGCACATTATATACATACAAATGTAAATAATATATACTCGTAAGTATATTTATATACTTAAATTACCATAAAATCTCTTTTAAAAAGCTGTTGCAAATACTCGACATATGTACTATAAGCATATACGCATTAGGATTTCCATTCTTTTTTTGTTTAACACTCGTATTATTGGCCATAAACACTTGATATTTTAAGGAATTTAAAGAAATCAAAATAAAAACGAACGCACTGGTAGCGGTAGTTGTTTTTAATTTTGTTTTTAAAGTGTAATTATTTTTATTTCCTGTAACAAAAGAATGGCATTAAGAAAAATTTAAAAACATGATTTTGGATTTACAGAAAAATTAAAATCAGCTTTAAATTATAGCCGTTAAAATGATTTTCTTACTCTCCAGTATTTTCTATCACTCGTGTATACATATTTAGAAGAAAGTGTGGAAGTAAGTATTGGTGGAAATAACAAAATAATGAACGAATTTAAATGCACATCACGTTTGACAGATGCGCGACAAAAACGTTATCAAATTTTATATGGTTTTGCAAATATATGTCAAACACACACATCCATATGCAATATGCGTGGGCCGTTTCTTAATATAAGAGCTTTTTAACAAAAAATGTTGTAGTTCTGAACATCATGTTTATATATTAATATCTTTACTAAATGTATTTTATTTAAAGTAAAAAGTTAATGAAATAGGGTCATGAGCCTTTTTTAATTAATCTTAGCCCAGAAAGCTGTACAAAACCTTTTCAAAGTTACAATTCTTTACTGTACGGTATAGTATTAGTTGTAGCAGTTTTTGGGGAACTTTTAAGCTGTTTACCAAAACAGATATCTTGATATAAATTTCTGTAATATGATGTAAACCTTTTCGTAGTTTGCTCGGCAGAATGTAACACACTTTACCACTGCCATGAGCATTAAAATGAGAACAGAAACTTGTTCTCTTGTTTCAATTTATTTTGTTTGTCTTCAAAAAACTAAATGTGTTGGATGTATTTTAAACTGTCTTGTGTTCTTGTTTTAACAAGGTATGTAAATACAACAATAAAACACAAATACAGGCGTATGTAGTCGCCGTGGTCTAGTGGTTAGTGTGTTGTCTTACTAAGACATGGGTCCTGGGTTCGACTCCAGGCTCTGGCATATTCAAAAAAAGATATATGAAAAAATTTTTCTTTCGGCGACTACCTCTCAGCAGTCTTCTGGCAAAAGCTCTGAGAGTAACTAATTGCCATGAAAAAGCTTCTCAAGTCTGTCGTTCAAAGTTGACATTAAACTGTAGGTCCCGGTACTCATGGATAAAAATTGACACACACAACATGAGTGCTGCGAGAAGCTAGGCCGTAACCCTGACACAGGGTTGTAAAGGCCAGTTATGTATGTATGTATGTACAGGCGTATCAACAGTAAATAGTTCTAATTGTTCTATTTCAGTTCTCGTTGTGTTTTACATTTTAAAATGTGTCTGTTTGGCAGTAAAGTACAAAAATTAAATATGATATTAAAATAAAACAACGTTATAGTAAGAGCTCTAGCATAATGACACACACTGCTATTGTTGTTGACATTACCTTTGTAAACTCGTACACCAAAATCCGTTTGCCATATATAAGGCTATTTGGTATTTTAGGCTTACAAAAGAGTAGTAAAATTCTGTACTCGGTTTGGGCAGATGGACTAACAAAATGTTTTTTTTTTTTTTTATGAACCTCAGAAGATTTTGAAAATTAATGCACCACTCAGAAAAATGTGTCTTTGGTTTGTTGCCAGCAGCTAACTCAAACTTAAAGATATTGCGTAACTGTCTTTGGCAATACTGTAGTGAAGAGCCTACTGAACACATTTTGAACACATTTTTGTTGCAAAAAATATTTTTTTTTTTGCAAAAATGTAGTGGAAAATTATTTCTTTTTTTACTTTCCTTAGCATAACTTACAGAGCCTCGTAATTTTTCACTAACAATATATGACAAAATTGGAGCCATTGTAAATTTTCACAACTATTGTGAACATATCAATATAATCTGAGTGTACCTAGGCATCTGAAATAGCTTACAAAGACCACTTTGTAAACTCAAATTGTTGTTTTTCAATATTTTTTAAATTAAACGTATTATTGATTTATTGGGTATATTTAAAACATTTTTGACTTTAAGTTTTCATTAGAAAACAAAAATTAGTTATTTTTTCGTTTTCGATACTTTTATGCATTTTTCTTTGTAATCCATGTAGTTTTTTTCTAATGAATACGCGGTGTTTGTTACATTTTAGGTTTAGATATGCCAAATTTTTTTGAGCCAATAAATCTTGTAGTTCCAGGTAAAATAAATATTTAAAAAAATGCAATTAATTATAAAAGGACGCTCACGATCTATAGCCGTTTGGACAGAAAATTTGCATAATTTTAGTTTTCGCAGATCCAATCGTGAGTAGCCTGATTGTTTCTAAAAATATGCTGTAGAAAAAAAGCAACATATTTTAAGGCGCGTTTTTTAATTTGTTGTCTGTACAAAACTAAAATTTTTAATATTTTTTTTGCATTGAGACCAGTACTCAGGGGAGTAAACAACCACTCAAGGTGTGAAACCTCTATTGGAATTTGTAATTATAGAAAGATAGATATTAAGCTCCTTACGAATGAAACAATTTCATCAGTCAAAGGTCAGTGTTTAAACCTCCAATATTGAAAGATCGACAGCAACTGGCCCATTTGTTGTTGAGTGTTGATTGTGGTAAGAGTCTTCGCTATCTATAATTCAATTAATGAATTCATTTTGAAACAAAAATTGTTTTAACAAAAAAGACATTCTTTGTGAGCTTTATCTTGATTATATGAACAGAGAAAAAAGAAAAAAAAAAAAAAAAAAACAGCGTTATAGGAACGATTTTAGATTTAACGAAGATACATATAGGGAGAGTATGACCTATTGATAGAAATTTTAAATTTATTGCGTTTGTATCACAAATTTATCCCAAACTTAAATATAAAACAAACCCACGTTAACTCAACAAATGAAATCATATTATCAATATTGGAAGTGTGTATTAAAAATGTTGTTGAAAATAAATACCTACAGTTTTGTTTTCAAATAAATATAAACAAGCAAATTGACAAGAATTGGAATAAAACACTGGATTTTATTAAACGTTTAGCTGGGATTCTGTATTGGCTTAGTTTTGTAATTTTTTTTTTATACGAGTCTTGAGAACATCATTTTTACATGCTTTTGATTTTAGTTAAAGCAGAAAATCACAGCTTATTCAGTTGACACATTTTACAAACACAGTCGTACATTATACTACGCCCTATACAGATCCTTTCTCCTTGTTTTTTTTTTGTGTTTTCAAACTCATACACCTTATCTTACTTTAGATTCTTTTATTTTCTCCTCATTTTTTATGAAAATGACAATTCGTTTATAAAATATTTACCACGTGCATAAATGTACAAATTTTGTTTGTTTTTTCTTTCTCATTTTGGGGAGTTTTTCACATTTCTGTGTCGCTTTCGTATGTTTATTTTATATTTTTCTGACACGTCTTAGGATTTGAAGAATCACGTGTTATTTGATTGTTGTCAGAAATTTTTAGTAACTTAACTCTGAGATTCCATTAAAGATTTGGCATTTCCTCCATTCACTCACTTAAAATCATTTTTAAGTAGAGACTGAAAAAGATTTTTATGATTTTTTTCATGCTGTTTTTCCCACCAATACGAAACTAAATCATGACATTTTCTTTTATTTAATACTTAACATTTTGTGTAAATATTTGCATTGCTAAGATTTTTTTTTTTTTTTGTATTTTTATATTCTATTCCATCCGTATAGGAAAAGAAAGACAATTGTTGCTATTGAGTTGTATTGAAATGTTCAATTTCAATTGATTTTTCTCTTTTTTTTCAATTTTAAAACAACAATTTTTTTATTATTTTTTATTTTAAAGTATTTTGTATTGTTTTAATATTTTTAGTGATTTAATCAGAGATTATTTTTTAATTTAGAAACATTTTTTCATATAAAATGTATTGCAAAAGAAAATTAAATTGATAAAGTAAGGTTGTCAAAAAGGAGCTTAGGAGGGAGTGGCAGCTTGTTTCAACAAAGCGGTCCTGTGTGTTGCTATCAATGGGAGATGTTCAGTATTATTTTCTCACTATATTTAGAAAAATAAGTAAAAACGACAGTTATGGAATTATTAAAAGTGGCATTTAGCGTAAACAGAGCATAAGGTTTTATTTATGTTTTATAAACCGGTAAGAAGTGAAGTTAAATTAAATTGAACAACTGTTTTCGATTCCAGCTACTGTAGTCTCATCAGAGTTCGGTGTTTCCTGTGTATATTCAAGGCTACCGTAGCTGGAGTCGAAAACAATTGTTCAGTTTGGCTGGTGTACTATTCCTTCACAGACATCATTTCTCCTTATATTACCAAAAAATATGAATTGCAGTTATCTTTGATCTAATTAAAGCGTTTCTGAGGAAACAAAAATGAAAATTAAAAAATTTATCACACCTTTCCTGGGGCTCGAACTTCGGGCCTCCAGCACATAAAACAGATTCGAAATCCTCTCGGGAAACAGAAAATCATGGCCCATGAGATGACAATCACACAAACGTCCATGAGTCGTATTATTAAAAAAAGTCTTGGGTCTTGGGGATTTCTAACGCCGTACAGGACATTTGTTAACTGCAGCTTTAAAAAAAATAGCATAGCAAACTGCAAACGTCTTTTGGTGGAGTACGCTGATAACTTGCATAGAAAAATCTTCTTTACGAATGAAATAAATTTTTACCGTACAAAAAAAGTTTAAAAAATAAAATGATAGGGTTTATGCTCGGTTATCTTATGAAGCAATAGACCTCATTCCACTTGTCGAAAAGTATGATCACCCAGCTGCAGTCATGGTTTGGTGGGGTGTCTCTTACAATGGGGTTACTGACTTGCATTTCAGTAAAAAAGGGGTCAAAACACGGCCAAAGTTTACTAAGAGATCGTTTAGGAAAGAGTTATGAAGCCACTTAACAGTTTCCTGTTCGAAAACCAGCTTTAAACTTGCCAACAAGATTCTGCATCAGCTCATAAGGCTAAAACGACACAGACCTGGCTTCGAAAGAATTTTCAAGCTTTTATATACCCTGAAGATTGTGCCAAATGGCATTTCTGATTTGAGTCTTTTGGATTACAAATTGTGGATGGTTTTAGAGGATATGGTCACGCACAAAAGATATTGATTCTTTTAAGATAGCTCTGGTTTATACTGTAGTCAATTTTCCAATGGATAAGGTGTGTGCAGCTATTGATGACTGGCCAATGTGACTTAAGGTGTGTGCGAAGGCCAAGATCTTCAAGTATAATGAGGAATAGAATATGTTTCGAAAGCATCTAGATATAATGTATATCTAATCAGTAGTACTATTCACAACGATTGCACAAAGGCATCTAGTTGCCCCAGCAAACATTGTTTTGCCATATAAATTTTTTATAGGAAATATTTTTTGCTCAAATATATTTCATAATCTTCACCGAACTGCAACACTCAACATTGTTATTAGCATTGAATGTTTTGCTCAGCAGATGTGTAAACTCGTATGGACCACACAAGGATGATCGACGTCAATGTCTACGTTACTGATAGTTTCAATGAATGATTGTCCACCGCTTTTTGGTACTTCAGTTTGATAGTTGGGGATAAAGAGAAATAGCCCCTGTACCACTGCCTCTGAGTAGTTCCTAACAAAACAACATAAGGCATATGTGATCTGCGGTATACAGATCTATCTAGTTTAAAATTTTTTGAAGTCGGTACGTTATTTATAAACAAATTGTCCCTTGGGTATGAAAAAAAGATGTTGACAGATTCTCAGACCTACCCGATATACACACAAAATTTCATAATTGTTTGGCTATAAGCCCACATTAACAACACAAAACAATGTAGAAGCAGAAAGTTTTTTATTAGAGGGCATATTCACACGAACATATTTGCATTGCCATAAAATGATAGCTTAAAGGTAAGAGAAAGCAGAAATTTTTCTTTTGTGGAGTAAACTTGCAACCAGATACAAGCCCACATTAGTAATACAAAACCAATACATGACAAATATGTACAACTGATTTAAGATTAATATTTATTTCCTGTATTTCGAAAAGATCAAAAATTATGTACATGTGAATGTGCCCATTATAATAAACAATATACTATTTAGACTAAAATATATATATGATATACTACAGACCTCACCGTTTTAAAGACGAATATGATCAAACCAATGCTCACTTGGCAGCTTTATGTAAGAAATTTTCTACAATTGTAAATATTTATGACAGTCTGACATAATAGCACACCTTGTGAGTACTCCATATATTATTAAATTGAAATAATAAGTCCTATGCCTTTTTTATCTTGTCAAATATTATTCTATTGTGAGCGTACGTTTAGATTTTAATATTCAAAAAACTTATTAGCGTATATTTCAAAATTTTATATATATAAGTATGTATTTACATGGTATTGGTGGAGCCACTGTAATTTGCTTTTTAGTTTTGCAAAAGTAATTAATTATCAAATCCGTTAGTGCTATACTGACTTGTTAAATTTTAGCATAAATTCAATTAAATCATCTTTCACACACATCTTTATAATGAATTTCATCAAATAACATTAAATATTCTTTTAATTAAATATTAAAAAAGTATTTTCGTTACATTTATTGACAGAACAATAGAATTGTAATGACATTGATTGTGTGCTTTTATTTTATTATAATTTTTGTTCTACTATTCAATTCTGTTTTCATTTATTTGTTTTCAGAATTTATCAGATCCAATTTCGCGTAAAATAATATTTTTCTATAATATCATTTGCTTTTGTTTCTTTTTTTTTCTTTTCTTTTTTGAATTTTTATGGGAAATAACAAAATCAAGTTGCCATTATTTTAATCATTAAATATTTGCATAACAAAAATAATAATTGTAATAATAATACCGCACTTATCAAGAAAACAAATTTTGAGAATTTAACAAAAAAAAAACAAACAAAAAAAAGTGGAAAATATAGAAAAACTTAAACAATGAAGGACAATAAATAAAACTATAATAATATCCATTTAGCAAAAGGTCCATTAATTTACAGAAACTATTCTATAAACAATTACTAATATAAGTATTTTCAAACAAATAAAGTCTTAAAAAAGAATTACAAAACAGTATCATGCCAAAAATATTGGTACAAGAAACGATTATTGCAATAAAATTTTGGTAAAATTTTTATTTTTCTTTAGCATAAAAGACTAAAAAAGCTAAGTTTTGTATCAATAAAATTTAAAATAATGAATAAAAGACCGTGAATATATCATAAGCTTAGTCTATACGATATATTCTAACAGCATATTTAGAGTACTAAATTTGCGAACAGTGCCAACATATCATACAGACTAAGGGCTTGCTGGTGAACAGTTTTGTAGGGAAGAAAATCTAAAGTTCCCCTTATTACGGAATACCGGGTGTGCTTCGCTACACCTACCGCTACCATTTGCATACATTTTTCGATTATTATTATTATTATTATTACACCAAATACATACACTTCAGCTTTAACAATTCTCAAGATATAAAGAAATTAATATTTGACTTGTATTGGAGGTACTACACCCACCTGCCTAATTCCGCCCACTTTTTGACTGATAATTTACCTTGCCCCTGTTGTCGTTTGGGCCAAGTTTCGAAAGTTTAGCTTTAACCGTTCTCAAGATATGCAACAATCAGTATTTATTTTGTAGGTAGGGAGGTACCACGTCCAGGTCCAATATGGAAAAAAAGCATCCCCATTGCATTTACGGTAGTTGAGTATACCTATGTTTCAAACTTTAACAAAATTGGTATTTGTTCGACATACAAACAGACTGGGAAAGCAATTTATAATATTTATAAATTTTTTACGCGAGTTTACGAGGAACGTATCTATCGCGTAAAAACAGAATTATTTCTATTGTCATATCGTTTCTTGGTATACTATATGTAGAATTTAAAAAATTTTGCATTTTTAGCATATCGTGTGGATAAATTTTATAGTACTCGTTAATATATTGTTATTTTATAGCATATGCGTGAGTGCAAATATAGAAAAAAAAACTCATTCAAGCAGCTATGCAATTGAGTACTGCAATATGAAAAACTTTTCTGAAACTTTAAAACTTTTATTAATTCACTAATAAAAAAATAACTAGAAAAATCTGTATATATTGAAATAAAAGAAATATTAATAAAATATATATTTATATACACATAACAGAATTGTCATATTGTGGTTAGTTAGAAATAGTATTATTATGTATGATGGGTTTTTATGCATAGCCAGTGACTGTGTGTTTACTTTTGTTACAGCTTCTGTGTATTTCAGGAAATAAAAAATACAATGCCATTAGAGATGAAGACAATGTGATTAAATTATAATCAAGATGGTTAACAGAAACAATAGAATTTAACAAATAAGGCCATAAGAAATATGAACGTATGCTTTTCATTTCATTTCTTTTTATCTTTTTTTCTTAAATATGAAATATATTTACAAAACCCATTATTTATAATATTACACTTTTCAGAATAAATACACCTATCCCCCGATTTACACGGTACTTTTTTTACACGATTTCACTTTTACACGGATTTTTTCGAGATCTCTCCCCCGACTTAAACGTTATTTTTCGCTTTTTTACGATTTTTAAACTGAAAGAATTTTGCAAAATAAATAAATAAATAAATAAATAAATAAATAAATAAATAATAAATCTTTAGCTCAATATGAAAAGATCTATAAGGATTTAACCAAAGGCAAACAAATTTTAATTACGGATTTTTTTACCAAATCTTTCCCATATAAAACTGGTACAAATCCATCAACCATAGAATTGCCTCAAATAATATCAAGTGATGAAAGTGACATGTCACCAATCAAGAAAAAAAAGATTAAGAGTCATCGATAGTCATTAAATTTGCTCAAATCTTTGATATATTTTTTGTAATTTTCTAATTTTTTTAAAAATATGTAATTCTTTTTTACATGTACATGTTTGATATTACAAAAGTGAATGGATATTTTGTTTCTTTATTAGGAGTATATTTTATTTTTATTTAACGTAAATGAAAGAAAAATAAATGAAAAAAATTTATTAATAAAACAAAAATTAATTTAATTAAAAAACAAATTTGATTTTACTTATTTTAGACTTTTTTGGTTTTACAAGATTTTTCATACAAAAAATTTTATTTCGATTTACACGGTTTTTTCAGGAACCGATCGGGAGATAGGTGTATGTCCATAAAAGACATTTCTCGATATATTTCATATTAGAAAAATCTTTTATTTTTTTAGCGTCTGCAAGGGGCTTCCAGTATTTTAATATAAGTATTAGGTACAGACAGATGTGCTGGCCTAGTCTTGTTTGGGTTAAATAAAGACGATTAGAGAGCTACTTCTATAAATCCAGCTTCATCCACTATTTAATTAATGGTGTATATTGGCAACGGCTTATTCGATGACCGTAAAATTTATGCTGTGGACACCAAGTTTTAAAAGATATGGCCTAACAAAAGTATACATACAAATGGTTCTAATCACCTGATTGAGATTGTATGTTTGAAAATGCAACTTAATCGTTTTTAAGTTCTTTCTTTAACTTTTACACGATTAATAATTTTTCCTTTAAAAAAACTCAACAAGCTGATTTCTGAGTATATATGCCAGCAGTCATCGTAGTCTAGTGCATTGATGCCCAAGGTAGTAGTATTGGTGAGAGTGACGAAATGTAAGACACAGAAGTTCTGTAAGTGTAGTTTGTCTCTCCCACTCAACATGCTGATTTCCTATTGGTTGATTGATGATCAAACAAAAGAGCGTGGTCTAGTGTTTAGTATATTGGCTTACTAGGCAAGAGCCCCAGCTCTAGTATTTAAAAAAAAAAAAAAAAATTTAAAATATTTCTTTCAACAACTACCTCTTGTCAGTCTTCTGGCAAAAACTCTGAGAGTAATTGATTACCATGAAGAAGCGTCTCAAGTCTGTCGATCGGAGTCGAATTTAAATTGTAGGACTCAGTACACATGCATAAAAATTAACACACACAACCTGGGTACTGCGCAATAGCTAGGCCGTTATACTAAAATAGGGTTTTAATGGTCAATTATGTATGCCAGTATCAGGTGTTCATTATAATGGCCGTTTTAAAAGAATTATGAAGCTACATTTGCTATAATCGGATATTATGTGAGCTATCATGATTTCCATTATAAACCTTCAACTAAGCTTTCCTAACATCCAAAAATCAAAAACTTTCTTAAATCATACCCAAGTCATACTCAAATCAAAGAAGAAGTTTGTCACAATCAAAACTATTACATCAGAATTACACTTAAACTCGTAAAAATGATTTATGAAATATTTATTAACAGTTGCACGTTCAAAAATACAACACAATTTGTTATTTTGGCTACTGTGGTTGATGCTAATGCTGATGCTGCAGCTGTCCATTATAAATACAAGATTATTATTATTTTTTTTTTAAGAATATCAACAAAATGTTTTACAAGTAATGAATGTATTTGCCAGTAAATCAAAAAAGGATTGTATTCAGTGTGTGAGTGTGTTTGAAACAACATAAAATCTAAAACATGAATACAAATTAAACTGTCAACATGTTATAAATATTGAAAAACATCAAAATAATCAACAAACGTTGATTGACATTTAACAAGTATTAATTAATATTGAGTATATGAAGGCTTTTGTTAGATTTTAAGGTAACCAGATGTCATGATTATGTAGTTTTAATATAATATGGGATTGTTTTGTGTACATAAAATGGCCACTTTATATTTTGTTTGCTGATTATGATTTGATGAATTATTCTGAAAACAACTTTCATTTGCAAAGGTATCGTTATTATAATTATCTACAATTATAATGATGTTTTAAAAAGATGGTAAGGACTATCATAAGGATAACAAGGATAACTGTAAAACCAGCAAACATTTATTCTGTGGTATGAATTGAAATTACAAATTAATTGAAAATGTTTCATTCATTCATTTTAATTTATTATTATTGAAAGGATAATAAAAATTGGCTTAAATCCATTCTTACTTTAAACAACAAAGAATATTTCTATTTTACTTCTGCTTCGTCATTATACATCTTAGCTAGATCAGAATTTAATTTTTTTTTATGAACTTAGATAATTTTAATAAGATTTCTCAACTAAAGAACAAAATAAGAACCATGACAATAAGGTACTGAACATGTTTTCGATTTCAGTAACGAAAGCCTTGTCAGAGATCTTTGTTTTCTGTGCATATTCATAGTGCCTTTACTTACTAAACACTGACCAATTGGAAACCATGATCACATATACATACATATTCCTTACTACGATCACTTTCACAGGTGTTGTTATGCGGAAGATTACATACATGCATACATAATTGACCATTACAACCCTGTGTCAGGGTTACGGCCTAGCTTCTCGTAGCACTCATATTGTGTGTGTTAGTTTTTATCCATGAGTACTGGCACCTACAGTTTAAAGTCGACTCCGAACGATAGATTTGAGAAGCTTTTTCATGGCAATCAATTACTCCCAAAGCTTTTGCCAGAAGACTGCTAAGAGGTAGTCGCCGAAAGAAATAACTTTTTTATATTTCTTTTTTTCAAGATGTCAGACCTGAGTCTTAGTAAGCCAATATTAGTGGACTACGGCGACTACGATATGCGGAAGAGTACATGATAATGTAACACTTTTGAAGTTCGGGTTTAATAAAGAATATCGTAGTGATATCTGTTATTGATCCAGAAGAAGTCGTCAAATACCTTAATCTGATGAAATAGTTACCGAGGATATTCTTTCCGTTGTCACAAAGGCTGTGGTATTTTTAAAAGCGTGTCATATTGTGCGAATTGACTCTCTTGTACAAATTCACATTGTTTTTTTTTTTTTTTTTTTCTTAGAAACCATATAACGCCCTTTAACCATCAAAACTGTGGTCGTACGTACTTGTCGTCAATATCGGCTTAGCTGGATAAAAGAAAAAAGCATTTTGTGTGTGTATTTATTCAGTAAATTTAAAAATACAACATAAAGTATTTTTGATGTTTCTAAATAATAAAGGCTGTGTCACGCCCAAATTCTTTAGTAATATGACATGCCTATCTTGAGAACAGTCAAAGCCAAAGTACTCGAATGTGGTCTAAATAACTTCAGAGTTAACACAAATCATTAGTTAGAATATAAACAGAACTGAGTAAGTTTTTTTATTTACGAAAACTTTTGATATTTGTTTTATTTAAGAATGCATAAAACCAAAGTTTCTCAATTTGGTTTCGATTGCTGGTAAACATCAGCTTTCAAAAAGGGGCGCTCTTGTATTTTTGAAACCGGCTCTTTCCATATTTATTTGTATAAAACTTTTTATTTTATTTCAATAGAGATAGTAAAGCACACCAGGCTGTGAGTATGTACATTGAAAGAGAGAGCTGGCAGAATTTAGCAAAAACAAACCAAAAACAATTTTTTTTTAATTTTGGTTAACTGGGAAATGTTTCTGCAAACGTTAGTAATAATTTTTTCTTAATAGCCAACCAAAGGTGCAGTATTAAGTTCGTATTTTTCATATCTGTTGGATTTCATTGGATTATATTATTAATTGGAAAAATTAGTGTTCGAATCCCAGCAAAGGTCAAAAATGAAAAAGTTAGTATGCGGTTTTTTTAAAATTATAATTAAGTAACCCCTTCCTGATATTCTACTCTAATCTAACTCGACCTTTGGCAACGAAAACCGAATGATCAAAAGAAAAGCGCCACCTATTGTGAAGTAGAAGATAACAGCTAAAAACCTATTTAGCGAAGCCACTCACCACAATCAACATGCAACGATATAGCAATTGCTGTTGATCATTCATGAGTTAAGGTATAACACTGGCCTTTGAAAGATCAAATCACAAAAATTTGTCTGATTCCTAAAGTCATAATGTACTGTCCTCTTCACAAAAATTCCAATACAATGCACAGCATTTAGTATTGGTTTACCCCTGAGTATTGGTCTCAATAAAAAAATTATATTTGAGATTTTGTAAATTCCAAACATTTAAAACGTAGTCGGATGCTCTGGTCGTCGTCTTAATCACAAGAGTGTAAGTCAACTTATAGGAGGGTTGTAAATTCAATTCGTGCCAGTGGTAGCCAATTGCAGACTTGTATTGTATAACTGCATGTGTATAAACATGTGCAGTAAAAACAAATTGCACATAAGACCCACTTTTCGCAACTCATTTTGATTACTAAGTAGTTAATATAGGCACACGAAATGAACATATAAAGGGCACCTCTGGCTTAATACTTCTTCATTATAACTGCATAAAATTTCAATCTTAAGCTTAAATCCATACAACAAACTCTATAAATTTCAATAACATCTATTGTTTAAGTAAAATCTCTTGTACTTTATAAAGTAAAGAATGAAATTCATGCTTAATATTAAATAGAATGAATGACATTGCCTTTCTGTAATCTTAAAATTAATTAATTATAGAGAAAAGTCTTTCGTAATTAGATTGTAAATGAATATTACCAGAAGTTAAATGCTAAAAATTATGTTGCATATGAAATGCACACAGTAAATGGGTTTTAATAAAAATAATTCCTAATAGTTTTATATAAAATTCTAATAGAACAATTGAAAAAAAAATTAAGACTCAAAGCAAATTGAAATTCTCATTAAGAATTTTAAAGATAAATTAATACACAAAAGCTACAAGATATTTAGAGTTCTTATATAGTATATAGAAATTCATATTTGATATTTTAATCACAAGCACTATTAATATTTTAATATAATATTAAAAATACTTATCTATCTTTTGTAATGACGTTATTAATTTAAAACAGAAAAATAATTTCATTGACTTTGTCTTTTATTTATTAGAAACATTTTAAATGACAATAAAAGCAATTATAAATATAAAAAGAAAATAGAAATTTCAGAAGAAATCAATTACGAGTTTATTTTCAAGATAAAAACTTAAAAAAACTAACCAATTTCTAATAGAATATTTTCAAATTCTTCCATTGACAATAACAAACTGCCCAGTATTCTTTTTTGAAAACATATGAACCGATAAATTCATCAGCCTAAACAATTGTATTCTGAGCATGTGATGGTGTTACGATAGACACTTATGGATTATCTTTATTTTAAGTGCGACAGTTTAGTCTGTTCTATGTAACCATTCAAGAAAAAAATTAACTTTATTAATGAAAAACATCTTAAATGGAAACTCAATATTATTTTTAATTTCTGTTTCAACCCACTCACCTAATTAGAGGTGCATACGATAGTTATTTGACTTTAATTACTGCTTAAGTTTAATCTTGAAAGCTCTTATGCCACATATGCATTAGTAAATTTATTTACTTAATGGAAAAACATAAATCCCGATGGTGAAAATGGCAATGAATTAATTGCTTTGAGTCTTTATCAAATATAGCAGCGTTCGGTAGCGCCAATAATTGATCGAGTGTATGCCGCAATGTCTGAGTTCTGTAGTCCCGCAAAGCTGATAAGGCTATGCTGAATGACGTTGAGCAACACCTGTAGCTCTGTCATGGTAGGAAAAGACCTTTCCGAACCTTTTAATAACGTGCGAGGTTTCAGACAAGGCGATCACTTATTTTGCGACCTATTTAATTTCGTTATGGAGAGTGTTCTGCGAAAGGCGCGTGTGCAACGTAATGGCACTATTTTTAATAAAAGTGTTCAGTTTCCTTCATATGCAGACAATATAGACATCATTGGGTATACCAAGCGATATGTCACCACAGCCTTTAATGCTATTGAACGGAAGTCTACTAAAATAGGTTTGGCGGTAAATGAAAGAAAGACGAAGTACATGTTGTCGAGGAGTAGGGACGTTGAACGTATCGGCTACCAGGTTTCAGCCGGCAACTATACATTCGATATGGTCAAGGAGTTCATCTACTTTGGCACCGCCATTACCAGCAAGAATGATGTCAGTCTAGAGATCAAGCAAAGAATCACACTGGCCAACAGGTGCTACTACGGTCTCGATAGGCAGTTTAGTCATAGAGACCTCTCTCATGCGACAAAATTAACACTCTACAAGTAGCTCATTCTCCCGGTGCTTCTCTATGGTGCGGAAGCATGGACGCTGTCTTGTGCCGATGCAGCGGTCTTGGGAGTATTCGAGAGAAAAGTTCTTCGTAAGATCTTTGGTCCTCTAAGGCATGGCGATGAGTTTCGCATTAGAACCAACCATGAGCTGTATAAGCTCTTCGGCGAGGTAGGCGTTGTTCAGAGTACCAACATCCAGTGGCTACACTGGCTTAGCCATTTTGTTCGGATAAAAGAATCTGCTCCAGCGATTAAAGTTTTCGATGCGAAGGTCACAGGACGTCGGCGTAGAGAACGACCTTGTTTACGTAGGAAGGACCAGGTTGATGAAGCCCTGGTGTGACCAACTGGAGAAGGCGCGCGCTAAGCAGAAGCGCCTGGAGACTAGTGCTGAAGCAGGCTGAAACCCGTTAACGGGTTGTTATGGCCAGCTAAGTAAGTAATTGAGTACTTTATTAATGTACAGTGACTAAAGCTTCTCCAGTCTGCACCACAATGTATACAGTGATGCAACAAAAGACAACTCCAAAAGCAAAAATCAGTTGTTATGAAGTTCACTACTACAACAGTAAATACAACATAACAATTTTACTACCATTTAGACTGAAAGAGATAGAAGTAATTCATATAATTTTTGTTTTTAAGTGGTAGTGATTTCTTTTTTTTTAATGACAACTGATTTCTACTTTTGCAGTTTGCATTTGTTTCATCACAGTACCATGTATATACCACAGTAACCACTATAACAAGAACAACACAGCAATATAGCCACAACAAAATATTTAGCATACATCTTCTTTTCTATTCCCACTCATATCTACTATAATGATACACAAAATATCTTTTTCTTGTATTGTAACAGCTGATTATAAACTTTATGAGCTGTCATTTATTTCATTACTCTATACACTGCGTTATATATTATGACTGCCACTTAAAAACAATATTTATATGTATTTTTGCTAATACTTGCTATCTCTTTCCTTTTAAATGGTAGTCAACATTTTTTTTTATATTTGTGGGAAGCTTGTCACTGCTTAAGGCACCCTTACACGACATGTTTTTTACACTGTTATTGTCAACTTTTACATGAGTAAAGAGTTACATGTCCTGTGTGACTTCTAAAACACTGCTTGTGTAAAAAACACAAGGAAAGACTTATAAAAAAATTTCAATTAGAGCAGGCTCTAATTTCGTATGTGCACACATATGAAATTAAATTTCTATGCCTGCACAAACATTAGTCGGCGATGAATTATGTGTAAATAAGTTTTTATTTTATAAATTTTGTGTCTAAAATTTTATTATTTATTTACATATGAAATTGTACATAAACGTTTGTGACTAAAAATTATAAACCTTATGTATATTGACTAATTTTGATATACACAAAGAAAAACTTATGTATTTTAAAACTAAAAAACACGTGTAAAAAACATGTCGTGTAAGGGTGCCTTTAGGTATACACTGCAGTGCGACCTGTTTGGCTCCACATGTCCTCATATAATGCATATTGTCAGTAAATGTTAACATGATGTAGAAAAAACAAACATTGTTATATAAATTACCACTCTAAACCTAACGATTATACGTAATCTATAAAATGGATATTTGCTCTGGTATGGAATTTCAAACAAAACCAAATGAAAAAAAAATCCCAAGCAGTGGTTGCAACTCAAAGTGGTGCAGCTCCAAAAAGTATCCTTTACATACGCGGGTTTTAACTACCAGGTATTTTTTATTAAATTTTTTATTTTTTCTGTAGTTTTACCCACCTATCGAACTCATTTTCTAATTAATTTTTGTTATACAAAAATGTTTAATAATTCCGTTAATATGTTTTCTTTGTTGCTTTGCAAAGTAAAAAATTCTTTTACGTGAAAAGTCCCCTGTAAATAAATGCTAATGAAATATGGAATATCTTTACAAGGCCTTGTTTGTAAATCTTTTCATACTGATGATGAAAAAAGCGTTTTGCCTCTTTTAATTAAAACTTTTAATGCCATACAAAACTAACCAAAAAATAAAAAAGAAAAATTTAAAAAGTAATTTAATTGCGTATTTCATTCAAACTGATAAACTGTTAGTGATGGCTTCAAAGTAACTTTACTAAGGGATGTGATTACATTGTATCTAGAATTACCTTAAAAGAAACAACATGGTATGTGATAAGAAATTAGATTCAAAATCTGTATACTTTAGAATTTTTTTGTGGACATATGCATTTAATTGAAAAGTTAATAAACAATCAATTAAATAATAATCCATTACAAATTTGCTTTGCAAACAATTTCGCCTAAAGCTTTTAAACAAGAATTGAAATTTTTATTTCGTAATTCTACAAAAAAATAAAAAGAAAATAAAAAGCAAAACGAAATAAAAAAATTTCAATACCGTTTTTGTCAACTAAACTTTTTTCTATTTTTAAAATTAAAAAAGGAAAACAAATTTTTTCAACGATTTGTTTAGTGAAAAGTGTTAAATCGCAAAAAAATAAAAAAGTATCAATAAATCAGAACAACTGTACAACTGTTGCCAGTTTATGCAAGTTAGTTTAGAAGAATGTGCTAAAGTTGTGTTTTATTTTTAATTTTAGATTTTTCTTTTTTTATTTTCCCAAAAACAAAAAAACTAAAAAAAATATATTTTTTATTCCATTTTCTCTTTTTAAATCGGCATGAAGTGAATCAGTGCCAAAAGCATGATTCACAACAAATAAAATAAAATGAAATACAGCAAAAATCAGATGATGTGATAAAATGCTGACTCTAAAGTGCAGTGAATTTAAAACACCCTGCTTTAAAAAAAAAAAAAAAACAAACAAAAAAAGGAAAACTAAATTGTTTTGTTGTTGTTTGTTTTACAATTAAATCTTGCTAACATAAAATCAATGTAAAGTGAGTGATAAGAATTTTACGGTTCCAACTGATTTTTAAGTTAAATTGCTAGACAAATATTATGGACAAATTAATTTAAGCAATTGCATGCAATACAGATGCACAATATAATGGTGCATGGTATAGTGGAAGAAGAAGAAAGCCGCAAAGAAGCCGCTCCCCGATATACCACTCTATTCCACCTTAACCAATGTCAAAAAGGAACGAATGATCAGGTGATAGATTGAGAAGTAGCAGATAACAGCTAAACCTACAAAGCGAAGGCACTCACCTCATAATCAACATGCAATGATGAGGCAATTGCTGTTGATCATTCAAGGGTGAAGGTATAACACTGGCCTTTGAATGATCAATTCACAGCAATTTGTGACATTCCTAAGGCGCTTAATTATAATATAAGAAAAAATATATTTGTATGTTCTGTCCTTTTCAAAAAATACCAATACAATGCACCGAATTTAGTAGGGGTTTACTTCTGAGTGTTGGTCTCAAATAAAAAAAAATTCATTATTTCACCGAAGAGAGCACCACAGTCAAACACAATGCTTAGTGCTTAGATAGGTCGCACATTGGGAAAGTTTTCTTTGCAAAGTCTTATCTCTGACGGCGACACGAGAAAACCATACAGGGAAGAGTACAAACTTTATCGTACTAGCAAAGTTGCGCTTAAAAAACATATATAAAGTAGAGAACGATAAAACAAATTTTGTAAAAATTACTCTGACATTAAAGTCCTCACTGAAGAAACCTTAAAAGAGAAATCGGTCTTACTTTACAAAGAACAAAGATCACTCAGTATGTGTAAAATTGTGAGAGCTTTCAAAGCTGTTTACCACAAATGAAAGTTGCAAAGAATACATACACACATGTGTGATTCAATTTACACTGACTTTTATTAATTATGGCAATGTGTAGAGAGTTAAGAACAAACCTCTTTTGATTTCACTGTTTTGCTGTGTATGTTAATTTTTTTTTATCCATGAGTACCGGGACCTACACTTTAAAGTCGACTTTTGGTAATTTAAATAAATTTCGTTGGCACTTTGGTATATTTTATTGTTTGTCTTTTGAAGGCGTATTGAAAGTTTAACATCTCCGACTAGAATCTCTGGTAATAAGGGATATTTTTTTTATTTTTTTTATTTTTTATCTTTGAATCTGAAGAATGAAGATTTGTACTTTTAATAAAGTACTGCCAAACGCAACATACTATATAAGCATGCCATTTAAAAAAAACATGCTATGCTATGTCTTGTCGTCTCAAAGACAGTGTCATGCCATGTCATGCAAAGGTATTATAGTGTCTAGGCGTCTTATTATAAATCGGCTAAACTATTGGAGCTCGCTGTGTTGATTTCCATTTCCATGAATTTTTTTTTACTTATAAAATTTTTAACACTATAATGTAGTCCCCGTAGTCTAGTGGTTAGTGTATTGTCTTACCAGATAAGAGCTCCAGGTTCAAACACCAGCTCTGACATCTTAAAAAAGAAATATGAAAAAATATATCTTTCGACTAATACTTCTGCTGGCAAAAGCTCAGAGAGTAGTTAATTGCTGTGAACAAGCTTTTCAAGTCTGCTTTTGGGAGTCTACTTTAAACTTTAGGTCCCAGTACTCATGGATGAAAATTGACACACACAACTTGAGTGGAGCTAGGCTGTAATTCTGAAACAGGTTTGTAATGGCCGACTATGTATGTTCTGTATGTTTTTAATATTGTTGTATAAACCAGGGACCGCAAATAACAGTTAACGCTTAAAAATTAAACTAAAAAAATCATCTTATTAGAGTCAACAGACATATATGATATTATATACCAAACTAATCGTCTTGGAAAGCTCTCACCGAATCTGTAGTGGCCTTGATCATTAATTCGATTTTAACTGTTACTTTTGACGAAAAAATAAAAGGTTAGATGAAACCTTTAAAAAGAGAGTTTTATTTTTTCGTCATAAAATAAAACTCACAAAATGACAGAAAAAAACTCCTAAATAGAGTTTTCTTTTACGACGGAAAAATAAAACTCTCAATATGAGTTTTATTTTATGAAGAAAAAATAAAACTCGCTTTTTGAGAGTTTTTTTTTTAACTTTTTTTTTTTTGGTAAAAATAACTTTTTCTGCTGACCTTTTTAATAATAATAATAATTAATAACCAATAAAAAATAAGATTTTCGATATAACTTATACCCGTTACCGTCCCTGGTATAAATATTCACTACATCACACGATGTTACATGGTATATTTATAAGTACGTAACTGGAGTTTGTAAAACTATTTTATAAGTATATAATTATACCATGTATAATAACATTGTAACGAATAGTAGTAGGTAATAATGGTAAATCCGAATGTTTCATTAAAACAACTTCCAAAGTAATGAGAAAGAACAGTAAGACGATGAAAAAATTTAACTTTAAATTTTATTTATGAATTATCAGTACATTTAAATACAACAAAATTTATCAAATTTTTTATTTTTTTAAATGTTTTTTTAATGCAATTAGTATATGCGAAATATAATATCGTTTAAGTATATGCCATGGCTTCTCTTAAGCGAGGGCATGGAAAATATATAATTTTGCATGACTCTGGCCATTGACATTGATAGCTTGACTATTGAAGTTGTTATCAAAAAGTCCGTCAACCCAAAATTCTACACCAAACAGTGTCCTTTTAAGAATGCACTTGATGGTTGTGCATCTCGCCCAGAATTCGACATTTTTGTTTGTTTATGCAGCACATTGTCCAAACAGAGCACCCATGGTGTTCACTAAACATTATCCAAGCTTTGAATCTTTCAGTAATATGGTTATTCGAACGGTGAACAGCTTACCTACGAACAAGGTACTTTCGATGATAAACTAAAAGAATTTTGTCATGCTGCAAGGCAAGGTGTGAACACTTCGAATAATATTTGTTTTTACGTACATATTGCATCCAGCAAATTTGTGTTTTTCAGTGATTAAATAAAAAGTTTCGCATAATAGCTATGGACCGAAACTTATGAAAAACTGTTTTGCCAATTTCTATACATTTTAGTCGATTTTACATTTCAACCCAGACTTAATGTTTAAAAACACAGATTTCTTCGCTATTCTGTCATATATTGCAAAACATTACCATTAGCAATGCGCATGAAAGAACCCGGTCACACATTGTGTTGTTCTTATAGTAGAGTGCATAACCATAAAATTGAGAAAACTATTCGTATTGCAATAAAAATTACCTTTAACAATATATTAAGAAGGAAACTAAAATAGAAAAAAATAAAAAAAAAATCCAATGTAAGGGTGGAATATTTATGATTTTCCACTGCAATTGAGCCACGTTTTTTTTTTATTATTATTGAAAAATCTTAAGGGGAATAGAAACCAAAATGTTTTTCAAATATTTTTGTCTTCTATAAACTAAATTCAACAAACAGTGCAGTGCAAGTGGTATTCGGCAAACATTTTCTCATAATTTAGTGAAAATATTTGGAATATTGCCGAAAAATAAAATAATAAAAACCAAGGTTATGATAAAATTTTATTTATTTTCTTTGCTTATATCTTAAAATGTTTTTTCATATTTATTTATTGCCTAAATTTGTATACTTTTGTTAGTTGTTTCCAAAAATTTTAATAATAAAAATTTTCTATTCTGTTAAACAAGAGGCAATACAAATAACAACAGACATTTTTTTTGTTGTTGTTCTAACATCTAACATCTTAAAACAATACTAAATGTTATTTGCAAAATTCATTTGAAATATGTATCTTGTATATGGCCAAAAGGATTTTTCGAAAGAATTCTAGCGATTAATACTGGCAGATACTTTTCATAATTCAAATCAAAATATTTGTGTTTATTATTGCTTTGACAAGAAATTATAAATGTATGCAACTTTATGCGTGTATGTGTATGTACATACAAATAAAATTCGATATGAGTTTGTAGGCATGTCGATAAATAAGTAAATATTTGTGTAAATATAACAGAATTACATTTTTTAAATTGCTATTTGTAAGAGTTTACACTACATTGAAGATGAAAGTGTGTATTTCTCTCACTCTCTCTCCTTCTCTCTCAATCTCTTTTCTGAGTTTGAATTGGAATTATGTTTGTTAAAGAAAATTTTAAAATTCATGAAATTATTTTGTTTAATCTGTAATAGACTGATTTATTGTGAACCGTATGAACATCAAGTTTTGTTAACACTTATGCTTAAATACACACTTTATTTCGAACTTAAACTCTTTGATTTAATTTGTGGCTATAAAAGGAAAACTTTAAAATTATTTATTTTTATTTAATTAAATATTTAATTTTTTTTAATTCCTGTTTTTCGTTTAGAAAGTATTAAACAATCAGCAGTCTAAGTTACTCAATTATACACTTTTTTATATTACGAGTATTACATAAAATAAAAGATTAGTTATGTATTTTGCAACGGTTTTTTTTTTTTTTTGTATTTATTTCAAACATATTTTTAATTACTTGTAAGTAATTATATTATCTGTACAATTTTTAAAAACACTAAATCATTTTAAACCTAGTTTTTAAGAGGATTTTAGCGTATTTCAAAAAAAAAAATTCTTTCGAATTTTATAAAATAATATTTACAATTACTTTTGAGTATTTAGATAATATCATAGATTAGTTTAAAGGTCATTCAGGCATAATAAAATCCTAAATATGCAAATTTTATTATTATTAATTTTGTTCTTAAGAATCATATTGCATTTGTTAAACACATATACTGGTTTATTATAAAATATAATATATAATATTTGTATAAATACTAGACAAATATTACCCAAAAATAATTTTATAATTTTACGAGTAATTCTAAATCAGTTTTATAAATGTATACTAGAGCGTATCACCTTATACGGGGGAAAAAAGTTTCACCGTACAGCCTCCCTATGTTCGGCTAAAAAAAATTGTTTAAATGTCCTTGCAAAAATACTTTATATTAGAGGCGGTACGGGGAATGTATACGTTTGCATGAGGAGTCTTGTGTGCTAGACTGCTAGAGAGGCACTTCACCGAGTAAAGGTCTAAGGCAGTCAGCTTGTAATAATTAGCACAGAATATTTATATTGTATTGAAGTTTAAACGAATAAGAAATTAATAGTATAATAAATATACATATATGGGCAATTTCAAAAATTTTCGACATTTTGATATTTCTTTTTCGAAATTTTTTTTTTTGGATGACACGAATGACGCTTTAGTCACGTGAAGGGTGATATTTTAGCATACCAAAACAGTTCGCGTTAATCATTTATTGCAAACGGCGCGAAAGTTATGGAGGTTTTAAGTTAAAATCTCTTTAAAAAAATTTAAAGTTAAATTTATTGGTTTATTTTAATAAATGTTGTATGGATGCATGAAACTCATTTCAAATTCATCAGTGCAGTCCAAATTCGTCAATGCACTGATAAAATACATAAAAAATATCAATTATAATTAAAATTCCTTAACATTAAAAAACGCGAATTTTTGCAAAAATATGAATGTTTCACCGATTGTTATAATATGTGTTTATATAACGCATAACTAATTTACAGAAAAACAATGTTTTAACTTGCAAATTTAAAAAATAAAAAAAATTATATAAGAATTATTTTTGAGGTTATAATTTTTTTTTTTGATCTGTAAAATTTAAAATCATGAAAATTTTTTAATGCCTATTCGGTTTTATTATCAAGCTTAAAAAAACCTATCGTTTGCTGTTAATCGCTGCGGAATCTATACATAACTGCAGATGTCACAAAGCAAAATGTGTTTGAAAAAAAATGCCACTGTACCCTTTAAATATGGACTGAATTCAACCGTATTTATATATGATCTTTAGTTCACCGCCGCACTTCATTTCCAATACTTTACATTGATTTTAAACCACTGATTAACTAAAAAAAACGCGAAACAAAATCATGAAATTTCGCAAAATTTTTATTTTCTTTATAAAATTTTTGCGCTTCAAAATATTTTAACGCCTTCTTGACGTTGAGGTGCCATTTACTAAGAAGTTTAGATCACGCAATACGTAAACCAGTTTTAAATAAGATTGCAAATGTCAGGCGCGAAAAACTGTCATTTTTGAAAAATTTACGCCAATTCTATAAAAGTTTGAGGTCATCGTTCTCAGCAACTAGCAGTCTGACATCGACGTGATATGGCGCAAATTTTAGCAAATTATACCATCTTTTAAATACTGTTGACGAAATGTAATTTTCTTGAACGGCGCAAAAACGCTATAGAAAAAACTGCGAAAATTAAAAAATCGGAAAATTTTGGTTTCAAAAATGAACCGCTGTACAACTTTTTCTCAAATAGTAGTATTGGCATAACTTTTATAGTGTAAATATCTACAAAGTCTAGTGACTTTATTTTATATCAGTGAGCATCGGAAGTTTAAAACTAAAAGTAGAAAAGTGATGAAATATGAATAAACTCTTGTAAATTTCAAGCCTTTTTTTTGACTTTTTCGATATTTGAGAGCCCATAACTTTTAAAAATAAAGAGCTGATTGTCTGAAATTTTGAATTCCCCAGTTTTCTAGTGTGGCCTACCATTCCCTTTTGACCGTTTTGGTCAATTCGAAAAACTGGAGAAATAATAAGCATCTGAACTCAGTTTCAACAAATGTTGAAAATTTTTGAAATTGCCCATATACATATAAAATTACTTGATCTGCGCTTGCAGTACTACGGTGAGTATGATTGTTATTCACAATTATTTGTACTTCATACGCCACCGTTGACAGTAATCGCCTAAAAGCCTTTGTATAGCAAACAATTTTAAACCAATAAAAACCTACATATTTATAGCACTTCTGCTAGTCTGACAACATTTAGGACTATATAGCATAGAGCATCTACGAAATTCATCCACAATTATGCAGAAAGCATTCATTCCATAAATACCCTTATTCTTTGTAATTATGATTCAACTAAACACTACAAATTTAATGCCCGTATTCATAAATAAAAAGTTTTTTTATTAAAAACAATTTAAGTTAATTGAGGGCTTATTAGATAAATTTCTATGCAATACTTGTCAAAGAAACCCTCAACAAGCCTTAAATATTTTTTAAGGAATATGGTCATAAATCTTTACATTAACGGTTGAAGAGCCACAGAGTTAGAATAATAGGTTATAAAGTACTGTGATAATTGTACAGTGTTCAACATTATGAACAAATCTCACAGTTATGTCTAAAACTACTACTATTGTAATCGATTATCTATATATAGTCATAATTTTTTTTTTTTTTTGTTCTATGCCACATAAATATGTGGGTTTACTTTTGAATGACATACTAGATTGAAATTGACATCCTTTTAGTATAGCATGTGGAGAGGCTGTAAGAACCACTCTTTTCGATAGGATATAGGAAACAACTTTAGGAATAATTCATTTTTTTTTTTTTGTGCATATTATGATTCTTGAACTGTTTTTTAAAAATGTTAATATGAGACGAGTTGGCAGATTTTTAAAGCAAAGTAGTTTTCATTTGACTGTTTTCGTTTGCAGCTATGCGACTGTAGCAATTGAAACAGGCAGGTTCTATCCTATATATGTATTTACGAGAAACTTTGTCACAATAAGTAATATTTTTACAAGACAAATCACTGGCTAAAGATGGATGGCTTATATGGATATTCTGGTCTAGTTTACTGGATTATTTGGTTAAATGTGCAGTTGCTAATAATAAAATTTTTTTAATTATTTTTAATAAAACCTTGCATGTCATGTTTCCTAACCACAAAGAATATGTAATGGAAGTACCGAAAATTGTTAGGTTTCAACAGTTAACTACAATTAAACTTAATTTTTTAAATTGGGATATTACATACTTTAAATATGAAAAAGGAATTTATGCATATTTTAAAATGTTCTTAAATATTAATTATAAAGTTTTCACGTGTTTCGTCAGTACTTTCTACACACCTGCCGATACTCAAGTGTATGTGTAGATTTACTTAAAACGAGATAATATTATATACACACATACTCGTACATATCTATACACATATTGGAATACATTGTAAGCATACATATTACTTATATATAAAAATGTAAGTATGTTTGCTTGAATGAAACTTACAGCCTGTTCATAGAACACAAATGGTTTTTGACAAACACACTCAGATTTGTTAGTGTTTCTCATATAAAAAGACGAATGTCAAAAACCATACGTGTTCTATGAACAGGCTGTTAGAATGTATGTTTCATAAAGATGGTATACAGGTGTGTCAAAAATCACTATAAATTTAAACTGAATAAAAAATAATCAATAATTAAAATACTGGGATGAGTATGTGCCTGAGATAGTTATTAATAATTATACACAATACACGTACTCGGATATTTTCGTTGGGACTACCAATAGGGTTAGTTCCAAGATGGAATTTGTCTTTGTCTAGACTTTACACGTATTCATGCATTTACAACTGAAAATTTAAACTCTTAAATTTAAGAAAACAGTGACTGTGGGTGAAGCATATAATTTAATAAATTTGTTACTGAATTAATTTCAATTGTATTCATTTTGACAAATACATAAGAAACTCCTACAGTTATAAATTTATAAACAAAACATGGTAGATACTAATATACAATTTTAAGTATACGTGAACACATATGACTACGAGTACGTACACTGTGATTCAACAGAGTAGAACGAGCAAATTTAAAAGTAAAAAAAGTAGGAAGAACTCTATAAATTACAAATATAGAGGAAATAAAAAATATTTGATTCTTCAAATGAGATTCTTATGAAAATGCATAATTAAGGTTTTTTCTTCTTTTGTTTGTAGTACAGAGTGTAAATTTTTTTTTATTAATTCATTGGTTTAGTCCTTTGATTATCAAAAAATTCATTGTAAAATATCCAAAATTTTTATGGAATTTAACTTCGATTTAATTAGAGCGTTTCTGACGAAACAAAAAATTTATTTAAAAATTGATCATTCTTCCTGCGGCTCGAGCTCGGGTCTCCAACAATTATATTTGTTAGTTTATCGTTATGAGAAGTAATAACATCATAGTTTTTTAATGTACTGGAGGCCCGAAGTTCGAGCCCCAGGAAAGGTCTGATCAATATTTTTATAATTTAATTTTTGTTTCGTCAGAAACGCTCTAATTAAATCAAAGTTAACTGCAATGAATATTTTTGGTACTTATATTTATGTACATACATATGAAAGAAAAATAATTTCAGTATGCGATTTCTAGAAAAGTGTGAGTTAAATAGTTGATGTTTGGTCTTGAATATGCACAGGACACAAAGAACTCTGATGAGAGTACCGTAGCTGGAGTCGAAAACAATTGTTCAGTTTGGCTATTGTACTATTCCTTCACGGACATCATTTCTTCTTTAATTACCAAAAATATTCATTGCAGATAACTTTGATCTAATTAAAGCGTTTCTGACGAAACAAAAATTACATCATAATTTTTTTTTTATATTACTGATTCATTTAGAGATTTTAAATAGTCAAGAGATATTCCACATTATATTTATTTATATTTATTTCATCAGTTAGCATATCTTTGTGGCGGTTTTCTCTTTCGTCTACCCTACAAGTAAGCCAACCCCAAACATTTTGTGTAATATCGAAATCCAACGAATAGAGCGGCCAACTAAAAGTCTCAATATTTTGGTTGGCAATATAGGAATTTACTACACGTGCAGTGAGTAAAGTTGCATTAGCATGTTGATAAAATCACTTAGCAGCCTAAAAATATATTTTTTTTTTATTTAAGGGAAGATCGTCCCAAACCTTTTTTTTTTTTTTGTAATAAGGCCAGCACTTAGGGAATATACTCATACAGTACATTGTTCTGGCCTAGGTAAATAGACGGAAAAGGGGGAAAAAGGATATGGATCAGTTCGAAAAAAAAAAACAAAAAGTAGAATTTTAAGAATGTGAACTGCAAGGAAATCGGTTGCTGTTGATTGATTATTCAATGGCCAGTAATATACCTTCAGCACAGAATAATCCAACAGCAATCAGCCTTAAGAAGCTCACATACATACATACATAATTGGCCTTTACAACCCTGTGTCAGGATTACGGCCTAGCTTCTCGCAGCACTCATGTTGTGTGTGTTAATTTTTATCCATGAGAACCGGGATAATGTCGAATTAAGAAGCTTGTTCATGTCAATTAATTACTCTCAGAGCTTTTGCCAGAAGACTGCTGAGAGGTAGTCGACGAAAGAAGTATTTTTCTTTTTTTTTAAGATGTCAGAGCTGGGTGTCGAACCCAGGGCTCATGTCTTAGTAAGCCAACACACTAACCACTAGACCACGGCGACTAGAAGAAGCTCACACACTAAAGTTAAAATTAGGGAAGGAACAAAAGAATATAATGATATTGGAGATGATGTTGCTGTTTTTTTCTTTGATCCAGCCCATGGGATAATTCTTCGTTACTGCACTTGAACTGACTTTCTGGCATAGGAGACTTTGCCAGAGATCTATTGCATTCCGCTAGCTAAACCAGCGAAGTCCTTGCAGTGCAAACCTCTACACCACGGCAAGATGATTATCTCACGAAGAGGTCATTCCGGTCTTTCGAGTACTTTTGACAAAAAAAGGTCAGTACCTGTAGTACCGTGGTATGAAACTGAGGGCTCAGATCCCTCCAGATCATTTAATAATATGATGGCGTTGTTGTTGACGATTTGTATTTAAGGGAGGTTTTTTGTTGAGATATTGCAGCTATAGATGATCGTCGCCTAAAATAGTGCGAGGAACTATTGTTTTACTTTCACTTACTCTGGCTTAGTGGTTGATTTGAGATGTATTTTTAGTTTAGGAAGAATTTGAAGTAAATCGTAAAATTTTTCACTTAGCCTGTGATGTTAATTGTGTATAAGTATTTACTGTGTAATTTTTATTATAATTATTATATAATTCATTACCATACTAGAACCCTGTCTAATTTTACTAACGATTTCCCGATAAGAATAGAAAATACAAATTTTCGAAATTTTTCAAAACTGTAGCACGTTTTTTACCCATTATCTTGAATTGGAATTTTATTTCGCTTCTTTGTTAATTATCTACAAATCCGAATACGAATCTCAGTAAGACTGTTGATCATTTTTAATAATTAATTTCTGATTCGGCCTTAAATGCCTAACTGGATCAGAACTTAATTTTACTAAACAAATTTAGATTATTTTCGCAATCATTTCGCAATTAAATTTGGCTTTATTACAATCGCCTACTGATTTAGATCACAAATATCTGATGAATCAACAAACATGCTGTAGATTTTTGTAATTAATGGAGATTTGGTTTTTAATTTCATGTATCCTGGTTCTATTTAGGTGAACCACAGTGTATATAAATTGTATATATTTAATTATTAATTTAATTTTGTTGCCAACAAATTTTTACTATTTATTTATTTTTATTGTTTTTAGTTTTTATAATTTAAATTTTTGTTTTTTTTTTTAATATTTCTAAACATATATTTTATTCCCCTTTTTTTTTTGTTTTGTCTTTGCAGGTGAGTTTTACAGTCTATGAATGCATGCAATTACCACCTTTTGCATAACGAACACATGAACGTAAGCCAACAATTGAATTGAATGTCATTATAAAAGAGAAAACATAAAACACAACATGCTGGGCATTTGCAATACAATTTGTATATACTGTGTTAGAGGAGGGATAGGTTTAATTACAGCCGTGTAGTTAATTTAAATTGAACTAATGGCTTTGGTTTTATTAGTATTATTATTTTTTATTTTTTTTTTTGTTCTCTATTTATAACAAAATAATTGCATAATTAAAATAAGTTAATTATATTTTATGAAAATAATATTTTAATTATGTTCGCATTATTATTAAGCGGAAAAATGGTTTAAACATTTTTAAAACAATTATAATTATTAAATTATGTACAGGTAGAAAAAAAAATTATGTACGCTTTACAAAATTAAATGAAGGGTAGTAATAATAAAGAGACTAAATATTAGCTATATTGGTTTAAATAATAACATTACAAGTGGTAAATTAAAAAAAAAAACTAAGACAAGCGTTTGCTTATACTACGTGTAGGGACTACAAAACATAGCATTACTTGAGGATGATTTTAAGTCTAAAGAATGTGGCAATACATTCCAATATGTGTTTAGTAATTACTTATCAAACATATTTGTGAAATTAGTGTTCTTGATGCGAGTGATTACTTTCATATTTAAGACGTTAATGCTCTTAAGAGGCCATTAACCAATGCTCGTTTCCACAACTACAGATTAAAAAAATGTTTATGATGATGGTTACACTATGGTTTCTTTCAACCAATTTTCTATGCCTTAATTCGAATGATACTTTTGGACGGTGCTAACAAATTAATCCCAATGCAGTTGACTTCGTGGACATTCCTTATCGTTTCATAGGTAGTTCTTAATGTAAATCATATTTTTAACTAAATTCGAATATCTACTACTGAGCCATCAGAACAGAACTTAGCAAAAATTATTCCAGTACCATAACGAGGTCGACTTAGGCCGAATTCCATTCTGACTTATAAACCTAAAGTTTTTGAATAGATTTTACCATAACAAAATTTTAGAATATATATTCGATGATAATAGTTAATACATAAATCTAGAATCAGGAGTAAACATAGCCATACTACAATATAACAATAAACGAGTATGTTGAGAACATTCATTACAAAATCAATTAAAATAAGCCGTCATTTAACTTGATCACTCTAAGACTTTTGACGTACTTGCTAATGAAATTTTTAACTATGCATGTGCACTATTTTTTCAAATGCTTCAATTCTAATATCTTTTTATTTATCCTGCAAGTCGCCAGATCGAAATGCAATTGATAAAAAGAAAAAAATTTAACAGAAACTAAATAATTTTTTTTTTCGTCATTAAACGCCTTAATAAGATCAGATTTAAGTTCTATTAAACGAGTTTAGATTATTTTATGGAATGATTATCCAATTAAAAAGGAAATATGACACCTGTGGAGGAATTGCACATCAACAGAAATTAACAGGTTGTAGAGAAGCTAAGCTGTAACCCTAAAAGATGGTTGTAATGTAATGTGTTGTATTACTAGACGAGAACTCCTGGTTCAAACCCCAGCTCTGATATTTTGAACGAAAGACATTATAAAAAATTCTGCTTTCGGCGACCATCCCTTGGCAGTATACTTACAAAAGTAACTGATTGCAATGAACAAGCTTGTCAAGTCTGTCGTTTGTAGTCGACGATAAGCTGTAGGTCCTGCTACTCATGGTTAAAAATGTATTCACACAATACGGGTGCAGTGAGAGGCTAGGCTGTGACTCTGAAAAAACGTTGTAAAGGCTAATTATGTATGGATGTTTGTTTGTATGTAATTAAATTAATTTGTGAGAAATTTCCTGTATTTAATTGAGTATTTTTTAAATTTTAACCAAACTTTTCAAGTTCTTAAGAAACAACAATTTAGATAAAATTGTCTTTGACCATTTTCTTATTTACTAAATTACAGTACAATATCAAAATATATTCTAATTAATTGTTACGTCCTGAGTTAATAAGACCATAGGCTCGGTGTTGTGTAGCAGACCAGGGTCTCTGCTAGAAATCGAACCCCCTAACCTATAATTAGCAGTTTTGCACACAGTATAAATTGAATAAAAAAATATTAAAACTTATTAGTAAACAGTAAAGGGGGAAAAAAGGAAAAACCAGTGAAATATGTATGCAATGAAATTGATTTCTAAATTTAAAAACAAAAACGATTTGAATTATCAAAAAAGTCCACGCCCGTATGTATATATTTGCATATATATTTTCAGAAAAATGAAATAACATTGAAAGAGACAAAGTTTTAACTAAATTTGTTCCTTTTTTTGTTTTTAATTTTGTTTTTTTCAACAAAATTTTATTTATTATTTACAGTACAGGAAACAACATGTGGAAAAATTTGTAATAAACTAGTAAATGCTAAAAGTACATAAAATGACAACAACTACAGAGCATATTAAATAAAATACTCGTAACAAGTACATCTACAAATAACAAATATTTGAAAAACACAAACAAAATCTCTAGTGAATGTCTGTGTGCATGTGTAAGTGTATATGTTTGTGTGTATATATGAAATAAATGTATTAAAAAATCTAAGTATAAAAATACAGTAACTCACATTTATATACGCCCATTTTTTGTTGTCTTATTCAATGTCGATTTGCAAGATCACACAGGCATTTTGTTGTTGTTTTGCAATATTGATACTGTCAATGGCTTCCAGAGCTGAGATTTTGAAACTAAACAAAACCTTTAACTATATATAAGTACTACAAAAAGGTGGAACTGGTAAAAACACTATTACACTATTACAAATGTAGGACAATTACTCTATGTATTGCTCATATTCAAATCAGTCTGCGATTTCAGTTGAACTTTTTAATAGACCTTGTCCGTACTAAATAAAAATTCACTTTAATTTTTTTCCACTCGTATCTGTGGTCTAAGTCATACATACATACATATATGACGGTTTATTTTATAAACCTTTTTTATCTTAATAAATAAAAATATATTTCGAATATGAAATTTTCCGGCCTGTCACAGATACCGATCGGAATGATTTTCATTTCGTATTTTCATTTCCGATCGATTTTGTTTTAGCTTCTTTATATTCCGATCTATTTAGTAAATTCCGATTTTCCCTTTCTCTCTTAAAATATGGCAACGTAAGGTATACAAAAATAAAAATCATGTGTTCTAATGATTAAACAGAACTGGGGCATGACGTTTTTTTCCATACAAATTGACACATAAAAATGCAGTCGTGAAATAGAATCTATTTTATTTTGACGGCGATTTTTCTTATGCTCTCATTTTTAGAAACAAATTCTCTTAACAATATTACCACACTTTAATTAAATTACATATATTTTGTAAACAAACCTGTTTTTTTTTTTTTTTGTTGCCGGAAAGTAAAATAAGAACAAAAGAAAATCGAAAAAACATTTGAAAGTTTAAATAAATTAATAAATTTTGGAATTTGTTAAACAAAATGAGTGATATTTTAGGAAAAATAATTGCAGAAGGGCGTAAATAAAAATTATAAAATATAAATTCAATTCTTCGAAAAACTCTCATAATTTTAATTTTTAATAGCTTTACATACAAGAAATGTAAAAACAATAAATAACAGTTCGTGAAGTTGCGGCCGTCGCACAGTGGTTCAAGATGAAAATCTAGCTGGAAAAAAGTCAATTTTTTATATTTCAAAATTCACATAATTTGTTTGGTATTTGTTAGACAACTATCCATTGTATAAAACTGTATATCAGGTTTTTTTATTTTTTTCTTATTTGCTTTGTTATGATGTTTCGAAAATGATCAATTGCATTGTCTCTGTTGTTATAGGAGACCAGTCGATTCACAGCATCACTTTTGAACTGTTCGTAACATCAAACAATAACACATTTTGAGTTTTTTTTTATATTGCATTATGTCAGGTATGTTCTACCTATATTATAAATAAATTTTGAATTTAAATGTTTTGTATGTAAAATAATGGGTAAGACGAAATATGTATTTTGTGAAGTAAATATTTAGCATTTTATGGTTTTTAGAGTAACTTTTAAATTGGATTCCCATGGATTATCTGCAGTTATTGACCGGTAAACTTTTTATATACATAAATAGATTACATACCCATAACACGGAGAGAACTAAGTATGTGATGTGTGGATTGCCGAAGTACAATGCAAAGGAAAGGCAAATGCTGTTACTAAATATTTTTTTGCTAAGAGTGGGTTACAGAAAATTAAAAGAGAAGATAATTGCGGTAAAGTTAAGTTAGCTGTACGAAGATTAACGTATTCAATTCACGAAAGATGGATAAAAGCGAAAAGATCTAAAAAATATTTTGAAGACTCCAACAAAATTTGGTTAGATGGAGTTTCTTGTCTTCTTTTTTAAAAACTTATTAAAAATTCCAGAAGATTTAGGGATCCAACCGTCAACATCACACTAGAAAGATGTCATCAGAGACGACAAGAAGAGCTTCTGTCATCAGATCCATTAATTTCGTCTTTTTCGACAAAACCATTTCTTAGTCCATTCTTAGCTATATTAGATGGTGAAGAGATTTCGTTACTTTTAGATCCTTTCATACAGGAAGATATAGAATAATTTAAATAAAAGGTTTATTTTTTTATATATTAATATTATTGTGTTGTTTTGTATGTACATACTATGTATGTTATATGTTAAATTCGCAATTATATATTACAAAGAATTTGTTATTTTAAAACTTTTCATATTTACTATTAATATTAAAAAGCTATGCCCGAAAGCCTCGTTTGACTGCGCACATGCAGTCGAATTTTAAAATTTCTAAAATGGGTTTTCTTCACTTCTTAATAAATACATTAATATTCTAAGTCGTTGCATTTCAATCTTCTTAAAAACGCCATTAAAAATTGCCACGCCTATTTTACCTACAACGCCCACTTTTTGCACAAGGAATGCTTTCGATAAGAAGTATATAATACCAAAATTTCATCATTCTAGCTGCTTCCGAAAAGAAGTTATGACTTTTTTCCAGCTACATTTGCATCTTGAACCACTGTGCGTCGTTTTAATTTTGGGCATATTTTCTCTGAGAGTAATTTCTACCTGAAGTTGCGGTCGCATTCGGTTTAATCATTTAAGCGAAAAAGAGCAAATAAAATTAAAAAAAATCAAACAAAGTGTTACTCACTTTTAAAGTAATACAAATTAAGATAATTCATAAACCAATAGCACTTTTTTCTTTTTATTTTTATTCTGATGTTCGCATTTTTAAAATGTAAACTTTTTACAAATTTATAATTCTAGTTAAAAAAAAATTGTGGTTTGCACGAAACCAAAGAGTGGCTACACTTCATTTAAAAAATGGTTTCTTCCAGCCATAAAAAAGTGGTTTTCTTTTTAATAACAAAATTAATTACTTTTTAATAAATTTAATCAAAAACAATATTTATTTCCCATTAAAAGAGGATTTAATCAATTTTTTGAAATTTAAGTCGCTGAAAATATCAATTCCACTTAGGAAACTAAAAGTGGTTTAATTCCGCAAAATATTTTCGTTTTACATTTTGTGGAGAAGCGAAATACAAAGCTAATTCAACTTTCCGCCGGAATGGATTTCTGTGACAGGCCTGTTTGTTTAAAATTTATGTAAGAGGGAGATAGCGCCATATCACTTAATGCTATGACTCGACAGCATATGAAAGCACGTCCATATTATTTTATACTATCCAGTCGTCAGTCGTTCAGTTGCAGTAAAGGAGAAAGTTTTAAGTCGCTCAATTTAATTAAATTTGAAATAATCTATTTCTTTTAAAATAACCTAATTTATTCAATATATTGTATAACACATACATTCTTTATTTTATAATTTTGTAAAATAAAACCATATGAAATAATAAATACTTAACATTTATATGAAAATATTATGTTTGGAGGTTTAATTGCTATAGACCAATCTTAAAACTAATTTAATGCCCCATAAATGACCTAAAAGAATAAACAATTTTTAGATTTATTGGAAGCAATAACTTTAATTAAAATAAATCTGGAAAGTTTACTAATTTTAAAAAGTAATCCTCTTTAACATTTCTAGTCTTTAATATTCTTATGGGTTATAGTGCTGTGAGAGCGAATTTATAAAGAATAGTGATCGCAGCTGTAGATATTTGCAGACTGTGCTTACTGGCATCAGAAACATATGGAACACTTTTCGTCGTGCGGGAGTTTATGTGCTCTATCCCTCATTTTATATATCTTGAGTTAATGATGCCATTTTAGGTTTTTGACACCAAAATGTTTAAAATCTGCAATACGTTTTCAGCTATTTGTCTCAGAAACTGGACGAGATATCCGAAAACGAATTGCAGACTTGAAAAATTTGAAGTCGAAAAGTTAAAGTGGCATCATTAACTCGAAATATATAAAATAACGGATAGAGCACACAAACTCCCGCACAACCATATTGTGTGAATGTGGTATTCTGGATAGGTTTAGATTAAGGTGATTTGGGAAGCAAATGATCCAGACTTGCTGGCGTTTATTAGGAAAGCAGTAGGTCTGCTGAAAAACAATAGACTCGAAAGAACGCAAACTAATTTTCTAGATCGCAGTGTTTTGCAATTGTTCTGGGTCTATGTTTAATAATAAAAAAAATAATATTCTTTAATAATGAATTGCAGGAACGTCCGGTAGTAGAGATATACGGCCGTATGTATAATGAAAAGTTAGCAAATCGTTAGCATATGTGACAAAAAATTTGCCAAGTTTATCACCCGCTATAGACTGATATTAATCAGACCTTCCAGACCTAGTCAGATAATCCAAAAATTAAATACCTTGTCGGTTTGAATAAGAAATTCCACTTCTTGCTAATTTTTTATTATAAATAAAGCTGATAATCTTTATGTTTTTCCTACTTTACTCATCTAGTGCTGGTATGTAATGAAAATACACGAGAGGTACGCTAGCAAATATTTGTTTTGTTTTTTGTGTGAAAACTTTATGTCTGCACCCGACACCAATGCAGTTTCCAAAAAGAATATAAAAATATTTCACAGCAAATGTGTCATAGTATGGAGGTGGTGGATGGAGGACGACAAATGAAACACAGACAAATTATTGAAAATGTTTATGAGATTTACTTAAAATGATGAAAAAAGTTAACTTCTATTAATAAAAAATTAAAATCTACTTATTTCACATACATACTCGTACATACGTTTATGAATATATTTTCAAAAAATTTGGCATAAAATATGCAGATTTGAGACTCATTGAACTTTTTTTTTTTGTGAATATAAAATCGTGATTCAATTGTGTAAAAATTCTTTCCTTCTCATGACTGCCAGTAAGAAATTTTGTTCGAACAATTTTGTGACCAATAAATTATAACAACACCGACAAATATTTACTTGTATATACATATTTGTAGAATAGAGCATAAACAAACGTGCATACATATGTTCACAAAATTTACAAATTGAAAAACAAATGCATTTATATATGTACTATAAGCACATACACATATGGGCATATATGCTACTTCTATATATTTATGGCAGTAAATATATGCATTTATGCATGCTCATATTTACCGGAGTAGATTATTTTGTAAATAGAATGACTTTAATGAAGATAATCAATAAGTATGTTTGTTTGTATCAAATAAAATATACTTAAATGTATATAATCAAATAATCTACAGAAAATATGACGATAAATAAGAGTTTGTGTGTATTGTTGATATAAAAATCAAGTAAGAAATCTTAGAAAAAGATAACTTAATAGCAAAGAATAATCATATGCATTAGCATATGATTGGAATTAAAAGTTTTCAAAATAAGTATGACATTCTGCCTACATCTTTAAAATTAATTTTTGAAAACCTAATTCACTTGCAATAAATTTTTGTTTTGGCATACTTTAGAATTAAATTAGAAAAAAAATTAAAAAATTCTAATTAAAAAAAAAACGCTATAAATTTCCCAAAACAAGTGTTCATTACATCACACTGTAATCCAAGTTTGTTCCAACTTACTCGTGGAGAAATAGTTTTGTCGCACCATTGATATTCAAAGGTCATAGAAAAAGCTATTACATAAGAAACTCTTCGCATGCAAAAAAAATGTTCTAAGCCACCATGGACTTTTAGGAACAAATAATTTTCCAATTTTTTGCGAAAAACCAATTAAAATCCCAAGAGGAGTTTGACAACAAAAACAGAACAGAAAACCTTATGAATTAATAAAAAAAAGTATCTTAAGTGCTGAAGGCTCTGGGTTCGAGCCCCAGGAGAGGTGTGATCAATTTAATTTTAATTTTTGTTTCGTTAGAAACGCTTTAATAAGATCAAAGTTAACTGCAATGAATATTTTTTCTTAATTAAAGAAGAAATAATGTCCGTGAAGGAATAGTACAATAGCCAAATTGAACAATTGTTTTCGACTCCAGCTACGGTAGTCTCATCAGAGTTTTTTGTGTCCTGTGTATATTCGAGACCAAACATCAACTATTTAACTCATACTTTTCAGGAAATCGCACACTGAAATTATTATCGAATGCACATACACTTGTATGAGTCGAAGTAAAGTCACACAACAGTTTCTATCATATTCTCCCTTTCTTACCATCATTGCTATTCTTGTAATTGTCACCTTATTTGGATGAAACTACCGTAGATGAGACTACCGTAGCTGGATTTGAAAACAATTGTTCAGTTTGGCTAGTGTACTATTTTTTATTTATTTATTTATTTATTAAAAACAAAAGTCAATGGAATAAATCCTTACAGACTATTTACAAATTAACGATATATAAAAATTAACACAACAAAATTACAATAAGTTACATATTTAGAAATACAATTATTTTACGTTTAATAATTCTAGAATTTAAAGAAAAATCAATTAATTCTGACAAATAATTATATTGGCTGCATAATCTTTTAAAAGGATCAGCCATATTATAGTTAAATCTACAAAATTGAACAAAAAGAGGATTATAAAATCGAGAATTACGACAAGGAATATTAAATTTAACAGATTTTAAAAGAGATTCACAACAAATATTTCCATTAATCAGATTAATCATAAAAGATACAATTAACATTATTCAACGACTTTTAAGCGTTGGTAGTTTAATTAATGCTAATCTGGAAGTATATGAAGGCAAATCAGTATAGTTCCAACCAAGGCTACGTAAACAGAATAACAAAAACTGCTTCTGCACAGATTCAATACGATCACTATGAACATGAACAGTAAGGATCCCATACTATTGACCCATATTCTAGAATTTGTCTCACAAGTGACACATAGAGTTGTTTCGTAATATAAGGATCGGTGAACTCCTTAGCCCATCTCTTTATGAATCCTAGGACACATTTAGCTTTTATTTACAGTCAAAGTAATATGATCATTAAAATTCAATCTCTTGTCAAGAAGGATGCCAAGATCTATAAATGTTTCAACCATCTCCAATTGATTACCTCCAAGTGAATAATTAACATTAATAATATTCCTACGTGAGAAACTCATGTATTTGCATTTTTTAATATTCAATTCCATCATGTTGTATTGACACCATAAAAAAAAGTTGTTAAGGTCACTTTGAAACAAAACATCTTCAGTAATATTTTTATACGATAGAAACATCTTCACATCATCAGCATACATTAAGATATGGGGAAAGTTAATAACATTTGGAAGATCATTAACAAACAATGAAAATAAAAGTGGACCAAGATGACTGCCTTGGGGAACACCGGAGCGAACATAAATAAACTTAGAAACGTTATTATGCACTCGTACTGTTTGTTTCCTACCCATCAAATATGACCTCATCCAATTTAAGCCAATCCTAGTAACGCCCAGCGAATCAAGTTTATTCAGAAGTAGTCTATGGTTTACCTTATCAAATGCTTTACTGAAATCAGTATAAATCACATCAGTTTGCTTTCCTTCAGTAAAACCAGCACTAACTACAGTTGTTAATTGTAGAACATTAGTTATTGTTGAACAGCCTTTTCTAAACCCATGTTGATAAGGTGATAATAACGGTGAGGTATGATGACGAAGAAAATCAGCAATTAATTTCTCAAATAGTTTTGGAATAGAACTCAGCTTAGCAATGCCTCTATAATTTGTAATATAAGATCTATTACCAGATTTAAAAAGCGGTACAATATACGAATCCTTCCAACACGCAGGAGGCATTAAACAACAAAGATAACGGTGTGACAAATGACTCAGCACATCGACTTAAAATACAATTTGGAACACCACCAGAACCGGGATTAAAGGACATCTTCAACTTCTTTAAGGACAGCAAAATATCACTTTCATGTAAAGTAGGAAGAGATATTACTTGATTTGATGGAATCGAATAAGGATATATATTTTTATCATTATAATCTGCATCGGAATAAGTACTGGCAAAGAAATCGGCAAACATATCACATATGTCATCAATATCACTAGATTCACGATCGTTAAATTTCATTACATTTGGATAACCAACAGCCTTTCTTTTAGAATTGACGAATGTATAAAATGATCTAGGGTTACGGATGAAGTTTTTCTTTACTCTAATTAAATACTTTTTATATAAAAGACGGTTGAACATACTATATTCAGACCGTGCAACAGAGTACTTTGAATAATCAATAATAGAGCCAGATTTCTTATAATTTGTATAGCATTTATTTTTAAGATTCTTCAATCGAGACAGTTGAACAGAATTCCATGGTGGACCAACTTCTACATTATAATTCATTTTGGGAACACAAATTTCAAAAAAAGAATAAATTCAATTGTAAAAATTTTTTACGCTGCAGTCAATGTCAGTATTGCTATTAAAAGAAATAGGTATAATGTCATTCCAGCAAATATTTTCCATCAGTGCATTAAAAAAACTATAGTTAGTTTGATTGAAGTAAAAAATCTTGCATTCTTTACTATACTTTAATTTAGATTCAGATGGAGTACACAAAATAATATTTATAGTAGGATGATATAGATCTTCCGGTAAAGTAACAGGTTCTACACGTATAACTGAGCAAGCATTGAGATCATTCCTTCACGGACATCATTTCTTCTTTAATTACCAAAAAATATTCATTGCAGTTAACTTTGATCTTATTAAAGCGTTTCTAACGAAACAAAAAAAAAAAGTATCTCTAAATGTGTTCCCATTTATGCTCAACACTAGACTGAGGGTAAACTCATAATTAAGATGAAGGCACAGAACAACTAAAAAAGGTTTAAAGCAGAAGTACATAACTTGCGTAGTCGCCGTGGTCTAGTGGTAAGTGTGTTGTATTACTAAAACGATAGCGCCGAGTTCAAATCTCAGCTCTGACATCTTAAAAAAAATATGAAATAATCATTTCTTTCGGCAACAGCCTTTCAGCAGTCTTCTGGTAAAAGCTCTGGGAGTAATTGATTGCCATGAAAAAGGTTTTCAAATCTGTCGTTCGGAGTCGTCTTTAAATTGTAGGTCCCGGTACTCATGGATAAAAATTACCATACACAATATGAGTGCTGCGAGAAGCTAGGCCGTAACCCTGACACAGGTTTGTAATGTTCAAATATGTATGTATATACACAACACGCGTTGCTCAACTTATGCATTTCGCACGTCTGTAAAAAAATGTAAAATAGTGTATTTGCATAGTACAAATTTCACGCAATACTGGCAACGCATCTAACGTATAGAAGTTGACTAAATGTGCAAGCTTATGTCAAAAAAAGTTAAAATGGTGTATTTTCATAAAGCAAGTTACAAACAAAGTATGCAACACTGCTAACGCGAGAAACTTGACCAACTTTTAACTTTTACAAGCATTGACAGCTGGATGAATGAAAAAAAAAATGAAATCACTAATACATATAAAAAACGTGTTTAGGTTTTTATGTAGAAAAAAGAAGACCTGTTGAAAAATATAAAAGAATTAGTTGTGGTTTTATGATTAGCTTGTGAGAAAAACATTTTGTTTAAAAAAAATATAAAATTTTTTGGAAAAATACATTAAACTTAATAATATAACATGTTTAAGTAACGTCTTTGAAGTATGGTATGTAACTTGTCATTTTAAAAGCATGAAAAGTCTTAAAGCTTAAAACGCGCTCAGCAAATAACGCTTGTTATGTATTTCTACCTTAATTTTTATACGAGCCCAAACCACTATTAATTCGTACAGCAAGCACTTTTGTGCCTATGTAACATGTAAGGGTACATATTTTATTAAATAATATTGACAACACTATTAAATTTATACTTTTCTGAAAGTTTGTTTTATTATCTTTAATTTCATAAACAAATATTTGCACATATCATGATAAAAACTTTTGAAAACAGAAATTAACCGAAAGTCCATTTATTTTGATAAAAAAAATTTGACCACTATTAATTCGTACAGTGGAACATTTTGTAATTTAATACTGTGTAACGCCCCCTTTGCTTTTTAAAACAGCCTCTAATCGCTTTGGCATTGTATCTATTAATTTTTTACACTCTTCAGGGGTTATAGAGTCCCAAATTTCCTGAATTTTGGCTTTTAATCCGCTAAGAGTGCGTTGTGGGTCATTTCGTAACTTCCTTTTCATGAGTGCCCACACGTTTTCGATTGGGTTAAAGTCCGGGCTAGATGATGGCCAGTCCAGAACACTAATACTATTTTCTTGTAGCCATTTTTTTGTTTTTTTGGCTGTATGGGATGATGCACCGTCTTGTTGAAATACATATTCGCCACAGTCAGCTAGCTTTGGTACTGACGGAATGAGATGTTGTTCCAATATATTAATATATTTTTGTGCATTTACTGTTCCCTGAATAAAGTGAAGCTGACCGACACCCTTTGAGGACATACATCCCCACACCATAATGCTAGCTGGAAACTTTACAGTACGCTTTAAACAGTCTTTATGATATGCCTCTGTGCTTTTCCGAATCACCCTTTTTCTGGCATCACCGACGCATACGTCAAACTTCGATTCGTCGCTAAATATAATGGTGTCCCATTGCCTTTGTACCCAAGAACGTCTTTCTTTTGCCCATAATAAGCGTTTTTTCATTTGAAGTACAGTAAGTAAGGGCTTTTCTTTGGCCTAAAAAATTCAAGTTTCAATAACTGTTTTTCGTATCACCAGTATGAGAGTGTTAAACTTACTTTATAAACACCATAACCTATATCTTTCATTTGCCGACGCGTCCATTCACGTTTAATGGTTTTTCCAATTCTTTCTGACCACTCTGAAGCTATGTCTCTAATAGTGCCTCGACGATTTTTTTTAAGTATAACTTCTAGAGCTCTTTTGTCGCGAATCGTTATTTTGGAGACCCGGCCTCTGTTTGCAACGTTATTGCTACAATTCTCATTTTTTTTGTATTTTTGGACAATACTTGATACTGTTGATCTAGGAAGCTTTAATTCAACCGATATTTCGCTATAGCTTTTTCCTGATTTGACTTTGTCAATAATTAATAATCGAATTTCTTCAGAAACTGGCTTACCACGTGCCATCGTTGAATAATTAATCACAAATGAAAAGAAACAACACGAAAAAAAATGTGTTATTGTTTAATTGCATTTCTTTACTCAAATAAAACGGTAAATTTTCATTATTTGTTTACATTTCAATTTTCAGAGTTGTTTTTAGCTGAATTTATACACTGTACGAATTAATAGTGGTCAAATTTTTTTTATCAAAATAAATGGACTTTCGGTTAATTTCTGTTTTCAAAAGTTTTTATCATGATATGTGCAAATATTTGTTTATGAAATTAAAGATAATAAAACAAACTTTCAGAAAAGTATAAATTTAATAGTGTTGTCAATATTATTTAATAAAATATGTACCCTTACATGTTACATAGGCACAAAAGTGCTTGCTGTACGAATTAATAGTGGTTTGGGCTCGTATGTACTTTTACTCCTACCTTCATGCGTTACATGCATTAAACATTTTTTTTTAATATTTAGAGCTTTTAAAATCGCTTATATTTATCTGAATTAGTTGTTTTTCTACAAGTTTCTAATTATTTGTATTTTACTCTATGTTTTACAAAAGTTAAAATAGCAAGACATCGCTTTTTCCTTCAATGCTGTTTTGGGTAAAAAAATTTTCGAGTACTAAGTTTTGTTTCTTGAGACGAATACTCAAGGGATATGCCCTACTCAAATTATGGTTTGTACTAGTGTAGGGAAAATAGGTTAAGAAAAGAAGGAGGTAGTGTTTGTGCACATTTTATTTGAATCAGTTCATATTATAAATTATAGGAACCGTATTAATTTCATCAGAGCACATTTCATTGTAGTACTGGTGGAATAATGAATCAGATGCCACAGTGTGTCGATGCTGAAATAAATTAAGTTGGGTACCCTACCGTTAATGGTAAACACCATCGCCATTTTCCCTACATGATCCAGAAGCCCCAAAATAAATTTTGAAGCAGCGGCTCATATAAGAGGACATGATTCATCTTATGTCGGATAAAGGTTTTGTAAATATTGAGTAGATTTTATAAATTAGTTTTTACATATCTTTAAAAAACCCAGGAACTTGAATGCTTCTCTCGGCACTCAGCAAATTCTTTCTGTAGGAACTGAAATGAAGATCGTAGAAAGGAATCTATGAAAGTAAAAGATAATAGCTAAAAACCTACTTAGCGAAGGCAATCACCGCAATCAACATACAACGATGGGGCAATTGCTGTTAATAATTCAAGGGTGATGGTATAACACTGGACTTTGAATAATCAAATCACAGCAATTTGTCTCATTTCTAGGAGTCTTAATAATATAAGAAAACAAAATATATGTTCTCTTGCCTAATGTACTGTCCTTTTCACAAAAATTCCAATACAATGCACGGCATTTAGTAGGGGTTTACGTCTGGGTATTAGTCTCAATAAAAAAATAATGTAAGAAACTATAGCCATTGTAAAACTCGTCAGCTAATTTAAAAACTATTAAAAACAATACACCCCTTATTTCGTCGTCTTTTATACTCCTCAGTATTTCTATATCCAGCCTTAAACGCTGAAGAGATAATTAGCTGAACAATGGCTGTATACTACTCAGACAACTTTTGTATAAAAAATTTATTTTTTCCACGATATATACTGTGAGCGTCAAAATAAAGTAAACACCATAGAATCTTGTAAAAAAGGTTTTATTAAATATGCTTAAAGAATAGAGATTAAAAAAATATGTTACATAATTGATTAATAACTAAAGCAAAAAAGAATTCATTAACAAAAAACTGAAAAACTAAAGAACTTTAAAAATTAATTCACTTTATTTAAAAATATACCATATTTTTCGCATCAAAATAAAGTCAACAGATATATGTATAAGAATTGTCTAAAAAATTGTATTTAATATTTTGTTTGTAATCCTTTTGACTCTATAACAGCTGATTCTAGACATGGAATCAACAAGTTTTTTCGTGAAATCAGGTGGTATTTTATTCCATTCGTCCTGTAAAACTGCCTTCAGGTGATCCTTGCTGGAAATATTTATATCTCTAATTTTTTTATCGAGATATTCCCACAGGTGCTCGATGGGATTAAGGTCTGAGGATTGTGGTGGATGATCCAGAGTTTTTGGACAATGATAAAGCAACCACTCTTTTACAATTTTGGAGGAATGCTTAGGATCATTGTCCTGTTGAAACATCCAATTTTGAGATAACTTTAATTTATCTACACTAGGGGCTACATTTTATTTTAAAATATCTAAATAATCCTCCTTTTTCATCGTAGTTTCTATAAATTTTAGGTTACCAACCCCTGATGCCGCCATAAATACCCAGACCATTACTGATCCTTCACCGTGTTTTACCGTCTTTGTTACATTTTTATTGCTGAAGGCTTCGTTTTTATTTCGCCATATTTTAGGTGGTTTTTTTTTACCAAATATCTCAAACTTGCTTTCATCGATGAAAAGAATGTTATTCCAAAAAGTTTGAGGTTGGTTTATATATTTTTTGGCGAAATTTAAACGTTTGCCTTGGTTAACCTTTGATATGAAGGGTTTTTTACGTGGTACTCTTCCATGTAAAACATTTTGATGTAGACATCTTCTGACGGTACTTGCACTTACTAGCTTTCTAGAAGTTTTTGCAATATTTTCAGCTATTTTTACAGCACTGGAAGCTGGATTTGTCTGTACCTCTCTTACTATAGCTCTTACTTCAGTTTCTTTTAAGCGCTTTGGCCGTCTTGCACCGGGTAAGTTTTCAAGAGTATTGTGTTTGGCAAACTTGTCTATGATTTTTTTTATTGTACAGTGTTGCCTTCCAACGATTTCTCCTATTTCACGCAAGGATTTTCCTTTTCTGTGTGAACCTAATATGATTTCACGAGTCTCAACTGAAGTTTGTCTTCCCATTGTGAGTTTTTCGCTATAACACCTCTTTCAACAATAAACTTGAAACTTGCAACTACTTAAAAGGGTATTTCCCGTATTATACTAAAAAAAAATTTAAAATAGTTGCCACTACTTTTGCAATGCAAAGGTTTTTGCATTGGATGATGCCACTGTTGACTTTATTTTGATGCGAAAAATATGGTATATTTTTATATAAAGTGAATTAATTTTTTAAGTTCTTTAGTTTTTTAGTTTTTGGTTAATGAATTCTTTTTTGCTTTAGTTATTAATCAATTATGTAACATATTTTTTTAATCTCTATTCTTTAAGCATATATAATAAAACTTTTTTTACAAGATTCTATGGTGTTTACTTTATTTTGACGCTCACAGTAGCTTAAATGCAAGCAAACCGTGTTGTGGTAATTATTAAAATTTGTACAAAAACTGATTATTAAGACAAGTTATGTTTTATTTGCTTAAACAGAATACAAAAAAAAATTAAATACTTTTTAAGACTGCGAAACTCAAACAAAATTAATGAAATATTTTTCTAATTCCAACTCTTTTTGTTTTTTGTTTTAAATATCTTCGCCCTTATCAGTTTTTACAAAAGGTTTTAAAGAAATTGTAATCAAAATTTAACATATACGAGTACGTTCAGAAATAAGAAAAAACGAAAATTACTTCTTGGGTATAAAATTATATTAAAATTCTTAAGCTTTTTAGTAAATGAAAATGAAATTGAACAGAAATCTAACTGGTATGCAAAAACAATACGAACTTTAATACTCATTTAAATTACCCAACAAACAATTTTGTAAGGCAACTCAATTGACTGGCATGTTCTGAAAATCACATGATTTGAAATCACAACCAGTTTTTAAATCATGCAAGTGATTATTTTTTAGTGTTCTAAAATTCACGGCCTATTTAGTTTTAATACGAAATTTTTATTGTTTTTTGTTTTGTTTATAGTGTTACCAGATTCATTGCTGCCTTTGTATAACAAAAAACACTTACCATTCTATTGGAAGTGTCGGAGAATATATTAATTTTGTCAAAAAAGCTTATAAATATTTGTTTTTAATAATTAATTTAATTAACAGCATTAGTCACAAACTACACAATGCAAATAAAACTTTGTTAGTCTGGCAGCACTAAAAATCTTTTTGATAAGTAAAAGCAAATTATGTAAAATGTAAACAAACCACACAAAATACATAGCGAAGGCACTCACCGCAATCAGCATGCAACGATGGGGCAATTGTTGTTGATCATTCAAGGCTAAAGGTATAGCATTGGTCTTCGAATGATCAATTCACAGCAATTTATCTCATTCCTAAGGCGCTTAATAATATTTATAAGAAAACAAAAATATGTCTTCTGTTGTCATAATGTACTGTCATTTCCACGAAAATTCCAATACAATGCACAGCACTCAGTGGATGGTTACCCCTGAGTATTGGGCTCAATAAAAAAAAGTAATTTTTAGAATATGGCTGATGAAAAATAAACAGTTTTTATTTACTTAAACTACCCAAAATTCGCCATGCTGCACTACACCTACCACTACAATTTGTCCATATTTTGCAACTGATGATTTTTAGTGACTAAGAAATCAATCACTCTAAATTAAGAAACTTTAGCAATATAAGTAAATAAATGAATATTTAACTTGCATGTGAGTTGCAATGCCCAATTGTCCAATTCAGTCCACTTCTTGACGGCTGATTTTTCTCTATCGTGCACTCGAGCTGACCAAATTTAGAAACCTTTCTCAAGATATACAAACATCAGTATTAAGTAACAAAATGTACATTTTCATAAAGTAGGGGTTACGCTTTTTTTTATCAAATATTTCCCTAATATGACTCTAACTTAAGTTCATATCGTCAATGGAATTAAAGAACGCTGTAACTAACAAAAAATCGAAAATACGTTTTTTTGCATCATTTTTATCAGAAAAAAATACGTGTCGATTGGTCCCGGTCCAAGATTTCTACTACGAAAATAAATTCACTTACGCCGTCTTCGAAATAAAAAGTACCAGTATATTTGTTCTACTTTCATACAGGTTTTTTGGCTCTGGTGAACATTTAAAGTTTTGTCAGTTACAGCGTTCTTTAATTCCATCGACGATATGCTCAGTGTGGTACAATACTAGTAGTTTATCAGACTACTGAAGCTTCTTATATACAAATAATTATTTACAAATATTAGTTAGTGTAAGACAGAAATATGAAAATATTATTTCTTTCGGCGACTACCTGTCAGCAGACTTCTGAAAAAAGCTCTGGGAGTAATTGATTGACACGAAAAAGCTTCTAAAATCTGTTTTTCGGAGTCGACTTTAAACTGTAGGTCCCGGTACTCATGGATTAAAATTAACACACACAACATAAGTGCTGCGAGAAGCTAGACCGTAACCCTGAGACAGGGTTGTAATGGCCAATGAAGTATGTATGTATGTATGTAGTTAGTAGAGGTCCGTCATATATTTAGGCTCGATTGGGCACCTAAAATGGGCCAAAATGTGATTTATAAAAATTTGACCTTTGAACTCAGAACTCATTTTAGAGGTTTGGTTCCTTGGACAAATTTTCTTATTTCGATCCCTAGAATACGATTTTCTTTGTCACTTGGACGATCTTTAAATCGACCTGCCCTAATATGTTTATATGTATGTACATAGATTGTACAATATATACAAATTTTTTTCTGTAATTATGTTTGCTGGGTTTTCTTTAAATACCATGAATCTTTGCAAACGTATAAATAGTGAAACAAAATAAATTTTGCAATTGTTTTTCTTTTCAACACAACTCGTATATTCGTACACAAACACATGCATATGCACACAAGTACAGTTGTAGTGGTTTTTTTGCTTCTATTTTTGAGCATTCGCTTAGAGGGAAGTGAATATATTATACATACATATTTAAGTATGTATGTATGTATGTTTTACAATTGCTTTTTGGTAAATCGACTAGAAATTTTATTGTTTAAAGTTACAGATGATTGTTTTTTAACTGCACAAGTGAATGTTGTCTGTCCATATATCGTTTATTGCAAACATGTATAGAAAACAAATAAAAAGGAACGAAAATTTTATTATTTTTTCATTTTTTTTGTTGTTTTTTTTTTGTTGCATTGGCAAAATATACAATTACAGTGTGTGAAATTGTAATAAGAACTGCAAGTTTCAAAAGAAAAGAAAATTACAAACAAGGTTGTTGGCCAAAAAACTGCTTTGGCCTCAGTTTTAGTTACGAACGAGTATGTTCATTAAGTTTTTCTACATAAAATTTTGAAAACTTTGAGGTCACTTTTCTTATTTTCTTTATTTTTGTTTTATTTTTTCTGGTTTTATTATATAAAATTATTTCCAATTAAATAAATTCGTTCAAATGGGCAAAACAAATTTGAAAATTGGTGTCAGAAGAATTGTTGTTGGAACTTTGTGAGCATTTGTAGTTATCAGGTAAAAAGTTTGCTCTTTTTATATATACATACATACATACATATGTACCTGTACGTAGGCACATACATATAAAGATATCTTAAAATTCATATTAATTATTTATAGAGTTTTTTCTTATACTTACATATAAAAAAATTAGGTAAGTTAAATACTTATTGCCGTAATTAAAAAACAAAATATTAATGTGGACTTGACATACATACATACCTCGCAATTACAACTCTGTGTCACGATTATGGCCTAGCTTCTCGCAGCACTCATGGTGTGTCAATTTTTATCCACTACTACTACTAATTACACCACTATACCAGGCACCCTCCCAAAATTGAAATTTTCGCACATAAAGTATACTTCGTAAAACTTGTAATGAAACGACTACATTAAATTACACTGATTTTTTAATTGATCCGGGTACAGGAGACTAAAAATATATAGAGTGTGTCGGCATTTTGACAGACCACATCGGAATTTTATTTTAGAGGCGGTTAAAATTTTCCATCTCTGACCAACTCTTGCAGCATATCGGTGTATAAAACTATGTTTTCCTTACATCTGAGGTGTATGGTATGTTCAGCAACTTTGTAGAAAATATTACGACAAATATTTTCGTAGAACATATTAACCCTCTAACACCCCGCATAACTGCGTTTTGCGGCTTTATTCTAACAAATCGTAAAAAGCATCCCGAAAAAGGGGAGGGGCGGGGATGAAATGTTTTACAAAAATATTGGTCATAAAATTTAACTATATATGTTAGAACACAACAAAACCCAAAACAAAACAAACACTTAAAAATAATAAAATTTAAGATTGCCCATTTAGCGGCAGCATGCAAGTGTTGGCTGGAGATGGAAAATTTTAATCGCCTTTAGAATAAAATTCCGATGTGATCTGTCCAAACGCCGACACAATCATATATTTTTTTAGTCTCCTTTACCAGGATCAATCGTCACATCCCCGTAATTTTGCAAAAACTTTGAAATTGTTATGCAGTGTTATGAGCAGAATATAGGGTGTAACTTTATAATATAAGTAAACAAAGTTTAAAAATAAAACGAAAATAGTCTGATTGAATGATTGTGTATGTATAGATGTTTAAATCCAAAAGTTTTGATCAAAAACGCTACATACAGATCTTTGAATATGATTTGTCATCAAATAACATTGCATTATAAGAGTTTTAACTAAAAAAAATGTGTTCCACAATAACAAAATATTGATTAAGAAAAGAGATAAAGATATTAATATATACTTTGACTAATTCTTATTACTTAAACCGTTTTGGAATGCTTTTTTGTCAAAATGTATTTGTAACTGCAATAACAATGTTAGTACGAATATTATCAATCACACATATAAACATTCAATTCCAAGAACAATAAGCACACATACATATGTACATGTTTTTAACTACATAAACCCCATTACGTATTCCATATGCTACATGTTTGTATCCATACATACATATGTACAAATACTACCCGACAAGGAAATAAATTGTAAACGATAGTCTTGGCAAGAGCATGACACCTCATTAAACAGTTTATGAATGTTACACTCGTGACAAATATTAACGGAAATTGTTAAATTTCCTCTTAAATACAAAATATTAATAAATGACTAATTTTATATACTTTTTCACCAGACAAGACAACATACGCCTGTGATATAAATCAATAGGAAATTCACAAGAATTCATGTCATACCATATACGAGATTTTGAGGGTTTGTTTGCAAACGGTTTTATATGTTTACAAAAAATAAATATGAAACCACAATATCTTTAAAATGATCAAATTTAATTAAAAAAAATATATATCCTTTTTTATTACTTTTTAATTTTATTTATTTGATAAAATAATTTCTACTCCCTTTCATTTATGTATTTATCCGAGCATGCAAATTCTACAAAGCACTTTAAACACAGGCTGTGAGAAACACTTTCATAAAGTAAAAAATATACAAAATTTTGATTTTTATAATTTAATTAATAAAAAATTAATACCACATATATAGTATTCATATAAGAAACAACTTGAGATATTGCCACAAAGACACAAGTTGAAGAAGAAAAGAAAGCATGAATTATTTTTGGTAAAAATATAAATTGAAATTGTTTCTTCATAAACTTGTGGCTCTTCTGTGTATATATGAGTATATAAATGTATAGAACAGTGGTATTAAAGAGTGTGTAAAAGTATGTTTTATTACCATCACCTTAATTGTTGTACCCTTTGAGTATATATTTATTTGCTACATACATACATGCATACATACATAATTGGCTATTACAACCCTGTGTCAGGATTACGGCTTAGCTTCTCGCAGCACTCATGTTGTCTGTGTTAATTTTTTTCCATGAGTACCGGGACCTACAGTTTAAAGTCAGCCCCGAACGACAGATTTGAAAAGCTTTTTCATGGCAATCAATTACTCTCAAAGCTTTTGCCAGAAGACTTATAAGAGGTAGTCGCCGAAAGAAATAATTGTTTCATAGTTCTTTTTTTGAAGATGTCGGAGCCTGGAGTCGAACCCAGGGCCCATGTCTTAGTAAGCCAACACATTAACCACTAGACCACGGTGACCAATAGTTTTCCTTTTATAAAAATTCCCGCAACTTCTGCATCTTCTGATTTGAAGTAAATAGCTACCATACAAATTCAGGGAAGCCCAACAGTTTTAAAAAACACCACAAGAAGTGCCGAAACCTTCTCTTATCCTTAAAACTTCTTTAATTACAAAATTTCAGCCTTACTGCTTAAGTCTCGAGTAATCTAAAGAATTGGGCTAAGTTGGCAGACGCAAAGAAAACACCATTCATATGGACGGATTTCCTCTTGAAACTATCCATGAAGACAACATTAGATTGATCTAACGTGCGTACCCGTCCGTAGACACACCACACCACACCCGGTTATATGGGTGAAGGTCAAAGACTAATCCGAAGCCGGTGCTCTCTAATATCGGACATGTCGAAGACAAGCCGCTCAGAAGAAAGCCCTATAGACAATGAATAAGCAAATTTTGATACCACCACTGCCAGGGTAGTAGCCCTCCCCTTGTTGAGGGGGTGGCTATTCAGCATCACCACAACTACGTGTACTCTCCGAAGGGCCACACACAAACCATCAGGCCGATTTACTCCACTCCCCGAATGACACGGGAGCACAGGCAAACCGGGGGCTCCTGATGCCTGTAGTACCAGATTAGATAAGTGTCTCTGGTCAGTCCCTGAGAGCGTCACTAATTTACCAACCACTCTCTACCTATAGCAGACGCCAGGACACCCAGAGCTAGGTGAACTCCATATTCCCCGAGAGCACAGGCCCCTTGTGTAACAGATCACCAGCAGCCAATTAATATACCCGCGGGAGGAATCCATGAAGACAGTAATACCAGCACTTCTACTAAACCTAATAGTTTTTCGCTCTTCTCTAATAAACTATCTCCAAAAATATATATTATTTTCAGAAGGCCACATCTTTTGCTTTTGCTAAGTAAGTAGCCTCTAACTGTTGGCACTAAGAAATCAACCTCAGAGGTCCAACACACTTAACCACAATTAATTAATTGAACACCATGTACGAGTACATACAACTTAAGCAAATGGTGGATGGGCTCTGGACTATATGTATTTCAAGAGTTATTAAATTAACTTCAATAAATCCTACATTACACATATCGAAAGAAAATATTGAATGGATCCAACACTAAATGGCTTGTAAACAACTATGAAATGGGTCCCACACTACATACAATGTATTTAAATGAATGCTGAATATATACACGATTTAAACGAAAATCGAATTGATCCTATGATACAAACATTGCAAACAAATATTAGATGGCTTCTGCACCACATTTAATTTAAGAAGTATTAAAAGCATTGCAAGAAGTATTGGATGGGTTCCACAAAACAGAGATTGTAAACAAAGTAATGAATGTAAAACAGGAAGACCATCTACAAAGAAACCGCTCTCCGACATTTCACTCTATTCCAACTTAACCAGTGTCAACGAAAAAAAAAAGCGAAGGCACACTCACAACTCAACCTACATGCAACGATGAGGCAATTGCTGTTGATCATTCAAGGGTGAAGGTATAACACTGGCCTTTGAATGATCAATTCTCAGCAATTTGTCTCATTCCTAAGGCGCTTAACAATAATATATGTACTGTCCTTTCCAAAAATTCCAATACAATGCACAGCATTCAGTAGGGGTTTACCCCTGAGTATTGGTCTCAAATAAAAAAAAAGGAAAATGCATTGTAAGCAAAGATAGGATAAGTCCAACATTGTGTGTGACGTTGGACTCATCCTACATATATTGAAAAAAATAATAGAGTCAAACATTTTTTCTTCAATTTTGTAAAGTTCTTAAGTTCTAGATAAACTTTAGGCTTTTTAAATATATTCAAGACATCACAGTCGTAAATCGGACTATGTTTGCACTTTGATAAGTACTTATATCTATAATGAAAATAATTGAGAGAATAATAGCCGTAATAAATTTAGCAAACTTATGCTAAACAGTGGCTTTATAATCGGTATTCTAAAAATATTCTTAAAACTCAATTATTTTGTAGGCAAATTAGTTTTGTAAAAAATTAGCCTTGCCTGGCTATTGCTCTATAACTTTCTATGTTTTGATCCACTGTAATCGCATATCAAAGGACAGTAATTTATATTTTTCAGAGCTATCTGACTGTAAACATACATACATATACATAAATACGAGAACATATTTTCTTACTTTCCTTTGTATATTTTATTTTAATATTTATTATTTGTTTGAATAATTTTGTTGTTTATTTATTTTTTTTTTTAATTGAAAAGATTAAGAGAATATATTTCAATAACATGTTTCACAATTTAAAAACCAATTAAATTTATGTTTTTTTTTTTTTTTATTTTATGCTCTTTTTACAAATTAACCATAAAAAATTTGATTTATAAACCAAGTTAAGATAAAAGATATTAAAGAAACAACCAAAAACACAAACATTTATTTTACGATTAAAATCGTAATCAAAATACTTTATCTGAAAGAGAACAAAATGGTAGAAAAACAATTTATTTATAATGGAAAGTATCACTTGAAATTTTATGTTGAATTTTATTGGCATTTAATAGATACTTTTTGTATATTTAGGGAAGAAAAATTGTTCAAATTTAAAAGCTTTAATAAAGTTTTTTAAACGGTCTTTCTTTTTTTCGTTGATTCCCTATTTTATAATTTACTTCAACGAATAAGTAACAATACTTAAAGAAATAACTTTTAGAAATGCCAATATAGTGAAATAAAAATTCAAATTACTGAGAGTGTACTGTATTTACAAAACTATAAGCCAAGGAATATTATAAAAATCACGTTCAACAATCACAACTCAACTAGAAAATTTCATATTCAATTGTTGTTTTTGTTTGTTTTTTTTTTACATTTTTATATGCATACAGTTAAACTTCTGTTTGTCCAGTTACACATGGTCTTCAAAGACAGGAAATATAAAATAATTATTTACAATACTCCAGCAAATTGTTAATTTACAAAAAAAAAATAAATAAAAATTAAAAAGTTACTTCAAAATATTTAAACAATACATGAATTTAAATAAATGTTTTTTCTTTTTATTATTATCTGGAAATTCGATTTCGAAGCTCAGTGAGATTGTTGATTATTTTAAACAAAAATGCTGCCATTTTCTTTACGGATATCATTTTACTTTAATTGGGAAATTAGGCCTATTCACACCAGCACAATTGCGTTTTCACAAAGGAGAATTTATAGACAAGAGAGGAGAAGAGAAGAGTATGTGTTTTTCTTGGCGTAAAGTTTCACCCGCCTTTAACCCTGAAATAGCAGCATAAAACCAATACAGTACCAGCGTAATACCAAAACATATGCATTTACTCAGTTTTTGATCGATCGTTGTGGTATGTAGATTTTTTTTTTTTTTTTTTTTTTTTTTATTTGAGACCAATACTCAGGGGTAAACCCCTAATAAATGCTGTGCATTTGGTAGGTATAGTGCATGTATATTTTTCTTATATTATGAGGCCTTATTCCAAATGGCTACGTCGTTGTCGTCTAACGACGTATTTGTTATTGATTAAAGGCAGGACAAAATTTTTTTCTTTATTCTATTATAAAAATGTCGTAGAACGATGTTGACGTCGCCAAGTCTAATAAGAGACTATTACTAAGGGCCATAGGAATGAAACAAATTGCTGTGAATTGATCATTCAAAGGCCAGTTTTATACCTTCACCCTTTTAAAAATCAACAGCAGTTGCCTCATCGTTTCATGTTGATTTTGTGGTGAGTGCCTTCGCTAAGTAGGTTTAGCTGTTATCTGCTACTTCCCAACAGGTGGCGCTTTCCTCCTGATAATTCGTTTTTTGTTTATTGGTTAAGGTGGAATAGAATGGAATGTTAGGAAGTGGTTTCTTTGCAGACGGTCTTCTTGGTGCGGAGGGGGGGACCTCTTATTTATAAATTATAATTTTGAAAACACAGCAAAATAACCATTTCATTTTTTACCTTTGCTGGAATTTGAACCTGGGCTGTTTGAGTTTTTGTGCGAGCGCTCTAACGCCTATACCACGCACCCCCGCCCATATAAACTATTTAACATTTTATGCCATAGTAATAAAAATTTTGAAAAGAATACAAATTTTGAGCTAATGTGAATATGCCCTTTCAGTAGAATTAATTTTCATCTAATTAGAGCGTTTTTTAACGAAAAAGAAAATATTTTATTTATTTATCGCTATATTACTAATCTTTTGTACTTATCCACAGAGTATAGCTTAGTTAGAATATATGTATGTATTTATTGCCGGTATTTTTAACAATTTTTTTTTTCATTTAATTACGCTTAAATTAAAGATTTCCTTTTAGCTAATAGTTTAGTCAAACGGAGAATTGAGTTGGTAATTACAAACAAACAAAAAATTAAAATAATTTAACATAAAAATTAAATTTGTTTTTATATTTATTTGAACTTAACAAAATAAACGTGATAAACATAAGTTGCATTAAAAAAGGATTTGTTTTATAAATTAATTTAAATCAACAAAAGAAAAAAAAAGAGCGTTTATGTGAATGCTTGCTCAACCGATATTGAGAACATACGAATTATATTGATTTTAATTACACATTTAATATTAAAAAATAATTTTAAAATTCTGTTCTTATTAATTAAATATTGTCATTTGCATATAAAACCCAGCAAACCACTTTCTTATTACTTTGATAAAACCACAGGGTATCCGCCAGGAAGGTATACTCCTTTGTTTAATTATAATTTTTGATTAAATGAAAGGGTATGGACATGTTTTATTTAATGTCGGCAATTATGTATGGAATGCAATATCAGATCAGACAAATATCCGTCTCTGTTAGCCTCACAAATGCGAGTCCTTTTGAGCACATTTTTCATTACATTCTCACACGTTTCACGCAGTATTTCATTAATTTTTTAAGTTGATTCAACGTTTCTGGTTTGTTTCCATAAACCTTGCTTTTAAGATATGCCCACAAAAAAAAGTTCGGAGAAATCAAATCAGGCGACCATGGAGGCCAGTAAATATCACCATTCCTTTAAATAACTTGTTGTAGAAGAAGGTCTCGCAGTAATCCTGGCTGTATGCGATGTGCCACCGTCTTGTTAAAACTACATGTTAAGCAAGCCCATAGCATGCAGTTGTTATGTAAAGGGTTTAAATAAAGACAATGCAACCACGATGATAGTTGTTATGAGAATCAATCGTTTATTCAAAAACATCTTAAGTTAAAGCCTTAGTACTAAATATAAAAGGAATATTGATAATTACTTAGTACTAGATTATTAGTTGTATAAAGTAGTAGTAAATAGAGATGGCACTACACCTCCCTTTTTATACAGAAAAATGATTAAATATATATTTATAATACAATAAAATAACAGAATGAGAATATAGTATATAGTAAAAATAATTAAATGTATATTTCTAATACAATAAAAATAGAATGAGAATATATAGTATAGTATAATAAATTATAATACATTTGTATATATAAGTATCGATAATTAAATGATACGTTCAGAAGTTCAGCTGTACAAGTGTTGGCCATTCACTCGTACGCCTCCCTTTTTATAAAAAAATGCTGAATCATACAGGGTGATCAATCCTGTACGATTAAACGTTTTTTTTCTTCAGATTATCTTTCAACTACTTATTAATTTTTTGTATTTGATAAATATAAATTCAGAAATTTTCAATGACAACTTTTCTTTTATATAAAGTAATTTAATTTAAAGGAAAATATGTGTTTGATTTTGTATTTTAGACTATTCTATTAAATTTTACATTCATCTTCTCATTGAAAAAATTTTTTTTTATTAGGTTATTAATATGTATGTTAATGTATTGATTTTTTTTTTTTCTTCTTTTATTGTTTCTTTATATTTCTTTAAAGTTTTGCCATTAATTTTGTTTTCTAATTAAACATATTTTTTGTTAATATTTGGTTTTTCAAATACATACATATCTACAAATCGTTGCTTAAAATTTAGTTTTTTTTTTTTTATATATAATAATAGATTCAAATTAATTATTGTATATTAGAATTTCCAGAAATTGTAGTTAAAGAAAATTATAGTATTGTTTTAATTTGATTGGTTTTAATTTTTTTCAATTTTAGTAATTTTACATGTTTTACATTACATATGTGTTTATATTTAATCTTGTATGTTAAAAAAATTTTTGAAAAACAATTTTATTTATTCGTCGTCAATGAGCAGTAGTCAATGAATTTCCTTGTGATTTAACTATCCTGTTCTTATGAACTGTCTTGACCTTCCCTGTTAATTTATTACATATTATTACATTAGAATTTTCTATTCTCTCTACATCATATGGACCTTCATATATGCTACTATGTTTGTCATAAGGTTCCCTTTTCAAAAATACTGTGTCATCTACCTGTACCTCTAAAGGTTTTGAAAATTTATCGTAATATTTCTTATTTCTTTGTTTGTGCTTTTCAATGATTTCAATGTTCTACGCCATGGTCTTTTAAATCCTGTACAGAAAAAAATTTTAAAAATCAATCGTTTTTGGCCAACTCTGTACTGTAAATATTGAGTTCGTTGGTTTCCTTCTGCAACCTCGAAAGTATATAGTCTAAACTATGTATTTCGTTAACCAACTCAACTTCACTCGACAGCAGTTTTCTCCGTTTTCTGAATATATTAACCGTAATTTTATATTATTATTATCATATTGTTCTTATCGAAATCGATTATGTCCGTTCTTATTCTTGCCAAATTTCCGTTGTAATTATGAACAAACTTGCAATAAATTCTCAAATCTAAATCTTTACCGTTTACTATACATTCTCCTATCTTATTTTTCGTGTTATGCGTCTTATTTCCCATTGCGCGTGTTGTCACCGCACACATTGAAACATAAGATTTTTTAGCTTCTCTTGTTGCCATTTTGCCGTCTATTTCTATAGGATCTTTGTTGTTAATGTATAATTCAATTTTCATCAAAATGTTTTCATCCACACGTTCTAAAAATTTAACGTCCCCAGGAATTTTAATATTTGAACCTAATTTTCTAAAACACTCTCCTAATTTTGTCCTGCAATTGTCAATTTTCGAAAAAACAAATATTTGCTCACTTTGTGATAAATATCCTATGTTGCCTTCTGCGTATTCTAAAATTGAATTGTATTTCCTTACCAAGAGTGTTACACATTCAGAAATCTTTGACGAATCCCTGGATAAAGGTCGACTTTGTAGTACCCGTTTTTTAACGTTATTAAAATCGTTCAATAATTCCCTAAATGTATCGTTCCCAGGTAAAGGCATTTGTTACAAGTTCCATCCAGATAATATAATATAAAAATGTTCATATCTTCGATAAAATTCAATGACCCATATGCTCAAAATGTAAATAAAATGATTTTTCCCAAAGTTTTCTTTTCAATTTGAATGATTATTAAAAAAATTAAAATTTAATTAAATTTTTTTTTGTTTTCTGTTCAATAAAAAAAATTTTTTCAATTATTCTCAAAAAAAATTTTTTCAATTATTCTCAAAAAAGAAAAATTTTTTTTCTTTTAATTTATGTTGATGATACACGTTCAATAATTTCTTTCAATTTTTCCACACACTTCTTGTTAAAAAAAAATTTTTAGAAATTGGAAGCTAAGACGTAGGCTGCATTCAATTTGATAGCAATTTTACCCTTCAAAATAAATATGGTAGTCGTACATAGGAAAAAAAAAATTTAGAAAAAGAAGAAAATTGATAGTAAATTGAAACACTTGCATGAAAAGCAAATTTGATATCCAGTTCGTTTCAATTTCTAAAAGTTTCAGTGTGTTCGTAAAAAAAAATTTTAATGTATTGAAAATTGAAAGCCAGAAATTGAAAGTGTACCAACCAAGTTATATAAAATGTATTTACTGAGTGTTTCGAAGAAGAGTAAAAAAAAATTAGGGTATTTATTATTGTGCTTTTGTTTTTGTTTTTCTGATTTTTATTTCTATTTATGTATGTTAATCAAATTTTAATTATTATTGAAAAAATTAATTTAATTTTTATATAGTACAGGATGTGAGGAAAAAAAGAAAAATATGTATACATATATAAAGTAATTAAAATATATAAAAATATACGTAAATATATATATACTGCCGCATTCACAAAAAAAAAACAAAATAGTTTTATTAAGGGCTTACCTGACAGTTATTTCATAGAAATATGTCAAATAAGCACACTATAAAGCAACTTTACTCTCTATGAATACGGTAGACAAAATATATGTACATATATATATATATATATATATAGATTTATAATATATGTATATTATATATAAGTTACAATCAAATTCTTATTAAGTTTCAACATATTTTAGATGATTTTATTCTTTTTTTTTCTGCTTTTTTTTTCTGCTCACCACCTTGTTATAGATGTTACCCATATAATAATGCTGTTGTTGCCCGAATCTGTTGATATGTAATTGATTTTACTTCTTCTTTTAGCATTGTGATCGCCTTCTATATATGTATATATGTATGTAGCTTATTGTTGTGTAGATTGTGTGGCTAATTTTATTTTTATGTTGCTAAGTGTCATATTATTTTCGATTTCGTTGTAATTACTTCTTTTTTGATAACTATTTTTTTTGTAACTGTTTTTTAAAATAAAATTTTGTTGTTTCTTTTTTCCAATTTTTTACTGCTCTTCATTTTTTTCAATTATGTGTACATACTTTAACTGTTGCTGAACATAAGCTTTTGTTGTTTTAATATTTTTTTCTGTTTATTAGTTTTTTAGTACTTCTTTTTCTTTAGCTTATTTTCTTATATTAGTCTCTCTTTGTTTTTTTTTTGTTCATTTTATTTTCTTTTGTTTCTCTATTTGTTGACTTCAATAATCATACCAATTCAGAACCGTTATTTTTTTCTTTCTTTCTTGTTACTTTATGTGAATTTATATATATACAGTGCGACACAAAATTTTCAATATGTTTTTTACTTATTTTGCACTTGGTTATTATTCACTCAATTGTTTTCACCTCAACTGTACTTATTTTGTTTTATGTATTATGTATTGTTATACAATATGTATAATGAAGTTTGAGTTTTTTTTTTCATTTGTCGATTTTATTTTTTGTTGTAATATGACACTACCTTTTCTCAAATTTATGCCGGTTAAAATTAAAATGTGAGCTACATTTGGGAAACTTCTGATGAAAATTTGATGGATGTTTTAAAGCTGATATTGGTGATGGATTAGTTGTTTCACTGTTATTATTTAGTTATACGTACAATTTCGTTTTTGTCCAAACTTGTTAATTTTTCCTTTAGGCTCTTTTCTTTATAGTTTTCTATTTTCCACTGTATATCTATTTTTTGTATTGTATATCTCTAAATTGGTTTTGAATTTTAATTTTGAATTGTAAAAGGTTTGAATGTTGCTAAGTCCAGTTTGTAACGGTTTTTTTTCACATTGACAGTTTCTGTGTTTCTAACTGTTTTTTTTTTTCGAATATTCTTATTTTTCTTATCACATTTTTTTAACTGTTTTTAACAAAATGTTCTGTGGCTGTGTTTTTAGGTTAGGTTTTTTTTCTCATGAATTTTAATTTTAAATTAAAAAAAAATGTTATCCACTCAAATAAAATTTTAATTTAGTTTTTTTTTTTGTGAATATAAAGTAAAGGTGTGGTTTTATTTTTTTTCAAAAAAAAATTTTTTTTAACTTTTAACTCATATGTATTTAACTTTCACTGTTTTAACTGCTTTTTGTACAGTTTTTTTTTTTGTACATTTTGGGAAAAAATCTTCTTTTTTTTCTGTATAACAAATCTTTCCACAAGGTTTTATTTAACTGTGTTTTTTTCACGTTTTTATATTTGTTATCACTATTTTTTTTTGTTTTTGTTTTTTTCTTTTAGTTTTAATAAAAACTGTTTTTTTCTTATTTGTTTAAAAAAAATTTCCAAAAATTTAAATTTTATGTTTTATTTTTCATTTTCTTTTTATTGTACACGACACTTCGTTTTTTCAGTCCTGTCACGGTCGCCATGTAAAGGGTTTAAATAAAGACAATGCAACCACGATGATAGTTGTTATGAGAATCAATCGTTTATTCAAAAACATCTTAAGTTAAAGCAAAGAATATAAATCATATAGAATGCGCATCTCAACACTTATCCAAATATTTTGTTAACATTTTTTTAGACGCGGGAAGGAAGGGCAAAAGGCAAAACAAAAGAAAAGAGCGTAACAAAACAAGAGAAACCAAAGAGAAACTAATGTCACAGTGTATGCACTGTGCTAATGTGTGTTTTATTTCTTTTGCATTGTTGTTTAGGTTTTTTCGTTCAGCCACAGTACATACAGTGACAAAATTCCAACAACTATAACAAGAACATCACACAGCAAGATAGCCACAACAAAATTTTTGCACACACAACATCACAGTGTATAACGATAGCCACAACAAAATTTTTACTTCGTGTCTTTTTTTTTGCTTAAGTACAGAAACGGTTTCATGCTAACAACAATATTCACATACAATACAATTTATGTGTGTGTGTGTGTCTTATTTATTGTGAGCTGTTTTCGTTTTTTAAATTTTAAAACTTAGAGAATGTTGCTGGTAAAAATATTGTTTTGTAATAAAGAATACAGTGCTCCGATACGACTATGTAAGCTAGTGTAGGGCAAAGCATATTTAATTTGTAGTTGCGCGACGGAAAATACATTAATCTACATCGAATATATAGCGCCCTATTTAATATCGTAATAAAAGTGTAATTAGAAATATATTTTATTATTATTATTTATTTAAGCTCAACAATTGATTTTATATTTATTTGAAATAAAAGGTTAACTAAACCAAAAAATGTAATTCCAAAAATATAAAAAAACAAGTATATATTCATTAATGACAAATTTTCGAATGATAAGTTGATGATTTTTCAATTATTTATAAGAAAATTCTATTTTTATTTTTAATTTATATATGTATGTATGAATTATATATATGTACGTATATATACATTTTTAAAAGAAAAAACACTTTAATTTTTTTATGTTAAAAATAAATAATAAATAAATAATAATCAAGATTAAAATTATTTGTTACTTTATACTGCAAAGCATCAAAAAGTATGTATATTTTGAGGATTTTCATCTCCATAAAAAGGCTAATAAGTTATTTTTTTTAAAGATTATTTATTGGATAAAATATCTAATTTCCTTTTTTTGGAACTTACTTTTTCTGTAGTCCAAGCGCAATGTTTCCGAAGGAGAACCAATAAAAGAAAGTCCAATACCTCTATTCTGTGTTGAGAACAAGTGTCGGCAAACCACTCTGGGGTCATTCGTTTACATGACTCAATAATAAAAGATTTTGTACCAATTTTTCGCGGTTCAGATTTAAAGACAGAAAAAGTGTTCTAATTTGTCTTGATTGAGGGACTTTGTCATTAAGAAATATAAATCACCACCTTCCCTTAAAATTTCATTTGTTAACATAAGAATTGAATTTAGGGTGAGTTTCATTTTATTTGAAAAGAAAATACGTTTGTTTTGATCTACAAACTCCACCTTTTTTAAATATTCTAAAAAGAACTGAATATATTAATATACTTCATTGTTAATCTGAATTGCAGATCTGTAGCAATTATCTCGATAAAGGGAGCCACTATTAAGACAATCAAAAATTTTGCCATTTTTTCCATAAACTGAGCTGTTGATAAAGCCAATTCTGCGGAACATGTCTTAAATTTTGTGGTTTCAGACGTTGTTTTAATAGCAGCAGAAACAAGCCTGCTGAAAATTTGTGTGGCAAATACTACAAGCATTTTTCAAAGTGTTAGGAAACATATGTTGCCGTGTCAGTTTTGGGCACATTTTTGTTTTTGCATTTGCTTCCATTTCTTACAATTCCCTAATTACCTGAAAGCTTGCCGTCCCATCCCGGGTTTTTATGTCACATTTCAGCCACCCATTCCGCAAAGATTTAGTTGAGTGTAGGAAATCATAAAGGCAAAAAACATTTCGATCGCTTAATTCAAAAAACGGTTTTTTAGCAGATACTTTAAGATTGGAAAATCATTTTCGGTTAGTCGGGCCTTCATCACATATAAGGGCATAAACATTAATACCAATGCTTTTTAAAATATTTACATTTACTGTAACAATTTCATTTAAAGAATCTGCAGATAAAACATTTTGGGAAGTAAAATAATTTAGAATGATAGCTAAATGGATGCAAGCAAAAAACATATTTTAATATTTCATAATGTCTTTAAATCTGAACCTCAAAAAATTGGTATAAAATCTTTTATTATTGAGTCATGTAAACGAATCACCCCAGAGTGGTTTGCCAACACTTGTTCTCAACACAGAATAGAGGTATTGGATTTGCTGCTCCTTCGAAAGCATTGCTCTTGGACTACAGAAAAAGGAAGTTCCAAAAATAGATATTCTATCCAATAAATAATTTTTAAAAAAGTAACCTTATTAGCCTTTTTATGGAAATGAAAATCCTCAAAATATACTTTTTGATGCTTCAAAGTAAAAACTAAGAAATAATTTTAATTTTGATTATTATTTATTTATTATTTATTCTTAACATAAAAAATTGAAGTATCTTTTCTTCTAAAAATGAATATATACATACAGTTATATATTTTAAACATACATAAATTAAAAACAAAATTTTTTCAATTTTCTTATAATTGAAAAATCATCAATTTATCATTCGAAAATTTGTCATTAATGAATATATATTTGTTTTTTTTAATATTTTTGGAATTACATTTTTTGGTTTAGTCAACCTTTTATTTCAAATAAACATAAGAATACTTGTTGATCTTAAATAAATAATAATAATAATAAAACATATTTTTAACTACACTTTTATAACGATATTAAATAGGGCGCTATATATTCGATGTAGATTAATGTATTTTCCGTCGCGCAACTACAAATTACATATGCTTTGCCCTACACTAGCTTACATAGTCGTATCGGAGCACTGTATTCTTTAATACACAAAAATATTTGAACCAACAACATTATTCTCTAAGTTTTAAAATTTAAAAAACGAAAACAGCTCACAATGAATAAGACACACAAACACATAAATTGTATTGTATGTGAATATTGTTGTTAGCATGAAACCGTTTCTGTACTTAAGCAAAAAAAAAAAAGACCCGAAGTAAAAATTTTGTTGTGGCTATCGTCTTATACACTGTGATGTTGTGTGTGCAAAGTAAGAGAATAAACGAATTCTCTTTGCTAAGTAAGAGAGTAACAATTCTTTTTGCGGGTTCCAACATTACGACCCGCCATAAGAAATTTTACTTGTACGTGATGCACATTCTATATGATTTATATTCTTTGGTTAAAGCCTTAGTACTAAATATAAAAGGAATATTGATAATTACTTAGTACTAGATTATTAGTTGTATAAAGTAGTAGTAAATAGAGATGGCACTACAGTTACATTAAAAAGTTTTTTTCGCTCCACATTCACAGTTACCGTTACGTTGTTTCCAGTTACAAAGAAGTAAGGTTCAATGATTCCTCCTGACCTACTTGCATACCAGACTGTCACTTTTAATGGAAGCGAAGGTGACTGATGACTATTTTGAGGATTTTCCATTGCCCCCAACTGGCTATTCTGTTTATTTACATATCCATTCAAAAGAAAATCTGCCTCGTCACTCATTATGATTTTTCAATCATCGTCACAATAATCGATGATTGATTTTGACAAAATGTTTTAATGGTTAAAACGCGTTGGTTTACTGAATATTTTTCCATAATAAATTTGTCAAGTCTCTACTTCACCGCTACCAAATATAAACTGTAAAAACTAATATTTACCAAAATAGCGGCAAAATAAAGTTATAAACCTTCCCGATGGATACCCTGTAAACACTAGCTTAATACCGACATGCTTCCCTATATCTAAATATTTGCATTAAAAAAAATTTATAAGGAACACATACTTCCAAAAACCAAACATTGTCCTGTTCTTTCCTGACGACGTATATTTACAACAAATATGTTTGTACGGCATTCAGAAACTTTCGCTTTAACTAGTCTTGACTTTAAGGTCAAGGTATATCAACACTTAGAAAATGAGCGTAATTGAAAATGTGAACGTGCTATCTATCTCCTATACAAAGAAAATATACATTTTTATATATCTTAAGAACGGTTAAAGCGAAAGTTTCTAAATTAGTTACTATATATCATATTCCATTGCATTACATGGAACAACTGTAGTATCATGTGGTTTAATAAATGCATCTTGTAAATTGCATGGTTAAAGACAGGGTTACCTTGTTAGTAGTGTTACCACTTATATTAAACTTTTTATATAATTTAAATAGGGGTCATGCTGGTTATATATAAAATAAAATTGATAAATTTTATGTAAAAAAAACCGTAAGCTATATAAATAGATTATGTCTGATAGTTACTTTAAACTTTGCTGGGTTATTTTGTATTTCACCAATTGCTTGTTATGCACGTATGTATGCCATATAACGTTTATTGTATGCAGTTTTAACAAAAAACTATTAGTGGCTAAAAGTATTGTTTCAATATTGTTTTTTTTTTTTTTTTTTTTTTTTTTTTTTTTTGTTTATTCTATTATTCTAGTTATTGTTGTCTTTTTATTATAATATTCGTTCTTCTTTTTCAAAAAGCAATAGCAATCTTACCTTTTTTTTTGGCAACATATTCAATATTTACTGCCAATAATTGCCAACTTTCCTTTAATGCCAACATTTTTTTATTTTTTTTTTTTTCAATATTACAACGACATAATTGCTGCAAACTCTCAAAAGGATTGTTTAATTGAAAAAAGCAAAGTTTTAGTAAAACTTTATTCTTTTGTTTTTCGAAAATTTTAAACTTTTTTAAACAAATTTGCATTCAATATGAACAAAGTTGTTATTAAAACTTAAGCATTAATTAATAACATTTACAGTGAAGTATTCATTAAAGTAGTTTGTACGAAAATAAAAAAAAATAAAATTTAAATCAACGATAATTTTAAGTTGTAACTTGTAAATTGCAGAGCGCAATTATGTATATGGAAAATGCGAATTCGTGGAAAAGCGAATTTACACAATTTTGTTAAAAACCTGAGTGACATCCGATGACTTTTATTTACATCAGTTGTGCACAAACAGTAAATAAATGTTCAGTCAGCTATATAATATTGTTTAAAATAAAATACGCAACATACAGAAATATTATCAGCCAGTAATTAAGTGTGTGTATATAAAATTCTTAGACCATGTTCTTTAAGTTAAAAAAGTTTTACAAAAATTTTAAAATTAAATCAGTGCAAATATGTAGTCGCCGTAGTCTAGTGGTTAGTGTGTTGACTTATTAGCTTACTAAGACGATAGCACTGGGTTCAAACTCAGCTCTGACATCTTGAAAAAAGAAATATGAAAAAATTATTTCTTTCGGCGACTACCTCTCAGCAGTCTTCTGGCATACGCAAAGAGAGTAAAGAGAAAAGAAACGACTTTAAACTGTAAGTCCCGGTACTCACGGATAAAAATTTGCACACACAACATGAGTGCTACGCGTAGCTAGGCCGTAACCCTGGCACAGGGTTGTAATGGCCACTTATGAATGTATATATGTATGTAAATATTTTGTCAGATTCTCTTCATATAGGAAAACTTAAATTTTTAAAAATTATTAAAAAGAAGGAAAGTATATATGTACTTATACAAGAAATACAAAGAAATAGACAACACTGACGTTGAGAACAGTTTTCACATTAAGAATATAAGCGCAGTCAGAAACGTACGCTTAAAATATGTATTTCATACAGCGTAGGCAGACGACAGATTAAAATTATGCTCTGACTAACGATAGCTTTTGCCCTGAATAGTAGTAACAGCTGTTTGTTTCTGAACCACAATATTTTTATTAATTTTTATAAATATAGAGATGGATAGAGAAATAGATAGAAGACAGAAAGTGCGCTAAGAATATATGCATATTATTCGGTTCTTTTGCTTTGAAATTTTAAAATAGAAAAATTAGTTTTGATTAATTTTTTATATTTTCGCTAAAAACAGTTACAACTAGAGAGGTAGTGAGTTAGGAAAGTTTTCTTTAAACGAACGGGGTAGAGTAAATACAGACTTGTTCGTATTCACAATATTTGTTTTGCCGTAAAAAACACCAACAACGATATGTAAATTAGAAAACGAAAAAAAAAATTTCGTTGAAGTAATCGCTCGTAATCTTGACAGCGAATAAAACAAATTTTTAATATTCTTTCGGCACATAAATTGTTATTTGTTATATAGAATTCATGCGGAAAGTCATAATACTATAAAGCCTAAAATTTTGTAAGTTTACATCTATCACAGTTTTCTAATGGCTTTTCTTGGCAAAAATAATGGCATTTCAGAGTGTTCATACTCAAAAAGTTCCTAAAGATTACTTTCCATGTCAAACCAATTTTGAAACACAAAGTATCACAGTCCCATCCAGTAACATATTCACCGTAGTCTAGTGTTTAGTGTCTTGACTTACTTAACAAGAGCTCCGGCTACAAACTCCAGATCTGATATATAAAAAAAACTCATTCGGCGACTACCTTTTAGCATTCTTCTAGCAAAAGCTCTGCAAGTAAATTATTGCCAAGAACAAGCTTCTCAAGACTGTCGTTCGAAGTCGACTTTAAACTGTAGGTCCCCGTACTCAAGGCTAGAAATTGACAAACACAACATGGATGCGGCGATAAACTAGGCCGTGTGTTTACATAGTCACTTCCATCACAATGGAATTATCCAGAGATTCAAGAGATGAATTTTCATACAAAATTTTATAAACCGAAATACTTTTTCGTTTTAAACTTATCTGCCTACCCAAATTCCATATTTGGTTTTTAATATATTTTTTCAAAATGAATGTTATATAATAATATTAATTTTTTACAAAATGTAAATTTAAAAAAAAATTTTTTCTGACTTTTATTAAATAATAAATAAATTTCACAAACACTTAACATTCTTTAAATCAGCAATTCAATTACTGATTAAGTGCCATAAAATATTTGAATGAAAATTTAAAAAAACAATTTCTTTTTTTAGTCCAAACAGATAAGAACTGCAATTTTTCTATACAGTCATAAGCAAAAATTTTCGCACATCATTAAAATTAAGGTGTTTTGACAGAATAAAAACTTAGTCAGATGGAAGATAAAAATTGGCAACGACTAAAATTAAAGTAGTCTTTATGTTTAAGGATGTACAATGTGGCTACCAGAACTAGCCGACCTAATGTATGAAAGTCGGCTGTAGTTTAAAAACAATGAATTTACTTGATAAATAGTGACAGCCTTATAAAACGTTTTTTTAGAGTGCCAAGTTGTTTTTGTTGTTTTTTTTAGTAAACTATTACAATGAATTTTTGTGCATGGAAAGAATAAATTAATTAGTATTTAAATTAGTATTATTCAATATTATTTTCAGTTTCAGTCCAACCAATACTAGTACTGAGCTAGATACTACTCTGTGGTAGTTTTCTCCAACGATCATTACTATAAAACATTGGGTACCAGATTTTCAGCGATAATTATCATCCATAGATTTTGTTGAGTTTTATCGACAAAAAATCAAGCAAAATAGCTTTAACTAGACTGCTTAATATCGTCGCAAGAATTAAAAAACGCTGTAACTGACAAAAAATTTAAAATACATTTTTTGCATCATTTTTATCAGAAGAAAAATGCGCGTCGATTGGCCGTCTGCGTTTTAAAAAATACCAGTGTCTTTGTTCTATTTTCATACACGTTTTTTGGCTCTGGTGTATATTTAAGGTTTTGTCAGTTACAGCGTTCTTTAATTCCATCGACGATATATAGAAGCACAAACTTTAACAAATCAAATTCATAATTAAATCTTTTCTAGGGTTTCAATAGGGTTACTTCCTTGACTAAAGTTTCACATTTTTTGGATGTACATAAATTTGATTGGACATAACAGATCTAATAAATGCTAAAATCATACAACTATGCTGGCTGTGGATTGAGTAAAAATTAAAATCATATGCTGCCACAAAGAAGCATCTTTAAACTTTAAATTTTACTACTGAATTAAATAAAGTTGAGTTGTCGCACACAAAAATAAAACCAATTAGATCCATTAAAAAGGCTTTAATTATATCAAAACTAAATTCTATGGAGAAATTAAACTGTTTTGTTTTTTTTTTTTTTTGCGAAATGACGTCCGAAAAAAAATTGTCCACAAGCCCAACTGAACACGTTTTCCACCACAGCTATGGTAGTCTTATCAGAGTTCTTTTTAATCTGTACATATTCGTGATAATCATCAACTATTTAACTTACAATTGTATATAAACCATAATTCGAATTATATTTTTTTTATATACATACTTGTAATGAGTTTGTCGAAGTATTGCCAGATTCTATCATACTCTTCTTTTGTCTTCATTTTATTCAAATGTACAGCAGTAGCGGTGGTGGTTGAAGGTCTCTGATATAGCAAGCGTATAACACTGTTCCAGTGATTTTGTCCTTTGATTTGAAATATTTTGATATGAAAATAACGTATTTGTTGTAATAAAAAAAACTCCCCAAAATCATTGAAAAACATTTAATCACAAATATTTGCAAGAATGGTAAGCTATGGATTAAAACACAAATAAAAGTTTCAGAGTCTCAGGGATACACGGTTATTGACTCGTGTAAGGGGTACAAAATTTCTCCTTCACGAATTATTATATTGATTGAGAATATATTTCAATCCAATGAGCAGAAATTCTCCAATGCGATGTTTAATAGTTTTAAAACTGTTACAATTTCTTAGTGTTCAATTAAGTGTAAAATTTGTATTTCTTTGATAAATACAAGTGTTCGCTACTATTTTGCAATGCCACCCCTTCCTCTATCTATACATAAGAACAAGTGCACAATAATAAGTTATTAACATGCTTGTGTTCGTTTAGTTTTTTTAGGTACTGTATTATTACTATTTGCATAATTTCTTCTTCTTATTTACTTGAGTGAATTCCATTAATGAACATAAACAAATATTATAATTAATGAACTTTAGTTTTTAAATATTTGTGGTAATAAAAGTAGTACTTGTATAGAAGAACTTAATAATAAACAAATAATAATTACGTTTTCTTTATTTAATCTAATTTAAATATAGACTCTTTACTAGTTTACTACAATAAACTAAGTAGTGTCTTCAGATAGTGTTCTGATTAAATAATACTTAGAATACCTGCATCTCTTGATAAATGTAAGATTATGGGTATCAATTACAGCCCTAATGTCTGTTGTGAGTATCTCAGGTGACAATTCCGAGTTCAGTATAAACAGAGAAGTTTGTGAATTATTTTTAGTGCCTTGTTTTGTACCACTTGGATTCTCCTGATTTGCATTTTTGCTGTATTGCCCCAGACACAACACCCGTAGAGTAGTATTTTGTATATAATAAACTGAGGCCTTATTCTGTAACTCTCCTAAGCTAAAACTCTATCGCTAAAAATTTATAAACTTGATTCAGAACTTTTTGGCTACGAAAGGAATTCTTCAACGCATATTATAATTTAAAACCTTCAGGCCTATTACCTCTAAAATTTTTAATTTTATATACTCTAACGCCCAGCTTGTTTCAAAAACCTAAAATTTTAGCATTTTAGCCTAAGAGAATAACAGAATAAGGCCCCTGGTTTTGCTTATCTTGCTTTCTGCCTAGTAATGACATTACAGTCTCCCACGCTTAAAATGGCACAAAACGTACTGGAGGTCTTCTGACACGATTTGATTTTTTTAACTCTTCTTGTTCTTCTAAAGATTGTGGTTGAGTCGAAAGCAAGCCTTTCTGTAATCACACATTTGTATATAATTCTATATATTATTATGTATACTTAAAATATTTTTTTTTTTTTAAGACCAATACTCAGGGGTAAACCCCTACTCATGCAGTGTGCATTGTACTGGAATGTGAAGATGGTTGATAGAATTTTTTTTTTCCATAGTTTTTTGTATATTTTGCGCCTTTTTATTTGTTGATGAAACAAGTTGCTGTCAATTTGTCCACTCAAGAGCCAGTGTTATACCTTCACCCTCAAATGATCAAACAGCAATGGCCTCATCTGTCGGTGGATGTTTACATGTGAATGGTGAGCGTCTTCAGTAGATTAGCTGTTATCTTCCCAGAAGGTGGCGCTGTACTCCTGATCATTGGTTTCTGGTGGAATAGATTAGAAATGTCAGGGGGCGGTTTCTTGCAGATGGTCTTGCTGGAGGGGTTGGGGGGGAACCTCTTATTTTATTTAAATTTAATTTTTAATTTAAATTGTAATTTTTAGAAAACCGCAAATATTTATTTTTTATAATTTTGTCCTTCGCTGGGATTGAACCTTGGTCGTGTGAGTTTCTGTGCAAGCGCTCTACCAGTATGCCACGACCCCCCCCATTCATTCGATATTCATACTCTTGTTAGTTCACATTTAAAACCTTATCAACATTTTACTAATTTTTAATTTGTAAATTTATATTAAAATATATAATAATTTCATAAAAGGGCAGAACGTATTATTTTCAAGAAACATAACACCACTATAACCCTGTGACAGAATTACTGCCTAGCTTCTCGCTGCACCCATATTTTATGTGTTAATTTTGATTCATGAGTCGACTTAAAGTCCACTTCGAACGACAGACTTGACAAGCTTGTTCATGGCAATCAGATACTCTCAGAGCTTTTGCCAGAAGACTGCTGAGAGGTAGTCGCCGACAGAAATAATTTTTCATATTTTTTTTTTCAAGATGTCAGAGCTGGGATTTTAACACTGGGCTCATGTCTTAGTAAACCAGCACACTAACCACTAGACTACTATGGACTATAGCGTTTGACAATTTGCCCTTAACAATCATTGCCATATCGTCAGCATAGAGTGCTATTTCAGTGGCAGTTCTGGGAGTATAATACGAGACATAAAGCGGGTATAATGTTGGCGAAAGTACTGCACATTGTGGTACGCCTGTGCCGGCAGGAATTTTAGTTTAAGCAACCTTAAAATGATCTTTCAGCTAAAAGGGACTAAATGATCTTTACAAGGTATAGAGGAAAACCATATTTTTTTCAATTTGAAAACCAGTCCATTATGCCATGATCAGTGTTGCCACTGAAAAAATTTTGATTCTACCAAATTTTCTTTCAAAATCTACCAAAATTGATCAAGATCTACCAAAAACCATTTTTATTTAAAATCCATTTAAGAACACATTGTTGAAATGGAAAGCAATTTTTAATACCTTTACATGTACATATAAATAACCAAAAATAAGAAAAAAAAAACGAAAAGAATTCAGTTCTTCGAAAATACATGTAACAAAAAATAAACGTATAACAAAAACAATTTAACATCTTAACAATAAAATCGAAAATACATAAATAAATACAAGAAATTTAAAGAAAACAATTCGATTTTTCAAAAATAAACTAAATGGCTATGTAGGTATAAAAATTTAAAAGGTTATTTCAAAATTTTTATTTATGTACTTCATGCAATATATGTATGTATGTAATAATTATCATAAAAAATTTTTATGTTTTTACAAATATTTTTATTTATTTACATAAATATTCACTAATAATAATAAATATGTGCTAATTATAAAAATGAACATATCTTAAAAAATCAAAGCCATATCCATTTTAATAAATGGGCTAATTCAAACAACTTTTATTGCTTATAACAAAAATCTCTTTTTGATGACCATACTTTATTTTTTACAAGCTCCTTCCAGAGCATTATATTATTAATTTTCTTTACTTCGAGTCTGTTGCTCAATTTCATTTTGATTGAGGAATGTGGTAAAAAATTACGTTCAGCTGCTGCAGAGCTATGCTGAAGGGAAAGTAAATTAAAAACAAAGTTGGTAAATTCACCTAAACTTTTCTCATTTAAACCGTTTCTAATTGAACTAACTTTAGCCCAAAATAATTCAATGTTTAATTCCGTTGAAAGATTTGTTTCTCTTAATCGCAACATAATAATATCAGGATCACAGTCTGTAAGATTAGAAAATTTTAAAACAAGGGACAATATAGGCAAGTCTTTGTTTGACAATACCTTCTCAGGAGAAATTACTTGTAACAATTTAATGTCTTCTCGATTAAAATCAAATCTAGCATTGATTTGGAGTAGTAATTCAATGTAAAATTGTAAAATCTCATGTTTAACATCAAAAACTTCTTCCGGGTTAAGATTTTTAGTAATATACATTTCGGCTTTTGTAACGATAAAAATTTTTGAAACATCAATTAATTAGTATTTTTAAAATCAGAGTTCTGTATTAAATATGTTTTGATAAAATTGCTTAATATGAGCAAAAAGTTAGATTTTATGCTTGGATATAAATACGCCAATTTTAAACTTGCCGACTGAAATTCCTTTTTAAAATTTTATTTAGCTTCTGCTAAATTCTACCAAAATCATATTCAGCCTACCATCCGACCAAACGAAAAATTTTCTACCAGTTTTGGTAGAATTCTACCAATAGTGGCAACGCTGGCCATGATGCCATGCTTAGTCATATTAGTTATTCTCTTTATCCGTTTTAATAAAAAATAATAAATTTGTATTTTAAATACATCTAAATATATAAAATTGAATGTGTGTTTGTTTATTTGTTTGTTTGTTTGTTTGTTTGTACCTTATAGGAGACCAAACCTCTGGACCGATCTTCCTGAAATTTTCACAGAATTTAACTGAGACTCTGGCATGATTAATAGGGTACTTTGTTTTCGACCACGCCCACTCTTACGCCCACTTTTTTAAAATTATGTAATTGCTCCCATATAGTTTTTACCAGATTTACTTCAAATTGTATACACATTATACTCCAGGCGAGGTAGAAATAAAAGTTTCTTACGCCACGCCCCTTTTCACGCCCCTTTTACTCCAAATTTTATTTGAAAGTTTTAAACTTTTTGTTCTATCTACAAATTTGTTCCTTCCCCCTTTTGTTTAATTCAGATAAAATAAAAAAAAAAAAAATAGTGGGGTAGCCTCACCCTCTTTCTCTCACAACTGTCTGCAAAATATATAAATACTTTTAATTTTGTTACATAACGAAGGGGTAGCGAAGCACGCCGGGTTCAGCTAGTATATACATAAATAGGTAAAAACGGAACAAAGAAAAGGAGAATATGCTAGAGTATTGCCAGTGAGGCAGCTCTTCTTAATATGTGGCGAGTTGCTTTCTGTATGGAATATTATAAAATTATAAAATGGCCATCGTGACTTCCAATCAACCAATCCGCTTCTTTTTTAATTTGATTTTATATTTCTTTGATGAACCTTAAACTCTCTGGATAAATAATTAATTATTTTTTTTTTTATTTGAGACCAAAACTCAAGGGTACACCCCTGCTGTGCATTGTATTGGAATTTTTGAAAAGGACAGTGCATATATATTTTTCTTACACTATTTTTAAGCGCCTTGGGAATGAGGCAAATTGCTGTGAATTGATCATTCGAAGGCCAGTGTTATACCTTCAACTTTGAATGATCAACAGCAATTTCCTCATGGTTGCATGTTGATTGTGTGGTGAGTGCCTTCGCTAAGTAGATTTAGCTGTTTTCTGCTACTTCCCAATAGGTGGCGCTTTTCTCTTGATCATTCGTTTTTCGTTGTCAAAAGTTAAGGTGAAATAGAGTGGAACGTCAAGGAGCAGTTACTTTGTAGATGGACTTCTTGGAGGAGGGGATCTCTTAAATATTTTAAAATAATAAAAATTTAAAAAAACCGCAAACTAACTTTTTTTATTTTTCACTTTTGCTGGGATTTAAACCTGAGCAGTTGGAGTTTTTGTGGGAGCGCTCTAACCATTATAATTATAAGAAATAATTAAATAAATAACTATGAGCACTTAATCTTTAACTAAATTTAATTCAAATTCAAAATTATAAATCACTTTGTTACAAAAAAAACAGAAATATTACTTTATTTAAGACGAATATTTTGTGTAATAAATTAATTAAACAAAAACAGCCTGCTGTTTGGTTTGTTAACATATCTTGATCATGTTATTTTCAAAAATATATATTTTTTTTATGTCCAAGCAAAAGCTTTGCCTTTCTTTTAAAAATAAAAACTGTAATATATGGCAGTCGCGAGTCAACACATGCAAATTGCATATGAGTTTCAAAGAGCGAAACAAATATGAATAATTGCATAAAAAAGAACGAAACAAAAAGAAACTGAAGCGGCACCTAAACTGTCATATCCTGCTTTATATTAAAAATAATAGCAACAGCAACAAAACAATGAAATGCATATCAAAAAAAAAATAAAAAATATATAAGAAAATCACGCAATTTTAAAAAGGATTTTATATTTATACACACATACATACACACATGCCTGTATGTATTTAAAATATAAAAATAAAACAATTAATTTAAACACAGTCAGTCAAAGTAAAATATTTAATCACCTACACCAACTAAAGCCAATTTGAGTGTACACTTATTGATAAAATTGTCATAAAGGTTTGGTTATTGTATTATTGTATTATTTAAATTTAAATTTATTAGAGGACTCAAAGAGTATTTGTAATGAATTTTAAATTTCTTCATAAAGTTAAAAAATTTAGTGGTGTAGCGTACAACAGCTACATACAGTAAATAAGTAGCCTTCATAAGGGGCGCTAATAGTTGCCTATACACTGGTGGTGGTTGGTAGCAAGCAGGTGGTTACAAAAGTAATACTCAATACCGCCTGAAAAACACACAAACCCATAGATTGACATGCAACTGAGCAAATAAATAAGAAAACCCAACAATCAGGACAGACACAAGGTAAAGACAAATTGATAGATAAACAAACATATACAAACAGCAAATAAATAAGTAAATAAACGAAAGAATACTAAAATAGACAAACAATCGTAAAAGAAAACTTTCTTCCCTTAAACCACAGACTGATAGACAGACAAACGTACGGACGGACTAAATTGAAAAAGTAAATATGTTTTTATTAAATAAATGGCACCACACTGTGTTGCAAGTGCAATACAATAACACTTTAATGTCACTTACGGGGCACATTATAAAGCAGTAGCAAAGAGTAAGAAAACAAAAACAAAACATATTACAAAAAAGTAAAAAAAACAATAAGAAAACAGCAAACTGGTATTAAAAATTGTATTTCTAGTTTTCAATTTATGCGAAAATTCACACACTTCCGTAAACCAATTGAGCATTTTTTACGCTGTTTCATGTTAGAAGTTTGAATAACTGGGTGGCACAAATACAGAAAAAGCCGGGAGTGTTAACTGGAAACTATGTATGAATTCATTTCATTTCTAGCTTTGTCAGATTATCTTCTTCCCTCTCAATTCATTTTCTATCCAAATGCCAATTAAAAAAACAAGTAGTAAAGGGTTTAGTTGGTATACATTGAAAACTGAGTTTGTTGTTAAATAACCCAGTAAGCAATCTACACAGAAGCGTTTATTGATGTTCATCATATTGTCTTTACAACCACTTGTTGCAAGTTTTTCCTAAAACTTTTGTTTTTTTATAAGTAAAAATTAATTTTAATTAAAATATTTGTATAATTAAACAAATTAAACATACTTTTCTGTATTGGATTTGATGAAAAAATTTTATAAAAAATATTAGCAACTCTTTTAGTATTCGCAGTAGTTTAGTGGTTAATGTGTTGGCGTAGTAGACAAGAGCCACGAGATTAAACCTCAGTGTGACATCTTAAAAAAAAAAATTTTTAAAAACCGATTTCGAGATCACCTTTTAGCAGTCTTCTGGCAAAAGCTCTGAGAGTAACTGAATGAGACGAAAAAGCTTATTAAGTCTGTCGTTCGAATTTGACATTAAGCTCTAGAAACCGGTACTCGTAGATAAAAATTAGTACACACAACATGGATGCAACTAGATGCAACTAGAAGCTAGGCCATAACGCTGACACAGTTCTTAGATATCAGGAATAAAATAATTAAAATATACTTAACTGCTTATGCTTATAGATAGTTTGCTGGGTAAAGTCTGTAAATGTAATTTGCAAACAAACAAAGGGCAAGAAAGTAATCGAAACTCTCCAACAAAAATACAAAACAAATACGTTTTAAAAATAAACAGACAAACACATATATCTACAACTCTTTTATACACTTAGTTTTCCCATTCATGTACGAATGGGGAGATAGAATTCTATTTGTAGTTCTGCTGCACACACATGAGCTACATAACACCAACTAAAGCAAGTTCTTTACACACAATTTAGTGTTATCATACCCAGCAGGAATAATTGGACTTATTGATATTAATGGTACAGTCAGATTTTGATTTTACGAATATTTAAACAAAAACGGTCAGCCATACAGGCATACATAATTGGACCATTACAACTCTGTGTCAGGGTTACGTCCTAGCTTCTCTCAGCGCACAAGTTGTGTGTGTCAGTTATTATACTTGAGTACTGGGATGTACAGTTTAACTTCGAGTTCGAACGACAGATGTGAAAAGCTTTTTCATAGCAATCAGTTACTCTCAGAGCTTTTGCCCGTAGACTGCTAAGAGGTAGTCGCCTATTTAATAAATATCGAATCTTCCAGCAGAGATTTCCAAATTTTGGCAGTTGATAACAATCATTTTGTGGAAGCTACATCTGTCCAATTATTGGTAATTTATTCAGTCTGTTGCATAAGTCTTATTTTCTATAGGGTAGTTACACATAAACAGTATAGCAGGGTGGCCCAACTTTGACTGACTGATTTGAAAGGCTTAAGCTTTCTTTGTTAAAGTTTATTGTTTTCATTAAATAGTGTTTACGCTTTTTACAACAAATATGTCCTTGATCTGAATGCATTTTAAGCTTTTCAAATCTGTTAATTGAAGTTGCACCCACCCTGTATGTAGTATGTATTTGCATTGTACATTTTGTTAATGATGCTTCTCTACAACCATAACCAACCGCACTTTGGTGCGTAATTGCAAAAGTGAATTGAATTGTTGAAATGTGCTTCGAAATTTGTTTTAACCGTTTAAGTGTTTTTCTGTTTTTTTTTGTTTCTATTCTGTCAGTGGGCATACTTAAGTTTGTGTGGGCATGTTGTCGTTTATTTATATTGTTGATCAAATGGCAAAGTTCCATTTTTATGGGATAAAATATTTAGTTTTCCTTTCATGTGAACACTTGCATACACACACATGAATTATATATGAATGCAGTTTGTAAACGTTGGGATTTATATTATTCTGTCTTCCTCTACAATCATTAGATAGAAATGCCAGCCACCGACACACGTACATATGTATTAAGATTGCTTTATGCGTTCTATTTATACGCTGTATATGTGAGATAGAAAATATTTGTGTTTTTTTTTTTTCTTAATTTTCTCGCATATATGTACATACAAATGGGCGGACATCCTTTATGCGTGGCAGTTTTGCTAGTACATAATTATTTTTTATTGCCTGCAATGCATATTTACAGTTCTCACTACGCTTTATTGCATCCGGTTTTAAAATAAATGTCAGCTCAAAGCGACTAATAATACAAAAGCAAGTGGATATTTTTTCTGTTTTTTTTTTTTTCTTTCAATATTTATATCAGGATATACTGTACGAGTCTGTATATATTGGGGGTATAAATAAAATTTGTCCTTAAATTAGAGAGAACAGTGCAACGCCCAAGTTTGTCTTCGACATGCTAAGGCCGCGATTATTACACAATTTGGTTACAATTCTGATGTTTTGAAGTATAGCAAGCCAGATCTGAAACTCGTGAAACTTGTACAAAATAGAGTTCTACTACAACTATCTGACATTTATGAAGCAGTGATGGACTGTTTGTCGTAGTAGTCGCCGTGGTCTAGTGGTTAGTGTGTTGGCTTACTAAGACGATAGCGCCGGGTTCAATTATCAGCTCTGACATCTTGAAAAAAGAAATATGAAAAAATTATTTCTTTCGGCTTGAACCTAGTAAGCCAACACACTAACCACTAGACAACGGTGACCAGAATTCATTCCTACACCCAATACTTATTATAGTCTAGCATAAGTACTTTAAAGTGGTGCAAACTTAATGATATACTGCAGCTAATAATAAAATTAAATTAGAATTTGAATTGGAAATGGGGCATCACTTAATAGAAAGTCGCTGATGACTACTGCATATATGTAAATCTTAATGACGATTGACAATTGCAATACAATGTTTATTGGTTTCTTATTGGATTCTTTTTGTTTTGAGTTTCCCTAGTCAAGCTATGAAGGATTTTAACAAAATGAAGGATATGAAATGCTAAATCATTTATTAAAAAAAAAAGAAGATGATATACAATTGAAATTCTACTAAAGTACCTCAAACAATGTTTTAAATCATTAAGCAAATATTTCGTGTAAAAATCTGAAAAAATCTCGTAAAGTATTTACCTACTAAGGCCATATGAAAATGCTATAAACAACTGAATCAATACTTCTAGGAATCAATGAGAACAGGCAATCTTTTCGGGTCAGTCTAAGAAAGTCGGAATTAAAGATTTGTACCGGCGCTTAACAACACCACTGGTAATCTAGATTAACAGGCAGATTTAAATTCTACTTATGGAAATCTAAGTTAAGCTATCCTTCACATTACATTTGTGTATTTGTTTATTAAAATAATCCCAGCCAGCATTTACATATAAAAATAAGCGTTTTGTAATCGTTCAAATGTAAGCAAAACACTTATAAAACGCTGCTGTGACCTTTACAAAAGACATCAAAGCAAGTGATTTATAATCGAAAAGCACTCAACTTTATAAGCGTTAAAAAAATGATTGCAAAATATGTTTTTTAAGTAACGTATTTATACGTTTTCTAAATGCTTAATAAACGCGTTTTGAAAATGCTTAAAAAACAAGTATTTTTAATAAAATTAGTAAGCGTTTTAAACATTTATTTTGTTCAAGTTTTTTTTATTGATACATTTAAAAAATCATTTTTAATATTAATTTTTTTTCATTTCATTTAATTAAAAAAATCATTAATACTTAGTATTTTAGTTTACTTTTTTTGTTGTTTTAATTTTAATACGATTTTTGGCGTACTGGAAATATGACTTAGAGGCAAACACAAAGTCCTCTTTCTTGCCTCCATTTTCAGCGAAAGTTTCTGCAATAGAATTTAAATATGAATATAAAAATGTAACTAGAAGCCTATTAAACGTATTTCACTTACGACAAATGGCAGTGGCGACAGTGAAGACCCTAATGCACTTCTTGTTTGAAGTTCCTAGCATTAATATAGTATTAGCACAATTTTTAATGGCGAGAACTACACGTTTTGCTTAAATTAATGAAACACTTGCATTTGCAAGCAAATTGTCAATGACATTCGCAAAACTCTTATTTTTGCAGCTTGCTGCAATCTTAATTTACAAAATGCTTGCCAATATGCTGGCTGGGATATTATTTAAATTGTTTATTATTAAATCACTACATATTAGTTTGTGTGTGTATGCATTGGAGTTGTATAATGGAAAAATATTGTTAAATATTTTTCCATAAAATAGCACCAACAAAAGGTATCGTGTGTCGTCTGAGTTTTTAAACAGAACATGATACGCATCTATAGGCGCTAGCACTTGTATCGAAATGTGTGAATGATGACGGTCATTTGCACCAACAAAAAGTGTCTTATGTGTCAAATGCAGTTAAAAGGGTACAATCATCTTAGAATGTGATCACGCTACTGATTTTTAGGCACGGAAATCTCATTTTTGGCAACGACAGACATTTCAAAGTTCGTCAGAGCATCAAAGTTAAGAGAGATTTTATAGGGGATATCCTATATCAACAGAAGACTGTATACGTACAATAGATTGCAAAGTAGGCAGTACTTACATGTATGTCTCATAAATTCTTATAATAATTTGAATTTAATTTTTGTAGCACAAATTAGTGCCACCTTAATATTTAGTGAGAGATTTAAATTTTTAAAAGTGTCTGTTATTTAATAATTAGAAAAATATTTCACATTTGCATTAAACAAAGTTTTTGTTAGATATTTAAAATAATTTTAAAAATTCTGTTGTTCTGTTATGAGAATTAAATATGAAAACAATTTAAAATATTTTGTTGGTTGATAGTAAAAGTAACACATTTGTAGCATATGTATGTATGTATGTGTAACAAAAAGAAAAATATATTTTCAAGAAACACTTTTATTTTCTTTTCCTATAAAAAGTTTTTGATTTATTTATTCCAACTACATTAAATACTTATTTGTAAACCTGGAAAACAATTTCAGTGTTATGAAAAAAAAGTTTATATTTTCAAAACAATATTAACCAAAAGAGAAAAATTAGAAAAAAATATTTTAAACTTAAAAGCATAGCACATACAATTAACTTTTGGGATTAAATAATATCTGTTCGATAAGTGCTTTAATAGGCCGAAAGAATAATATAAAGTTAATTGAATGCTATTACACTTAAAAAAGTGTTACAGTTAGTCCAAAATATATATAAATTACTTGTTTGTAATTATTCTCATCAGAGTCATAATATTAATTGTCTAGTAATTTTAGTAATTCCATAACTTCAAGCACTAACAGATATTTTTTTAAATAATTTAACTGCCAGTAACGCAATTTAGTTTTTCAATCTAAATACAGTGCGAGCTCGATTTTCGCAACCCCCGATTAACGCAAAACCCCGACTAGCGCAACAGGCAAATTTTTTACATTACAGTCTTTATAAGTGCATCGGTTTTCAAAAATGAGTCTCAATAAGTGCAACACTATTTTTTTTTTAATATATTTACAATGATTTCTGTTAAAGTGATCAATTTGGAAGAGTTTCTTGTTCTACATATTACTCTACACCGAGCCCAGATCGTAGTCACTCTACTCTTAATTTAAATAAGTAGAAAATAAATTGTAGCCGCCGTGGTCTAGTGGTTAGTGTGTTGGCTTACTAAGATATGGGCCCTGGGTTCGACTCCAGGCTCTGACATCTTCAAAAAAAAGAAATATGAAAAAATATTTCTTTCGGCGACTACCTCTCAGCTGTCTTCTGGCAAAAGCTCTGAGAGTAACTAATTGCCATGAACATGCTTCTCAAGTCTGTCGTTCGGAGTCGACATTAAACTGTAGGTCCCGGTACTCATGAATAAAAATTGACACATACAACATGAGTGCTGCGAGAAGCTAGGCCGTAATCCTGACACAGGGTTGTAAAGGCCAGTTATGTGTGTATGTATTTCTTGTTCAGAAACGTAGTTTTATAAAAGTAATCATATTTAATCAAAGAATTCCATTTCAATAGCATTTCTCCCACATTAGTGCTGTCCCAAACACATTTTAAAACACAAATACAAGCGCATCAGTTTTCTGTTTTGCAGCATATCGTCGATGGAATTAAAGAACGCTGTAACTGACAAAACCTTAAATGTTCACCAGAGCCAAAAAACCTATATGAAAGCAGAAAGAAGACACTGGTATTTTTCAAAACGCAGGCGGCGTAAGAGAATTTCTTTTCATCATAGAAATCTGAGACCTGGACCAAATGATGCAAAAAAACGTATTTTCGATTTTTTTCAGTTACAGCGTTCTTTAATTCTTGCGACGATATGTATGTTTACACTGATTCGTAGGCTAATATAAGTATTTGTGTAATTTCACTTTTTAAAACAAAAAATTGTTCCCTACGCCAATGTTTCAACAAGAAGACTGTTTTTTAACAGTTAGTTTTTTGTTTCGTTTTATTCTTCCTTATAAGATTTCATTTAAAATTTTTGTAAGTAGAGTACAGATCGTTATTTAAGTTGTTTTTTTTATAATAAAATAAATTGTGTTTTACAAATAATTTGTTTCTTTTTATTCAAAATGGGGTATTTTCAGGGCCAGAAAAACATCTCTTGGTTGAGAAAGCCCTGCCCTGTGTAATGTAAGTTGTAGAAACGCATCGCACTGTACCAAAAATGGGTGCAGAGTTCAATGTCGAAAACGATATTACCAAGAATTTGATTTCTGATAAGTATAAGTATCTTGCAAAAATCACACTTAATTTTATAAAAAAAAATTTCTTTATATTTCTAAATCCACTTAAACTTTATGCATAATAATATACACATGCAGATACACACATTCATAAATGTTCATATTTATAATCCTTATAAATACACGAGTATTTACATACATATATACACTTTATGTACCCACATGGTTTTATATACGAGTACTTATGCATACCTCATATGCATATGTAAAATTTCAACAACTTTCAATGCCATTACTAAAATCCGTATGTAAAGCTATTAAATGAACCATAAAATCTGACTATTATTAGTATGCATTTGACAAAACTGTTGATGGGATTTCTCGCGGCATTGTTTTGTTGTGGCATCAACAGAATATCATATTAATTTTCTATAGAGCTAATAAAATTTGGTAAGAACGTTATTGGCTTACTCAGTATGTGATAAAATTTATGCATTTTAATTAAACATTAAATCAGAGTTACTATACGTACATACAATATGTTAACAGTGTTATAAGTGTACTTTATAGCCGGGTTTTATATTTGAGTAATGAAAAGTTAATTTTCAAAAATATATTAAAAAAATGGAATAAAAATAATCGTTTTTTTTTATTTCGGAGGCTTTATATTTACAAATTTCTATTGTTAGATAATCTAAATTTTAAGGAATCGATGTTAAGTTGATGACTTTTATACGTTAATTTTATACGTTTAAGGAAGAGTTATTTTGGGGCTAAATAATCGATTTTTAGGCACGGTTGAGAGTTGAGTTGAAAGAGATTTCATAGGGGAGATCTTATATCAACAGAGTACGGTATAATAAATAGATTGCATAGTATACAGTACTTACATATATCGTCTTGCGGGAGTTTATGTGCTCTATCCGCCATTTCATATTTTTATATATCTTGAGTTAATGATGCCACGTTAGGTTTTCGACCTCAAATTTTTCAAGTCTGCAATCCGTTTTCTGATATCTCGTCCAGAAACGGAAACAGATTAGTACTTTTAAAAATGTTATTGACAAAACCCTAAATTGGCATCGTTAACTCGAGATATATAAAATGGCGTATAGAGAACATAAACTCCCGCACGACGATATGTATTGGCAAAGTGTGTGTGAGATATTATCAATATTGTTTACTCATTTAAAAAACGTATTGATGACTTTATGTGTGGAATATAATACCATTAAAATGCCCTCTGTAAGGACAGAACATCGGCAATGTTAAATTTTCAAAGACTGTAACGCATAGATCATGCTGTGTTTGATTTATTGTAGGGTTATACTGGTTTTAGGGACCGCTGTTGTTTGTAGCCTATTCGTATACTCCATAAGAATTAGTTTAAGGGAGTAACAGTTTACACCACATACAAGTAAGATAAAGGCTCAAATCGCTCTTACCTGTAGACGTTGCCTTAATAATTAATAGCGTTGGTGTCATCTAAGTAATTCGGGCGGAAATAAATTTGAAATTATCGTAAAGCGCTTTCCGTTGACAATGATAGCCGGGGCAACATTGCTACCAAAGATATATGGAGCGATGGCTTCGCCAGCTCAATATGCACATCAGAAAATATAATCATATAGATTAATATCGTCCTAAATTTGATAATATTATTTCTTCACATGGCTATTTATCTAGAAATTGACCCGTTAGATAAAACTAATTTTTTATGTTGCCCAAACAGAACACTCATTCCGGTTAAACAATTCAAATATTTTTGTCTGTATCCATCCATTGTAATTTGGCAAAGCAAACTGAACAAATTATAACTAATTTGGTAGATGTAGCTTGAAAAAGATGTATATTATCAAGTGGAGGACTTTATATTTGTAATGCATTTAACAAATTTGTTTATATGTGCATGCACATACTTACTTGCTTTGGCACGATACGTTTAACTAAAACTGTGCTTTATTTCGTTGGGGGTAAGTTAATAGCGAAATCAAAATTTAAAATAAATTTATTACTACTTATATAACCCTCTGACAACTAATAAAGGTCCCTAAAGACCTTGTCAATTATCACATTACATTCGGATTTGTTTTACATAATTTGTTCCCTTTTAAACATTGGCAAGTTGCTTGATAGTAGAAGTCTTCAATCAGTTAGATTTCTATAGGCTGTCTATCCTTGCATATATGAGCAATTCATAAGACATTGTGGTGTGTCTAATGACTTTCCAAAATGGAAAAAGCACAGACAGAATCTTAAACGCCATTCAGGAACTACTGCTTACTTTGGCCGAGGCCACACAATGAGTGGCAAAGCAATGAGCGGCTGAACGGCAAGTGGCTTATTACTGAGAGTCATTTCTTAGCGGTTAGTGCGGTTAGTTTTTAAAGTGCCATATTTTTATTTTTAAAATTTGGTAATCTACCTTGCCAAAATAGCGGTCGGCTTTGTACAGATGAAATTATAATTATAATCTTATAATACATTATAAGATATATACCGCCGCTCAGAAATCAACTAAGTATTAGAACAAGTTCTATTCCTGAGCGGCGCCGCCTAGTCGATCAGAAATGTCACTCATTGCGTGGCCACTTCAATAGTATTCCATATGTTTTAATTTTTTGCCGCTTACCGCTCAGACGCTTACCGCTTTGCCGCTCATTGCATGGCCTCGGCCTTACGCTTCACCGGTTATGTACCAATATAATAAATAAGCAAAGAACATGACTATATAGGATGTGGCGCTATAGTTATGTGAAGCAACAAATATGTATAAAGTCAGTAGGCACCTTATGTCACTGTGTTTCTACATCATAAATAACAAAGAACAGTGATATCTGGAGCCATCTGTAAAAAACGTTGTGACATTATTTTTGCAACAACTTTTACATGCAATTTTTTGTTATTTTAAATTAAAACGAAATTAATTTTTTTTTTGTTTAAATCATAATCAATCATACAAAATGTCAAAAAATAAGAGACAACAGCGTAAACGGTGTTGATTTTTATAACAATTCAAATCTGTTAGATTTTGGTCAGATGTAAATGGGCCATAAAAGTAATATTTACTCTAATACAACTGTCATTTAATTTAAATTTTATGAGAATAAAGGTTTGTGTGAAAAATTTTAACAAATCCTCATAAACATTTACCCAAAATAACCAGGAAAAGAGACTCAGAGAGAGAGAGAGAGAGAGAAATACGGTGAATGAAGAGGAGAAAGAGATAAAGAAATGTTAACAAGTGACAGCGATGAGCATGTGGCAAACCACATATTTGTATACAGTTTTATATGAATGTGTGTGTCTTTATATGTGTTGTTTGTATTTTAGCTATTGTTGCATGTTTATTACAGCATATGTTTGCATATGTATGTGTATTACCACTACTTGTTCTTTATGATGTCACATCCAAACACATATATTGTATGTACATATATTCGTAAACTCATGCCATCATACAAATACGTATAATAATAATTTTATAGTACAATATGATAGCATATGCTTGTGCTTATATTTTTGGCATATATTCTATCGTTTATGCATATTCGGTTAAATATACGAGTGTGTACAAATGTCCATGCATATGCATATATTTTTGGTATTTGTTAAACTCATAGTTGTATGTCAATGTGGTCAGCTGTTGTCATCAAGTTTATAATACTAGCACACACTCAAACACACACATATATTGGATGCGACATTAGAGTGTAATTTTACTAATTGAGTGACATGTCAATTTGTTAATTTTTTTTTTCTTTTTTTGTTACAAGTAGTAAAATGTAATTTTCTAAAGTATAAATAAATAATTGGAATATGTTCACGAGTCTTCTGTACAACACTTGGCTATTGATTTGTATAGAATGGAACAAACCAATAAACATTTTTAAAATTGGTTTTTATTTTCATGTGTGTCATCCCCCTATAATTATTTGCGCTTTTATTGAGTTGCAAGCACTGTAAGTGCATATTGTTGTTATTTTAAAGCAAAATTTAATGAGCATTCAAAACAAAATATATGTATGTATACCGGATTTGTTTATAAAACCAGTATAAAATTAAAAGTATCAAAAATTTTTAACGAAATGAGACATATTTTTTTGTTTTCTAATGAGTATAGTCTTATGTACCCTACACTACTGCAATAAATATTTGAAAAAAGAATATTTTACTTCCTGTGCCTTGCCTTGTAATTAAGTGGTGTAAAGTAGTTATTAAACCCTTTTCAAAAACTGAAGCACTTGAATGCTTATTTGGACACTCAAAATATATGCATGATAATTCCAACGGGTATCACAATTAAATCTCTTGAGCAGAAAATAAAGAGCGTCCACTTCTGCGATATTTACATTACCCACAGTCCCATATTTACATAACAAAACAATTATTCATTGAGTCTTCCGCGTGTTAAATTCAAACCTGTTATCGCGATCTCTCTCGTTGATTGTCAGCAGTTCATTTGTGAAGATTTCTTTTACATTTTGCCTTCTTAGGCCAATCTTTAAAATGCTCGGCCTACGATTAAATATATATTTCTGAGTAAAAGAGTATAAAGAATATAAAGGGGTCATGGCATAGTGGTAGAGCGCTCGCACAGAAACTCACACGGCCAAGATTCAATCCCAGCGAAGGACAAAATTATAAAAATAAAAATTTGCGGTTTTCTAAAATTACAATTTAAATTAAAAATTAAATTAAAAAAAATAAGAGGTTCCCCCCCCCCCCCCTTCAGCAAGACCATCTGCAAGAAACCGCTCCCTGACATTACTAATCTATTCCACCAGAAACCAATGATCAGGAGTACAGCGCCACCTTCTGGGAAGATAACAGCTAATCTACTGAAGACGCTCACCATTCACCTTCCAACATCCACCGACAGAAGAGGCAATTGCTGTTTGATCATTGGAGGGTGAAGGTATAACACTGGCTCTTGAGTGGACAAATTGAGAGCAACTTGTTTCATCAACAAAAAAAAGGCGCAAAATATACAAATATCTATGAGAAAAAAAAACCTATCAACCATCTTCAGATTCCAATACAATGCATTGTAGGGGTTTACCCCTGAATATTGGTCTTAAAAAAAACAGAAGATCATTATTAAAAACTAAACTTGTGTGGTATAGTGGTTAGAGGGCTCGCACAAAAACTCAAACGGCCCAGGTTTCTTAGCGAAGCCACTCACTGCAATGAACATGATGCAACGATGTGGCAATTGCTGTTGATCATTCAAGGGTGAAGGTATAACACTGGACTTTGAATGATCAATTCAAAGCAATTTTTCTCATTCCTAAGGCGCCTAATACAATAGTAATATAAGAGAAAATATATATATATATACTGTCCTTTCCAAAAAACTCAAGTTTTATTTTTTTTTTTTTATTTGTGAAAATTCAAAAAAATACGTTTAAAGTATTGTCAAAGATATTGACTACTCAAATGAAGAGTATTAAACACCAGCGTATAATAAAAATAATAGAATTTGACAGCCAGCACCAGTGTAGAGTAATAAGTAGTTCTGATAGATCGACTGCAATTTCTTTAGTTGATAGAAAAATATACTCATTTTAGAATTCTATTGCCATAAACAAAAAACCACACTTAAGCCTCTTTTTTTTATTTTTGTTATCGCAACCCCGACACAAATCAAACTCTCACACTATAAATTATAATGAAAATGTCAAAAGAAAATAAAAAAAAAAATCAAAATAAAATGTAAAATAAGTGCTGGAAACATAATTTTTGAAAGTGAATCATCACTTTAAATGCATGATTGAATGACTGTATCAATATGAGTTTACATTTGCAGTCAAACTGATTGATCAGGAAATAATAACAACTGCCAGTTATTCGATTTAAATGTTGGTTGGTTGGTTGGTTAGATAGTTGGTTAGCTGTTACAAATGATATAGAATTTTAAGCATACACAGAATGTTTGATTGATGTATACGAGTTCATTAATTCAACATTTGGCCAACAAAAAATTACGCGGATGATAGAATGAAATATACAATTTAGGTTGGCAGGTTTTAGTAACATAATATGTAACAAATTATGAAATTAAAATTAAAACACATTGTATTTATGGTACGAAAGGACATGATATAAAAGCACTATGAACTATGAAAAGAAATGTAGTAACGGGTATGACTCAGCAAAACTTAAGCCTGAATTAAAGATCGAATTTATAGAATTATGAAACGGCAGATAATTATTTTTTTTGTTTATTATTTGTTTTGAGTAATATGAAGAAAAAAATAAAAAAAGTTTTCCCAACAAGTTGGTTAAGCACCTACGACTTAGACAGCCATAGAGGTAAACATTTCCTTACAAAACACATTCTATTTTTTAAAATATTTTTGTAATTAAATTTACTTTCTATCCTCGTATACTTGTTTGTATAGAGCTCTTAAAAATGGTTCACAATTTCTTACAAATAAGTCTCATTTCATATTATTTTTCTAATTCTACAAATTTACTTAAGTATACACATGGACAACTTGTCACTAGAAATCAAACACATTTGTTACTAAAAAGACAAATTGTCAACATTATTATCTTTAATATAATTTATACATATTTCTTAAACAAAATCAAACAAAATTTAATGCAAAACATTCAATTCCATCACCTGATATTTCAACTCCGAGTACTTATTCCGCAAAATATGCTGACAAACTGCTTAAAGAGTATGGGTGTATGAAGTGTAAACGTTATTATATGATTTGCTCCTCTACTAACTAATAAAGAGAATAATTAATAATATGAAAAATTGCTTAAAGCTAAGTAAGTACTTCATTATGTATTCAAAAGAACCATTAACTATTTGGGACTATCAATAAATAAGTACGTACGTCGATATACGATATGCACGTACATGAACGAAATAATGTATTACCGTCTATCGTAGTACACAGAGAAAAATTAATGTATTTTATTTCATTCTTAGAAATTCATCTTAGGCCTGAACTCTTTTTAAAGTTATTGAAATGCTGTTTCAATATTCAAGACATCTTAATATAAGTGAAAGCTTGTAAATGCTTCTGTAAAAGTTAAAATAAAATCAAGTACATGATGTATCGTTTGTTTTGATACATGTCGTTGGTATCTATTTTATGCATTTCAGGCCAAAGAAGTTATAAATATTTGCTTGCTAGTTTCACATTTTTTTTTTTATTTTTTTTATTAAATCATTATTTCTAATGGTAAATAGGAGTATTTCTTTTTTCAAAATTTGGCATTCGAATTTTAAAAATTGTAACTGCTTTTAACGATTTTGACGATTTATTTCTAAGACAATATAAATATAGATACTTATATATATGTATATATACAATATGACACCATGGCCCTATTTAGTATTAATTTGTTTGGATTTTTCCTTTGTTTAGTTTCTTAATTTATAGTCTTTCTGACAAAATTTGTTTAATTCTTTTAAGTGTACTGGGCATCTAAAGCAGCTGAACTAATATTCTTACTAACTTTATTTTACTGTAGACTGCCTGCTACTTGTATTTTAACCAAAATTATAATGCTAAAAAATCAAATCTTTTTTCTTGTAATTTTTTTTTTTTTTTTTTTGCATTAAATTCTTAAAAATATGTTGCTGGAAATGGTCGAGCAAGATATTTATTTTATAAAAAAATAAAGACAATTTTGTGGTTAAAGAAGAAAAAAATTGGATGTATAAAATCAGTCAGGCAACAGTGATGAGCACGTTTAATATGGTAATTTATGCACAAAGTAAATTCGTTTATTTTAAAAAGCATAACATTTTACAGACTCTTTACTGACAAATTCGAATGATACTCAGTTAAGCAACAAGACGCACAAACCTGTCTGTATATAAAAGAAAGAAAGAAAAAAAAAAAGGATATGCAAGTGAGTTATTCATACAAAAGGACGAACTAAAAAGAAGAGTGAATGGACACACGAATAAAAAGATGTTTAAATTATAGTGTCTTTTAAAAAAGTATGTTGTAAATACGAGTATATATGTATGTACGTCTCTCTGTATGTTTGTCGAGCTTGCCAGAGCTTGTTGCATGAAACATTTCACCTAGAGATAAAAGTGTTACAGTGTATGTAAGCAGGAATCCACAAAAGGAAAAAAGAAAAAAAAACAAGAGAAACTGCCACCTAGTGCTCATAAATTTTAACGTTTTTCGTAAATTTTTATATTTTAAGTCAAAAACTGGCTGCTGTTGATGACTGAATGCGGTATTTTGTAACATCATGAGATTTACATTAAGTGTTGGTCACTTGTAATTCATTTTTTCTTGTTGTTTTTCTTTTCTTTTTTTTTTGTCTTTTTTGGTTATTTTTAAATTTATTTCATTTAAAAAAGGAAGTATGGCTGGATTTACTGTTTTTCTTTTTTCCTTCTGCAATTTTTTGCCATTTTCACCTTTTTCGGTTTAATTTGCTGGCGGTCCTTACCATACAGACCCACTTTATTTTAAATATGTGGCTGATGTTAAAAAGAATTACAAACATATTCACTTACACGATTTACATGCATGCAACAATGTAGCAATTTGAAAAGAATAAAAAAAGCGAAAAACTTGTAATAAATAAGATGAAATAAAACCCACGTATAGAATATGAGTACATGCAACAAATAAACAATTGGGCAGCAACAACAAGATGTGGATGCAACAAACTCTACTTCAACTTCAACATACTTACGTAACATATGAGAGTATAGTAACAGCAGTATATAAAATTGTGATATAAATCCATTTCTAGGATAACATCGCTTACGGGTACTATAAACCACACACTATACGCCATATGATGAGGGTTGTGTGAACGTATACGCACACATACAATAACATATTCACTTAAGTTTAACTTTATCTTTTCAATAAACCAAAAGAGAGTGCGAAAGAGAGGGAGAGTGTGAGCTAGTGCCGGAGAAAAAAAAGTAATAAAATAACATATAAATGGGCGCCAATGCATGATGTGGTTCAGTGCTTAACTTGATTTACTCAATTGATTTTTGTAAAACACAATAAAAAAAAAATGGAGAAAATGCACAGACTCACATACGCACACCTACGCTTCTGTATGTAGTTTTAAGTACTACAGTACTTCAATAATTTTTTTTTATTCATTTCCGTTATACATACATAGAGAATGTAGAAGGTTTTAAGTGTTCACTGTCAATACATCACACAAGTACGTCACAAACCAAAAGTTAGTGGTTATTCTGCATGTGTGGAGCTACAAGAGTAAAAAAAAAGAAGCAAAAAATTGTACTTATATGTGGGATATAATGGGTCGGCAATGTTAATAGCATTTTATCTTCGTGGGTTTTAAATGAAACACGTGTGAAGTACTTTCGTTGTGTAGTTAAGGAATAGATAAACCTTTCTGAGAACTTTAGACCATTATTGGATTTTTTTTTGTTCTTCCTTTTTAGCTCGTTATTTTTAAAAACAAATAATAAACGTTTAAAGTGATGTGATTTTGTTGCTTTAGACAACCATTATAAGCATTGTGTTAGAGATTTAGTTAATTGAGGTAAAAATTAATTTTTAAGTGCAAACTACATCATTTGCTTTGCATTTTGAAAGAATAATTTGAAACAATTTAAAAAACATGTGATATAATATAGAGCATCAATAAAAATGTATTGAAAATCAAAGGACTAAACTCTTATTACTAAACGTTAATGGTAATTACTTGTAGTACAATGTGTCGTAGTAATATTTAATAACTTTAAATGTCATACAGAGCCAAGTGCTATTAGGACAACCGAAATTTTTAAGGTTATACTAATTGTCATTGTCTTGCTCTTGAATTAATTAATTAATGTCCAGTGCCATTAATTCGATTATTTCTTCAAGAATTTTTCTGTAAGGCGATATGAAAGCATGCATCTATGGCCATTTTGCTGGCGCTTATCCAACTCATTAGGATACCTTTTTCCTCATAATTTTTAAACAATAAACTTAAGTTCATGGCTTCAGACTAACATAAAAGGTCACGGATTCCTTCTTAGTCATGCATTGCAATGCATTCACAGTCTTACACAAAACATCTCTTCTCTATTTTTACAAGCCAGTGTTCACAAAGTGTTGTTGTAGCTTTTGAGTCATTGTATGACGATGAGGGTTAAGCGCCATTAAACCAACTGGATTTTCTAAGATAATATTAATTATTTTACTTTTTGGCCCAATATTCAAGTTTATCTCAGCACATATGGAAAGGACCTCCCACCTTCACCGACGCCATCGTCCATACTGGAAGTATTAAATTCACTTCAGATCTCTCAATGTCTCCAAGTTAAAGAGACAGTAGACTAGTATATCTGATTCGACACTTTATCCCTGGATCTTTTGCCAATACACAGTTCCAAAAGGTTTTTCCATAAAATAAAATTTGTAAAGATGATAAAACGCGGAAACAAAAGTAGGAGAAGGATTTTAATTGAAATATTCGTAGTATCAATCAATTTTTTAATTGACTATGGTCGAGCACCCGAATACAACATATCAATTAAAAGATTTTTATTAAAAATATTAAAATAAAATTTTTAATAATATCAATTAATTGATTGAGAAATTATTGCAAAAGAGCAATCTAAATTAATTAAATGGAACTTAGTTCTAATCTAATTAAGGAGGTTCTGATAAAACAAAATTCATTAATAAAACAATAAAAATAAATTTAAATATTTAGATGAAATAAAATATTTAATTGTCGCAATGAAATAATTTATGTAAAAACAAAATAAAAAACTTTAAAAATGTGTGTGGAATTAATAAATTATTTCATTAAACTCTTGCAATAATTAAAATTTAAATCTTCAACAACAACATAAGTATGAAAAGGGAAACACGCATGTGCTTTTTTTAAGACCAATAATCAGTGGTAAGCCCCTACGCATGCAGTGTAGTGTGTATTGGAATGTGAAGATGGTTGATAGATAGAGATTTTTTTTTTTTTTATAAATATTTGAAGATATATTCTGCGCCTTTTTCATTGATGAGACAAGTTGCTGTGAATTTGACCGCTCTAGGTCCATTCACCTTTGAATGTTCAAACAGCAGTTGCCTCATCTGTCGATGGATGTTGAATGTGAATGGTGAGCGTCTTCAGTAGATTAGTGTTATCTTCCCAGAATGTGGCGCTATACTCTTGATTATTTGTTTGCAGGTAGAATGGAATGGATTGGAAATGTAAGAGGGTGGTTTCTTGAAGATAGACTTATTAGAAAAAAAGGACTATTTAGAAAACCGCAAATTATTATTTTTATAATTTTGTCCTTCGCTAGGATTGAACCTTGGTCGTGTGAGTTTCTGCGTAGTGGTATATGTATATATTGCTTGAATTATTACAATGTTTTCTTTCTTTCAATATAGTTGATTAATCAATTAAACATTTAATTAAAATAATTAATTAATTTAAATTTAAATAAAAATCAATTAAGTCTTCGGTAGATTATAAAAATAAAATAAATAACAAATATCGTACAAAATCAAATGCTATTGATCACATAAATGTATTTGTTGATTATTTTAATAAATATTAAGTTCATTAATTTTTTTTTTAATAAAATCTCATATTTATTAAAACTTAACAATTTCCGGTATTGACGTCGTTACTATATGAGATTCATCTGTACTTGAGTACCTGGGAGTTGTTGCATTTATATCAGCAGCATACAGTCATTTCAATATGTAACCATAGAACAACATATCAAGTGCCTTCAAGGCTTCTGTTTTTCTGTTTTTCAATTTTTTTTCTCATTAAACGGAAATTGCATTAATGGAACTTTAGTTGCAGTTTGAAATTCGAAGAGTGCATTTTTTCAAGTTTTTTGATTTTTTTATGTTTTTCTTTTCAACTTCATTATATTTCTGTTTTAATTAAAATAATAGCGCTGAACCGACATAACGTTATGAGTGAGTGACCACTTAAAGAGTGAAAATTTCTATTTTATCTTTATTTTTCTTTTGCTGTTTTTGAAAAATTTAATATAAAAAATTGTAAACGCGGAGTTCTGTATTACAGAGAAAAAGAGTAAATTTTAAATAAAACAATTGTGGAATTAAAAATTTAAAATTTTAATTTTATATGTATAAGTATATTTTTTTTTTTTTTTTTTATTTTTAAGGCCAGCACTCAGGGGACGGCCCCTACTCATGCAATACATTGTGCTGGTCTAGGAAAATATGTTGTGGGAAGGGAGAAAGAGGGAGTAGTGTTTGTGGACATTTGATTTAAACCTACTGATATCGTAATTGGCAGGAAAAACTTTCGCCGGAAGATTGTTCCACAAACGAGCGGTGCGACTAAAGAACGAATTCTCTCTATAATGCATTGTGCGATTCGCTGAACAATCAACCACAAATGGGTGCGCTCTGAGAGAGGTACGTGTAGTCCGCAGGAATATGCGACCACCCGGAATCAGTTCCCCCATCTCATCAGAGCACCTCCTATGGTAGTATCGATAGAACAATGAAACGCACGCCACATTGCGCCGATGCTCCAACGAATCGATAGAGTTGGATACCCTACCGTCGCCGATAAGCACCTTCGCCCTTTCCTGTACGCGGTCGAGAAGCCCCAAAATAGATTTGGAAGCACCGGCCCATACATGAGAGTTGTATTCCATCCTAGGCCGGATGAAGGTTTTGTAAATATTGAGAAGGTCAGATGGAGTGAAGTATTTCTTGCACCGTTTTAGAAAACCGAGGCACTTGAATGCTTCTTTCGACACTCGAAATATGTGATCATTCCAACGGACATCACAACTAATTCTCATGCCCAGAACATCAAGAGCGTCAGCCTCCTCAATATTTACATTACCCATAGTCACAGATGGCAGGATTAAATCATCACAACGCCTATGCGTCATAAAACAACATTGGGTCTTGCGCGCATTAAATTCGACCCTGTTCGCGAGACCCCAATCGGAGATTCTTTGTAGGTCATTTGAGAGTGTGTCATTCATATTCTGCCTTCTCGCCCCGATCTCCAAAAGGCTCGGCCTACGGTCAAATGAATATGAGTGACAAATGTTACTGTCATCTGCGAAGGAGTAAATGGGATTAGAGGTTAGGAGGAGAAGGTCATTAAGGAAAATTAAAAATAGGGTGGGAGATAGAACAGAGCCTTGCGGTACTCCCGAATTCAGCCTGAACTCGCTGGAAGAGACACCGTCTATAACCACTCTAATAGAACGGTCTCTGAGAAAGTTCGTTATGAAACGACAGAAATGGTTACCGACGCCAAAAGCAGCTAGTTTAGAAATAAGAGCATCGTGCCAGACTCTATCAAACGCTTTTGAGATATCCAGAGCAACAACTTTGCTTTCACCAAAACGGTGAATAGATCCACTCCATCGCTCAGACAGTAATGCCAGTAGATCACCAGTGGAGCGACCTCTACGAAAACCATACTGACGGTCGCTCAGTAAGTTATTGGACTCCAAATACCTCATAAGGTGATGATTTATCATACTCTCCATAACTTTGGAGAGTGTTGAACACACTGCTATTGGGCGGTAATTTTCGGGATTGGTAGCCTCACCCTTTTTGGGGATTGGCGTTATATTAGCAACTTTCCAGTTAGATGGAAATACTCCGGCACGATAAGCCGCACTGAAAAGTTTAGCTAATGGACGCGAAAGCGTCGAAGAGCACTGCTTCAGGACCAGTGCTGGTATACCATCCGGCCCAGAAGATTTATGGATGTTGAGGTCTGAAAGAACCCTTTTGACAGCACGGGCTCGAAAGAATATATTAGGCATAGTCACCGATACTCTTTCAAGCTCGGGCAGCGGTTGAACGCTCTCCGGCAAACATGAGTTTTTTGCAAACAATTCAGCTAAAAGGTTCGCTTTTTCAACCGGGTTTGTGAATGCTTGGTCATTCTGTATAAGAGTTGGAATCGAACTAGCGTTATTCCTTATCCTCTTAACGAATGACCAAAAGCTCTTACTTCCCCGGGGGAAAGAAAGAACTTTAGCACGAAGACGCTGCTCGTGTAAAGCTTTTTCGCGTCTTAGTACTGCGGCACACGAAGATCTCGCCTTTTTGCGTAGCGTATCAGTATGTGCGCACTTATTATTACGCCAATTTCTGAACGCTTCCTCTCTGGATCTGACTGCCGATCTGCACGTCTGATTAAACCATAATTTGTCTCTTGGTTTAATCGAAATATTTTTAGATGGAATATAGGTATCCATCCCCAATTTTATTATATTCACAACCATTTCTGCCATGGCATTAACATTTGAATCAAGGAAGCAGAGTCCCCAGTTAAAATGCCGAAAGAAATCGTTGAGCTCAGCCCAACGGGCTTTTCCGTAGTTAAAAACTGAGCGTTTCGTAGCTGTCGTTGAAACCTCATGAAGCCTGGATAACGGAAAAGAGGCAGAGATGGTACAATGATTTGAATTGCCTAGAGGTGCAAGAATATCAACTTCATACTTATTAGGGTGTGAAGTGAGGAAGAGGTCAAGTGTATTATTCTGGTGCCCATCAACACACGAAATGTGAGTTGGTTCATTCACTAGTTGCACAAGCTGATTGTGTGCGGCAAACAACTCAACATATTGGTCTTCTGGAGTCGTGCGGCCAGAATGGTGAAGCCAAGACGAATTATGAACATTGAAATCGCCAGCAACAACAATTTCACTGTTCGGGTAATTTTCTAGGATTCGTGAAATGGAGTCAGAAAGAGAGTCGAAGCCAGAAAGGGTAACCTCTCTTTCTGCATTTGGACTTCTGTAAAGAAACCCGAAATGCAAAAGAAGTGCCCTGATTTTGAACTTAACCCAGAGGCAGTTAAATTCTGCATCAAGCATGCCATACGGTTGCTGGCATTGGTACACAACTTCATTGCGAATATAAATTGCAAGGCCCCTATGGAGCATGAAAAGGGATAGGAGGTGGTAACCAGGTATCTGGAAATCCTGTGGATCAGCATCCCCAGAAACCTGGGTCTCACATAAGGCGAGGACATCCGGCCTATGGATACAAACATGAGCATACACAGAGAAGAAATTTGCCCTTAGCCCACGCACGTTACAAAAATCCAAACGAAAACGGCCTGCCACCACGACAACAATAAGAAAAAAAACAAATGTCCTATTCTAAAATGCGAACTGTAATGAAATGGATTACTGCTGATTGATTATTCAATGGCCAGTGCTATACCTTCACCATTAAATAATCCAACAGCAATCAACCCCAAGAAGCTCGCAAAATAAAAATTTTGATCAAATTATCAAGGGAACCGAAGAGCACAATGTACCGCTAATGGTGCCATAAAAGCCCCAAATGTGGCACTTTTGCCCCTTTCCCAATAGTCGCCAGATTGTACGGCATGTATCAGCACTATCACTTTTGTTCTGTTTTCTCTTTTTTTGCCAATGCAGCCGTTATTATTCTTAATTTTGTTGTTATTGATGTTGTTATTGTTGATGGTGTTATTTTATTTATTTATTTGCATTTGGTATTCGGTGTTGTTTTTAGTGTACATAATCACTGTTTTTTTTTTTTTATTTATTATTATTATCTTTCTTTATCTTTGATTTTTTCTTTTAAACACATAAATTAATAATTAATAACGACACAACAGACGACGGACAGCGCTAAAAAACATGTTGACACGGCGGACGACAAACACTTACTTATATCTAAGTATATAGTACAAAACTACTCTTTGTTTTTTATAAATACGCTCTTATTGCATATAAAAAATTTTGTTTAAAAAAAAAACACAAAAAAATATTTGTTATGGCGGTTAAAGCACTTAAACTTCCACACGACGAATTATTATTACTCAGTTTGCTTAGATTTTAACACGTTCACTGTCCACAGCCCATATATGGACTATGAACGGAAAGCACCAGCTGTCCACTGCCCATATGTGGGCTGTTTACCCATACAAATTTAAAGAGCTTTAAAATTGTGGATGTTGAGAGAACATCGTTTATTTGACTTGGACTTCACAGAACAGACCATAAACAACAAAATATGTGCTGGGACATGGAGGAAATCTCGTGTTTTTGCTTTTCGACTCATTATGGCTTGAAGTCTAATTAATAGTGTTTTATTTTGTCTTGATGAATAACGCCTTCTGTGAAAAAAATAAAATCACTATAGAAAATGTATTATAAAAGCTAAAAATATTCGCAGCTCACATGTGGTCTGTGGACTCTGAAGACGATTTATAGAAGATTTTGTTTCATGGAGTCCACAGCCCATATGTGGGCTATTAACAAAAACACCCTTTTAGCTATTTATATACATTTTAAAAGATGTAGATATTTATATTTATTGGGGCTTATCCGAAATGCACCGATTATGCAAAAAAAAAAATCGGACGTGTGGGGCACTCCCCGGTTTTTACCTTGGACAGTGAACGTGTTAACATACAAAAATTAAAAACATAAAGAATTATACATATTGAGAAAATCAACTCTCTCATTTTAAGTCTCATTAAGTCCTACAGTTGCCAGAAAAAAAGTGCAACTCGATGCCATGTTTAACAGCTGGCAACTGATATCTGGGTGAATATCTTTGTGTTCGGGGACGACGAATATAATTTAATTCATCAGAGTCAAATAAGTCAAATTTTGATTCGTCGCTTCACAACACTTCTGCCCACTGCTCTTTTAACCAATGCAGATACTGTCTCGCCAAATCAACCCCTTTTTTCTTATTTACCTTACTTATAAGTGGCTTTTTGGCTGGTCTTCTAGCTAGTAAGCTTGCCGCTTTTAATCGGTTCCTGACTGTGTGGACTTCAATACAAAATCAGTAATTGCTCATTTGTATAATTACTAACATCTACTGTCGTTTTCTGGTGATTAATTTTTACTATTTTTACCATTTGACAGTTTTGGCGAGCAGTAGATTTACGAGGACAACCACTTTCTGGCTTTCTTTTGACGTTATTTCTTTAACGATAGCTTGATGCAATCCGACAAACTGTTGATTTATTGATGAGCAACTTCATTCATTGAATTGCTTTCTTCCAAAGCCTTGATAATCGCAAGTTTGCCAGCTGCTGACAGCAGTTTCTATTATAAAATTCACAATTGACAAATTTTTAATTAAACTTACTTTACTTACTTTCACTGTTACAAAATTTGGTTGCATTTTTTTTCTCGTCTTTTTGAAAATATAAAAAAATTAAATAGACAGAGAAGCATACAACGCTTACTGATGCTTATTAATCAAATCTAAAAGTAACAAAAAAAAAAAAAAAAAAAAAACAAAAGAATAGTGGAATTGAATACCGTTTAATGTTTCGAGTTAAATTTTTTTTGTCGCTACTGTATTTGCTATAAATAAACTACAATAATTATATCTGAGCAATTATTTTATAAATTTCTTTTTTAATACCCCTACACTCAACCACAACATTTGTAGGTAAAAAGAAAAAAAAAATTATATATAAATCAAATCGGTAATTATCATTTATGTACATCTCCACACGCAAACAAGGCAATTTATTAAAATTTAACAAATAAGTCAATTATAAAATCATTACAAATGAAGAAATATTTTTACTTTTTGTTCGCTTGTAGCTCCTGAACCAGGACACATAAAATAAATATTTAGAGTGGAAAAAAATTAGAATAAATAAATCATAGGCAATTTGCTATTTTAACTCAAAAGTTGGTGTTAATAATAACAATAAGAACGTAAATATGAATATATACGAATAAACATAAGTGTAACAAAACAATTTAAATTGAAAACAAATTACTTCCATCAACGCATGTTTGCCTTTAAGTTTTGAGCATACATAGTAAGTAGACCGATTTTACAAATATTCCTAAAGATTTTTTTGTTATACGCGGATTTTAAATACAATTACTCGTACACTGCACACTGTTTGATGGAAAAATAAATTCCATTTGCTCGGCCTGTAGCTTTCGCCGCTAACGGCTATAACGTGGCCAAAGCCTTTTTTCAAACAAAGGGAAAAACTTTCAAAACTGTCCTAAAACATACAACAAAGGCTTCTTTATCTCAAGTGGTTTAATACAAATTAAGTGGTAGATTATTCGTCAGAGCTGGTGTACGCCAGAGATATCGTTATGTAGAATGCCACTGTTAACAACAACATGGGCACAACATGAAGGTTTTGAAACAAGTTATCTAACAGTGACTAAGCTAATGAAATATGCCTCTAAACATGTATGTACACTGCCAAATCCAAGGTAGGGAAATCTCCTAAGTTTATCTAACATTAGATTATTACACATTCAAAAATGTGACCTTCAAGATATTAAACATATTTGTTGCTTTGGTAGAATCCTCACTAAAACCAGAGAATACTTTATGGAAGTCTCAGAATCTTAGGGATTCGTAGTGTTGATGTTGTATATAAAGAAAATACTTTTGCCGGAAAAATTTCAGTTAAATTTTTAATTAGTTTTTTTTTTTTTTTAATTTCAACACATCCCTAGAACTGTGTGAGCATATGTTTTCTTGTTTTGATTTATACAATTAAAATTTAAGTTGTATCCATAAAACATTTAATTGATTTCGTTTTTGTAGCAAAACTCGAAATTTCTTATTCGTTAATTACCATTTTTAATACAAGAGACAATCACTTTTCGCTGCAAACGCCATAGCAAGTCGGAGAGCAATCGATGTTGAATTACTAGAGGCATACTTTAAAATACATACAGTATGATTTCACATCTTATACCATTGACTGGAACCCAAAAGAATATCAAAGAAAATCGAAGTCAACTTTCACTCATTTTGTTAAAAAAATTTTTTTTAATCGTATATTTTGCTAAATAATGTATTCTTTTACTTTAAATGACAGCCAGGCACAAAGAACAACTTGTTTGTCAATACTTTGGAGAGGAAATAAAATTGCATATTCAATTGATCCGCCCTTCATACATACATAACTGGTCTTTACAACCCTGTGTCAGGATTATGGCCTAGCTTCTCGCAGCACTCATGTTGTGTGTGTCAATTTGTATCCATGAGTACCGGGACATGCAGTTTAATGTCGACTCCGAACGACAGACTTGAGAAGCTTGTTCATGGCAATTAGTTACTCTCAGAGCTTTTGCTAGAAGACTGCTAAGAGGTAGTCGCCGAAAGATATATTTTTTTCATATTTCTTTTTTTGAAGATGTCAGAGCTCGGTGTCGAAACCAGACTCATGTCTTTGGGTGGTTAGGTGTAAATTAATTCTTCTTATAAACAAAAATTTTATAGGAAAACTTCTTCCAGTTTTTTTTTATAAAAATCTTCCAGCATTTATTTTGTGAAATTATTAAAGTGGAAAAAAGTTATTATTTTATTCTAATATACGATCTATGAAAATGATTAGGCCTACCCGTCTAGCATGTAGGACTTAACCCAAGACAAAGCTGGTCTTAAAAAAATGATCAAAGGTTTGACAGGACTATGTCAGCACTCCTTTGCTTGAGAGCCAGAAAAATGTTATCTTTGCTTGGAGCTTGTAGCCAATAGCCCACTAAGCCTTATTCGTAGTAAACATTGCATTCCCGAGACTTTTGACCCTTCTAAGCACATCTATCGAGGTAAGAAAATGTCAACACTAGCGTACAGCTGCAGCCATCTATAAGTCACGAAAAATTGTCCTTTAGAATACATAACTTGAAATAAAAAAAAATTTTTTTTGTGAAAAGTTTCCTGGCAATTTTGTCATATAGACCTGCCCTAAAACAAATTTTAACTGTTCTATTAATAAAAATCAAGGTTGACTTGCAGTATACTTTAATAAGGGCAATGTATATATTTTAACTGCAATCACATACAATGGCACCCCCCTAATAGTACGAAAATTAATATTTGCCATTTATCGTATATGATGTTGAAAATTACCATATGACTCATAACGTTTAACTACATTTAAATGCAATCATTTTTATACGTCAAAATGTATTAATTGAGCTGAAATATTGCTTTACTTTTTTTTATTATTTTTTATTGAAGTTTTTTTGTTTTCCTTTTTGTGCATATCGATGACAATTAATTATTGTTGAGCATTTATTTTTATGTTCCATTTAAATGCAAAAACAAAGAAAATAAAAGCAGTTGTTCACAAAGTGAGCAAATCGTATACAAAAATCAAAGTCACAGTTATGCTGAAATAAAATTTTAACGAATATGAATTATATATGAATTACTGAATAAAAAGATATATTGGTATGTATGCATATAATATATTTGTTAATGGCAATTACATATGCATACATATATACTACTTATATATGTATATGTATGCATATACGTATATGAATCTGTTTAAAATAAAATTAAACTTTTTAACAAAAAAAAAAAAAAAATATTTAATTCTGTTTACAGGCAGTGCGTACAGATTTGGTATAACTTCAAGCGCAATTAATTTTCATTGGCCATAATAAACGTGTAGAATATTATGCATTTTATACCCAACCCAGTTCCTAAAATAATTATCTGTACTACGAAATGCAAAAAATAAAATAAAATACAAATAAAAAAAAAAATAATAAATAAAGTCCCTTAGTTTTTGTCGATTTGTCGGACTACAAGTGCATTGGGAGATTTGTGAATAGCATTCAATGGAAGGATCATTCAATTTAAAGATCTTCTCATTTCAACTTGTTTAAATAGAAAAAAAATCGCTAAGTAGATGCATGTTAATTGGTTTGTTTAGTTTTCTCAACTATCTTTTTAAGGTGTCTGTATATATAAAAATTGAGGCTATTTTTAACTTACTTACATAACGCTTAAACGAGTAGACCGCTTTCGTCCAAACTTATGAAGTGGTTCGGTAGTGGGACCTATATGGTTTATGGTAAATTTTAGTAAAATCCGAAATCGCACGTGTGCGATAAGCAAGGCCTAAATGGGGGCTCGTGGTATAGTGGTTAGAGTTAGTGAGCACAGAAACTCAAATGGCCGAGGTTCAAATCCAAGTGTAGAAGAAAAAAAAATACATTTGCGGTTTTTCAAAAATTAAGAAGTCCATCTTCACCAAGAAACAAATAATCAGGAGTACAGCGCCACCTTCAGGGAACATAACAGACCAGCTAACCTACATAAAAGATGTTCACTACTTACATTCAACTTACTTATGGGGTAATTGCTGTTGAACATTCAAAGGTGAAAGTATAACAATGGCCTTTGAGTGATCAAATTGATAACAATTTATCCCATTGACATAAGGCGCTTAACATCTTCACATCTATCTATCTACATACATATGTCTATATATTCAACATTCCAATAAAATGCACTCCATTTAATAAGGTTTTACCCCTGAGTATTTGTCTTAAATAAAAAAAAAACGTTCTTTATTTTTATATACATATATTGAGAACAGTTAAAGCGGAGCGGAGTGGAATAAGTGAGCGTGAGAACTTAGGAAGTCTTGAGAATTCTTTCCTTTATGTGAAAAATATCTTATTTTATATTATCTGTGCAAAGCAGGCACAGGGTCCGCTAGTTACAAATAGTTTTTTTTTGTAACATATAAATAAAAATGTTTGTATTGCTTATTTGAAATTTTTATTACATCAAAAATAAAAAGAAACTTTTAAGAACGAAATAATAATATTTTTATTCTAATTTTTTATTTACAGGATTGAAATTGACGAGCAAATTTCTAAACCTTTAAATCTGGCTAATTCAGCTGTTTTACGTGCCGTTGAGGAGGAGGAGCAGATGAAATGTGGTAAGTGAGAGAATTTTCTTCTTTGTTTTGTTATCAAATATTAACGTTATATAATACATGTATTTATGTATGTGTGTCGGTGTAAAGCTGTTATTGAATTGAATGTTTTTAACAGCAACACAAAAACAACAGAGTCTTAATTACTAAATCCATACACTTGAGAAACTTAATAAAAATTAAAAAAATTAATAAAAAAACAACCTACAAGCTTTTAGTTTTCTATTTAAGTATGTATTAAAGAAACAAAATTAATTATTATTTGTAAAACCATAAAACCATACAAAAGCCATATCCATTATGAAAGTAATCAAAAAAGAAAGAATATTTTCCATGCATCCATAAATTTTTTTTTTTATAAAAAAACCAAATATCTTATTAGCCTTTCAATACACAAATCAAGACATGAAAAACACTACTCATGCATAGCCATAGTTTGTAATCCCAATAAGTCAAAAATGTTTTGTTTTTTTCTCAAACATAGGAAAAATTTATCTCAATTTGGTTTTCTATAAAAGTTTGTCATCGCTTTTGAATGGTCCATGTGGTTTCTTTTTGAAGTTGTTGCATAAAAGAGAGCCACTTTTCAAAATTACTACTGTCCTTTTGAAAGATACAAATTATGCTTTGAATTGGTCTGTAGGGGAATACTTTTACTTATAAAAATATTTATAAAAAGAATATATACATAATGTATGTATTTTGTAAAAATGTTCACAAGTAATATGGCAATTACGAGTTACTAATACCATTATTCCAAATATTTACGAAACCTCAAACTCATGCACATTTCTTGGCACAGCTAGAAAGATATTTTAATATATTTGTATTGAGAAAAGAAATGTTCATTGAATTATAATGAACAGAGTTAAGAATTATATGTTTTAGAAAGTTATTTATGGAGATCTTGGGTAAATTTTTGTAGTACATTGTATCCTTAAATTTTTTTTAATTTTTTGGCGTTTTTGGACTTGAAGGTGAATTTTTTTGATTTTATATATTCATAACTCTTGTCCTTCATGACAAGAACTACAACTTTGCCTCAGAAAGTAAATCAAAATTTCAAACGGTTTGCAAGATATGAGCCTGAGAAAATGATTCCTTTTTTTTGCAAAAATGATACCCAGGCCCCAAATGTTTTGGGGCCCATAAAACAAATGTTCATGACTTTGAGCACAAGTGGCAGACAGTGGTCTTCTTTTTTTTGGTCTTTTATTATAAAGTGGTGTCTGTATATGGTTATTTTTTTCGTGTTGCACTGTATAATTAATACTTTAAAACTGGTATAACACCATTTTATTAGAACATAATAATAATTTAATGATTACACAAAATCAATGCTGGCAGATTTTTATGAAAAAAAAAAACTACAAGAATTTTGACTATAAAATTTTTGTTTATAAGAAGAATTAATTTACACCTAACCCCCCCAAAGAATTCAAAACATGAGGAAGCGCCCCTTGACATTCTACTCTATTCGCTTTTGGCATTAGCAATAAAAAACGCCACCTTCTAGCAAGTAGTAGATAATAGCTACCTACGTAAGCAAAGATCCCTACCACTTCACAATATACGGACAACATCGAGGCGTGGTCTCTACTCAATAATAGATGGCGTAATTGTTGTTGATCATTGAAGTGATTAATTGACAGCAACTTGTATCATCGCCATACTGTGTAATATTAAAGTTGCTTAATAGAAAAAAAAAATACTCAATCTATCTTCGACTTCGATTCAATGCACAGCATGAGCAGGACTGTTCTCCCTCGGTCTTAGTAAAAAAAAAATATATATAAAATTAAAAACATATGCATATGGCGATGCTTGCTGGCTAACTCGAATATGGCTGAACATATTGTCGATGTCGATTACTGGGGATAGATGAAACAAAATAGCAATGAAAACCAGAAAACAAAACTATTGTATTTCTGATTCATTCAAAACAAATGACAATTACAAAATTGCAGTAATGGAGAGAAAAGCAGAATATGGCGGCGAAAAAACATGATATGTTGTTGCAAATATATAGAATATATGATTTCTATACAACAATGTGAGTTAAATAGCTTATAATTGTCATAAGAACATACACAACACAAAAGAACTCTGACAAGACTTCTGTAGCTGGAGTCGAAAACATGTTTAGAGTTCATTTGTTGAAATACAGGTGTTCTAGAATATAAAAGTCAGCTCTTAGAAATACTTGGCTTTCGATGAAACTGTTTTATGAAAACTTCAATTTTTTTATTGAGAGCAATACTCAGGGGTAAACCCCTATTGATGCTGTGCATTGTATTGGATTTTTTGGAAAGGACAGTCTACATGTATATTTTTTTTTCTCTTATATTATTATTAAGAGCCTTAGGAATGAGACAAATTGCTGTGAATTGATCATTCAAAGGCCACTGTTATACCTTCATCCTTGAATGATCAACAGGAATTGCCTCATCGTTGCATGTTGATTCTGTGTATTGAGTTCCTTCGTTAAGTAGGTTTAGCTGTTATCTCTGCTACTTCCCAAAAAGTGGCGCTTTTCTCCTGATGATTTTACCACAATATCACTTATATTTTTTTTTGTGTGTCTATGATATCATGCTACTCGTTCTCATGTAGGGCTATATTTCATGGCATCTTCAGTGATTTCTTTTCGTTTAGCAGAGTAAAGTTTTTTTTTTGTTTTGTTTTATTTTAATGAGTATGTATGAATGTATATATTTTTATGAGTATAAATGATTCTGGAAAATTTAGAAAATTTCATTTTCTTAAAAACTCAAATAAATGTCCATTTTTTGATATCATTATCACTGTTATTCTTATTCATATACTCGTTATTGTCAATTGCTTTTTCCTCCATATACTACTAGTACTTTATAGACTTGGTTGGCATGACATTCATTACTTCTAAGTTTTGTGACAGTGCAACTTTTATGGCATTTACATTTATAAAGTGTCGGAAAAAGTATGAAAATAAAATTAAAAAACAAATAAAAAAATAATATCGTGTCTATATTATCGAAAAGTTTAAATTTTTCCTTTTTTAACTACCACTTGATTTTATATATTTTTCTTTGAAAGTTACTTTTTTGCATTTTTTTTTACAAAGTTTTTACTCATATTTGCTAAAAAAAAAAACAAAAACAAAATAAGGAAAACTAAATATTAAGAAAAATATTTCCTTATTTTTTTTATATATATATTTTTTCTAAAGTTTATTTTTCAATAAAGTGACAAAGTAAAAAGTTTTTTCTTAAGCTCTTTTTTTTTTCAATGGTTTGTGACATTTCTTTTATGTGGAAAAGGAAAGGAATCAACTTGCTGTAGGGTATTTAGCAAATAATAATGATCTTTTATATTGAACACTATTTTTTTTTAATTCTTTCTTATGTTTGTGTGTGTGTGTGCTTACTTGTGTAACTATTTTATTTTATAAATAAAATATCGATTTTCCTTTTTTTTCTGCTTTTTAGCATCAAAAGCATGTGTTGTAGAGAAAGTTTGATATGAAAGTGTTGGTTTTAACTTTGTTTGTAAGACGACAACAAAGTTTCCTTCATTTCTAAAAAGAAAAAACTGTATTTAAATATTTTTCCTTTTTTTTTCTTCTGCTTTCCTCTTGTATGTTCTTTGTGGTCAAATAGTTGACAAACTAAAGAATTTAAATATATATTTAGAGATGTAATTTTGCTTTTTTTCTTTTTATATAAAATAAAGAAATATAAAGACAAAGAAATTTGATATATTGTCACTGGATTAAACTACAAAGCTAGTGTGAAATTTAACTTTTTTTATTTTATATTTTCTTTTAAATATTCTCAGTAAATATTTTTTTTTATATGAAGAAGGAACTACTTTATTGAACAATATCATAAGCAATTTAGGTTTTGCTTATATTTTAAAAAAAAAAGTTTGTGCTGAACCCATTTTGTAATCAATCAGTGTTGTTTAAAAAAAACAGTTCAGATTTGTTCATCTAGATTAGGTTTGGTGGCGGATCCTCCTTTAAGGATAAGGTAGTACCCATAGGCCAGAGGTTAGACCAATTTTCATACCACAATTACCTCAAATACCAATAGTTTTTTTGTGTGGAAACTATTTGCACTCTTAACTAAGTCTTGTTTTTGTTTTAAGTCTTACTTCGGCCAAAAACCTTTGAATACTAATGGTACAACTATATATCGTCGCAAGAATTAAAGAACGCTGAAACTGACAAAAAATCGAAAATACGTTTTTTGCATCATTTTTATCAGAAAAAACATACACGTCGATTGGTCCCGATCCCAGATTTCTATGATGAAAAGAAATTAACTTACGTCGTCTGCGTTTTGAAAAATACCAGTGTCTTCTTTCTACTTTCATACAGGTCTTTTGGCTCTGGTGAACATTAAATGTTTTGGCAGTTACAGCGTTCTTTAATTCTTGCGAGGATATGTATTTATATATTTTTAAAAGTAAATGCTTTTGTTTATCAATTATCGCTACAAAATAAAACCTATATTTTTTATGAAGAATCTCTGCGTATATCGCTTTCGCTCTACATAAAGTGAGTTTTGGTATATGAAATGGGTTATACTCTGTGCTTCTTTGACCGATCTCCAGAATATAAATTAAGAAATATTTTTGGTATAACCAATTTCTCTGGATGCTTACATATTTCGCAATGAGAATAATGCACCTCTAGAGACATCTTTACAATCAGGCTGCAAGTCTTAATGGCCACGTGTTCTATCCAACTTGAGCGACGTGAATTTAGCGGCGAAGCAAATATTTGTCAACTTTTAATATAATCCCCTATCTCTCGCTACTTTAACTAGTTCATGGGCTGTCTAATATGCGTATGTCCATGTGAAAACAAGAAAATAACAAGTGAACTTTAAACTGTAGGTGCCGGTATTCATGGATAAAAATTAACACACATAACATGGCAGTATCCATGGAGGAGCTAGGCCGTAACTCTGAAACGGGTTGGTAATGGCCAATTATGTATGTATAGATGTAATGTACATCGTGTCGATGTCAGTTCAACAAAAAATAAATTCTTATTGGTTTCATACTAATGAGAATGTGAATGACAGAACAGCATGTAGGATTAATTTATTATTTAATGTTGGAACTTTCGGAAAGCGTATTAACAAAGGTTATTAATTATTTTCAGAATTTTATATGCCTTCTAAGACCTTTATAAGGTTGTTGAAATATCAAAATTTGGCAAGTTATTAATATTATTATTTTTTGATTTCAGCAGCAGTTGAAAACATTAATTGCTTACACGTCACAAAATAAAAATGTGTTTTAATTAAAATACTTGTAGTATCAATTAAATTTTTTATTGATTTTGGACCAATACACTAATTATCATATCAAAAAAAATGAGTTTAAAATGTTTGCTAATTGCTATCGTTTTAGTAGGCCAACATACTAACTACTAGACTAAGGCGACTACTTTTACTTTGCGCAGAAGTATGTATATTCTTCTTTATAAAAATTAATTAAAAAATTAAAAACTTATAATATTATGACTTTAAATTTTCTTGACGTTTTTTTTTTTTTTTTTTTTGACTCAAAAATAAAAATATTGAATAGTAGGGAACCTTTTTTAAGTAAAACGGATTTGAAAAGTAAAAATGTATTTGAAAAGACCGAAAGTACTACGATTTCATTCGACTTCGAAAAGTTGTGCTTAAATGAGACCCATGTTTAGTTTAGAGGCTTAATCAGCAATAACTTACTGTTTAATTTTTTGATTGCAGATTGAATTCTTATTTGACGAATATAAACATTCTGATTGGTTTTCATTGACAACCCCACCTTATGAGTCTCATATACTTGAGATTTATTATCATAATGAAAATCATTAATATAAAAGAAGTAAAAGAAACCACACAGTTTTTTTATTGCACAAACTGTATGACCACTAAATAGTCAATTACCCCTCTACACTGACACGTAATCGTTTTCGATGAGTAAGAAGTTAAGAAAATCATTAATTTTTTTTTTGTACTTGTATTATTAAAAAAAACAAACATGATTTTAATCATTAAAGCATATAAAGTCAGTTTTAATGATGGTTGTTAAAGAGATGAATGGGGTGTAAAGCATATGTACATACCTACATGCATACATATGTGTGTACATATTTATATACTAGTACTTCAACCGCAAATGCACTTGTTGCACAGCAAACAATTCCATAAAAAGTTTTAAAGTTTGCGTTTAATTTTTTTATACATATTTGAGTGTAATTTAAATTCTGTGGTCAAAAATATAATGCAATTTATGATTTAAGATTTTTTATTTTTTTGTTCTTTAATTTTTATTAAATAGAATAGTAACTTCAATAAAAATCATTGCATATTTTTATGAATCCTACTTAAAAGCATAAAATTGATTATTTTATTATTTTCTTTTTTTATACAATATTTGAAATTATATTTTTTAATACTTTTAAAATAAAACCCACACTCGTATGGTTTATTATGCCATAAATCGTTATGTTTGTCTGTATAGTGGTAATACGAGTAATATGAGTATTCAATATATTATTGTGTTCACACAAATTTCCGTATCAGTTTATCGGTTAAAATTAATCTTTATAGTTGACAAACCTTTTTATATAAAATGTGTACAAAAAGAAAAGAAAAGAAAAAAAAACACAAAAGATAAAAAGAAGAAAAGCCAAAGAAAGAATATTTAAAATGTGTAACTATGATATGAAATATAATCGCAAGGCTTAAACTCAAGTAAAACAAATCTTTTTTTATTTTTTCTATTTTTAGTCTATCATGAATTGTTTAGAGTAAGTTTAAGCCATTGTTTGTTCTTTGCTAAATCCAGATATTGTTTATAGTCCTTGAAATATCGTTGTTTGTTTCCAAGCATACTTAACTTAATTCTCAATTCATTTAAAATTCAATATTTTTTTTAAAAAAGTACAGTTGGTGCACATAAAAATGTTGACAAAGTATTTGATTAGAATTTAAAAGGAAAAAAATTTTTTTAAAGCTATTTTGTTATAGATTTGGTCTCGCAATAAACGCACTATCAATCAATCAAACTAAGTTTTTTTCTTTTATTTTTGATTTGCAAACGTGTATGAAATTAAATTAAAAGCAAATAAATTAAGGAAGCAAAGATAAAATTCTATTATTTTAAAAACATAATATATATATTCCTTATGGAAGATTTTTACATTCACAGATGTGATGATTCAGACAATAATAAAACAAAAGTAATACTTAGATTTCTAAATAATTGAATTTTATAGCCTAATATTTAACAAAATAGTGGTCACTCTTTTATATTTTTGGTCAAATATTTGCCAAATAAGAATTTAGCTTAAAACGATAACTCGATACGTTTTGTTTCGAGTAAAAAATTCAAAAGAATTTGTAGAATGAAAGTATTTTCGATACGAAAGGCATTTCGATAACTATGACAGAGTTTGCTTCCAGGATTGTTTCTACGTACAGTAAAATTATAACAAGATCGTTGAAATATTTTACCTGCGATTAGAATACAAAAAAATTAACAAAGGTGTCACTCATCTTTATTGTTTGGTTTGTAAATTCGTTACTTTTATTACAACTTTTTTTTGTTTTAAATCAAATCAGAAAAATTATATAATTGTTCGACCTGTTTCCAAATTATCCAAATAATAAGCAAATACTATAAATAATAAGTGTATTTTTATCTGTTTATATTTTTGTATTATTATTTTTAGAAATCCTGAAGATGATATCCGAAGGATATCGAAATATTGATTATTAAATTGAAAATAAACTTGACCTTGAGCTTGAAAAAAGTATTTGCTTATTATTTGGATAATTTTTTTTGTTTTGCTATTTTTATTACTTATATAACAGATATATTTAAATATTTCAACTTTTCAAATTTAATACTTTATCCACTATAAATTGACACTACCTGTCATTATAAGGCAACTGTCAAACATATGAGTTCAAGTTAATAAAACTTTTCATAAAATAAACACTGAAAGAAAAGTTTACTAAAAAATAATAAAATCCAGCATTTAAGACTTCTTTTCTTTTTCCATGAAAGGCTCATTTTAAAATTGTTTTCAAACGTAAATCCTTAAAGAGCAAAAACTAAAAAAAAAAACTTACTGTGTATTTACATATGAATTCTTTTATCAAGAAGCTAATGCTTAAAATCAACATTTCCTTTTGATAAACTTGGATGTGGATTTTGGTTTTTTTCTAATTTCCTGTTGTTTTTCAATCAAAATATTAAAATATATAAAAAAGATGGCAATTTATTTACTCACAGTGTGCTCATAGCAGTGTTTTTCTATGAATAATTTCTTTTATAAATTTATCTATTAACCCTTTAATGTATTAAAAGCTCAAAAACAAAACGGCAAAAAAAATAACAAGTTGCTGAAGAAGACATTGCACAAAATTTATTCGCGCTTATTTTATCTACCACATATCATCGATCAAGATTTATTTTTAGGTTTATTGTTTGGCGAGAATAATATTCCATTACTCTACCTTATTCTCTTCAGTTACACAAACATGCATTAATGTCTTAGAAATTTTTGGTTCAGAATATATTTTAAAAGCATACTCGTTAGTGCTGTCATATTCTGCTACTTTTCATTACTCGATAATGTTGAGTACTTTCATTTCGGTACCCAATACTATTCAATACTTTTAACAATTTCAAAAAGTATTGTGGTTTTAGACAGAAATTTATTTGGCCGTTAAAATTTAAATTTTCCATATAATTTCGAAGAAGAAATACAACTCTTAAAGTATTGAGTAGTTACTTTTAAGTATTGAGTACCCAAAAATTAGTTCAAATACTCGATACTCAGTACCCATTACTCAATACTTTGCCAGCACTAATACTCGTATCAAAACCAACTGAAGACGAAAGTTTAAAGAACTTGACACTCTAAAACATAAAGTTTGGCAGTGTATATATATATATATATATATATATATATGCAAAATGGCACAAACATTGTCTTTGGCGTTATAGGAATTTTTTTTTTACAATGAAAAGCTCTAGTCTTGCTCCTGGATGATCTATATTTGAATTCTAGTTGTTCTTGTTGTTTAAAAGAATCAAAGTACCAGCCAAGTGACAGACACCAGAATGGCTCACGATCTATGGGTTTTTCCACTATTCTTAAGAAAACTTGCACTTGCACTGTCGATAGATTCCTAAATTCCTCTTGGATATTTTCTTTGAGGATGTTAAGAGTCTGACATCTTGTTATTGTAAGAAACAGACAAAAAAGAACTCTATAACTCAACAATAGAGTTATTTTGTCAGCCTGGGTCAATGATCAAAAGAGAGTTTAAGTGAGCCATGAATGCAAACTTAAGACTTTTCCTTGTAGAACACTCAGTAAGCGCAGTTGCATATTTTCCAGAGCAAAGATGTGTAGCACTTGTTATCAAAACGCTGTAGAAGTTTGTTTCGTTAAAAAAGAATAGGTTCTATTACGCCTTCAGGCTAAACTCTTCACTTGATGTAGTAAATATTTGCAGAGTGTAATGACTATTCGTGTATTATATGAGAATTCTCGTTTTTTTTTTTTGAAAAAACCATAATACTGTTTATTCACGTCTCCACTGGGATTAACATGGGCCTAATGTTTTATAATAATTTCTCATTAGAAGTTGTCTTGCCCATGGTTGAGTTTTAAGATTGACGGAGCATAGATTACATGTGCTGGACAGCTAGTTTTTAGCAGCTAAGTGACTGTTTAAATTTTCCAAGAGAAGGCTAAGGCTTACACCAAATGTTGCTTTAAATATGGCTGCTGTGGTCTCTTTTCTGCGGCGTTCTGCAACATTTTCAGTCATAGCCTTAATATCCTCCTCAGAGCCACTGTTCAATAGCTATGCTGATCTGTTATCATTTCGTAGTGACAGGTCCTAAATTCTTTTAAGCGAGCTATTAAATGCCATACATTTAAATTCAAATATTGTTAGAGCAATTAGCTAAACAGGCTTAAAATTTTTGCCGATAACATGTTGGTAAATATCAATGAATCCCACTACGTCCTTAATATTTTTTAAGTATCTCTAATTCTTTTTACTTTTCAACATTATAAGGACCTTAAATTACTTTTAAGAAACAATTTCATTTATGAGAATATCCTTTAATGCTCGGGACGATAAAAAACAGTCATACGCACTGAGGTTTAATATATAAAAAAAATTTTTTTTGATAAAATAATAACTCTCTCCCCACTCACTATCCGAAGAGTAATGGGGTAAATTTAGCTCTACTGTATGTCTTCATAAAAACATTAGTTGAGAACATTTTATATGCTTTCATGCACATGAAGTTTGTACTCAACAATAATGGATCACTTGTGTTTCATTGTATCGTATCGTATCGCATCGTATGTATGAAATGTGTGTTGCACTTTATACCTATAAGATGTTGCATGTTGGTGGTAGTTTATTGCTGTTTTTGTTGTTATGGCAAATCATTGTTGTTTGTTTTGTATATGTTAACAATGCAGTCAAGACTTTTAACATTCAAGTTGACCACTTTTAAATAAACGTCAATATTACCACAGTAATATCTTCATTGTATAAGTAAGTATATTCCTTTGATGTACAAGAGTGAAGTGTATTACAGGGTAGTGTATTGTAGTGTGTATAATAGAGATAAATATTTAATATAAGTAAACGCATGGATATGTTGGTTGCCAGCAAATTTGTTGTTTAAGGAGAATTTCATATGTCATATGATTGTAATTATACCATTAGGAATAGCTTACGAAGCACTGATATTCAGAGATAGAACAAAGATTATTTTTAATTATTTTATTAAACATTATAAAAAAAATTTTTTTTATTGATACCAATACTCAGGGGTAAAAGACAGTACAGTATGATATTTTTTTTGTTATATTATTAAGCGGTTTAGGAATGAGACAAATTGAATTGATTATTCAAAGGCCAGTGTTATAGCTTCACCCTTGAATGATCAACAGCAATTCCCAACAGTTGCATGTTGAGTGCGGTGAGTGCCTTCGCTAATTAAGTTTTTTAGCTGTTATCTGCTACTACCCAATAGGTGGCGCTCTTCTCCTGATCATTTGATTTTCGTTGTCAAACGTTAAGGTGGAATAGAGTGGAAATTTCAGGGAGCGCTTACTTTGTAGATGGACTTCATGGAGGGGGGGCCTCTTATTTTTAAATATGAAATTTACTAAAGTTTTAATTTTTTTTATGACATGGTCTTAATGTAACTCTTTTAACACTCCTCTGTCTGAAAGTGTGTTGAGGCCCAGAAGCATATTAGAGTTTTAGAAATCAGCTGATAAATAACTTTTACATGCTTTATGTTATAAATTGTATGGCCTTTGCCGAGTATTTCCACTAACACTTCACTTTTCAGACAAAAAAGACTTCACTAGGTTATTAACATTCAAAAATATGATCAAAACTTGCTCCATTTTTATATTGACGACGTCATCATTATCATTATGCTCAAGCAGTAAATTATTTATCCACAATTTCCGTTGTTTTTTCTCGTATTACTTTTCTCAAGTGAATAAAGCTCTTTACTAACCGTACGACTATGTGGTAAGAACTTGTGATGGTAGTCAAAGAAAACAGTGAGCAAAACCTTCACATTTGACCGTACTTGCTGTGTGTGTTTCTTTGTTCTTGCTCCCCTGAATTGTTCTACTGGTATGATCGGACTTTTGCTTTGATGTCATAACCATAAACCCCTGATTCGTCACATCCTCTGTAACTTTTTAGTAATCAGTACAATCATCCATAACAATCTTCTTCGGTCTATATAGTTATGAGCCTGTCAGGACTTGCGAAAGAAAAGCTTGTATCTGATTAAGGGTACAGTCACACTTAAGCACTTAATTTGATTTTTGACACAATATTTTTTATTATGCATCTTATAAAGAAACTCAACTAAGAACATATTTTCAAGACAAGTGTGCCAACATAAGAGAACGCGCTAATCATAGCCTGTGAATTTCCCAAATTCACATTTTCTATTATACACACCTTTCATATGTTCCAATGGCTGCTTAACAAAACGGATTTAAAATTACAGTATTTAGTTTAGCTATCGACCATGCTGCTCATTACAGATATAAACTTTAATAGAAACAAACTTATCCTTATTTATTAAGTGCTCAATTATTTTAAAAATATTTAACAATTTGGCCATAAGTCTATAATTAGAAACAAAAGATGTATCTCCGCTTTTATAAACTGCAGCAGCTAAAGCAACTTGCTGTCAATCAATAAAAATATCATCAACGATTTATTAAGAGTAAGCCATTAAAGTAGTACAAAATTTTCAAAAAAGCTTTAAAAACATAAGAATTTTTGCTAAGTTCTCATTAGGATTTAAAATTTTAAAGACATTAGGATTAAAAGACTCATTCTTGTTCAATTAATCAAACTGAAAAAGTTCCGCCAAATTAAACCAATTTTACTTCCCCAACTGTCATTAACGTTCTGCAAATATGAAACAAAGTAATCTTTTTTAACCTTTTACTACTGAGGTGGTGGTAAATTTTACCCCCTTCTTAGATTTTTTAATTTATTTTCTTCGGTTGAGCGCTGTTGAGTCCCTGTTTTGTTATACTAAAACTTTGATTTTTTTATTTTTATAATCATATTTATATAAAAATGTATTTATTTGTTCTTTTAAAAATAAATTATTAAAAAAAAATTTTTTTTTTTTGACTAATTTTTTTGGTAAAACAAAAGGTGGTAAAATTTACCCCACGTCAATAACTATGAAAAAATATTTCACCTCCGTAGTTAAAGGTTAATATCATTATTATTATTATTATTTAATTCATATCGAGTGCAATTATAAGCTAATGCGATTAATAAGAAATATTCCTTTTAAGTCTATTGTTTGTTTAGCAAACCTAATGCCTTTGTAATGAACTTATTCATGTCTCAACTTTAGGGGTGAAAAAGACCATAACAAATCTGCCTAGAATTCCAGAAAAAGTCTTATATAAAGTAGTCGCCGTAGTCTAGTGGTTAGTGTGTTGGCTTACTAAGACGATAGCGTCGGATTTAAATCTCAGCTTTTACATCTTGAAAAAAAGAAATATGAATAAATTATTTCTCTCAGCAGTCTTCTGGCAAAAGCTCTGAGAGTAATTGATTGCCATGAAAAAGCTTCTCAAATCTGTTGTTCAGTGTCGACTTTAAACTGTAGGTCCCGGTACTCACGGATAAAAATTAACACACACAACATGAGTGCTGCGAGAATTTAGGCTGTAACCCTGACACAGGGTTGTAATGTTCAATTATGTATGTATGTATGTATGATAATATATAAAAATTATACAAAAATGGTAATTTAGACGTTCTTCTGTACATAAGTACAATCCTGTTTAAGGGTTACGGCGTTGCTTCTCGCAGCACCCATATTGCGTTAATTTATATCCATGAGTACCAGGATCTACAGTTTAACGTTGTCTCTGAACGAAAAACTTCAGATGATTGCTCATGGTAATCAGTTTTTCTCAGAGCTTTTGCTCTTTTTTATGGAATATATGGAAATATGTGTGTCCTTTCTTTAGTGTTTAATTTGTGCATTTCATTATCAAACTGCTTGTTACGAGTAAATTTAACATTTCCAACCAATATATTAATTACACCTTTAATCTGTTATTTAAATTTAAGTCTGACATGCTTCTTGAACGAAGTGGCCTTAGGCACAGGCCCTGTATTCCTTTATGGTAAAGATGGAACTCTCTTTCCCAACCCGTTCACTCGTAAACAGCTATCATGTATAGACATAAAAAAGACAAGCACTAAACTACTGGCTAAAGTCATATTGTATATGAAATTCTTTTTTTTCTTTTTTACAAAAATTACGAGCTGAGTAGTTTATATAGTTGGCCATCTTTATATGGTTGCATAAACTGTTTTTTGCTTCTATAGATGATAATGCTGATGCTGAAGTTGAAGTTGAAGCTGATGATGATGATGATGAGGTCAATAATGTGTAATAAACTACCAACAGCATAACCATTTAAAAGGAGATAGAAATGACCACGTTTTTGTTGTTGTTGTTGTTATTGTTTGAGTCTATCGTTTGCTAACTACTTGTTCTATAATAGTTCAGTTGAAGAGGTTGATTGGGGTTAAAAAAGTTGCTCGTAACAAAATTGTATGTTTATTACTCTGGCAACTTGCTTGCAACACATATGAAAATTAAAAACTTATATTGAAAATAGTTTTTCAATTTGTTAAAATAAATATTTAAATAAATATTTCATTTAACATAATAATGTTAGATGTCAAACACAGATACAGACACACAGAAATAATTTCTTGCTTAATTGTATTTAAATTTAAATGTTAAGTAACGTATAGAATCCCAGCTAGCATTTGGTACACTGTCTTCTTCACAAATCACTGTGGAGACATTTCTTCGAGTAGTTTTGTTTTTTTTGGTGGATATAATGGTATCACAACGGGGCCTTATTGGACCCAAGTGTGCTTTGCCTAGGGGCGGCTGCCAATTTTAACCTAACCTTTGTTAAGGCCAAAAGACCAAAAAGATAAGTCGAAAACGACTAGAGTTTTATATTTAGAATTAGAACAATTTAAAACACAATACAGGGTTGTATGAAAATCATAAATTGTTCATCTAGATCTTTAAATTGTGTGTGTGTGTTTTATTTCGGTTTTTGTTGATATTTTGTTCGTCTGGGAGATTGAAAACTGTTTATTAACAAAAACGTCATACAAGTGTTCGAATTACACCCAATGGTTTATGATAATTTTTTTAACAGATAGGCAAACACAGCTTCTCAAGTCTGTCGTTCGGAGTCGACATTAAACTGTAGGTCCCGGTACTCATGGATAAAAATTTACACACACAACATGAGTGCTGCGAGAAGCTAGGCCGTAATCCTGACACATGGTTGTAAAGGCCAGTTATGTATGTAAAGTGTAATATTCGACTGATAATGTATAAGTAAATAATATATGACTGATAAAAAATTTGAAAAAGAAATAAATGCCATTAGAAAATGATCAAATGAGAGGGTGCGTGGTATAGTGGTTAGAGGGCTCGCACAAAAGCTCAAACGGCCCAGGTTCAAATTGCATCTACAAAGAAACCGCTCACTGACATTCCGCTCTATTCCACCTTAACCATAAACAACAAAAAAGTAATGATTAGGAGAAAAGCGCCACCTATTGGGAAGTGGCAGATAACAGCTAAACTTACTTAGCGAAGACACTCACCACACAATCAACCTGCAATGCTGAGGCAATTGCATTCAAGGGTGAAGGTATAACACTGGCCTTTGATTGATCAATTCACAGCATTTTGTCACATTCTTAAGGCGCTTAATAATAATATAAGAAAAAAAAAATTTATATGTACTGTCCTTTCCAAAAATTCCAATACAATGAACTGCATTTATTATGGGTTTACCCCTGAGTTTTGGTTTCAGATAAAAAATAAATAAAAAAAAGCTCACTAATTAAGAAGAGCCGCCTGTAGCAACAATTTTCTCTCACCAGAGGTGAGAATGTTAGCTGGGATTAAAGCAAAATATAAGATAAAATGTTAATTGGATTTTTTGGTCAAAGAGAAAAACAAAAATATTTAATTTTTAATTACAACTTATAATTTATTTCAGATTGCTTTAAAACGTTTTTAGTTATGTTGCATTCTTGGTTTTCTTATTTATTACTGATTAAAATAAAAAGTGTGTTAATTAAATATTTTATTGTCGGTACAATACAACCGAGTAAGAATTTGGTAAAAACAATTTCATTATATGAGAACTGTATTTAGTAACATTTATTTTCAACTAAACCGTTTTTTTTTTTTTTTTTTTTTTTTTTATACACAAAAATGAAATCTTTTGCTATATTCAGAATGCTTTTTTAAGCAGTCGAAACTAAGAATATCTTGTTTTCTGAATCACCATAAACATAATACGAATTCTTTATATACAAAAGCACTTTAGAGTTTTGCTTATTCTATTGCAGTTAAACAAGATGAAAGCAGTTCCAAATTAGCCAGCACAACAAAGAAAACTTAAAAAATTTAAACAAGTAAGCTACAATACATTCTTCACAGGACCAGTACTCATGGTTTGATGCCTACTCATGCAGTATATTATCAGGAGAGTAGGTTAAGTGTATCTTTGTTTTTATCTTATTCAAATTTAAAGTTAGTAAACGCCTAGTGTGTTGGCTTTCTAAGATGATAGCGTCGGATTTAAAACTCAGCTTTGACATCTCTAAAAAAAATATATGAAATAATTATTTCTTTCGACGTCTACCTCTCAGCGGTTTTCTGGCAAAAGCTCTATGCCACGAAAAAGTTTCTGAAATCTGTCGTTCGGAGTCGACTTTTAACTGTAGGTCCCGGTACTCATCGAGGAAAGTTAACACACACAATATGAGCGCTGAGAAAAGCTAGGCCGTAACCCTAACACTGGGTTGTAATGGCCAATTATGTATGTACATATGTATGTTTAAGTGTATACATCTCAGGCTCTAAAGAACAATGAAAAGCAATTCATTCGGCTCATTTCGAAAATGGCAACAAGTATGAATAGAGGTCATGGTAATTCCTTAAAATTACAAAATATTTGTGATTGTATAAGAAAAATTAATTTGTATTTAGTAACCATATTAAATCGAAATCATGCAAAGGAAAATCCCGTAAATACACGAATAGGTGTAAGAAGTAGATAAACTACAATTTTTATTGTTATCCTAAGTAGTAATTCACTTGAAAAAAAATTTTGGTTTTTAAAAATTTCTTTCAAATCGCTATTTCGACTAATATTAGGGCCTCCACTGTCTATTCTAAATTTAAAATAATTTGTGTTCACACTCTTTTTTTGCTATTTAAATACATTTTTAATTACAGTTAACAGTTTAATAACTTAATTTAGCCTCTAAACGACAGCTTCATTTAGTACAAAAAATTAAATATTTCAAAACCATAAAATAAAACTGAAATATTTTCGGGGTCATAAAATTAATTTGTTTATGCCTTTTAAGCTATCCTGAAATGTTTCCATTAACTTTGGCTGCTGCGGTATTGTGGCATATAACTTTTATTTTCGGCAAAACTACTTGTGCATTCACATATTTCCCATACAAATTGATTGCATGTCAATGGTGATGATACTTTATGCAATATACAAAAATATTCTTTTTGTTTGTAAATTTTTACAGTACTTTTACACATATTTAAGCAGTCTTCATTAAAAGCTGAAATAAAACTTTTTGCTCATGTTAAACTTTTATTTTATAGCTGGCAAACAAATATTTTTAAGCACAGTAAGTAAGTAGCTCGTACATAAGAACAGAAATACGAAATAGCAAAATATATAAATTTTTACTCAAAATAAGTAGAATACAAATTGTTGTTTTAAGCTTTAATGGTAAAAGAGAAGTACAAAGAAACTTGTTTTTTTGCCATAGAGTAGCTTAGATTGCCAATGAATTTAAAAAATAAAAAAAATTTAAAATTGAAACTATTCCTAATGCAAAACGTACTCGAACTTGCACAAGCATAAAAAACTTTTAGTTTAGTTTTTACTTTAAAAAAAAAAAAACTTTTTTTTTTCTTTTTGAAAACATTTTCGTATCAATTTATCCTGCCACATACAACACTACACACTCTCAGACTCGTATATGCTATTATATTTCATATTTGTTTTTGAAAAGAGGCTCTTTCTACTCTCCCACTGCTCTCAATTGCCACATTTACTTTAATAGAAACAAGTGCCACAAGTTTTAAAAGAATAAAAATGCAATAGTACATAGTTTTTGCAACTGCAGCATACAAATAAGAATACAATATCGTACTTATTTCAAGTTGAATTCTTTCTTTGTATATGTTCATATAAAATGTTTTTTAATTAAATTTATTCTATTCTCTCTATTCTCTCTATTTCTCTCCCTCTCTCTCTCTCTCTCTCACTCGATTTCTATCTTCATGTTTATGCTTATAGTAATGCTTTTCTATAGTATACCCGTAAATCTAAATATACACTTCAGTCTGTAGCAACGTGATATTAGATGAAAAAGGGTCATATAGATTTGTTTTCTTGTACTCTACACCAACATTTGTTCGCAGCCTTTATTTTCAGTTTACAGGAGTATTGTCCTTAAAGTAAACAGATTAGCTTAAAGTGAGGTTTGAGCCGGCTCATAACTCATTTTTCAGTTCCTGAATCAGGTGTCAAAACTTATTAATTTAGAATAAGTTTTTTATTTTTCATTCTAAGCATTTTACAAAGAAATAAAATCTTAAGTGTACACTTTGGCAATAACGTATTACCATTACTTAAGGATGGTTTGCAAGGACTTTATCATGTAAAAGCAATATATTTTAAAACAAAATTATAAATATATGCGTAGAACTTTGACACTCCTATTGTTTTAATCATTTACAGAAATTTTTCTAAACAATTTGACTTTTTATTTGAGCCTCTATTGTATATTTGCAAAAGCATAAGTAGAAAATCATGGATGGAAAATTTAATTTTTTTACTTCTTAGGTTTTATAAACGAGTAGGTGAGATGCAAAACTCGCTCGTTACAAAAATTCAAAAAATCGAGATAACTATTGATTGTAGTAGTTCTTGTGGAGTTTATAAAACTGACGAAATAGAAAAATTTAATTTTCCATCAAATATAAAAAAAATAAAAATAAATTTAAAATATATCAAGCTTTTCTTTCTAATATATAATATTTAGTTGTAAAAAATAATTCAAAAATGTACAAAGTTTGCAGACTATAAAGAAGTGTAATCGTATCAACTTTAGCTGTAGAGAATATGAAACACAGTTGCTTATATACTAAAAAGTGAAAAAAGTAAAACAAGAAATGTAAAGAGCTTCTATTTGACCCTTTGACAATCAGACAAAAAACCTTTGGAATTTCTTCGAACAAAATGTGCATCTTTTCACAGTGCAAATATTAATCAACAGTCATTTTTATACTTGACTGGTTAGGAAAAATTCTGGTTAAAAACCTTTATTTATTATCAACAGCATAGTTTCTTATATAAATACTTTTTACTAAAATTCAGAGTATTAAGAAACAGAAATCGTATACTCATAGATTTGATACATATTTTTGCATATACACCCAAAAATATATTTGAAATATAATAAAAATTAATCTTTATTTATTTTTTTTTAATGGCTTTACCGCTGGTCATATTTTATATTCCATACCCGTTCAGTTTTTCTTTTTTAATAAATTATGAACGTAATTTTAATTTTATATTACAGAAGAAAATTTTATTCAGTTCTATAATTAGCATCGATTTTCCTCTTATTGGCTTCAATAACAGAATAAGATTCGTAACTACTTACGAGTATAATTGTTTAATCTATCTTCAACTTCGTTCCCTCTACAACTCAAATCTTAGAAGAAAAATGTACATAAAATAGCAATACTTTCTGAATGCAAATCAAATTTTATACTTAAAAGATATCCAAAAAAAAAAAATTCAAATTGATTTTTATTCAAAAAAAAAGAGATACTCAATTTTATTAGAAAATATTAATAAATCTGTGGCATTTTGACAAAACACCTTAAGTCGAGATAAGATAACAAAAAAAAAGTTTAAAAAAACTCAGGGAAAAAATCATTTTTATGAAAAAATAAAATAAACCAAAATTAAAGAAAAATTTCTTCTATAATACAAAATTTTAAAAACGTAGACAAAAATGTTTTTTGAATAAAAATTCGTATCATTAACAACATTTTTTTCAACTTTTTAAATTTGACTTAAAATGTATTGTCAAAATGCCACAGAAATATTTTACAAAGCTTCTAAGCGTATGAGTAACTTTAATATGAACCACTGCAGTTGTATTAATCGTACGCCATGTATTGAGGAATTCAAATATTAAATTTTATGTAAAAAAAATCAAGTAATGTTGCATATTTCCAGTCGCTGCAAATGTGAGAATATGGAAATATGAATATAGATATTTTCATTTAGGGCGTTAAACAGTCAGGGTTGAACATTCCAATTTTTAAATATTTTGAATTCATCGAAACATCTGGAACCCGTTTTACGAATTATTTCAATGAAATGAAGTATTTCAAATTGAGATATTTTTTTTGTGTTCCTTTCAAAGGTAAAGGAAAATACGTGCTTAGAAGGAAAGCAATGAAAAAAGGAATAATTAGGAGTTATACAAATTATCACAAATTGTTTATTATTAACTATTATTGCCATTATTAAATTTATGAACATAAAACTCCTTCAGATTAAAGGACTACCTAGTACGATATATTTCAAAAGCTCAAAAGTAAAATCAGTTTTCGTTTTTATAAGTTCATTAATTCCAGAAAAACTGTATAATAAATTAACACTTATAAAAATTTACACAAATGCAACAATAAAAAGGAACATAGTTAGTCTACATTTTCATGAAAATTTTATTGGAACATAGACGTTAATTTTGCTAAGCAGAAATTTAAAATCGACTTTACCACAAATTAAAATAAAAAGGAAAAAATCGCAAAGCGTAGAGTTATGAATTTTTATAGTAAGATGCTAATAACCCCAGCGTTTTACTATATAAAGGCAGGAAAAATAATTGCATCTTAGATCTCGTGAGCAAAATATCAAAAATCTGATCTTAAATAGATTCAATGCTGCTAATATGGGTGGTATAGCAGAGACACTATATGATCGACTGGCACTCCAGTATTGAGTGACGCAAGGAAATATACAACTGTTTCACAATATAGGAACAAGATATATCGCTACACTTTTGTGAAACTTCGTTAGAATCTAAGGCTGATTTAAACAGTGTACAAAATATTACGTAGTAATAAATAAATAATAGCTTAAGTATACTATAGATATGTACAGGTAATATTGGCCTTATAGGCTTTCAATGTATTGAAATTTAATAAATAAATAAGAAAAAAATAATAAAATAAATATATCTTTAATAATTTGTGTAAAATAAAAAATAGTGATTAGAGTGTTCGCAAAGAAATTTGAACGACCGAGGTTCAATCCCGGCAAAGAACAAAAATTATAAAATCAAATTTGAGATTTTTCTAAATTATAATTTTAAAAATAAGATATTCCCTCCCCTCCAAGATGTCCTTCTGCTAGAAAAACCGCTCCCTGATATATCCAGATTATTCCACCAGAAAAGAATGATCAGGAGTACAGCGCCACCTTCTGGGAAGATAAGAGCTAACCTTCGTAGTGAGGACGGTTACCACTCACTATCAACATCCACCGACAAATGGGGCTGTTAACTGTTGATCATTGATATATGATACAAAAAACAAAAAAAACTATGTATCTCTCTTCTATCTTCAATATTCCAATACAATGCACTGCACGAGTAGCAGTTTACTCCTGAGCATTGGTTTTAAAAGAAAAAAAATATTAGTGAATTATTTCAGATTCATTCAAATACAATTCTCTTGATCTTCGAGTGTATAGTGTTTAAAAATTTAAAAAAGAGTTTTATTATCTTATATTATTTTACGTTGTTGTATTAAAAAAGTTTATTCAACTTATTGCTTACCATTGAGAAATTTGTCTGGAGCGTAACACAAAATAGAAAAATCTTTTTTAGTTCTTGTGTGTTTCAAAGTCATTGGGTATAGGAATACTTTTAATTATTTCATATGGTAGCAGAACTTAACAACTAAGTTCGCATTTAAATAGAAAATATTATAAACACACTGCATTATTGTGAAGTAGTTAAAAATAAATAAAAAATTAGAAAAAACAAAAATGACCATACACCACTCAACGAGTTATAATCTCAATCAATGACTGACAAATCCAGTATTTGTAGAATGTTTGTTCAATGTCCTACTGTTCTGGAGTACAATCATATTACTTTACTCTTAAAAGTTATTATATCTTCACACGAATTGTGAAATTAAAAAACAATAAATGCAAAAATGTATCGGACACACGAAAAGAGTAAAGTACGTGTTTCTAGATATCAAGTTCACAATCGAGTTGTACAATCGAGTAGGGATACTCGATGTTTATTTTTATCAATGCATTACAAATATTAAAGTTTTTAATTCGATGCATCGATATATTTTTTAGATGCATCAAAAGCCATACTTATAGTTGTGCTACTTATAATTGTATATTATTGCCATGATTAATTGTAAATTTAAGTGGACAATGATACCCTATAAATTTTCTATAGTTTTAAGTTGGAATGCCCACGAAAAAATACATCGATGGCTATCCCATGGGATGCATCGTGAACTTATGTTGATGTTTTGCGATGCATCGCATCAAATTTTCTATATAATAGCAAAACAAATAAATAAAAAATAAAAATTTTAATAAAAATTAACATTTTGTTTTACAAAAATTTGCATTTATTACCGCTGCTCTCAGTCTCCATATATGTATGCTTCAGCATATCATAACGTTTTTGAATTCGACTCATTTATGAGGAACTAGACACAGAATAGTTTTTGGCATTCTTAAATGTGTTGTATTTTTTAAAGAAATTTGTGATTTCCACAATTATTTTTTATAATTTTGATTTGTTTGTAATACTTTTCTTTTTTTCTTGTACTCAATCCCTCTTTAGCAACGGCATTTAATCTGATTGTATGCCATAAAAATGATTTCTCTTTAAGTTGAACAACAACTATTCAAAATCAATTTATTTAGTTTTATTTTTTTATTTTTTAATACAAATAAAAACCCCATATAAACAATTTCATTGTAATTCAACTAAAAGGTCAATTTGGAAAACAAAACAGAAGGAGCGAAAATAAGAGAAAGGCAACAATTTAATACATTGAATAATTTATGAACCATGATAGTGATAATATAGTATTGGAAAAAAGAAACAAAAAGCACAAACAAAAAACACCATATGCCATATGCGAGTATATATGAAATGTTTTCACACAAAAGTGCGTAATTTTTCATAAAACCCATGTAATGTTCATACAGAATATGTTGATGGAATATGGCACAGCCATAAAGTGAAAGTATAAAATATAAAAAAGAAAAAAGTTAAGCCTGTAAAATATTTAAAACCGTATTTTCTATGTAATTTGTTTTATAGCTTTTCGATTCCGGAACATTTTCCACACAGAAAATATTTAAAATAAAGTTAACGCATCCAAATATATTGGAGGGGAGAAATAAAAACTGATACAAACAAATTCAATAGTAATGGTTTTTAATGGGGTTTTAAAATAAATATTTAATACACCCTACTTTCAGCTTTGTGGGTTTTCTAAGGAATTTAAGCAACAACTTATGTGCTTTACTGTCAAACAGATAATTTTTATGTTTTCGAAAGTAGGACTTTTTACAGATAATGTAAAACAAAAACAGCCATCGCGGTACACGTCTATGACATCCTGACAGAGAATGAATCGTGGATTTACACGTATGAGCCCGAAAGTAAACAACAGTCTACTGTATGGGTTTTTCAAGATGAGCCAAATCCAGCAAAAGTTGTTCCACACGAAGCACTCGCAAGCAAATGGAAGACCTATGCCTGACGCAACCGTACTACTAGAACAACGCAGAACAGTCAATTCTGAGTGGTGCTTTTCAGTTGTCTTTTTTCAAAAAAGTCAGGAAAACCAACCGCCTGAGATGGATCACTCTTCACCACGACAATGCGAGCTTTCACACATCAGCTCAAACAACTGTAGTTTTCAGCACTCAAAACATCGACTTGATGAGACATCCGCCGTATAGTACTGATTTGGCATCGAATGACTTCTTTTTATTACTGTACGTAAAAAACAAACTGAAAGGTTTTTCGATACTTGAAGAAGCGGTTGCTGCATTCAGAATGCATGTTTGGGGGATACCTCAATCAGAGTGGCAAAACTGCTATGACAATTTGTTCAAACGAATGCAAAAGTGTATAGGTCTCACTGGGGAATACTTTGAAAAACAATAAATTCAATTTCGATAATTAATACTTTTTTTTGTTCTCTTATCCCGTAATATAAAAGCAACCCTCGTATAATTGCCTATAAATTTATTTGTAATTTTTTGTTTTTTAAGTGAAATCATTGATGAAATTGGTCATTAAATAACCAATTGAATTATTTGCATGTTGATTAAATTCCAATCATTCTAATAGTTTTGTAATACAAATAAAGTGGATAGAAAAATGTTTTTATTTATTTTGATTTTTTTATTCACAAATCAATTAGAGCAACCATTTAAAAAAACACTTCACGATAACTAAAGTGCTTAAAAAAACAATACTGTTGAAAAAAAAATAGTTTATTTAGCTGTTAAATATTGTTTTTAAAATATCATTGCGAATCTCAGCACAGATTATATTTTTTACTTTTAATACGAGTATCATTTATAAAGGACTTTCATATGAAATTTTTATTTGATTCTATAGAACTATTTATGAAATTCAATGGACAGTGTCTACGCCTCAAATAAAGAGGTTATACGCTGAGTTCCATTTTGACATACTCTCCCGTACATAACAGCCTGTATCTAATGAATAAATTGTTTTGTATGGGCTTCCAGTGCGTCAACTGCTGCTGGCTTTTACCTGTAGTCATAAGTCTTATCATAGCCCTAGTCAAAATAGTCTAGAGCATAGTTGACAAAAACTCTCAATAAATGAAATGCGTCTGTAGCACAATTGTGTACAGGAAATGAAGATTTGGTCTAGAGGCGTTAAATCGCGCGATGCTATAACACAGGAATTACAGAAGATGTCCATCTGCAAGAAAAATCGATTCCCGACATATCCAGTCTATTCCACCACAGAAAACGAACGATCAGAAGTATAGCGCCACCTTCTGGAAAGATAAGCAGCTAACCTAATTAGTGAAGACGGTCACCACTCACTATCAACATCCACCGACAAACAATTGCTGTTGATCATTCAAGAGTGAAGTTATAACACTGGCCTTTGAGTGATCAACTGATAGCAACTTGTCTCATTGATATATATATCGCAGCCTTTCGTTTTGCTCAAAAAATATGATTTTCATTCAACCATATTACTACTTTTACTGTGAAAATACTAAGCAAGTAAATATTTTTTATTGTTGTAATATTTTTGCTATAATTTTTTTCTTAAAAGTTTCAAAATTTTTTTTCCTATGTGCACCACATTAGCTCTCAGTAACAGTCAGTAATTACTTCTATCGAGACCTCAAATTTTACGCAGACAAGATCTTTTACAGCCTAATACGACCTCATTTAGAGTGCTACCTGCATGGTTTATTTGTTTATTGCCTACATTCAAATATTATACAAAAATATAGGTTTTACATACATGCCAAAAACATTCATGCATTTACTTAGACCAACACATGCGTATTTGTGTGACACGCACAATTGATAATGTTGTTTTATGGCTAAAATGTTAATGGCATGTGCGTATAGGCCACCTATACACTAAACAGCGAGTTCAAGCAAACCGAGTGTTGTAATACAAGCATATCCACCCGGACATGTTGTATTAAACAAATATGCGTTTGTGGTTGATATGGTAGTTATAGTGGTAAAAATTTAACCGCTTTACAGCACATTTACATTTCACTTTATTGATTAAAAAGTAAAAAAAGAGTAAAAAAGAAAAAATTGAACAAAAATTAAAAAAAAAATCGTAAAATTTCAAAAGCAAAATATTTGAAATTTATGTTTTTCTTTCAGTTGGTTTTATATCATAAAAATACATTTAGGCAGGCATCTATGAAAGAGCTTTACATGATGATTTTGTGTATAAGTAAAAAGGTCCATTTGTTCTCTATGGATATACCATGAGTATATGCACATAAATATGTGTGTGCAAAAGAAAAACTTTATAGTTTCATTTATGGAACCAATTATCTATTTTGCTATTATTGTTGCTGTTTAGTGTTTATTTTACTCCTTTTTCGCAATCAATACAAAATGTATACGTGCTGGCCGCAAATTATTGCTACTAAAAGCAAAAAGCAAAAAAAAAAAATTAAAAAATCAAGCAAATATCACGCACTAATAACAAAAAATTTAGTCATACATACATATACGAATATGTGTGAATGTATGAGTGTTTATGAGTATGAGTATAATATATTTTTAGCAAAAAATATAATTAAAATCCATCTAAAGTCATATATCATGATTACACTTTTTTATTTTTTCTCAGAATTCTAATAAAATGGTATTTGTGATTGTATAAAAATAAAGCGAAAAAAAAGCAAAAGGGTTAATATGTATTTTCATATTTGATTAGACGAGTTTTTAAAAAGAACGATACAAATGAAACAAACCCAATTGCATATATCGCATAAAATAAAAACTATATTTTAACTTTTTGATATACTCATATACACTCGATGCACACACACACACATATGTATGTATTCATATTTTATGTATTTTTGAATATTTAATAGTTTTGTGTGTCATAGAAATGTTCAAACAGATTCACATGTACTCGTGTACGAGAACTCTTTCAATCATAAAAAGAAAAATTTTTATGTGTAAGTTAATCAAAAATATTGTAGAAAAAATAGTTTCAGGTGTAGAATATGTATTGCTATGAATCTGAGGGATATTTAAAATATATTTTAAATTTTCACTTTTATTTTTTGTATTAAATATTGGCTTTTATGTATAGAAAAGTATTTCAGATACACCTCTAAAATGGAGAAATATTTCAGTGGCCAAATCGATTAGCTCTACTTTTAACGAGTTATTACTAGATAGTAAGTAATTTCAAAACATTGCGTATTAAAATGTCGACAAGGAGAACCACAATTTAGAAGATGTGCACTAGGGAGAGTCTATTTAAAAATTGCCCAAGTGGCAAGGAAAATAGTGTTTTAGGTATTAAAATAAGAAATTTTTCCCAAGAAAACATACTTTTAAAATGAATTTTTATGTTCCTTATTTTGACTCAAAAGTCAAATTTTGATAAATCCCACTTTGTTAGTAGAGGTCAGTAATACATTTAGGCTGGATTGGGGCACTTTAAATGAGTCAAAGTTGGATGTTTCAAAATTTGAATTTTGGGTCGAAATAAGGAACACCAGAATTCATTTTAGATGTATGGTTCCTTGGGCAAAGTTTCTTACTTTGATATCTAGAATACGAGTCTCTTTGTCACTTGGGCGACTTTTTGCGTCTCGCCGTGGTCTAGTGGTTAGTGTGTTGGCTTACTAAGACATGGGCCATGGGTTCGACTCCAGGCTCTGACATCTTCAAAAAAAAGAAATATGAAAAAACTATATTTCTTTCGGCGACTACCTCTCAGCAGTCTTCTGGCAAAAGCTCTGAGAGTAACTAATTGCCATGAACAAGCTTCTCAAGTCTGTCGTTCGGAGTCGACATTAAAACTGTAGGTCCCGGTACTCATGGATAAAAATTTACACACACAACATGAGTGCTGCGAGAAGCTAGGCCGTAATCCTGACACAGGGTTGTAAAGGCCAGTTATGTATGTATGTATGTACAAAACAACCCGCCGTGATATTCACTATTTTCACTACTTAGGTGGCATAATAACAAAGGCGTTTGATTTGAGAGAAAATATGCAAAATCGTAATGCAAAGGCAAGTCAAACTTTTAATCGCTTAAGACCGTCTATTGTGGCCGGGAATACTAAGGATAGGATCGGAGGAAGTGGCAGCCTTGTACTAACAAGACACATTCGAGCATGCATAGCGGCCCGTTGTAACAGCCAGAGGCTTCACACAAAAAGCACTACTTAACCAGAAAATTATACTGGAAACCAGCCAGAGAGCCTAATAAATTTGGCAATTGATCCAATGTCACGGATCGATAGGTCAGTCAAGCTATCCAGAAAAAGAGGTTCTAATGTAAGCAATCTCCGTGGTAGGGATGCTCACGAAATAAAAATACACCGGTGTTTTCTCAGATGTGATACATCGTGAATTTACACTATGTTTTGTGGTGTATCGAATAAAAACATCGATTTTTCGATGCATCGTATAAAATTTTCTATATAATAGCAAAGCAAACTAAAAATATACAAAGATCCATAAAAAAAACACTTTGTTTAACCAAAACCTAATAAAATTTAATAAGTCAAGTCCAACTTTCACTCGCTTCAAATAAGTTCCAATGGTTTTTGTCTAGAGTTTATAAAAATAATATTTTATTCACCCTTTTAGCCTACACTCTAATTTGTTGTGCCAAAACTGATGAAGCTTTTGAGAAAAAGCGTCTCAGATAGTACGGAGCTGGCCACCATTGTTAAGTGTTTGTATGCGACATTGTAGAAGTTAAGGAATTGTACCTTATAATCTTCCCATACTTCTAATGGGTTTTTATTAAATTGTAAGGACTACGTAGCTGCATAGAAAGCTCGTCAGAGAGGTTCTCATCATTTATATTTGTTTTTCAATTTTTGTGAAGTAATTTGCCCGCTCCGTTACCTTATCTGAAGTATCAGAACAGGACTAGTGTATTAAATCCTTCGCTATCATCTCTTGAAGTTTTCCATCAGCTTTGGAACCAGCAATTAGGTTTACCAAATTTATTTTATTAAAGCGTGGATCCAATAGAAAAATTTAAAAAATATCTGTCATTTAATTTTCCCAGGTGTATAGCTGAATCCGGATTAACGAACTATTTGCAAATATACGTATATCTCCATAAAATGTTACCAGTACTCAGGAGTTTGAACCTCTACTCATGCGTGCAGTGTATTATAATTGAAAATTGGATAGTGGTTTTTTTTAATCGCATTACAAATGATATGGAAACAAGTTGCTTTCAGTTTGATCACTCAAAGGCCAGTGTTATACCTTCACAATTGAATCATCAACTGCACTTGCTCCATTTGTCGCTACATCTTGAACTGGTGAGCATCTTCGCTAGGTCGCTTTTATCTTTCCAATAGATGGCACTTTTTCAACTGATTATTCATTTTTAGATGACAGGTGGAAGAAAGTGGAATGTCAGAGGGCGGTTTCCTATAGATAGATTTCTTGTTGTTTTGTTTGTGATTTGCAAATTGCATCGATAACTAGAAATTTTTATTGTGACTTAATACTCGTACTATGAAAAATGTATACGGACTCATATTTTTGTTATATTTATTTATATATAATTTATATGAATTAGGAACCTCCATGTTTGGATGCATCGATAATTATCGATAATTATCAATGATTATAATCATTAAGCATCCTTACTTTACATACATACATACATACATAATTGGCCATTACAACCCTGTTTTAGAGTAATGGCCTGGCTTCTGGCAGCACTCATGTTGTGTGTGTTAATTTTTATCCATGAGTACCGGGACCTACAGTTCAAAGTCGTTTCCGAACGACAGACTTGAGAGGCTTTTTCATGGCAATCAGTTACTCTCAGAGCTTTTGCCAGAAGACTGCTGAGAGGTAGTCGCCGAAATAAATAACTTGTTCATATTTCTTTTTTCAAGGTGTCAGAGCTGAGAATTGAACCCGGCACTATCGTCTATCGTCTTACAGTTTATCAATCAGTGTCTTTGCAGAACAATGCAAATCTTTTAGCCAAATTTAATTCCCACTATCACTTTATTGGACGAAACACTACAATTCTCAGCCGCAATAGATATGAGAATAAGAAATTAGAAATGGATCCACTATATTCTACCCAGGATATCAGCCGACATTAACAGAAATGCCAATAACTAGAATCTGCAGAGAAAGCTAAGGAAAAGGACGCCAGCGTCCCAAAATTGTGGCCATACATAGAAGTTGGTGTGAAAAAAATATTACTTGTCTTGGATAAATCACGCAGGAATGTGTTTGGTGAAGCTCTGGGCTTCTTATAGAAGCGACGAGAACATACAATTAAATAATTTCCTTTCCATATAGTATTAACAAAAAATTTTATCAAATCACATAAAATTGTTTCAATTATTGTACAGTTAAGAGTCGCTAAAGTCTTTTGAAATTACCATCTAATGAAATTCTCCAAAGTCGAGTCAGTGGCTTTGGGAATTGAATTTTTTTGTACTTTTATTCTGCGTTTTGATTTTTTTTTTTTGTATTTTCATATTTCTTTAAATAGTTATTAACTGTTTCATGATGAATACCCTTTCTGTAGCAATGTCCACGTTGCTTACCTGTCGGTTCTCTCAATTTTCTCTATGATTTCATCTACTTCTTCAAATTTTGTGGTGATTAAAAATCGGTCTTTACCAGCTTTACTTTATTTGCCTGTTGTGCAATACGAGTATGCGCCTATAAAGAACAGATTTTTATTTTTATATAAAGAAACTATACAAAAAAAAAAAACAAAATAATAAAAAAATAATAAAACATGTAAACTGAAATTGTAAAAAATCTCCTTGACCCAGAAAAACTTTTTATATTTTACTTACTTTTGAATAAAAATAAAAAATACTTCTACTTCTCTTTAAAAATTAACAAACAAATTTAAAAAACAGTATTCTTGTGTTGTTTCCCATATTGAAAATTGAGTTTTTTTTTTTATTAAATAAAGGGTAGAGAATACCTTCAAATGTATACAAAAGATTGTTTTATTTTTTAACATTTCCATGGGAATATTTTTATGTGATTCATTATTTTCTCTTTTCTTAAATCAATGCAATAATAAAAATGTACATATACATACATATGTTTATATGTTTGTATGTACATATGTATGTATAAAATTATACAAAAGTTTATTTCGAAAAAGAAATAAAAACAAAAATCTTTATTTTAACAACAGCTGCTAATTTCAATGTTATTCGCAAATCTTTTACATATTAAAGAATATAATATTCATGGTTATGTTTTCGTTTAAATAAGAATTTTTTATATTTTTTAATTTAATAAATTTTGAATCGTCAGCAAATTTTAAAAACAAATTAGTGTATATGTGTAAATATGAACAAGTATACACACAAAATAGCCAGGGTTGGGAGTAAAAACTATAGAAATTTCAAATATAGAAATCTTTAAATTAGTGGCTAACACTTTGATGTGGTTGATATTAAAATTCATCAACACCAGCTGAATTCTTGATGTAGTACACTATTCCACCATACTAATGGTCACATCCGTCAGTTGTGTTTTGTGCTGAATTTCTCTTAATTTTTCTTTTTAATATTTAAGGGTAAACGCTAGCAAAATTTTATTCTGCTCTAGATAGTGATTTATAATATGCTGGAAAAAAAAAATAAATCAACCTATTTTATATATCTCGAGTTAATGATGCCACCTTAGATTTTTCACACCAACATTTTTAAAATCTGCAATCCGTTTTAGGCTTTTTATCTCTGAAACTGGACGAGCTATCCAAAAACGTATTGCTGACTTGAAAAATTTTGGGTCGAAAACCTAAAGTGGCGTCATTAACTCGAGATATATAAAAAATATGAAGCGGCGGATGGAGAACATAATCTCCCGCACGACGATATTACTTCACCCATTTTAAGTGTTTTATTGTTCTCTGGTTATATCTATTGAACTCTGGATTGTTTTTATGAAAACAAACAAAAAAACAAACAGTGTTGAGAATTATTTTACTAATTCAATTACTATTTTATACTTTTTTTAATTTAGAATGAGCACAATTGCAACACACTGCGATTTATAAAATCTATTTTGTCCTTTCTATTTTACTGTCGTCCTAATGAATATCAGCAAGTCTGGAACTTTAGTGGTAGATATGTTCTTCAACAAGATAATTTGCCTCCCTAATCACATCAATCTAACAGCCTGTTCATAGAACACGAATTGCCTACAACAGACGTATAAATATTAACGTCAAGCAAATTTGCGTTCATATAAGGTGAATGTATTTTTTTTTTGTCTAAAAAACATAACAACTGACAGATTGTTTTAATTTTTCTAACACGAATTTTCTATGAAAAGAACAGAAAGCAAAGCGAACAGAAATTTAGACTCGTCCATAAAATTAAAAAAAAATATTTTTGTTAACTCTGAACTATGTATGTCGGTAGTCGCCGTGGTCTAGTGGTTAGTGTGTTGGCTTACTAAGCAATGGGCCCTGGGTTCGACTCCAGGTTCTGACATCTTCAAAAAAAGAAATATGAAAAAAATATTTCTTTCGGCGACTACCTCCCAGCAGTCTTCTGGCAAAAGCTCTGAGAGTAACTAATTGCCATGAACAAACTTCTCAAGTCTGTCGTTCGGAGTCGACATTAAACTGTAGGTCCCGGTACTCATGGATAAAAATTGACACACACAATATGAGTGCTGCGAGAAGCTAGGCCGTAATCCTGACACAGGGTTGTAAAGGTCAGTTATGTATGTATGTATGTATGTTGGTGGGAATTAAATAAATTATAAGGAATATTTCCGCCATTTACACTGAAATAATGAACATATATAGTATTTTTCCACAGATAAACATATTTTTGTATTTATTTTTTTTTTTAGTTTTAAAATATTTTTTTTTTTTTTTGTTATTTTGTTTGGTTACAATTAGCAGTTGTTTTCCTTTTTTGCGGCCATATTAGGATTACCCTTTTTTTTGCAGAAAATAACATCTTTCTATGAGCAAAAGTAAACAAATCCAGTTTTATTGCGGAATGGCAATACTGTGTGCTGGCACTACAAAGCCATGTGCACCACATAACATAAAGTGGACGAAGTTATAAAGACCAAAATTGTTACGTACTTATCCGATATATATATATATATATATATATATATATATATATATATATATATACGTTCGTGTCTTTAGTCTTACGTCTTCTATGAACAGGCTGTAAATTGATTACGAACCCCTCACACACAGTACGTCTTGCGCTGTGTCTAATGCCTGTAAGTACACTTTGCAAATATATACATCTGCTATCGCCTTTCTCTGTAAATGGCCGTAAACGCCGCAATAACTCCTTTAAGGGTTTCAGGTTCGCCTTTGTACAAACTGTGAACTAATTACCGCATTAGCGTTTCTAAAACCAACTTAAGTGCTTCACTGTTCCAAACATTTGCCAACTTCCCATTCACTAATAAGATAGAGAATAGCAGGAAGGGTTGCTTCACAGCAGTACTTCTAACCAATATAAGGAGTCGTGGATTGTTAGCCAATGCATCCACAGCCTCGTTGCTGCTTATCGCATAGTGTCAAGGTACTCAAAATAACTAAGCTCTAGCGCCAGTCTTAGCAAAACGCCGTAGTAGTATTGAACTATTTTCCAAAGTTTAAATATTGTAAGATAATGGGCAACCGCCCTTAAGTGAGCTTGACTTTCTGAAAAAATTATTAACTGTCTCGGTCTAGAGATAATTGTCCAGATTAATCTTAGCTCTCATATAGAAGTGGGCTGAAAAATATTCAAAAACTTTTCCAGTAAAATTGACAAGTATAGGCTGGGTTCATGAACACCAACCTTAATTCCAGCATTAATTTTGAAATCATCGTGGCTGTCAAATGATGAAATATCAGAAATTAAGCTGTCATGTTTTGACATTTATTTAGTAAAAACTTGGGTACTTTTAATCATGGAACACCCATGAATTGGCCAATTATGTATTTAGTCTTTTCAGTTTTTTTTTCAAGGGAGTTTTCCTTCGCGTAGTCTGATGGGTAGTAGTTCGTATTGAGTTTTCTTTTATAGTGTTGTCGGTTAGTTTGTTCGATTACTAAGACGATAGCGCTGGGTTCAAATCTAAGCTCTGACATCTTGAAAAAAAAAATAAAAAATAGCAGCAGTCTTCTGGAAAAAGCTCTGAAAAAAATTGATTGCCATGAAATCTGTCGTTCGGAGTCGACTTTAAACTGTAGGTCCTGGTACTCATTTATAAAAAATTAAAACACACAACATTAGTGCTTGCGAGAAGCTAGGCCGTAACCCTGACACAGGCTTGTAATGGCCAGTTATGTATGTATGTATGTTGTCAGTTAGTTTTGCTTACTTTTCCCTAAAGAATTTATTAATCCCATATGTGAAATTAGTATTCATTCCCCATATACAAACTCACACAATCATATACACACTGTGACGAATATATTTTTCAAAATAATTTTTTAGCTACAAAACACAAAAATAATTTCATACACTGAATCTAAAATAATTTTTTATATAATTGTGGTGATGACTTTATCTGTTTGTGTGTCTGTGTCATATATAAGTATAAATATTTTTATAATTAAAGAGATAATTTGTGTTCTTCTTATTTCCAAAAAGTATAAGAGATGTTTGTTTATTAAAAAAAATAGTTTTCTTTTGTGGGTTAATTTTTCTTTGTGTTGATTTGTTTTGTGTCTGCTTTTTATTAATTTAAGTAATAATTTTGGGGAAAATTTCATAGTTTTCTTTTAATATAAATTGCAAAATAGAACATTATTGCAAATTATGTGCTAATATTTGAGACGAAAAATACTATTAATACGAGAAAATACATTAAATAATCCTTTTCAACAAAAATGTACTTCTGTGATTGAAAGAGAAATTGCGACCCTAAAATTTTGAAAGACATGTTGAATAAACCAGTTAGAAATCATATCGTCGAGCAGGAGTTTATGTGCTCTATCCGCAGTTTTATAAATCTCAAGTTAATGATGCCACTTTACGTTTTTGACACCAAAATTGTAAAAATCTGCAATCCGTTTTCGGCTATTTATCTCTGAAACTGGACGAGATATTCCAAAAGAGATAGCAGACTTGAAAAATTTGGGGTCGAAAACATAAAGTTATAAAAAAATGAAATGGCGGATAGAGCACATAACCTCCCGCACGACAATATAGTCCAGCTGGTCTGAGTTTCGTTTCTCTTACAGTGCATTGTATGATAAATTCTTAATCTACCTAAACAGAAATACACTCGGAGAGGTCTTTTTCTACGTAGACGGAACTGCAGAAAGTGCTCCACATCATTCTGTACAGCCTTATTAGCTTTGCAGGAATACCGAACTCAGAAACTGTGGCATATACTCCCTTATTGGGCTATCGAACGCTGCTTTATAGTCGACAAAAATATGGTGTGTGTCGACTTGACTTTCATGGTACTTCTAAAGGTTTTGGAGCAGTGTGAATATCTGGTCAATGGTGGACTTACCAGGTCTGAAACCGCACTGATAAGGTCCAATCAGTGAGAAGGCGAAGGGCTTCTGTTATTCACACAATACGCTCTTAAGAACCTTATGTGTATATGCAATAGGGATAAATCTTATACCCCTGCAGTTGGTGCAATAGTGGGTCTCCCTTTTTTAGGATGGGGCAGAGGTGCTACTACGGTCTCCATAGGTAACTCGCTCGTACGGCAAAGTTAACACTCTACAATTCGCTTATCCCTGGGAGTGTTTGAGAGAAAAGTTTTTGGCAAATTCGTTTGTGTATGCCGATGAGTTTTGCATTAGGACTAACTACAAGCTGTATGAGCTCCTCGGCGATGAAAACGTTGTCCAGCACATTAACGTCGTAGTTCAGGTGGAAGAATCTGCTCCAGCCAAAACGGTTATTGATGTAAAGGACGTTGGAAGTCGGCGTAGAGGACAACCATGTTTACATTGAAAAGATCAGGTAGATGAATCCCTGTCATCAATTGGTGTGACCAGCTGGAGAAGGCGCTCGCTTAGTAGAGACACCTCGAGACTAGTGTTGAGGCAGTCCAACGCTGTTAACGCTTTATTATGGCCAGTTAAGTAAAGTAAGTAAAGATATGGACTTCAAGATATATCAGAAGATGCTAAAGCGTGCGACAACACTTATAATGTTATATATAAATATTTGCAGTTGTATGGGAGGTGGGCGTGGCAGTGGTCCCATTTCGCCCATTCTTTTTTTTTAATGGAACATATTAGCCTACACTTTGTACATAAGCTTCATTATTTTCCAAGATATTAATTCTGTCTATCAACTTTGCCATGTTTTACCATTTTTCGTTCATCGCAGGAATTTGAAACAAGAAGTAATTGAAGGTATTATTTTCGTAATTGAAATCAGTCTTTATTTTTTTTTTCTGTATAATGGTCAAAAGCAGAATTTTTATTTCGGAAAATATTTGAAAATTTTTTTACAATTTTATTCATTTGTAATACCAAAAAATTATGAAGTCGGAGACTCGTAATTTTCTAGGTACTCCGAATTCAACTCCGACTGCTCTCAAAGAACTGCAACACCGACTTCACAGATCTGGTTTTAACACAAAATTTTATTTCTCAAAGGAGCATTTCAATGTTGTCATTTTTTCTTAATTCAATCGCATTGCAAAATAATTTCCTTTGCATAAATATACGTTTAGTTTAAAAATTAACGGTCGTATTTATAATGCAAAGTTAGCGACTCGTTAGCATATAGAGCAAAAAACTGACAAGTTTATCATCCGCTATAAGCTGATATTGTTAAAACTTTCTATATCCTCTATTTGATAACTGGTCGGAGAATCCAAAAAATTAAAGAATTCGTACGTTTGAATAAGAATTTACTCATATAGGAATGACAAATTAAGCCTTTACATACAACAAGGTGCTAACTTTTTATTATAAATAAGGCTGTAATAATTAATAATTAATAATTTTTGTCATGATATTGGAAATATTTCTGCGTACCTGGCTAAAAACAATATTAATCTACGGGTTACGACCTTATGGAAGTAAATGAACGATATTTAACTTTTATTATTTATATAGGAAGTTACTCTTTTACAAACTGAAATAAATATTTTTTTGTGTAAATAATATACAGTTTTCTAGAATCTGAGTATTATCCAATTAAGCTTTTTTTACATAAATCAAGATAAAAATTTTTTACAGGACTATTAAAATTATGTTTCAAAGAACTCATAAACATAAAAATTCCAGATAATTTAAAATTTGTTTTAAGTAAAGGTAGTCAGGAAGCACAAGAATTTATATATTTTTGTATTTTTTGTACATAAAAATTGTCAAAAGAAATTATAACAAATGACCAAAAAAAAAGTGTAAAACTTTATTAAGTTTTTTAAATAAAAATTACGATTATTAAAGTAAAAACAAACAAAAAAATATATAAAAAAGAGCAGCGTTCAAATATGAAATTTTCCCCAAAGCGACCATAAAAGTATTATTTACCTGCAGTCAAATAAATAATTTTTTCTTTTATTTGTATGTGTTTGTGAATGTCCTTTACAAAACAATAAAAAAAAACATGAATAAATAAAAAAATAAAATAAAATTATAAAAAAAAAAATTACGGTCATAAAACAAATGTCAGAGCCATTGAAAAAATGTATACGAGAAAGTCGTTCTAGGCAACGCTTACAACAGCGACCACATACCCCAGTGCATCAACAACAATTGGAACAAATCAAAACACAATACTTAAGCCATCAACACGATATAACAATTGACCGTGATACGGTTTTAAAGATAAATCGCCTGGCAACACGAAGAAATTTACATAAACGTGATCACAGTTGGCCACCAATTTCTTCTGTTACTGCCACTAACACAGCTACTGGCACTCAACTAAAGCAATTTAAAAATGCTGATGATGATGATAATAATGATGAGGATGATAAAAAAAATATTGTACAACATGTACGCAGTACATCAAATGATAATGCGTTACAATTTGATGAAACCGTTTGTAAACGTCATGGCATTGATGTTCTACGCGAAAAATTTAATAGTCCAACTAGAATAATTGAGCCCACCGCCGAGGAGTTGAGGCAAAGAAGGCAGCAGCAACAGCAACAGCAACACTGGCGTAGTAGAGGTGGTGGTGGTGGTGATGCCAAATATAAAGGAGGCTTAGGTGTTAATAGTTGTAATAATAATAAACCAAAAGAAATGATTAATTTGGCAAAACATGAAGAGGTATTGAGACAAAAAAATATTCAAATTAAATCCTCACAGCAAAGTGATAGAAAATCTTTAGGAGAAAGAGAAAAAAAGAAAGAACCAAAAAGTGTTACCAATAGCATTAAAGAAACAACAGAAAATGTAACTACAGCCACGGTACCAGCGGCCAAGGGATTTTCTCATCCCGAAACAAAAGCAGCCGATGAAAATATTGGTTTGGTTGAGCCAAAAAGACAATTCTACGAACAATTGGCCGGTGGCAAGAAATGGTACAGTTATGAAAATCTTTTGGCAGCAGTTAACAATTATCCTGCCACACAACCTATGGCCCAAACCAGCCATAAACGTCAGGCTTATTCTCTGGAAAGAGGTCGTGATAAAAGGTTGCACAAGCAGTTACCACCACAAAAGCCAAGAGGTACATCAAAACTGCAAAGACGTTCTATGAAATTGGCTACAGAAATAAAAATATGCTACGATACAGATGCCCAACCATACAATATACAAGTGGAGACAAACAAACCTGTAGCAGAAGACTTGGAACATATACCTTTGCCAGCTATACCCGATCAACTAAAAACAAAGTCCATTAGCTTAGAGTCAACGCAAGATAAGAATGGGGGGCAGTTTTTGAAAGATCACTCGCTCTATGATGATTCCTGTATCTACTTGCGTTCTATAGATTTACAGGATAACACTGTTGCATATATACCGGCTGCTATAACAATTGTACCCTCACCGACAGAAGAAATCATGCAACATTGGCTGGAATCTAATAATCTGAAGGCCAATATTAAAAACTTAACAAAGAAGGATAATAAGGATAAGCAGAAAATTGCAGAACATGTGCCAATAACAGCAAACCAGGAGCCCCAAAATAAGCAACAACAAGACTCTCAAATGAAAACTAACCCATCAACAACAATAACAACAACAGCCACATATGTAACACATTTACCCAGTGCACCCACTGACATACAACTTACACGTAAAACAAGTGCCAACAAGCCTTTGAATAATATTAACAATGCAAATGATAAATCTAAACCTCATCATATTACATCAACACTTGAAAGTGATACTACACAAGAAAAAGGTGTTTATTATACTGACGGTGAATATCTTTATGGTCCTTGTAATCCCGACAATGGCAAACCTTTGCCTAATGCAACTGTACGCTCTCTTGAAGCTGCACAAAAACAGGAAACACAAATTAAAAAAATTACTGAAGCGCAAACAGAAACTCATCAGCAACAAGATAAAAATGAAATTGCCAATCTGACAGCAAAATATGAAGACATACAGAAATCCATAAATGAACATCTTAAGCAAATTGAGGCATATATTGGAAATGCTAAAATTGCATTAAAATCATTAGAAAATAAAACGTTACCAATAGAACCAAATAATCAATCATTAAACTCAGCAGCAAAAACTGATTTAAATGTACAGCAGCAAGACCAAACTGAAACACCTTTAAAAGAAATTTTAAGACAAATTAACAATATAATGCTGGAAGTAAAACCCTTACGTCAGCATCTAAATGTACAAAATGAGGCAACTATGAGCCCTAACCCTCGTAGAGAAGAAACACAAGTAGAAGAAAAAGAGGAAAATATGCCTGTAGTAGACAAAGTTTTACTGGATCTTAATTTGCTGACCAAACATTTGACAGAATTGGAAAAGTCATCATTTGTTAATAGTACAGCAACAACAAAAACAGCCACCACAGCAGAATTAAAACCTATTATTGAACAACTTCAAAAGCAGTCAACACCACTTGACTTGCAACAATATGAAAAGCAGCCTATAGCCTCTCAACATGCATATGTTTTTATTGAAGATGAAACAAAAGAAAATAAAGAAATTTCATTGAATAAAGCAAAAGATCAAATTCCAACACCGCCACCACTACCACAACTGCTACTGCCGTCTTTCACAAACGAGCAGAAATGCATACCAGAACATATGGTGGCAGATAAGCAATTATTGGCCACTGACAAGAAGTTAATAACAGTTCAGAAACAAGTACCTTTAGCAGCATCAGTAACTTTACCTGCAAAATCTTCATTTTATGATGCCAAAAACAAAGTATTTAAAGCAACGGCAACGCCCAAAAATGTGCACAACCATGATGATGAAGATGATGATGCAGCTGAAAAGAATGAAAGTTTCGTTTTCGATTTTATAAAAGAACGACATCAGCAGGAAAAACTTGTCGAGCAGGTAATTGACACGCTTGGAAAGTTGGAAAATAAATCGAAAGAAAATCTAGTTAACACACACGTACAACCCAGAATATCAACACCAATACCAACACCATCACCATCGCCTGCAACTAAGCAAGTTGCTGTTGATGAACAGCAGCAGATCAAATCAAATTTAAATCAACAAACACCAGCAGGATTAACAACAACAACTACTGCTTCTACTACAACTACTACTCCTACTACTGATATATTATCTGTAAAAGCAGCAGCATCATCACCATCATCATCATCAGCAGTAAACGAAGTGATGGTATCATTGCAGAAATGCAACGTTAACGTTTTGTCAAATGCCTCCAGCAAAGTTGCTTGTAATCACGACATTGAGTTAAAAAATCCAAGTAAACGTAATGAATCTCAGCTGAAATTATCTATTAAAGATTTTGCTGACAAAATAGCTGACAAGCAATTTCAAAAATATGACAGCCAACCACTAACCAAGAATACCAATGATGTGGTCAATACTAATAATACGAGTACAACAAAATCTAGCCAAGAGCCATCTAATAGACATGTGTGCTCTCATAAGGATGAGGATACTGCTACTGATGTTAATGCTGACAAAGTGGTTGATAATAAAATAAAAGACAACAAAAATTCACAACAAAATTATTTTAAAGAAGAGAAAGAAAAACTGGTAACAGTGGTAGAGAGAGAGGAAGGTGACAGCAATCATAGTAGTGGCAGTGAATTAAGTAATACTTATAAATCATCTTATGAGCTTCCTAGTCCTTATATAACAGAGCGTCAAATAACCTGGCAGGATGTAAAGCAAACTATTTTACCAACAACAGCAGTAACAATGTCAACACCGACAAGTGAAAGTAAAGCAATGCCAGCAACAGCAACAGCAACAACATACATTAACAATATCAAACCAAAATCCATGCATAACATACAAGTTGTAGAGCAATCTAAAAAATTTCCCGCCGGATTATATGATATTTCACCAACAACAAGCTTAACAATGACTGAAGAAAAAATGGCAGTAATACCAGCAAAGACAATGACAACGACAAGTGGTCACGTTAAAATGCAATCAATGACAGCATCAAAAGCACGCATACAAACTAGAAAACAACAACCGCAACATCATCACTATCATCACCAACAACCACTTAAAACTTCACATACCATTGAAGATATAAAAAAATATCCTGCTCTCAATGCTGCGAATACAACACCCATTTTAAAACAAAAACATTCTAAATCACCATCACCCTCACGTGGCCACTATGACACACGTAAATATCCATCACCATTAGTTGAACCTCATTTGCCAACACGGGCCACATCACCATTTGGCCTTAATGCAGTTGAAATGAAAAATGCGAAACGTTCAAGATCCAACTCACCCAAACCGTGGCATATTAATGATGAATCAGCAACATGTGCACGCAAGTATCCGGCACGTTTGGTAGAACCTCATATACCCACAAGAGCGAGCTCTCCATTTGGTCTTAATGCTGTAGAGAAAACCGAAAACGTTGACACGATAGAGCCATTATTCAATGATGATGATGACGATGACGATGATGACGGTGATGATGAAGATAAGCATAAAGAAACTAAAATGGATTCACCCATACGCAAGTATCCACCGGCATTAATTGAGCCACATGTACCAACACGAGCTGCTTCACCGTTTGGCTTAAATGTTGTTGTTACAGATAGTAAACGTGCAACATCACCAGCAACAGCAAAATCATGTGGCCAACAATTCCATTATCAAACACAACAAGCAACAGCCACTGTTGGTGACAGCACTCGCAAAATGACAGTTGTTTATGTGCCACAGGTGGAAGGTCATAATATTGGCCTGTTAGTGAGTTCAACAACTCCTCTGCCCTATAATTCTTACCAACCAAATGTCAGCCAAACAGCATACTCTAACTTTACAGAGATAGCAAGTGCAGCAAAGGCTTTACATGATTATGCCACAATGACTACTCTGAGAGATATCAGTGGCAATAAGAATGGTATGACAAATGATATCACAGGACGTAATAATAAAGATGACGATGACAATGATTATGAGTTAACATGTGCTGATTTACAACGTTTCAATACAATTGACTCAAACAAACAAGGTAATAGCAAAACTAATACCATATAACTTCAACAAAACCAACAACATGTTTCAATAAACAAAAATCAATACTCATGCTGCAGTACACAAAAACTTTAAGCACTTAATAAAATGACAGTTAAATACTAAAAACAAAAAACAACAAACTTTCAAAGGACACACACACTCAATGTACTTCTCACTAGCAACAAAGGAAGACACAAACATATGCAATTTTATTTGAAAATCTCTATTTTATTTTAGTAATACCAGCAGCAGTAACAAAATATTGTAATTTAAATAATGCAGGTACAACAACAGCAACAACAACATTAGATATGCAACAGCAACAATCAACGCATGTTCATGTTCTGCATGAACAAGTTTTGTATAGTAATGAAGGTGGCAGCCAACAGAGTGTTATGCCCATTGATACAAAAATTTCATTGCCAACATCAATTATTAATCGTTCGTATGATAATGTCTCACCTCGTCCATATATCACTATAGAAGGTACGTTTCAAAAGTTGCTGTATCCTACAAAAACTGTTGTATCCTTTTGTATGTGTGTGTGTTTCGGTGGATGTGTTTGTCTGCGTTCTGCCCCGTTATTTAAAATGTGGTCTGAATGTAAATGTGTTTACGAAATATCCCAGTTGGTCTCATCCAAAACAATATATTTCCAACTACATGTGTATGCAACATTAAAAAATTCAGTGCAACCTTAAGTAGATACTGAAAGAAACAAAACGACAATGTCTTTTTGGGAAAAAATGTGCAGCAACACCATAAGACAAGGTGCAATGTCGCTCACCAATTAATAATTATTCGAAACTTTTTTTTAATGGTAATTGTCTATTGACGGCAAAACATTCTATAATGCTTAAAACAACACCATAAACGACAATAAATTATTAAACAGTAATACAAAAAATAAAAAAAGAATAAGGAGAAGATTGAAATTTCAAAACAATATTTTTCTTAATTGAGAAGCATTCATACTGGGTAAATTATTTAGTGAAGAACCCAGTACGGATCCATATCATAGATGGGCATTTTTCAGTACCAGTACTTTTTCAGTATTTTCTTTTTTTACTGATTATTGAAAAGAAAAATCAGTATTCAGTAAATTTTACTGATTACTGAAAAGAGAAATCAGTATTCAGTAAAAAGTACTGATTACTGAAAAAGTATTCAGTAAAAAGTACTGATTACTGAAAAAGTATTCAGTAAAAAGTACTGATTATTGAAAAAGTACTTTTTACTGAATACTGATTTCTCTTTTCAGTAAACAGTAAAATTTACTGAATACTGATTTTTCTTTTCAATAATCAGTACTTTTTACTGAATACTGGTTTACGTATTGCAGTAAAAAAGTAATGCAGTATGCCCATGTATGCAAAAGCCTCATGTGACGTATCACCAGAAGCCATTGACTGTACCCCGGGGGGACCGTGATCTACAGTTTAACAACGAATCCGAACAATAGAATAGGGAAGCTTATTCATGGCAATCAGAGCTTTTGCCAGAAGACTGATGAAAACTGTTGGCCGAAAGAAATATTTTTTCATATTTGTTTTTTTTTTTTTTTTTCAAAACAAAAACGCTGCGGTTTGTCAACACACTACATACTAGACTACGGTGACCACAAAACCCGAGCAGTATTAGCCTGCTTTCCTCATCGCAAGTTGCTTTGCAATATGACAGTGTCTCATTCCTAAACTCACTTGTTTCTTAGTTGATACGTAATCAAATATAGTTTAGGCAGAATTTAATTTAAAAATGCTTTTATAATTGCTGGATTTAAACACTTCTTTTGCATACAAACGTTTGGGAAGGTAGCCTTATTATTAGCCTGTCTCTGACACGAATGTAATTAGAAATCTAAAGCCTGAACGAAAGCTGAATAGTTGGGCTTAATTAATTAATATTAAAGCATCATTGGCTTTATTACAGTTGGCGACGTTACGTTTATTTTTACTTTATTCTATTACACAAAAGTATCGTCAGATGATAACGGCTTCGCCAGGTGGAAAAAGGCAGCATATTTTAAATATTTGAGTTTGTGTTTGCTGGGTTAGTACTTACATTCGTATATTTTAAAAGCTCGTAAGTAACTCCTTTTGTTTAACCGCCTAAAATTTAAATGATTAAATTCAAATGCAGTTTTGAGACTGTGTATGTGTGTGTGTGTAATTGAATGCAAATGGTATTAATATATAAAGACGGTTGAATATTGCATGTATAGGAAAGCATTTCGAATTTTCAATGTCTGAATGTTATGCGCTGTGTAACCTTAATAAGCTTAACTCTTCAAACTCTAATAATTGAGTATTAATTTTTCTTCTTTTTCTTTCAATTTATAAATACTTGCTTCTTATTATAAAATTTATATCAATATTTACTCCAGTAAAATCGATAGATTTTGATTGGGTCCATGAACAAGAATACCATCGTGTCATATGTCCAGATAAACAAATAATTTTTAGTACCCAATGTCACAACTGAGGGCTCATTTGTCAGACGAAACTCTGGTTTTTTATACCCATACTTTATTCTTTGTACATTTTCATTTATAAATCACGCATCTACCATTTATTTTAAATAGATAATATTGTGGTTTATGTACAACATTTGCAATGTATTTGAACAATTAGATTTACAAAAGGATAACCATTCAAAATAATTATTGTAAGCTAATATTTCTGTTGGTTTTGTCATCTTGTTTTCTATATAAAATTTGATAAATGAAAAGCAATTGACAAAACAGAAATTAAAATAATAACTCAAACGATTACAATATTATACGTAAACGTATACAATTTATACAATCAATTTAGTTGTTATCTCCTAAAACAATAACGAAACAAATTTAGTACATGTTTTCGTTTTAGATGAAATTAAAAATGAATTTGTACAGAATTTTAATTTGTTTTTATGCACATTCATTCAATTCCAAAACCAACTGGACAATAGAGTTTATTATTTAAAAAAAAAAATCGGCATATGGGAGTTTGAATATCGAAATTAACAAACGACACTAATTTTATGAAATTTTGTTTAAGCAAATCATTTAAAGTCTTTACAAAAATGCTTGGAATATATTTGTTGTGTCTTTTGTAAGTGTAAGTGAATTTGAATTTTACAGTCCACTTTATTTGCTGGATAAACAGTGTGACTCTTACTAAGGCCCATTATTACAACCAGCCGATAGTAAAAGGTAGGATATTCTCAGACACATAAATTGGTTTTTGTTAAGACAAGTAAACTTTAACCTAAAGTGACCGTTAAGGATATTGGGACGATTGTCTTACCTTTAGGCTAAAGTTTGTTTGTAATAACAAACAACAATTTATGTGTCTGATAAAATCCTACCTTTTACTACAGGCAAGTTGTAATAATGGGCCTAAGAGAATTATTAATTTTTTATGTACAAAAGGGCATGTTATAGTTTAAAGAATTTTTTATTTTTGACAGTGTATGTCACTGAATAAACTGTTTCATAAAAGCTTCAAGTGATACTCACTTGTACGAAAATCTTTGTATACGTGTGTGGGGGGTGCATTGTATAGTGGTTAGAACGCTTGCACAAAAACTCAAACGGCCCAGGTTCAAATCCCAGCAAAGGTGAAATATTAAAAAGTTAGTATGCGGTTTTTTTAAAATTACAATTTAAAAAATAAGAGGTCCCCCCCTGCAGGAAGTCCATTGACAATGAAACCGTTTTCTCACATCCACTCTATTCCATCTTAATTTTCGACAACAAAGACAAATGGTCAGAAGACAAGCGCCACCTATTGAGAAGTAGCAGATGACAGCTAAAGCTGCTTAGCGAAGACACTCACCACACGATCACCATGCAACGATGAGACAATTGCTGTTAATCACTCAAAAGTAAAGGTATAACACTGGCTCCGAATGATCAATTCACAGCAATTTGTCTCATTTCTAAGACGTTTAAAAGTAATATAATATAAGAAAAAATATTTACCATCCTTTAAAAAAAATTCTAATACAATGCACAGCATCAGTAGAGGTCTACCCCTGAGTATTGGTCTCAATAAAAAAAAATATTTTAAATCACTAAGTTGCCTCATGCATTAAAGCGTCTTTGTCACTAATTTACTGTTTGATCAAAGTCATGTATTAACGTATCCACCTCTATATGGTATGACGACGAGTTCTTTGACAAATTTTTACGTTGTGGTGCTTCAGAGATAAGGAAAATATAGATGACGAAGTAACAGAAAAAGTGAATGAAGCTGTAATGAACTAACTGGAATTGACTTCATTTCTCAACCTTATGCATTCAATACCAATTTTATTTTTAGTACATCATAAATGTATTAATTTGATTAGATAATGAAAAAAAATTGCAAGCTATAACACCTTTATTTTAGTTGGGGGTTATTTTTGACGCCTTTAGTTGTTTTGTAATTGCTACCAGTAAACACATACTGCATACAGTTTTTCACTGGCTTGAAATAATACAGAAATATTCGAGATATTTGTGGACAAACTAAAGAAAATATCAATTTTTTGCTTCTTATTTAAGAAAAATAAAATGTAAATCTCTATTCAATTCAATCTCAGAACAATTTGCATATGTAAAGTAAAGTATTGTTAGAATAAAATAAAAAGAAGCATGTTTTATTATACAGTTTCTTATATTAATATTTCATTCAATTTATGGTTTTCTTTTTTCTCTTTTTTTGTTGTATATCTTCTGTGTATATTCCATTTTTCCTATTTTTATGTGGAAAAATAAATTTTTCTTTTCTTTTTTTTAATTTTTAAATCAAATATTAAACATTTTTAAGGATTTTCCAATTATAGTCAAGGATAAGAATAAACAACAACTGCAATTTTTGAGAGTATTATTCTTGTATTTGTATTAGAACTTCTTTGTTCCTATGTAATCTAGTGAAGTATTTTACTCATAAAAGTAAAACTATTTTTGTTCTTTATTATTGTAAAACTAATGCATATTTTTTTCAACATAAATATTATATTTTTACTTTTGTGTAAAATAAATTCCTGAAATATTTTGTTGTTTTAAAAGAATTTCTCTTCAAATTTCAGGTGACAAAATTGTGAAAGCTCTTAGGAAGAGTTAAATAAAAAGAATACTTGAACTGAGAGATTTGTAATTTTTTTAATATTTATTTTTATAAAAATAATAAAATATTACGAGTTTTTTTTTTTATTTGAGACCAATACTCAAGGGTAAACCCCTACTACATACAGTGCATTGTATTGGAATTTTCGGAAAGGACAGTACATATACATATTTTTTGTATATTATTATTAAGGCCTTAGGAATGGGTAAAATTGCAGTGAATTGATCATGAAAAAGCCAGTATTATACCTTCACATTTGAATGATCAACAGCAATTGACTCATCGTTGCATGTTGATTGTGTGGTGAGTGCCTTCGCTAAGTAAGTTAAGCTGTTATCTGTTACTTTCCAATAGGTGGCGCTTTTCTCCTAATCATTCGTTTTTTGTTGATATTGCTTATGGTGAAATAGAATGGAATGTCGAAGAGCGGTTTCTTTTTAGATGGTTTCCTTGAGAAGGTGGAGGGGAACCTCTTATTTTAAAATTATAATTTTTAGAAAAAACCGCAAACTAACTTTTTCATTTTTCTGGACCGTTGGAGTTTTTGTGCAAGCGTTCTAACCACTACCCCACTATATATAGATTAAACTCAATTAACCTGTATATACGAGGGCAAGTCAATAAGTTCTTAAATTTATAAATAAAATTTTGTATATTGGGGAAGAAGATGTGTAAATAAAATGACTGGTTAACCAAAACCATGACGAACTACAATTACAGTGAATTCACACCAGCTCTTGGTGCACTACACTAAACAATTATGAAAAGGTGGCATAAACGTCGTACAAGGTCTAACCGCCAGATATGAGCAATCGATCACAAAGAAAATTATCAATAGTCTCCCTATCAAAACTATTCTGTAACTTCTACAGTGAAGCATAGTGTTGACTCAACCTCTCCTGGTGCTTACCAATCATTGAATGATCCAAATATACTGCTATAAGCTTGGAAAAAGATTGAATAGGGCTCCCTAAAGTGTTCAGTAACCTGTCCAGATCATACGGAGGTCCAAGTGTCTTCTGTTCTGAGCTTTTCTGTTTAAACATTTTGAGATGTCGCAGTTATAATGCAGCATATATCAGAGAAGGCAGTAACAGGCCGCCCCACCCCAGAAGACGTTGCTAGCAAGCTCATTCGCCCTGTTTTACCCTAAAATGTCTCTATGACCCTAAACATACATACACAATTGGCCATTACAACTCTGTGCTTCTCGCAGCACTCATGTTGCGTGTGTTGATTTTTATCCATAAGTACCGGGACCTACAGTTAAAGTCGACTCCGAACGACAGGTTTTGAGAAGCTTTTTTTTGCAAGTCAATTACTCCCAGAGCTTTTGCCAGAAGACCGCTGAGAGGTAGTCGCCGAAAGAAATAATTTGTTCATGTTTATTTTTTTAAGATATCTGAGCTGAGATTTGAACTCTAACGCCAGAACAAAAAAACAACAACTACAAACATCACTAAGAAGCTTCAGCTCCTTGTCTACATCGAATAATCAATGCAGTGTTGTCACTAGGTGATGCCAGACATCTGAGTGCACCCAAATTATACCCACCGAGACCCGCTTCTTCAGTATCGCTAAAACTTGCCTGTAAATACCACACATATCTGATAATTTAAAGAATTCTAAAAAGTTGGCAGATAAGAATTCCATCATCTGAATTCCATTTTAAAAATATCTAAGAAGACGGTAATACCATAACATTCACATACCCTGCCCAATTCCTGAAAATCCAGCTCTGAATGTAATTCTCTTAAAGAAGGAGAAACTAATCTCAGGATGTTATTGTGGCCACAAGCATATTATCCCCAGAGGCAATGTTTGCTTAAAACAAAAAGAACAAAAAAGAAAACTATTTAATCAAAACTTACTTTGATACCCTTTCTCTCAACTATCATTTGATGCTTTTGCCTCCATTTATCACCGTCCTTTACAAATTTAATTAATTTTTGCGTTGAAAAGCTGAATGTTTACAAAATTCGAAAAATGATTAATTCTTTACAGAGTAAAACAAGTCCACCCACAATCTTTGTTATACAAATTTTGAAAAAAAGAAATAAAAAAATGAAAACATAATTACGAAAAAAATTCACGAGATTTTAGATCGGTATCAAAGCATCTTCATTAATAATGTGCGTATTATTCCATTATTAGTTTTTGTTTTCATATTTTTTACAACTTTAACTCATAAATTAATAAAACAGGCATACAAAAAACTATGGGTCTTATAGTAGCTAAAAAAATTTATGTTTGTATCACTAGTTATTATTTCCCCCTGCAATAGAAGTTACAAAGGAAAAGATTATAGAAAAACATAAAAACATACTCGTATATTAAGATAAAAAATAAAAAAAAACTGCAAAATTTTATTAATAAAGAGTATAAAAAGTTATTTACGCCTTGTGATAATAATAATAATAATGAACTAAAAAGAAAAAATAAGTAAAACAGGGTGGGAAAATATAAGCGGGTAAAAAAATGGATGAAAAAAAAATAACGCAAAATATCATAAAGCAGCAGTGAGGCAAAAATTAAATATTTTACAACAGTTATAATATCAGCGGCTTTAGAGAATAGACAAGAAAAGACAAAACAAAATAAAGAAAACAAAAAAAGAAAGAAAAACAATCACAAACGAATGAAAAACGACACCCACATAAAAGTTACATGCAAAAGCGAATAAGTGAAACACATTATCTACAGGAAGAACTTAATTCTCCACCATCACAACAGTTGTGCATGTACATATATACACGCATACATACGTAAATAAATAAAGTTTTCTTATAATATAATCCATTTCAGGGATGTTAAGCTGAAATGGATACACAGAAAAAATATATTTTTTTATACTCCACACCATTAAATCAAAAATTTTATCGTACAATAATTGTTATAATTAAAATTAAAGCAATTTAATCAGCAGCACTGTTGACAAAACCTGCTAGGGAAATAATTTTTGTTGAAAAAATGTTAAGAAATTATATAAATAAATATATTACATTATATTTAAAACATCTGAGTAACAAATGCTAAATAATTTTAAACAATTTTGAATAAAAAAATCTTAAATTAATTAAAAGAATCTGTTACATAATATTTAAAATAGCCAGACTGTTGATAAAACCTGTTACCAAAAAAAAAAAATAATAAATAAAATAAAATAAAAATAAAATAAAATAAAATAAAATAAAAATAAAATAAAATAAAATAAAATAAAATAAAATAAAATAAAATAAAATAAAATAAAATAAAATAAAATAAAATAAAATAAAATAAAATAAAATAAAATAAAATAAAATAAAATAAAATAAAATAAAATAAAATAAAATAAAATAAAATAAAATAAAATAAAATAAAATAAAATAAAATAAAATAAAATAAAATAAAATAAAATAAAATAAAATAAAATAAAATAAAATAAAATAAAATAAAATAAAATAAAATAAAATAAAATAAAATAAAATAAAATAAAATAAAATAAAATAAAATAAAATAAAATAAAATAAAATAAAATAAAATAAAATAAAATAAAATAAAATAAAATAAAATAAAATAAAATAAAATAAAATAAAATAAAATAAAATAAAATAAAATAAAATAAAATAAAATAAAATAAAATAAAATAAAATAAAATAAAATAAAATAAAATAAAATAAAATAAAATAAAATAAAATAAAATAAAATAAAATAAAATAAAATAAAATAAAATAAAATAAAATAAAATAAAATAAAATAAAATAAAATAAAATAAAATAAAATAAAATAAAATAAAATAAAATAAAATAAAATAAAATAAAATAAAATAAAATAAAATAAAATAAAATAAAATAAAATAAAATAAAATAAAATAAAATAAAATAAAATAAAATAAAATAAAATAAAATAAAATAAAATAAAATAAAATAAAATAAAATAAAATAAAATAAAATAAAATAAAATAAAATAAAATAAAATAAAATAAAATAAAATAAAATAAAATAAAATAAAATAAAATAAAATAAAATAAAATAAAATAAAATAAAATAAAATAAAATAAAATAAAATAAAATAAAATAAAATAAAATAAAATAAAATAAAATAAAATAAAATAAAATAAAATAAAATAAAATAAAATAAAATAAAATAAAATAAAATAAAATAAAATAAAATAAAATAAAATAAAATAAAATAAAATAAAATAAAATAAAATAAAATAAAATAAAATAAAATAAAATAAAATAAAATAAAATAAAATAAAATAAAATAAAATAAAATAAAATAAAATAAAATAAAATAAAATAAAATAAAATAAAATAAAATAAAATAAAATAAAATAAAATAAAATAAAATAAAATAAAATAAAATAAAATAAAATAAAATAAAATAAAATAAAATAAAATAAAATAAAATAAAATAAAATAAAATAAAATAAAATAAAATAAAATAAAATAAAATAAAATAAAATAAAATAAAATAAAATAAAATAAAATAAAATAAAATAAAATAAAATAAAATAAAATAAAATAAAATAAAATAAAATAAAATAAAATAAAATAAAATAAAATAAAATAAAATAAAATAAAATAAAATAAAATAAAATAAATAAAATAATTTTTGTTAAAAAATGCTTTAAAAAAAACTAGTAAGATATTAAAAAAAATTTTTTTTATTAGCTTAAAAACTTATATTTCAAGCACCAATAATGTTGGCAAAACTATTTAAGGAAAAATTCTAGATTTTGTTAAAAAGTGCTAAAAATGCTAAAAAAAAATTATTTAATAATTGTATAATTTTTCGAACTAAATTCGAATGTTTTCTGGATCTATATTATACTTATTGTATGTATTTTAATAGTCTTAAGATCCTAATACTAGTATTCTTATGAGAACTAACATCTGTTAAATAATATTTACAACACTAGCAGAACTGATCTAGTTTTCGAAACCGCTACTATGTTAGTTCTCATAAGACTACCAGTATTAAAATTCATACAATAATTACATAAATATATAAAAAATTAATTAAAACTCTTTCTTATAAGTCGCCATAGTCAAGTGGTTAGTGTTTTGGCTTACTAGACAAGCGCTCCGGGTTCAAACCCCAGCTCTGACATCTTGACAAAAAAAGAAATATGAAAAAAGTCTTTCTTTCGGCGACTATCTCTTAGCAATCTTTTGTCAATAGCTCTGAGAGTAACTGATAGCCATGAACAAGCTTGTTAAGTTTGTCGTTCGGAGTCGACTTTAAGCTGTAAACCCCTGCATTCATAGATAAAAACTGAAACACACAACTTAGGTGCTGCGAGAAACAGAGTTGTAATAGCCACTTATGTACATAAGTACATGCATATGTACTCTTTCTTATAATAGGGTATGTTCTGATAAGCGAAACTTCTATAATTTTAAAATGTTAAAATTTCTTAATACTTTTCTTATTCAATCCTTTAATGACCATTACTGAAACTACTATGAATATAAAAAAAATTTCAATAATTACTAGCAAATAACAACTAAAAACCTACTTAGCGAAGGCACCCAGCGCAATCAACATGTGCTGTTCCTTTCACCATAATTTCAATACAATGCACAGCATTTTGTAGAGGCTTACTTACCCCTGAGTATTGGTCTTAATAAAAAAATGAAGTTTTATTTACTTTTGAAAAAATATTCGATTTTAGTTCCATTCTAATTTGCTTTTCAGAACATACCTGAGTATTAAAACCAGCAACAGTGTATCCCAACACTTGCTAAAAAATTCTAGATTATGTTATAAAAAAATGCTAAAAGTGCTAAAAAAATGCTGCAAAAAATTATATAAATATGCTTATATAAATAGCTTAGAAACTAATAAAAAGATTCATTATCCATAATATTCGAAACATCAACAGTATTCACAAATACATACATACATACATACATAACTGGCCTTTACAACCCTGTGTCAGGATTACGGCCTAGCTTCTCGCAGCAATCATGTTGTGTGTGTCAATTTTTATCCATGAGTACCGGGACCTACAGTTTAATGTCGACTCCGAACGACAGACTTGAGAAGCTTGTTCATGGCAATTAGTTACTCTCAGAGCTTTTGCCAGAAGACTGCTGAGAGGTAGTCGCCGAAAGAAATAATTTGTTCATATTTCTTTTTGAAGATGTCAGAGCCTGGAGTCGAACCCAGGGCCCATGTCTTAGTAAGCCAACACACTAACCACTAGACCACGGCGACTACAACAAATGCCAAAATAAATTTTATAATGAGATGAGAAACGTATTAAACAACTCGATTGCATTAGATTGGAAAACGAAATAGTGTTTGCACTTTACTTGCTTAGTAAAACAAAATTTGAAAAACAATAGCGTGTCTATAGAGTTCCAGGGTATGCTAAAAAAATGCTAAAAATTTAAAAAAAATGCTTAAAATAATTCAAAACTTTATTCTACTATTTTAAAATAAGGATTTTTTTTTAAATAAATCTACAGGAAAATTTATACAAATTATGAAAAGTTATTTCATGAATTTATTACTCATTTTCAAAAGAAATATTATAAAAAATTACTCGATCATAAGCATCTTTTACATAAAATTAATCTTTGGTTGTCTCAAGATAACTTTCGGTTGCTCCAATTTTTTGTTTATTGAGGCCGGTATTCAGGGGAGAACCCCTATTCATGTAGTATATGGTGCTGGCCTAGGAAAGTAGGCGGGGAAGCGAGAAAAAAAATGTTGACCTTTGATTTAAACTTACTAATACCATATTTAATATTAATTCGAAAAAATCAAAGAATGCGAACCGCAAGGAAATCGGTTGCTGTTGATTGATTATTCAATGACTAGTTTTATTTATTTTGGCATTTTTTATTTTCACCATTGAATAATCCAACAGCAATCAACTACAAGAAGCCCGCACAATAAGGTTTGAATTAGGGAAGAAATAATAGATTATAATTATATTGGAGATGATGTTGTTTTTGTTCTCCTTGATTCAACCCCTGCGATAATTTTTGGGTACTGCTCTTCAACTGCCTTTCTGGTCTGAGAGACCCTGCTAGAGAGCAATTGCTCTCCGCCAGCTTAGCTAGTTGAGTCCTTGCAGTGTAAGCCTCTACAGCACGACAAGGTTGTTACCCCACATAGATGGATATTTTAATTTTTAAAGCTTATCTAAAAGTTATTTTTATGAAATTATCATTTAATTATACATATTGCACTTTCCTACTTATATATATGCTCCTTGTAATTGCTAGAACGATATTTTTTTTTCTTTTTTTGTCAAATAACTTTAAAAAATGCTAGATTTAGCATAAAAAAGCTAAATTGTAAACACTGAAAAGCAAAATTTTTTTTATAATTAAGTAAAATTGTATAGCTCAGACTGAAATCAAAAAAAAAAGTACACAAGAAAAAATGTCTATTAAAATGTCTATACAATTAATGTAACTGGAGTCTCACTTTGAACACCTGTGATGAGAATATATGTATGTTTTTCAGCCCTCAGACGGCTAAAATGTCTATTATTTTCAACAGTTAATAAAACAAATATAAGCAATTAATATTAAAAATATAAGATTTAAACCTCAAACTCTTTACCAATGCACATACATACTTATTTATATTTTATAATTTGACTTGATTTTAACACATTAAAAGAAGAAACACCTAAAAAACAATATTGAAAGGTAGATGTATTGGTGTGTGGGTATAAGACACCAATTTAATGATATATGCCTGAATATAAGGCGTTGAAGATAAATTAAATTGATTTTAATTTTAAAGAGATCTTATATACAAGATCTTAGAAGATTATAGGGTGTGGGGATTTATTATATACATATATTTCATGTATATATAAAGTATTTTTGTTGTATATTGAGAATTTACCTTATAAAGTTATGGTTTGTTACCTTTTTGTGCATACATACATTATTTTCCGGTTAGTTTCCAAATAAAAGTATTTGTATGAAATGTACAAATAGTTGTTGGTTTATTTACAGATGATAGGATCCAAATACATAAACGTTTAACCGCTGGCTTCGTTGTTCTCGTGTAGGTGCAAGTGTGTACCAAATATGGTAACCAAATCAAGATTTTTATAATGTAATGTTTACTTTATGAGACGAAGTCTTGATAAGATAAAACCTGACTTTATGAGACAAAGTCTGGATAAAATAAAACTTGACTTTATGGGACAAAGTCTTAAGGAATAGGAAACCTGACTTTATGGGACAAAGTCTTGAGGAATAGAAAACTGACTTTATGGGACAAAGTCTTGATGCTTTGTAAAAAGAAGGTTTTTTTATAACAACTATTAACGAAGTAGTGTATATTGGAATAGCTTAATTCGTTAAATATTGACAAATGGAAATTTGTTTACAACACTAGCACACTACACCGAGGAAAACAATTATAAATTTAATTCACAATAAGTATGCTTTTCAAATACAGTTAAATTCAAATTTAAAGTTTATATAATACAATTGTAATATGAGCAATTCATTTAATTGTAATAAAATAGTATAATTAATAATATAAATAATTCTGGTAATATAATTAATTTTTAGCAAGTAAATAGGGTTAAATATATATAAATAGTATAAAATAGTCATATAAAAAATGTATTGGCCAAACTAGTTTGGACAGTAGAGTTAGAATGTTTTTTGGAATGAAATAAAAAAAATTATTTAAAAAAAAATGATTTAATTTAATTAACAAATAGAAAAGGTTATTTTGTACAACTATTTTCATATACAAACATATCAATATGTATGTGCATATGTATACACACATACATATAAGTATATGTATGTGAGTGGGAATTTCAAGCTTCATTCTTGTATCATATATTTCAATTTATTTAGAATGGTAAATTTATAGTGTTTAAAACAACTTCCGTTCCCTTTCCAAATGGCAAAAGAACAAAAGAAATAAAAAAACGCACAGAGACATTAAAATTTCATTAGCATGTAACGTTAATTAATTTCCTACCGTTCGTTCGTCTGCTTTCATTAGGAATACGCAACTTATTTCATATTTTGCCTTGAGGTTTTCTGCTTTCTTTTAGATTTAAAGTTATTTTTCATTGCCATCATAATCATCATTATCATTAAACGTCATTGTTATCGTCATCGTCATGCTCAGCTTTATTTTAATTTTATAAAAGACATTTTAATTTGAAACATCTTTATATGGCCGTAATGCGAGTGTGTTTGTTAGAACCATAATAACGTTTTGTCGCTGTCGCTTTTTACGGTTTATGTTTTTGATTATTCGTTTATACATTTGTTAGTTTACTCTTTTCCTTTTATTATTCCCTACAATGGCAATGTGGCCTTGAAGCACTTAAATTCAAACGTCAAATCACTATTTGAACTATTATCTTATTTATATGGGAAAAATACAAATTACGGCCTTAGTAGAGTCATAGGGACTTGATATCGAAACAAATAAAGGTTTTGGATTAAACTGCTTACTTTATCGCTATTTTAAACTTCTGATATAAAAATTATCAAAGCTGAGAATGTTTTCTGAAGGAGAATTGGTTTTTGGTCGTCGCCGTGGTCTACTGATTAGTGTGCTGGCTTACTAAGACAAGCGCTCAGGTTCAAGCCCAGGCTCTGACATCTTGATACAAAGAAATATTGAAAAAAAAATATTTATTTCTTTCTTTACTTACATAACTGACCTTTACAACCCTGTGTCAGAATTACGGTCTAGCTTCTCGCAGCGCTCATGTTGTGTGTGTTAATTTTTATCCATGAATACCAGGACCTATAGTTTTAATGTCGACTCCGAACGAAGGGATTTGAAAAGCTTTTTCATGGCAATCAGTTACTCTTAGAGCTTTTGCCAGAAGACTGCTGAGAGGTAGTCGCCGAAAGAAATTTTTCTTTTTTTTTTTTCTCAGTAAGCCAACACACTAACCTTTAGACCACGGCAACAACATTACGGTTTGTATTAATTACAATTACTTTAAAGATGCCGAAAACTTATTTTATGTTAACTCACGCATCAAAGTAGGGTAACAAAAAGTTGTACCTCACTTTAACTGATTTTGTTACTTAATTTATAAACAATGTCCGCTTTTAATAACTCCATAAAAGGCGAACTCTTTGTTCACTTTATTCGCTTTCTTGGCTCCTTTTTCTTTCCATTTTACTTTAATAATATTGTCAATGGCTTATCATCTGTCTGTCTGTTGGACTTGCACATATATTTGTAATATTTTATGGCAATGTTTCTAGACGTTTTTGTTTTTGTTTTTTTTTTAATATATATTTATTATCGTTATATTGTCATTACTTTTTACAACTCCGGCCACTACTGTTCAGGATCCGTACAAGTAGTACAGCCAATATAATGAACTTTATCATCGTATTTCTTAAATAAAAATTATTTCTTAGAAACTGTTCTCTTTTCATTTTTCTTACTCGGATAATATTTCCCTTAAATATTACCAAAAGGCAATTCATTTTATTTTTGCCTTTTTGTTTGCTATTCCTTTCCTTTATTTTCCTTTTTTGTTTCAAAATGTTTAATAAGCTGTGTGTGTGTATGTATATGTATAAGGCTGTGTTAAGGATACATTCTGTAAAAATAAAAATTTTAAATTTCTTAGAAAAGATTTCTGTAGATAATCAAACTAAACATGAGATTTATTCAATGTCAAGGAAATAAAGTAACAATTAAATTTAAAATTTGATTTCATAAATCTCTTTAAGCAATTAAAAGATATTTAAAAAAGGAAAGAAAATCATGGCAACCAAATTATGAAATGTGTTTTATTTCATTATATGCTACACCCTTAAAAGATAATTGAATCAAAATATTTATTAAATTAAACCAAAAAACAAAAAATTTTATATTTGCAAATTAAATACTATATAACTACTTAAACAAAATTTTTAATAGAATAAAATGTTTTTCTTTTTTCTTTACAGGTAAGAATCTTTATACGTTTTATGGAAAACAATAAATAATCTTTTTGAGAGTAGTAAGTAAAACATATAGAAATATATGATTAAATTAAAATATTTTTTAACTCATAACGAGCATAGTTTTTATGTTTATGATTGAACTTATGAATCTGTAAATATGGGAGTCGAATTGATTGAATTGCTGATTTAAAAGAAGGTGAGCGAAATAAAAGTAACAGTTTTTGTACAAAAATAGATTTCACGATAATGAACAAAATGCTAAACGTTTGCCAAAGTAAACGTTCGTGTGACAAAAAAAAAAGAAATGTAATTTTTTTAACAATAGTTTTATACTCGTATTTCGGCAGATTTTTTTTAGTAACTTTCTTTTAGGCCACACTCTTTTTGACAGCTTAGCTGCTTTCACATAATCTGCTATTATCACTAACATGTGTGTAGTGTAGTCTATAGCTTATTCGTGAATCGACATACAAAAATAAAACGATTGCAGGGTATTAAATATTACTTGAAAAGTTCATGATCGGTTTGGATAATTGGATTTGAACTTCTTTTATTTTACTCGTATGGTTAGTTTGGCCGACTTACTAAAGCAGATATTCGCACAAAATTTACATTATTAAACACTAACCCAATAACATGCACATGTAGAGTGTGAACAGACAAAAATATCACAGCTGTGTACGTCAGTGTTTATTAAGACCGTTCACAGCAATTGGTCCTCTATTACTCCCCAACGTAAAAATCTTCTGAAAGGTTTTAGGTGTAAAATCTTTTTAAAATGCAGCTAATGCAATAATTGAAGCCACAAGACTTAACACAACGACTAAATTTGGGTGAATGGACGCTGGAACTCTTTCAAAATGGAAAAATGTGTTTAGTGACGAAGCTCATTTCTCGTTGGCGTACTTAGAATGAATATCAGCCCGAGACATTGTAAGAACAACTAATCCTTAAAAAAAAGTGCACTGTTTGGTGTGAGTTATGGACCAGTGGCCTTACAAACTCGACCAAGACAGAAAAGTTACCTTAAAAAATTCCCATAAAGCAAATACTGTTGCTGTTTTTTTTAGCACCCAAGTAAACACCTTTGCTTGAGTTTTATGTGACATTTTTTATTCTACATAGCTGCCCATTGACGTCACAATTACAGTAAGTTTGAGTAATATGGGCTGTTATTTTGTTTCTCTGATATTGTAACCACAATATAATGAAGCACTAAAAAAATTTATTCTCATTAATTAGTGTTCCCTTGAAAGATTTTCCCCGAAAATATAGTCAAAAGAAAAAAAAAACACAATATTAATTTCCTTATAAAACACGGGGTTTATTATTTTCACAATAAATAATTCACAGGGATGTTTTCCTTTTTAGTAGGTACAATTTGCACTGCTTTAAAAATCTTTACAATTGCGCTCTGCTTTAAAAATCTTGTTAAATACCGTAAAATTCCAGAAAAGTTGGAGGAGAGTTCTCCCACTATTTGTGGGAGTATATGTATAAGTATATGCGATTAAGCAGAGTTGCATTTGTGTATATGCATTTGTTTTCTATTTTTAAAAAATTTAAAATTTCTATCTGGCATCACTTAATTTTTACGAAATATAAGGCACACAATCTCATGTCATAGAGAAGAATAAAATGTCTTTCTTTTGTTTTATCTTCTGTTGTTTAATGAGTCTGCCTGTAAATAAATTGTGAGACGATCGATTTGACTAAAGGTGGTTATGAAACTTTTAGTTTTATGATCAGCCCAAAGCTTACAAGGCATTTTAACTTTTTTGTTTTGTTTTAATATGGAATTTATTGATTTTTTTTTTCTAATATTTCATGTACTTTTGTTAAAAAAAAAAACAATATTATGGCCAAAGAAATCTATTAAGCAGAACAGAACAAAAGATATATCTTTTTTTATTTAGAGTATATGGATTTGCAAACAATTAGGTGTGTTCATTTACTTTACTTGCAAAAACTAGTAACGAGAGAGTAAAAAGAAATTATGCTCAATTGCTCTCAAAAATTCTAAAAAGTAAATGAACACTTTACCAGTAAAAATTTGCAAGCAAAAATAGTGTTGTAATATTTAGAAATACATGAGTAGTTAATAGCTACTCCTGGGAAAAATGTATTCATTGCTATAAAAAGAATGCGTCTTTAGTTTATTTTTTTGTTTATTTTTAAGAAAATTAATAAAGAATTTGAGAAGAAACAGAAAAGGTTTTCGATTTATGTACATACTTATATTAAAATTATAAATTCTTTAAGATAAAAGTACATACCACCGTTTTGAACGTTAGGGTTTTGATAATTCTGTTAAAAAAAAGTTGAAACAGTGTATTTTCGTAAAGCGGGTTACGCAAATAAACTTTGCAACGCCTCTAACGCGCAAAAACAAATTTGATTGAAAAGGTTAAAAAGATAAAGACATAAAAAGTTATATATATTTCGAACGCTAGCCTCAAAAATATGGTGTGTAATATAACGTTTTTAAAGTGTTCCAAGTATCAAACGCCTAACGTTCAAGACGCGTGTTGAGTACTCTTCATTCGTAAAAGGCCTCTAATTCATAAAAAATGCTTCTGTTTTTTTCAACAAAATTTAATACACAGTGTTAATTTAGAAATGTATTCGCAAAAGAGTAAAAAAAAATTGAATTTGTATAAACTAAAAATTTTTAGCAAAATTTTATTCAAATTGTTAATTCAGAAATGTTTTTGAAAAAATATAAGTTATATAAATCTACATTGTATAGAAGATTTTTATTTAAAAAATCCTTTTATTTTGCATATTTTGTTTGTGATATATTTCTGAACTAATTGGGTTGTCTACCGGCATAATGCAAAGCATCGAGTATCTAGGTACTTATAATATTTACAGTACTAAAACTATCAGCTGGTCTGTGAAAAGTGACCAAAATAAATACATAAATCGAAAAAATTCCTTTGGAAAAATTCTCTAAATTTTAGACATAAATGTTTATATACGAGTATATCTTTCGAAATCCTAAAGTGTCTCTTAAACCTCTCATCTGTGTATGTTGGTATTACATATTCAAAATACTCTTTTATGCAGTTTCTTAAATTTTTTCAAAGAATTTTTATATTCTTTCATTATATTTAACTGCAAATTCAGAGCTATTTGAGCTGGCACCAACCACTCAATTGTTTCAACATCTTTATCACAGTCCGAATCACTTGATGAAGATTCTACTATTGCAAAAATTAGCTGGTAAACATATTAAAAACAATTAATTCTAAAATTGGAAGCCACCTCCATTTCCTGCAACATCCGCTGACGTTAATGTTCTAGACCCTGTGTTACTTAATTAAATTCCTTTAGACATCTTATTTTGGTGCTGCTGATCCCAACCTAAAAAAATACTGATTTTTTATAGAATAAATACATTATATCCGTTTAAAAATTTATATTTATTTACAATTTCTTAAATTTCATAAAATATTTCTTTATTTTCAGCTTTTGTTTTTAATTAATTTGTAAACATAAACAGAAAACAGCTGTTTGAAAAATTCTTACAAGTAAAAATTTTACTAGTAACAATTTGCAAGAATTTTTTTCTCTCTCAATTCTTACTCTCTTTCGACGCTCTCTCGTTGCAAATTTTTTGAGTTAATGAACACTTTCCAGTAACAATTGTTACAAATTTGTAACAATTTTAACTTCTTGAACACACCTAATGAATGTATATTTATTTTCTTTTTTCCTAAAAGTATGCTACTCTATTTCAAAAAATAAGAAAAGCGAAATAAAAAACAAATAAAAAAATTTTAAGAAAATTAAACCAGAAAAAGCAACAACTTACTACACAAACAAAATAAAAATTTATTGAAAAATTCTAAAAACTGACAAAACTAAAACTATTATAAGTAACATACATATACATACATACATACGTACGTACCAAAAACCTCAAAATGCATTTATTTATAACAAAATAAAATCAAATGTATGTTAGAAAGTGTGAAAGCAAACAGAAAACAATAAAATACTTAAGCAGTATTGCCACGGGCTTTAATTATTAGATGTGCTTCTTTACTTTTTGGGTAAAGTTCGGTAAATAGCGAGTAAAAAATAATTTTTCTCAATAAGAGACAAATTGACGTAACGCAAAAACCACAAATTTTACCCATTCACATAGAAATATGAAAAAACATAACTTTAGCATACATACTGAACATGTACTTTCGCAAAAACAAACGACAATAATTCGACTTATACATATCAGAGTTCGGCTTATTGCATTAGATTTAATTTTCCACTAAATTTAGTGGTAGTGGTAAAAATAGTGCATTATCGCCTCTTATATTTAGTGGTAGTGGAAATTTAATGCATTAAATAAAATGAATTTAGTGGTAGTGGAAATTTAGTGCATTAAATATAAAAATTTTAGTGGCAAAGGAAATTTAATGCATTAAATATATCGATTTTAGTGGTAGTGTAAATTTAGTGCACTAATTTTGAATAAGTAGTGGTAATGGAATATAACTCCATTGGCACTATAGTGGAATGGAAATTTAGTTCCACTACCTCAGTTCCACTATCGTTTTAATATACCTTAATAAATGGATATAATATTAATATATGCATACATAGCTTAAGTCAATGTGAAAATAAATTGTAGTGAATGTTATATCTTTACTTTACTGAGTCCGCCTGTATAAAGTAAATAATTGTTGTTATTGTTTTAATAAGAATTTTAGTACTTTCAAATGTAATAAATTATTCAGTTCACCATAGGTCAGATTTTAATGGCGCAGACTGTTAATATTGCCAGCCACTAATCAGTCAGAATTAGAGCACTAAATTTCCATTACCATTACAATCGATTCATTTAGTGCACTAAATTTCCACTACCACTAAATTCGTTTTATTTAATGCTTTAATTTTCCACTACCTTAGTGGTTTTATTTAGTGGTTAATTATTTCCGTCTGCATTTAGTGGTGGCTGGATAACTGCTGCATTAATGCTAAGTCGTTTAGTGGTAGTGGAAGCGATAATGCATTATGAATTCAATGCAATAAACCCAACTCTGATACATATTAACTAAACCAAAGAAAATATTTTTTATATAAATATTGAATTAAATTATACTATAAGCCTTTCACTGCAGGTTTATAAATATTTTTTAATTCAATTTTTATTTTTTTTTTAAGTTTTCTGAAACTTTTATTTTTCTATTATTTTTTAAACAGCTGATTATTTGTTTACTTGCACAAACTAGCTCGAAGAAGAAGTGCCGACTATTTCGTGCATGAAGAAGAAGTCTGTTGCTCTCTCAAAATTTTGCTCATTTACCCAAATTTGTGTACGGGAACACTTTTTGGTGAAATTGGGATCCCGCGGGAGAGCAATGTAGAGTAAAGAAACACCCCTATTTATAAACAAATTGTATCAAAAAAATATCCGAAAGAAGCAAATTTTTAAATCATAATTCTGAAATTTCTTTAACCAACCTTATTTTTAAATACTTCTTTAGTATAATAAGTTCACATGTACACACAACAGAAAAAAAATAAAAAAATTTATTAAGAAAAAACCAAAACGGCAACACTGCCCTTAATTGTGAGAAATGGCATTAGATATGAGTGTATGTTTGCTTATAAGCAAGTGTGAGAAGATGTTACTGGTTATTAGCAACAAAGTTAAATGGTAAGGAATCACACCAACAACAAAAAAGTACACTACAACAGTTAAATGTATAACGAGAAAATAATAAAAAATATTTTTCACTTACATACACACTGGCATACTAACACTTAAATACAAGCATTTATAAATTCACTCTTAACCATTTAAACCGTTAGCAACTATTTAAGAATCCGTAATAGAGAGAAAATACAGTATAGAGAGACCCAAAGAAGCAGACAATGAATACCACAATACAATGCATTATTTAAAATAAAGAAAACAAAGGGGAAAATAATGACAGTAAAGCAATTGCACTTATACAAATACAACACACTAAATTTGTATATATATACATATGTATATATGTGTGTATATATAGGAGTTTGTATAAGTATTTATATAGAGCATAAAACTAAATATTATTGGCTATTATTTATAGATTTTTATTATGATTTTAAAAGATTTATGTACTAAAATAAGTACTTTTTCTTTCTCTGAAATATTTTCTTCTTTTGTTTTAATTGTGATTGTTTTTGTGGTCATAGAAAGTTAAATGAGCGTGTATAATACAATAAATTTTATAAATTTGTTGGTTTGGCTTTTTTTCTGGTATTAAATTTTATTTAATTATGTTTTTGTTTTCTATAAAAACACACTTCATTTAATTAATTAACGCTAGAAATTTCATTAAATTTTTTAATGTTAACATATGCGGTCAATCAAAACACTTTAAAATTGTAATTGATTTGAAATATTTATGTTAGTGCCGATCGTTAATGTATTACAAGTGCTATTTTTGAGCCATCGGTTTTGTCTGTAATTGCTATCAAAAATATTTTTCTTATAACACATCAATCTAATTATAGAAAAGATCCGCCATAAAATGTATTTCAAAAATATGGACATTCTTTTTGAAATACTCAGCCAGTGTAGACAGACAATGCCTTTTTGGCAACTTTTACTGAAAAATTTATTGCAAAAAAAATATGTTTTTTTGTTTAAAATTCAAATTTTTATATCTTTTTTTTTTTGCAAACATATAAGATTTAATTTAAGCAGTACAATTGCAAAAATAAATTTTAATTTCTAATTGGGCTAAAAACAGACAAAAGTGTATATTTTAAAATCAATTCGCTCTCGCTGTTGAGACTTTCAATTTGAAGTAAAAAAAATAATAAGAGTTCCCCCGCCCCCAAGACGTCCATTCAAAAGAAACTGCCCTCTGACATTCCACTCTATTCCATTCATTATTCCATTGGCATAAGAAAACTAATGATCAGGAGAAAAGCGCCACCTACTGGGAAATAGTAAATAACAGCTACCTGCTTAGCGAAGATCCTCACCACAATCAACATCCAACTACAGATGGCCAAATTGATCAAATTAATTGACAGCAACTTGTTAAATTAGTAAGGCGCTTAGTAAGAAAAATCACCCTCTATCCTATTACTTACAAAGTCCAATATAATACACAGCATGAGCAGTGGTTTACTCCCCTGAGTATTGGTCTTAAAAAACAGACACGTCATAGGCTATTTTTAAGCAATATCCATTACAAATTAATTGAAATGAACAACAAGTTTTTGTTTTAATTTAAAACAATGGACAGAATTTGTAAACCATGATTAGTGAACATGAAAATTTCTGATTATTTACTAAAATATAGCAAAAGCTTCATAATCAAATTTGCAATAATTTTATTCGCTCTAAAATTGCACAAAAATATGCACAAAATACAGTTTTTATTTAAATAAAAAACCTTTTTTCTTTTTTTAAATTTTTTTTATCCTCTTTCCTTTATTTTGAACAACAGAATAATTTCAGAACGTGTGCACAATGGTAAATTAAATTTATTTTAAATAATATCTATATTTGTATGTATGTTAGTGGGTAAATGAGTTCGTATATGTGTTTAATTTAAAAATATTAAATTAAAAATATAACAAAAAATTATTGTTCAGCTTCGTTGAACGCACTGTTGCTGTTATTTATTATTGCATTGAGTGCAATCCGTTCATTCAGCCTTCAAATATTTATGAAAACACCAACATTTGTTTTTATTTTTATCGTTTAAAATATATATTTTTTCTATTTTGTTTTGAATTTACGCAAATATTTGATTAACATCTCTTTAATGAAAAAAAAAAAAAATATTATAAAAATGCACTCAATATTGGCGGTCACCTGTGCACAATAAAAAATTTTAATATATTTATCAACAAAATTTAATTTTACTATCAATTGTATATGAAAAACGGCTTAAGTCTGAAATTTTTTTAATAAAAAAAAACGAACAAACAAACAAATGTTTTACCTCGGCCAGTTGTGACTTTCCAGTGTTTAAGTTATTTTAATAAAAATTAAATAAAATTTCCATTTAATTTTTTTTTATTTGAGACCACTACTCAGGGGTAAAACCCTACAAAATGCTTTGCATAGTATTGGAATTTTTTTGAAAGGACGGTACATATATATTTTTACTTATATTATTATTAAGCGCCTTAGGAATGGGACAAATTGCTGTGAATTTACCATTCTAAGGTCAGTGTTATACCTTCACTCTCGAATGATCAACAGCAATTGCCTCATCGTTGCATGTTGATTGTGTGGTGAGTTCCTTCGCTAAATTATTTTAGCTGTTATTTACTACAATAATTTAATTTTAATTTTGTGTTAAATAATACATATTTTGGTTCTTATCCTTATTGTCTGGTAAGCTCTTTTTGGTAAAATTATTCTTTTACTTTTTTTTTTGTTTGTTTGTTTGCTGTTGTAAAACTTTTTTATGGCTATTCTTTACTACTTTAAATCGATAAATCCTTTTTTTACATTTAAAGCCCCGAGTGGTCTAGTGGTTAGTATTTTGGATTACTAAGAAGACAGTGCCAAGTTCAAATCTCAGCTCTGACATTTTGAAAAATATATAAAATATATAAAAAAAATTTATCTTTCGGCGACTACCTCTTAGCAGTATTTTAGCACAAGCTTTGAGAGTAACTGATTACCATGAAAAAACTTCTGTAGATGGTGGTAATCATGGATAAAAATGAACACACACAACATAGGAGCTGTGGGAAACTAGTCTGTAACCCTGACACAGGGTTGTAATGGCCAATTATGTATGTATTTAATTATGATTCATAACACCAAGTGTTAGTTTTACAAAAGGTTGTCTATGTTTAACAGCCGCGATTGCGATTCACAACAGTTGTTTTTAAATGGTGTCAGAATATATTGTAAAAATCTTACAATAGCTCACTACGTATTGTTTCCGCTGTTATGTATAAAAAAAAATGGAGAAGACTTTTTAAGTATACATATGTACATACATAAATCATTAGCAATTACAAATCTTTTTCAGAGTTACACTTTAGCTTATCACAGCACCCATATTGTGTGTGTCAATATTTATCAATGAGTACCGTCACCTACAATTTAATGTCGATTCCGAACAACAGACTTGAAAGCCGTCTGATGGTAACCACACACTCTCAGAGGTTTTGGCAGAAGACTGCTAAGTGATGGTCGACAAAAGAAATATTTTTTCATATTTCTTTCTTTCAAGAAAGAAAAACAGCATTTCTAAATCATTGTCTGACACCATCAATATTTTAAAAAGCATGGTAATGTTAACTGTCGTTTATTTTCTTTCTTTTTTATCTTCATAAACTGGCTTCAATTTATTTCAAATGTATGGCGGGAATATTTAACACCGTAACCATATTTTATCGTTGATTTCACTTAAATCGCTTTAAGCAGTTATTCGGTAAAATAAAAACAAATTTCTATAATAACGACATATTTGTTATATTAGAATCGATACATATTTTGATATTGCGAGAAATATTTTTTGTTTTTGTTTTTGTTTTTGTTTTTTTTTTTGCAATTGAATTTAACAAAAAATATTTTATACTCTTATCTAGAAAATATTTCAATAATTATTTTAGACATTTAAAATGGATTGGATGTCATGTAAATTTGTTTGTAAATATTTAACCAATTACATGTATAACTATGCCAACAAAAAAAATTTTTTTTTTTTTAATTTAAAAACCAATTTATTTTGGGAACAATTTGATTTGATTTGAGAGTGACGTCTTATTTTAAAAACAGTTCAATTTATTGATATTTTCAGATCACACTCTTGCTAAAGGCTATTTGTTATATGAAAGCAAAAATAAAATTAAAATTTTTTCAAAGTCGCTACATTTTCATTGAAAGTATAGTGTTTCTTAGATCTGAATTTAAGATCCTAAAACACCTCTTGCAGAGCAAAACCTATAATATTCAGGACTTTATAACCTTCTTAGTGACAAGGTTAGTTTCGTTACTCCTCTAATACCCAGTAAAACTGTCATTGTTTTCGATGGTAAGATAGGTATTATTGCTGAAGTTGGAGTATTTCGTTTCTACCATTTGGCTGCTTAACTAAACAGATAGATGGCACTACTGAGGCAGCAGTATTTCACTCCAATGTTGATATCTGGTACACTAGCTGTGAGAGTTATCTCAACATACCATTAGAATGAGACATACACGTTAAGACGAAAGTTGACATGCTATCACAGTTTATATTTACACTACGGCAAGAATTAGACTTGGCAGCGAGAACCACAAAAACTTTTAGCATAATAGATAGTGTTCACGATACTTGGACCAACTTGCTGATATCCAGTGATTAAATATTAATTTTCTGTGTATTTTATGTTCTATATGTTACACATACATGTTTATAGCGTATTCCAGCAAGGATTTCTAAATTATGGCCATTAATTACGGTCATTTTGTTTAAGCACAGCAGTCATTATATTTTTTTTAAATTCCGTCTGTTTTGCCAAATCACCGTGGAAGAACATTCAACATTCAACAGCACATACAAATAACAAAACAGTTCTATTCGGCAACGAAAAATAAAATTTTCATAAAAAAAACAGGGAGCAAATTACGGCATTCGATATTGAACGAAATTTCACACACTTTTACAACAATTTACATAGAAATTTCGTTTGATATCGAATGCCGTAATTTGCCCCCAGCTTTAACGAACAAGTTTTTTTCCACGTGATACACAAAATTGTAATATTTGTATAAAGTCACTGTTTGCTGAGAATTTTGGGCTGAAGGCGTCATTCGTCTAAATATCTTTGTAACGGCTGCCAACTTGCCTAAATTGGGTGACTTCTACACCCACGATATATCATTTCCATAGAATAAAACCACATGCCATACAGTTAAGGCAAGGGCCGTTAGTGTAATCTAGCCACCGAAATAGTACGATTTAACCTTGTTTGAGTGTTTCTTGTGGAGGCTCTTTTAAGCCACAAACAACAGCAATTCTCACCTAGGGGAGCTGTAGTGGATATTTGAAAGTTAGTATAATGCCATCAATAAGTCGTTCGAAGGAATAACAAATTCCACAAACTCATATACACAGTGTTTTATTTAAATTTAATAATAATTATACAGGTTGGGCAAAATTGAGGTTAGAAAGTAAATTGGCTCAAAACAAATAGTGGTCAGAGCTCTCCACAAAAAAACTCAAGCATCCCAGGTTCGGATCCCTGAAAAGGTGAAAAATGAAAAAGTTAGTTTGCGGTTTTTTCAAAATTATAATTTAAAAAAATAAGAAGTGCCCCCTCCAAGAAGTCCATCTACAAAGTAACCGCTACAAGACGTTCCACTCTATTCCACCTTTACCTTTGACAACGAAAAACGAATGATCAGGAAAAAACTGCCTCCTATTGGGAAGTAGCAGAAAACAGCTAAAAACCTACTTAGCGACGGTACTCACCGCAATTAACATGCAACGATGGGACAACTGCTGTTGTATAACACTGGTCTTTGAATGATCAATTCACAACAACTTGCCTCATTCCTAAGGCGCTTAATAACATAAAAAAAAACAAAATATATGTTCTGTTGTCATAATGTACTGTCCTTTCCACAAAAACTCCAATACAATGCACAGCATTTAGTAGGGGTTTAGGGGTTAACCCCTGAGTATTGGTGGCGCTGAATTTTGTCTTCCACAACGTCAGTTTTTTGGGATTTCTTCACGTAAACCTGGTCTTTCAAATCATAAGAACGAGGCAGCCAATTGACATCCCAAAGTCAAGAACTTACGCAACCGGGAAATTACCAAACCCTGATAATCAATTTTTTGGCCACAATTGTTTAATGTTGACATCAATGACCTCTGCTTTCAGCAGGACGGCACAATAAGCCAGCCAAACAATTTAGTTATTGTCCATTTGGAGATTGACTGGCCGCCTTGTTCTTATAATTTGAAGACTAGAAATAAATTTAAGTAATTAAATTTTAGTAACTGATAATCCTTTAATGAACTCCAATTATTTTCCAATACTGGACACCGACATAACAACCAAACCAAACATAACCTTACATTGCATCACTATTAGCCTTTGACAGCTACCCGTTAAATTCATTGGGAATTTGATTTACGATTTTGCCAGTGATTGTTTAGCTCTTATTTTGCAGGAATAATAACTCTTTGAACAGCATAAAAGCTTGATATCCATAGCCGACTTGGTTGGCAGGCATTACATGGTGTCCTATTCCCTGATGGATGTTCTTTGACTGAGAAATCATTCTTAATCATTCTTAATTAATTGGGTCTTTGTTAATTATGGGATTTTAAAACGACACAGCATGACAATTTTGCTTATTAGTGCAAGAAGTGAACCATAAATTGTTCTAATCTGTAGTGATAGTGTTTTAAATTTATCTTAAGACCAAAAAAAAACCAAAACCAAAAACAAAAGCTTTACTACCATACACAGATACCTACATAACTCGCCCTTACACCCTGTATCAGAATTATGGCCTAGCTTCTCGGAGCCCTTCTACCAACAACAAATAAAAAACAAAACCAGTTAAATAAAGACACATAAAAAGTTTAGTTCATAATAAAGTATTTAAAAAATAATATACAAGATTACTTCTTTAGATGTATTTCAAGGATCCTAACGAAGTAGCCAAATATTAAAATTATGGTTTCAAATTCGTCTTAGTCGCAAAGTATCACCACAGATCAACAGAATAGCATTCATATAGGAAAGCAGTCTATATTACAGTGTATGTGTATGAGTAGGTAAAATAAAATTATAAATTTCATCATTTTTAAAACAATATTTCTTTTTGAATTTCTTTGTTCGATCTGCTGCCTTTAGAACAGATTTATTGTAGAAATGTAGTCAAGCAAATACTTTGTAAATATCATTTTTTCTGTTGAAATCGCTTTTATGTCTGTAGTTCAATGCCAAAATAACAAATGGCAAGAAAAACCAACAAAAACAACAATATACAATATTTAATCTATTGTTTAGTTGTATTGTCTTTGTTGGCATTTACTCAACAGGTAATGACTAATAATATGGCCAATTCATATCTTAACCATGTCTAACAAATAAAACAGTTCATTTTCAAGATTTTATTTGATCTCTAACATTAACCAACATTTAAAACATATATACATACGAGTATACACGTATTCGTGTACAACACATATGTTTTGTTTAATGCCATAATTCTTGTTTCAAATAAAAACAATGTATTTAGTGTACCGTTTAAAACAAATTAGTCAGTAACGTCTAAATGACATGTTTTCTTAGTCAATTCTCGTCTATTAGCTATTCAATCATTTTTGTGTAATTAAAAGTTTGTCAACAGAAAAAAAATGTAGATTTTCTAATTGCACGTCATTAGAGAAAATTGTTAGAAAAATATTTTTCTTAACAAATGTTTGTCATTTCAGTTTGCATCAATCATTGTTTTACTGAATTTAAAATGTTATTCTTCTCTTGGTTTATCTTAAAATCTGTTGAAGAAAATCTCACTAAATTTCTGATATTTTTTATCAGAAAAAAACAAAATTCTTTTCATATTTTTATGGCACTTGAAGAGTGTAAGAATTTTAGTTCATTTATTAGCCAAAATACGAGTAAAACAATGTTATAATTTATGATTTAAAAGAAAAAATTGTTTTTTTTTTTATTTGATTGCTAAATGCATTCATTTATTAAATGTTTTGTTAATTTTTTCTACACAAATTTTACATGTTTACACAATCACTGACCATATATCATGCGGTATAATTAAAACAATTTTAATAATAAAATTATTTGCTTTGCTTTCTATACTCGTATTTCTATCAAAATAAAAAAAAGAATTAAATAAAATAGAATTGAATTGAAAATGAGAATGCGAACCTAATTGTTAATTAAAATTGTAAGTGCATTTTGTAATTAAAAATTATTTATAAAAAAATCACAACCATTTTTGGACAAGTTGTAGGTGGCCAAAGAGAATAATTTTTTTCGTTCTTTTGGCTAAATAAATTTAAAGCACTTCATACTGAAATTTAAAAGTTTTGATTAAAACCCATTTTTATTAAAGACATATCACCGGTTTTTGAGTTATCTATGCTCTTGTTTTTGACCACTCCCGAAGAAAATTAAACACGATTATATAGTAGAAACTGTTACAAATGTTTGAAATCGTATCTGCGAATATTTGAAGCCAAGAATTAAAGAAATCTTAAAATTTTTTTAACAAAAACAAAACAGAAAACTAATCAAAAAAATTTATGTTTCATAATAATTTTCTCCTTAGAAGTACACACTGCAGAAAAATATTTTGTTTAAAAATAACTAAGACGGTAACAATGTTTTTTTTCCCATATTCTCATTTTCTCGACATCATACATAATTGCAATGAAGGATTTCTATAGGAGATAGTAGTTGAGAGAACTTTGATGAGACTACCGTAGCTGAAGTCGAAAACATGTTCAGTTCGGCTAGATTAGGGTTGTAATTTTTCTACTTTAATTTCTGCTTTCATTTTATATAATTTAGTTCTGATCTTTGAAGGCGTTCAATGACGACACAGAAATTAATTTATAAAAAATTGTCAACAATCTGATTCGGAGTCGAACGCGGATTTCCAAATCATTAATAAAATATGTAAATTAAAGAAATTATCAAAGCAATACAGACACTAGTAAAAGTTATCTTTTATATATTTATTGGTATTTTCTGATTTTAAAAAATTATCAAAAATTTTTTGGTCTTTAAGATTATTAACAGAACCAAACCGTCGTTGTTCAGACTTCGAAGAATAGAAAGCCAAAATGGGTAGTCAACTTCAAGTTTCATCGAAGCAAATATTTTATATGCCTGCAAATGTATGTTTGCACGAAAATATAAACTTAAGCTTAAAATGGTGCTATGACTGTACAATAGGGTGGCCGTAATTTAATTTTTTTCGTATTTTCAGTTGGCAAACCCCTTAGATTGATTCCAAATTAGAAAAAAAATATATATTAAAAATTTTAGATCGTTTGCATAATTATTGGGCGTGCCTTCAGCCCACAAAGTTTGCTAAAAATGCTATTTTTCTCACTATGGCTCGCTTTAATTGTTCATAACTTAAGTAATATTTATTTTAGAGAAAAACCTTATTCACAAATATTTTGGGGCTATATCTGATGAACAATGTTGCTCCGTATTAGTTTTCTTTAACATTAATATGAAATCCAGAAAAAACGAAATTAGAAAATAACAGCGAAATTTTTACATATCTTCGCCTGGTAATTATTGTTTTATTAAATGGTGTAATTATAAAAAGTTGTGTGTTAAAATCTCCTTCGTGCTCATAGGAAATTGTTTTTGATAGTTTTTGACTACTTGCAATATATCAACCCCTTTGCGCGAAATTATCGTATGTACCAAAATCCAAATATTACAGGAGAGCCATTTTTTTTCTACTTTTCTCTGCTTTCGCTTGCAATATCAAAATAAAAATTTACGTGTGCTAGATGTATATACATATATAATACAATTACACCTAAAAGTATTCTGGTGAAAAAGTTAAAGTTTTCCCAGAAAAACGTATTTTTTGGTGTATACGATAATTTCGCTTACAACATTTCGAAGATGCGTCTGTAGAAAATGGTACTTACGATAATATTATTTGTCAGTGTAAGAAATAATTTGAAACAAAGATTTATTTATGGTTTTATGTATTTCTTAATAATTTTTTTTTAAGACCAATACTCAGGGGTTAACACTACTCATGCAGTGCATTGTGAAGATGGTTGATAGAATGGTACAAATCATTGAAGTTTTGCAAAGAGATACACATAGGTGAATTATACAACTTTTGTAAATTAAAGGTAAAATTAAAGTTATTTGCAGTCTTGTTAGTAGAATTTTCGAAATATCCGTAAATGAGTTCAATTGATTTTGATATTTTATGTAATAAAGCTATCCGAACTTGATTTATGTTTAGTTTAACTTTTTTTTGATAGTAACAGATTGCAAAGGACTTTCAGTTTTCAAACTCTCAGTGGCCTATTTCAATACAGTTGTACCCCAATGGATTAGTTGCGAATAATTGTGGGCCATTCACTTGGCGCCTAAATGTTACTGTACGCAGACATACAGAATCATGTACAGAATCAACTGGCATTATTGTATGACCGGAAAGTAAATATGTAATTTTAATTTTTTCAACGAAGTTTGAACAATTTAAGAAATGTGACAGCACAGCTAATACATCCACATCAAATTACTTTTAAGTTATATTATTTACTTGCGGTTTTGGAAACTGATAGCATTATTAAGGCAATGTTTATTAATTTGTCTGTAGAAAATGTGTTACTTGGAGTGGTTCGCAATAACTGATTACCTCAAACACATGATTCGAAAAAGAATGCATGCTAAATGCTTTTCTTCAACTTTAATATAGCCTTTTCTGTAAAATTAACGGTGAAACGAATAGAGGCGAAAAACAAAATAAAGCTTTACCTTCTAATTCTATGTAGTAAATATTGCAACAACAATAACATGCAAAATATTCTTCATGGGAAGATACGATAAAATCGCTTACAATACAAAATTAAGCATTCAGTCAATTTTTGGGGCAAAGAAGTGGAATTTGCCTATGTTGCAGTCTTGCATCAATTTCATCGCTCGTTCAGCTGTATCGTTTACCACGTTAATGTCATTAACAATTTGAAAAGCAGTTGTACAATTGTTATTCGCAGGCCATGTAGTTGGATCATTTTTCAAAAATGATATATTGATTTTAAAGCGAAGAAAAAAATTGTTTGTCTCAGACGAATTGAACTGATCTATTCCGCCTTCGAGAACCTGCGTCCATTTAAATTTTGAATTCTGCTCTGCTACTCAGTAAGAACTAACGGTAAACTGTTACAAATAACTCGCAAGAAATTCACAACAATTTGAGTATTTGCTCGACTTAACAAGCCAGCGAATGAACGTTGTTTTGTTAATTATTACTCATAATTATTGTTATTCTGTTTTGTTTTTGACTTTTTTTAATAATGATGATTGAGAAATAAAAAAAAACATAACGCAGATGAACAAAAGCAATAAATACTAAGAAAATAATTTCGTATGCAAAGAATGCGAAGATATGTGAAAATTTCGCCGTTATTTTCTAATTTCGTTTTTTCTGGATTTAATATTAATGTTAAAGAAAACTAATACGGAGCAACATTGTTCATCACATATAGCCCCAAAATATTTGTGAATAAGGTTTTTCTCTAAACTAAATATTACTAAAGTTATGAACAATTAAAGCGAGCCATAGTGAGAAAATTTGCATTTTTAGCAAACTTTGTGGGCTGAAGGCACGCCCATTAATTATGCAAACGATCTAAAATTTTTTATATATATTTTTTTCTTATTTAGAATCAATCTAAGGGGTTTGCCAAGTGAAAATACGAAAAAAATTAAATAACGGCCACCCTACTGTACAATCAGCAGGTTGTTAAATTTAGTCTACAGTAGAAACTATATCGTTACTAAGTTGGAAAAGTAGCAAAGGCCTACGTATAAGGGTTTCGGTATAAAATGAAAAATTTGTCCCAATGCTTCTTTTAATGTCATTCTCCATTTAGTATTTTTTAATAACCATGCTATGCTATTTGTACATATTTTGGAATGATTATTTTTCACGAATGGATGTAAGATAGAATCTGGCGTAGATGCTAGTATTTTCCCCTAGTCTGACGAATTTAAAGAGTCGTTGGGATAACCAGACATACTCTGTGGGTGGAATTAGGGCTAATATTCAGGCTGTGATAGTTATGCAGTTAAGCTTTTAACATTCCTTTGATTCGGGTCTCGGGTATATGTAATGAGAGGAAGTCTGTTCCTTCTTACTCTCCTATTTAAGCTTCACCAAAGTGGATATTTTTAAGCTTGCAATAGCACTTTTAACCCTCAGCATGGCCTGACGCTGAAAAGTTTGAGGGATTCCTCGTCAGTCTTTGTCAGCCGTATAGCGGTTTAGCTTTACTCAAGTTTACTCAACTTGATTGCATTCCTGTGATAGTACCAAAATGTACTGGGGTTTACACCCACACAAAAAAAAATTAAAATCGATTTCGATTAACAAATTTGTACTACCAATTAAATTGTTTACCCTACAAACAATATTAATAATATCAGTTAAAAAATTATTAGTGTCGAAATTTTTTAAAAAATAATTTGTATCAATTAAAATTTTTATTAATTACAAAAAAATTTTCAATTAAATATTTAATTGGACGAATTAAACTTTTAATCAAAAATTCAGACATTTTTTAATCAAATACATTAATTGGTACAATTAAAAAATTAATTGGCGCTTAAATTTTAAACCGAATAAAACATTAAATAAAAGAACAAAATTTTATTTCATACCAATAGTTATTTGCAAATACAAATTTTTTTATTCTTTTTTTTTAATTTTTTATTAAAGAATATCAATCCAAAAACATACAAAGTAATTAACTTATATAAAATATAATTATATTTTTTCTCCAAAAAAGACAATTGTAAAATATGTACTTTTGGACAGCCTTCTATCATTCGCGAGCTTATTCTATATCTTCGCCTTTTTCCATATGTGTAAAATTCCTAAATAATAAATAAAATTGAAGGTAAATAATTTTGTATTATAATTCGAAATATTGTAAGTACTTACCAATTTCTTCAGCATTTTTTGAAACGTTATCTTCCTGTACATGCTCAAACAAATCATTGGAAGAATTTCTTGGAAGTTACTGCACAAAAAAACATTTAATGTAATTTATTACTTTTAAAAATAATACTTTTTTTGTATACATGCATAACATAAGTGATCTTAACAACCCTGTGTCAGGATTACGGCTTAGATTCTCGCAGCACTCAATGTTGTGTGTCGACTCCGAATGACAGACCTGAGGATCAATCAGTCTCAGAGGTTTTGCCAGAAGTCTGCTAAGAGGTAGTAGCCGAAAGAAATATATTTTTTTTTAATATTTTATTCCTTCAAGATGCCAGAGCGGGGCCTTCAATTTATATTTTATATATTCCATATACATATATTCTACACATATTCTGTTATTAAACAGACATTAAATATACATAGCCTTACAAATTCTAGTTATCTAACAAAAATATTCCCTGTAATACCGAGTAATGTAGCGAATACTTATACAACAGAGTTAAAAACAATGTGCATTAAAAACATTCATAGATGTGTTATTCAACACAGCTACAAAAGCTTAGTCGATATTCCATTAACATTTTAAGGCAATATGATGACTTGCATGACATGGTATGACGCTGCATTTAAAGCGACATGACATATCATAGTTGTGTTAAAAAAGACATTTTCAGACAAAATGTTGCAATTTTGAGTACTTAATTATATATATTAAAACAAAGCAAACGAGTAGCGAAACGTCGATTAATAAAGTAGTGTTAAAAGTCCTTAAAAATATCTAAAATTTGTATAACTGACTCAATTTACAAAAAAAAAAACTGACATTACGAAATATTATATTTTTTAAATATATTTTTAAATAATTGTATTTAATAAACAAAAATCATGATTAAATATTTTTGTCAAATAATTTTCATTATTTGCTTAAGAAATGAAATATTCTTTTTCAAAATTTTCAAACTACAAGGATTACAAATGTAAATTCAAGCAAACTCCTTAAGTTACAAAAGAGAATGCGAATAACTTTAAATTTTAAGAGTCAACTAAGTATTTAATAAAAATTAATTATTTTTAATTGCAGTTTCAAGAAAAATTACTTTCAAAACAACTCAAACTACAATTGACAAAAATTTTTGTTTTAATTAATGGCAAGGAAACCTAAAAAAAAATAATAATATTAAATAAATTTCTAATTAAGTTTTTATGGAAATTTGCATTTTTATAATGAAATTGTGAAGAAGCTAAAATATTAAAATAATATTTTAACGATTTTAGCTGCAACAGTAGTAGTAGTAGTAGGAAAACTATTTCAAGTTATAATTATTTTATATAAAAAAGAGAAAAAAAATAAATTAAAAAGAATAAGAAAATTTGTTTCAAGAGAAGACAATTTCTGTTATGACTGCTGCCGCTATACTTTACGAGTGTGCAATAAAAATGTAAATGATGATGATGATGAGTCTGTGACTGTAACTGTGTGTGTTTCTGTTTAATCAGCATTAAAAACCACATTATTTTTATTGATTTTGAGAGAGTAGGGGTGTGTGTGAGGTTGCAATAAAATTATGAAAATGTTTTATAATAAAACCAAGGCATTACACTCTTGGAATTTGTGTTGATAAATATCTCATTAATTTAGAAAATAAATGATATCAACATTTCTGTATAGTTTTATGTAAGAGTCAAGCCTTAAAATAATGGTCATGCTTTTTTCGTCAAAAATGTGCCAAAAATCAACTGCTTATCCAACAGTTGTATGTTGTACGCATTAGGTAGTGCGCTATTTGGCCAATGTTCATGGCCATATTTCCTTTCCTATATCCTATGGTCAAACTACTCCCCAGCAGAAATTTTTTTCAAATTTTTTCAATTGCCTTTCGTACATTACATACATACATACATAACTGGCCTTTACAACCCTGTGATTCGTACATTAAAGCTTCCAAAAATGCTACAGGATAAGGTACTATTTTTTGATTTTTTTTACTATTTGCTTATTGGTTGCAATGTACGTGTAAGTAATTGTTTACGATCTCTCCCTTACAAAATAGCTTATTGGTAAGTACTAATTTCTTTTAGGTCGTAGCTAGTTTGAGTGGAATTGAAGAATGTAGTGTAATACGATGGCAAATAACTTGAAACATTTTGGATTTCTTAGGATTTTTATTACCAAATAATTTCTTTATTATGATTTTTTTTTTTTTCATTTAATATTTTTATATTTACAATTGCATACAAAAAATTAACAAGATGTACGAACACATGTGCTAGAGTCCATTAACAGCCCTTCAATTTCATATCATATTCCCTCACATACAGTATGCAGTCAGTTCTTGATACGTACAGGACTTTTTGCAACATTCGTCTACAATGCCTGACATACGCATTCGACGAGTCTTCGCTAATAAACTTTCATTTTCAATTTGAAAAATGTTCGAAAGTGCACCAGCATCAAATGAGTGTAGCAAGTCATTGCTAAGCTCAGGTAATATAGAATGTGTACGTCCTGTAATTTCCAAAAAAAATAAAAAACATAATTTCTAATTAAATTTTTTAAAATAAATAATGAATGCTCTTACCTGATCTTTTTATTAAAGAGTTAAAACCATTTTCACAAACCAAAAACATAATTTGACTTAATTTAGCACCACACATACGATCAGAATAGCCCTGAATACCAGCAGCAAAAAGGCAGATAAGGAAAATCGAAAGAAATTTCATTTTAAAAGGAATTTTTTTTTATTTCTTTTCTTTAAAAAGGGACACAAGACTGATAAGTGTTTTAAGCACTAAATCAAGGATGTAACTGATGATGTATAAAGATTTTTTGCAATTATTTATACTAAAAATTCAAATGTAAAAGGATAATGGCAAGAGTTATTCAAGGTTTTCTTATCAATTTTCTTCTCTCTATTGATTTATTATATCACTCACCGTTTAATTGTTTAATATAAGAATTGTTGTAACATTCTGTAGGAAACCAACACGTGGAATCTAAATTTATTCAACGATATGCAAATAAAATATATTTTAAGCACACGTAAGGCTTGTGTCTAGATGGCGGCATATTTTAAATAAATCAAATTATTTTGGAGTATTAATAAGTGAGACAGGAAAACAAAAAAATTATATAATTTAAGTGAAAAAAAAATATATGCATCATATATGTATACAATCAAATAAAAATACCATTGGTTACTGTAAGATTTCTTTTAACTCCTACATTCGTCCTCTATAAGATGGCGTATTTGATGGATAAAATGTGCATCAATTCAGGGAGACGTTCCTACAATCCAGATTCAAAATTTAGCAATTTCTTTTTTTGTGGGAAATATAAAACTAAGTAGTTCTTATGCAAAAAAAAAGTTTCCTGACAAAATGACTATTGAGATATGCCCCGTAACCTATGCTTTTTATTAATTTTAAATATAAGTTTCTAGTGCATAAATGCTCTTAGTTTTGTATTTAATATAAACAATTTGTTTCTTCTTTCTCTTTTGCAGGTAAGCATTATTGAATTTATGCAAGTTATTTACCCAATAATATTGTAAGTAAAACAAACTGAAATTTTAAAAGTATTTTAAATGCAAAATTTTAAACTATATACATATCTACTAAAAAGAAATTCTCATTTTCAACTTGTCAACTCGATTTATGCTCCAAGTTTTATTTTTAAACTTTTAAGCCCTTGTTTTTGCATTTCGCTCTCTCAGAGCTGAGGTTTGAACCCGGCGCTATCGTCCTAGTAATCCAACACAGTAACCCCTACACCACAGCAACTACTCACAGATGGCAGGATTAAATTACCACCACGTCTGTGCGTGATAAAACAACACTGGGTCTTGCGCGCATTAAATCCGACCCTGTTTGCGAGACCCCACTAGGAGATTTTTTGCAAGTCATTTGATTTGCAGGATTTTCATATTTCTTTGCTTTTTAATATAGATAGAAGCGATCGTGAACGCTTTTCATTTTCGTTTTTTTAGAAAACCATATGCACACATACATATGTGGCCATTACAACTTTGTTTCAGGATTACCGCCTCGCTTCTCACAGCACGCATGTTGTGTGTGTTAATTTAAATGCATAAGTACCGGGACCTACAGTTTAAAGTCGACTCAGAGCTTTTGCCAGAATACTGCTAAGAGGTAGTCGCCAAAAAAAAGAAAACATTCTTTTAAATTATTTGTGGCTGGGGTCTGAACCAAGTGCTCTTGTCTAGTAAATCAATATACTGGACACGACCTACACAGATTAAGAAAAAGGTTAGAAAGGTTAGAAGACATTGTTAGAACAAGGTATACTTGCTTCAATGCTATTAAACAAACTGTGTGCAATATCACCAGTTACGTTGTGAAAAGTCTTAAAATATACCATCCAGGAGACTTTAGCAATTAAAGATGAGAGTATTAAGGAAATATATCACAAGCTGTACAGCTGTTTTATCATTTTTATCATTTAAGATAATTCATCTTTTATCAGATATTACATGTACGTACTCCCATATCATATTATAAATTTTATGTTTAATTCAATATACATAAGTTTGTATGTTTGTATGTATGTGTTAGCATATGAAAATATAATATTTATTTCATTTTAACACCATTTACAATTAAGTTTATAAATATTTTTCTTTTTCTAAATTTACCACCCATTTGAACTGAGTTCAGTTTAAATCAAACATTTCTTTGACATTTTAGTTAATTAAGTATAATGCATAAATATATTTTTACAGTTGAATACATTTTTAAATAAATTAAAAACGATAGACAGACAGAACAGAACAGAACAGAACAGAAAAACAGACATACGCATATATAAACTTTTAAATTTAATTTATGAATTTTTGTGCGCTGAAAGAGTTCTCTTTTTCTGATTTTTTGTTTGTTTTTAAAAACAACCATAAAACCATAGCAAAGGAAATCTAGGGTAAAGAGAGTGTAAAGAGCAGGCAAGTGCATGTGAGAATATACAAGTATATATATATAGAAATAAAAATAGCAACAAATATGTTTTTGGCAGCATTTTAATTTTTAGCACTACAATTTTAATTTCAATTTATTTATATGCATATTGACAATAATGAGAAACAAAATGTAACCACATAGAAATATGACTACGAAATAGGAGAAACAGCAAATTAAAATTTAAAATAATTTAATAATTTCAACAAACAAATAATTTTCTATACATTAAAAACAAATAAAATAGAACACTACATCACTAAATCTATATACTGCCTCTTGTAAACTTCTATTTGTACAGGAATATTAGCCCACTTTTATGTCTAACTCACTGTCTGTCTTTCTGTTTGTTATTTAGCCAGAGATTACGAGTATATGTAAATGTAAATAGAAAAATATTTGCTTAAAATCATTATTATCTGCTAATTTTAGGGCATAAACTTGTTGATAAAATATTCATGTTACAGTGAGTGCTATAATTTTGGCACCAAAAAAACCAAAAACAACAAACAGGTAATAGGTGAGGCAGATGACGTGGACAGAGAGATAATTATGAGTTTATTTTTACTGTTGTTAAGCAAACAAATAATCAAATATTTCCCATAAAGTTTTCAAATTAAAATAAAATGAAAAAAAATTTTTTTGAACAAATGTTTAAAGCGAACCATATGATAAGCTACTTTTTCAATGGTTCTTTTTTATATTTTGTAGAGTTTTTGTTCAATATTGGCATTGTTTGAAAATAATTTTTTTTAAACCACACATACATATATACATAACTGGCCTTTACAACCCTGTGTCAAAAGCAGTTGAAAAAATATTACACAAACAGGTAACGGAATATATTGCTGATCAAAAACTCTCGACGTGCAAACATTCCGGTTCTCGAGCCGGACACATTTTTATCACAGCCCTTGTAGATGATGGTCACATAGCTTTGATGGTTTTACTGGACCATTCCAAAGCTTTTGATACTGGTGATCATAGCATCCTACATCAAAAGTTAGAAAATATGATGCACTTCTCTTTCTCTTCTTCTAAGTTGATATGCTCTTATCTCATTGGCCACGAACAATACATAGAAATCAACTCATCAGCTACATCAACTTAACTGCCTTAATTTTGGGACTTTTGCTTTTCTCCATATATGATTTACCGAATCAAATAATGAACTGCAACATTAGAAAGTATGCTGACATTGTCCAAATATATATTAGCAGAAGAGGTGAAGACTTTGAAAATAAATTAATTTAAGATTTGAGGAGCATATCCTCATTGGCTGCGGTTAACGGCCTTAAATTATAAGCGACTCCAACACATAATAATGTATAGGCCAAATGTTATTGTTGGCAATCAGAAAATTGATGTCATTAATAAAGCTAGAAATTAAGGAATTATGTTCAATAGCACTTTAACTTGATCTGATCACAGCTCTATCGTTTGTGATAGAACATTTTCGATACTCCGAACCCTACGATCTACTCATGGGTCCACGCCCTTTAGGATCAGATTAAAACTTGATAAAACCTATCTGATTGCAATACTGACCTACGGCTGCGAAATATTTGCGTGTTATGATGCGAAAAGCAAATCAAGGCTTAATGTTACGTTCAATAACATAGCAAGATATGTTTTTGGGTTGAAGTCCTATGGAAACCGCCAAATTTTCGGTGTTTAATTTGATGATTTAATGCGAATAAGAGTCTTAATATTTCTGCATAAGATAGTAATTTCTGGTCCACCTGACGAACTGTATAAGAGACTCTGTTTCAGTCGGTTTGATAGGAATAGAGTGATTATGCCATTAAGAAATTTCAAATAGGCAATTTTTCATATCCACGATACAGCTTTGGAATACCATCCCACTGAACATTAGGGGAATTAGCAAGGCATTACTTTTCAAAAGGAAAATTATGCAGTATTATTCGTAGCTGCTATTTAATTTTGTATTATCATATCTAATGGCTAATGGAACTGAATATGTAAATATTTGGTGTATTTGTATTATATTTGGTGTGTTTAAATTTAAAATTATTTTTTTTACTGTTCATTATATATTTATGTTTTATTTATAACTTTTCAAATTTGCTTTAATTGTGAAAATTACTATTATATACTTCGGCCATTATAAAACTTAGTTTATGTTGCTGAAGGTTACACAATAAATAAATAAAAAAAAAATAAAATTGTTATCCATGAGTACCGGAACCTAGAGTTTAATGTCGGCTTCGAACGACAGACTGGAGAAGTTTGTTCATGGCAATTAATTACTCTCAGAGCTTTTGCCAGAAAGAAATACTTTTTTAATATTTCTTTGCCTCAAAATGTCTGAATCGGGGCTTGAATCGGAGCCCTCGTCTTAGTAAGTCAACACACTAATAACTAGGCCAAGGCGAATACCGTTTAAAACCAAAGCAAGCCATTATTATCCATTTTAATAAATTTCAATTCTGATTTCGTTGAGAAATCTATGACTTAATAAACTTGCTGGAAAATGTAATGACATCTTTATAATGAAAATGTCAATTTACTAAAATTAATTATTATTATTTTATAAATAGTGCCTAATATTTGTATGAGATATTTTATGTGAACATAACAAGCATACATTCACTCTTTAATATGCTTAAAGAAATCAGTTTAAAATCAATAAGTATAAACCGTATAGTGTGCCAAAAATACATAAAATTATTTATTGTAATAATCATTCTCATTTTAAGTTTTTTCACTTAAAATGTGTCATTTTATTTTTCTTTTTACATGTTTTTTCCGTTTGTAATAATTGGTTTTGTTAATTGTGTGTGTGTCTGTGTATGTGTTTTTTTTTTTTTTTTTTGTAATTAAAATTTATTTCTCTTGTAAGTAATGAAGCGTATGATTAATATTTATTAATGTATATAAAACAATATTACTCATACGTAACGTACTAACATATAAATTAATACCATATAATAATGACTTTCAACAAATAATATAAATACAAGTAAATCAGTAATATTTTTACAACACAGTATATTTAAAGAAAAACATATAGTATCTCAGCAGTATGTAATACATTGGTTGGCTTAGTTAACAGTATGAAACTAAACTTCATGTAAATACGATTTACAAATCACACAGGTATTGTGTAAAATGAAATTTGTTTAAAAATCTTCATAAATCATAGTTTAGGATATTCCGAAAGGCTGGTTTGGATTGGTTTTTCGGTTAAAAAAAAACATCCAAAATTAATTTTATTTTCTTGCCAAACAAAAAACAAAAATATGAAAAACAAAAATAGATTTGATATGCATTTTAAGTTAAATTTTCTATTCAAGCTGGTTTTTTAAATATATTTAAATATATTTTAATTTTTTATGAATAAGAATGTTGGTCTTTAAAACGCTTTTTTTATTTGAGACCAATACTCAGGTGTAAACCCCCACTAAACGCTGTGCATTGTATGTATGTGAAGATGTTAAGTGCCTTATGGCAAAGGAATAAATTGCTGTCAATTTGATCACTCAAAGGCCAGTATTATAGCTTTACCTTTGAATGCTCAACAGCAATTGCCCCATCTGGATATTGAATGTCAGTTGTGAGCATCTTTTTTTATGTACGTTAGCTGTTATCTTCCCAGAAGGTGGCGCGGTACTCCTTATCATTTCTTTCTTGGTGGAATAGATTGGAAATGTGCGCTTTCGTGAAGACAGACTTCTTGGAGGGGGGATGGAGGGAACCCTTATTTTTTAAATTATAATTTTTAAAAAACCGCAAATTTATTCTTTTATTTTTCTCCTTCGCTGGGATTTGAACCTTATTCGTTTGAGTTTCTATGCATATTATTATTGGTTATTAATAGGGCAACCAAAAATATGCTCTATAAAATTAGTTTTAAGCTCCTAAAATATGCTTTGAAAAAACAGTTTTAAGCGTTAAAAATATGCTCTATAAAACTCATAATACATACATAAATATGTTCATGTAAAATTTCGTATATTTTTTTTGAAAAATTTGAAAACATGAAGAGTAACAATTAGCCACCAACCAGATAAAATAAATTTCCTTTATATATATCGCTCATTTGCGAGAAGAGTGACATAACTCAAAAAACACAATTCTTGAGTTAATAATGCAGAAATATGAGACGAACTGCAATTTAAAGCATATCTGAAAATGTTATTGTATATCCTATTTCACTGAGTGGAGACCAAAAGTGTCTTGTACTTTTCCTATCAGTTTGGCTAAATTAAAATGTTTAAATACATTTATCTCAGAATCGCTTTTTTTGAGTTATGCCACTCTTCTCGCAAATGAGCGATATATTTATTTCAATTCCAAAATTAACAAAAAAATAAAAAAATGCAAAAAATTTCAGACTGACAAGAATACAAAATAAAAGAGGAATAAAATCAATTTAAATTATTGTTGCAATAAATAACAATCAGATCGCTTAAATTTTGAAATATAAAGCTTTGTCGTAAAACGCTCTTGTACATCGAGAAACTTCTTTCGACATCAACGGAAGTAATTGTTTCAAATTTGAAAGCAAACATTTCCTAGCATAATTTCTCACTAATATATTATTTAGTCTGTTTGACACAGATTGCTTGATTTTCTGCATATTCTTACGAAAATTTAATTAATTTAAAAATAAACTTTTTTTAATTAAATTTTTTATATCATGAAATTATGGCAATTTTTCTCCAATAGGTACAACGTTCAAAAATACGTAACTTTTAATTTAGAATTTATTATTAAGCAATATTTTTAAATGCTAATTCCCATAAATGTATATAAAATTTGAATGCTTTGTATTTAATTTGTTTTTTGCTTTGACGTTTTTATCAAATTGATATAAATTGTTGCACAATAGTTTAAAAAGCAGCTTCGCCAATTTTCTCAATGTTAATTTTAAGCGTTTTCATGAGTGCCCTTATTATTCAATAGATTATTTAAGTAGTGTGTCAAAATATGTTCATTATTTTGAAAAAATAAAATTTGGTAATACACGTAAATTCTTCTAACATATGTAAAAATTTGTAAAATATGCCATAAAAATATGAAAAAAGTTTGAAAAATGCAAAAGTATGCATTTATGATGAAATATGCAAAAATATGCCGTAACAAATAGGGGTTAAACGTCGTAGTTTTTCCTAAAATGAATTAATATTTTGGTTGTTTTGATGCTAATGCATGTTTTTGGTTGCCCTAGTTATTAATTATTAGTACGACGTTTTTTCTTTATTTGTTCTTACAAAAAGAAGTATAAACATGACAAACGTTTTTATATGTATAAACATATTAGTTGTTTTAAATTTATTAAAAATTCAAAGGGTAAGTTTGGATAACTTGGTCTATCATCTAGTGTTTTTGTTATTGGGACTACAATATGAGCAGGCGCTAAAAAGATCATGTTTCCATTAATTAGTAGATCAGTAGCCTAAATAAAAACGAACATGTTGTCTGTAGTATATCCAGGACCTATAAAATCTCTCAATTTAAAAATATTGACAACTCACAACAGCAATCACGCTCTACTAAAGTGTCAACATTGCATTAAAAAAATATAAAGAACACTAGTCAACAAAGTTAAAGTTCCTATTTGTAGCACATGAACAAAGACGGTAAAAAACTGGAGTTTTTAATGTCCTGAGAAAAATTTAAGTTTTTGCCTATCAGATCGAGATTTTTATAATGGGAGTGGCAAATTTTGCTTTCATTATAAAGCGAATACTCTCCTATATTAGATCATAATTCGAAAAAAGTTAAAAAAGTAAAACGGCTTCTAAACAATTTTAACTCAATTGTATGCTATACTAACAGTTTTATTATTATTATTACTCAGTATCTACTTGCAATTTTAGAAAACGAAAAAAAAACACATAAAAGATTTAAAAATTTTCGCTTTTTTAAAGATCACAAAAAGTTAACAACAATAGCGGAGTCAAGTTTTTATAGTTCTTTCTAGAGAAAAATGTATTACAAACAAACTCAGCCATATTTCATAAAAATCTATAAACAAATATTCAATTCATTCACACTTAAGCGAACAATCTCATTCTCAGTTAAATTCAATTTTACTTGCGTCACAGGAAAAAGGGGATGTTCTGAGAAAAATGGCTGTTTTTCAGTTTTTGTTCATCAAGGTCTCTATTCTGTAATTCTTTAAAGCTCAAATGCTAAAATTTTGGCTTTATGATACAGGCTGGGCGTTGGGATATATAAAATTAAAAATTTTAGAGATAATAGGCATGAAGCTTTTAAATTAAAATGCCCGTTCACGAATTTTATTCGTAGCCAAAAAGTCGTAAATCAAGTTTATAAATTTTTAGCGATAGAGTTTTAGCTTAGGAGAGTTACAGTATAAATTCTCAGATCCAGTTTATTGTACTGGGCAGGTCAAATTTTATCCTATATTATAAGTGCTTTTAACTTTTAAGTTAATATCATAAGATGCTGCGGAATGTCCAAAAATTCCTTAGAAACTAGCGTTGAAAATATCATACTTTTTATCAGATCATACAAGCAATTTATTAAAATATTTTTGTATTTAGTTATTGTCTTTGTAATAATAGTAATAAGAAATTTAAAATTAAAAATTAAAAAGAACTTGAAGAAAAAATTCGTTATTAATTCAAGCAACATTGTGGCATTCTTTTTTTTAATTAAATGAGAAGTGCATCGAATTTTATAAATTCATATGTAGAGTAATACATTATTCTTCATAACCGATTCTAACTACAAAAGTCTAATATAAAAAAAGAAAAACCATTACAAAAAAAAAAAAATAATAATTACGTTTAACCAAAACAAATGTTTGCCGCTATTCTCAAATATCTAAAACAAATACTAAACAAATACAAATTAATTAATTATTAGATGAAATTAAAACTAAAACTAAAAGGCTTAAATAAAACTAAATTTAAATTGTACAAATAAATTTGATTATAATTAGAATGAAGTGTAAATAAATGTTTATCATTAAGACCAATACCAGTGAGGTGAAATACTAAATGCTTTTAAATTAATGGATTTTTTCTTTCTTTTTTCTTTTTTATTAGTTTTTATAAATGAATTGCAAATTTATCTGTGAACTAATGAAAAAAAGCTCTCACATATAAAGATTTATAAGAAACTAAAAATACATTTCAAAAAAGAAAAAAAGAAAGAAAAAAATATTCACACCTGGATTTAAAAAAATTTTAAATGAAATAAACACTCACATATGTATGTATGTATGAACCTATCGATACATAATTATAAAGAATTCCAATATAATATTTTATAATCATTATTATCATATATGTATGTATGTACAGCAATAGTTGCAAGTTATATACTCGTACATACATAATTATAAACAATTTATTCATCATCACAATCAAATGTGGGTGGACACATGCAAGGTGAACAAAAAATTCTACATTCACACCCACTTATCAATGGTAGATGTATGTACGTTTCTATCCGTTTCTATGCAGAGTATTATAGATAATTTTCTATTTCCCTTCTCCTCACTTTTGCTTTATTGTGTGTCTTTTAAGAACAAAAAAAACACAAAATTCTTCATAAAAAATATTAAAAAAAAAAAATTTTTTTATAAATAAACAGCAAGAAAGTTTGAGGTTTTTGCATTTTAAAATAAAAAAAAAAATACACAACAAAATAATGAAATCTAAAGTTGATGTACCGAAAATTGAATCTCTCTAAATAGATAGACACTATTTTCTTTTTTTTTCAGACGTGAAAAAGAAACTCAAAACTGTTTAATTGCATATTTTATTTTAATTTTTAATTTTTTTTTTTCATGAAATACAATTTATAAGTTTCTCCTACAAAAAAAAGAATTTAATTTTAAATTATTCTCATAGTTTTGTTTGAAAAAGAAAAACGAAATTAGAAAAACACTCTTGCAAATTATTTCAAACAAGGTAAATAATGATCATTAAAACCATATAGATTGCTAGTGATTAAAAAGGAAAACAAAAAAAAAAAATAACACACAGACAAAACACAAAATGAGAATATTGTGATGATTAAAAACACTAAAAAAAGATATTTAAAATACAGACACCCTACGTTTTCAATATAATTTAAAATACTTCAGAATTATTTCTGTCTGAATTCTTAATTGGAATTACTTATTGGCTATTTATAGTGCATACTCCTAGATTTGATATACTTTTTATCATAATTTTTGTGAATTTTAATATTTTTATGTTGTCCCATTATAAGGGCAGTTCTTAGCCGCTCGTTGATGTAGCTTTAACGAAACGTGATACATCTCGCAAATTATAGAAAATTTAAGAACGTGTCATATGTTTCTGAAATAAGTAGATAATGTTTTTTTCTTTATTATAAAAAGAAAATACAGTGATGAAACTTCAAAATAAAAAATAGTGCTAAAAAATAAAGAAATAGTACCAAAGAGTTTAATGAATACCAAAACAGTATTTCGAGGAATTATAAACAAATAATTTAAAATTTTATATACTTAAATACATACTCGTATATAAATGCTATTATTATTATTATTATCATGAGGATTAATTATGCCCAAAGGCAGACACTACAACCCAAAGATCTTTTGTGCCCTCCTCCATTCATGGATGATGACCCTAATGATGCTATAATGCTATACAAAATCCATGAGTATAAATACATACATACGTACATATATAATTTTAAAAATTCAACTCAGTTAGTTCAACATCCTTGATTAAATGTAATAAATCTCCTCAAAATAATCGCTTTCACTTAGAAGGAGCTAAGGTGAGTGGCCAATCAATACCTCCTTCAATTCGTTGAAAACCAGCTAGTTTTTGCTCAAATTTTAAAATTTAATTAATCGAAAAGCATACAATAAAATTCCGTATTTTTTATATCAAAAACGTAAAGTGGAATTATTAACTCGAGATGTATAAAATGGCGTATACAGCTCATAAACTTCCGCACGACGATTTGTATTCCCATAAAACTTGTGGCATGATCTTAAACATACTTTTGCCTTATTCGATGCACTTCCAATTGATCGAAACAAGTTGCTATCGATCAAACGAGTTTGAGAAATTTTCATTTCAATGCTCCTTTGGTCGACTGTTAACAAATGCGGCACCCACGCTGTGAGAAAGCTTTTTCATTTGTAATTCTTGCTGAAAAGTAAAATCTACTCCATTATTTGAGATGCCTATGGCGTTATCTATTTTACACACTTTTACTCATTGATCGTCTAATATTATATTATGGGAGCGGTGATTTCTGGTATTGCTGCCATATTCGGATGTTCACTTCACGCAGCTCATATGCAATGCTTATAAGGCCACATTTAAGTTCAGCAACCAAATTTTTTACTGTTGCATATAAAGAAGCGCTTTCATCTGGTACATTCACCATATAGCTTTTAATTTCTTGTTACAATAAATCTTTCTTATGTAAATATAAAATCACACTATTTACCATCTTTGTTTACCATCCAATATAACAATATAACTTTCGGCTCATTTTGTTCGTGTGTGGCTTACCTACAATATTTTTTTGCAACATAACATACCCTCCACATTCACCCGATCTTAACACGATACAGCATTTAAGGTAAGAGAGTGATAAACGAGGCAATAACGACAAAGAAGGAGATCAAATATCATACAATAGAAGAGTTAGTGAATTCTTAACTAAAATTAAAAAAAAAAAATTGTTGTGCCAATAATTCTGTTCAATAAAATTGAAAATATGAAAAGATACACAATCGAGCAATGCGTTACAGTAATTCAGGCTTATTGTGAAATAGGGCGTTTAAATCTAAATGCATATTGTGGACTTCGTGATTTTTTCGATCAATTTCATCGTCCAAATATGCGTGCAATCGGAAAAATCGTGCAAAAATTTGAGCAAACCGGATTTGTAGGAGATGTGAAAACACCAGTGCATGCTCGTACAGCTAGGACTGCAGAAAATTATGCTGCTGTTCGCGATAGTAGGGCTCAGGCCGGTCGGGCAGTTACTGTGAATGCTGTTCGTTTTTGTGAGATGATAACAAACTTTCTATGGCCCAAATTGAAAAATATGGCTGTGAACGATATGTGGTTTCAACAGGACTATGCCACTTGCCACATAGCTAACTAAACGATGGCTTTTTTGCGCGACAAATTCAATAGCCGTGTTATCTCATGTAATGGCGATGTCAATTGACCGCCAAGATCATCAGATAATGTGATTTGACACCACATGACATCTGCCTCTGGAGTTATTTGAAAGAAAGGATGTACGTCGATAAGCCAGACATTATTCAAGAGCTAAATGATGAGATAATTCGGCACATTAACGGCACACAATCTCAATTATGCCTCAGCGTCATCAAAAATTTTAACCTTTAGGCCGCCGAGGTCGTATATTGAATGTATTTGCCCATATGACAAAAAATACATACATACATACATAACTGGCCTTTACAACCCTGTGTCAGGATTACGGCCTAGCTTCTCGCAGCACTCATGTTGTGTGTGTAAATTTTTATCCATGAGTACCGGGACCTACAGTTTAATGTCGACTCCGAACGACAGACTTGAGAAGCTTGTTCATGGCAATTAATTACTCTCAGAGCTTTTGCCAGAAGACTGCTGAGAGGTAGTCGCCGAAAGAAATATTTTTATCATATTTCTTTTTTTTTTGAAGATGTCACAGCCTGGAGTCGAACCCAGGACCCATGTCTTAGTAAGCCAACACACTAACCACTAGACCACGGCGACTACTTTTTGATTTTTGAATCATTTAACAATGAAAATATTTTTTTACTTGACGCTTTAATTTCCAATTATTAGCCTATCCCATAAAATATCTAAACTTGGTAGAAAAAAATCCAAAAACGGTTTTGAGTTTGCGATTTGTCACTCATGATTAACAACGTGGAGATTTCGTGTTTTTAAATTGGAACCTTCTAATTTTAAATTGTTTATTCAATACACTCAAATTACACGGGGCTGTACTATAAATAAAAGATTATACTGTTGAAAAAAAAGAAAATTCTTATAATCTAAATAACTCATAAAGCTATCATCAGTTTTCTGTATATAGAATGTCGCATAAAATTCTAAATTTAGATTTGCCAAAATTGCATTCTTTAAAGTTGAACAAAAAAGTGTCAAAAAAAAAGAAATGATTAATTGTGCTACTTTTACGTAAAATACATACCAGATGTATAAATAAATAATAAATCATACAAATAAATCATCCAGTATACTTAATGTATACTCGTAATGACTCTACAATATTAATATATGACTTGATTTTGATATTGACATTCAAAGACCAGGAGTGGTGTTGATTAATAGTTTTGAGATAAAATTTTTAAAATCTCTTACTTAATTTCTTAAAACTTAAGAGATTTTTAAACAAATTGCTGTTGTATTTATTGTTTAAAAATTGCTGAAAAAAGACTAATTCATATGCATATGGGCATTTCCATATAATGTGCGTGGCAGTTTTAATCTTAACAGATATGTATATCTTAATAAGAGCGACAAGCAATATATTTGAAAACTACTTAGTTTTGAGTTTAAGAATAAATTCAAGACCATTATATAGCCAGGTAAACTTAAAATTTAATTCATTCAGCTTTCATTGAATTTGATTTTTTTTACCAATACTAGTGATATTTTTTTATAACAATTTTCATGAATAAGAAAAAACAGAAATGCATGATTTTAATATTGTTTTTAGGTATTCAACTACAATTTTCTTATTAAGATTTTCATATATTTTATAGTTCAACAACAACATACACTCCATAACCTTAGAGAGTGTTGAACAAAAAGCAATTGGATGCTAATTTTCGAAATTGTTCGCTCAACTTCTAAAATATTGGCATTACATTAGCAAGCTTCTAGTCAAAAAGAAAGACAGAAAATATTATCGTATGAACGGCTGTTCTGAAACCAATGATGATATATCATGCCACCCTCAAAACTTGTGTACATTAAGATCTTCAAGAACACTGCTACAAACTTCAACAGCGGTTATAAGTGCTGGAAATTGATTTGAAACAGCAAATATTTCAGTTTTAAATTGGTCGGCTTGTTCGCCTGATTTAAGCTCTATGGGACATAAAACTCTTATGGACATTTTTATCTTATTATTCGATAATGTTTCTTAGGAAAATGGCATGTGGAATAGATTAAATAAAAACTAAATACACAATTTAGTAGATAGTATGAGAAATAGAGTATTTAAATTGAAATCCACAAGGGGGACGCGTGGTATAGTGGTTAGAGCGCCGGCACAAAAACTTTAAACAGCCCAGGCTCAAATCCCAGCAAATGTGAAAAATGAAAAAGCTAGATTGCGGTTTTTTTAAAATTATAATTTAAAAGTAAGGGCCCCCCTTCAAGAAGATTATTTACAAATAAACTGATCCCCTACCTTATACTCTATTCCATCTTAACCAATGTCAACACACAAAAAAACGAAAGATCAGGAGATACTCAACCCCTATCGGGAAGTAGCAGATAAAAGCTAAACCCACTTAGTGAAGGCACTCACCACACAATCACCATGCAACGATGAGGCAACTGCTCTTGATCATTCAAAAGTGAAGGTATAACACTGGCCTTTGAGTGATCAATTCATTTCAGTTCATTTTTCATTTCATTTTTCATTGCGGCTAAAACACAAATTCTGTCTACAATGCAAACGGATGTGCAACTACAAACTTATGTGATTAGTCGGTATTTATATTTTTATTTCATTAGAGCACAGTTTACGAAGTTTTTTTGTTTAAATCAATCTACAAATTTTGTTCGGAAATGTTTGAATCATAAGGCATATGTTGCAAGTCAGTTTTTTTGTATATCAAATTAACCAGAATTTAAATTTTTGTTATTTTTAAATGCGTGACTCTTTGTGGCAACATGGTTTTTATTTTCTTTTCTACCATTGTCTAAAAAAAACATTTTTTTAATTTTTACCGAGAAAAATGAGTCACACAACAGCAGGTATTCAATTACTTATTAGTGAGCCTTGGCTTTAAGAATACACCTCTACGATGAAAAAGAAAGACCAACTCAAGGTTCATAAATAATGAGATGCCTTTGAAATAAAAGCATGCAGAAAATTCAGAAAAAAAACATGGCTTTTTAAGCAAAGAACTTTGAAATTTGTAGGAGTTTTAGATTTAAGATAAAAAAAGTAAAAGAAAATAAAGAAAAAAATTACAATCCCTTTGCAATTTGATAACGTACATACATACATACATAATTGACCATTACAACCATGTGTCAGGGTTACGGCCTAGCATCTCGCAGCAGTCATGTTGTGTGTGTAAATTCTTATCTACGAGTACCGGGCCCTACAGTTGTAAGTCGACTCCGAACGACAGATTTGAAAAGGCTTTTCATGGCAATCAATTAATCGCCAAACGAAATAATTTTTTCATATTTCTTTTGATGAAGATGTCAAAGCTGAGATTTGAACCCGGCGCTTTTGTCTTAGTAAGCCAACACACTAACCACTAGACCAAGGCGACTATTTTGTAATTTAATTACAAAAAGAGAAAATAATACAAGGCAGCTCAGCTAGTGCGCCAAGCGGTTTCCTGTAATCAGTGCAACATAAACAAACTTAAGATAAACGAGTATTTTTCATGAACTGCTTAATTTGTAGTTCAACCGATAAAGGTAAACATTGTGTTTTATAAACTTGAAATAAATGTCAGTACAATAAATAATTAAAAGAGTCCTATTTTAAGAAAAGACATCTACACACACACACACATTTCTATTTAAAAGTGATTTTTGCTGTCAAATCAAGTAATTTAAACAAAGTTGCTAAACAAGTAATTTGTGCTTTAGGCTTGTGTGAAAGGGTGTCATGTGAATAAGATTGACTGCTAATACAAAACAGTATTTATAATATTTCCTTTTCTTCTTTTTCATTTAAATTGTAAACTGCATAACGAATTGTTTTTTTTAACAAATTTGCAAATATTAAGAAAAAAAATTGTTTTTGCTCAATTTTTTTCTGTTTTTTTGTATCTCTTTCTTTTAAAAAAAAACTCATTTAAACCACATCAGCCACAATTCTTAATTTCATTCAAAATCGTATCATTATTTTTATCTTCAATTATCATTAACATGCAAACGTCACAATGATATTCTGAATACAACTCATTGAAACAGCTGCTAAATAATAAAAAGAAAAAAATCTCTAAAAGAAAAACAATAAAAAGAAGAAAATTTACAAGAAAAACTAAGAAATTAAATGAAAAAAATTAAATAAATAAAAATAAAAATAAAGAAATTAACAAGAAACAAAAACCAAACTAATGACCAATTGAGTTCTTAACAATTTTCATGATACTCACCTCATTATTCGAAACGTCAGTTTCAACGATATTCGACAAACGAAATAAACGCGCTGAGTAAAAATTTGTTTATATTAAAAAAAAATAAAATTAAATAATAAAAAAAAATTAAAATAATAAGAAGAAAAAAATATATAAAATTTGCATATAAAACAACAAAGAAATTAATTTTAATAATTCAATTTATATATACATATATATAGTACATGAATGTATGTATGTATGTAGAATTTATAATAAAAAATAAAATTATATTTAAACGAACAACGAACGAAGTGAAAGATATTTTCTTTAGTTAATAGAGAAACTCACTTTAAAAAAAACGCCAAAAAATTTTTAAAAAAATAATTCTTTTATATAAAACGTATAAAACAAAAGTGAATTTTTGTTAAAACGGTCAGATAAATAAATTGTTGGAAAATAAACGACAACAACATTAACAAAAAAAAAAACCCAACAACAATTTGTTTTGTGAAATTATTAAATTTAAAACACACAAACGACATTTTAACGCGTTTTAACAAAGAAAGTTTTGGTTAAAAATTAAATTTTTTTTTTAATTTTTATTCAAATTAAAACAGCAAAAGTGGTAAATTTTTTCTTTTTTTAACTGCTATTTTTCCACCAAAAATATTGTGTGAATGCCAACTTTCCAATATAAAATAATTATTTAAATAGCCATTAAAAATATTGTAAAATTGTTTATTTACCCTGTTGTTGTAATTCCAAGCCTGTGAATTTCAAAACGACCACCTTTTAATTGCCTACAAAAAATAAATACAAAACGGAATTTTGAATTTTGTTTCCTGTCCCAAGAAAAGAGAAAAAAAACGAGCAACACATAAAACTACAACAAATATTAAATAAATAAGAATTAAATTGTTATAATAATTAAAAAATAAATTAATTACAGTAATAATGGGTGCCCAGTGGAAAGTTATTAATGAAAATTATAAAAATTTAGAGGGTAATTTTTTGTTTGTTTTGTGTGTGTGTAAATAGTCCTCCTTTTAATATTTTCTAATCTCCGCTAACAATTATTTCTAATTATGCTTTAAAATTCGTCGTCTTTTTTTTAGCCTAATTTTACTAAAAAAAAAACGTGCAATATATGTATAAATAAACCACAAATATGCCAGTTTTACTCAATGTGTGTAGCCACGAAAATTATAATTTAAAATTTTGGTTCTTTGGTTTTTTTCCTCCTATGGCAGCTACTTCATTAGAAAACAGTGTGAAATATATATTGTTATACAAAATAAAAAAATAATAATAAAAAAAAATATTTTGTATACACTTATACATATATATGTATATATGTAGTGTTAGTGAATGCGAATATCAAATCGATAGCGATAGTTTCACCATATGCAAGATTTATAAAAATATGAAGAAATTTCAATTTTACTTTTTTACGCAAACGTAACCTAATATTTTCAAATTTGTGCCCCATCTATTGTAGAAATTTCAAAGACTCATATATAGCTGATCAACTTAACTCACTCTTCATGGAAAATATTTACCGAGTTTTATTAAATTTGGCACTCTGTAGGTTTTGTGTTTATCAATTGTGTACATCAATGTCTTAATTTAGGTCGTCCCGACTTACGACCTCAAAACTTTTGTAAATAAAAACATCCCAAAGGCCTTATCCTCCAACTATCCTAAGCTAAAACTCTGTCGCTAAAAATTTATAAACTTGGTTTAAGATTTTTGGCTACGAACATAATTCTTGAACGCGTATTGTAATTTAAAATCTTCATGCATATTATCTCTAAAATTTTTAATTTTATATATCCCAATGCCCAACCTGTTTTAAAAATTTAAAATTTAAGCATTTTAGCTTAAGAGAAGGTTGAAAATCTAGCAAATGAAGATCAAAATTTTGGAGTTTTCCAATTTTTTAATAATAAAAAAAATAAGATGTTTGCACCTCCAAGAAGTCCATTCACTGACCCCTGACATTCAACTCTATCCACCTTTGGCATTAGCATAAAAAACGAATGAGCAACAGAAAGCGCCACCTACTGGGAAGTAATATATAATAGCTACCTTCTTAGCAGAGATCCTCAATACTTTCATAATCAACATCAAACGATAGATGGGGCAATTGCTGTTGATCATTCATTCATTCATTAATACTGGCTTTTTTTTATTGAGATCAATACTTAGCGGTAAACCCCTACTAAATGCTGGAATTGGAATTATTTTGAAAAGAATAGTACATTATGACAACAGAACATATATTTTGTTTTCTTAAATTATTAAGCGCCTTAGGAATAAGAAAAATTGCTGTGAATTGATAACTAAAAAGTGAGAGTTATGCCTTCACCCTCGACTGATTAACAGCAATTGCCTCATCTTTGCATGTTGACTGCGGTGAGTGCCTTCACTAAGTAAGTTTCTAGTTGTTATTTGCTACTTCCCCAGAGGTGGCGCTTTTTCCTTATCATTCGAGTAAGTATTTACTTTGCTGAGTATTGGTCTCAAAAAGAAAGTTTTTTCTTTTTATTTACGTCTTCATATATTAGGCTTTTTGAAACTTTGAATTGTTTTTCGCCATTCAATTTTTTTATTATTTTCTTTTTTTATAAAAATTCTATATTTATTGATATAAAGGCGCATTGTGTTTGCAAGAATGAATTAATTAAACTTATTATTTTGCTTCATAAAAACACTTATTTCAGTGTGTTCTCTTGTATGATGAGAAATTATAATTTTGACTTACGTCGCCAACCAATGGTGGCGTAAACCGAGGAAATCATATACAAAAGTAAAGAAAGTTCTAACGTTTTAACAACTTTGAATTAAGTAGATTAGAAATTAAACCATCTCTCTGTAGGAAATTTTAACCATTTGTTTGGCCACAATTAAAAGTTTGTTTTTTTACATGACGTTTAGAAGATATTGAATACTTCTTTCGGCGACTACCTCTTAGCAGTCTTCTAGCAAAAGCTCTGAGAATAATTGATTGCCATGAAAAGCAAAATACTCAATAAACATAATATACAAATACAAAAGGAATTCGGAAGCTTTTGCATTCAGGTTAATAATAATAATAACTATTATCAAAACAATCATCATGAAACTATGACACGAAACTACTCCTAGGAAAACTATATACTATCATGAAACTACGACACGTGTCGACTACTGTAATGTATGGGATGTTGTTTTGTTTTAACCGGCAGGACTCCGATGGATAAAAATTGATTTGATGTAAAAAAGGTTGAGTATTGTCGTAGCACTCCTGCCGCATTAACCGAGCATCAAAATGCCCTTTTGAGAATCAATAATTAAAACAACGTGGAAGTTGAGTGGTCTTATTAATTCTGATTTATTTAAAAAAATATAATATGCTTATATACTATTTATGAGAATTTAGCTTAACCTACCCTTTACCTTAGTCTGTGTATATGTATGTATAAACAAAATAAACAAAACAACAAAATAAACAAAATAACTTCCCACTGTTGAAAAATGAAGCGAGTCATATTATTGCATTAATAAAAGTGCAGTCGCTGCATTTAGATTCATTCAATGTGTGAATGACATCACATTCTTGCAGTCAAAATAAAGTGCAGTTATAGCATAAATATTTTGGTCTTGAGTATCTAATGTGTGAATGACGATGGTCATCGGCATCACTCAAAGAGGTGTCCTATATCGTCTGTTTATTTGTTTATTCAAATGAAACATGATACTCTTTTATAAGTAGCCACTTCAATAATATTTTGCAAACATGCACACAACAGAATGTAATCAAAACATGCACTCAAAAGAATGCAATCATGCTACACTACGCTGGAGAGTAAGCATCGGTCAATTGGCCGTCGTTTTAAAACTAAATTGTATTCAAAATTTTGAGTTTGGAGTTTTAAATCATCAACTATACACAAAAAAAGAAAACTTGGGTGCAAAATAACACAACTCTTCATTTCTTCATCCTTCCTCCGTCTGTTTGACAATTTGACACAAAATTTTGCTTCTCTTATTTCAATAATTCTATCACATCTGGTGGAAGGTTTAATTTCTTCTGGCACTTGAAAAGCTGAAACTATATGGCTTGTTGTGGGCAAAAGGGAAACGAATCCGCCTTTTTAAACAGTTGCTTAAAGTTTGAACAGCCAGTATAGCTGACATTGAGTTTGGCACATAAAGTGTCAGGTCCTCTCACATTTGTATTATTCTTTCGATAAGCTCTATGGTGTATGTGTGTATAGATCATAGTTAACCAAAACTCTCAATAAATGAAATTCGTCTGTAGCGCAATTGTGTAAAGAAAATGAAGATTTAGATTACATTGGTATAGAGGATATAACATGCAATTTAACATTTTGTTTTCGTATCTTATTTTTGTTGTTTATATATAAAAGAAAGCCTAGTTCTTCATCATTTTTTTTATTTATTTATCTATTTCTTAGCCAATGAATAATTTCTTACAGGCTATATTTACAATGCATATAAGTATAAATAATGACATTAAATTACTAAGTTATTTAAAAAATCAATAATTCTTATTCTTAATGAACTAGAGTCAGAAGAGTAATCAATAAGAGAAAAATGGTTGTTGAATTCTGAGCACATTCTTCGGAGTGGTTTAAAAAACTGGTTAAAACCACTCCTAAATAATAGGCTATTTGAAGTGACGCATGTTTACATCCCGTTTCTCTTTTAGTAATTAAAATCTGTTTTCAAACAAAGTCCGTTTCTTTTCGGTCACGTTACTCTATTTCTAGCGTTACTCTATTTTTTGTTCAACACTCATGATCAAAGTTAACCAATTATTCTCCAATAATTTAAATTAATTGACTGCAAAATTATAATTATATTAAAACAACAACCACAACAATAATAAAACAAAGTAATAAGAAAAAATATGTACCAAGAAAATTAATGAAAATATTTTCCACACTTATATCGGAAAAAAACGAGTTGTTATAGTGACCAATGAGTAATGAAAAGTTTCCAAGGACGTTTAAAAGTTCTCAAGCACACATACACACTCACACATAAATTTCATATTACCCAGTACACATTGCTCTTTAATTTTAAAGCAAATTAAAGAAGAGAATATTTTGTTTATTGTAAATGTTACTTATTTTTTGCAAGAAACGAACACCTGTACCTATTTATGATTCATCTTTATGAGTCACTTCTGATGCCTTTTTTATTCCAATGGTATTCATGGTTCAGCTATTTCTAATTATTATGCAATTTATATATTTTTTTTTTTATTTTAAACCAAACACATTTTTAATTATAAACACAATTCATATTCGAATTTTTATTTTAAAGTATGTACATACATAATTAGTCAGAAATCAAAAAAAAAACAATCTGTTAAATGTTAGCTGGGTATATATGTTTGTATGCAGAAGTGTGGGTGGAGTTTTTTGTGCATGTGATTGTGTGTTTTTGTTGTTTTCCTCCTCTTTTTTCCAATTGTCCGTATTAATTAAAATATTTAAGGCGTAATTGTAATTAAAATTCTTTAACAGTAATTGCTTCAAACACAACAATGCCATTTATTCTTTGTCATTTCAATGTTTGCTTAACAGCGAAATGTAACTGACAAATTGAAAATTTTTCCATTATTTTTGTTGTTGTATTTGTTGTGATGAAATATCTTAATTTATCTGTAATTAAAATATAAATCACAATAACGAAAAAAATAAATTATGAAAAAGGAATCAAATGTATATGTTCGTTATAATAAAATAAGAAAAATAATTACTTTTAAAAAATGAGAAATGCTTACGTGTGCATCGGTGTACTATCCCAATGAAAAAGAACTTTTTTCTTGCCCATATGAAGTCATTATTTTTGAAATCCTCGTCTCTGGAGTGTTGTAATGGATCCATGTTATAAAACGGTGTAAAAACTTATTCGAATTGCCTTTGAACAATTCCAAACAATGCTTTGAAGTTGTCACACGATTACGTTTATAGTCAATTGAGGGCAAACGTAGCATCAACAATCTTACGCATATCGAGATTTTTTTTCGACATTTTCTGATGTAACGAAAGTCTGTAAAACAGGTTTTACCATTAAAGTCGACGGTAAAGAATCCCCATAGTATTTATCAAACTTTTCCTTCGATTGATTGATCGGTTTTTTTTTTTCGCAAAAAAATAATGTTTAATTAGCAGGCGAAAAAAACTTTTTTTCCATTTTAAAGAAAAACCTATAACCGTGTTATAGCTTTTAAAGTCTCTCAAAAAAACACAATTATTTAACTAAAGATTACTCATACGTAGTGGGGTACCTCAATATAAGCAAAATCTCTACAGACAACTCTAAAAAGCTTTTCATACAAATAGTATTTCAATCAATGGACTTTAAAATGAATATTGTATGAAATTATCGTAGATGTACCAACGAATTTGAACTTTTCCAAAATTTGAATATTATTTAATGGTCACAAGGAGCATTAATTTCCTTTTCTTCTTTCTCAGCTACCATAGCAAGTTTAAATAATTTCAAATTCAATTAAGAAGTATAAAATAAAAATTTCACAAACGAACAAACTGGCCGATATATTCAAAATAATATCATAATATAGTGGGCTTTCAATGCAATATTTTTTCAAACAATTTAAGTGTATTAATTCATAATTGTGAGAGTTATTTTTATTAAGTTTTATATCATTCTAACACCTTTGTAAACCATTTTTTTTTCGTTTTTTTTTTTTGTTTTTTAATGTTTATTTGTCTTTTAATGTTTATTTGTCTGTCTGGCTGCAGCTTAATTTGTAAATATTTGACCTCAGCCTCAGTATAATTATTGTTGTCGATGCGGTTTATGTTACTGTTGCTGTTGCAGTTATTTAGTACATTTGGTATCGCATTATTTTATTTAATTTTTATTGTTGTTGTTGTTAATTATAATTGCACCAACACCACAAATAGAAATAAATTCAGTTGTAGGTAGTTTTACGGTGTACACACAGTAAAAATATTTCATGAAAATGATTTTAATTTCATTCCTTTATTGTTACGACTATATTATATATACTTTTAATTATATTACGATTATATTATCACATCTATGATTGTTTATTTTTATTTTTATTTTGTTTTGTAATTTATGAAAATGTTTTTTGCGTTGGTGCTATTATTGTGTTGAACCTAAATTGGTGGTAAGATGGTAAAACTGGAGGAAAAGCAGTCAATGACTGCTGCTGTTTCATGACTTTCTATGCTAAATATGTACTACAAAAAAAAAACGAAAAAAACAAAAATAAATAAACAAACCAAAAAGAAAAATATATTAAAAATTAAATTTGAAAAATAGAAAAGTGATTTAAAAAGAATTGAATTTTTTTTTTTTTATTATTACTGTGTATTCTTGTATGTATATATTACTCCAATACATATGTATGTATACTTGCTTATGTACATATTTGTTTTTTAAAAATTCAATTTAAGTCCACAAGTAAAGAAAAAAAAATAACGATTTTTTTTAATATTTAAATTTTATAAAAACATATACAAATGCATGCATGCACACTACTTAGTATACTGTATGTACGTGTTAAAATATATGCATATGCATATGCATAGACATATACATACATATGCATAAATGCATAAATTTAAGCCATAAGTAGTGTAAAAATTTGGTACTTTTTTGGCATTAAAACAGTTTGTGCTTTTCAAATTTCAAAAAGTACTTCCTTATTTTTTTTTTTCTTAATTTTTCTGTATAATGTTTTTATATAATAAATTACTTTAGTGTATAAACATCTATTTTGAAAAAAAAAACAAATCTTTTGTAAGTCTGTTGGTTTTTTCGGTCAATCACTCCTAAACAAATAAACAAACTAAACTATCGAAAGGGCAATAGGGTATGTTTTTTTTTAATTAGACCTGAACGTGGTATCTCCCATACAAACTAAATACTGACTTCTTTATATCTTGAGAACGGCTAAAGCTAAATCTTCTGAATTTGGTATGAGCGACTTCACGGACAAGAAAAATCATCAGTCAGACAGTAGACGGTATTGGATAAATGGGCGTGGTACCTCCCATACAAATTAAATATTGATTTCTTTATATCTTGAGAAGTGATAGAGCTAAAGTTTCTAAATTTGGACAAATAGTAGTGGTAGGTGTAGCAAAGCAGGCCGGCTTTAGGCTAGATGAAAATATTTTAGAACTGGAATAGATTACAATTTATTTGAAAAAGTATTAAATAGTTTGGGAAATTATTAACATCAAGTCCACAGTTGCAATTTTAACATTTTCACTGAAAATCAGTTAACTTGTTGAAAGTCTTCAAGAAACCGCTCCCTGACGTTTCCAGTCTATTTTATCAAGAAACGAATGATCAGGAGCACAGCGCCACCTAATGGTAAGATAACAGCTAACCTAAATGGCTCGCCACTCACATTTAACATCCACCGACAGATGGGGAAATTGCAGTTGATCATTCAAAAGTGAAGCTATAACACTGGCCTTTGAGTAATCAACTGACAGCACCTTCTCTCATAGACATAAGCCGCTCTCTGAAAATTGAGAAGAAAAAAATCTATCTATCTGTCGTCAAATTCCAATACAATGCAATGCATGAGTAGGGGTATAATCCTGAGTATTGGTCTTAAAAAAAGCAAACTCTGTGTAAGTTTTCTTAACAAAAGCATTTTAAATTCTTATAAAATGTTTGTTTTTCCATTTAAACTCTTGTTTTCTGTTATATGTTCTTTATGTAGCACACAGCTGTTTATCTTGGTTTCTTCTTTTAAGTATTCTACACCTACAATAAATGCGATGCAAAAAAAGGAAAAATTATTTATTTTTTAAATAACAACCTGTGTTTTACATAATTTCTCATGATTTTGTTTGTTGATAGCTGACAGACGTAAACAAAAATAAAAAAAAATAGATAAAAAAGAAATGGGTTATTAAACCAGCTGGAAATTTTTTAATACAAAAATGAAAACAGTAATTAATTTTATAAGAATATTAAAAAAAAACTAAACTGCGTATTAAAATCCGTTTTTTTCACTTTTTTGTTTTCTATGTTCAGTAGGAGTCAATTGAGGACAATTGAGGACTCACTGAACATACTCAAAGAATTATATCTACCCCTGAGTTTTATCTTGGCTTATGCGTGGTAAAACAAAAATTACTTCAATTTAATCACTTTTAGGCTGATATGGTTTTTGAAAAATCATATGAATTTAAAACAACCCCCCTGAAAACTTAGTATAAGATTGACTTGTGAATTTGAAGGTGATTTCATAAAAAAAAAATTCTTTGAAGCCTGTCCCACGATGTCGAACGTAAAACTATACAAACGAAAACAAGTCACTCATTATTGTTAGAAAAAGCGTCCCTCGTTCAAATTTCAGTGTTGGTGAGTCAACAGTTTAACAGGTTAACCGAAAAAAAAAATCGCTGAAATGGGTCTATTTACATTATCGTTCGAATTTGTTTTCTTTTAACTTGTCTTACTGCAAACAGTTATTGGGACACAAAACAGCTGTCTTTCGTTGAGAATGCGAACAAAAACGCTCGATATTATGGGACAAGCTGTTGATTTATATATAGAAATATTGCAAATAGTGAAACGAAAAAAGTAAACTTTAGAATTTTTTTGTTTTAATTAAAATCTCAAAATGCAAATGTAGCTCTGGTTTAGTACTAGTGATTTCAATTCTGATCGAGAGACATATTCTTTGAAAATATTATGATTTTTCTATACCAGAATTTACTTTACTGATGGAGCATTTTCTTCTCATTATTTCCGGGCAATACTAGACGTATAATAGAATTTAAATATCTGAACTCGATTTTATTAATAGAACGGATGAAAGATTAACTGCTGTATTCATAAAAAATATTGTAGGCTTATGAAAGGCTTTTTTGACAAATTTCTATACACTACTTGTCAAATAAACCCTTAATAAACTTATAATAGTTTTTAAGAATACAGCCGTTAAACAATAAAAAGAACTTTTAAACTAATATTTGGAATTTAGTTAACTGTATCCATATATAATTGGACATCGCAATCCTCTTTGAGTTTTAAGGCCTAGCTTCTCACAGCGCCCATATTGTGTGCGTAAATTTTTACCGATGAGTACCGGGACCTGCAGTTTAACGTCGACTTCGAACTGTAGACTTGAGAAGCTTGTTCATGGCAATCACTCACTATCAGACCTTTTGCCAGAAGGCAAGCTAAGAGGTGGGAGCCGAAAGTTATATTTTTTTATATTTCTTTCTTTCAAAATGTCGGAGATGGGATTTGGACCTAGAGCTCTGATCTCAGTAAGCCAACATACACACACATAGTAGACTACGGCGACCAAATAAATTAGTTGAAATTAAATTCCATTTAGTACTTTTATTTGGGCTGTATTTAAGGTACCAAATCCAAGCTCTCAAAGTAAAAAAAAAGAAACTAAAATGAAATTGTTTTCCACAAAACGTATACAAAAGTGTGAAAGTGTATAAAATTTGTTGTAGAGCAGCAACTTTATATAGAAAACAACATTTTTAAAACAAATATTTAAAAAAAAAATTTAACACAGAAATTTAAAGAAAAAACGTAAAATTATAAAATGAGTACTGACAGCTGTATGCAGTTGTACGAGTACTACAAATAGAAGAGAGCATGTTTGCTGTTGCCTTCCGAATTTTTTATTTTTTTTTTTCGTGTTTATTATTTTGTGTATATAATTATTATTATATGTATATATACATATATATACATATATATACATATTTAAATATATATTTATGCCAATAACAGCAACAACAACTACTAAATTAAGTTTTTTAAAAAGTTTGTGCTAAATTGAAAGCGAAAATATATATTAAAAATAAGAAAGAAAAAAAACTGAAAAATACAAATAAATAGACACGCATAACACACATCCGTGACATATTGCAAACCTACATATGTATGTATATAGAGACAGTGTTGCCACTGCTTTCTCTTAAAAGAAAATATTTTTTATGAACACCAAAAACGAAGAAGTATTAAAAAGTAAAATTACATTGAAAAGCATATGTATTTCTTACTAAATAAGTAATAAAAAAATATCAAGTAAACTTTTAGAAACAATATACCTTCAAGAGTACTGTCCTAATCTTATTAACACTCAAATGAAATAAATATGCAGTTACTTAAAGCCGAGGCAAATAAATTCCGTCACATGTCATACGTTGAATTTTTCAATCGATGTTAATGTACTAACGGGTGATGTTGGATGATTCAGTTGTTTTGTTTTTCTCACAGGTTTTTATATTCGTACAGCCTCGATTAATTTATTTTCCATTTTTTATTTTATTTTTGGTATACGCTTTTTATATTTTTCCTTTAATTTTTGTAAACAACAACACCCAATGCCAAAACAAAATGAGAACAAACAAAAAACAAGTTATAGCTGTAATGGCTAAAATTGATCAACTTTGTACTTTGCGTTGTCGGCGGCAATACTCATAAGAAAACATACAATATATTTTAACTTAGCTGTCACTTGAACAAGATGTCAGAACTGGGGAAACCGGAGCTCCTGTTAAATAAGCCAACACAATAAGCACTAGACCACCAGACCATATATATTACATATATATTTACTTCAGTAAAAATAAGGTGTTTGACTCCTGAATAGGAAATGCATTCATCATGTTGAAAAGTTAAACGCAAATTGTGTCAATTTAGGATAATCGACTTAGTATCTGACTTAAACAGATTAAATTTGTCTTCATCAGCAAAAACAAACATGATTTTCAAAATGGAATATTTTTGTTTAAGTGTTTGTAAGATTAATTAAAGGCTTGCTTCGGGTAGTCCGGCTATGAAAATTTTCTTGTTTTTAAACATTTCGAACAATTTTAGTATAGAGAGCCTTACTCAAGTACTTTTCAACTTCAACTGTCAACTTGAAAGCACTAATATTAGGCGTTTCCTTACCTTTTCCTACCATCTGTCTGCATCTCCAAACATATAATTGGATGCCAGCCTAGCCATACTTTCAACTCTATTTTTCTTGTAAAACCTTCTAAAGTGCAGCTGAATTGTTAAAGAACACAGTGTAACAATTTCTACAATTTTTCGTTGGCTTTTTTCGGTCTTGTAAGCCGAAATATATCTTCCCGTTAAAGATATAGGAGGAATTATTTCAAATTTCTTTTCTCACTTAACTTCTTATTGCAATAAATTATAAATACATACATACATACATAATTGGCCATTACAACTCTGTTTCAGGGTCACGGCCTAGCTTCTCGCAGCACTTATGTTGTGTGTGTTAATTTTTATCGATGAGTACCGGAACCTACAGTTTAAAGTGAGAAGCTTTTTCATGGCAGTCAATTACTACCAAAGCTTTTGCCCGAAAACTGTTAAGAGGTAGTCGCCGAAAGAAATAATTTTTTCATATTTTTTTTAAAGATGTATTTGAAGCCGGCGCTATCGTCTTAGTAAGCCAACACACTAACCACTAAACCTCGGCGACTACAATTATACGTGTAATTATACATATATGTAAATGAATTAAAAACAAAACCGTTATAAAAATAATGTTACAGAATTTCGTAGAACAAAGCAAAAACAAACAAAAAAGTTACATTAAAATAAGGAACTAAGTAATTTATGCGGATATTTGAACAAGGTTATTTTTATATGGAAAGTACCAGATTTATATTTTTCGCAAATATGATTGACTGCCTGAAATAAACTGTACGTGACTGTATTTTTTTTAAGACCAATACTCAGGGGAAAACCCTAACTAAATGCAGTGGAAAGAATAGCACATTATGACAACAGTACATATATATTTTTTCTTATATTATTATTAAGCGGCTTAGAAATGAGACAAATTGCTGTTAACTGATCACTAAAAGACCAGTGTTATATCTTCACCCCTCCACAGCTATTGCCTCATCATTGCATGTTGATTGTGTGGTGAGTGCCTTCGCTAAATGTATTTAGCTGTTATCTGGTACCTCTCAATCTCACTCTTTATCATTCGTTTTTTGTTGACATTGGTTAAGGTGGAGTAGAGTGGAATATCGGAGAGCGGTTTCTTTGTAGATGGTCTTCTTGCAGGGAGGGGGGAAGGCACCTCTTACAGATAGATAGATAGATGTGAAGATGTGATGTTAAGCGCCTTATGTCAATAGGACAAATTTTTATCTGTTGACTGTATGTTCAACATTTGAAAAAAAATAGCATGCAGCAGACGACTAAACAGGATTAGGTGTACAAAGTGCATGAAATAAAGCGTTTCTTTGTTGTCATAAGTGAGAATTGATTTTTATTGCGCGTTTCCGTAAAACAAGGAATTAAAAAAAAATTAAAATTTTTCCAATATTTTTGAGCACTTTTCATATAAATTTATATTCAACGGCTTAAAATTGTGCGTCTTACGAAAAAATTATGTAACTTTTTTTTAATCTATAGGTAAAAACTACAGCAAATCAAAATGTCAAGATTTCTATTGTTCTTAATTTACTGACAAATTTAATTTTAAAATAACAAAAGGAGAAAATATTTTAAATTATTTAAGAACATTAACCATCAGTTAAAACTCTCGAAAATTGATTGTTAAAATAACAAATTAAATATCAATTATTTTATATACAAAAGGTATAATAAATAAATGCAATAAAAATAGAATAGAAATATTTTTATACTCTTAGTTCGTAATATCCTTATCAAAGACTGTATGTAACTGTAACTCTTTTCTTTAATAAAAGCCAATCTGTTAAAATTGAAAGTCTATGTATTAAAAATCTGACATAAAATTCTTTAAATGTTCAACAAAAAAGGAGAATTCAGAATACAATAGAAATGTTATGTTTAAAAAAAAGTGCTCCACCAACGTAAAGCTAAATTTTCAATATTAAAACACTCATAACCTACACTCTTTCTCTCTTACATATTCCCACTCATTATATACAAACATACGAGTAAGTATGTATTTGGCGGTTTTCATGTGACCTGCTTTAAGGCATTTTAAATCGTAAGGTAGGTGGTATTGATGACAAAAATATTTTTATCGGTTTTGTGTTTTTTGTTTCCACAGAAATAGGGCTTTTTTTGTGGCCAGTAGGTAAAGGAACCAAAAATCAATAAATGTCAAAAGTGATAATTTACGGTTACCTGTGCTTTATTTAGTTTCATTTGTTTTTCACTATTTTGCTTTTCTTTTATTTATTTACCCTACAATTTCATGAGTAATAAAGATATGTTATGTTGATTTTGGCGCCTGTAATCCATTGAAAGACAGTCGTTAATGGTTTACAAATATTTTTTGGAAGTAAATGAAGTTTGTATAGGTTTTTTGAAAAGTTCTGATCTCATTTTGTATATTATACAGAAGAGATTAGGTGGGCAGAATCAGTAATTTAATAATTTTATTACAGAACTTGAGATCTCAGAAATCGGTCAATCAAATTATATGAATAGGACATATACTCGTTGCTAGGCTTACCTGGCCTAAGCTGGACTTGAGTACTACCAATCAACTCTTTAAACTAGAACGCAGGGATATCTCTTCCGTTGTATTTATCCTCACAGGTCACTGCGTGATGGCCAAGGATGCAGAGAGACTGTGCTTACCCGCAAATGACTTCTGTCGTGGCTGTGGGTCAATTGAGGAAGAAGAGACTAGCTCAACGTAGATTGCTTTAATTAGGATCTCTTTTTCTCCATAGCTTGACTGACCTATCGATGCTAGACGTTGGATCCATTGCCAAATTTATTAGCTCTCTGGCTGGTTTTCACCATAATTTTCTAGGGAAGTAAAGATTCTTGTGTGGAGCCTGTGACTATCATACGTGCTCAAGTGTGCCTTGTTAGTGCAAGGCTGCCACTTCCTCCTAACCTATCCTATACTCGTATATTTATTTTTGGGGGTTCTGGTAGAGTGGTTATAGCGCTCGCACAGAAACTGACACGATCGAGTTTCAAATCCCAGCGAAGAAGAAAAATTAAAAAATTAAATTTGCCGTTTTCCAAAAATTATGATTTAAAAATAAGAGCTCCCCCCCCCACTTCCAGTAAGTCCAGCTTAAAGAAACCGCTCCCTGACATTTCCAGTCTATTCCGCTAGAAACGAGTGATAAAGAGTACAGCGCCACCTTCTGGGAAAAAAACAACTTAGTTGAAGACGCTCACCACTCACATTCAACATCCATCAACAGATGGGGCAATTGCTGTTAATCATTCATGGACGAAAGTCACACTGTCCTTTCAGTAATCAACTGACAACAACTTGTCTCAGTGACATAAGTGAGAAGAAAAACTCTATATATCTGTATTCAACTTCCAATACAATGCACTGCATGAGTAGGGGTATACTCTTGAATATTGGTTGTTAAGCAGCATATATTCTGATAGGCAGCCTTTTTTTTTGTACGGGAAGGAGGGAAAAAGCGTTATGCTTTCGCGGAGGTCGTCATCTCGCATGATATTTTGGCCTCACCCACAAGGTTATACTGACTAAAAACCCCTTTATCTACTCACCAAGGGAAGAATACCACCTCGGCATTACATTAATATTACTTCAAGGTGGACCCCTCTTTGGCACGGTTGACAGTTTCGTCTAGTTTGTCCTGCGTCCAGGATCTGCACTTTTAATAACTTCAAGGTCATTCTTTCTCCGTTTTAGGATACGTTCAAAATATCCTGCAATAGAGGCTCAGCTCGTCATATTTGTCGTCATAATCAGAATGATATTGCCGACCGTAATACTTCCAACTGCTCCGCGTCGTTAATCACATCTTCATCCTCTTCGTAAATGCAGAGAGGGGAGTCACACTTTCGAAATTGGTGCAGATATTTTCTATAATATTCGTGACCCGATAACATCTGTGTAGTGTAAAAGTTCACCTCTCCGGATTTTCGACGTATCCATGAGCCTATAGTCGGAATAAGTCTCGCTGTCCATCTTCCTAGTTCTTCAACGTTCCAGCATTGTTGCCATTTGAGAATGGTATTCTGCCCAATACAAATTGAAATATTGTATTGTTACTTTTTTAATACGTTGCATACTAATACTTTGCAACTCTTTAACCCTTATATTAATTAATGTATTTAAAAATATTTATATGCATTGTAACATACAAACAATATTCGTAACAAAGCAAACAATTGAGGAAGACAATATTTTATTATATTTTAATGCAAAATTTTTTAGAACTGAGCGCAAAAAGGAAACTCCATCTCCGGGATATATTGTCCCCTTAAAATTAAAGTGAATTCGTTTTTTAACTAAATTTTTTTCCACTTCTAATCTTGCATTAATTAATAGGTTTTTACATTACAACGCGTTATTACTACAAAGCAACAAACAAAGCGTTTAGGAAGTTAGCCACACTTTTAAACTGGCATATGAATAATGAACTCTTATTTTCTATCACTAATTCTCTCACTAAAAATTATTTATAAAATACACATGCATATACATACGATTACTTTATTTATTTATTTATTTTTGTTTTTTTCTTTTCGTTAATTATTAATTTTTATTTATTAAAATTAAAATAATTTATGATTTTTTTTTTTACTTCTTTTTTAGGTAAGTTCATTAAGTCTTGTCTTTGTATTTGTACCAACGCCATCAGGTAAATTGTTTTTATTACAAATATTACACAATATTTTCTTTTTTTTTAATTTAATCCTATTTTTGGCATTAAAAAATGTTTGCATTATTTGTTAGAAACTCTTATTTTTTTTATTAAAATTGCACCAAAGTTTGTTAATAAAATGTTTGGATTTGAAACTTGTTTTCAAAAAGCAATTATTTAAAGGAGTACTGTCTTCTTTATCTGCATTTGTTTATGCCTCATACGAGTAAGTAGGCTTAAATATTGTACCAATAAAATAAGACTCCATTAACTTAAATAAATATAATTTCGAATCTCTGTGAAAGCTTAACTTTATTGCGGTGTTACATCGTTTTAATAAAACATCTTTACGAAGCTGTTTTTGTTGTGTTATGAACAAACGTGGCATAGATCTTGCGCACAACTTTTTATTTTCTAATTTTTCATCATTATGTAAAGTCATAAGACTCGTTTATATCTCTTCTCTTAATCATCTGGCGTGAATACCACAATTGACGACAACAATATTACTGTTATGGTCTCATTTAAATTCTGCTACCAAATATTTTATAGTCGTAAGTAAAGGATAAGGCTTGGTTGGACTGAGACATTTCAAACGAAAGGGTGATTGTTTATTTTTGACCCCGAGGGTAACTCCTCGGTATTCGCATGGGTTGACACAAATCCTTATGGCAGCTTGTGTTCAGAGCCAGGTCAGGTAATTAGTACCTGATATCCTATCAACTAAACCTGCAATGGCGACGAAATAAGGAGCGTTCTCTAAGATCTGGTCAAGGACGGAAGGCAACCGAGGCATTCACCTGAAAGTCATTTCATTAAGATGTCGCTCCCACCAACTCAGGTAACAGAATGCCACAGATGTCGGCCCATAGCAAACTACCCAAAAATCAGCATCCATCTCATATTCCATACTCATGTCCATGTCGTTGACGTTGATTAGGGGATCCACGGAGGTATCACTCTCCAGACTGCCCTTTCTAAAGAGCCCCCCTTGTTTGGGAGATAGATGGCGGCTTCCATTCTTCATGTCATGGAAAAATTTCACTGGGCTTAAATACTCTTTTATAGTATAACCTCAGCTTTCACTACTCAGTGGTCTGGGACTGCTTATTTAATTCGCAGCTAACCTACATATCTGTAGGACGTTCCGTTACCGCCACCTACTAACCCACCATTGTAGCTCTGATCTAAGTTTATCTACGTGGATTCGATGATTGCAAGTTAAATAAATTATATTTACTTATTTTATTTTATTTTATTTTATTTTATTTTATTTTATTTTATTTTATTTTATTTTATTTTATTTTATTTTATTTTATTTTATTTTATTTTATTTTATTTTATTTTATTTTATTTTATTTTATTTTATTTTATTTTATTTTATTTTATTTTATTTTATTTTATTTTATTTTATTTTATTTTATTTTATTTTATTTTATTTTATTTTATTTTATTTTATTTTATTTTATTTTATTTTATTTTATTTTATTTTATTTTATTTTATTTTATTTTATTTTATTTTATTTTATTTTATTTTATTTTATTTTATTTTATTTTATTTTATTTTATTTTATTTTATTTTATTTTATTTTATTTTATTTTATTTTATTTTATTTTATTTTATTTTATTTTATTTTATTTTATTTTATTTTATTTTATTTTATTTTATTTTATTTTATTTTATTTTATTTTATTTTATTTTATTTTATTTTATTTTATTTTATTTTATTTTATTTTATTTTATTTTATTTTATTTTATTTTATTTTATTTTATTTTATTTTATTTTATTTTATTTTATTTTATTTTATTTTATTTTATTTTATTTTATTTTATTTTATTTTATTTTATTTTATTTTATTTTATTTTATTTTATTTTATTTTATTTTATTTTATTTTATTTTATTTTATTTTATTTTATTTTATTTTATTTTATTTTATTTTATTTTATTTTATTTTATTTTATTTTATTTTATTTTATTTTATTTTATTTTATTTTATTTTATTTTATTTTATTTTATTTTATTTTATTTTATTTTATTTTATTTTATTTTATTTTATTTTATTTTATTTTATTTTATTTTATTTTATTTTATTTTATTTTATTTTATTTTATTTTATTTTATTTTATTTTATTTTATTTTATTTTATTTTATTTTATTTTATTTTATTTTATTTTATTTTATTTTATTTTATTTTATTTTATTTTATTTTATTTTATTTTATTTTATTTTATTTTATTTTATTTTATTTTATTTTATTTATTTTATTTTATTTTATTTTATTTTATTTTATTTATTTATTTATCTTAAAATTTAGCACAACAAGATGGGAATCTTATAAATTAAAGTGCTAATGATTACATGCAAACATAAAAATTTCAAACATAATATATTAAATTTGCCTATTTTGTCTTGCCTCTATAAATACACCATAATATATTAATTAAATCGATCAAAAAAATTAATTAAAAATACAAATTAAACAATAAATTTAAAAAAAAAGTTAGAAGTTATCGATCTTTACTACTACCTTTACGGTGTCGCTGCTTATTTAAAACTCCTCAGCTTTAGTGTGTTGCGGCTATATATAAGTATGTATATAAAGTTCTAACATGTATCTGTTGCTGATTGTTTGAATGCTTTTACACGCATCATAGCGCGGATGTTGTATACAATATTAAGTAGTTTTTGTTGTTACTTGTCGTAATCCTTATTTTTTATTATGTTTTTGTTTGTTAATTTATTTTTTTTTTTTGCTTTTTCATAGACAAATATTTCTACGTGACAATATATACTATTAGTAAAATTACCACTATACACCAATGGTCAAACTACTGCTACAAAGTTCGCCAGTCTCAAGATCAAACAAATATTTTTTACCTTGTGTTTTAAAAATTTTTTTTAGCAGTTATTAAAAAAAAAACAAATTGAATGCAAATAAACTTTCCTTTAAATTCCTTTACAATCTAGCACAACTTTTGATTTTAGAGGAACGATACCATACTGAGTGAGCTTAATGTGTTTAGATAATAATAATTTATTTATGCAAATTTCATTACTCTTGTGTATAGTCAAGTACCTCAAATTTACATAGTATTGTTTTCATATTTGATCTTAAGGAAACATTTAATTGATTTTAATTTCATTGGCTGGTTTAAAAGTATAATTGACTATTACGTTATATTGGAATTTTATGGCAACTGCCACAAACCAAAAAATACATTTTATTTTCCAGAATCGCATATTTGTCTTTAAAAATAAAAAAAACCTTTCAGTCGAATTATTAAAGTGTGCTCTGATTACTTTTTAAATACTGATTCAATAAAAATTTTAATTGGTTTTCCCTTTCGTCTAATTAAAATTTTTTATTTAATTGATTTAATAAAACTTTCAATTGATTTTTAATGGTATTTTCAGTTACATTTTTAAATGATATTTCTAAAAAGTTAATTGAAAGTCATTTTATATAAAATCTTTTAATTGTTATGATAAATTCGTGTGTTGATCGAAATCAATTAAAAGTTTAATTGATATTACAAATATTTTAATCAAAATAATTTTTGTTTCTGTGCAATACGTTTTTAATAATTTGTATCACATTATTTATATTACATTTTATTTTTATTGTTACATACTGCTTAACTAGTAGCTTATAAATCTGTGGCAATATGGAAGAGCAGCTTAAGTCGACATAAGAGAGAAATGAGTTAAGGCGTTTGGGGCATTACAGAAGCAAAGGCGCTTAAATGTGTTTAGTCCGTATTGAAAAATTCTATTTTTTATCAATGTTAGGTACGTGTACTTTTTAGCCTAAGTTTTTTAAATCAATAATGCATTGAACAAAACAACTTAGTTACACATAGATTTGTTCACATATTCAGATTTTCGATTTATCATATAACTTATATTTACATTAGTTTTTTTAATAAAATGTGATTCTTGTATACAGTTATCTTAAGTGAATATAAGTTCTTGAATAAATCCTCTTATGTTTACTTAAAACTACACAATACGTACTTTTTATTTCAACAGAAGCGCTTAAGTTACTTAAGGACCTGTCCAACGCAGATTTCAGTTTCGAAAAAGCGCTTAAGTAGAAAAGGCGTAAAATCTTCCAAAATAAACCATATTTTTTTTTAAAATATTCATCCTTCTTCTCTAATGAACATGTTACCAATATATTAACTCATAAATTATTCGCAAAAAACATACAGAATAAAAATTACACAAAATTGATGATATCCCAAAACTTAAATTTTCGACTTAAGCTACTCTTCCATATTGCCACAGAAATTATGTCTTTTCTAAACAATTTAGTGGATAGTGACGAAACCAGTTACAATCAGAATAAACTATTACAATATCAGAATAAACTATAAATGACTGGCATGTGTTATATTCTTTGTTGTTATTATTGTGCAAATATACACACAAATGTATTGTATACACTTGTAAGTGTATATGTTTCTGTTTTTATCTTTTTTCTAAAGTTCATTCAATGAAATCAGTTCAGTATCACACTTTACCTGCGCTCGTGTGTCTCATATACGCCTTTTGACTTTTTTTTTACTTCCGTTATTGCTTTAGTTGTTTTCATAATCTATTTTCGGTTACTGTTGTTAACGGAAATTAATATTGATTGATGTAAAAATACAGTTAACAGGATTTTTCAAACAAAGCTTTTCCCATATTTTTTCAATTTTTCTTTGTTTTTTTTTTTTTGTTTTTTTTTTGTTGCAGCAACAAATCTTTGAAAGTTTTTATTGTTGTTATTGTATTATTTTGCTATTGCCGTAGATTTAGTTTAGACAACTTTAGTAGTCATAAAATATTGGCAACATAAAAATAGACGCAGTCTACTATTGCTATCTTCTGTATAATGTGCGTAGAAGACTTGATAATTTCTTGTATTTCCAGAGCGATAACTTCTAAAGCATGAGTAAGTGATTGGCACGAACAAGTTTCTCAAGTCTTTCGTTTGGAGTAAACTTTAAACTGTATTCACTGGTACTGTGTATGGGTTTTACGTGCGCACCGTCCGTAGACATATCACACGCCGCCCGTTGCCGGAGTGGTAGTTGAGTTCAATGCGCCCAACCACCGATACTCGATGCCGGTATCCTCTAACCTCACTCATGCATGAGGGCACGGCGCTCAAAAGAGAGCCCATAGCACTGAGTTGGTAATTTAGCACCACCACTGTCTGGGTAGTGATACCCTCCTTGCTGAGGGGTTTCTACCTAGCACTACCACAACCACAACGTGTACTTCCCGAAGGACCGCAGCCAAACCATCAGGCCGATTAGCCTACCTTCCCGAATGACAAGGAGTCCCAGGCTAACCGGGGGCTCCTGATGCCCGTAGTAACAGATTAAGGCATCTCTGGTCAGTCCTTGAGAACGCCAGAAATGCCAGCCACACGTACTTAAAGGGACAAGCACCCCAAGTACGCGTGGCATTACGGCCATGCATCACATAACCACTATTACCGACATTCTCTGCCTATATCGAGCGCCAGACCACTCAGGGCTAGGTTGAACCCGATATTCCCCGGAGAAAACAGGCCACTAGCGTGAGTACTCACCAGCAGCCATTACTGCATCCCCGGGGGGGATTCACCGGTACTGATGAATAAAAATTGACACAAACCACATAGGTGCTGAAACAGTGTTGTAATGGCCAGTTATGTATGTTTGTTGAACATTCACACCGCCAAGGTCTTTACAGTATAATTCAATATAAATAAGTTTCAGGTCCAATAATACTGCTTCTTTCTCTAGTTATTTAACATACTTTCCTATAAGCTACTTGCTATTCATTACTTATTAATCAATAAAATATAAATTTTTTTAAAATCAATTCAAGGCATTGTCAACAGATTATCATATACATACCTATAGGTAATAAAAATTTTAAACAAACTCTCAAATATACTGAGAAACTTCAGAAAATTAATAAACTTCCCTCGTTTATATTTTAAATGTGAACATATGAACATAAGCACAAGCCATAGTCATGCATATGTAGTAAAAGGAAGGAGAGAGAGAGAGAGAATGGACAATATTTTGTTTGTTTGTTTGTATTTGTGATTGTTTATTTATTCATTCATTCAGGATATAAAGGATATATTTGTATAAAACAAACATATTCGGTTTTGTTCTCAGTTTGTTTTAAGAGTTATTTTTCTTGTTTTTTTTAATGTTATTTTAGTAGTATCATAAGATTTTGCTGTTCTACCTGTGAAAACGAAGTTTATTGTTATCATTTTATTAGTGTGTGTGTGTTAGGGTGTGTGTGTAGTAATATGTCAGAGTATGGATATGTGGGTTTTAGTTATGGCATAAAAAGTTATTAAGAGTACTTTTTAGGTTATAATTTTCAAGGGTTACTTTCATAAGGTTTTCCCTTTCCTGCTGTAATTTCTCTTTCAGTTTAGTTTAGCTCTCCCTCCCAATATATCATCTGCCTCTAACCATTAACTTAAACATTTGTAAATGCGTATATGCATTGGTATTAGTTTATAATCATAAACTAAAAGGTGTTAACGTGATTTATATCATTTGATTAAAAGCTTTGCAAATATTGGAATTTATGGATTTTTATTTCTTTCTTGAGGTGGGTGGTGCGCGACCAGGTAAAACTAGTGATTATTAAAATTAATATTAATTTTCTTCTCCTACTTTTTCGTTAACTTCCTTAAATATTCTTCAAGCAGTTTATTTAAGTTTTAGTGCTTTTAATGAAATGTGTTTAAAATTCTTAGACCTTTAAATAACGTTTAAGTAGAAAATCTTCAGACTTTTTCATACAACTGGACAAAGTTTGGTAGTTGCAAATACATTTAAAAGATATTTGTTTTAAAAGAAATTTAACGTGCACTTGTTTGTTAATTTGAGAGTAATAATATAAAATAATTAACCATCTCCTAAATATTTCCCTACTGGTAGTCAAATTTAAATGGCTTATAAATTACAACAAAACTTTAAACTAATTTGCAGAACTTTAAAATTATGAGTTTCAAATTAAAAGAAAAATTAATTTTTTTTTTTTTTTTTTTTTTAATTATTAAAACTTAGTTTCAATAACTTTGCACAAATTCAGCATTTGAAAGTTTAACAGTAAGACCTCGATTATTCGTGATTTGGATAATGAGAAAATTAATTTCATTCGTTGAATTTCTTATAAATCGACTAATCCCAATTATTATCTCTATTAGTTTTCAATTACTCTTAAAGATACACAATGAGAATACAATAGGTACATACGTACATAAATACTTAATTTCCTAGTAAAAAGAAAGAATTATAGCATTTGTGTTGAAAACCTAGTACTTATTTCGTAGAGCTGAATTTATTGTAATATTCCCGAACACCATTTTCTTTACAAAACAAATACTATTCCTGTCTTTGGATCACTTCCATTTTACATTAACCTTATATTATATTCATGGATGATTGACCAAAAAGGTTGATTTCAACATCTTAGCTAGTTAGTTAGTTTACTGAAAATACAGGAAGTTTGCATTATTACAGGTGTATTCATCAAAAATATTAAAGATTTTTTAAGAGTTTATTTGACAACATTTGCATAGAAATAAGGCTTTCATGAAAGTAGTGCAATAAAAAGGCAAAGACAAATTCGACGTTGCGCAGAATGGCCCCAAGAAATATGACCCCAATTTAAAAATGCAAATTAGCCCCATTTTTGGGACGAAATTTCATAATCAAAATTAAACCTAAAAAAAATACGAAGAATGACCCCAATCGAATGAAAATTCGCCCCAATATTAATTTTGGGGCACATTTTCATTTATTACTTTAGGGCTTTTCTTCATTATGCAAAATAACACTCATTTAAAGAAACGAAATAGAACCCCTACTGAACGAAAAGAAAAATGGCCCCAAAATATTGAAAGTAAAAAAAAACATTGTTTATGTACAGTATTATTTATTGAATAATAGAATTTGTAATTAGGCGAAAACTTGTATGAAATCAATAATGTCCACTCTACAACAAGGACTCTTATACTTTAATTCATTTTCTTGTACAGATGCTGCTTGCAGCAAAAAATTGCATTAGCTACAAACTTTTAGGTACTTGCAAGGTAACATAACATAACAATATCGGGGTTTCTATCGTGACAAACCACGCAGCCAGTTTTTATTAAATTTGGTGGTAACAACGGATGAACCATCAATTTCCGTTATGCTGTTTTAGCAGCATCCGACGATCTTATAAAATTTTAGAGCGAATGGTTTTTCATGACATTGCGTCTTAGAACTTGACAATAATGAAACATGTTTAGAAATTTATTTGTTCTTTATATACGAAAAACTATCTGAAAATTTTTACCAAAAATCGCGAGATTTTTTTTTTTACGATCGCGTCTTACCAGCTCCATTCACACCACTATAAACGCTCCTTATTGATTCTCTCAAAGCATGTTCATAATCCGAAATGAACACAGCTTTTTTCTTATTATTTTATTTATATTATATTTTATTATTTATATATCAGCAATTCTTCATATTAATACATAATTCAATTTTCATTTAATACATAAAACACTGGATAAATCTGTAGCATCAAAATATAATTAAAAAATCCTAGTATTACATGAATTATACCAGCAAACATATTTCACAATATCTAGATAATAGCTAGATTTCTTTTTAGAAATAATTTTTTGATTCATTATATATAATAATTTACTATATACTATATTTTTTTCCACTAAAACAAAAAAACACTATTTTTTTTCGTCCGCTATTAAACACTTTTTTACGACTATTGTCAACGCATTGCACCAGCAAACTAATTCTTTTCTATTAAAGAGTGTTAAAAAGTCAACTAAATCAAAACAATCATAAACCAATACCGTTATAAGGATGTTTGTTTTCCTAAAAAACGAAATTTAATGAAAATAAAATTTGGCCCCAAATTTAACATCATGCAAACTGGGGCAATTATTCATTTCTACAAATTCGGGCTACATTTCATAACGCAATTCCACCCCATACATAAAAAATTAAACTTGACCCCAAACTTTTGAGGTCATTCTTCATTTCTGTTTTTTGGGACATTGTTTCATTTCCCAGAATGAAAACAGGCCCCACCAGATGAAAATACGCCCCAATTATTTCTCTTTAATTTTTGGGGTCATTTTTCATTTATCACTTTGGGACCAAATTTCTTGGGGCCTCATTTCATAGCGCCGACAAATTCTAACTATTAAAGGCATTGCTAAGATTATTAATGAACATTCAAAACCATACTGTGAGGGTATTAAAATACACTCACAAAATTACGGCGAGGAAAAAATCACAATGACAGTTTACAAATCAAAAACGGACTTTTTAAAGTTCTGTTCAGACATTAAGTCTATAGTAGCGCTTTTAAGACAGAAAGCCTTTACGGACTGCTAAAGAAACAAAAAAACAGTGCTTCCTCAAGATTGCAATTTAAAATTGCCTCAACTTTTTAATTAATAATGATAAAATAATAATAAAGAGCTAAAATATTCTGCTCATTATTACACATTAATACAGAGTGAGTGTATTCAAATGGCTGGTTACAAAAATCAAAAAAAAAAAGACTTAATTTGAATTAAAAGGATAAAGGAAAATGCATCAATACTCAAATTTGCTTTAAAGATACAATAAGCATTTTTCTTTAAGTGTTTCACTGCAAATAGTTTGGCAGTAAAAACAAAAATGGTAACCTTTCTTTTTTAATGAGGTCAGCACTCAGAGGATGACTGCTACTCATGCAGCACATTGTGCTGGCCTAGGAAAATAGGCGCGGAAGGGGGAAAAAGGGTGTGATCCCTTTATTTAAACTTACTAATGCCATATCTGATATCAGTTCGAAAAAACAAAGATCCTATTTTAAGAATGCGAACCGCAAGGAAATCGGTTGGTGTTGTTTGATTATTTAAGTGGCCAGTGTTATTCCTTTACCACTGAATAATCCAACAGCAATTAATGCCAAGAAGCCCGCACAATAAAGTTTAAATTAGGGGAGTAATAAAAAATTATAATGATATTAGAGATGATGTTGTTGTTGTTTTCCTAGATGCAACCCCTGGAATAATTCTTGGTTACTGCTCTTCAACTGCCTTTCTGGCATGGGGGCTGAAAAAATGAAAAGATTGGTTTGCGGTTATTTCAAAATTACAATTTAAAAATAAGAGTTTCTCCCCCCTCCCCCCTCCAAAAAGACCGTCTACAAGAAACCGCTCCCCGACATTCCACTCTATTACACCTTAACCAATGGCAACAAAAAAAAAAACGAATGATCAGGAGAAAACGCCACCTATTAGGAACTAGCAGATAACAGATAAACCTGTAACATGCAACGATGATGCATTTGCTGTTGATCCTTTAAGGGTGAAGGTATAACACTGGCTTTTGAATGATCAATTCACAGCAATTTGTCTCATTCCCAAGGTGCTTAAAAATAATATAAGAAAAATATATATGTACTGTCCTTTTCAAAAGTTCCAATACAATTCAAAGCATTTAATAGGGGTTTACTCCTGAGTATTGGTCTCAAATAAAAAAAAGAAATTAATCGAAGTCACACTGTGTTTTTATGCCATTTAACCAATAGTTACATACATATGTCACAACTAAATTCAATTTAAATATTCTTTTCAAAATCAAAAGTCAATCTATTTTTTCATGTTAAATGAATAAGGTGCCAGGGAAGTTTGATCCCTACTCTAATTCCAATGACTTATTAAGGAATCTACGACGACAAACCTTCCTTAGACTCCTAAAATAGTCTTAAGCTTATATTATATAAGTACATACATAAGTACATAAATAATTGGCCATTAAAACCATATATCTGGGTTACGGCCTGGCTACTCGCAACAACAATGTTGTGTGTGTCAATTTTTATCTATGAGTACCGAACGATAGACTTGAGAAGCTTGTTCATGGCAATCAGTTACTCTTAGAGCTTTTGTCAGAAGTCTTCTAAGAGATAGTCGCCGAAAGAAATATTTTTTTCTTATTTCTTTTGCTTCAAGATGTCAGAGCCGAAACTTGAACCGGAGCTCTTGTCCTAGTAAGCCAACACACTAACCACTAGACCATGTTAACAATGTTAGACAATTGTGTTATTACTTTATTTTACGTTTGGATACTTTATTTTTTTCATATTTTCTCCACAGTTACGAAATATTACTAAAATACTTTCACTTTTTTCATTATAATTTAATTCGAACTTCTTTCTTTCTTTTTTTTGTGCATTTTTTTACATTTGTATGCTTGAATATTAATATCTAAGAATATATGTACATATGAACGCACATATGCATGAGGGCCACACCATCATCATTACGAGCAGCTCTAACCAAAACCTCTGTAAAATATTTTGCCATAAAAAGAAAAAAGAAAATAAAAATAAAGCCAGAAACGAATTAAACATTAATAATAAAAATATTATATTTTCATTTCTATAGATTTTTATGGGATTCATTTCAGTAATTCAATAGTTTTGTGTAGAAAAAAAACCGTCTATAATTTGACTTTTCTAGTCCTTAATAATGATTAATATTACAAATACGTGTTATGGCAAACAAAAATGTACGAAAGAGGTTACAAGTAGGAGGTTATTGAGTAAATTTATGACTGTTTGTTGAAAAATAATTCTTGATTTATACAATATTTGTATGCCGATAATAGCACGCATTTAAATGGTAACTGCCCTAAATATAATTTAGAAATTTTTATTGATGTTCAGTTTAATTAAAATGAGAAAATTAGAATGTAAGTTATGGTGAAATAACAAAAATTTATAGAAAATCATTTGAAATGTATAAAACGAATTTGATAATAAAACCATTTTAAGAGTTCATTTCAAATTCTTAAAGTATAATTTGTATTTTAATGTTAAAAACATTTTTACTATCTTACACACTATTGGACATTTCCAAATTACGAAGACTAAAGCCTTTATTTTTATAATTTCATCAGTTTCATACATAAATATGTGTTTTTCATACTCTAAATTTTCAAACTTTATATCGTCGCAAGAATTAAAGAACGCTGTTGCTGCCAAAATATCGAAAATACGTTTTTTGCATCGGTTTTATCAGAAAAAGCAAAAATACGCGTCGATTGGTGCCGGTCCCAGATTTCTATGATGGAAAGAAATTCACTTACGCCGTCTGCGTTTTGAAAAATACCAGTGCCTTCTTTCTACTTTCACGCTCTGGTGAGCATTAAATGTTTTGTCAGTTACAGCGTTCTTTAATTCTTGCGAGGATATGTTCTCTTCAATTCAAATTCAAACTATTCTGAGATAGACAGTCCCGAACTTCTCTGTTAGCTTTGTTCGCTAATCAAAGAACTTCATTTGTTCTACATTTTTATCTGCGGTTAGAGTTTTTACTCGAAGTTCTTAACATCAGATACCAACACAATACCACACAGCCTTTCATATTTACAAGTGAGACATCTATATAAAATGTGAAATATGATATATAAAAAATATGAAATGGCGGATAGAGCACATAAACTCCCGCACGACGACATATGTAAATGCCGTTACTGAAATTTGTATTACCCTTAATTTGAACCGAACACAGTCGTAACCTATTGCGACATATAAGATCCATTGTAGATCTACGACTCTACTTTCTGCTCAGCAGAACTTTCTGTTTATTAACACCAGCAGCACTTGAACTTTAGTGATGGTTATCTTTCCAGCGAGGCCATATATGTCACTAAGCCCATACACAATATGTGTTCTGCTGTTTCTAATACACGTAAGTCCAATCGGCAAACATTAAATTTGTGATGGCCATGCTCATTAAGAGCTCTTTAACACCACAATGACTTATAAGAAGATTAAAAAACTTGGCTTTCTATACTTGAGAACATCATAACTGTACCCAAAAATGTATTGATCATAGTCTTAGCATTTTCAAGAACACCTTTAGCCCTCCAGTGTTCCAAACTTTTGTCAACGTTTCATTTTCTAATCAGATTAAGGGTACTAGAAATCAGCGTTGCATAACAGGGCTATAGATCAATATAAAGTTCTTAAAATTAAACCTTCATGAGTTTTAGTCTTGATCAATTTTCACAGGATACGTACATAAGTTTAAAAACTGTTAGTTAATTCCTTCATGCAGTATTTCAATGTAAATTAAGCAACATACATAACACATACATAACTGGCCTTTACAACCCTGTGTCAGGATTACGGCCTAGCCTCTCGCAGCACTCATGTTGAGTGTGTCAATTTTTATCCATGAGTACCGGGACCTACAGTTTAAAGTCGACTCTGAACGACAGATTTGAGAAGCTTGTTCATGGCAATTAGTTACTCTCAGACCTTTTGCCAGAAGATTGCCGAGAGGTAGTCGCCGAAAGAAATATTTTTTTATGTCAGAGCTTGGTGTCGAACCCAGGGCTCATGCCTTAGTAAGCCAACACACTTACCACTAGACCACGGCGACTAATTAAGCAACATTTTTTATTTGAAACAATACCCTGCAGTGCGCTGGACCTGTCCCAAATTGGTACTTTCACCTATAACTAAGGGACACTGTTAGTCTTTTTACCAGTAAAACGACCGGAGATTTTAACGTGTGGTAGTCGTAGAAACAGTCAATTGACCCCTCTATAGATAACTATGGGACAGTCTGTTTACCGGTGCCACAGTATCAATTCCGTGGTTGATGTCGTCGTACCAGTAAATTATCTGGTTAATTCGGTCTGGTGAAATTAATAGTGCCACAGTATCAATCCAGTGGTTGATGCCGTCGTACCAGTTAATTAATTGGTGAATACGGTCAGGTTAAATAAATAGTTCCAAAGTATTTTACATCTTATTTTCCCTGATAAGCCAGTGATTACTTATAAACATGTAAGAATAACACACAATTGAACCATACACATTTACCTCACATAGCAACAAAATTCAACTTTTATTGGCAATGCTTCTGAGTACAGGCATAACTTCAAATTAACACCTCTTCGATAACAAAGGGACAGAAAAGTGTGAATTGACACTTATTCGATAACAAAGGGACAGAAAAGTGTGATATGACATCGCGAAAGACAACGTTGAGTCAGATAAATAACCGAAAAATGGGTCAATTGATAGAATAAAACTACAGGGTATACATATATAAAAAACAATTTTGTAAGCTAATTAATTAACGTGGCCGCTCTACGGGAGCGTCAATTGGCATGTGTACAGAATACCCATCCACTAAGTCACCTACAGAAACATCATTTAGTACAGAAAAATAATTCAATGCCATACATGAAGAAATGTTCTAAAAATTTCACTTCGATTTAAAGTAATCTTTCTTCTATCAGTTTTCCATTTGTAAGCTATATCACCATTGAAAACAATTTGTGTGGATGAATTTTCATTTTTAATCTCCTACGTATGCATATGTACACATACTACATTTTGGTTTATACATATACTATATATTTGTAGAAGAGCTATCAGTATTTTCTTTTTTAAATGTTATAAAGGGTATTAATTTTAATGGGTTTTTCTTATTTTCATATAATTAAAGCAAATGCAACATAAATCTTATTTTAATTGGACACATACATGTTCCGTAACAAATGATTATTGTGAAGCCAAAAAAAAAAAATGAAAGCCAAACTGCTATTCGAAATTAAACAAACTCACCCATACATACATACAATATGCACATTTAAGAGTGATCCTTAAAGTATGCTATGGAAAAGTCAACTTTTCATTATAAATCTAAAGGTGCTTGTATGTTCACGTTTATGCTAATATGTTTTCGTTGTGTGTTTTTTGGTTGTATTAGTGTGAATTTATAAGAGGATATTAATGTTTACTTATAAATGTACAAATAAATTAATTAGAAAGCAAATAAATTATTTATTTTCCTTTTTTTATTTGTCTGTTGTTGGTTTTTTTCCTGTTTTTAATATAAAAAATCCCTAAGTGATTGACATAGAAATAAAATATTACAAATAATTGATAATCATTGCTTGTAGTCAAATAACCCAACATACCAAATGGCTTGAGAATAATATTATAATAAGCTTACCAACACAAGCCTTAAGTTTGAAAAAATATTTTAAAATTTGTTGAAAAAGATTATCGTAACAATTGTAGAAAAATCAAAACGGAACCCTTATGTATAACATTACCATAAGGGTTCCGTTTTGATTTTTCTACAATTGTTACGATAAAAGCTTACTAAAAGCTTAACTTTTCAATTGTAGTATAAGCCTTCAAAAATAATATTATATTAATTATTGTATAAAAAATCTTATTCGTCTCAATATTACATAAAATTTTTAACATAATAGTATAATAAACATTAAAACACCAATATAAGGTTTTATTACAATTAAAGAAAAATTATTATTCGATTTATTTGTGGAAATCCCCTAAATTAAATTGTGGATGGTTAAAAAACGTTAGTAAACTCAAATTTTATATATAATATTATAAATTAATTTAAGAAATGCTTGCATTTTACTGTTTTTGTAAGCTTATTCTCAAGTTGCATTGTAGAAGGATTGCTTTATGGTATGTTGGGAAATAACTGATTAAAAATAATTTATTTCAAATTTTATTCTTTTATATACAAAATAAAAGAAAAAAAGTATATCAATGACAATATAATGCAGTTATTTACACCTTTTAAAAAATAAATATCTCGGTATTTTATACGAGATAAATTAGAATAATAAATTCTAAAATATTATCAACTCTTTATAATACGAGGGCAGTTTGTTTTTATTGACATTTTTAGAAAAAAAAAATTTTTTATTGGAAAAAGTTTTATGTCCATTAAAATACTTTAAGTCTCGATATACTATAGATTTACTATAGCGTTTATTTTTTATTTTTTTACTGAGACCAATACTCAGGGGTAAACCCCTACTAAATGTTTTGCATTGTATTGAAATTTTTGTGAAAAGGAAAGTATATTATGACAACAGAGCGTATATTTTGTTTTTCTTATATTATTAAGCGCCTTAGAAATGAGACAAATTGCTGTGATTTGATCGTACAAAAGCCAGTGTTGTACCTTCACCCTGGAATGATCAACAGCAATTGCCTCATCGTTGCATGTTGATTGCGGTGAGTGCCCTCGCTAAGTAGGTTTTTAGCTGTTATCTTCTACTTACCAATAGGTGGCGTAGATCTCCTGATCATTCGTTTTTCTTTTAAAAGGTTAAGGTGGAATAGAGTGGAATGTCAGGGAGCGGTTACTTTGTAGATAGATTTCTATAAAAGGCAGAGGGGGAGGAGTACCATACCTCTTATTTTTAAATTATAATTTTGAAAAATAACTCAAACTGACTTTCTCATTTTTCACCTTTTCTGGAATTCGAACCTGCGCCATTTGAGTTTTCTTTATTCAATAGCAGTTGTTAAATCTTGTCGTATGTGTAAAATTTTCCTATTGGCACTAAACTAGTTGTCAAAATGCACAATGTTCGATACAACAAAATAATATATCATATGCGCCGTTACTGAGTACATTAGAAGTTGTTAAGAGAATTTTTCACTTCAATTAAAAAATAATTTTTGCAGAATAATTTAAATTTATTCTTTTAATTACCGCGCTGTTAAAAAAGTTATAAGAGATGTCAGCTAACAACCCTTGACGTTTGCAGTATATTAAAATTTGTGGTTGTTCAGAAAAAGTAAAGATTGACAGTGTTTTCAGTAAAAACTAAAATCAATTCTTGGTAAAATTTAGACTACCTTGTCAACAGGAAAAGGATCCTGTTCTCTCCAGCAGTCTTATACATTAAAATAATAAATAGTTTAAAATCAAAACTGTCAAGAGCAGCTGTTAATTGTAAAACCATAAATAGCAAAAAAAAATAAAAACACAACTTTGTGTGTGAAAAACAGTGAATCTCTTGAAAAAAATTTTTATGCATAAAGTTTGTTTTTCCATAAACATTTCTGTTATTTATAAAAATTAAATGCTTTTTATATTATTATTGCATTTTGATGTTTCAAATATGTTAAAATTCATTGAATCTAATTAAATTTAAATTTTGACTTAAAAAGTTTATACTTATATTAAAACGATTACTCGTAAAACACACACTTTTATGTTGCATTTCTGAATATTTTTAAGATCGCTGTAAATTTAGAGCAAATTTGTCAAATATTTACTATGCTTAGGTTTTGTTGCTTTCAATTTAAATAATAAGAGGGTTCACAATGGTATTTTAAAATACGTTTATATAGTGAGACATTTTAATTTTATTACTTCAATATGACTTGTCAAGTTTGTTGTACGTTGTTTGTACGTAAATGAAAATTAATACTAAATTTCAATCTAATGGCGTTTTCTTTTCTAAAAAAATTTTATCTTTAAAAAAGTGACAATTTAAAAGCGTTTCCCTCGCCCCATTAAATTGCACCCTGTTTATGCCAAAAAAAAACATAAAATAAGAGGTTCCCCCCCCCCCCTGCAAGCAGTCCATCTACAAAGAAACCTGACATTCCACTCTATTCCACCTTGACAACAAAAACACGAATGATCAGGAGAAATGGCAGAAGCAGATAACAACTAAATCTACTTAGTTAGCGAAGGCACTTACCACACAATCAACATGCAACGATGAGGCAATTGCTGTTGATTAAGGTATAACACTGGCCTTTGAATGATCAATTCACAGCAAAGTGTCTCATTCCTAAGGCGATTAATAATATAAGAAAACAAAATGTATGTTCTGTTGTCGTAATGTTTTGTCATTTCCATAAAATTCCATTACAAATTTCACAGCGTTTAGTAGGGGTTTACCCCTGAGTATTTGGTCTCAATAAAAAACAATAATAGGCGCCCTGTTTTATATGTAAAAAATTGTATTAGAAGAAGAAAAAAAAAACCACAAAAATTTAAATATTTAAAGAAATTTTTCAAAAATAAAATAATATTAATAATGGAAATTGAAAATAGTGATACAACTATTCAAATGTTTAAAAAAAAGTCAATTATTTTCAAATCAAAATCAAAAAAATAAAATCAGTGCATTATTTTCACACTTTGTTTTTTTTTTTTTTTTTGAGGGCGAGAAAAGTCGCATTTTCACACTTAATGATGGCAATTTTTTTTTACGTAAACACAACCCCTTTTTTTGTTACATTATTTTTAGAAAAGAACTCAGAACTCCATTTTGAGGGCTAAAGGCAAAAAAAATTTTAATTTTTTTTCCAGAAAAGAAAACGCCAATAAGAGTTGTGCAACTGACACAAAATAAAAAATAAAATAAAAAAGGAATTTTTGTTTTATTTCCTCAATAATTTAGATTTTTTTTTTATTTTTTGCTACTTTCTAACATTTGAAAGAAAAAGTTTTTGGAATATGTTTCCATTGTTTTGAAATGGTCTTCACAATAAAAGATTTAAGATGCCTAATATTGATATTTTAAAATTTAAAAATGCCCTTTATTATTGCTTAAGAAATGTCTATGTAAAACAAAATTTATATATAAAATGTTTCCGTAATGCAATTTTTTTACGTAAACACAACCCCTTTTTTTGTTACATTATTTTTAGAAAAGAACTCAGAACTCCATTTTGAGGGCTAAAGGCAAAAAAAATTTTAATTTTTTTTCCAGAAAAGAAAACGCCAATAAGAGTTGTGCAACTGACAGAAAATAAAAAATTAAATAAAAAAGGAATTTTTGTTTTATTTCCTCAATAATTTAGATTTTTTTTTATTTTTTGCTACTTTCTAACATTTGAAAGAAAAAGTTTTTGGAATATGTTTCCATTGTTTTGAAATGGTCTTCACAATAAAAGATTTAAGATGCCTAATATTGATATTTTAAAATTTAAAAATGCCCTTTATTATTGCTTAAGAAATGTCTATGTAAAACAAAATTTATATATAAAATGTTTCCGTAATGTTTCATCATATTTTTGATAAACCTGAATGAAGCTTAATTTTCATTCAAGTTTAAAGTTTTTACTACAGTTTGAAACTAGCAGTCTCTCTTTTTTTACTGATTTTTTTATTCTTTATAGAGATTTGGCCAGATTATTTTGTAACAGAATAATAGAAAAGCCATATGTTTGCAACAAATATTTTAAAAATTTAACACTTAAAAAACAAAATAATTCTTTTTTAGGTTATTTTTTTCTGTCTATATTCAGCTATTTATTTATGCACTTTTATTAATTAAAATTGTTTTGTTTTTTTTTTTTCTTTTTCCTACTTTGTTTCTACTTCCTTAACAGGTTATAAACGTGTAGCCTGGCCACCAGCATCTGAGGAAAGAATTGTACGTGAATTTACGCCACAACCTCAGACTCAATACCAACCGGTGCCAGCTTATAACCAACAGCAACAACAACAACAACAACCACAAGGAACTGCTGCACCAACACAGGTAAGTTTCTGTTTTACTACTTCACCACTTCTTCAAAACGAAAACAGGATTTAAAATCGAAAAAAAAAGAAAAAGAAAAATAAAATGAAAACGAAAAAAAGAACCAGAAAGCCAAACTGATGGTTTATATATTCATTTCGTTATTTTCTTTTTCGTTTTTTTTTTACTTCCTTTTATTTTCATGTTTCTTTGTAACATAATATTACAATATTTGTATTATAAATTAAAATATTTTCTTATATTTTTTAATGTTTTATTTGTTTAATTTACCTGTTCTCTCTTAATGTCTAAAACATGTTTGCCAATATGTACGTACGTGCGTAAGTTAATGTGATTGTTCTGGTTCTTGTAAATATTCACAAAAGTAAAGAAAAAAAAGATCAGATTTCTTTTAAAATGCAACAATGTACGTACATATGAAGGTAAACAATAGCGGTAATCACTGTTCATTGCAAATACTCTTGCAAGTCTTGCAAACCTAATAATGCATTGTCAGAGAAATCAATATTGTGGAAATTAGATTTGAAAACGAGAAGAAAATACATGCTTTAATGTAATAAAGTCCAACGCTATATAAATTCTATCTTTGAAATTCAAGTAACTCTAGACGACATTTTAATATGATTTTCAAATCCAGCTCCGACAACATCAGTTCGTATGACGTTTGTTAAGTGTGTAAAAGTTGTAAAAGCGTTTGTAACCAAGAGTGATTACCGCTAGCATTTAAAGAAAGAAAAAATTGTAAATATTTGTATAGTCTAAAGAAAAAATAAAACTTCATTTTATTGTACATTCGTTTAATGTAAATATTGTCAGAAAAATGTATTAAAATGTTAAAAAAAGAAACGAATATTAGGGTGGTTCCAAAGCAAATTCAAATAGATCTCATAAGAACAAAAATATTAAAAAAAAAACAAATCTTTTTTAGTTTGTTTCGCAAAAACAAAATTGATTCTTAATGCATTTCTTATATAAGTATGTTAGATATTTTGCAAAAACTTGCATTTAAACAATCGAATTCGAGTATATTCCCATTAGTGTTGCCTTTTATGCACGAATTTTTTTGTATTCCCGGGAATAGATTCTCTAACTTGTTCAAACAGGATTAACTGTTTACCGTGAAAATGTAAAAAAAATTTGCAATAAAAACAAAAATCTTACGATTGTAGATTTAATATTTATTGGGGAGAAATATTCCTTTTTTACTTTAGAGCTTTCTGAAATTTGAAAATTGACTTATAGCTACTTCTCTTTCAGCCTTTGCTCTTCTATGTCTCTTAAACTTGCTTTAGATCAGTGTTGTCCACTACTACATAAACACACTTGAGCTTGTGTATGAAGCAGAGAAAAGACTCTGCTTACTTCTACCAGAAATGGGAGTGTTCAATTTACTTTTCGTTTATTACTTTATTTCTTCACAATTCTGAGTAAAGTACGTAATCGATTGCCCGATAGACATCTGGCCGATCTATTAAGAATAAAGGAATACCGAGTTCACTTAAATTTGGAGGAAATAATGAATAATTATTTCAGTTGAATAAAAATGGTACAAAGAATATGCACTATCCATCCCTGCACTAAGTTGGAGAGAAGCTAAAATCTAAAAAAAAAGAGCAAGAGTAACAATATTTCTTTTTATTATGTACGTGTTTGACTTCGACGTAAGCAGAATTTGTTTTCCTATCACGCGTTATAGGGAAAGAGACTTTTGGACATCACTGCTTTAGATGAATAAGAAAATAAAGAAAATTAAAAAAAAATAAAAAAAAAATAATAAAGAGAAAATAAGTGTACGAATTGAGACGCAAAATGCAGAAGTTTGTGTAGTTTTTAAAAGATTCCTTTAAAGAAAATTAGAAAAATTTAGCATTTTTGAGTCACACAGCCATATTTTCAAAAAACGGAAAATTTATCGGAATGAAACCACTGTTAACTTTGGAAGTAACAACGTTATATTAATACCAAAAATATGCATAAAAATAAATGCCAGTTTGATTATTTAGATGATTTTGGTTTAGAAGAAATATTGAATTTTGAAAAAATTTAATTTTGGCAATTGAAACCACTTCGAGTCAGAATTGAGTTCTGTGACAAGGCAGATGATATAAATCCGATAAGAGAATTTTAATTCCAAATAAAAACAAAAGCACACACAAAGCCGCTATGAAACAAAATTTTTTTTATTGAGTTAATATTACAAGAGCTGTATAACGGATCTGCTGGTTAAAGTAATGAAATGCCTCTTAAATGAATGGCTGATTAATTCCTGTAGCCGTGGTCTAGCGGTTAGTGTGTTGCCTTACTAAGACAATAGCGCCGGGTTCAAATCTCAGCTCTGACATCTTGATCAAAAGAAATATGAAAAAATTATTTTTTTCGGCCACTACCTCTCAGCAGTCTTCTGGCAAAAGCTCTCGAATCTGTCGTTCGGAGTCGACTTTAAATTGTTGGTCCCAGTACTCATGGAAAAAAATTAACACACACAATATGAGTGCTGCGAAAAGCTAGGCCGTAACCCTGGCACAGGGTTGTAATGGCCAATTATGTATGTATGTATGTACCATTTTTTTTAAATTAATGAGTTTCACCCGGTGCGCTTCCACAACTTTATTAAAAACTACTCTAAATAATTTGTCTACCATTTAAAACCTATATATATATATATGTATATAGGTTTATTTCCCAATGACAATACAATCGATAGAATCGGCTGCAGTTTAGAGAAAAGTGTTGCTTGTCCCAATTGGTATGTTGCATGATTTAGAAACTAAAACGATAGCTTTTATTAGAACAAATACTTTTTTATGTAATTCTCCAAATACAAAAGAAAAAATAGTATATGATTAGATTTTCGTTCTAATAAAGTATATTTGTGCGGCTTTAGGAACCACCCGAATGTTTAATATACATATTTTTTATTATATTATTTATTCTTTTAATATTATTAAAATCCAGTATAGTACAATAAAAATTTAGTTTTTTTTTTTTCTTCTTCTTAGTATTTTTTAAAATTTTTTATTTATTTATTTTTTTAATCAATTGATTCAGTCGATTTTTATTTATTTTTTTTTTATGAATTATTTTTTCTTATTTTATAATAAATCCTTAATATTCAGATGGTAAATATAATTTTATGTAAATATGTTTGTTTATGTATTTTACTGTATGTCTGTACATTTGTTTTAAATGAAATATTCTTGTATATAAAAATTAAATATTTTTTATAACACAAAACCGTAAAGGATTTAATATTAAAGCCATACATACATTTGTATGTATTTGCATATATATGTATACGTGCTTAAAACAAGTATTTAAGCGGTGAAAAGTTATAGTCTATACCCTGGTTTTTAGAGTAGTTTTTTGTAGTGAATATGTGCGGTTTTATAATATAAAACAAACAAAAAAAAAACATGTTTTCTAGTGATTTTTAATTCATAAAATGAAATATTTATAAATATTAAAATAAGTGTGTGTACCGCGTATAGTGTATAGTATAAAGTTGTCCGAATTTTTTAAATCATTTTAAAAACTTAAAAATTTAGTATAAATTGTATATTATTTTATATGTGATTTAAATTTTTTTTTCTTTCATGTAGTTTTAAGTAGTTTTATGTAATGATTTTGGTTTTAGAAGTTCTCGGTATTTTGTTTTTTCTTTTTCTTCATTTATACATCTACATTCCTTTAAACTTCGTTATCTAACTAAAACATTCCTCTTGGATTTAAATGAAAATTATTGATATTAAATGAAGTTAAATTGTAAAACTTCTACTTCTATTGCTATTCCTCTTATTTATGTTTTCTTTTATGACTTCTCTCTTTTTGGTATTTATTAAATATTCTCAGATAATTTGCATGCTTTAATAAATTTTCTTAACAAAAAATACCTGATGCCCATATAAGTTATATTTTCTTGTACATTTTTATGAAATGGTTTTACATGCAATTAAAGATGCAACCTAACCCAATTTTGTGACGTGAAAGTTCCAGCCAATTTTAATAAGGCAAATAGTTTGTCACTCCGCTCTAGAATGCTCTCACTTATTTCCCTCCAGGCAATAAATTCAACGTGCCGTAACCATGTGACCCGACCCTCAAAATCGTGACACTTGCCTCGCTAAACCAGCGTTTCCTTAGGCACTATTTGGTTATTCTAGGCTGTACCTCAAAACATGATCAACGTAGTGGTCCGGTGGAGCATCACTTTTTCAATAAGATTCGAGATTATATGCACTAAGTTTAATAGTTAGTTCCAACTCTAATTTTAGATTAATAAAAATTAAAATCTATAGACTATACCAAAAATTTAAATTAATATTACCTTTTCCATTTAAGTACTGCTTAAAACTTTGCCGTAATACTCTTCAAATATAGACTGATGCCGAATATATTTGAAGATATTTTCCTATATAAAATATATCCGTTTACAACGATTTAACACCTCAGCAGCCAAAAAGTAAATAAAGTTCAAGTGCGTTTTCAAAGCCAAGTAAAAAACATGAGATGCCAAATTTTTAAGAAATTTAATTGAGTAATAATTACCCTATACTATTTATGATCTCAAAAGTTTACCACAGAGAAACTCCTAAACAAGACGTTAATTCAAAAAGAAACAAAAGCAATTAGAGTACTATAAAAATTTAATAAGATTTTCAGTAGAATTATCAGGTCATTTAAAAATATAGACGATTTAAATAGAATACAAAAAAAATATCTAAAAAATCCAATAAAAATATAATATCAATACGAATATTGTAATCAAGCATTTAATCATCATTAACTTAGTAAAGACAAAACCTATAAAGATAATTATGTGATATAACATCGTACAAGTAAAATAAGATATATTTAGTTAAAAAAATTTAATTAATATAATAAAGATGTTTGTCTTAACCAAAAACAAAAATACCAATAATTTCAAAATAAGCAAAAATTTGTTTATAAAAATCGTATATGAGAATAAACTGTTTCCAAAGCAATCTCCAATCGCTAACAACAATTAAGTATTATAACAATAATCAAAATGACCATTACAGAACCTACAGATTAACGTTGAATCCGTAAGACAAACTTAAGAAGCTTGTTCATAGCAATCAATTACTCTCAGAGTTAGCCGAAAATATTTGTAATTTATCTTCTGTAATGTCATTAACTGGCTTCATGATGTTGCTTTTGCCGGAAGACTGCTAAGAGATGGTCAACGAAAGACATATTTTTTTCATATTTCGTTCTTTCTAACTAAAAGAAGGTTAGTTTGAACCTTGTGCTCTCCTCTTAGTAAGCCAACGCGTGGCATACTAGACTACGACGACTACTGGGTAAGGTTAGATTTTACAATAAAATATTGAGGATAAAATATAAATACATTAGAAATTATAGAGTGGAAGATAATAGAATTTAAAGTACATGTTCAATAATAGTCTAGAGATGCATTTACTGTTAGTTGGATGTTGTCGGTAACAAGTGCTTTTGGATAAAGTATGTGTACTGTAACAAGTTAATAAAACCAAATACAAGGAAAACAGTGTGGAATCCTAATTGCTATGTAATAAGTATTCTCTAGACTATGAAAAAAAATGTCTAAAGCTTGGCACATAAAAAAATTAGAAGGTTAGCTAAATTAAAATGTTCAGCAGTACATAGTATCCAACCAATTTGAGCTAAAAAAGACCATATTGTCGCAAGAATTAAAGAACGCTGTAACTGACAAAATATTTAATGTTCACCAGAGCCAAAGAACCTGTATGAAAGTAGAAAAAAGACACTGGCATTTTTCGAAACGCAGACGGCGCATTTTTTTCCGAGAAAAATTATGCAAAAAAACGTATTTTCGATTTTTTGTCAGTTACAGTGTTCTTTAATTCTTGCGACTATATAAGAATTATTGGTAAAGTATTCTTACTACCAAAACTAAGTGATATCTGTTCTAAGATAATCAAACTATTATTAAAAAATAAGGTATTGAACACATGACAGTAATTTACCAAAAACGTCTATTTCCGCTAGACATTATCGTTGGCTTTATACATATGGGATCAAAATTATTACATCTCATATCTACCTTCCAGTTTGGCTTTTAGATACATATTTGCTACTAGTTGACCTGGCCACCTACAAAAAAAAAGATTAATAATAAAATATTAAATTTTATTTTTAAAATTTATGGATTTTTGGCCATTTTTTAAATGTTTTTTTGAGAATAGCCATTATAGTATCTCTTACATACAGTTTTGCAAAAAGATCAAAATATCTCGTTTTACTTTGCCAAGATTACCACAGCAGGTTAATATTTGTTTATTAGCTATCTAGTGCAAGAAAAGCAAATTTCCGTTTTTTTCTGTAACTCGAGACTCTAAAAGCCTGTGGCAATAATAATAATTTCAATACAGAAAAAAGCTGTCACTCTCCTGGTATTTTAATTTTATTTTTCTATGGCACAGCGTGTCATCAACTGATACCAGTAATTATTTATTTATGATTCATAACAATTTTTATTTGAAAAATATTTTAATCTTTAAAGTACTCTTTCATTAATTAATAGGAACAATTAAGTGGTAAAATTTCAATGCATCTCTTGTTGTAATGAATGACGGCAATTCTTTTTTTTTTTTTCTTTTTTCTTTTTTGACATAATTAATGGAATTTCATTAAAACCTTTGAACTGAATTTAATAACCATGAAAGTAATATCTCTTGTTTATTTATATTTAATTATTTCAATATATACTTATATAATTCAACTTGACACTCTATGTTTTTGTTATATGTAAAAATGTTGTCAAAGAAATATGTAAAATAAAAATAATTAATATTAATCATACGCCTAGATATAAAAACAATTATTATTGATCATACGCATAGAACTTCCACCCACTGATAAAAAATACTACTTACTTGGTTTTCAGAAAAAAAATTAGAACAAGTAAAATTAAACCTTTTGAAAATAGTAAATCAAAAGTTGACATTAAATAAAAAAAAATATGTTGTGAAACAAAATTTGACAATTTCAAGAAAATTTGAAATGAATTTGCACTTTTTTTAGAGCGCTCGCACAGAAACTCACACGACCAAGGTTTAATCCCAGCGAAGGACGAAATTATAAAAGTAAAATTTGCGACTTTCTAAAAATTACAATTTAAATTAAAAATTAAATTTAAGAAAAATAAGTGGTTCCCCCCCCCCCCCCCCCCCACCAGCAAGACCATCTGCAAGAAATCGCCCCCTGACATTCCTAATCCATTCCACTAGAAACCAATGATCAGGAGTACAGCGCCACCTTCTGGGAAGACAACAGCTAATCTACTGAAGACGCTCACCATTCACATTAGACATCCACCGACAGATGAGGCAATTGCTGTTTGATCATTCGAGGGTGAAGGTATAACACTGGCTCTTGAGTGGACAAATTTTCAGCAACTTGTTTCATCAACAATAAAAGGCGCAATATATACAAACATCTATGAAAAAAAAAAAAAACCTATAAACCATCTTCACATTCCAATACAATGCACTGCATGAGTAGGGGTTTACCGCTGAGTATTGGTCTTAAAAAAAAAAATGTAGTTTTAAAAATATTTGTAAAAAAAAAATTAAATCCATTTTATTTTTATACAAACATCAGTAAAAGTTAATCTGCATCTTTCTAACCTTATAGTTGAATTAAGAAGAGCGTCGGCTAATTGCCAGAAAGATGTCATATGAAATCAATGTACTTGACCTTTTATTATATTATTATGGGGTATCGTAACAACGAACTATTCTGACAATGACTTTCTTATTTGTTTTTTTTTTTTTTTTAATAAAATATTAATAAATCTCTTTCACTACTATATTATATGCACAGCATATACAATGTGTATTAAAAAATACCGGAGGTTTTAAAAACGCTATTGTTTTAACATTCATATGGAAAAATATATTAAAAGAGCTTTGGGCACATTAAAAATATTTGAATGAAATAAAATTTACTTTATTTTTATATTTCCTTATAATATAATAGTCAAACAATTATTTTAATCAAATAGTTGGCAGTTTAAAATATAATGTATTTTAACTTAATGCTCCGTTTTCCGCATCAATCATTCTTATGTAAATACTTAGTCAAATTTATAATTTTTCCATTACAAAAAAATCGCTGGAAAATCTTTATTGAAGAAGGAAATTTAACGTGTGTTCATATGACGGATTAGAGTTTTTTATTATACAAAAGCTTTTTACTGTTCATGCCGCCATCACTATGTTAGACTAAAAACATTTCAAAATGTCGTCGTAATTGTTTTACAGTAAATAGTAAATATTTCTACTCTTTTTATGGGCTTCAACAAATGGTTTTTATTTTTCCAAATTGTGTGTTTTTTTATTATTGAGATCAATACTCAGGGGTAAACCACTACTGGTGCTGTGCATTGTATTGGAATTTTTTGGAAAGGACACTAAATATTTTTATTTTATATTATTATTAAGCGCCTTAGGAATTAGACAAATTGCTTTGAATTGATCATTCAAAGTCCAGTATTATACCTTCACCTGTGAATGACCAACAGCAATTGCCTCATCGTTGTATGTTGATTGTGTGGTTAGTGCCTTTGCTAAGTAGGTTTAGCTGTTATGTGCTACTACCCAATTTCATATAAAACACCTTTATTTTAAGTTTTACTAAAAACAAAGTGTGCTTTCGATAAATGGTTAAAACAAGCCTCTCTCCATATAAAAAAGAGAAAGAGAGACAAAACAATGCTGAATTTAGAAATAATTAAAAATAAAAAATAAAAACACTCGAGATCTTGTTTTCATATTATTCATTCACCCATAATAACGTATGTGGTACATACATATTTACAGACATAGTGGTATGGATATCCTTAATGAAATATAATATATAATATAATATATATTATATTACAATCTAATGTCAGTTTAAATTCTAACTGATTACGACAAAATAAGGAAGACCACTAGGCTCAGAGTTTCTGCTAGGAATAGAAACCACGACCAATACACTAACTGACTAGCACACTACCCCTGCAAAAGCATATTTTTATGCGATTTTCAATGAACTTTTTAGTAATTAAAAAACAATTTGTTTATCTTACCCTCCGTCTTCTTGCAATAGTTTAAATTAAAGTTTGAAATTTTATTAAAAATTAAAGCAATGAACATACATTTTTCGAATAAATTTCGATTCAAGTTATAAAGTTATAAAATGTTTTAAGTTTATTGTTGATTCATATTAAGATATTAAAGATATAAAACCTTATTTGTTAAATAAAATCGACTTAAATTCAAGGCAACAATTATGGTTTATTGGGTTTCCATATAAAATCTACATACTTTTATACTCATTTATACACATACACATATAAAATTTACCTCTAGCTGTCAACACGTCAATTACAATTACAATCTGCATTTCACTTTAAAGCAAACATATAAATACTCTTTTGCTTTAAAGCTACGCATACATATATAATACATATGTATGATAAATTCGTACACAATCGCAGAGAATCATAGCTTGTGTGTGAAAGAGTTGAAGAGAACAAGTGAGAGAGAAAAGAAATATAAAGTATATTCTGTGAGTTTTGTAGCATTACAGTATGAAATTATTTTAATATTCTCGTTGAATATAATGAAAATATTAAATATTTAAAAATGAAGGCATGAAGTAGTGTTTGTTTGACTGTATGTGAATTTTGAATTTGTTTTTAATGTGATCTCTCTCTCTCTCTCCTTATCTTTTGCATACACAACAAATTTTGTTGATATTTTAAGTTTAACTGAGGGAATAAAAAAGTGTTACTCATATCACAGTCAATTATAACAGGGACTGGTTATAGGATAGTATTATAGGACTCGTGGTATATTACATGTTGAATTGCTGAGTATTTTATTACGAATTTTAAAAATTTGATTATTTGTTAAAATTGAAATCCGTATACCTTTTATTTATGAAACGTGTTTTCAAAAATTTTATGATTTAAAGAGCACTTAATGAAAGTGAAATTTCTTTCGTATTTTCATAAATTTTAATTGAATCCTATTAGCTTGTAATTGATATATAAAATGTGATGCTTTAAAGATTGTTCAATTCGATACTGGACAAAAGATAATGAAAGGTTATGTGTATGACAAGGATAGCTAGAAAAAAGCTGCTTTTATTTCAAACAAATATCATACATTACATTAATGGATATTAAATGTCTTCGCGCTGTTATAAATTTAAAGATCGCTGTCAAAGACCACAATGTTTGCAGTTTTCTCGACTCTCATAAGGTCATAACATGAAAAGTATAGTTTGAGGTAATATTTACATAATTTGAGTTCTATGCCAATGAGAAGCATTCATGATACAAAAAATAAAATATAAATAGAGAATTTCGAAACCAAATTTTTTTCTGCAAAAAAAAAAGGAAAAAAAGTTAATCTGTTTACCAACTTCCAAATGAAATCAAAAGTTTTCATGCTGAATGTAGCAATTGAAGGTCTGATTTTGACTCAAAAATTCATATATTAGACTCTGAAACAGTAACGGAACGATTAGACAATAAACCTACCAATTCTGCTTTAAACAAAAATCACAAATTCCCTTCTGATTCGTACAATTCAATAATTTTTATATGAGAATATTTATTGCTATACGAATACGAATAAACGAGTCAAATGTAAGTGAGTGTGAGTATGTGTAAATAAATAAACAGTTAAAAAATTTATTTTTAAATATAAATTTTGTACTGAAAGAAAAAACTATTCAACAATCTTTCACTAATACACATGCATACACATACTCTAGGCAAAATATACGAGTATAATAAAATATTTTATAACCCATACGAGAGCACGATTACAATGATTGTACAGGTTTCCCATCATTCACGGTGGGTGGCCAGTTGTGGTATAAAACTGGTAAATATATGTCTGTGTGTGAATATGTATTATGAATACTGGACATAAAGATGTGCGTACAAAATTTTAATATTTATTTTTCAATCTTTTTCTGTCTATCTCTCTCTCGCTCTATCTGTCTGTCTCTTTCATACATATTTACACACTTGTATGTGTTAATGTTTAAATAATTTATGTTATTCATACACCATGTGCTGTCATAGTGGATTAATGTGCGGAAAAGAAAACATCTCGTATTTACTGTTGGTTTAATCGTTATTTTTTTTAAAGTGCAAAACAAAAACAACGAAGCAAAAAAAATGCCGTCACATTGAGTATAAAATGTACGACAACATACGATACATTTTGATAGTTTTAACCTATGGAACCTGTGATGCCAAGGTGGTGGAGTCACAGAAACGATTATCCGCTAATGAAAAATTAGTACAGAAAAAATTAAATTATTATAAACGAAAAATCATCCGATGCATCGATATTTTAACGAGGCATCGATGAATATCGAGCATCCCTACCCCTTCGTATAGTCACTGCACCGTTTTAATTTTAATAGGTTTTTATTCAAGTCACTGCACCCTTTTAAGTGGTATTTACACTACCAAAAAGAAATTTTAATTAAATTGTTAGAGTAGATTATTACGGGTGATAATATTTAAAAAAAACAAAAAAGAGATAGTTTTAATCGCAAAGTGGTAGCTTTCGGCAATATGCCCAGAAGAGGCACATTTACCACACAATTAGTAGAGATGGCAACTCTGCTCTGAACATCACAGTACATTTTTCATAAAAAAACATTTTTAATTCTATTGCATGAAATATTATAAAAATATTACACTTGTTTTGTCCTACACTGTAGAAATATGTATGTTTTCTTTTTGTTTGTATTTTAATGTTGATTCTTGCAATTTTACCGTTATTAATAACGCCGTTGTCAATGCAAAAATAATTTTTTTTAATATGCACTCGTATGTCATAATTACTTAAAAATTAATCGTTTTGAAAAGCAAAAGCTATAAAAATCAAGACGATTATCGCGATTTTCATTTGTTACTCTTGGGCACATTAAAATTAATAGGAAAGAAATTCAGTTTTTTTTTCATTTGCATACAACTAGACTGCGTTAAACTTGATTCTTATTTAAATCTTAAGAATTTTTTTAACCAAAAGTATTTTTTATATACAAAATTGTATGCCATAAAAAACTATATGAGCATATCCCCTAATATACCACACTTAAGTAAAGTAGAATTAACACCATAAAATACACACTCAAACTGTTACAACTTTTTTTTAATAAAAAAAACTTATTTCCTTTTTAATAAAATTTCATTTGGATTTTCATTTCATTTAAATTGGTCGTAATTGCCATAAGTTTTCCGTATATATTAAAGCATATCATTCACCACGTAATGTCTACTTAATGTACTCGTACATACATATGTATGTATATGTATGTATGTATGTATATGTATGTACGAGTGGTATACGCTTTAACTATTGAGTTTTAAATGATATTTCGTTAATTTCTTCCCAGCCATTACCATATTTGGTGGTCATTAACATGTGGTCTGTATCAATATCATCATTGTGCTTTTTCGTCATTGTCATTGGCCATCACCATTATCAATAATTGACTGAAATTATGGTCATTTTTTTTCCTTTCTTTTAATATGGTTATAAATGTACGAATATAAAAAGTTTAAAAAAATTTGTTTTTATTTTTTTTTTGACATATAAAAGAGGAGGAAAAAAAGTTAAAGTTTTTTCTTATCATTTTATCTGAATTTTTTTGCTTAATTTAGAATCTTAAATTGTTAACCAAAGTAGTTCTACCAAGGATTTACAGAGTCCTCTGATAAAAAAAAGCCTGATAATATTAGAGTCCAACAAAAATACGTAGTCCCTTTGTAAATATTTAAAAGCTAAAGTGTATTCCCTAGTACATATATATGTACATACATACATAATTGGTCATTACAACCCCGTCTCAGAGTTAAGGCCAAGCTTCTGACAGCACCCATATTGTGTGTGTCATTTTTCATCCATGAGTACCGGGACCTACAGTTTAACGTCCAGTCCCAACGATAGAATTGAGAAACTTGTTCACGGCCATCAATTACTCTCAGAGCTTTTTGCAACAGGCTGCTAAGAGGTAGTCGCGGAGAGTAATACCTTATCACATTTCTTTCAAGGATGTCAGATCTGGGGTTTGAACCCTGAGCTTTCATTAGTAAGCCACACACACACTACATACTAGACTACGATTATCACATTTTAAAATAATACTTTAACAATATTTGCTAAACAGAACTTATTTTCGCATCACCAACAATAAGAATATGGTCTATACAAATTTAGTATGTCTTAGAACTAAACAAATAAATAGAAAGAGACCGTAAAGTAGTATTGCTGACAAATATTTGATTTAAAGCCATGTATTTGCATTTGGACAACTTTGAAATTAATTGCAAATATTAGGAACTAAAAAAAGCAAATATTAAGAATGAAAGTTTAATTTTCAATGTATGACTGAAAGAACAGTAAAGCATACAGCATGCCACAATGTTGCCATAGTCGAGTCATTGTTGACTTTTTATTAAGCAGAATGACTTAAGAATTGTAACGTAAAATAGAAAAAATCCTTAATCAGTCAGTGAAATTAAAATCAAATGAAACAATTGCAGTTAATTACATACATACATACATACATACATACATACATACATACATACATACATACATACATAACTGGCCTTTACAATCTTGTATCAGGATTACGGCCTAGCTTCTCGCAGCACTCACGTTGTGTACTTCAATTTTTATTCATGAATACCGGGACCTACAGTTTTAATGTCGACTCCGAACGACAGACTTGAGAAGCTTGTTCATGACAATCAGTTACTCTTAGAGCTTTTACCAGAATTCTGCTAAGAGGTAGTCGCCGAAAGAAATAGTTTTTTCTTTTAATAATTCTTTGCTTCAAGATGTCAGAGCCCGGACTTGAACCGGAGCTCTCGTCTTAATAAGCCAACACACTAACCACTAGACCACGGCAAGAGTTAATTAACACTTAACAATTAAATGCCTCTAAAAGTATCTGTTTAATCTATAGCAAAATTTTTTCATATTATGATTTACATCAATCATCAATCAATCACTCAATCAATTAATTTGTTTTTTTTTATTTCTTTGTCTGCATAAAAAAAAACATAATTTTATTATTTCATGTGTTGCAATTTGGACAAAAACCCCTGTAGTTTTTCATAAAATTCTTCTCTATTGCTAATATTGTTCTTATTTATGACAACTCATATTTAATTTTCATTTGTAATGAAATCACTAGATCAAATGACATATACAACATACATACATATGTATGTATGTACGTTAAAATAATAAGAATAAAAACAACAACATATTCAACATAAAATACAAGCCACACACATATACTGGGGATAGTTGGTAGTATATGTGTAACAACAATTAATCCTAAAATAACCAACAGATTTATTTTAAAGGTAAGAAATAAAAGAGAAACAAAAATAAATAAAAACAAATTATACAACAGCAACAACAAGTTTGTTTTGGACAATAATAACAACAACATATACTCGTATGTATATATGTTTGAATTTAAAGTCATCGAGAAAAATATAAAACAAAAGGCTAAAAGAGAGTATTAGTTATGTTAAGCAATTTGTTTACATTTAATTTTACATAAAACAACTACATTTTATTTTTCTTCTTCTCTCTCTTTTCCCTGTAGCAATACCCAAAAAATTTTCTTTAATTTCTTAACATTAATACACACTTAACACACACACACACATTTTCATGTAAAATAACTTAAAAAAAGGATATATTTGGGTTTGCAAAGAATATTGAGAAAAACTAATTTTTTTTCTTTTTGTTGTTTTGTCTACATTTTATAGTTTTTTTTTAGTTTTTGTGCCCTATACAATATTAAGTAATGGAGATATAATGTGTCTTATGGCAGTATTTCTTTCTAGCATTTGTCTAATTGAGTTAAAAAACTTCTATGCTCGACAGTCAATAGTAGTGATCAGTAATATATGTGTGTATGTAGGTGTGTAGGTTTTACCACTTTTAACAATGAAAACTAACAAAATTGCTATATGTTGTCTATTTAGCTTTATGCTTAATTTTGGTCATATTTTTTCTATTTAACGTTACCCCAGAGGCCAATTTGAGGGCTCGTTAACTTTCACATGACCAACTTAGTCATTTAGTTACCGTATAAAACAAATAAATACAGAAGGGGCTCAAAGGCCAAAACTAGGAAGAAAAAGGCATAGAAAGAGAAAAAATAATGCTCTTAACAACACTTCCATATGCACAAGTACCGACACTATACACTGAACAAGAGAATAGCATACATACACCAACATTTAAACATAAATAAACTTTAATTCATTACAGAAAGAATATTCTTTTAACTGCTTATGTATGTGTTAACTTCAACTTTTGGAGGAGTAAAAATCTTTGAAATATACTCTTGCCTCAACTACAGTGGAAAGTGACTTTAAGCCACTGACATTCACCTCCAATCGCTAAGTCACACAAAAATTGTTTTGTTTTGCCCTATGATAGAACTGTTAGGTATTTCCTTGCAGGACAAGCTTTTGCCTTATGAAACGTATCATTATTAAAGCGTATCAGCCCAATTCTATTAAAATATTTTCCGCATAAATGCTCCTTTGTTTTTTTCCTTATTTTGAGGGATAAACCCCTACTAAATTGTATTGCAATTTTTGGAAAGGACAGTAAATTATGACAACAGAACATACATTTTGTTTTTCGTATATTATTATTAAGCGCTTTATGAATGAGACAAATTGCTGTGAATTGCCTTATCGTTGCATGTGGTGTGGTGTGGTGAGTGTCTTCCTAAGTAGGTTTAGCTGTTATCTGCTACTTTCCAATAGGTGGCGCTTTTCTCCTGATCATTTGTTTTTTGATGACATTGATTAAGATGGAATGGAGTGGAATGTCGAGGAGCGGTTCCTTTGTTTCATTTTCTTGTTTTGAATTGATTTCGTATTTATTGTGTGCTTTACGGGATTTTTTTTTTCTTGCTTATGCGTTGCTTTGCGCTGGTCTAAAAAAATATGTTATAGAAAGGGAGAAAGAGGGAGTAGTGCTTGTGGACATTTGATTTAAATCTACGGGATAATCTTTTATTTTCCGTTTTTCACACCGAGTGGAGTAGCTAATCACATGTCCACTAACCTAACCAAGTTTTTTCATACCTTTTTTAATTGTAATGTAAATTTAATTTTTTTCAAATCTTAATCCGCATGTACATAGAAATATTAACTTTCGTCACCCACGATGCTATGTTTTCTGAAATATTCATTAGTCCTGATGCAGTATCCTTTCACTTGGACGTTTTTCCCTTTTCTCTTCATTTCTTAGCTGTTAAATGCGTACTAGAAATTCTACTTCTCCCAGATATTCCTTTTCTTAACTAAGCAGGCCTATAGAACCACATTAAAATAATAAATTTAGTAATGCCTGGGCTCTTATATTAAAGTCATCTGCATTGAGCGTAATATTTTCAATTTTCTATCTGAACAAAAAACATATTTATAATCATTTATCATTATGTACTTATATAAGCATTAGTAATGTTTAAAAAAAATAACAGCAACAAATGTTGCAAATATTGAAGTTAAAGTTTTAAAAAACAAAAACAAAAGTTTGCTTTCTGTTTAATTATTGGCTTTATCAGAATAAAAAAGAAATTTGCAAAATACCCTACTAATAGTAAGCAGCATATTTGATTTACATCCAACGTTTGTAGCTGATATAACTTTGCAGCAATGTACGTAGCAATGTACCCTGTGCCAGGCTTATGGCCCAGTTTCTCGCAGTACTCATGTTGTGTTTGTTAATTTTCATCGATGAGTACCGGGACCTACAGTTTAAAGTCTACTCCGAACGACAGATTTGAGAAGCTTTTTCATGGCAATCAATTACTCCCAGAGCTTTTGCCAGAAGACTGCTGAGAGGTAGTCGCCGAAAGAAATAATTTTTTCATATTTCTTTTTTTTTCAAGATGTCAGAGCTGAGATTTGACCCCGTCACTATGGTCTTAGTAAGCCAACACACTAGTTCAGTTATATTTATTTTTTACTTTGTCAATCAACATGAATGGATAACTTAGAGTTGCATTTGTAGTCATGAGAGAGACAATTTTTGACAGCTGTTGTTTATTTATTATGTAGAAACGGACTATTTATGGCTTTTGATTGATTTTTTAGTCAAATTCATTACATACTGGAATGTGTTAAATTTAAAGAAATATTTTAATTCAATGTGCACCTTCATAAAAACAAAAAAAGTTTTCACTAAAATTTATTGAAGAGCAGTAGAAATTTAGGTTTTAATTTTATAATTTTAAGTATTGCTATAGCAGTCCAAATATTTTATGTTTTCCTTTTGAGAATAATTAGTTGTGAACAGAATTGAAAAACCTTTTCTTTATTATTGCTTTTCCAAAAGGGAATTCATTTTAGGCGGCAAATTTTGTTAATATTTCTGTATTATATCTGATTCTGTCCGTTAAGTCGAATTTGCATGAACAGAAATGTTTATTGTTAAATCGTTTTTCTTTTTTTTTTTTCTTTTCCAAATAAAGTTTTCTGTCTAATTTCCATAACTTTCTTTTAATGGCTGTTTTGTTCTGATTAAAGTTTTAAAATAAAAAATTGCAAAAAGAAAAGAGCAACACTAAGAGTTCACATGAAAAAACAAACTAACAAAAAAAAAAAAAACCATTCAATTTTCATTACGAAAAAGTCTAGACTTAATATTAATGTTAAATGGTTGTTGGATTTCATTGAGTTTAATTTATTTGTTTTGTTGTTTTTTAATTTTTTCAGAATTGGTGTTGTTGTTAAACAAACGATTTGCTGTAGATTTTTATGAAAAATAATTGGCATACAATTAATTCTAGCTTAAAAGGAAAATGCACAGAGAAACTTAAATTTTTAGTAAATTACACCTATACAAACAAGGCGTAGAAATTTGCAAACACACACACACACACATTTACATTCAAAAATCGCTGTGAGACCTTTCTTTTATACATATGGGTATTTCCATGATTATATCACTATTTTAATAAGTACAAGTTTTCTAAGTTTTTTATAACCTTTGACGATATAAAAAGTTTGCTTGTATGTATGGATTTAAATTAGGCCTTTTTTATGATATATAATATATAGTATGAAAATTTGTTCATTTATAAAGGATGTCTTTCAATTGCTCCCATTTTAAACAATCACAGGAATTTAATAACTTCTTCAAAATTACGATAGGTCTCTCCCCCTTGCTCACAAAATTATATATAAAATATTTTTTTAAATATTTTGTATACATAAATACATAATTGGCCACTACAACGCTGCGTCAGGGTTACGGCCTATCTTCTCGCAACACTCATATTGTGTGTATTAATTTTTATCCATTAGTACCGGAAACTTCAGTTTAAAGTCGATTCAGAACGACAGATTTGAGAAGCTTTTTCATGGCAATCAATTACTCCCAGAGCTTTTGCCAGAAGACTGCTGAGTGGTAGTCACCGAAAGAAATAATTTTTTCATATTTCTTTTTTTTCAAGATGTCAGAGCTGAGATTTGAATCCAGTGCTATCGTCTTAGTAAGCCAATACACTAACCACTAGACCACAGCGACTACAAATATTTTTTATACCATTTCATATTCCTCCTCTGCATATCTAAAAATACAGATGTAAACAACTTTATATAAAATAAATTAAAAATCTTTCCACCTTGAGCAGTGTGATAGAGGAAATTTCCAAACTTAATCCAAATAGCTATAATCCAAATAGATAATTTTCTTCCTGACCTCAATTTTTCCCAACAACGGACTGTTTAAGAACTTTCTATGTAAAAATAATTTTAGAGAGCAAAGTGTGATTTGGGGTCTTCTTTCATATACTTATGTATCTACAAAAAGTCCTCAATAAAAAAAAAATAAAGAAAAGCCCAATATCATTGCTTTTGTCCTCTAAAAATTTTTTGGGAATTATTTCATTGAAAACTTTTTTAATGTCGCCATTTTTTACAACCCATGTTGTGTGCGTCAATTTTACCCAGGAGCTAGAGTTTAACATCGACTCCGAAAGGCAGACTTGAGAAGCTTGTGCATGGCAATCAGTTACTCTTAATGCCTTTGCCAAAAGACCGCTAAGAGGTAGCCTCCGAAAGAAATATTTTTTCATATTTCTTTCTTTCAAGATCTTAATCTGGGATTTGAACTCGGAGCTCTTGTCTAGTAAGCGAACACACTAATCACTAGACTACGGCGATTACAACTACTTTATTTATACACACGTCATAAAAACTGATCATCTTTTGAACAAAAATATTTATTTCTTTTATTTTACAAAGAAAAGTCTCATATAAAATATTGTAATAACAAAATATGTGTGATAGAAGGGTGTGGGTGTCGGTGTGCAGATGAATGATGAAAATATAAAATGAAATTAGAAGAATACATAGTTGTTGTTTTCTTTTTGGGTTTTTAAGAATGATGGCATTAAAATTACATAAACAGGAATACATATGAATATGAATTGTTCCCAAAACTATAATATACGAAAATATGTCATTGTCTTCACATTCATTGTGTTGTACATTGTACATATTTTGAATATAAAGTTTGGAGTTTTTTTTTTTTGTTCATATCACAAAGGGATTCCTATGTCTTGTGTGTGTGTTTGTATATATCCATGTATGTATAAAGCTTAGCATATTATTCTGCTCGGCTAATTGCTCAACATTAACCACAAAGGAGTATTATTGTGTGTAAAGCTTATTTCACACTAAAACTTTTGTTTAAAAAGGAATTTTTTTTTTGTTGCCTTCTACTTTGCTCAATTATGCCACAAACACTTACATATACAAATGAACTAATATGAGTGCGTATTTTTTGTGCACGCTTGCATGTCTGTCTGGAGGCGTGTGTGTTTGTGTGTAATAATATGTAAATGTATGAGGATGTATAATTCTGTCTCTGTGCTGTATACTCAAACTCTCATATACAGTTGTGTTCATTAATGTAGCAGTAACGTTTACAAGAAAGGAAATTGCAAACCAAATTATATACTAATTATTTTATTATTGAAGTTCGAATCCCTGTAGGAGTTCAATTTTTTTTTTTAATAATTTCAAAGTTTGGTTTTAGCAATGAAAATATTGTACACCATCCGCACCGAACGTGCTTTCAAAGTTTTTTATATTCTGTACATACACACTATTCAACTGTATTCTACAGACATCATATATTGGAATAACGAGTATATTTTTTTTACATACTTTGTAATGAGTTACTCAATGGTGAAAGTGTGTACTTATATACTCTAAATTAACAACCATATTTATTAAAAATAAATCAATGTGTTTTAAGTTAAATCATCCATAAATTTTTATGTATATATATGTATGTATTTCAAATTCTTTTTAATTATTTATGAATATGCATACATACACTATATATACATATACAACCAAACTTCTGCTCGTTTTGAGCAATCAAAGTGGCATATCCTATTTAGGCAAAGACATCAAGAGCTCTTATAGAATATTTGTGTAGTATATGGCATTAATCACGTTTTTCTAATTTTTTTTCGGTCTTAAAGATGTGAGGCTGAGTCTATTTTATTGCACACCACTTTATATTAAAAACATCTATGAATTCACTCTTACACTGCTGTTTATTTAAACAGAGCTGTATTTTTTAGTGAGTCTGCACATACAACCGTATCCGATTTTCAACACACTTTTTTGTCTGATTTTCGTGTCGTCTTTCTCCCTACTTTATCTTCTTTATTTTTTATTCACTATTATTTATTTGTTATAAATCTTTTCATTTTAAACCGGTTTTTCTTTTACAATTTTTCATTTTGAATGGAACTTTTTTTTTTGTTTATTAACGCCTGGCGTTTTTTAAATGCCGCCATATACAAGTAGATAGGAGAGAAAATATAAGAACTTTAGCAAATAGTTCTTCTTAGTCTGCGTTTTTGTACTTTTTTTTCCTTCATCTGTTACATGCATGCCTGCCTAATTATTATTAAGTGCCCAAAACTATACATTTATGAAGTGCAAATATGTATACGAGTAATTTATGACCAAATTTTTCATTTATTTATTCTATTTTAAACGCTCAAAGAAAAAGAAACTAAAGCCGTTTAATCCTTTTAGTAATTGAGTAAGTGCTTTATTGGAAGTGTATTAATAATTGCTGAATAATTTAAAGATATTTGCAATTATTTGTGTACAAAGGCATAGCAAGAAATTATCAATGAAATTAAAAAAGAAACTAGTTTATAATGAAGATTTTAAATAATTTTAAATACTGAACAAAATTTAGATAAAAACCTCAGCAAATTTTAAATACGTTTGCTTGTGTCGAATATTTTTAAATTGACTGTTTGAAAAACTGTACGAAAAACGCATTTTTCAGAATGGCAGAACGGCACAACAAGCCACACAGCTGGCCAAACAATTCAGTAATATCATGAGAAATGTTCCGGCCGCAATTTAGTGTTGTCAATTGGCCGTGATTCTTGTGATTTAACGACTCTGGATTAATGGGGCCATTTGAAAGGCCGGGTTTAGGTGAAGCAACTGACGCTCTGAAAGTTAAAATTTGGCGCTGTATTGACGAGATAAGTGAAACTTTGTTGCAAAATATGTTTTAAAATTTTGTGAAAAGAGCAGACGTCTACCGCCTTGAAGGCAAGTCTTTTTGAAATTTAATTTTGTCTTAGCCGGCGTTCGAACCACTACACTATTCTACTTTTTGCTACAGCAGTGCTGCTTAGCAATAATAATAAAAACGAGCATTTGAAAGTTTATATAATAATTCATACAAAAACTTTTAGAACTCAAAAGAATAAATAACACAAGTCAACAAATTAAGGCAAGTTAAATGGTGCCGAGAAACCGTTAGTGGTTCTGTAATATGCTGACACTGGTAATACTAAAAATGTGAAAAAGAAAATTTTTCTATGTGTAGTTTTGGAGACAATGTTAATTTTTAATTGTGACTGCGACACGTACTTTTTTCAGCCCGGCTTGAAGTTCTATCGGTAATTTTGCTTGTAAAATGTGCTGTGAAAAACCAGAAAACCAGTCGTAGAATCAGCCAGAAGACTTCTCTACCCGTTCCAAAATTATGCTCTACAAATGAACTCTATTGCCCCCCTTGCACATTAAACTAGGTCTTATGAAACAGTTTGTCAAATCCCTGGATAAAAATGGCCAGTGTTTCTCCTATATAACGAAAAAATTTCTAGATCTAAGCTTTAGGGAAAATAAAAGCTGGAGTTTTCATAGACCGATTCCCAGATAATCTTGGATCCTGCGGCGATGTGCAAGGTGAACGGTTTCATCAGGATCTCAAAACTATGGAAGAGAGGTACCAAAGCCGATGGGATCAGCATATCATGGCTGACTACTGTTGGGGAATACAACGAGACCTTCCCACTGCACATTATTCACCTAAGTCACGAAAAAGAAAGTTTTTAAGCAATTGATAATGGAATGAAAATCACTTTTTTCATATATGTATATGCACAAAAGCGAAGTACCAAAAAACTACACGTAGAAATTTCAAATTTTTGTTATTTTTGTAATCAGTATTAAGCGTTAGTTTAAAAAATATATACAGTTCCTTGGCACCAAAACTAGTATTGACTTGTGTAATATTTATGTCTAAGTATAGTTGTTATTAATGTCGCTGCAAAAATATTCGTCAAACAACAACATAAATGAAAATACAGTCGAAACTCTCTATAACGAACTTCTGTATAACGAAGTTTTCTTTATTGCGAAGCAATTATAAGAACACTGTGTTTTAGGTCTACTTTGAGTGTATTATAATCTCCATATAACGAATTTCCATATAGCGAATATTTCCTTATAACGAAGCATTTTTGCGACCGTAACTTCAAGGTTGAAGCGTTTTCAATCTCCATATAACGAATTAGGTAAAACCGAACGCACGCACACAAAAAAGAAATCGATGTCGCTTTGTGTTATTGGTGTTGTTATTGTTGCTCTGTGTGTACTTTGTTGCTTTCACAACGCACAAGCAGAGTCTGATGCTTTGAATCGTTTATTTACCATACAATTAAATTTTTCTTGCAGTCGCTATCCGTTTGCCTTTGCATTGAAGAAGAAAAGTGGAAATATGTACTTCAAACCAAAATAACTGACTACTACAAATAAAAGATGTTAAAAGGAACAATATTGTTTTTCTTTTCCATATAGCGAATTTTCTTTATAACGAAGTAAAAATTCAGTCCCTTGGAATTCGTTATAGAGAGTTTCGACTGTAGTAAAAAAGTTTTTATAAAAATTAAAAAAAGCTAATGAAACAAGATTTTGCTTGAAATTATTTTAATACTATATTTTTTTTTGTACAATTAATTGCTTTTTTTCTTCTATTAAATTTTTATACCTGAATATAGGCAATAAAAGTTCTTTTATTTTTCATTTATTATTGAATTTCCATAGCATTTTTGGATAAAGAAACATTTATTTTTAATATTAATTGAACACTTAAGCAGATTGTAGTACGAAACGTATTAATTAAAGTAATAGTTATACAAAAGCAAACAAACAAACAAAAACACACACACTCACACAGAAAAATACAAAAAAAAATTATAATACAAAAAAGTAAAAAATAATAAAATTATACCAATAAATAAATAAAAATATTTACTGTAATAAATATAATACAATACTTTATTTTATATACATAAGTATGTACATACATATGTAATTTCTCTTTTGTGATTTAACTTTTTGTTCTTTTGTTTCTTTTTTTTAATGTAGTGCGAAATTATATGTATGGGTAATGGTATATGTGTGTGCGTGTGTGTCTGTATTTTTACAATTTAAATTACACACAATTAATTGCATTTTTGTTTACTCTACCATAAGCACTATTTTACATTGACTATTAAATATGTGTTTGTGTGTGTGTGTGTGTGTACTTTACATACATAAGTATTGTTGAAACATATACACTAACATGTCACACGTTTGTTTGCTATTGTTTCCTTGTATTTAAAAATATATTTTATTTTATATTTTAAATTTTATTTCTCTTTTGTATGCAATTCTTGTTAAATTTTTTGGATTTATTCTGGGTTTTTTTTTTATGCATTTCCGTTTTTGTAACGGAAATGCCACTGTTTTCAGTTTAAAAAATAGCATAACATTAGTATACACAACCGATATCAGACTGAGGAACAGGCGTGTTTTTTTTATTGTAAAAAATATGGTTTTCAATCGGTTTTTTCTTTTTTATTTTATTTTTAACTTAATTTTGTTTTTGTCGTTTAAATAAAGTTACGAGTGTTTACGCACGTTTTTGGGAATGTCTCCCAACGAAATGCTACTGTTTTCATATCAAATACATATACTTCTTTTATCGTAACAAACTCAATTGTAATATTTTCGTTTAAATGTATAAAGAATAGATCTTCAAAAATAAAGAATTCAGAACGTAATTGTTGGCTTAAGAAAGAGTCACCAGTACATATAGAAGTTTAAAAGAAAATAGTTTGAATAGAATAATTATTTTCAATAAGATAACTAATAACATTGTTCCATTTTTACTCACACTTAACTGTGTATGATATCCTTAGTTACATCATGCAGTTCCATTCATAGATCGACTTCTAATTTTACCGATTATTTTTAAAGCAAAAGAACTTTTTTAGTAATAATAAAAGCTTTTATCAGTATTCTTATGCAAAGTGTTTAACATATTTTTTTTATTGTTGTCTATTGTAAATTCTATGTCCTATGCTGAGTATGACAAACAATTATTACGAAATATAGCTAAAAGAGAGTTGTTATTGTCACTATTTCTACAAAATGTTGCCACTTTAATTGTTTTTATTGCGCTTTTGTTTATTTTGTGTTTTTTTTAAGAAATTAGTTTTACATAGTATAAGCATTTAAATATTTAAAACCCCAATGCTATCTAATATAAAATATTTTATAAATATTAGCCTTTCTTTTCTCCTAATCCTATTCGGTGACTACAACAGTGTTCTCATTTTGTTTTGACGTTGGCAAATAATGATGTTTTCTGACAAAAAAGAGAGCTGAAAATCTTGTCGTATATTCTCCCGGGTTTTATTTTTTAATTCTTAAACACTTGTATCAAATGGTTGGCATAGCATTACAGCTAGCAAGTTTGAACTGCATGTTGATTCTGAAATAAAAAGAAATCTTTTGAGCGAACCAGAAATTAAATTCTGGTTCCACAAACACCGAAAGCTCTAGAACTTTCGTTTTCTACCTAATATAAATAGTACCCTTTGGTCAAGCCACATGTTTGGCGTGGTTGGGACCTAAATTTTAATAAAACTTTTGACACACTTCTAAAGAAATCAACGGACTTTCAGATATTCGGTATCAAGAAGTAGTAACTATACTTAGACAGCGTAAAACTATACTGCCTACAGCCTGCAGATATAATGTGTCCATCCATGCGTTTATTATAACTAAACATGAGCACCATCGAAAGGGTTAAGATAACGTATTATCAATGATCCAGTTATTGTGCAGAAGAAATAAAAGAGGAGATAAAAGGTAGTGGTAAAAAAATAGCAATGATTGAAAACAATCCAGAACAAGCAAAGGCACATACTTATTTAATACGTTGAACATGGCCTTTTTTATTTTTATGTACTATAAAAGACCTAAAAAATAGCTTTATTTTCTATTCTGTTCTATTCCTATTTTCTATGGCACCTTGACTTTCTTTACCAAGAAAATTTTATAGATTATCTATTTCACTTTTTGATTAGATCAGTGATTACCATTTCATAGCACAATTGTGCAGAGAGCATTCACACGTATTGCTTGTGCTCTTTTATTTTTTTCAGGTTTACTCAAAAAAACTGATCGATGACACTCAAAAAATATTTTATGTTAAAAAAGTCAATTTTCTTAGAAAAATTGAAAGGTTGGTTAGTAGGACAGGAAATTTATAAACCAAAATTAGAAAATGGCGATATCAAGCTTAATAAGCTTAAAAATTGTGAGAAAGGGTAGACCATTTAGTGATGGTGTTTTTATTAAGCAATTGTTGAAAAAAATTTGGAAATAAAAATTTTTTCCGAATGAAAATTTTTCGTTCAAAGTAACGCAAGAAATTACTTTCATCCTATATAAAAACTATTCTACAAACACGAAACTGTCATAAGAGTATAAATGTATAAGATTTTATCTTATAGCCCAGTTATTTATTTTTTTATACTTTGAATAGAATATTTTTTTAAGAAGAAGAAATGGATTTGTTATTTCCCATCAAATATCGAAAAAAACAGGTCCTAAATATAATCAAACATTTATAACTTTATGTATGTTTGTTGATGAAATAAATGTCAGATGGCGTATATTACTCAAATTTTTCTATTACTGTAAATAAATAAATTCTCCCAACTTCTTTTTTTCCTCTTACTCACTAATACACAACCAAAAAATTTTTGGTAACCCCTGGATTAGATCAAAACACATCGGCTCTTTTTATGTTCTATCTTTTTTCTATCTCTTTCTCTATATCTATCTCACCGTGGTCTAGTTGTTAGTGTGTTGGCTTACCAAGACGATAGCCCCGGGTTCAAATCTCAGCTCTGACATCTTGAAATATAGAAAATTATTTCTTTCGGCGACTACCTCTCAGAATTCTTCTGGCAAAGGCTCTGGGAGTAATTGATTGCCATAAGTAATTGTAAAGGCCAATGTATGTATGTATCTCTTTCTCTCTCTGTCTCTCTTATATAAACTGAACAGAATTTAGTAGAAAAAAAATATATTTTAGGATTGCAGTTGTAAATATTTCTGCTACACTATTTGGATACCAGAGCTAATCGAATAACTAAACCAAGATCAGGCATAATAACATTTAAGGAAACTTTGCCTTAAACGTTAACTGCGAAATATATCCGTGTATCATGTGAATTCGTACACATTTTCTTTTTCTATAGTTTTATTAATTTATAGATCTGTCTGTAAGTGAATTACGCACATTTTTTTCTTTTAATTCATTCATTCGTTCATTGATACATCCATGCAAACAATAACGATGGTTAAACGCACACATACTTTAATTAACATCCTCAGTAACCCAGTAAACATACTTTTATAAAATTTCTTGCGTTTTAAAATATTTCTTTTTTATATCAAAAATTTAATTTTTTGCTAAATAGTTGACAAATAGAGCGTAACCACTAAATTACAATACAATATTAAATTATATTCGAATTTATTATTACAAGCGGAGTTGCAGAGACCATAAGCTCGGTGTAGTGTCATAGACCAGATTCTCTGTTGGGAATCAAACCGACAACCCTCGCACTTGCAGTTTAGCACTCTAACCACTGGGCCACCGAACTGTTAATATACAAATATTTATACATTACTGGCCTTTACAACCCTGTGTCAGGATTACGGCTTAGCTTCTCGCAGCACTCATGTTGTGTGTGTAAATTTTTATTCATGAGTACGGGAACCTACAGTTTAATGTCGACTCCGAACGACAGACTTGAGAAGCTCGTTCATGGCAATTGATTACTCTCAGAGCTTTTGCCAGAAGACTGCTGAGAAGTAGTCGCCGAAAGAAATATTTTTTTCATATTTCTTTTTTTAAGATGTCGGAGCTGGGTGTCGAACCCAGGACTCATGTCTTAGTAAGCCAACACACTAACCACTAGACCACGGCGACTACTATACATGTATATACTTACATATATGTATGTATATTCCAAAAAATAATTTTGTGTTTTCAAACGAAAATGTTTGTTGGGTCAACAATAAATTCAAATTTCGTTGTAAGCGAGTAACTCTATTTTGCATTTGCAAATGATTTAAAATGTAAATGTGTGAGTAATAACAAAAAGTATTTAAACACACACATACCTCAATTGGCGATTTTTATGTATATCTGTCCCTTCTCTCCCTTCTGTCGCCAATGTTTTTTTTTTATTTCAAATTAAGCCTACACAGTTTATTTTATAATATTTGTTGCCGTTTGGTAGTGAAACTATTAAAAAGTGTTTATAAATGACATTTAAGCCATAGTGTTAAAAAATAAAATAAAAATTGTAATTGCAATGAAAGTATAAAAAAAATAAAAAAAGAGATATTGCAGCAGTAGTATTTTTTTATATTTTAACCATAAATAAGATAACGCATCTAGATGGGAATACTTGAGCACTTCATGCATGAATTTGGTACCATAAAAAATAAATGAATGAATAAATGAATGAAATTCGTTTGGAAAACCAAATCAAAATGATACATTTCGATATGGTTAACCCATATTCCACAAGGTATGATATCAATGCTTGTAAATTTACATACATATGTATATATGAATTGAATGCGAAATAACAAACAAAATGAATGAAAAAATATCTTTTAAATAAAAGTAAGTAAAGAAATCGTATTCGATTAAGATTCATTTTTTTTAGGTTCAGTGGAAAAAATTCAGTGAATTTTTAAATTTCAGTAAATATGGATATGGAGTTGCTTTTTATTTTTATAAAATTATTTACAGTAAATATAAAAAGGCCTTCTTCAACAAGTAGAAGTGTTTGGTCTCAGTGTTAAATATAAAAAGGCCTTCTTATTACAGGAATTTTAAGAAAATTTTTTCTGTGATCTGCCATTTGAAAAAACATTATCCCATAATACTTTCGGAAGGCGTAATGAGTTGTTTTTCTTTGATATTTTCTGATCTTAGCAACAACCATTCCTACTTATATTTCATATATTTTATAACAAAACTAAATTAATGAACTAAAATGATCAGCATGATGTTACTGGAATTCAAACTCGGATTTTGGAATCATTAACGAAAAAAATGTGTACACTTTAATCACTTGGTATACTTTATCTTGTTTTAAGATGGTTTTCTTTCGTACGATTTTAAATTAACATGGATGATAATAACACGTATGTTTACACAGTAGACATAATTGGGCATTACAACCCTTGTGTCAGGGTTACAGCCTAGCTTCTAGCAGTACCCAGGTTGTGTGTGTTAATTTTTATGCATGAGTACTGGGAAACTACAGTATAAGTCGATTCCGAAGGACAGACTTGAGGTGCTTGTTCATGGCAATCGGTTACTCTCAGTCAGAAGACTGCTAAGAGGTAGTCTCCGAATGAAATATTTTTTTCATATTTCTTTTTTTTTAACCCTAGAACCATAACGCTAATTTTTACGCAATTTTTCAAGTTAGAAAATTTTCAATTTATTTACTTTAATTAAAATAATTTCTTTATTTTAATTCATATTGTATAAAAAGAAAAGAATTTTTAACATTATTCAGTTATCGTTTTCCATAGGATTTTGACAAATTAAAAAAAAGAGTGCACGTAAAATTTACGTACGTTATGGTTCTAGGGTTAAAGATGTCAGAGCTGGGATTGAAACCCAGACCCAGCAGAATATTTTTAAGATTCGGAAGCAATAAATAAAATTGTAAGCAGTAATGGAAGCATCATATTGTTTTTTAACACATTAAAGCTTCCAAATATGCTACAGAATAAGGTATTATTTTATAAATTTATTATAAATTTGCATTTCTATTGCATTTATTAATGCGCACGAGTAAGTGATTGTTTACAATTTCTCCCTTTCAAAATAACTTACTGGTAAGCACTATTTTTAACTGGGTAGTAGTAGTAGTATTTACTTTTTTTAATGACTTTTTTTAAATTTTGATTTACATTTCTTTATCTAAAACGGTATCATTTAACTCATTTTCATATATATGGTTGAAGTTGAGTATAAAGCTGCACGAACTAACAACTCTGTTCGGAATATCACCAAATAATTGCATATGGATGAAAAATAAATATCACGAGAACAGGGCCGTGTAAGTATCGCTCAAGTTCGTGCATTCAACAACGTAAAATTCGAAATAAACTTGTAAGAAGAAGTGTTGATTCTAATCAAGTATCGTTTCATTACTATTGCTCATTTGACTTCAGCCGGCATCCCTTCTGTCAAGTTGGCCTTATCAGGGTTATGTTCAACCATTGAAGTTCGATGTAGAAACGACTGGATTTTGCTGTCTCAAAGTCAAGGTTAAATTAGCATTATTGCTCTTACTAGCAGAGTCATGGCATTGTTCTCTTCGTGCTGAAACACTATAATCAGAAATTACGACAAGAAATAAAATTTGAAGGCAAAACAACACTTACAGGGTCAGTAAAAACATCAGTATCAGTTACCATGATTTTTATATTAAGTATTATTCATGTAAAACAAAAGAAAAAACTATAAACAAATTCGATGAGAATTCATATTTAAAATACAAGAAATAAAAAGAGATACAAATTTTTCTTAAAAAGTTTGTAAAGATTGTACCTAATCAGGGTTACCTTTGGCAATTTTTAAAAAGGGTCAGAAAAAGAGTATTTGGTAAATAAAAGGGTCTCAAAAAGGGTCAACAATTTTTTTTAACAAAAACTCTTTATTTAATTTTTTTATAAAAAATTAACAATAGGAAAATAATAGAAAATAAATATTTGTACTTTACATTAGATTTTAATAAATTTTTTTTTAATAAAAATTGCTTTTTACGTACAAAGGAATACATACCGTATTTTACAAAAACAATTTTTTATAATTTTTTTTTTTGTAGTTTTTTGTAGCCTTTTTAATGAAACTTTTTCTATTTGCACACAACTCTTTTACGTTAAATTTAAAATTTATGTATTATAATTATAATTATATACAGGCTTGCATGTAAAAGATGTTTACTGAGATATGCTCTGTATACATAAAAGCTGCTGGTTTTGCGAACATTGATTTATTTACCATCACTAAAATATACTCGTACATAAGTCATCAAAAAGACACGAATTGCTTGAAAATGATACAAAAGGGTAAATTAAAGAAGGGGCCACAAAAAGTGGCAGAGCCTCCAAAAAAGGGTCTAATTGATACTTTCTTGTCACAAGGGAAACGATGTACCTAATGCGTGCCAAATAATGCTGAAAATGGTTAAAATTATGAAATAAAGCAAAAGTTTAAAGCTGTCGGCATTTCAAAGCAGAAATTGAAAGGCAGTCAATTTCAAATTCATTTTGCTCTGGCCTAAAACTTTTATAATGTAGAACTTGGTAGACAACAGAATAAGAAAAATTAAGAAAAGTAGAAAAGAAAAACGAAAAATATTCCGCACAAACCTTCATATACCACACTCTTCACATTTTCGTCCCCTTTTCTACAAGCTTCATTGTATATGAAGACTTAATTAAACGATTTTTTTTTGTTTTGCGAAACTAACGGGAAATCATTTATTTTTATGCCACATAAATTTATTACATTAAAAACTCACAAATTCCTTAAAAAAATAAATTTTGAAATATTTCTGTTTTTTTGTTTTTTTTTTATTAGTGTTGCAATATTAATAGCATTGAAGGAAAACGAAAAAATATTGCACAAAATCGAAAACCATAAAACTCTTATTTTGCATAACTGGTATATTGATCTATTTAAATATGTACATACATTCATGCATACATTCATCATAAAATATTAAACGATGACTATTTCTTTTACTCCCTGGGTTTTTTGATTTTTTAAATTTAAAAAAATATGTACACATACATACTATTCATACATGTATGTACTTATGTTTTAGGAACTCTGTTGTTTATTGTGCAAAAAGTTTAAAAAATGAATTCTATTTTTTTGTAAAGTTATATATTGACTATATGTAACCAGCCAGCCATCGCATCATCATCATCATCATCACATTGAGTCAGTTAAAAATTCAATTTTTTTATTATTATTTTACAATATATGTATACTGTTGTATGGTATTGATGAGTTGATAAAATGTTTTATAAAAAAAATAATTATAAAAATTGTTGTCAAACAAACCGCACAAACTATGTATAGGTATAGTATGTCAATATACATACATATGCATGGGTATGTACGCACATATGGATATAAAATAATTTTTTTATTACCCGTATGATTTAGTTTAATATAAAATAAATAGATTCTATACAGTGGCTCACAAGTTTTTTCTTCTAGCAAAATTAAATTTTTATAAAAAAAAGGTTTTTCATTAAAGTGGTTCTTCATTTAAAAAAAAACAGAGTTCATATCATATTGCAACTAAAGAATCAATCAGCGTCTACACCTGAGTTTAACTCTAATATAATTTTTAAAACAACCCAGTTAAAACAATGCAACAGCACCACCCAACTTAGCCGCTAGTTTTTGAGTTGTATAATTTGTATTCTTTTTTCCCACTCTAATGTCCAAAGGGCTCGGCGTCTATGGGCAAATGATATGAGTGGTAAATGTTATTGTCATCTTCGAAAGACTATTATTATCTGGTTCAGAACCAGCACTAGTGCAAGAGACTGCGACCTATAAGATCTATTGTGTCCCTTTGAGTCTACTGTTTGTTTAGCAGACCTACTGCCTTCCTTAAAAACAACAGCACGTCCGAAATTTTAGTGGTGGATATATCCGCCAATGAGACCATATATTTCCGTAACCACATCCATCTAATTCTAACAAGAGCCGCACATTCACATAATATGTGCTCTGCTGTCTCTGGTACTTGTGAGCTTAGTCTACAAACATCATCATCATCGAAAGACTAGATAGAATCAGATTTTAGTAAGAGAATATCCTTCAAAGGCACACAAATTGTGTACTCCACTGAATATACGCATTGTTGAAATATTGCCTATTTTGTGTAAACAGAAAATAAGTGAAATAGAAGTAAAATAAAAACTCAAATTGCTAAAATTTAAAAATGTTATATGGTTTTGATATCAAAACTTTAAAGTAAAACGGTAGGACAAAAAAAATAAACATGTTTGTTGTCAACTGTTCAAAACAAACTTCGTCGTGCGGGAGTTAATGTGCTCTATCCGCCATTTCATATTTTTTATAAAACTCGAGTTAATGATGCCATTTTAGGTTTTCGATCCTAAATTTTTCAATTCTGCAATCCGTTTTCTGATATTTCGTCGAGTTTCGAAGATAAATAGCCGACAACGGCAACAAATTTTGAAAATGTTGGTGCCAAAAACCTAAAATGGCATCATTAACTCGAAATGTATAAAATGGCGCATAGAGCACATAAAATCCCGCACGATGACTTGGTTACGCCTTTATGTAATAAGATTAGGTATAGTTTTCTATTTAAGGAAATAAACAGAACATAGAAAAAATCATAAAATATTTATTATAAATAATTATATTTTATTTTCTTTCTTGAATATTTTAAGCTTGAAACATATTCTTTTATTTGAAAAAAGTTACAATTAACTTGTTTTTTTATAATGTTATATAGAGCATCTAAAGGAAATCGCAGAAATTTGATTTGTATCTCCGAAAATTGTAAAAACTTAAAATAAGAATCTATAGGAAAAAAATGTTTTTTATCCACTCAACCCTAAAATATTATTTCTAAAAACATTAAATGCAGAATTTTACAACAAAAAAAAAACAAACAAAATTGACAAATTTATGATGTTGTGTGTGAATTTTTGTCGATGTCTATTTTATATTTTTACAATTTTTATTAAAAAAAGAATAAATTGGTTGGCACCACTTCATTTAAAAATCTAAAAAACATATGTTCGACATACTTTCAAAATGGATGACCATTCGAGAAATTATTTGATAGTGATTTAAAAACGTCTAGTGGTTAGTGTGTTGGCTCACTAAGACATGGGCCCTGAGTTCGATTCCAGGCTCTGACATCTTCAAAAAAAGAAATATAAAAAAAATATTTCTTTCGGCGACCACCTCTCAGCAGTCTTCTGGCAAAAGCTCTGAGAGTAATTAATTGCCATGAACAAGCTTCTTAAATCTGTCGTTCGGAGTCGACATTAAACTGTAGGTCCCGGTACTCATGGATAAAAATTGACACACACAACATGAGTGCTGCGAGAAGCTAGGCCGTAATCCTGACACAGGGTTGTAAAGGCCAGTTATGTATGTTATGTATGTATGTATGATTTAAAAACGTTTGATTTTTTTTATGTGGATATAAATTTTGACGATTATTTATGTATATCATGAATTAGTTTTAGGGACAAATTAAACAAGCTGTTAATGCATTAAATGCGTTTATGCATGCATTAAATATTAATGCGTCAAAATAAATTACTCCGAATTGAGCATAGCAAATAGTAAACAAAGACAGCTGTATTTAAGCTTTTCTACAGTTGAAAACAACAATTTTTCATGACTCCAATTCGTTTTCGGATATCTCGTCCAGTTTCGGATATAAATAGACGAAAACAGATTGCATTTATAATTGAGTTCATTATACATTAATTGAGTTCAATTTACCATATATAAGCTTAATTAACTACTAATTGAGTCAAATTATAAATTCAACAGTGTGTGAAGCACCTTAAGTGAAAATTGCCAATGTAAAAATGAAATGTTATTAAAAAATGTAAAATTAAAGAAGTATGGCGAATGATTTTAATAAAAAATATACATTAAAAACCTCTATTTTGCGCAGGTTTTTCACCAAAGACTCTGGTCTGCGACAGTATACCGAATGTATGGTGCTCCTTATAATTAATATTAATTATATAAAAATTATAATTTAAAAATAAGAGGTTCCCCCCTTCAAGAAGTTCATCTTCAAGAAATCGCTTCCTTACATCCCAGTCTATTCCACCATCAGAAAGAAATTATCAGAAGTACAGCTCCACCTTCTGGGAAGATAACAGTTAATCTACATAAAAAAGATGCTCACCACTCACATTCAACATCCAGATGGGGCAATTGCTGTTGGTCATTTAAAGGTGAAAGTATAACACTGGCCTTTGAGTGATCAAATTGACAGCAATATTTCACATTGACATAAGGCGCTTACCATCTATCTATCTATATGTATGTATATGTATATATTCAACATTCCAATACAATGCACTACATTTAGTAGGGGTTTACCCTGAGTATTGGTCTTAAATAAAAAAAAAGATAACAGCTAACCTACTTAGTGAAGACTCTCACCACTCACAATCAACATCCACCGACAGAATGCTGTTGATCATTTGGGGGTGAGGATATAACACTGGCCTTTGAGTGATCAAATTGACATCAAATAGTCTTATTGAAATAAGGCGCTTAACATCTATCTGTCTATATCTATATATCTAGAACAATGCACGGCATGGTTTTAACAAAAAAATTAAATTTTTCATTTTTTTTTAGACCCGAATTAAATGATTGATCAATTTTTCCCAAATTTACAGGCTTAAGTTATCACTCAAACTTTCATCTGGCAAATACTCATTGGGTAAGATTAATTGCCCTATATATAACTCTAAATTTGATAACCAAATTAAAGTCTAAATCCAATCAAATTAAGACTTATGTGTGAACAGGGCATTATTCCAATCGATATCGCAATTTCTAACAATGTCATACGATATCGAGTGAACGGCTTGCGGAATTTAAGGCATACAGACGTGTCTTTTGAAGTCTATTGGCTTTGTATTGGCTCATTAATTTTTATGAAATAAATGCACTGACATTTTTATTTATTTTTTTTTTTTTGTGGTTATTTGAGACCAATACTCAGGGGTAAACCCTACTAAATGCTGTGCATTGTATTGGAATTTTTTGGAAAGGACAGTACATATATATTTTTTTCTTTTATTATTTTTTAAGCGCTTTAGGAATGAGACAAATTGCTGTGAATTGATTATTTATAAGGCAGTGTTATAAATTCACCCTTAAATGATATACAGCAATTGCCTCATCGTTGCATGTTGAGTGCCTTCGCTAAGTCATCAGTCCCTATTGGAGAAGAAACTCTTTTTGTGATGATTACTTTGCAGGCGAATGCCATATATGTACATACGAAATTAAAATACCTTGTACTCAATGCAAATGCGGAAGATTTAAAAACCACCATTAAATTATCATTAAACTTATGATATGTTTACCGATTTTCTTTTGGGGGAAAAATTCCTAAAATTAGAAAAAATGTTGCCTATGATAAAGAGGTCTTTAATAAAAACAAAGAATTATAGCTTTTTAATGTGTCATTGCAAAGGATTAAGTTGTATGTTATAAAAGCCCATAAAAAAATCTTCTCATTTCTGCATTAAAATTATGAGACAATAAAATATTTACATAAGTATACAAATATATTTTTTAAAGGATTTAAAGATAATTTTCACTCATAAAAGTTAATCTCAGGGCAGTAAAATAAACTGGTCACCTTAAAATTAAAACAAAAACACGAAAAAAAAGAGGAGGAAATTTCAAATCCCAATTTTTTTCGTTCTGTTTCGTTATATTCCAACATTCATGTACAATTCAACTGCCAATAATAAACAGACAAACCGACAAACAAGCCAATAAAAAAATTTAAAAAATAAAATCAAAAAGTTGTACAGTTTTAGTTACACGTACACGTACAACAAACAAACCATCAAACAAACGTAATAAAATTTGTTCAAGTCAACGACAAATTTTATTTGTTTTTGGTTTAAAAATAATACAGAAACAGCAACAACGAATTATAAAATTATGAAAAAATAGTAAATATTTGAAATTTATTTCCTGCCAACATTAAATTATCGTCAACGAAAAGTTTACAAAACTAAAAACACAGCAGTAAAACATAGAAAAATATGCTTCAAATCATTGTTTAGAAAAAAAAATAGCTTGAAATTTTAAACTCTTAAATAAATAAAAATATTTTGTTGGCCAAAAATCCATATACACTCAAACTATAAGCAGCTTTAGAAACGAGAAAAAAAGTAAAAAAGACAAAAAATACTTTTCGTCATACTCGTATAGGCAAATACATTCAATATTAATAATTATATGAAGAGCATTACTTAGGGGGATAAGCATGTCTCAATTGCCATTTTGTCTCTGCTTAAGAGAAGTTATTAAAACTATAAATTCTTATGTTCAAAATTTTACACACTAAATGAGAATTATATACCATTTACTAAATAAAACCTGTACCTTCCTGTTTTTCAAGATTTTCTGTAGCAAATGATTAGTAAATCAGCATTATGGTATGTGAACTCAGCTTCTGTTCAGTTCACTGTATCTTTGCGATCTTGTTGTCGGGCTCTTGTAATTTTATCCATTGGATTTAACGACGAACTTTCTACTCATTCTGACCTTTGTCCAAATGGGTTGAGAGCTTATGATTTACAATTAATATTCTGCTCGACATAGCTGTACAAGTAGATGTTTCTTGTTAAATATTATAAAAATAGTCATTTAAGCCTGGTATTGTGTTAAAAATTTCATACGAAATACTGTCAAATTACATATAAAAATATTTCGTTGAAATATTGAAAATAAAATATATCCAGCTGAGTTATTAATAAATTCTTTGATGGTGCTGGGTGCTCTTAATCTTTAAAAAGTTTTCCTTTATTATGTTATTTCCTCCCACTTATTTTGATTTCAAAATTGGAAAAAACAAAATAAAACAAGTTTTTGCCGACTTGTTTGTTTGTCTGTTTTATTTTTAGTTAAAGCAGTTGTATATCGTATAGATGATATTGGCGCGTCTTTAGAACAAAAAAATAATTGTTTATAAAAATTCTTTTCGTTTAATATTTCTCTTAAAAAAATTTTTCGCTTTGATGGCGTTTTTCTTTTTTCCTTTCTCTGGTGTTTTTCTTTTTTATTTTATTTTATTTGTTTTATTTTTACTTTTTGTATTATTTACAGTTTGTTAGAATTTATTTTTATATGCATTCGTTTTGTTTTTGTTACTATTGTTGTTGTTCTTTTTTTTACTGTTATTACAACGATTATTATACAATTTCTCTTGATCGAAAATTATGATTACAACAATAACAAGCAACGCCTCTTTTATTCTTTCTTTTTATTTTATTTTTTTTTTTTTTAATATTTTTGTTGTGAGTTAATACCACATCATACCAAAATCATTTAAACCACCAACTTATGCGGGCCTATCCTGCCAAAAGTGAATTCAAACATGGTCTGGGAGTTTTCTTTTTAGCCGCCATATACTTATAGAATCATAGTCGTACAATTTCCAAGTATTTCTTAAGAAGACAGGCAGAGTTTTTTCTTTTAATATGATTTTTTTTCTGGCGTTTTTATTCTTTTATTTATTGGTTTTAGTATTGTTGTGTATTGTTATAAAGTTTTTTATTATTTTGCTGTATTGTTTGTTGTCTAACCTGAAAGTATAAAGTTTGTACTGTTTGTACTGACGCCGATGTTGTCTTCGATTATTTGCATTTGAAAGTGTACAAGAACTCAGAGGAACAATAAAAGAATTATGAAACTTTTGTTTTTTTGTAATGGAAACATATTGCTGGTTTATAAGTATAGATTTTTATTCGTTACATTTAATGCCCTACTATTGACTGACTTGGGTTATTATTTTGGTTGCCAGTCTGATTGGAATATAAAGTTAAGCCTGTGACACACAATTCTATTGAATCGTACGATTTGTGAAGAAAAATATGGTATTGTGGCCTAAAAATTAGTCTATAGATGGCAGATTTCATAATCTTTTGAAAAAATTCATAAACATTTTTTTCTACATGCGATCAGGCTTGCATTTTTTAAGATGTTAACAAAAAGCAACTCTATATATGTATAGTGGTCTAGTGGTCAGTGTGTTAGCTTGCTAAGACGATAGCGCCAGGTTCAAATCTCAGCTCTTACAACTTGAAAAAAAAATATGAAAAATTATTTCTTTTTTCGACTAGCTCTCAGCAGTCTTCTGGCAAAAGCTCTGAGAGTAATTGATTGAAAAAGCTTCTCAAATCTGAAGACTAATATTTTGCTCTTAAGGGCTATTGAGCTCAACATTGGTCTTCTCAAGATAAAACACTGATATATCACACTTACAACTTGAGTACTGGGTACATAGAAATATAACCAAAAATTTAATATTTAAATACAATGTGAAAGGTATTTGATTTTCGTTTTATCAGTTACTTAATTTTATATTTCTAGCAGTGGTAGTAGTTATTTCTGATTTATTATTATTATTTTTTTTTTTTTTATAAAAATAAATATTTAGTTTGATTGCAAGTAAATAATATGACATTTACAGTCAGCTTTTACAAGCTATTTAATAATTTTCTTCGTATTTTTTTACATTCTTCTTTATTGTTATCAATCAGAACAATATGTTGCACTTAAACGACTTGATAAGCTATTGTTTCTTTTTAAAAATAATTAACCGTAAGATATTGTTTAACAAAAATAAAACAAAGAGAAACTGTATAAGAAAATATAAAGAAATAAAAAAAATATTTGTTTTTGATTTACTTAGCAAATGTTTAACGTCATTGAATAAAATCATAGAAAATTTAAAGAAAGAAAAAAGCTCAAGCATTTTGAGATACAAAATGAAAGAGAAAATCCTCTTAACAATATGTTAACTTACTATGTATAACAAATTAATTAAATTTAAGAAAAAATTTGTTAAACACCCCAAAAAATATGCAACACAATATTTTTTTTAAGCTCTGCCAAGTATGTTGTAATTTTTGTTTTCTCTTCAATTGTAATCGATTGTGTGTAATTAAAAATAAAAAAAGACGGTTCATAAAATACTGTATATAGTGTATACGTATGTATTGATGTATATTTTTTGTAAAAAAAAAGTTTTATTTTTTAATTTGTTCGTTATTATTTAACATATTTTTAATTAAACAAAATCATGTTGATGTAATTTATGTGCTCTTGTTTTACTTATTTACACAATAATGTGTATATGCGAAGCAAAAAAATGAGGGTAAGGCTTAATCTACTCAGTAGGCCTTTTACATTTAATATGCTCATTTGCTGCTTTTAATATATTCTAAATACCAACAACACGGGGGGCGTTTAAGCCTTTTAAGGCCTGAAAAGAATTTTTAAATGGTATTTCTGTTTTAATTTTCTATTTCATATTAAAAACTTAAGGTCAGCAGCCTCAAAATTTTGTTTCTTTTTAGTAATTTAAATACAAATTTATATGCCTACCTATGGACTGAAAAAGTGATTGATATAAGGTGGCGGCTATTCATGGTTTATAAAAGTGTTATTAAACCAATTTAGTATGAAAATTTTGTTTTGTATAATATTGTTTACAATACTTTTTCCATTTATATGCCACATACACGCTAAAGATTTATAACAAGTAAAAAATTTCCACAATCTACAAGCTTTTACAATAGAACTTGTGTCTACACAAGACGAGAGTAGAACAAACAATTATATTTCGGTCATAGGAATCCCGAGGTGACGTGAACTATTAATCTGTTGGTTTATATAAGTTTTATAGCGTCTGGCAATGCTCATTTTTTGCGAACGTCGATGAGTTAATGTTTCAGGCTCATTCTCAAAACTTCCCTGTACAGCAATTATATTTGCATCACAGTACTCTGAACCTTGAATTTGGTTCTCACAAGAATTGTAATTATGAGTGAAATCTGATGGAATTACACGATGTGATAAAATACAGGGTGTTTTTTTAGAGGTATAGAACTTCGAATTGAAATAAAACACAAGAAAATCGTTTTAATGTCAATCAATTTGGCTTTATTGGAAGGATAATTTTATGCCATTAATGTTTAAATATGATTTCGGGCATGTGGCCGCCGCGGCTAGCTCGAATAAAGCCAATTCTACAAGTCCAATTTTCAACCACTTTTTCGAGCATATGGGGCCGTATGTTGGCAATAACGCCACGAATATTGGCTTCCAAGTCCCCTAAAGTTTCTGGTTTGTTGGCGTAGACGAGCGACTTCACATATCCCCAAAGAAAATAATCCAATGGTGTCAAATCACACGATCTTGGTGGCCAATTGACAGGTCCATTCCGCGAAATTATGCGCTCATCGAATGTTTCCTTCAATAAATCGATTGTGACGTGCGCTGTGTGGCATGTAGCGCCGTCTTGTTGGAACCACAACTCATCCACATTCATGCCATCCAATTCGGGAACAAAATAGTCGGTTATCATGGCTCTATACCGGTCTCCATTAACGGTAACTGACTCTCCAGCATTATTTCGGAAGAAGTATGGCCCAATGACTCCACCAGCCCATAGAGCACACCAAACAGTCAGTTTTTGTGGATGTAATGGCGTCTCAAGGGTCTCATGTGGATTCTCTTCTCTCCAAATGCGGCAATTTTGCTTGTTGACGTAGCCATTCAACCAAAAATGAGCCTCATCACTGAACAAAATTTTGCGATGAAAATCAGCATCGAGATCAATCTCATTTTCGGCCCATACACCAAAATCACGACGCATTGCATGGTCTCGCGGCTTTAATTCTTGCACAAGCTGGATCTTGTAAGGTCGCAAGCCAAGATCTTTGCGCAAAATCTTCCATAAAGTTGATGGACAAAGCTCCAATTGCTGTGCACGGTGGCGAATCGATTCATTCGGGTTCTCTTCAACACTTTGCTCTACAGCGGCAATTGTTTCTTCGGTGCGCACTGTTCGACGTCTCTGCGGATGCGTATTATCACATAGAGTAAACGTAGTGAGAAAACGATCCATGGTTAACCGAATTAATTGCTCTGATGGACGATTATGTCGACCATAAAATGGACGGAGCTTGCGGTAAACTTCGCGAACTGAACCATTATTTTCGAAATAAATTTGCACGATTTACAAGCGTTGTTCTTTTGTCAACATGTTCATGATGAAATGGCAAACCAAACTAAATATTAATCACTTGACAGCTGACAAAATGGCCGCCAGTTAAAAAAGTGATGCCAACTTAAAGTTCTATACCTCAATAAAAAACACCCTGTACTATTAACTAACTATTTAATAAATTTCTTAAAAAAAGTTTCAAAAATCTTCAGCTTTCGAATCATGTATTATTTACTACATCATTTATGGCAAGTACATGATAGATAGAAAGACATAGTTACTCTTCGTAGTAAAAAAAAGCAAAAAAAACTTAATTCAAGCATTTTTTCCACAACTCTGGCTTTTCTACTGCCTTCGCCAACAAACACAAAACGCTTGAATTTTTTTTTTTTGTCTTTGTTTTCAGCGAGGCTAGCACTCAGGAGGTAATACAAACTTATGCAGTGCATTGTAGTGGTCTAGGAAATAATAAAAAAATCATGAGAGAGCCATAATGTAAATAGCAGGTTTGTATTAGATTTTCACAATTTAAATACATTGTTCAAGAGTGTAGTATTCCCTGGATAAAATTTCCTAAGTCTTGAGTAAAAAATATTCTAAATATTGGCAGCTCACTTCTTTCATTTACATACTGGCCTTAATTACATACATACATACATAATTGGCCATTACAACAGGGTTACGGCCTAGCTTCTCACAGAACTCATGCTGTGTGTGTTAATTTTTACCATGAGTACCGGGACCTACGGTTTAAAATCGACTCCGAACGACAGATTCGAGAGTCTTGTTCATGGCAATGGGTTACTCTCAGAGTTTTTGCCAGAATACTGCTGAGAGGTAGTCGCCGAGAGAAATAATTTTTTCATATTTCTTTTTTTTTTCAAGATGTCAGAGCTGAGATTTGAACCCGGCACTATCGTCTTAGTAAGCCAACACACTAACCACTAGACCGCGGTGACTGGCCTTAATTCGATTTTCTTATTGTAATTATTTATTAGATAAATCTATAAAATTCAGAGCTTCCCATTACACAAATCAAGAACGTACACAATCTTAACTCTATAGATCTCTTTAGACCAGTGATGTCCACTACTACATAAACACACTTGCGCTTGTGTATGAAGCAGAGAAAAGACTCTGCTTACTTCTACCAGAAATGGGAAAGTTCGAATTACTTTCTGTTTATAACTTCATAAATATTTCGTCATAATTCTGAGTAAAGTACGTAATCGATTGTCAGATAGACATGTGACCGATCTATTAAGCATAAAGGAGTATCGAGGTCAAATAAATTTGGACGAAATAATGAATAATTATTTTAGTTAAATAAAAATTATACAAAAAATATGCACTATCCAGCCCTGTACTATGTTGGAGAGAAGCTAAAATATTAAAAGAGCAAGAGTAACAATATTTCTTTTTATTATGTACGTGTTTGACTTCGACGCAAGCAGAATTTGTTTTCCTATCACGCGTGATAGATAAAGAGAATTGTGGACATCACTGCTTTAGACAGTGTTAACATAAATGTAATACAAAACTGAGTAGTTTTTGGTTAGATCTGCTCTACTCATGAAAATACAATGTTTAATACCCTTAGAGGATGTACCTTGCATAGAGATAAATTCATCTTAATTTGGCACATTCTTTGTAAAAAAAATAATCATATTGTTTACATCCGTACTTTGCTTATAATACTCGTAACTGCCAAGGCCTTCTACTCTTAACTGACAAACAAGTATTTGTAGACATTTGTTAAGAGCATGAGCCAGTGCAGTGGCTCTTGATCTCATTAATCATAAACATCTGTTGATTTTAACTTGATTTACAAATGAATATGAATAAATATTTTCTTTATGGAAATAATAAACAGAATAAATAATATTTTTCTTTAAACACAAATATACACCAAGAAACCAACACACACACATATACATACATATGCAAATATTTATTCATGAAAACATACAATACATAACGGGTGTTCCTTTTAAAAATTCATCAACAAAAACAAAAACAAAAACAAAAAACAAAAAACAGAAAAAAAGAGAAAGAAAGAAACTTTTTAATGAAACGCCAGCCAGGTTGTGATTTACAAACTTTATGACTTAAAAATAACAATAAAAGCATAGTGTGGCACGCTATAACAACTTGTGGCAAACACTTGGTGTTTAAAATAATTATCAATAATACGGAAACAATCAGCGATTAACGTTTTATCTTTAAATAATACAAAAACAGATATTAATAGCGGTTGGTCTTTCAAAAACGTCAAAACAAACATGAGAATTACTTTTAAAAGATAAGAAAATAAATAAAGTTAACTTAAAAAAATGTTTTAACATTTTTCTCAAAGTACATTTTAACTCTAGCTGTGTTTTTAATACAACAATAAATTTTTAATATGAAAACATGAACAACAAGTTATATAAAAAATGTTCAACGAAAAATTTTGTTTTATATTATTTGAGTCCTATCTTTGAAGAAACAATTTTAGTTATAGTCGTCCAATACAACAGTAATAAAATTTATTTCAACTTGAAGGGGTCTTATTATTACATATCAGGTCTTTGATTAGACGTTTACTAACTTTTAATTTAAAGAAGATTGAAATTTTGCATTAATTAAAAAGGTCTGTAGATGCCATAAAGAGTGAAATATCACATCTTCAGAAGTCCACCACGACACAAAAGACTTCCTCAAAAAATGATGTACAAATTTCACACTTCTACACATCAAATGACATTAAAGACATAAAAGAACTACAACCCGTGTTAGCATATAGTTTTTATGGTCTTATTATATGCTCAGAGTCCAAACCACAGCTCTGGCATCTTTAAAGAAAGAAATATTAAAAAATATAAGTCTTATATCAAAACCTCTGAGAGTAACGGATTGCCATGGACAAGTTTATCCAGTCTGTGGTTCGGATTTGACATTAGATTGTCGGTTCCGGTACTCACAACTCATAGATAAAAATTGATGCACTTAAAATGCAAGCTGTAAAAAGCTAGACCATAACTCAATATACATATGTATGTAATACCAATTATGTATGTATGTATCTGTTAAGTAAATTAATAATAATTTATACATATACATATATATCGTCGTGAGGGAGTTTATGTGCTCCATCCGCCACTTTATATATCTCGAGTTAATGATGCCACTTTAGGTTTTTGACACCAAAGTGCCGGTTCAAGCCCGGCTCTGACATCTTGACGCAAAGAAATATTAAAAAATATTTCTTTCGGTGACTACCTCTTAGCAGTTTTCTGGCCAAATTTTTAAGAGTGACTGATTGCCATGAACAAGCTTCTTAAGTCTGTCGTTCGGAGTCGACTGTAAACTGTAAGTCATTAATAAAAATTGACACACACAACAGCGAGAAGCTAGGCGGTAATCCTGACACAGGGTTGTAATGGCCAGCTATGTATGTATATATGTTTGTAATACATATTTTAAAAAAGTTTATTTGGGTGAAAAAAACATTTTCTTTTTAATTTAAAAATGTAAAAATAAAATACGACAACTCTGCATACAGAGGAAGAAAAAATAAAAATAAACGTTTTCGTTTTGTATGCAAAAACTCATTTAATGGATAGAATGTTTATGCGAATAAAAATAAAACATTTGCTGTAAATAAAAAAGTTATGAGCAGCAGAAAGTGCAGAGAACTGAAGGGAGAGAAGAGACACATAAAAGACTATATAATTTTTAATAAAACTGCTAAAAGGCAATTTTGAATGAATTAAATGAAGTTTTAATGGTGTCGAGGTGTGTATTGTAACTCTCCTACTCTTTCTCAAACTTTGACATTCTTTTTGTTACTCTTTCTATAATTTTTCCATTAATTTTACTCTTTATTTACATGTAAACGTTATTTTTTATTTTTTTTTATTTTTTTTGCTTAAGTAATGGAAAAATTAACAAACAACAGAGCATATGAATAATGCTGAAACCAAGACATGAATTATTCTCCATTAAGTTGTTTCTGTACAAGAGTATGCATGTGTGTGTTTTTTTTTTTTTGTGATTATATGTTAACAAATAAACACCCCATGATATTGTTGGTTGTTTTTATTATTACTTTTAAAGTTTTTTTACTTTTTTGCCACATTTTGGTTATGGCAGGGGTTAAAGTAATTTGCAGTTGGCTTTGGCTTATTCCTCATGTAATTTTTGTTTTGTTGTTGTTGCTCTCATTATTTTTTATTTTTTTTTAATTTGTAATTTTACAACTTTATAAAAACCAATAAAGCCCAGTCAACACCAACTTCAGCTCTCGCAAAAATTACACAATAAAAACAAGAAGAGAAGAAAGTGAAAATTTTTAACAAAAATTAAATGAAAATATTTAAAATGAATTTAGCATGTTGATAGTAACCAATTTTGTGCAACAATAGCAATAGTTTTCTTTATTTATTATTTTTTTTAACAACAAACATAAATTATGGTTACCAACCAAGCATCCATCATAACAACCGTATTTAAAGTTTCACAACTGAAAATAAAATTCAGTCAAAGTTAAATTCTAATAATTCCATTTCTAAAAGTGTGATTTAAGTAGTTGATGATTGTGATGAATGTTTACAGGATATGAGGCACTCTAATGAGACTACAGTAGCTAGGGTCGAGAGTATGTTCAGTTTGGTTTTCATAGTTTTTTCATAGTTTTCACTTTTAATTACCAAAAATCGTTGCAAAAGAATCTAAGTTCTTAGTAGAATTTAACTTTGACAGAAAATCATTTGAAAAAAATTATAACTCTTAATGGGATTCGAACTCTGATTTTCAGACTATATAACAACCATGAAAATAAAAAAAGTTTATGGCAAAAACCCAGCAGAAAATAGTGCTAACCAGTAATCTATTTTTTAAGGGAGAAATTGTAAACAATCACTCGTGTGCATCAATAATGCATGATTTTTATATGAAATGAGCTGCTAAAATGCAATAGAAATACACATTTATTGCAACCAGTAAGCAAATAGTACAAAAAACCAAAAATAATACCTTATCCTGTAGCATTTTTGGAAGCTTTAAAGTATGAAAAAACAATATAATGCTTCCGTTATTGCCTACAATTTTATTTATTGCTTCCAAATTTGGAAATTTTTCTGCTGGGCATATATTTAGAGATTTACTTGAAACAAAAAAATGAATGCAAACTGATCAGATTTGTTAAGAACACACATTAAAACTTTTTAAATCAATAATTATAATTGGTGACAAGAGGAGTGTCAATGTCTGTGGTACGAGTATATGGTTTGAGTGACTTTTAAAATCAAGCATGAAAACAATTATATGCGACACTTTATTAAATGTTCTTCCTGTTAAAAATGCTAAAGAAAAACATAAATTTGTAATTATAAGACCTCCAATCAATCAAAAATGCATAACAAATTCAGTTCAATTATCTAATTTATTTTCATAATACCAATTGAAGAAGGCAAAGTGCTTTAAAATAATGCCAAATGATTGTCCCCTATAGATAATAGAAACAATTTAAAAGTTACAAACTTCTATTTTGAGTGATCTGGATAAATGCAAAAAATAATATTATTCATAAAAAATGCGACAAATGTCAACTATAAACTGGATTATTTTTGATGAGTTTTTCTCACGCTGTTCTAAGAAAACAAAAATAAGCAAAAACAAAAGTTTTGAAAAGGAATCAGTGTTGCAAAACAAAAGCAAAAACATTGAATATCAGCCAATAAATTATATTCACTAAAGAGGAGAAAATAGAAGAAAAGCAGCAGCAAACCATTAAAAAAATTGTTGTTATTGTTTGAAATTAAGTTAATTTGCAATCGCGTGCAACATGAAACAATAAAGCCCATATCATAAGAAACACGTGCATATTGCAAGAAAAGTGACTTGTTTTTTAAGTTTGACATAAAGAAAATAGAAAAAAGAGAACCAAAAAATGCAAAAACACTATTAACCAAAGCTAAGGAAAATTAAAAAAAACAAACAAAAAAACAGGTTGCAAAAGTTTGGTGTGAACATGCTTACGTTTGTATGGATGTAACATGTGACTGTTAAACAAAAAAAAAAACAAAAAAACAAAAAAAGAATAAGAAAATAATTTTTGCATTTTTTTTTCTTTTTCAATTTACACTGAGCCATATATATATATACACACAAACACATACAGTATACAGCAGCCATTAAATAAGCTCTATATTAAGAGGGCTTACGCTGCGTATGATTAATATTTAATTTTAAATTAATAACACTTATACGCTGTGTGGCACAAGTGTAACAAGTGCTTAAACGTTATTGAATCGATTAAAATAAATTGTTTTAAAATTACCTTAAGAGATTAAGACACTTTTTGTATTAAATTTTACATACAGTTTTTTTTTTTCTTCAATTGTCAAACAGGAAAATTTCGAAATTTAAATAGTTTTAAATTAAGAAAATGCAATGATTAAAAAACAACGAAATATGTATATGTAAATTCATAATAATCATTATAATATAGAATAAATATTTACAGTATAAAAGAATTTCGGTGACGTTGGTATAACGTCAATGTCGTAACACTTGAAGCGAGATTTATAAACATTATCTATTTTAAAATGGCACCAAACCACAAAGTTCTAAAGTGTCTTCTCTAAATAAAATAACAAAATTTCGTTTTAGTACCAATTAAGAAATATACTCGTAAAGCGTGATCCATTTCGAGGTTCCCTACATTTTTAAAGAAAAAAACACAGAAAATTCAAATTTAATGGGGAATGTTTATTATCATTTGAGAGAACATTCTTGGGCATTTATTTTTTGAAGTTTAAGTCTATCTATAAGTTGGCCGTTGCTACGTCGCAGATGGTCCATCCGTTGAGTCCAAGTTTAGATGACTCGCTCGAGCATATCGACTGGTAACTGGCGAATGATACGTGTGAAGCGGGTTTGTTCGCATAAACTTTGAACTTTACATATCCCCACAAAAAAAAGTCTAACGGTGTGTTATCACACGATCTTGGTGGCCAATCGACCGGCCCAAAACGTAAAATTATATGCTCGCCGAAGTATTATTCCAATAAATCCATAGATCGATGCGTTGTGTGAGAAGTGGCGCCGTCTTGCTAAGTCAAATGTCGCCGAGATCACGAGCTTCAATTTCAGTCATCAAATAGTCGGTTATCATGGCACGATAACGGTCTTAATTAACGGTTACGTTCGCAATAGCATCATTTTTAAAGCCGCTATATTTTCTTCACTGTGTGCTGGACGTGGTCTATTTGGTCGAATATTACCCAATAATGAATGCTGCGTCTCAAAATGGGTGATGGTGTTGCGAATAGTACGCTCAGTAGGCTGATTATATTGACCATAAGTTGAGCGAAGTGCACGAAACACTATCCTCACAGAACGTGAATTTTTGTAAGTCCTTCCAGTATGAAATGCCAAACAATACTAAACAAAAATAACATGAGAGCACAACAGGACTCACACGTGATCTGTCAAAAAAAGTCTATTGAAAAAACTACCTCTACTTGAATCACTCATTATATATATAATCATTGTTTGTAAGAAGTTAAAAATTTGTCCATTTCTGTTCAGTTTAGTACTGACAAAATACTGAGTAATGAATACCGAGTATAGAGCATTTGTACACAATACTTCAAAGTAACTACTCATATCTTTACAAGTTGTCACACAATACAATACCTTACGATTTTGATTTAATATTTTAGAAATATTAAAATTAATTATACTTAAAATCCTCAAAATTAAAGCGGTGTGCATGACGTTATTAGTCAACATGCTTAATTAAAATAATCCTATGAAGATTAGCTTTTGTCTTTTATCAAGAGGTAATACATGTCATATATATTTTTATAAAAATGCTGGTGGAAGAACCTCAAAAAAGGGTAAGCTATTACTCGTCTACAGATACTTATAAAACAATTAGGAAAATTCTACTGAAACTAGTTCTTCTGGCACTTGGATTAAAATGAATCACCCACAGTTTTGTTTAATGCACTTCAATGCTTTATAATTTTGTATTAATATATGTTATAATAGTTATCATTGAATATGAAATAAACTTTACATTTAATTAAAATCATATACACTAGTAATAAGAATTTAAAGTATCTTATTTCGCTTTAAACATGTAAAAGTTCAAAAAATCCTTTAAAAGTATCGAGTGGTATTGAGAATTCAAATGGAAAAAGTATTCAATATTAGTAATGAAAGCTGAATAAAAAAATTTAAAAATTTAGTAGGGTTGGATCATCAGATTCCACTGATCATGAGCGTCTAAAACCGAGCACAGTATCACAGTTCATTTCGTAACTTCTATCAGTTTGAAAAAATATGATCAAAAATTTTTCTCTACTATAATACCAAAACAACTGAATTTAATTATTTTATTAATTTTTTGAAGACCAACCAGCAGTTCTATTTATAATTAGAAATATTTGTGTCCTCCTTACAATAAAATTTTACTAAAAAGTCTTTAAAATTCTATTATATTTCTCTCAAAAAAAATTGTTTGCTCTAAATATTTTATTTCTAAACAAAAAATATAAAATATTTGTGTTTTCTTCTCACAAAATTGATTTAGATTACATAATAGTTGTGTACACATGAGTTACACATATAATTATAAAAATTGTTCATAAATTGCGTGCTTTAAAGCAAATAAAACAGAAAAGACTTTCATAAAAAATATATAAAAACATATATACTTTACATATAGTTTTTTGTTTTTTTTTATGTTGAAAAAAAACTGCAATAACCCGGACACGAAAGTTACATTATTTAAATGTTTTATGGTTTTTAGTTTAATAATTAAATTATTTAAGAAAATATTATTTGAAAACAAAACAAAAAACGCACACATACTGTATTATATAAATATTTCATTATGAAAAGGGAAAAAGAATTTAGAATTATTATTAAACAATTAAGATTGTTTTTCTTGTTTTTTGTTTTCTATTATGAATGAAAGTTATTTCTTAGGTTGAAATAGTTTTTAGGGGAAAATTATTAAAAACAATCCATTTTCTTTCTAACACGCATACACACGATTATTTGTTTGTTGGCTTTCTTAACATTTTTACAGGGTTCAATTTATAATAATGTACCACCATACCATGCACCCAATAATTCTAATCATATTGCTCGTGAAACCAATTCACCTTATAAGCCAAATCCAAATCAAAATCAATATGAAGCGTTTCCCCCACAAACACCAGAAACTCCAATTATATTAAAAGACAAACAGTTTAGTAGACAACCATCTCAGGAACCAAATCAACAGCAGCCATATCAATACCAGCAACCCCAATATCAACAAGCCCAACAACAGCCCTTAACTAATCAGCCATGTTATCAACAACAATATCAGGCCAGTCAACAGGAACAACAACCGCAGCAACACCAGCCTTCTTCGCCTGGTTGGAAACCTATACGTCCACCACAATTTAAACAAGAACAATTATTTACAAGTCCCTCAGCAGCTGCACCTGTTTATCAACAACAATATCAAAATTATCAACAACAACCCCAACAACAATACCAACAGGTATTGCCAATTAGTCATGAGGTTTGCTATAAAATTGGCAGCTTTTTTACAATATAAAAAACTTTTTTGTTTATACTTGGGTGCAGCATAGCATAGAGCTTTGCCATAAAAAGAAGAAAAGTTTTTCTACAAAATTTTATAAAAAAGCTTATTTCGTATAGAAAATCTAGTACTGCAAGAGACGTTATTTAAAAGAAAACGTTTAAAATATTTAGAAAACAGTAGTATTGCAATGTAATTTCAAACAAAGCTTTTACAGTTAACAGTTCTTTTAGTCAGTTAAACCTTGAAATGTTGAGTTCTTACGATTTCATAAGAGTCTGTGGAATTCATTAGAAAAGGCATTTGAAACATTATTTTGAAATGTATGGAATGTTGTATAAAATGTAAATAAAATACTAAAAGTTGCCATTAATATGCTTTTTGCTAACATATGTAGAGTGCGAATAAACTTTATAGTTATTTATCTAAATTTAAGAATTATACAAATCAATCAAATCACTTTGATAAACGAATCAATTCTGTATTACATCTATACTTATTTATATAGGCTGACAAAAACACACGTAAAGCTTATTAGTTGAGCTTTAATGTAGCCAATCTCTATACGATTTACTCGTATAGAATGTTCGTAATATGAAATTGGTTAAAAAATTATAATTATTCAAATCATAACAGCATTATGCATACCAAAAGGCTAACAAATCGTTGTGCACAGTTGCTAACGAGCTGTTAGAATATCGATTTAGCTTAGCAGCTCGTTGGCACAGAGTTTATGCATAACAATTTTTTACGGTCTGCCAACTTAGTAGTAATCAACTCTGAAAATACTGATGCCAAGTTGTGTACTTCTAAAAGCAGACCGAAAATAGATCAAACCATTAATGTACAGGAGTTTGACAAGCGTTTAAGGACTAAAACTGATGCCAATTTTTTAATACTTTTTAGAGCATTGTATGGTTATGCATTGTTTATTTTTTTAATTAGGGGGAAAGCAACCATTTTTTTAACCAAACTGTGTACATAAAACTGCTATCAATTAAATAAATTCCTCTAACCTCAAATAATGACACATTTTTGATTGTTTGATTAGAAAATTGCAATCCTGCGAGAAATTAAGAATATTGCTTCCCACATTTCAGAACTTATTTTATACATTTTTTTAATTTAATCCTTCCGCAACAAAATTTTTTAGTTCTCTTACCAGAAAATAATATTCAAAATAATACTTAAGGATTTCACGCAAAAAAAATTTCGTATTCGAGATCTATTAAATACTTAATTGATTTTACGTTCAATTTCAATTAATTGTGTTAATTGAATGAATTACATGTTTAATTGATTAGCAAGTACGATATATTAAAAGAACTATGACAATTGCCACAAATCACAGAAAAAAACTTAAATACTGATTTCAATTACGGAAACAACACATTTAATTAATTTTTGTTTGAAATTCTTCCGAAAATCGAAAATTGTTGAAAGAATTAAAAAATTAATTGAATACTTCTTAAACACTAACAAAACTATTATTTTGATAAAAGAAATTATTGATTCAATTAAAAATTAATTGATAATAAAGAAATGATTGGCTTAATTTTTCGTTAGTGGATTTGATTTTTTGTGAATCTAAACAAAATCATGTTTTAATTTTCATAATCTTGTTTTTATTGCATATTTAACATGTTTATTAATTCCCAATGTATGTTAATTAAATTGTTCAAGTAATGCAATCAAATGTTTTTTTTTTCTAAATAATCTTCTTAACCGAGGATACTGCATTACTTGGGTAAAATGTTTTAAAAAAAATGTAAAATGTTTTAGTAAAAGTTAAATAAATGATTGATATGAGAACTTTTGGCCTTGATTCGAAATCAATTAAAAATTTATTCTTCTACAAATATTTAAATTGAAATTCATTTTAATTTTTTTTTTTTGTGTAGCAATTAAATACGAAAAATATTTATTCAAATGTCCTAAATTTTCATGAGAAAATATATGTAAAATAAGTACTTTTGTTATAAACGTGTTGTTTTTTGTCTTTTAAGTCCCTGTTGTATTTCTATTAAACTCGTGCTCTATTTCTGTATAAAACTGTAAATAAATGTATACATAAGGCTTTATAAAAAAAATATAACTCTGCTTTATTAAACACATTAAAATCTGCTTTTATTTTCTTCTAAAAAATTTCAGCCATTACAGCAAGCTTAAAAGTTAAAAAAAATGAAATAACCGGAAATAAAAACATTTCTCCTAACCCCTAACCTCACAAACACACAAAAACACACAAAAATTACTAATAAATGTCTTGTTCTTGTCTTCTTTTCTCTTCTTTCCCACACATATACACAAATGTTACGTCTATGTCTACCTTTCATTCACTGTCTCTGTTTATACATAATGTTTATTTAAACCCCACCGACTATGCAAATCTACTCATCGAATGGAACTAATATGTGATGGTTCCACAAAATTTTATGTAAATACATGTATTTTGTTTGTGGGATATTTGTTGCTTATTTAAAAACACAAAATGTAGCAACAATATCCTGCACCATCCTATGATAATTATCAACAGCAACAACAACCCCCCCAACAGCAACAACAACAACAATATCCCCCACAAGCACAATATCCAGCTCAGGCTCCATTGTCTCAAAATCAATATCAACAACAACCAGCTCAGCCCGTTTCCCATTATCAGCAACAACCGTCCCCTCAACAGCAATATCAACCACAACCAGCTTGGTCTCAACAAGCACAACAGCCGCAGCCGCAGCCGCAGCAGCAATATCAACAACCACCATGGGTGCAGCAACAGCAACCTCAACAATATCAACCACAACCACAACCTCAATATCAAAATTCATTAAATCAATATAATCAAGCACCACCTTCACATTATCAACAACCGCCACAAGCACAACAACAACAACAAAAACAATATAATAATCAGTTTGTATCACATAGCAATCAACAGCAATTTAATTCTTATTCACAGCCTCAACAACAACAGCAACCACAACAGACTGTATCCCACGATCAGGTTGATCAAAACGCTCACCACTTGGCTCATGATCAACGCGGCACTAGTCCTGGCATTATAACTTTGCGTAAAGAGGCCCCAATTACCCAAAAACCAGCACCTGTATATACCTCACAGCCAGCAGCCATTAGCTTTAGAGGTTTGTATTTATTAACACATACAAAGTACTTGTTTCTTCTATACATCTAATTAAAGAATCTTCCGCTGACATTGACTCTTTAGGAGGCTCCAACATGCGTGGCGATTTAAAATGGCCGCCACCAGAATACAAAGAGGCTGCCGCCAAGGAAAACGAGGAACGTCGCAAATTAGCTTTGGGTCCTGTATGCCGTCCCAGAAAAGTTAATCGTGTAAGTATATTTGAATTTTTGAACTAAGACTGCACCTAAATGTGATCTACGCAGAAACAACTCAAACACTGATTTCAATTCTGCCTATGAACAAAAATTGTTAAAACAATTAAAAAGTTAATTGAAATTTTAAGAGAATTGTTATTTTAATTGAGAAAATTTTTATTTATTTTAACCATCTACTGCTTACACAATATATTTTGTGTAAAAAGTTCAAAACTAAACTACAATAAAACAAAATATTCAGGTATGTGATGAAAATCGACATTAAGTGAAATTGAAATCTACTGAAACAAATACAGTGCACTCGCGGTACCGTGAACACCATCTAACGTGAACCAGCTTTTGTTTACATTGAATATTCTGTAACGTGAACAAACTCAGAAAACTCTATAACGTGAATCATTTTTTTATTGCATATGATTCTGATATCACAATTAAAGCATTGTTTTACTAACTTTCATGGTGTGCTAAGCTTGCAAATGTTTCTCGTGTTGTTGGTACCACTGAAATCCATGACATTTGGCAAAAAAAACTTAAATCACGACCATTATTTTCTCGTGATCTCGTTTTGTTTTAGTTTTTAAACCCCTACTGATGCTGTGCAATGTATTGGAATTTCTTGAAAAGGACAGTATATTTTTTTTTTCTTATTTTACTATTAAGCGCCTTAGTAATGAAACAAATTGCTGTGAATTGATTATTCAAAGGCCAGTGTTATACTCTCACCCTTGAATGATCAACAGCAATTGCCTCAGCACACAGTGGGTTAGAATAGCATGTTTTCTTGGATCAAATCAGGGAAACTATGTTCGGATAATGTTTCTTTATTTTTCAGTTAATACCATTTAAATACAGTAAAACAAAATGTTTTCTTAGTATATTTGAGTATAATTTTATTAAATAATGCCAAATATCAGTGTAGGTATATAGTGCAAGGAGTACAGTATGAGAACTTAAACATTGCATTTTATACATCTTAAAGTTAATCATCAACATCATTACCATCATCATCATCATAACCATTATCATCATCGTTATCCTCATCATCATAATCACCATCATCAGCAGCATCATCATCAGCAGCATCAGCAACTTCAACATCACTGAAATAGTTCTTGTTCGGAGCTGCAGGTACAATTAAATCAATTGCCTCTTCTGGCAAGCTTTGAACCTTCTTTGTAGTTAATTTTTGCATGCTTGAAATAATTGGGTCAGAGGTTATCAAAAAACATATTAAAAATGTTTTGGTTTGATTTTTCGCGACTGCACTTTCGAGAATGAAACTCCCTATATTTTTTAAAATCTTTATTTCGAGCTTCTTCCGCTTCTTCTGATAACTCCTCAATAGGTAAAATGGCATTTGACACAATTTCGGGTCCATGAATAAAATACTTGTGCAAAGTGGGAGGCATATTGTACCAAGAAAACATTTCAACAAAAAGTCATCCTGGATTATGTGCATAAGACGTGCAAAAGACATTAAAAAAATCGAATCCAGCCATGAAGAATCGAAAGGCCAAATCTTAAATTGTCTACATGTACAGGTCTTTCGATCAGTAAGAAAAACGTAACATGAACAAGAACAAAACCCAACACACAACAACAGCAGCAGTCGCGAAATCAATGTGATTTTAAGCTATTTGACTGCTGCAACACTTGCATTAAACAATGCATAGCTTCTAAAAGGCACAAAAAGGCAGCGTAAAAATTTGCAATATAATAGAGATTTATGCCCTCTTTAATATAAACTAAAAATTATGACACGAATGTGGACGAATAATAACTATATATCCATTTAAAATATAAAAATGCTAATTTTTTTGGCATTTCTAATATAAATGACTAAATCTAAAACACTTCCATACACAATTTGATACTCAAGTGCTAACGAAGTATTTGCAAAATATCTGAACTTGATGGCTCCATTGAAAAATTTTTAACTTTTGCAATACTTTTAAAAATAAATAAAATTTTCAACGGAAAAATTTTTACTTTTTTTAGCCTTTTTTGCACAAAAATTTTTATAAAGTTTGACTTTGAAGTTTCTCTACACTTTTGACATTTATTTTAACGACAAGTGATGTAGAATTTTATATACTATAACCGGGTACAAAAAAGTTTGCCGATACTTGAAAAATTTTTTTTTATTTAATCCAAGAAAACATGCTATTCTAACCCTGTGTGCAGCGTTGCATTTTGATTGTGTAGTGAGTGACTTCGCTAAGTAGGTTTAGTAGGCTTAGCAGTTATGTCTGCTGCTTCCCAATAGGTGGCGCTTTTCTCCTGATCACCCTTTTTTTATAATTCAAATAATAAAATAATTTCAGTTTCAAGCGCGTAAAACACAATTGATTTCGCTAACATGAATTCCCTTGGTTTAATTAGTTCGCATTACTCTGGGTGCTCTGTAACCGTATTCTTTAAAACTGACAAAAGTTAGAATTCTCTTTTTATTCACGAGCTTTATGACTAAGTGGTTATTATATTATTGGTCTTTGTTGTAGTCGCCGTAGTCTAGTAGTTAGTTTGTTGGCTTACTAGTCTTCTGTGATAAGCTCTGAGAATAACTGATTGCCAAGAACAAGCTTCTCAAGTCTGTCGTTCGGAGAAGACTTTCAACTGTAGGTCACGGTATTTATGTATAAAAATTGACACACACAATATGGGTGCTGCGAGACGCTACGCCGTAACACTGAAACAGGTTTGTAATGGCCAATTATATCTGTATGTATATGGCCACTTGCTTAACTTCCTTTATAACGAAAAGTTTTGTATGTCTTTAGAAATATAGCCGATCTCAGTTTCATTACCTATTGATTTTCATCACCTACATATGTATGTATGTACTTACACTGACGATCACTTGAATAGGTTTAATAATTTTTGCTCTTATATTTTAATTTTTCTTCATATAAACTTTAGGAGAATAATTTTTTTTCACTTAAATTAAGAGATATTATAAATAATCATATTTTAGGAAGAAAAGAATAACGGTACAATAAATAAAAAATTGTTATTTTTTGATTTTACTTCAAAATGCTGCGAAAACAGGTGTAGATTTTGGGTCACTTGAATAGGTTGAATAGGAATAAAATTAGTTTGCTTTTGACCATCGACAGTATAATTAAAATTTTAAATATTTGTGAGTTACTGCAATAATATTTTATATATTTTACGTAAAATGGGGCGTAGCAAGGGATTAACTGAAGAAGGAAGAGGTAAAATTAAAGCATTCAATGAAACTGGCTTAAGCCATAGGAATATCGACAAAAAATTGATCGCAGCCAAAATGTTGTAAGTAATTTTTTAAGAAATCTGTCCGATTAATATAAAAACATGAAAGGGCTGACGAAAAAAGCCACAACAGAAGCGGACAGAAGAGTTAATGTAAGAGCTGCCTCAAATTCGAGCGATTTTGCTGCAAAAATTAGACAAAAATTGGGTATCACAGCTATCATAGGCACTGTAAGATGTGTTATTCGACGTTCTAAACATTTAAGGAGATTAAAAATTAAAAAAAACATCTTTTATTGCTGCTCGTAAAGCGACACGGTCTCAGTTTTCACGAGAACACATGAACGATAAAAATGAGTGGTATCGTGTTGCCTTCTCAGACGAAAAAAATGTTTAACTTGGAAGGTCCGGATGGATACAACTACTATTTCCACGACCAACATAAGGAGGAACGCTACCTTAGTCGTCTCGTCTCTGTGAGGGAAGTGTAATGGTGTGGGGGGCGATTTCATATTATGGTACATTTGTGCTTCAATTCCTCACATCAAAAATGAACGCGAATAATTACAAAACAGTACTTGAAAAGGTGTTTCCATATTTTTCTACTATTTTTAGACCAATTCTTTGGATATTTAAACAAAATAATACCCCGATACCCAATGCCAGGTTTGTAAAAGTGTGGATTTAAAGCCAAAATGTCGATATGTTGATGGGGCCACTATATTCCCCTGTCTTAAATATAATAGAAAATGTATGGGGCTTGCTTTCTCGCAAAGTCTACGAGTCCGGCAGACAATACGAAACCAAATAGGCTTTCATTGGAGGAATTAAAAAAGTTTGGTTCAAAAATTTTATTATCATTAATTGAAAACCTTTATAGCTCCCTCCCAAATGGTATTCTTGAAGTTATATCGAATAAAGGAGGATATACTCCTTAAAAAATCATCAAGCATTGTAAGAAATCTTAAAAAATTAAAAAAGGTTTACAAAAAAATCATTTTTTTCTTTAATTTTTTAAATTAATGATAGTAAACCTATTCAAATGACCCAAAAAATTGTGCTGAAAATCATATTCGTTTTGGGAAAAAAATTACTAAAATTCAGTTATCAATTATTGAAACAATTTTTTTTATTGTAAACACACATAATCCAATATTTTACCATTTTAGAAAATAATATAACTAAAAACTTAATTACTTTTAGAAAAAAATTAATTTGAATGTAATGAAAATAGTAAACCTATTCAAGTGAGCGGCAGTGTATATATGCGTATACGAGTATTATTGAAAAAATGGTTTATTAGAAATTATAAAATAAGTTCCAAGCTTAGAATAAATATGAATGTTTCTTTTTTTCGTTTTTTAAACTTTTATTAATTAGCTTATTATGTTTTTGATTATTATTTACCAAATCTTGTTGGTTTTTTACAGGACTACACTTCATTCTTTGCAAAGAATGCTTTGAGTCATCATTATCCCAGTTATAAAGTTCCTCCAGGCACACAGCATATGATTAATTAAATATGGCCTCTAACAATTGCAATAAAATAACTAATTACAACAAAAAAAGTTAAAAACTTAAAACAGATGACGGACGGTAAACCAATTACAAACTAAGGATATGATTTTCACTGTTAATGTTAAAAAAAACAAAAACAACATAAAAAAAGAACACACAATAACGAAATATTTAAAACAAAACTACTACTAATAGTTTAACGAAATAATAAAAATGAAAATAATTTAGTTTTAAAAGAAATTTAGAAAATATTTAAATAAATTATAAATTACTTATGTATGTACTATATATAAAAAATTATGTATGCACTTCATTAATTTATAAGTATTTGAATTTAATTAATGTACGTTGAAGCAAAAGAATTGGTATGCAAAAATATTGCAATTTTCATTGTAAAATCAGGTTTGTTTCAGGGAAAATACCATCAATTCCCAAGCAATAGATTTGTATACTTTACGATCACAAAAAAGTAAAAACAAAAACAATTAATATGTTACTCATTAAGAAATTATGTATAAAAAAATAAATAACTATTTCTATATAAGAAATATTAAAAAAAACAAAATTTTTTTTGATTGTTAAAGAATTTTATAAATATTAAACATATATTAACGATTCATTTAACCAAAAAAAAAACTCAAAAAAACATAAAAAAACTAATTTTTTTCTTCTTATTAAAATTAAACCTATTAACGAACTTATATATATAAAGGATAAATGCAAAATGTTTATTAATTTATTTATTTTAATCTTATTACATGTTTTAAATATCTATTTAACGATTATTAACGTTTATGCTTAAAAAAAACTATATACTTATGTGTTATATATAACTTAAGCTTAATATACAAAATAAAATAAAATTTTTATAAGAACCTAAGAAATGAATGAAAACAAAAACAGAAATCGTGAGAGTATAACAAAACATATTTTAAGAACAAAGAGAAATGCACCGTTTTATAAACTAAAAATTAAAAAAATAAATAAAAAAAGAAAAAAAAAAAAGATTTATAATAGAAGAGAATGACTTTTCAAAACTAGTGTATTTAAAATATAATTTTTACCCTATAGATCTTCGGGTTAACAGTAGTTGAATTATATCTTAAATACTAAAGTTTTTAGAAAAACGTTTTTTTAGTTTTCTTTTTAAAAATTCACTTATTTTTTATAAAATTTTTTTAATTTGAAATTATTTTCTTTTACCATCATATACAGAGAGAGGATACCCATTAAAATAATTACAAATTTTTGAAATTTCTTAAAAAATTAAGTGAATATTTTTATAGAGAAAACCTAAAAGCGTTGGTCATGTTTATAAATATATGACATATTATTAAATCATATTAAAACCAATAATCAAAAACAAAAATATATTCTAATCTGACGTTCACTTGAAACCATGTACTACTACTTAATAATAATATTTTTAATAAATATGCTATGCTTAGCATACTTTGCCTTACACTTGCGAGTTGTGTTATGCATCAAGTAATGAAACTTTTTAATATTTATTTATTGTTTATGTGTGTAATTAACACTTTAATTATTATTATAATTTTTTTTTTCGAAATAAGTTGAATGTAAAACTAAAAAAAGAACAAAAAAGAGAATTTAAATAAAAGGAAAAATCAGAAAGTCGATAGAAGATATGTTTTTGTATTTTTATGAAAAGTTTTATGAAAAATATTGTGGATTTATTAAAGGATGCTTTGGTAAGTATTGCTTAAGCTACGGTCACATTTGACAAATATTTATGTATGAAAAAATTTGTTTTTTATTTTTTTATTTTATTATTATTTCATACATACATACATACATACATACATAATTGGCCATTACAACCCTGTGTAAGGGTTACGGCCTAGCTTCTCGCAGCACCCATGTTGTGTGTGTTAATTTTTATTCATGAGTACCGGGATCTACAGTTTAGAGTCGACTCCGAACGACAGACTTGATAAGCTTGTTCATGGCAATCAGTTACTCTCAGAGTTTTTGCTAGAAAACTGCGGAGAGGTAGTCGCCGAAAGAAATAATATTTTCATATTTCTTTTTTCAAGATGTCAGAGCTGGGATTTCAACCATGGGCTCATGCTTCAAGTTTGATTAATTAAATATCTAAATAATATTTATAACCAAGATTTATTTTGAAATAACTAAAAAAAGAAGTTTACTCAAAACACAATTTTTCCAAAAAAAAAATAGTGGTTACGCTTTCTTCGTCAAATATTTGCCTAATGTGCTTTACAGCTTTAGAAAATTGTCAAAAAAGTTCTTAATAAAAGTAGGTATTTTATTTGTTATGAATAAAATAACTAATAAGTAAGTATGATTTTTGTTTTTGGTAATTGATATTTAAGTTACATATAGTCACCACAAAATTAAAAATTGATTATAATGTGCTCGTGTTTAATTAAAACACGGTTGACTTCCTGGATGCAGTTTGTCATGCAACACTGCATAGAAATTCGTTGATAAGCTGAATCAATATTTTATAGCAGCACTGCTTTCTCAAATATTGCTATAACATTTCAGTATATTTCTGAACAAGCAAAACTTCTGCTTATTGAGAAAATTTTTAAAAATTTCTAAGCCTTTCGTATAAAAGCAAGTCTTAAAATTTAGTGCATATACTTCTTAGAAAAAACAAAAGACGCATGCCAAGTTTCATTGAAATCTGGCACGTCCATCGCACAGTCTTACACTCTGTGTAGGCGGTATTTTGGTGACTAAGATTCGATTTTTTAAAACTATTTTTTACAAATCAAATAATTCCGTTCCAAAGAAGAGTGTTTCACTGAGAGAAATTCATAATTTATTTGATTTTAAAGAAATATTTTGTCTTAGAAAAAGTCTACTGAAGTCACTTAAATATTGTAAAACGTAAACTGAGGAAAATTTTTACACAGTTCAGTAGCTTTCATATGTCAGATATTTTAATTGATAACTTTTCAATGCCGTTTTTATTGAAATATAGCACTTCCTTTATAATTCGTAGAAAAAGTTGTTTAGATTGCGTATGTAGTTTAGTAGATATGACCGAATTAAAATTGCCTTCTAAGCTTCAAAATTTGCAGTTTTTCTTTTAAATAAAAGATAGGTCCGGCTATATTCACCATATTACTGGAACCGAATGAACCCTAAAAGCCTATTCTTTGAATTTACCCAAAAAGATCGTTAAACAAACTTACGAATCTTCTTAAAATGGCCGGGAAGACTGCAGACAAGTTGCAATAAAATCTGTTGCAGTAAAGTGCCATTCTAGGAGTATGCAACAGATTTTAATACAAACCTCTACTGCAATTACATGATTGTGAAATGAATTTTTCCTAACTATTTTTAGTTTCTTAAACCGGAATTGCTTAGGGGCAAAAACGGTCAGCTGAATTTTTAATAAATAATTAGCTGAGACTTCAGGCTTTAGTTTGATATAAGTATCTGGCTGGAGCTCGGTGAAGCTCAGAAGATGCAATCCATAGAATTTGGAGAAAATATGAGTATATTTTTGGACAATTTTTTGTGGTAAAAAAATTTTTTTTTTTTAAATTTCAATATTTTTCTTATTTGCATATACTTATATCATAAATAACGTCCAATTGTATGAAAAAAATATTTACAGTGTTATTACAAGAGTAATTAAAAATCATGATGAGGTAAAATGTAACATATACATATAATAGGGAAATTTCAAACGCATTCACTTAGGTCAGCTTTGAATGTCTTTGGACAAAAAAGTAATAAAGATAAAAGCCTAATATTTTTGGTACATGATAATTAGATTGTTTTTTATAAACTGTAAAAAAATCAGGTAGATCAGAAGGCATGAAAAAAATTAATTAATGCCGCTCATTGCCAAAAGTATGTCTAATGTGTTTATGAACAGGGTTACCTTTGCCAATTTTTAAAAAGGGTCAGAAAAAGGGTATTTGTTAAAAAAAAGGGTCTCAAAAAGGGTATTTGAAAGAAAAAAAGGGTCAACTATTTTTTTTAACAAAAAACTACTTCATTTTTATTATAAAAAAATTAACAATAGGAAAAAAATAGAAATTAAATATTTGTACTTTACATTACATTAAAAAAAATTAAAAAAAAATTGTTTTTTACGTACAAAGGAATATATTCTGTATTTTTAAATTAAATTTGCTTTGCAATTTTCAAATTGAGCAAATGTTTAGCAGTTTTAGAGTGCCTTTGTAAGTGACATTTCTGGGTATTTAGTATTTGCTTACATATAATACAAATGGGCTTCATTTTTCTATGTCAAACGAATATATCCGAATAATCTACTTCTTTTCCCCTGCTTTTTTTGCAGTAACTGACCCATATGATGATGAGCTAATATCCAAATCGGAGCTAACGTCATGGGGTTGGACTTCTGCATGTTGTTTGATAAAGTTGACTGCTCATCTTGTGTTTTTAACTTTACAACAAACCTAGCATTTAACAATAAGAAAATTACATAAAAAAATTGGAAAAGAAAAGTACTTAAGTACTTGTCCATGTTGATAAATAATTTATTTTCTTTATAGTGCATTTACACCAAACTCAAATCAACTACTTAATTACCAGATTTCAATTGAAATCTACTCGTTTTTTACTAGATTTCCCATATAAAACAAAATCTACTTCGTTACTTGATTTTGACAAAATCTAGTGTACTTTCCTATGCAAATCTGTATATTTTTCTGAGTTGTACTAAAAAATACAAAACTACAGTAAGTCGGGATTTACAATGTAGAAATTGAAAGGCAGACAGTTTTCAAATCTCTTTTGCTCTTGCCTAAAACTTTAACATATAGAATTTAGAAAACAAACAGAATAAGCAAAAACTACAAAAAGTGGAAAAGCAAAAGGAAAAATATCCTGTACAAACATTTGTGTACTACATTCTTCACATTTTCGTCACTATTTCTACAAATTTCGTCTGTCTGTCCATTTCTACATTGTAAATTTCGACTAAAAACTGACAATTGAAAATTGCCTCATAAAACTAAAACGATAATAAATTCAAGACTTTTGAATTATTTTTTATTAACAGCATGTTTCCAGGAGACAATTACAATACCATACAAACAATTGTCACACTAACAATAACGTAACAAATTGGGTTTCTGTAACACTACAGAATATTTTTGTCTGGCTTACGTTATAAAATTTTGCTTTGTCAAAACCAATATTGCCATTACTTTATTTTATATTTTTTGTTTACACTTTTTCTTGTAAAAAATACTATTTTATGTTATAAAATCGTAACCCTATCAGTCAGCTGCTAAAATATTGTCTATACCCAATTTTTTAGTTAAATTATATTTGTTTGTATATGAAAGCATATGTACATATCGTTAGTCTCAGGTAGAAAACCCCTAACTCAAATAATTTAAAATTTACAGGAGGAGGTAAAAATACAACAGATACTGTAATTATTAATATACAACTTTTTATTAAATGCTGTACTATTGCTTGTCATACCGTTATTTTCAATAATATTGCAAACATTTTTTGTGAGGAGCGGCATAATTCTAAAATGCATTGGATTTACTAAAAAAAGTGAGTTTTGAGAAAATGCGAGTTAGGGCCTTTCTACCTGAGACCAACGATATGTATCTCTAAATAGTGTTTTGTGAATATAGTGCTTTAATAAACAAATATCTTTTTTAATGTCCTTATCACAAGATATCTCCATTATTTTCAATTATTTTATGAAAAACCATTTTTTTTAATAAAACAAACTTTTAGAGCAAACAAATCAATGACAATGAGTTTTTTCTGATTGTCTATTTTTGTCATTTCATATTGTATAAGACAATTACTTTTGTTATACAGAAACCAATTCACACACAGAAAAATTTACAGTCTTACGTTGTTTGTGTAAAACAATTACGTTTGTCTTATAGAGCCCCAAAATAATTATTGTTTGTTGTTTTGACAATTTTAAAACAATAATTGTCTCCTGAAAACATGCTGTAAATAATAAGAAAAAATTTTGTTCTATATATTTTAATGCCCGTATTCATAAAAACTATTTTAGGTTTATTGATGCTTTTTTTGACAAATATTGCATAGAAATTTGTCAAATAAGTCCTCAATAAACCTTAAATAGTTTTTATGAATATTAAATAATAAGAAAAAAATGCTTTTATTTAATATTTTTTTTTTTATTGTCTTTAATTTTTATGAAAATAAAATCCTGCTAGTTGTCTAAAAATTTCGGTGTAAACATTATAGATTTTCAAATGCACTATTACAAATTTTTCTTCAATTTTAGCTCTTTTTTATAATATTTTTTTGTTGTTGTTGTAATATTAGCCTTTTTAATTAAACTTTTTCTTTTTGCACACAACTCTTTCACGTTAAATTTTAAATTTATGTGTTATAATTTTAATAATATACAGGCATGCATATAAAAGCTGTTTACTGTGATATGCTCTGTTTACATAAAACTACTTGTTTTGCTAACATTTGATTTATTCACCATCACTAAAAAATTCTCCTACATAAGTTATCAAAAAGACTATAAAGTGACACGAATTGCTTGAAAATGATACAAAAGGGTAAATTAAAGAAGGGGTCACAAAAAGTGGCAGAGCCTCCAAAAAAGGGTAAAATTGATACTTTCGGGTCACAAGGGTAACGCTGTTTATGAACACTATACATTGCAGTATTGCATTGCAAACTGTATTTAAGAATTCAGCCTACATCTTGCCATAAAAGTTTACTCACATACATATGTTGTAGTCGCCACTAGGGTAGTGTGTTGGCTTACTAAGACGATAGCGCCGATTTCAAATCTCAGCTCTGACATCTTGAAAAAAAGAAATATGAAAAATTTATTTCTTTCGACTACTAACTCTCAGCAGTCTTTTGGCAAATGCTCTGGGAGTAATTCATTACCATGAAAAAGCTTCTCAAATCTGTCGTTCTGTGAGAAACTAGGACGTAACGCCGACCAATTATGTATGTATGTATATATGTAGCAGAGTTGTAAATGAATCATTCTTTTTTATCTCAATTCATTATGAATTAGCTAAATTTTGAATTAATTCGTTTAAACAAAAAAAGGAATTGAATTAAATTTGAATCAATTCATTTGAATTTAACGAACATGAATTACAATTCATTTTCAATTCAAATGAATTGGGCAAAATGAGTTGCAAATCATTTGAATTAGGCAAAATGAATTGCAATTCATTTTTTAATTCAAAAGAATTGGTAAAAAGAATCGCAATTAATTCCAAATCATTTCAATTCAAATGAATTAGAAAAGTAACTTTTAATTCAAATTTATCAAATCAAAAATGAATTGCATTCAATTGAAGTAAACTTGGTGTTTGGAGTTTGGTTCTTCAAGTACTACTTATTTCGCTTTTAATATACGCTGAATAACAAGACATTCAGTATTAAAAACCTATTAATAATTTATGAAATATTGTGACCCACGAACATTAAAGGACAAACACTTTAGTAATACTTATGTATGTAATATTTGTTTAATATTTAAGTAATATTTATTTAAGAAAATGTAATTATATTTTACAAATAAAGATGAAATTAGGAAGAATTATAGGCATCAACTAATTTTTCTGTTATTTTAATTACAAAGTAAATACTAATTAGATTAAATTAGAATGCATCACTCAGCATTAATAATTTTTCAAAATTATCATCTAATAGATTTCCACGTTTAAGGATATTTAGAATAGATGCATACGAAAACAATCGTTCAACAGCAAATGAATTGGTAAAATAAATTGCAATTCATATTTTAACTCATTTGAATTAATTCAAAATCAATTCAAATGAATTGGGAATGAATAGCAACTCATTTTTTCTAACTCATTTATATTAATTTAAAATCAATTCAATTCAAATGAATTGCTAAAATGAATTGCAATTCATGTTCGCTAAATTCAAATGAATTGGTTCAAATTAAATTCAATTCATTTTTTGGAGAAAAGAATTAATTCAAAATTTTATCAATTCATTGCATGAATGATTCGCGAATTAATTCAAAAAAGAATGATTCATTTACAACTCTGATATGTAGGTTCAAAAATACTAAATTTATTAATATAATTCGAAAAGCCGTAACTACAATGGCAACAACTATATACACCAAAAATACACATATTTACACGTTTCATTTAAAAAAACAAAGTAAAATAGAACGAAGTTGGTATTCGTTTTATATTCGTTAACTAGATATTACCGAAACGATGAAAAACCCAACAACCCCTCTTTAAAAGCATTGCCAATAGATCACCTGTGGATCTACTACTGGGCGGTAATTTTCAAGATTACTAGTCTCACTCTTTTTAGAAATTAAAGTTACATTATTAAACTTTCAATTAAATAGAAACACACTGGCACCATAAACTGCACTAAACGAGTTAGCAAATGTAAGCGCAAGCGTCGAAAAGCACTGCTTCAGGACCGGTGCTACTGTACCATCCGCCCCACAGGAATGGAAAAAATATACTGAACATAGTAACTGATACTCTCGAGCTTCTCCACCAGTCGAACTCTCTTAGGTTATCCTGAATTACTTATAAGCGATGTAATATTTAATAAAATAATTGATAATTATCATGAATATGTATAGAATAGAAAGAACTCTGATCAAACAACCTTAACAAAAACATATTCAGTTCGACTGGTGTCCATTTCCTTAGCGTATATCCTTTAATTGAAAAATCATTGCAAAAACAATCCAAATTCATTCAATTCTGAATTAATTAGGCGCTTTCATGAAATAAAATTATTTACAAAAATTACCACTAAACCATCTATATTATTTGTAGACTATCAAGTAAAGTGAAAATGAAAATAAAACTGTATATTTTTGGATAAAGATGATCTGATCTATATTGATTAGTGCCTTAGTACACATCAATGATTTGTATACTATACATCGCATAAAAATCTATGTATCAAATAATTCGCTATTAATTTATGTGCCATAATTTTTAGCTTTAATCAAATTTTTATATGAAAATTACCAACAATTAATTAATTTAAGTCACTGAAAATATCAATGCCACTTAGGAAACTAAAAGTGGTTTAATTCCGTAGAAAATTTTCGTTTTATGTTTTCTAACGAAGTTTTCTGTAGAATTTGCAAAGATTTTAGATCAGCATTACCTTTAAAACATTATATATCAGTGTTATGTAGTTGAGGAGACTTTGGATAAAGCTTTGAAAAATTAAAAATTTTTTCTATTTATTTAGTTTTAGGCTTAGTTTATATAATATTCCCAGAGCTGATGAAATTTTGCGTTGTACTTTATTTGTAGATGGTTTAAATGTAACAAATTTTGCTAGCTTAGTACGTTGGTTTATTGAAATCCCTCTCTCTGTAACAGTATGGCATCGGCTGGAAGAAAATATCGTCGCTTATAACAATTTGCATGACAAGATGACAATTATAAAACAACAAATATCTTTTAAATTGTTTAAAACGTTATTTATTAAGATTAACTTAAAAGTAATTCATGCAAATCACTTGCTTTTTATACAGATAGATTTTATAGTATTAATTTGTTTTCAATGCATTTTGCGTTTAAACCCAATAAAAATAAATGTTTTTTGTTCACATTTAATTATTAGCAAATTAATTTCACAATTTTTTTTTTATATTTAAATATAAATCAGTCAAAATCATTTATATTTATTTATTAAATTATAAAATGTTATAACTTCGTAAGTTTCTTGTTTAATGCATATACATACATATATAAGTATGTATTTTTTATTTAATTCTTAAATATGTTGGTGTTATGTGGCTCGGAAGCATAATAACAACTTTTAAATAAAAAAATAAATAGAAAAAAAAATGTTAAAATGACATTTCGAGTTAAATATATTATTATATATAAGTAGACAAAAATGAAATTGATTTAATGTGGCACTTAAATTATCAATAATTAAACACTTTGCATAGAGTTGCAGATACGAGTATATTACAGATGCAAGAAAGAGAAGGCTAAACAATTATTTATTGAAATCTGTATTTAAAATTTGGAATTGTAATATGTAATAAGAATTGAGGTGGCTTGTTTCTGTTTTTTTTTTTTTTAAATGCAAATAAATTTTAAGATTAAAAGTGTTCCTTTATTTTACTTTTTTTCTGGTTATCATTTATTTTATGTATTTAAAATAAATATGTAGGTTCTTGTAATCATGTATCTACTCGTTAATATGTATTTTTCTGTATATATGTATATCAATATTAAGGTATTTCTCTACAGTTTACTAACCTGAATGATAAATGTTTCGTTTTTTTATTTTATGTGTAATACATGACTTTTGATTAATTAGTTTTGTTTTTTTGTCTACCTTTCTTTTTCAAGTCCTCTGGTTTTAAAATAATTGTGTGTGTATTATTGATATTTAATTTAATAAGGATCAAATTAACAATTTGTTAAAATGAATTAATGTTTATTTATAACGTGGTGTTATTTCATTTTTTTGTTGATTCCTTTGCTGTTTACACGTGTATTAAAAGTAATAAGAGATTGTTTTAAATTTTTTCCCTTCCAACTGGCACATCTACATCCATTTGTCTCACATTAGAGGCACGCTCTTGTGTTTGAGCTTCAGACTCATTTGCTTGTGATATTGATTTCTCAACATTAGTAGATTGACTTTCCCCTTCTTCTTCATCATCATCATCATCGGCAAGTTCTTCTTCTATTAATTTGCGCGCCAGCTTAACAGCTTCAAATTCTTTATAATGGGCTTTGCGACGGCGTTCGAACTCCAAACGTCGAGCTATAAAAAAATACAAATAAAATTGATATATTAAAAATGTATCAATTTTATAGTTTTTAAATTTTTCAAAAATATTGACGATATTTTCTTCCACACTCCCAACGTTACTGTTGCCCATAACATGTAATTGGTTAAATGCAGGTGAAATACAGTACAGGATACGGTGCTTTAGTTAACGCTCACTAGTTATCAGTTATTAGAAGCATCCAAGTTTGCTAAAGTATCTAATTCCAGTAAACCTTGTTACAAAAACGTTAAAGACTATCGATTTCTTTGCGTAAGAATAGTCAGGATTGTTTGCAATTTTAATCCGCACTGAATAAATAGTCCATCCACATCACCTCTATTCAACTACATTTATCCAAAAGACATATCCTGGGAATCGATGACCCTCACTTCTATTAAAGATATTACCAGCCTTAAGTCTTACGCCAGGCTTCGAAGGTTAATATATATTTTTATGCTTAAGGTCAGTACTAAGGGAACAAATCCTACTTATGCAGAAAAGGGATATTTAACCCTTAATTGCATTGTGATGGCAATTTCCATCATAAATTTTTTTAAGAAAAAGAAAAGAAATGTACAAAAACTTTAGTGTAAATTGGTCGCTGCTGAAATATTTCAGCATTCGATTGTACCCATTGGACTGTAGTTTAAGATATTTATAATAAAATAGTTTTAAATATTTTTCCTTAAAACTGTGCATGAATTTTATCAGTGGCTTATTTTAGAAAAATAAAAAAAATTCATGCAATTAAGGGTTAAACTTATTAATGTCGTAATTGACAGGAAAAGTTTGTGCGGAAAAATTGTTCTATAAACGAACAGTGCGGCTAAAGAACGAATTCTCTCTATAATGAATTGTGCAATTTAATGGACAATCACGTACAAAAGGATGTGCTCTGTGAGGGGTACGAGAAGTACGCAAAATTATACGATTATTTGGAATTAATGTTTTTATTTCATCAGAGCACCTTCCTTGGTAGTACCGAAAGAGTAGTGAAAAGCACGCCATATTGCGCCGATGCCCCAATGAATCGATAGAGTTGGATACCCAAGCGTCACTGAAAAGCACCTTTGCCTTTTCTTGTACTCGATCGAGAAGCCTCAGAATAGACTTTGACACTCTGGCCCATACATGAGAGTTGTATTCCGTCTTAAGTCGGATAAAGGTCTTGTAAATATTAAGAAGGTCAGATGGGTGAAGTATTTCTTTCGCGGTTTTAAAAAATTAAACCACATAATCAAAGGCCGACGAAGGTTTATGCACGGCATATACATTTGTGCCCACATACAAAATAAGAGCATGCTCTAATTGCAATTTTATCAAAAGACTTTTCTTGTGTTTTTACAAAGCAAATTCTTCGACTCAAGCGCGAACAACAGTTGTTTGGGCTTATGTCGATATTTTTTTATGAATACGGGCATAAGTCTGAGTTTTGTTTGAAATTGTTGAGTAATATAACGAAGGCATGCATACACATATAAATTGGCCATTACAACCCTGTTTAAGGGTTACTGCCTCGCTTCCCGCAGCAACTAAATTTTGTGTGGAAATTTTTATCCATGAGTATCGGGACAACACCAACAGTTTAAAGTCGACTCCGTACTACAGACTCGAGAAGCTTGTTCATGCCAATCAGTTACTCTCAGAGCTTTTGCCAAAACACTGCTAAGAGGTAGTCGCCGAAAAAACATTTTTTCAAATTTCTAGTAAGCCAACACACTAACCACTTAACAACGGCGACTACAACGAAGACAAATACTAAAATAACCTCTTGTTATGCTTAGCCTAAATTATTAATTTTTATTGAACACATTCAAACTTTTACCAATCATACCTTTCTCTTCTGTTGTTTCTTCAAATTCCTCATCAGAGGCTTCGTCGTCATCGAATGAAGGCGTTTGTGTATTGGCAGCTATACGTAACCTTTATTTAAAAAAAAATTAAATAATGTATTTACATTTTTAATTGCAAAACTTACTTTTCAGCTAACAATTCAGCATCTAATTGATCACGTTGCGGATCAGGTTCCGCTAAACTGTATGGCGTTTTTGGTTCATCAATTTTCATATGACCATAATCTTTATCAGGTGGATGAAATGTTTGTAATACATTGAGTTCATCGAATTTAGCGCTTTTGCGGCAACTGTAAAGGAATAGAAATCAACATAAAATAAATTCATTGTTCTCGTACTACATAAAATGATTTTAATATACAGATAGTAAAAAATTACATTACATTTCATTAAATCATCATCATAATTCATCAAAATTACATTACAAGTCATTATCTAAAAACTATGAAGATAATAAGTGTATGTATATACATATATTTATTTTCGAAACGTTTTAAAACTGTTTAAACTAAAGCAGACTGTTTGAATTTTTAAGATCGAATAGTTTAATATGTGATGGAAAACGAATTTAAGAACTCGGTTATAACTTGCTAGTGACAGGATAAACTTATTTAAAAGATTAAAACATATATATAATTGTAGTCAAACTTGCACATTACAGAGGTAGCTAGATTTTCGTGACCCTGGATTATTGCAAAACCTCAAGTCTTGTGACAGGAAGCTTTTACATTAAACGAGTATGTCTTTATAATTGTAACTAAAAATTTTTTACATATTTCTTTTTTTCGAAATGTCAGAGCTAGGGTTTGAGCCCAGAGCTCTTGTCTAGTAAGCCAACACACTAACCACTACAATACTAACTGCAACATACTTTTTTTCAATTATTTAAAATGCTTTCTAAAGGGTGTTTTTTATTGAGGTATAGAACTTTAAGTTGGCATCACTTTTTTAACTGGCGGCCATTTTGTCAGCTGTCAAGTGATTAATATTTAGTTTGGTTTGCCATTTCATCATGAACAGGTTGACAAAAGAACAACGCTTGCAAATCGTGCAAATTTATTTCGAAAATAATGGTTCAGTTCGCGAAGTTTACCGCAAGCTCCGTCCATTTTATGGTCGACATAATCCTCCATCAGAGCAAATAATTCGGTTAACCATGGATTGTTTTCGCACAACGTTTACTCTATGTGATAATACGCATCCGCAGAGACGTCGAACAGTGCGCACCGAAGAAACAATTGCCGCTGTAGAGCAAAGTGTTGAAGAGAACCCGAATGAATCGATTCGCCACCGAGCACAGCAATTGGAGCTTTGTCCATCAACTTTATGGAAGATTTTGCGCAAAGATCTTGGCTTGCGACCTTACAAGATCCAGCTTGTGCAAAAATTAAAGCCGCGAGTCCATGCAATGCGTCGTGATTTTGGTGTATGAGCCGAAAATGAGATTGATATCGATGCTGATTTTTATCGCAAAATTTTGTTTAGTGATGAGGCTCATTTTTGGTTGAATGGCTACGTCAACAAGCAAAATTGCCGCATTTGGTGTGAAGAGAATCCACATGAGACCCTTGAGACGCCATTACATCCACAAAAACTGACTGTTTGGTGTGCTCTATGGGCTGGTGGAGTCATTGGGCCATACTTCTTCCGAAATAATGCTGGAGAGTCAGTTACCGTTAATGGAGACCGGTATAGAGCCATGATAACCGACTATTTTGTTCCCGAATTAGATGGCATGAATGTGGATGAGTTGTGGTTCCAACAAGACGGCGCTACATGCCACACAGCGCACGTCACAATCGATTTATTGAAGGAAACATTCGATGAGCGCATAATTTCGCGGAATGGACCTGTCAATTGGCCACCAAGATCGTGTGATTTGACACCATTGGATTATTTTCTTTGGGGATATGTGAAGTCGCTCGTCTACGCCAACAAACCAGAAACTTTAGGGGACTTGGAAGACAACATTCGTGGCGTTATTGCCAACATACGGCCCCATATGCCCGAAAAAGTGGTTGAAAATTGGACCTGTAGAATTGGCCTTATTCGAGCTAGCCGCGGCAGCCACATGCCCGAAATAATATTTAAACATTAATGGCATAAAATTATCCTTCCAATAAAGCCAAATTGTGTTTTATTTCAATTCGAAGTTCTATACCTCTAAAAAAAACACCCTGTACTATTTTGTTTTGTATGCTCAAACACGTAGTTTAAGTAAATCCCATTTCATGAAGATTTAGAACCTGTTAGTGCATGCATACATACAAAAATAAGTATAGATTCAAATAAGCAATAGGATAAAGTTATTATTCTTTATGGAAAGCTATTTGTTGCGTTTTCTTTTTTCGACATTTTTGATTTATTTTATTCTACTAATACTCGTATAATAACTAAATATTATGGTTTTAATGTAGTAAACAATGATTGGTTATTACAACTTATTAGTAATTGCTAGAGACCAGTTAAAGTTGCGAATATTGAGCTCACACTGTATGTCTTTGTTAGATATGTAGTAAAATAAAGTACCAAACCAGTATGGAAACAGACCTACACAAAATATGCATGTATATTAAAATTACCTTGCACCAGTACGATCAAAACTGCTTGATGTCTTTAGAATACCCTTTTTTGGTCTTTTACCAGCTCCACTAGCACCATTGCCACCTCCACCAGATTCAGAATTACCACCATTCGAAACGCTCTGCATATTCGTTTTAAATTATTTCCTTTTTCTTTTTTGTATGGCGATATACTTTAATAATTAAGATTGAGTTCTTGAAGCGTGATTTTTTTATTTTTTATCTATTTATTATTTGCAAACGACAGAGATAACTGAGTATGTATAGTTTGATGTATTCTCTCACTTAAACTGCAAATACAAAACAAAAATAATTCTACTTAGAAAAGCAAAAACACATTTGATTAGAATTAATTATGAATATATTACATTGAATTGTAAAGTGTTGACAGCAAGCTTTCTTTAAACATTTAAATTCTTTAACACTTGTGCGAAATCAGAAATTACAAATATTGTATAAATTTAAATATGTATGTACGTATTTATTTATTTATAAATAATGATAATGAAACACATTTGGATTTGATAACAGACAGTAATAATGAAATTTGTAATATTTATAGTGATCCAATAATAATATGAAAATTTCATTTGTCAAGCTAATTAGTAGATAAAATTCGTAGTCAATTAATTGCGCAAAAATTATGTATAAATATTTATGCTTATATTCCCCCTCCATAATGTAAAGTGACCTGATAGCAAGCATACGGCTAATTTTTCTATTTATAATTGTTCTTTAAACTGTGATGCTTCTTAAAAATCTAACTTAAATGTTTATATTAAAATTGTTTATACATATTATTGTATTTTATTTAAGCAGTAAAACAATAGATTCTTCAAGTCTGTTTTATATTAGTCCATTTCCCCGAAACCGCTCCTTGACATTTCCAGTCTATTCCACCAAGAAACGAATGATCAGGAGTACAGCGCCACCTTCTGGGTAGATAACAGATAACCTACATAAAAGATGCTCACCACTCACAATAAACATGCAGATGGGACAATTACTGTTGATCATTCAAAGGTAAAAGTATAACACTGGCCTTTGAGTGATCAAATTGATAGCAATTTGTCCCATTGACATAAGGCGCTTAACAGCTTCACATCTATCTATCTATATCTATACATTCAACATTCCAATACAATGCACTGCATTTAGTAGGGGTTTACCCCTGAGTGTTGATCTTAAATTAAAAATAAAATATTCAGAGTATGAACCATAAACTGGTTCTTATTTAAGTAATCGAAAATAAAATCTTTTGAATTCGAAATTCGATGTATTGCACAAATAAGCTTGAGTGTTAAGCTTTTTCGTGTAGCTTCTGCAGGAAATGTTTGTTTTAAAAAATAAAATAATAATAATTATTCATGATTAATTAATAAAGGCCAAAAGACCAGAATAATCAAATAAAATGAAAATGTTGTATACATAGGGTAAGTTCGGGTAATGTGGACCAGAGTTGTAAATGAATCATTCTTTTTTGATTTCAATTCATTATGAATTAGCTAAATTTTGAATTAATTCTTTTCAACAAAAAAAGAATTGAATTAAATTTGAATCAATTCATTTGAATTTAACGAACATGAATTGCAATTCATTTCCAATTCAAATGAATTGGGCAAAATGAGTTGCAATTCATTTGAATTAGGCAAAATGAATTGCAATTCATTTTTTAATTCAAAAGAATTGGTAAAAAGAATCGCAATTCATTTCTAATTCATTTGAATTGAAATGATTTGGAATTAATTCAAATGAATTAGAAAAGTAACTTGTAATTCAAATTTATCAAATCAAAAATGAATTGCATTCAATTGAAGTAAACTTGGTGTTTGGAGTTTGGTTCTTCAAGTACTACTTATGAAATAAATGTAACAAAGAGAATTATTATAAATAAGTAATAAATACTTGGATTAAAACTAATAGACATAGATAAAGTACAGAATAGAAGTACTTGGAAAAAGGGTGATGCTTTTGCATTATTGCAATTGGAAATGTATAACAAATTCATTTTTCGAGTTAATTCAAATGAATTGGTAAAATGAATTGCAATTCATATTTTAACTCATTTGAATTAATTCAAAAACAATTCAAATGAATGGGGAATGAATTGCAATTTATTTTTTCTAACTCATTTATATTAATTCAAAATCAATTCAATTCAAATGAATTGGAAATGAATTGCAATTCTTTTTACCAATTCATTTGAATTGAAAATGAATTGCAATTCATATTCGCTTAATTCAAATGAATTGATTCAAATTTAATTCAATTCTTTTTTTGGAGAAAAGAATTAATTCAAAATTTTACCAATTCATTGCATGAATGATTCACGAATTAATTCAAAAATGAATGATTCGTTTACAACTCTGATGTGGACTACCATTCTGTATTTTTGATATTGTGACTACATTCTGTATTTTTGATATTGTGACTACAATATAAGAAGCAGAGTTGGGTTTATTGCATTGAATTTATAATGCATTATCGCTTCCACTACCACTAAACGACTTAGTATTATATTCCAGCCACCACTATATGCAGATGGAAATAATTAACCACTAAATAAAACCATTATAGTGGTAGTGGAAAATTAATGCATTAAATAAAACGAATTTAGTGGTAGTGGAATTTAAATGCATTAAATAAAACAAATTTAGTGGTAGTGGAAATTTATTGCATTAAAAGTAAAGAGTAAAGAGTAAAGTGAAAGTGAATAAGTAAAGAAGTAAGAAAATAAAGCTCCTAAATAATTAGTGAAGAAAATTTAAATATTGGTTGTGAAAAATAGACAGGACTATTAAAAACGTTATTAAAATTAAATCCCATATTCATAAAGTAAAAAACAAACGAAATCCTATTGCTTCGTGTGAAATTTATTATTATTAATATAAATATTTATAAATTTAATCTGCAATAAGAAAAGAAGAGAAAAAAAAAAAAAAAACCAAAATACCGCAATGCCCGACTGCAGTAAATGCAAAACGGCAATACGAGGGGAGACAGGTGTAAGATGCATGGGAGTATGTAATAAAGAATATCATTGTACAATTAAATGTGCGGGAATAGATCAATATTCAGCAAAGATTTTGGAGGCAAACAACTATGTGAGATTTATATGTGATGACTGCCTGCAGTACATACAGAATGTTGATTTGGTGCTCAAAGATATTCAAGAGGATGTGAATAAGAATAAACAGAACTTAAAAGAGTATAAACATGAATTCAAAATGTCGTTGAAAGAAAATGAGAGTGAAATTAAACAACTACTAGAGGCTATAGAAAAAAGATATGAAGAAAGATTGAAGAAAATAGATAATGCACAAAAATCATTTGAAAAAAGTGCTAGAGAAATAAAAAAATTAAGTGATTCTTTAAATAAATTTGAAAATACAAATAATGAAATATCTAACAAAATGGAAGAAAATAATATGAAGATGTGTAACGATATAAAAAAAGTAATAACTGAAATAAACAATAAACAAAGTAGAATGACATATGCTGATGCAATGCAATCGAAAACAATGATGCCAGATGCTAACAAACAGGTGCCATTAATAATAAAACCAAAAGAGAAACAAAATGTTGAAAAAACGAAAGAAGAATTAAATAAAAAAGTGAATCCTGTTAACTTGAAAATAATAAATGTTGAAAACAGAAAAAATGGGGCTTTAGTAATTCAAAGTGAAAATAAAGAAGAAAGGGATAAAATAAAAAATGCTATACAAAATGAGTTGAGTGATAATTATGAAATTAAAGTTCCTAACCCAACAGAATTTTATATAGATATAACTGACATATCTTTTAAATATAAAGGAAATGTAATAATTGAAAAAATAAGGAAACAGAATCCGAATATAGGCGATTGTAAAATTGAAATAGTAAAAGCATACGAATATAGACGGAAACACAGAATAATATACAATATAAAGATAAAAACAGATAGTGAATCCTATACGAAAATTATGAATGTACAAAAGTTAAATATAGGCTGGAAAAGATGCAGAGTATTTGATGGCACTGATGTAATGAGATGCTTTAAATGCCAGGGTTTTAATCATTTAGCAAATGAATGCAAAAATGAAGAAATATGTGCTAAATGCCATGGAAAGCACCAATCCAGGGAGTGCAATAAAGAACAAATTAATAAGTGCATAAACTGTAACAAAACTAATCAAAAATTAAATATGGGTCTTGATGAAAATCATGTGACGTATAGCAAAGATTGTCCAGTATACCAAAATAAATTGAAAATGAAAAAAAGAAAAATGGGTTTATCCTGTTAGCAAAGAAAGAATATAAATATTTTATATACTAACGCACAAGGTCTTACAAATAATTTAAGTCAGGTAGAAGTAATAGCTGCAACGGAAACACCAGATTTTTTCATATTATCCGAAACTCATATGACGGAAGATATTGACGAAGATGAAGTATCTCTTCAAGACGTATAATATACCACAGAAAAGAATGGAAAGTTACAAAAATATTTGAAAAGAAGGCAGATTCTAAATACTGGATTATAGCATGTATAGCAACTCGTGAAAATGTCCAACTTATATTGATGGCACTTTACAGATCGCCTAGTGGTTATGAATCGGAATTCTGTGAAATTTTTCAAGAAACATTGGAAGAGCTGTGTGAAAAATCTAATGATGTAATTATAACCGGAGACTTCAACATAGATTGGTCAACAAATAATTTTTATAAGAATAAAATCGAAAGATTATTAAACGATAATAGTGTTGTACAGAAAGTAAATGAATACACACGGGTAACGAATACATCCAGAACAATAATAGATTATGTAATCACAAACAGCTTTAAGACGACTGTACAAAATTGTAGTCAAAATAAAATATCGGATCACGAAATGATTAAAATATTAATAAAGGCCGAAGAAAAATATACTAGTGAAGAAAATAGTACTACAGATTTCTTTAAATATAACAAAATTCAATTTACAAGCGAAATAAGTAGAAAAATGTTCTATCAAGAAAATATGAATATTGATCAAAATGTTCTGATGTTTGATAAATGCTTGGAGGAGACAGTTCAAAAATTTACTTATAAAAAACCAATCTATAAACAATATAGAGTTAATAAATGGTTTAATGATGAACTACGCTACTATAAAAGAGAGAAAATAACGAGATACCAAATTGCTAAATTTGAAAACACGACGGAAGCATGGGCTGTTTATAAATCGATTAGAAATTTATACAAAGTAAAAATTGAGACCGAAAAATGTAAATACATTAGCAATCAAATAAATAATGCAAAGGACCAAAAACAAATGTGGAGAGAAATAAAAGAATTGGTGATGAAGAAAAAACGGAATGATATAAAATCTGTGATATTTAACAACATATAATTTGAAAAAAACATCGAAATAGCTAATAATTTCAATAAATACTTTATAGACAGTATTAAGGCAATAACAGACTCAATTGAGAATGTGCAGTATACTAATCAATTGAATATGGCTAGTCAACGTTTCAAATTTAATACAACAACAATCTCAGATCTTAAAAATACAGTTAAAAAACTAAAAAATAAAGCGGATTACTGCAAAATATCAACAAAAATTATACTTGATAATTGGCATATAATTGGCAAAATTTTACTCAATATTATAAATAAATCATTAGAAACAGGTCAGTTCCCAGAAAATTGGAAAGAAACTATGGTTACCCCGGTTGAAAAAGTGGCAAGAACGAAAAAATGTGAAGAATACCGTCCAATAAATATGTTAAAAACCTGTGAAAAAATATTAGAGAAAATTGTGAAAGACCAGTTGGAGAAATATATGGAAGATAATAATTTATTTTCAAAATATCAATCTGGCTTTAGAAACAAATTTAGTGGTAGTTGAAATTTATTGCATTAAATATAAAATTTTAGTGGCAATGGAAATTTCATGCATTAAATATATCGATTTTAGTGGTAGTGGAAATTTAGTGCACTAATTTTGAATAATTAGTGGTAATGGAATATAACTCCATTGGCACTATAGTGGAATGGAAATTTAGTTCCACTACCTCAGTTCCACTATCGTTTTAATATACCTTCATATATGGATATAATATTATTATATGCATACATAGCTTAAGTCAATGTCAAAAGAAACTGTATTTATTTTCTTAATTTACTGAGTCGGCCTGTATAAAGTAAATAATTGTTGTTATTGTTTTAATAAGAATTTTAGTACATACTTTCAAATGTAATATATTATTCAGTTCACCATAGGTAAGATTTTAAAGGCGCGGACTGTTAATATTGCCAGCCGCTAATCATTCAGAAGTAGTGCACTAAATTTCCATTACCACTAAAATTGATTCATTTAGTGCACTAAATGTCTACTACCACTAAATTTATTTTATTCAATGCACTTAATTTCAACTACCACTAAATCTGTTTTTTTTTAATGCAATAAATTTCCACTACCACTAAATTTGTTTTTTTAATGCACTAAATTTCCACTACCACTAAATTTGTTTTTTTAATGCAATAAATTTCCACTACCACTAAATATAAGAGGCGATAATGCACTATTTTTACCACTACCACTAAATTTAGTGGAAAATTAAATCTAATGCAATAAACCCAACTGTGATAAGAAGACACTAAAAGAACTATGTACTCATAAATTAATAGATCTGTTGGCTAAATATGTTTCTATTCACAAGATGCATACATATGTCAGAAATTTCTAAAGCCCTTCAAATAGCGTAACAAAAAAACTTGACGGGTATTGTGGACCAACTTAAACGAATTTCCATTTTTTTATTAGAAACAATATTTTAATTTTAAAACTACCTTCACTTATATGTATGTATATAAAAAAATCACCAATTAGACCTAAAACAACGTACCTGTTTTTTTGTAGCATTTACAGAATTAATAGAATATTTTAATTAAAAATTGTCCGGCAATTGCACATAAGTAAACAATCAGTGCTCGATGAAAGAGTGAACATTGCAATTATATTGGGTTGGCAACTAAGTAATTGCGGATTTGTTTTAGAAAATAAAAGTAAATTTTGCTTTACGCAATTTTCAATGCATGTATGTGATACATGAAGCTTCATTGCAATCTCACGTGTTGTACTGTGACGATCCGAATCAATTATTGTTTTGATTTGGTTGTCGTCTACTTCAACTGGACGACCGGAGCGTTTTTCATTTTTCAGTGAAAAACCACCAGAAGGAAATTTGGCAAACCAATTTTGACACTGCCGTTCTTTTAAGGCTTCGTCACCATAAACAGCACATAACTTTTTATGAGCTTGCGAAGCGTTTTTTCCTTTCCGGAAATAAAAAAGCAAAATATGACGAAAATGTTCCATTTGATTTTCCATTTTTCAACAGACGCCAAACAAAAACCACGTAACCGATCAAAAAACTTTTTTTACTGATTGACAGCTGCAGTACCGACTATCAAATAACAAAATGTATTTGATATTTCAATTACGTCATCTAACCTAAAAATTCAACTAATGCCATCAATGAGTAAAATCCGCATTTACAATATTTAAAGAATTGTACAGTAGCGTGCATTATAATAGCAGTTCTTCTATTGAACTTACAATTTCGGTGTTTTTGAATTATAAACAACAGATTTTTTTAAAATTATTTCACAGATTTATTAGGTTGTTTGTTCTCTTTAAATTAAATTATAAACTAAGACTCAGTAACAAAAACAGAAGTAAATAAACAATAAAAACGTAGATCTCTACGAAAAATGCTAGAGCAAAAAAATAGCAGTTTCATATCTATATTAAGTAAATTCATAAAAATTTTTATTTTGTATGAAATTTTTCTACATTATTTCCATTCTATGGCTAGTATTTAGTAGAATATCCTTTATTTTTTATTACAGCGTTACACCTGCGTGCCATAGAGTTCACTAAATTTTGTCATCTTTTCAAAGGAATATTCTGCCATGCAGATTCCACCACGTTCCACAAATATTGTTCATTTGTTGGTCTTGTATTGTACACGCCTTCCTTAACATCCGTCCATAAGTTTTCAATGGGATTGAGGTCGGGAGATTGTGCAGGCCAGTCCATAACCTCAATACCCATTTTAACGGCATATTCCAATCAGCATAGGGTTTCATAACATTTTCTAGTATGTCGACAAACATTTGGGCATTCATGTTTCCCTTCATCCAAAATAAAGGGCCTGTTCCATAGTATGAAAAACATCCCCAATCATTTATTTTCGCACCTCCATGTTTTACAGTGGTTAAAACATTTCGTGAATTATAATCCGTATTGGGTTTACGTCTTACATATTGACGACGACCTTTAGATCCAAAAAGAACCACTTTGGTCTCGTCTGACCATAAAATGTTACGCCACTTAAACAGAGGCCAATCAAGGTGCTCTTTTGCAAATTTTAATCTTTTTATGGGATGTATTTTTTTCAGAAAAGGTACTTTTCTGGGAGATCTAGCGTACAAATTATGATCCAGCAAGAGTCTTCTGATTGTACATGGATGAACTTCAAGGTCAAATTTTTGTTTCAACTCCGTAGCAGAGGTTTTAGGCTCATCTCTGACAGTTCTTAAAATTCTTTTTACATCAAATTGACAGATTTTTTTATTTCGTCAACGCTTTTCTGACTTGAGAGACCATTTAATGGCGTTAGAGATCATTTTAGCAGAACAGCCAGCCACATTTTGTACAAACTTGTAAGTTTTTCCATCAGAAATCAACTTTTGAATGAGTTCTCGTTTTTCTTTTGTACAATGTTTTCCGTGGCACATTTTTAACAACTTTTTACATAAAATGCTATAATTTGTTTCTTTTTTTAATTATTTTCTACCAGAAATATGTTTCTCAAGAAAAAAATTTAAAAAATTTTAAGTTTAATGCGTTTTTCACACTTTTTTTACTTCACTGCTATTATTTTGCAAACAAAAATATAAGAAAGACAAAGAAAAATAACTGTAAATTTTATGATATGATTTTCATTCTTTAAATAGCAATACCCTAAAGTATGCCACAAAATAGTGACTTAAAAAATGGGAACAGAAATCAGCTGTGAACATTATTTTAAAAAATATAGCGTAGATTTTAAGAAGTAGTGATGAACTGCTATTATAATGCACGCTACTGTATGTTATATTAGTTTTAATTATTAGACATAACAGTAATTTAGTCAGCTTTAGTCATATCTCTTTTAGTTTGTAAAAAAATACTAGTCCACATTAGACGCACGGTCCACAATACCCGAAGTTCCTATATATGTATGTACTGTATATACATATGTATGTATTCGTATATTTCTACGCCATAAAAAAATAAAGTAAATATATAAGATATCTACATAGTACATATATACGCCTTAATTTAAATCGCAGAGTTTTTAGTAGCTCAAGTAATAAAACAAGATAATACTGTTGAATGATCAATTCACATTTGTGATATGGAATTTGTCTATTAATTTCATTCATTAAAACTTTTAGTTATTAAGTACATACATAGTTATATACGAAAAACCATTTAACTTGACCTTCAGATTATAGCAACAATATTGCAAATTTCATTAGATCACTCACTGCCTGCTGATTTGGAAAATGTCTTTTCTTCTTTCTTTTCGAAAATCTAAAAAATAGTGTAAATTATGTAGCAGACAATAAAAGCGTTATATGTATTGCATATTTTTTATTTTATTTATGTACATATATACACACACATGCATGTGTATGTATGTTTGTTTGTTTTTAAAATGTTTTGGCATCTACATAAGTACATATGTATGTATTGTAAAGGCAGATTTAAACAAAAACGTAAATAATTAAGTACGAATGACCCAACTAAACGGATTTACTAAAACGAAAAAGAGTCAAATATTTTTTGCCCTATAGAACTACATATTTGTATTGCTTTAAAAGACACATTCTAGCCTACAGGCCACCGACTACATCTGTCAAACATAGAATACATGTGTGCAAATTTACTTTATATTCGCAGCAAGGAAAATAAACTGGTTTTATTTAAGTGCATTGTGAGTTTTTGTGTTGTGCAACTCCAAATGATTGCAACATCCCTACTAAAGCTTTGGTAAACGCCATAATAAGACGCACACTTTGTGTCGTCGTTGTGGTAGCTCCTCATACCATATCCAAAACCTACTTGTGCTCAATGTAGTTACCCAGCAGCTAAATTGCTTTTTTACAACTGTGCCCTTAAGGCCAAGAGAAGGAAGACCATTGGTACCGGCCGCATGCGTCACTTGAAGGTTGTCAAACGCCGTTTCCGAAATGGTTTCCGTGAAGGCGCACAATCAAAACCCAGAAAGACAACCCAAGCTAAATAGATGCTGTGTGTCTAATAGTTAATTAGTGCAGGTGTTTTTGTACAAAAGGTCGTGTAGTTATCCCTTCAATTATTTTCTCTGACGTATATCGTACGTTTTTAATGTAAAAATGTTAAGTTAAATAACGTGTCTCAATAACTGCAACAATTTGCAAAAGCGAGTCACAATAAATACAACACAATTTTTTTCGTTACTAATTACATTCTTATACGGTAGTGGCAGTTTTTTTTTAAGAATCGTCTTCCAACAATATTTCTTACCGGTTAGTGATATCGCAAAAAACTATTCAATGCATTATGTTATTGTTTATTTTATGAACTTAATACTTTACTTGTAATACTTTGTCTGAATATATGTATTTTGTTCTAATCTAGTTTTGCTTTTAGAATTTTAAAATATAATAAAGTTTTGTGACCGATATATATATACAATATACGAGTACATTCCAACTGCTTACTTAACCCATTCGCTGCCAAGAACGAGTATACTCGTCCTCAGCAGAATATCCCTCACTGCCAAGACGAGTATACTCGTCCTACTTTGAAAACAAAATATGCGGAACTACTTTATCCCGTTATCTGCTGAGACACTGTAATCGACAATAGTGAATTTCTAAGTGATGCTTGTAAATAATTATGTATGATAATATACATATGTGCACTTACCAAGAAAAGAAAGTTAATTTCTAGACCAAAGATGCTTCACATAAATCATTTTTCGCAGGTATTTTGTTTGGTTTTGTTTTCTAAAAAATTAATTTTTAAGGAAAAATATGCCGTAAGATATAATGTTTGTTAAATAATAAGTGTTTTGAAGAGTAAATAATTGCTAAATATACTACCGACTAAAAACTTTAATAAAATACATGTCGGCATATGAAAATAACTATTTTACGACAACACAGCTGCATAACTACATAAGCTAGCTGAAAATAAGGAGGTAAGTTCTACTAAAATACAATAACACGTATGACATACAGGTTTAAATACGCAATGCATGAATAAAGATAGAAGTACATAACATGCCTTACCTGGTGAACAGTTATTACAATGTACAATGTAAGTCAACTATTCAACTGTTAACGCATCTGAAAGTTAAAATTTTTTCAACTTCTATTCGTTAGATGCGTTGTCAATCTTACCAATTATGTACTTGTTTTATGAAAATTCCTTATCTTAACTTTTTTTGACAGACGTGCGAAACACACAATTGGCGCGGCAGCGTATGTTATGTACTTCAGTGACACTACTGAAAAAGAATGATGAGCTTTCAAATAATTAACCCTATTCTGCAATTCTCTTAAAATGAAATGATAAAATTCTGTATTCTTAGACAAGCTAGTCATTAGAATATACAAAATTAACAATTTTAGTAATAATAGACATGAAGCTTTTAAGCTTGTACAAATAAAGCCCTAAATCTATTTTTAAAATTGTTTAGCCATGAAGATTTACAGAATAATAATTAAGTAGCTGATTACTAGACATTTGGTGTTGACGGCATTTGTCCTCGTATATTCTGTGACCTGCTTTAGTCTTGAAAATGTTTTTTTTTTCAAAAATTTTTGCATTTATACATATTTTGATTTGTTCGGAGTAGCATAAAATGTATTTAAACCGACCGGTTTCGGTTGGTTCGGTTCGGTTTGGTTTGGTTTTTTTTTTCCTTTTTTATAATTTTTATTTAAAAAAGGAACTCTTGGTAGAAATAAAACTTATAAATAAAAATAATACATACATACACACATACAGACATATTTATATTTTATTTAGCTAACAATAATAAAATAAACGAGACTCCAATTTGGTACAGAAGTTACCGGCGTTATAAAATTGGTACTCTTTCTTTTTAAGTCAGTGTATTTAAATTATAATAATTGTACAAGTTCGAGGTCCTTTTAAATAAAACGATTTCATTTATATCGATATTTCGCTACTCCTTTGTGTTTTTGAACCTATTATATATAAATGTAACTTGCTTGCAATTGTACAAGTTATTTATATATATGTAGTAGTATGTAGATTATAATTTAATAATGTTAACATTTATGCCTTAATAAAATAAATAAAATATGTAACAAAGTGTAAAAAATCCAAAATCGACAGTTTCTTCGTCGCTTTCGGTTTCGAATAAAATCGAACTTGAAGCTCGTATTCTTTACCTACAAATATATAAGCCTGTTCATAGAAGACGAATGTTTTAACACGTTCGTCTATTTATATAAAAAACACTAACAAATTTGAGAGTTTGTTTGTTATTTCACATATAAAAAGTCGAACGTTTTAAACCATTCGTCTTCTATGAACAGGCTCATAGGTATAGAATAAAAGTTTTTATAAGTATAAACTGCAACGAACATTTAAAATAATTTCAAGGAATCTGATTTGATGAATTTAAAGTATTATTTAGAAATTCTAAATCTAATGGGTAATTAATGTATTTTAAACAGTTGTAGTTCTATTTTGAATTCGCAATTATAATTGAGGAAATTGGTTTATATCTATTTACATATGTGTATATTTAAAACAAAACAAGGGTTCTGAAACCTTTTGTAAATTTCGAATAGGTATTTTTCTTTTTTTTTTTTAATTTATTCATTTACCACAATTTTCAAATAATATAAAAGTACTCCATTTCTATAGTCTAACAAAACTCTCTTAAGAGGTACTAGAAAGATAAGATGTTTATTAGGATAGGAAAGATTTTTATTTATTTATTTTTATTATTTTTTCCCAATCTCTTCCTGTACTTCAAGTCTTATTTTATATTTTTAATACATTCATATGTGTGTGTGTATTAATAATATTCCTCTTTATTCTCTTCCTGGTTTATAAATTTTACTTTCATCTATAATAGGTATCTGTGGCCATTGCGAACTGTCGACCTAACATTACCTATCATTTTATTAACTGTAGGGTATAATAAAAATAAACAAAACAAATCTAAAGAATAAAAGACTAAAGTGAGCAGCAGCACATTACTGAAACTGCCAACAACATCAACAAAAGATTATTGTGGGCCGAAAAAGGTGTAGGGAATGTTTCTTAACACATGGTTTGATTTTGTATGAGTTTATTTTTTACACTTTTGGGTATTGTTTTTTAGGACAAACTCTTTTATACTGTAGTGTCTGGTTAAAAAAGAAAATAAAAAGGTGAGAGGTTTTGTCGGGCGGAAAATTTATTAGAATATATATTTCGTAATCATATGAGTAAGAGAAGAAAAAATATTATGCATTAAAGTTGACATTAGTGTTTAGAAGCATTATATTTTAATCAAGTCTGACAGCGATATGGATCACCCATGATGATAATGATGACAACGTTACCATCAACACAACAATGACTAACACCATAAAATTTATTAATAAACTTGTTTACTTACACTTTAATAAAGTAGAAGGTGTATGAACAAATGAATGATTTTCTTGTAATTCTTGAATAATCAGAACAACTGCTTTAAACAAATTTGCACTTGCACCTCAAAGAAAAAGGAATCAAATTTTATTTCATCAGCTCTCTTTGCCTTTTAATTCATACAAATTTCTTTTTTTTATGTTCTTAAAATATAGTTTTTTATTTTTATAAATATGTGTATATATTTTCTTTAATTTCGTTTTATTTGTTGTATCACGTACCGATTGTTAAAAAAATCGCAACAACTCCCTTCTTTTTCTGCTTTTGCATTAAATTCATTTCTTCGATTTTTTCACTTGACAGATTCCTATTGGAAAACTGTCTTCTGACATATATTTTTTGTTTTGTTTATTTTTCTTAGCAGAATTGTATTTTTAAGTACTAAGAATTAATAATACACTGTAAGAAATTATGAATAAAAGGTTTACACTTTTCATATATACACTATTATACATGCACCGCTGATTAAACTGCCTTAAATTATTTTAGATTTATGTAAAAACAGAAATTTCTTTTTCTATGACAACGAAAATATTTTATTTATTAATTATTTATTTATCTCAATTCAAATGTAATACATGTGACAAATGAGCTTAAGAAAATTATGAATAATAAAAATGTATACAAGAAACATTAATAAAATACCTATAATGAGTAAAATATCTTTATCCAACAACCCAAAACCTCAACAAAAGCCTCTTTAAAATTTAAGATTATATTCAAATACCCGTCTTCATAAAAAATAAAACAGTTTTATTAATTGCTTATTTGACAATTACTCCATAGAAATATGTCAAATAAGCACTCTATAAACCAATTTTGTTTCTTATGAATACGGGCAAAAGAAAATAAAGCAATAAAATATTAATAAAATAGTTAAAGTATGCGAATAACAGATGAGATCACTTAAAAGTTTTCGACAACTCGAAACACAGGTTGCCAAAATGTTTAAATATAACATTTCAGTCTTAATCGGTGTAAATAGAAATAAAAACTCCATAGTTTTAAATTAAGCAGCTAGGCCGTAGCCCTGAAATAGAGGTGTAATAGCCAATGTTATGTATGTGTATAGTTTTAGATTACAGGTAGGCCTCGTTGATCACGGGGGTTACGTTCCATGAAAATACCGTGTTAAGCAAAATCGTGTTAAGCGATACAAAAAACCAATACAAAAAGAGGGGTTACGTTCCATGGTTTTCAAAAAAGCAAATTTTATTAATTTTAATTTTTTTTAATAATATATACATACATGTGAATCCATATCTACGCGCATAAAAACAAAAATATTTCATTCAATTAACTTAATAATTCTAGAAATATTAAAAAAAAAATGTTTCACGACAGTAATATTACATACATAACCATAAAATTTAATCGTCATCACTGGATAGATCTATCCGACGTGGACGCTTTTGTAGTGATTCAATGTTGTTACTTTTTTCTTTAAAAAAATCTGTTATCTTTGTTTGTTTCATTTTTCGTTATTGTGCGTATAGAAGATTAATTCAGCTTTAAACACTAACATTTTCACCTTTTGATAGACGGTCTAAAATATTGACTTTTGATTCACAAGATATTACATTTCTTTTAAGCAGCACTTTATCGTTCATTGCCAATATTTTTATTTTTTTAAAGAATTAATTAAACCAGAAATGGAAAGAAATATTGGTAACCAGTCAATAAACAAATGTATTATGTATACAATTGCTTAAACGGGGAATTACCCGTTTATTGAAACTAAAAAGAAAACAGAGCCAACTCTACATATAACGCTATGAATTTATTTCTATGTTCAATGTTGCATTTCAATTTACATCAACCACTGTTAAAAACAAAGCACTTAAATATTTATGTGCAGAATGGTGTTTGTAAATCGCGCACAATCGAGGCTTTGTTAGTGTTAACTGAAAATGTGAACCAAAATGTGAATCGCGTTAGACGGAGGCCGTGTTAAAAAGAGTACGTGCTAAGCGAGGCCTACCTGTAATTCATAATCGATGAGCGAACAAAGAATTGTTTGGTATTAAGTATGGGAGCTAGTTTAGCCCACTGCAGAATTTAAAATAGTCATTGATGGTAGATAAAAACTTATGACGTTTTCCTATCTACAAAATGTGTGCCCCTTGTTAAAATGTTACCTTTTTTAGAGTTATTGTTTATTATTTCTGTTAATAAAACAAAAATATGCTTTCGTTAAGTTCATTTGAACACTTTTTTTATTTTAATTAAAAATAGAAAATAGAAAGTAATCAAATTATATACTTTATTTATATAACACAAATTTAACAGAAAACAACTTATGCTTGTATCTGAAGATATGTTTTTTTACCAACGATATGTCAGGTAGAAAGGCCCTAACTCAAATAATTTAAAATTTACAGGAGGAGGTAAAAATACGACAGATACTGTAATTATTAATATACAACTTTTTATTAAATGCTGTACAATTGCTTGTAATATCGTTATTTTTAATAATATTGCAAAGATTTTTTGTTAGGATGTGCATATTTCTGAAATGGATTGGAATACTAAAAAAAATCAGTTTTGAAAAAAAGCGAGTTAGGGCCTTTCTACCTGAGACCAACGATATGTGCTATCCCTTTTTCCATACATTCATGTATAATTCTGTGTTTGTCACAATTGCCATTTTACATACGACATACATACTATAAATGTAAACAACAGCAGTGTTTCGTTGATGTTTGTTATATGAGAATAGAACCAGTTCTAATCGAAAAACATACATATGTATTTAGCACATACAATATTTCATATTTGTCAGACATTGTGTACAATTTTTACATATGAAAAATTTTATAGTACATATGTAAAAACATTTCGTGTGATACCAGCGTTAATTAATTACTATTTTTGCAAGTGTATTACAAAACGCTACTCTGCATAATACGGGTTTTTCCAGACAGCTGATTAACATTATTTTATACCTACAACAAAAATAAAGGTTTTGTTAGCAAAATCACCTACTGTATAGAGTAAAATTCCGTGTTTTTTACTGTGTTGTGTTGTAAATGTTAACTTCCTTCTAGAAAACCAATAATTTTAATAGAAGTAATTTTGAAAGTATATAATGTGAATATCTAAAATGTTCTATTAAAGAAAGATATAATAATAAATAAAATACTGCGAAATAATCAAAGTGAAATTGTCGTGATATCTCTGTGGAAGAAAATTTTACACAATAAAATTTGATAAGAATTGATTTTTTTATATGTACCTATACATTTGTTATAAAACAGGAAGTAAATTGTGAAAGTGTAGCAACAATTAAGGAATAAAAGCAAAAATAATGTTAAATGGTTAGCTTAATAAACTATATATGATAAAAATACAAAATAAAACTTACTATTTCATTAAATTTACACAATTTTCTTTTAAAGCACTTAACATTCATCACTTCTGTGTTTGGTTTACTGCGCCTAATATTAGATTATTATTATTTTGTTTATTTAATTACTGTACTAAAACTGTTCATATAGAAAAAGATAATTGCCTTGAACTTGATGTAATTAAACTTAAATAAAAAAAATTATTGTAACGTTGTATGGCTGGCTGCAATGTTATTTATTAGAGACAAAAGTGCATGGCGTTTTATGATACGATAAATGTAAACAAAATAGGTATCACAATTCCAATACGGGAACGATTTATAAAGCTCTGTACATTTTAGTGTTTTTCTTATTTTTTTTTTTTTTTTGTAATCAATAACTAAATAAGACTTCTATTCTAAACTCTTCAAAATAGACGGTTGTGTAAATAATGGGCACTCTTTGGTCACAAATCAATTATTTCCTTAGCCTTAAGGATACATACATGTGTAACTTCTTACAGTGAATAAATCTAAAGAATATGCTATAGGGTGCAAAAATCTGTACATTTGTAATTTGATGCGACAGCATATTTTACTGCAATAAAATAAGTTTATTTTAAAAACATTGAAAACAGTTTTTCGCATTACTACACCTAACAATCTTCCAAACATGCTGATTGGCACAAAATAAAATATGGGATGTTTTCAGCTTGGTTGAGTTGCCAGATTCCTCCATTTATTTGTAAATATCTGAATTTTGTAGCTACCTACCTAACTACCTATCTTACTTATCGTTTGTAACCTTGAGATAATGTATACAAAATAAAAGTCAGTAAGCACTTTTTTGAAATTGATGATCTGTGTTGTTTTGTTGCCCTATAATACATACCAATAATTGTTAAGTTTTCATAGTACATAGTTATACTCTTAAAAAAGGAAAATAATGCCAAATTGAAACGGGTATTTACCTCTTTTGTTTTTTCTTAAAACTACAGAATTATCAAAGTTTCCTGAAACTTTTTTATTTCTGCCAGTGTAAAGATAATTTTTTGGAATTAGTTAAGTTTTACTGTTTAAAGATTGTATCATAAAATTTAATTTATCAATTACAATCCTGTTTCAGGATTACGGCCTAGCTTCTCACAGCACTCATGTTGTGTGTGTTAATTTTATCCATTAGTTTCGGGATCTACAGTTTAAAGTCGACTCCGAACGTCAGACTTGAGAAGTTTTTTCATGGCAATCAGTTACTGTCAGAGCTTTTGTCAGAAGACTGCTAAGAGGTAGTCGCCGAAAGAAATATTTTTTCATATTTCTAATTTTTTTAAGATGTCAGAGTTGAGTTTGAACTCAGAGCTCTTGACTTAGTAAGCCAACACACTAACCAGTAGTATACGGCGACTAAATTTTATTTAAATTTTATCAAATTATGTATGTATGTACATATGTATATGAAGAATTGGTTAAAATGCTGGCATATTTTAACAAAACTCCACCATTATATTCACAATTGATTGTTATACACAAGAGTATAATTCTATCAAGTGCATACATATATACATTTAAAACTCTTATAAGAATACTCTAAGAAGATGACATAATTGTCAATTGTTTCGCATATTTCTTGATATACATAAATACAAACGTACATATTTATAAATATTCTTGTATGTGATGGAAATCAATATCGTTCGAAATCATATATCTTCATATTTGGAATTCCTTTTTTACTCATTAACCTACTGACTATTGTCACTTTATCATTGATTATTAAAATTTTAAAATAATTAAAACAGATAAGTTTAATATGACTTTGAAAACACAGAATATTTCAATTTCGATCGAAATCGTTTTTCATCACATACCCCATTGTTTATTTATAATTTTATATATAAAAAAGCATCCATACACTGAAACCCTTACTTCCAAGTATTAAAATAGAATTTAATAACTTACTACTACTAACAAACACTAGAAATCTAAGTTTTTGTTATTCATTAATGTGTTCTGCACAGACACAATAATTAAATTTTTAATCTTTTTAAAATTGTATACTAAAAAAATATGTAATTATTTAGATTTTCAAAAATCTTTATAGCAATTAACCTCTATATGTATTTAGTATATATGTAACAGCAATAAAATGTTTACATTTAATCTATATAAAGATTTTCAGTTACTCATATTAATAGTGAATAGCGATCAACTTGGACCTAAAATATTAAATTAAATGTATTTTTTTTTATTTTACGGATATAATGATTTTATAAAAAATAATACAGGGTGGGATATTAAGCTAGCACACTTTGTATTTGCTGACTTAAAAGGTGTATATCTATTTTAATTTTTTACTTATGAAAATGTAGTAAAACTTGATTCAATTAGTGTATTCAGTAAAATTGTTGATATGTTATCCGAATATTTTGTCTTTCGTCTGTTTTGCTGTTCTTATTTTATACACTAATTTACCTTATTTTGCAAATTCTACTATTTCGTCGTGCGGGAGTTTATGTGCTCTATAAGTCATTTCATATTTTTTATATATCTCGAGTTAATGAAGCTACTTTAGGCTTTCGACCCCAAATTATTCAAGTTTGCAATCCGTTTTCGGATATCTTGTCCAGTTTCGGAGATAAATAGCCGAAAATAGATTGCAGATTTTAAAAATTTTGGTGTCTGAAACCTAAAGTGGCATCATTAACTCGAGAAATATAAAATGGGGGATAGAGCACATAAACTCCCGCACGACGATATGTTATCCGTTTAATATAAGAAAATCAAACTTTATGGTTCTGGTCAACTGTAAGTTCGTGACATAGGTATACATCCTTTAAAACAAAAAACGGTTATTCCTACTAATTAATATATATTGTCTTCAGTTACTATCTCTTTTATCTCAAAAAAGATGAATTGTTATTTAGCCTGTCTTGATGATATTGAATTTTTCTGCACAACAAAAAAAAGTACAGTATATCAAAACTTAATTATATTTCATATTATAGAAATAATAGTTTAAGTGTAATTGTTTACAATGTGCTAACCTAATGTGTACCACTGTATGCATTATGTCACAAATCGTGTTTATAATTAAATGCTTCGTAATACTCTTTTTTAATTATATAAAGCGTAACTAAAAAACAATTTGATTCGCATGATTTTGATTATTTTTATTCTTAATAGAGAAAAAATTGTTGTTTTTGTAATTTCTTTTTTATTTTTATATATTTAGCTACCTTTAATCAAATTTTTTATCACTCAAATTCGGAAGGTAGTTCCTGCTTAAATGCGCAAAATCTTCTGGCAACAAAAATATATGTATGTACCTAAGTATATGGACGCTTAAATGCGTCACATATAAACAAAATTTAAATTTAAAAGAAAAGTAGTCACTTAATTTCTTTAAAAAAAAATAAGCTTAAAAAAATATCCGACAACATTTATCCATTCTTGCATTTGTGCTGGGTTTAAATCAGATGATAATGATGCTTTTTATACTGTACATACGTATACAGTAGTTAACACAATCGATTGCATATTTACAACTTTTGCAATAGAACCTTTCCATATTTTTCAAAATATAATATTAATTAAAACAAAATCATAAAACCAAAAAACATAAAAAAGTTATTTAATTAACTGAAAAATTATAAAATATAAATGAGTTTAAGTACCTCAGTATGGCACTTTATATTAAAACTAACGACAGTTAATATTTTCTGCGGAGATCTTTTTTTTTTCAATAAAATTCTCCACACGCTTTAGCAAGTTTCCTACTACATTTTTAATGATATTCCGCGAAGTTTTAGATCACTTCCTATACACTCAGCTCATATATATTTAGTTTCTCTTTGTTATTTACCTAATAGCCGTTTTACTATAGCCCAAAGATTTTCGATGAAGTTTGGGTCGGAGTTCTGCTCTCGCCATTCCAGATACTTATATTTTTGCTGGAACAATTATGATTTTTAAATTTTTTTTATGTGTTTTGAGTCTCTATTTTACTGAAATATTATTTTCTTTTTGGGATCGGTATCCATGACCACAAAATAAAACAAATTGATTTATAGTATGTATATAGTTCTCTTTGCCTGTAACTGCTTCCATATTAAATAGCGGTCAAGCCACCAACTGCAGCATCCATATACCATCAAATTTCCTTCTCCATACCTGATTGCTTAGTCCAGCAGAAAATTGTTAAGATTTGGTATTATTATTATTTTTTAATGTTTTGTAATATTTGCTTACTTGTTGCAATAAATTTGCATTTCTATTGCATTTTAGCGGCTCGTTTCATATAAAAATCATGCATGCGTTATTGATGCGCACTAGTAAGTAAGTGATTGTTTACAATTTCTTCCTTACAAAATAACTTACTGATAAGCACTATTTTCTGCTGGGACCTTAGTTTCATAACAATTTCCCGTCGTCAATGGTCCTCTTTTATGAGCATTACTAAGTTTTCAGCGTACTATAATGTTTTTGTGAGACTCTTCGAGCTGTCTATACGTAAACATTTTAATTAAAGTAATTAGCAGACTGTTTTGGTGTTCCTCAGTTCTCTTTTTTCCCCGTATTATAAGTAATACATATGTATATACATAAAAATTGTTCACAAACTTTCAGCGTCCAATAACGTTTATGTGTTGTACTTCTTTTAAGAATTTAATAATCCAGGAAGAAAAGGCACTAGTCGTAAAGGTGATGAGTAAAAAAGGAATTCTATATATTTTCGTTTTTGAAAGTTAAAGTAATTTGAAATTTCATTTATTTCAATTTCGATCGAAATCGATTTCCATCACACACCCGATTAAGGCGAGATTCTTAAATTGAATTGATTATATTTTAAGCTGATATAATTTTTTAATTTCGATAACGAGTACTCGATCGAATGCCATGTCTCGAAATGTCATTCATTTAATATGGAATCGAAGAAAAAAACTGGCGGTGGTCCTTACGAGGAAATCTAAATAATTTTGTTTAAGTTAAAATTAAACTATACAATTATTTTGCTCTAATTTTACTTACTTGCTTTTTTTAAATTATTTGTTTACATTTGTACGAATCACATCTTTTGATTCTTTTACAAAACAAAAAATATTTTATATTTTTCTTGTAAATTTCAATTTGATAGCTATCGAGTGCCATAATTTGGTTATTCGATACGTGACGAAATTTTATTCGATACGAACGTTCATTCGATAACGAGTGCCGCGATTTGGGCCCTGAGCTGTAAATCTATGAACTCATTCCGATTTGTGATGAAAAACGATTTCGATCGAATTTGAAATCGTTTATATTTTCGAAGTCATATAAAACTCATCTGTTTTAATTATTTTAAAATCATAATAATCAAGGTTGTAGTGGCAATAGTCAGTAAAGTAATGAGTAAAAAAAATTGTCAAATATGCAAGGATTTGAAAGTTATAGCAGCTTGAAATTCGTTATCAATATCGATCGAAATCGTTTTTCATAACATACTGGATTATTCATTACTTATATGTTAACTTTTATGAAATTCTTGTGAAATTATTGCCTTTAATTTTAAATTATTAGTTGACTTTATTTTTTGGAGGTGTCCGTTAAAAAAACAGAAAAAAGATTATAAAAAAAATATATATGTATATATATATGTATATAACATAATCGGCCCTATTCCCGTTGGCGTTATCGCTTTAAATGTCGTTTCTATTTAGTGGTCGTTTTTATGTCGTTTCGTTTGTAAAATGGTATTCCTGAAATAAGACGAAGACGACGATAAAAAGTTACCGAAACCTACAATTAATCCAGAGAAAAACTTGGTAGCACTAGAAAAAAACCTGTCACATTTTGTGTTGTTATTTACGAAAATTGCCAAATAATTTCTTGTTTTTTAAATTAAAATCAAAAATTTCTAGTTCAGAATTTTATTTTTCAAAATTATTAAATTAAATTTGAGACACAGCTTCGTCCAAAGATGACAGTGGAATCTGCTTATTAATTCCTTCTCCTGTTGCTCTGGCTTCAGATTTGTTGGTTACCAGCTTCTTCGTTATTTTAAACTTCAAATATTTCCATACCCTTAAATTAAATTCTATATTTTAAAATGTTTAGTAATAGTTTGTTATTAATTTAGTTTTACTTACTCTGTGCCAACCATCTTCGTCACGGACTGGAGGTCCAAATGGATTTGTTTTTGCAGCCACTTCCTTCCAAAAACTATTAAAATTTAAGGGTTTTATGCCCATTTAAAACCTTTAGAATATTCACGATTTTTTTTCAATTTCTGATACTAAAATTTCAAACTGTTGCAACGTTGTAATTTTCATTTTCTATTATCCAAACCTCTCGTTTTAATGTCGCTACTAAAAATGAAAGCGACAAAAAAACGGGCGTTTCTTTATCGTTTCTAGCTTCGTTTTTAAATAGAGAATACCGACATTTTTCGATTATTGTTGATAACGACAACGGTAATGCCAAGTTGTCGTTTTTATTGCGTTTTAAAATAAGAACGCCAACGGGAATAGGGCCGAATAATGCACTATTATCTTTCTAAGTATGTAAACGTGATTAATTTGTAATTACTTAGTCGATAGAAAAAAAAATAATAGCAGTAATTACTCTTCGTTGCAAACGCCCTTGGAAACCTGGCAAACAAGCAATCGTAGCATATATGCCTACATTTTGGTATTGTTTGACATGTTTTGCTTCATTTGCAACACTTGCAAGAGCGCTTGTAACGAAGAGTGATTACCGTTCTTAATTAAAAGAAATTGTGTTCGTTTCAAGAAATTTATTTATTTCTTCTCATTTAACAAGATAAATCAATTTAAGTTCTTTAATTTTACTCTATAATACTCATTCCATTAATTTTTTTTTAAGACTGATTTTAAAAGCATCAACAACAAAGCAACATTCATCATCAAAAAACATTTAATTCATCTACTAAACAATAAAGTCATTAATAAGCACATTTTTAAGAAACAATTGTATAAAACTGTCTTCAAATTAAAATAACTAACCTGAAGCGCTGTAAAATGTCATGGATGAGTTTTGGAATGCTTGCAACTGGCTTTGGTATTTATTTTTTTACTTTTTTTAATTATGTTTTCTTTATTTAAAAAGCAGAAAAGAAAAATCATTCAATTATTTATCATTATAAACATGTACATACATGTACAGTATTAAAAGCTTGCGAAGTACTTATGAAACTTATATTTGCTTATGTATTTAGCCTTGCAACGTTTATTGGGCGCTGACGCTCCACCTAACAAAGTATTAGAAATAAAAAGTGAATCTCTGGGAATTCTACAAGTGTTAGCTAGAGATGAAGCCATGGTTATGTATGCTCCGCCTTTTAACTCGAATGATAAGAAATGTTACGAAATAGTATTACAACGTCCCCATACCGATTCGAATACAACATCTTTCAGTTTATATCGTTCACCATCACAACAAGAGACTGAAGATAAATTCAATGTATTCTTGCATCGTTTGCCTCTATTCGTAAGCATTGTTAAAGAGGTAAGTAAGCAAAACCGTATGACAATTTCATTTTTTCCAATTTAACAGAATTTCTAAAATATATTACTTGTTTTTTTTAGTTTTATAATGTTAATGGTCTACAAAAGCTTTGCGATACACTAACAGAAAATCCGTCATGGTCCTTAACTCATCTCATAGCCTACTACAATCTCGTCGACTATATAAGCAATCCAAAAGTTTTACAATGTATAGATTATGCAGATCATATTAATAATATGTCACCATTTCAGGTATTTGAATATCAATCGGAAATGGTTTAGAATACTTAAATGCATACGTACATACACTGACTCAAACAATTGCCCGTACAATAAGCTGTCGTAAATATATTTGAATGTAGTGTCAAAAGAGTCTTGTTTCATTTTTACAAGTTTATTATTTATTAAAAGTTGAAAGGGCTTTTTACATAAATACAAACATAAGAAGGTTAAAATATTAATACATTTTAATAAAGGAGCAAAAATCAAAAAAATAAAACAAACTCAAAAAATTATCCGTACATATTTAATAACTTAAAAATTATTTTATGTGGTTTTAATAACGGGTATGATATCCCTTGGCTTTAATAACATCCGTTAACCGGTTCTTCATTGATAATACTAATTTACAAGCAATATCGCGGCCAATATTTTGCCATTCCTCAGTAATAACGTTTTTCAGCATCTCCTTGCTGGTGATTGTATGTTGACGGATTTTTTTTTCCAATATTCCCCATAGATGTTCTATGGGGTTGAGATCTGGACTCTGAGGAGGATGAGGAAGCACTTCTTTAATGTTTTCACTTAACCATTCACATACAATTTTGGACTTATATTTTGGGTCATTGTCGTGAACGAATTGAAAATTGTCTACAATGCCTAATTTCGTTGCACTAGCTTGCAAATTTTCTTTCAAAATATTCAAATAATGGTGTTTGTCCATTGTAGTTTCAACATACACAAGATTTCCGACTCCTCCTGCTGACATTGCACCCTAAACCCCATCATATTACCACCGCCATGTTTTACGGTTGCTTTTAGATTTTTCAACTCGAGAGCTGTATTTTCTCTGCGCCACACGAATCTTCTGCCGTCTGATCCAAAATATTAAATTTGCTTTCATCCGTAAATATCACAGTATTCCAGAAGTCTTCGGATTTGTTAACATAATTTTTGGCATACTCCAGACGCAGTTTAACGTTCTTTTTCGAAATAAACGGTTTCTTCCGTGGAACACATGCTTTATATTGGTTCAAATGCAGAAAATTTCTTGCTGTCTGTGCGTTATAGTAACTTTCTCATGTTCTTGTATATTTTTGGCAATTTCCACTGCAGTAATTTTTGGATCCACTTTTACCATGCATTCTATTTTTCGTCCCAAACGGAGATCAATAATTTTTTTACGACCTCTACCTGGTTTAATTTCCAATGTTCCTGTTTTATTGTATTTTTCAATTACATATTGAACCGAGGATCGAGATCTAGAAACAATTTCCGAGATTTCCCGATAACTTTTACCTTCATTTTGCATTTTTATGATCAATTTTTTATCTCAATAGGAATGTTTGTACCAGTTTTACTATTTTAACTCATTTTTAACTTTAATTATGTAAAGTTTTTGTAAGAAAATGTTTAAATCAGTGCTGACAATATAAGAAATAAAAAGTAATGTGATTTTTTAAAAATAACAGTAGTTTGGAGCTGTTTCATTCTCACATTCATAGTTGTACGGACAATTTTTTGAGTTTGCTTTTTGCAGTTTTTCATTAATCAAAACGTTTACAACAACTTTAGGGATCGCTTGCGCTTTTTGCGTATAAAAAAATTTAAAAGACATAACAGTTTATAGTATACAAATGTATTTCTTAAACTTCGACCAGTATTTTAAAAAGATATTAAAATTTATGTCCGAAGTTATATGGTGTACGGGCAATTGTTTGAGTCAGTGTATATTAATTTTCTTTTGTTTCTAGCTTGCCATTAAATGTGGAAATATTGAAATGGTTAAAGCGCTATTGCCACTTTGTAAAATAGACCATTTGGACAATAACAGCAACTCAGTGTTTCATTATGCTGCCAGTACTAATAAAGAAATTTTAAATGTAAGTAAATCAATATAAGTAAATTAATTAGGAGTAACAAAATAATGAAAAAAATAAAAGATTATTTTTTTTTACTAAACTAAGGTTTAAATGATTTTTATATTTTCATTAATAACTTTTTTAACTCGCTTACCCTATATACTTATGAATATGGCCTTTTTTTGTTACGGCTTGGTTTTAGTTTTCATTTGATATTTTCTTTTTTATATTGTCACTAGCTGACCCGGCAAAAGTTGTTTTGCCCTGAAATATTTTGATTTTGTCTCTAATTATTTCTTTTATTATAAATTAATTTTAAGTACGATAAGTAGCAGTGCAACATAATCAAGATGAAGTGAAACTCTTTCTGTTATATTTTCACCCCTATCGGCAATAATATGGGAGAAATTTGTTCCCATCAAATTTTCATTCCCCACGAAGGGAAATTTGCTATCGTGAATTTTATGGGAACTTCTGTTCCTGTTATCAATACTTAGTGAATGTGAAATAAGGAAGAAGAATATAAAAATTTTACAAATTTGTTTATTTATTTATATTTGGTTTGCGGATTAATTTAACTAAAAAATTTTAAGTGCGAATAAAGTTGTGTTTTAAGTAAAAATGTTTACAATTGGTGCCATTGTTGTATTGTAAGAGGAGGAGACACAGCAACAGCTAATAGATCGTCGTGTTTTGCGAGATGCGTCTAATCCCTTAGAGTTACCCGATACCTTGTAAGTGCCTTAATTTTATTCAAAAATGGGATATATTAATTACTTTTCAACTTAGATTCATCTAACATAACAGGGTAAATAAGGCAGCTTTTTTATACGTTCGAATACACTGACCAATTCTCTGCCGGCAACAAAAAATCATTTGGAATTCTGCCCATAGTAAAACTTAGTGCATGCTTAAGATTTTTTGCAGAGGGCGGATACCAAAAAGGTGTTGGAAGAAACTACGAAGTGGGAATGGCACAATCCACTTTTTGTGAGATGCTCTCCAAAGTATTGGACGTTTTAGAGCTAAGTATATGTGCTGAATGGATTAAATACGCGTCGGAAGAAGAAAGCAGACTTACTTGTCAGGAGTTTTACCGTAGAATAAAATTACCTTTTTCCCATCATGAATGGGATTGATAGAACGACCAGCACTATTAAGTTCTTCTACAAAAGAAGTCTAAAATTCGTCCACTACGTCTTTGGAAACTTTTACAAAACCACATGCAATGGGTCGGTTATTTTGCATCCTATTGAGGAGAATGTCTCTTTGTTCTTTATTTATTGATTTTGACCTAAAAAATAATTTTAAATAATCTAAATATTTAATAATAAAATAAAAATTACTTACATTTTTTAACAATTTCCCTAGAGAAAACAAAATGAATAATTTTACACGAAAATGGGAAAAAACGGCTATGAAAATATCGTTCACGATAAGGCGAAATTACTATTGAATATCATTCCCCACTGAATGATTAGAAGAAGTGAACATATTTGATGGGAAAAATTATTCATGATTGCAATTTTGGGAAATGGGAAAATATTTCTAGGGAAAACATATTCACGATAGGGGTGTTTAAATATCGTTTATTTAAATAAAACAAGCATGACAATTTTTTTATTTTTGAATGCCCATAAAAGAAAAGGATACTTATTTCTGTTTAATAAATATATTTTGTGAATTTGAGCCAAATCGTATAAGTAAAAAAAATTGAAATATTACGACAATAGCGCCAACTATCGTTATTAAACTTAAGAGAAACTTGGCTCCTGACTAAACTTATATATTGTCCAAGTTTGGTGTCAATCGGTCCAGTGGTTCTTGAGTTTTTGTAACACGTACCCGGCACAAACGTTTTTATATGTATATTAAGATTACCAGGCCAGCGACTTTCATGCACTAAAAAATCGAAAATATCCGCCTAAAATATGCGCTATAAAATAAATAATATGCACTATATACATATATGGGCAATTTCAAAAATTTTCAACATTTGTTGAAACTGAGTTCAGATGCTTATTATTTCTCCAGTTTTTCGAATTGACCAAAACGGTCAAAAGGGAATGGTAGGCCACACTAGAAAACTGGGAAGTTCAAAATTTCAGACCATCAGTTCTTTATCTCTAAAAGTTATGGGCACTCAAATATTGAAAAACTCAAAAACAAGCTTGAAATTTACAAGAGTTTTTCCATATTTCATCACTTTTCTACTTTTAGTTTTAAACTTCCGATGCCCACTGATATAAAATAAAGTCACTAGACTTAGTAGATATTTACACTATAAAAGTTATGCCCATATTACTATTTGGGAAAAAGTTGTACAGCGGTTCATTTTTGAAACCAAAATTTTCCGATTTTTCAATTTTCGCAGTTTTTTCTATAGCGTTTTTGCGCCGTTCAAGAAAATTGCATTTCGTCAACAGTATTTAAAAGATGGTATAATTTGCTAAAATTTGCGCCATATCACGTCGATGTCAGGCTGCTAGTTGCTGAGAACGATGAGCTCAAACTTTTATAGAATTGGCGTAAATTTTTCAAAAATGACAGTTTTTCGCGCCTGACATTTGCAATCTTATTTAAAACTGGTTTATGTATTGCGTGATCTAAACTTCTTAGTAAATGGCACCTCAACGTCAAGAAGGCGTTAAAATATTTTGAAACGCAAAAATTTTATAAAGAAAGTAAAACTTTTGCGAAATTTCATGATTTTGTTTCGCGTTTTTTTTAGTTAATCAGTGGTTTAAAATCAATGTATAGTATTGGAAATGAAGTGCGGCGGTGAACTAAAGATCATATATAAATACGGTTGAATTCGGTCCATATTTAGCGGGTACAGCGGCATTTTTCTTCAAACACATTTTGCTTTGTGACATCTGCAGTTATGTATAGATTCCACAGCGATTGACACCAAATGAAAGGTTTTTTTAAGCTTGATAATAAAACTGAATAGGCATTAAAAAATTTTCATGATTTTAAATTTTACAGATCAAAAAAAAAATTCTAACCTCAAAAATAATTCTTATATAATTTTTTTTTATTTTTTAAATTTGCAAGTCAAAACATTGTTTTTCTGTAAATTAGTTATGCGTTATATAAACACATATTATGACAATCGGTGAAACATTCATATTTTTGCAAAAATTCGCGTTTTTTAATATTAAGAAATTTTAATTATAATTGATATTTTTTTATGTATTTTATCAGTGCATTCATGAATTTGGACTGCACTGATGAATTTGAAATGAGTTTCATGCATCCATACAACATTTATTAAAATAAACCAACAAATTTAACTTAAAATTTTTTTTTAAAGACATTTTAACATAAAACATCCATAACTTTCGCGCCGTTTGCAATAAATGATTAACGCGAACTGTTTTGGTATGCTAAAATATCACCCTTCACGTGACCAAAGCGTCATTCGTGTCATCCAAAAAAAAAAATTGGAAAAAAAAATATCAAAATGTCGAAAATTTTTGAAATTGCCCATATACACTTTTAAAGAAAAATGCACTAAAAAGAAAAGAAAATGCAGTTAAAGTTTGTTATTTTTTTTATATATATTTAAAATCAACAAAATCCAAGGGGCAAATTATGGCAATCGAACGAACGTTTGATTCGGTTGTAGTTACAATATGTATTCAAATTTTTGTACATGGCAAATGTGAGCTCTACGTCTACTGAAGTTATAGGAGCATACTTAAAGGAAGCGAATTCATTTCGGGAATACACTTTTTTAAATTCATTTGGTTTCAAACCAAATGTGCTAGCAATTTATTTTATTCTTTTTTATATTTAGCGCAGTGTTGTATAAACAACAGAATTGCCAAGTATTTTTTCTCTTGAAGTATTGAGAATATGTACGTATGTATGTGTTTGCAAAAACATACAATAAAGTGAAAAATATGCAATAAAAATCACAAAACATGCACAAAAATATGCACTTAAAAGCAAAATATGCAAAAATGTGCATTTAAAGCAAAATATGCAAAAAGAAATCGATGTCATTTTGTTTAAAATTCTTCAATTCGGAAAAGTATTTGGTCAAAACAATTTATGGGCTACAGACTGCAAATCTGTACTTTCATGAAAGTCGCTGCCCTGGTCAATACCTTTCGACACCTTCCACACTTTGACTATTTTAAGGTTAAACTTAACTTTTCTTACAATAGCAAAGAAATAATTTATGAGGTAATACAAAACACTGACCAGTTTATGCACATACTCGTACATACTACATATACATATATGTAAGTATATGCAGATGAAAAAGACATATTAGATATACATAGTAGCACCTCTCATAGCAAACACCGCCCATAAAAACGAACAAATTTTGTGGATCCAACCATTTCATTAGTTTTTCCTCACAAAATGCATTACCATAACCAGACATGAATAACTGGACCCGGAGACGAATAATACATAAATAAAAAAAAAATTTGTTGAAAATATCTCATAAATTTACAAAAAAATTAAAATACACAAACATGATTTGTATTTATTTAGTAGCATGTAATTAGTATTTTTCCAACCAATATCCATATTTTTAAATTCCTACTTTTTATTTAAGAGCCTGTTTTGCCAGGTAAAATAAAATAAAAAATTTTCTACATAACGAATGAACTTTAACCGTTTTTAAGATATACAAAAATCAATATTTAGTTTGTATGAGAGGTACCACGCCCACTTGTACAATTTGGCTCAATATTTAAATGATGGTTTGCATTGGCTATAAAGCGTTCCGACTGAATTCAGAACCTTTAACCTTTCTTAGGATATACAAAAATCAAATCAAAAATCAAGTAAATTAGTTCCATGTAAAAAATTCACGCAAAAAGAACTTCAAACAGAACAAAGAGAGAACCCACATGGCCAACCATGATTTATATATATGAAAACATCTGAAAATCACTGTATAGAAATAATAAATTTAAGCCTTGAAGAGATAAGTGAACCTGAAAATTTTTAAATCGAAGAAGCCATACATTTTTATTGTGAAACATTTTGGCAGAGATATATGTATTTGTCCCATCCCCAATATATCAAAAGCACTGATAGTAATTTTTAAACTCGATAGACAGGTAAATTGAACTTCACACAAATCAAGTTTTCATGATTAATTAGTGTAAAATTTCACTTTGAACTTTTTGCGTGGGCATTTTTCAGTTTTATTTGCCTTCAATTTATTATATTATAATAAAAATAAAAACAAAGAAATATATACATTGACGATATGTTAAAGTGTGTACGCTTTTGTATTGCTTTTCCCCCCATTTCATTTAAAAACTCAAGACTTGATAAGTTAAACTTGGTGTGTGTGAATTTGAATTAAATAGTTGAATCAGTGTACTTTAAATACATTTTTCCAAACACAATAGACTAGTCTACGTTTGTTTTAAATAATAAATGTGTATCTTATAAATGGACACTTTTCATAATAACTTAACGAATTTAATACAGCGGTGAGTGTCGGGTTATGAGAAGTTTAACTCTATAGGTACATATGTGTAAAGCCTAAAGATCTGCTGGAGCGTGAGAGGTATTGCTTTGACAAAATATACATCATCTTAATTCAAAACTGTATCATTAACTTTGGCAGGAAGCTCTATTTCTCACGAACTTGAAATCACAACTAGAATATATTATTGAATCACTTAAGTATTTATTTAGAATGAGGGTATAGCTATCACGTTTTAATCATTCAATAAATAAAATAATGTAATTTTTAAATGTATTTTTTACTCGTATTTACCAATACCCCACATACAAAAGAATTTCATACTTTCAACCCTACTCATATACATACATATGTAATAATTTAATGATTTTTTTCTCCTACAAAAAATATAGGAGTAAAATATAAAATACAAATAAAAATGTGTAACCAACGTTTTAAAGACATACTTACATATGTACGCACATATTTAATTATTCATATGCTCGTACCATACATGTGAATGCTGAATTTTAAATTTAACAAATGCTTTTTTTCCTTTACCAATTTTCAAATAACAAAATCGAAACATTTTTTATATTCTCTTTTTAGCTTTTAATTGATAAAAGTACAGTTAATTTAAATCATTGTAATTCAGATGGTTATACTCCTTTACATTTAGCTTGTCTATCTGATAAACCGGAGTGTGTTAAAACTTTACTTATTGGTGGTGCTGATGTTAATATTGAAGCTAAAAATATAAGTAAAATTTATAAAACCTCTACACCCACATCAGTGGCTGAGTTTCTTAAACAGAATAACGCAAATAAGCTTTACACACAAGACATGAAGTTTGGCGGTACTCCATTGCATTGGTGCTCATCTAGAGAAACTCTTCATGCTCTCATTATGCAAGGCTGTAATGTGAATGCAACAAATTTTGATGGTCGTACAGCGCTGCACATTATGGCGGCTCGAAATCGTTTTGAATGTGTTGTCACCCTTTTGGCTCACGATGCCGAAATTGATGTTGTGGATAAAGATGGTAATACACCGCTACACATTGCTATTGAACAAAAACTAGTTCCAATCGTGCAGTGCTTAGTGGTGTTCGGCTGTGACATAAATATAAAAAACAAAAATGGTCATACACCTCGTCATATGGTAGGTAACGATACAAATGGCAACAAAGAACATGAAATTCTTTATATATTGCATTCGGTAGGCGCAAAACGGTAATAAATTCGTTTTGTACAGTTACATTTGCAGCTATTGATATGTCGTTGTTGCATTACAGGTGTTCAGCGGATAAAGTGAAATGTCCTCCTGGTTGTAATGCCAAAGGTACTTATAATGGCATACCTCCAGAAGCACCAGAAGCTCCAGAAACTCGTGACCATATAGAGCAAATGCTAGCATCCACTAGCAGACAAACTGCGATGGGATTTTTAAATTCTGCTGCAAATAGTATGATGAACGATATTATGGAAAAAGAGTAAGTTTTTAATATAAAAAATGAATTTTTTTATTAAACAATTTTCTTATGGCTTTAGACCACCAGTTGTTGTTAATACTGAAAAAGTTGAAAAAGGTCAAAGTATAATGGATGCTCTTTTGGCTATGTTTACTACTAAAGCGAATGCTGAATCCAGAAAGGGTATATTTTATAAAAATTGTAAAGAAGAGATGAAAGTATTGTAGCTTAACAACTGTTATCTCATTGCATATAGAATCTCCTACTAACAGCATGGCTAGTTTAAATTCAAATGAAGCAGAAGATAATGCATCTGGAAAGATTGCTTTAGATGCTGCAGTGTCTCCAACTGCATCGAATCCTTCTTTGTATTCAGGCACCTCTCAAAGAGGTGATAAACCTTATGGACGAGGTCGTTTATTATGCTTAGACGGCGGTGGCATACGTGGTCTACTTTTAGTACAGATGCTTTTAGAAATTGAAAAACTTTCGCAAACACCCATCATCCATATGTTTGATTGGATAGCTGGTACTAGTACTGGCGGTATACTGGCCTTAGGACTGGGGTGTGGTAAGACAATGCGACAATGCATGGGCTTATACTTACGCATGAAAGAGCAATGTTTCGTTGGTTCACGTCCATATCCCAGTGATTATTTTGAGGCTATACTTAAAGATAATTTGGGTGAATTTACTGTAATGACCGATATAAAACATCCAAAAGTAATGGTAACGGGTGTTATGGCTGATCGTAAGCCTGTTGATTTGCATCTTTTCCGTAATTATACAAGTGCTAGTGATATTTTGGGTATTGTTACACCAATCAGTAAGTAAATAGTTTTTTTTTAAAGCTTTACAAAAAAGAATGATTTTTCTTAACATATAATATATTATAAAATAGCTAATCGAAGAGTACCACCTCCAGAACCCAAAGACCAATTAGTGTGGCGTGCTGCACGTGCCACGGGAGCTGCCCCTTCATACTTTAGGTTTGCTAAACAATGACTTTAATAACATACCTATTGTATAACCTATCTCTATACATTTTTTTCCTTATAATAGGGCTTTTGGAAGATTTCTTGATGGCGGTTTAATTGCTAATAATCCTACATTAGATGCCATGACAGAAATTCATGAATATAATATGGCTTTACGTAGCGTTGGACGTGACAGTGAAGCCATTCCGGTAAGGATTTCTATTCCAATTGACTACTGACAAATTACAGTCTTTACTAAAACTTAATTTTCTAGATCTCTGTGGTAGTTTCTTTGGGTACTGGCTTAATACCTGTAACAGAGCTTAAAGATATCGATGTTTTTCGTCCTGAAAGTATTTGGGATACTGCAAAATTAGCATATGGCATCTCTACAATTGGTAAATTTATATGCACGTCAACTATCCAAATGTAAACTGCCCAATATATTTTATTTACAAATTTTTAATTCTTTTGCGGAGTGATAAATTTCTTTTGAAGTGGCAGTTTTCATTTAAAAAGAACGATATGTTGAGATTAAAAATTAGTTTCGCTATATTTATAATTTAAAACATTTTAGGTAATTTACTTGTTGATCAAGCAACAGCATCTGACGGTAGGGTCGTTGATCGCGCTCGTGCCTGGTGTAGTACCATAGGCATTCCTTATTATAGGTAAATAATAATCTGGCTGTCAGAAATGCAATTTGTATTGTCACTGTGAAAATGCTTTTATTTTATGAGATTAAGAGAGAGATTAAGTTCTATTGTAATAGCCTGGAAATTATAAAATATATATTTCTTTACAGATTTAATCCTCAACTATCTGAAGATATTGCCATGGATGAAAAGAACGATCAAAAATTAATAAATATGCTATGGTGTGCCAAAGCCTATATGTACGCGAATCGTACCAGAGTAATTGAAATGATTAATTTCTTAAAATAACATATAAGACGAATTTAGACCGCCTATTGAAACAAAATAAAAATTAAAATACTTAAAAAACTTTTTTAATTACGATTTGTCAGTCTATTTATCACACAATTGGCTCTTCTTTAATTAATAAATGTACATCATCATTAAGATATTTAATAATAATAAAAGAAAAAAATAATATGAAACTGAAAAATATAATGTTAACTATAATTAATTATGTGTTTTTTTCTTGTTTACAAAAATATTGAAATATTTGTAATGAAACAAAATTTTTGGCGGTCTAAATTTATGTATATTTTATTGTATTATTTAACTTATTAACTATAATTTTTTCATCCATTTAGAATTATATAAGTATTTTAATTTTCCATATATGTATGTGTGTAAAAGTTAGAAAAACGAATTATTTAATTTACTTTTTTTTTATTTCGCTTCTTATAATTGAATGCTGTTGTTAATAAATCTGTAGTTTATTTTCGTTTCAACTTCAGGATAATAATTTACAATAAAATACATATATAATATTAGTACTGATCGATTCGAAATAAATCGATCTAAAATATTTAAACAACCGAAGTTTTATTATAAATAGCGGATTATAAGAGGCAGGCAAAATAATAATCAAAAAGAAAATGTTAATCCCGCAATAAAAACCAAATATGTATATCGTCGCAAGAATTAAAGAACGCTGTAACTGACAAAAAATCGAAAATACGTTTTTTGCATCATTTTTATCAGAAAAAAAAAAAAAATACGCGTCGATTGGTCCCGGTCCCAGATTTCTACGATGAAAAGAAATTCACTTACGCCGTCTGCGAAATGAAAAATACCAGTGTATTTGTTCTACTTTCATACAGGTTTTTTGGCTCTGGTGAACATTTACGGTTTTGTCAGTTACAGCGTTCTTTAATTCCATCGACGATATGTACTATTATTTAGTTTAGTTCGAAAAATATGTATAGTATGTATAAACTTTACGAATAATGAACTTTGCTTTAGATGGGAATAAGTGCTCTCGTAAAATTAAAAGTGTGAAATGATTTTTTATGATAAAAGTTTAATTTTCAATACGCGAGTAAATAAAATATATATATTTTACATACTATTATTACGTCTCGTATTTTGAATATATAATTGAATTGAATTTTAATTGAAATTATAATAAAAATTTTAAGTAAAACATTGTCTAATAAGTATATCAAATTCTATGAATTCCGTATGATTTTTGCCTTAATTTAACCAAAAGTATTAGTAATCTGTTAGAGATCTTGGAAGTTTTACGTAAAATTAAATTTTGTATATTTTAAAATTTAACTTAAAGTTATTGATAATTTATAGATTTTTTTTTATTTTTATAAACCTAAAAAAATAAAAAACAAACTGTTAAGAATGATATTTTTACATCAACTAAATGTTAATAAATTCTTTTCTATTAAACTTTTAAAAAAATATGTATTGTTACATTAAGAGTTTCAATAAAGTTTTTAAAACTTAAAATTAATATTTTAATAACACTGTTACCAAATTTAACACTTCTTTGGTGAAAAACATAAATTTGGCTTACCAGCCGAGTGATCCGCTTGTCGGTTTTTTCAACTAGCACAGAGTAATCAGTAATACGAGTAATAAAAAAAATATGTTTAAACCTATTTATTATTACCTTTTTTAAGTTTGACACATCTGTGGTTATAAGAGGTCTCACATTATTAGAATTGTAATTTTTTACAAAAAAATATAATAAAATGGGTTTTATGATTGAATAAATATCTTAAGAACAATAAATGTATTCTAATATTTAATAAAGATAAATTTCGGTAAAAAAATTTAAAATGTTTTAATTAAAGCGTAAAAAACTTTAATTATCTGTTGTGTATAAACCATTTAGGTTTTACTACTTTATAATATACGACTTTAGCCAAATAATAAAATGTAGCATGAAAATTATCTATTTGAAAGGTTGTATGGACCAACTAAACTGACATTGATTAGAATCAGTTTTGATTTTAATTAGCTGACAGTTCAACCCTCAAATGTGTGAACACTTTTTTAGATCTATTGAGATAGTTCCATAAAAGCACTCAGGGATGACCTCTACTCATTCAGTACCTTATGCTGGCCTAAGAAAATAGACGAGGAAGGGGAAAAAAGGGTGAGGACCTTTGATTTAAACTTACTAATATTGAGTCTGATATCAATTCGAAAAAAACAAAGGGTCTAAGAATGTGAACCGCAAGGGTATGGGTTGCTGTTGATTGATCGCCAATGAATAATCCAATAGCAATCAAACCCAAGAAGCCCGCATATATATCTCCTTAATCCAACCCCTGGGATGATTATTGGTTACAGTAGGCTTACTTTGTATTTCGATTCGAAAATGTTTTCGAAAGAAAATTCCCATTCGAAAAATCATTAATATATGAATATAAAATTTTTACGAATTCGTAAGATTTTTTATTTGAATCGAAATACTAAGTAACCCCCCAGCTCTTCAACTGCCTTTCTAGCATGGGAGACCCTGCCAGAGAGCTTTTTTTCTCCGCCAGCTTAGCCAGTTGAGTTCTTGCCGTGTAAGCCTCTACACCACGACAAGATGATTATCCCACGTAGAGGGACAAATGTTTATTCAAAATTAGAAAATAACCAGATTTTGTTTTTAAGTAATTCAAGGCGAATAAAAAAGTAATTTGTATTTTTCTAACAAAATTTACTTTGCAATTTAATGGTTGAACAGTAGCGGTATTCACTATTCATTATAATCACAGCAAACCACGACAGATGTGCTAAGATTCCTACATTTGCAACAATTACAATGTTTTTTTGAGGATCCCACCCCATTGACGTACTTGTTATACTATCATGATTCTTTCTAATAGTCCACCCCCATGGTCTTCGCAAGTTCCTCCTGCATATTAGAAATCTTGTGCGAAAGTACATAAATATCACCCACATTATGCAAATGCTCGAGTTGGCGTGAGAGACTTTAGGCAATTTCTCATTTTGCCGTACTGTTTTGGCGCCTTTTTTTAGTCTAGTGTTTGTGTGATATGCGTGACTGATATTCCTGTTGTAATGAACTGCATATTTGTATAGAGCTCAGATGATTCAAATGATTTTTTGGAGTACTCGTATCAAAGTCTTTTCTGAAATCTACGTATAGTAAGTACAAGGGAGTACGATATTGTAAAAGTTGTTCCATTATGATGAGTATGGTATTTTCTTTCAGTTTATAATAAATTTATTAGAAGTTGTCTCATGTGAAAAGAGGGATACTTACCCCATTTTAATAAGATTTACCGTTAACAGATAAATTCCACCTACCCAAAATTTAAAAAAAAAATAATTTAATTTAAAAGTGCTCCCTTCGAGTAAAAGTGCATAGTTTTTTAACAGTAAAAAATATTATACTGTTCACCTCCTGTATTTATAATTTGTGCTTATGTACAAAAAATGTACCACCAGTTCAACACTAATACAACTCTTGTTTGGTTTTTCATTCTCTTTTCATTTGTCATTGTTTTGTTTACTTTTATAAAATACATTCGCGGATGGAAACACAACAAACAATAACAATGTGTATATTAAATCTTGAATAAGAATATGGCTGCTATTTGTTTACGTTTCTTCATCTCAAACACCTCCTTTCTCAGGTTGTTTGGCATCTTTCTATTTTAAAAGTTATTCAAACAAATACATACATAAATACATATGTACTTTTAAGCTAAGCGGAGACATCTTTTGAAGTGGAAATAAGTAAAAAAAAATTTATACATACTATCTATAAATATATTAATAGCTGAAATATTTGTAAATTTGTTGGGAATTTCAGAAAAAGAGAATACATGTGCAGTGAATAAATAAAATATTGAAAAATAATGTCTGGTACAATATTAGAGAATCTCAGTGGACGTAAATTGTCCATATTGGTGAGTCTGTTGTTACTTTTTCAAGTGGCCTGCTTTCTATTGGGTGGCTTGTTTGCACCTGTGCCGGCTGGACATCAAAACATTTTGGGTATGGTGTGCCGAGATCAGAAGGAACGCCAAAATGATACTTCCTTTTGGTTATACTCACGTGGTGCTGGTCAATGTGCTTCGATATCACAAGAAGAAATCGAAGGCCATGATACTAAAATGGCTAATGGTATAGTGTATTTGTTTCAAATGCCCCTGCCCAGAGATGGAAAACAACTGGACTACTCAAGATGGCAACAAAATTTGATTGGCGTCCTTCAAGTTGACTTGGCATATGTTTCGGATGGCACTCTAATGGAACCTCCCAAGGATCTTCAGTTGACCATTGATACACGCTTGGCGTATCGTAATAAAGAAGATGCTCCAAATGACTGGAAATTGTATGCTCATTCTATAGAGCGACGTTACTTGGACTGTCATCCAGTGCATAAAAGTCAACAGGAAACTTTATATTCCTGTGAAATGATACCTCTATTCGAATTGGGTTCTTTGCATCACGACTATTATCTTCTTAATCTGCGTTTTCCTATTGATACTGACATGAAGATGAATTTGAATGTTGGCCATATGCATGATTTGACTTTGACGGCTATTTATCAAAACGGTGGCTTTACTAAAGTTTGGTTATCATTAAAAACTGTAATATTTCCTTTCATTGTTATTATAATGATTTGGTTTTGGCGACGTGTACACATTCTACAGAGATCACCGGCCTTGCTGGAATATATGCTTCTTTACCTAGGCGGTGCACTAACATTTTTAAATTTACCTCTAGAATATCTCTCTCTAAGTGTGGAAATGCCATATATGTTATTATTAAGTGATATTCGTCAAGGCATTTTTTATGCCATGTTATTATCATTTTGGTTGGTATTCGCTGGTGAACACATGTTAATACAAGAATCTCCCCAAAAAAATTCTATACGTTCACGTTATTGGAAGCATTTGTCAGCAGTTGTTGTCGGTTGCCTTTCATTGTTTATATTTGATATTTGTGAGAGAGGCGTTCAGTTGCGTAATCCCTTTTATTCGATTTGGACTACACCTCTGGGATCAAAAGTGGCTTTAAGTTTCATAATATTAGCAGGTATATCGGCAGGAGTATATTTTCTATTTCTATGCTTTATGGTCGGCAAAGTATTTCGTAATATTGGAGCCAAAAGAACATCATTGCCATCTATGTCACAGGCTAGGAGATTGCACTATGAAGGTAATTAAAAAGTAGTAGATATTTAGGCAAACGTAAGATTTTCTTAAAGCTTTTTTCGCTTATAAGGAATACAATTTTATAGGTTTACAAAGATTTATATGAAAACATATCGTCGTGCGGGAGTTTATGTGCTCTATCCGCCATTTCATATTTTTATATATCTCGAGTTAATAACGCCACTTTAGGTTTTCGACGCTAAATTTTTCAAGTCTTTAATCCGTTTTCGGATATCTCGCCCAGTTTCGGAGATAAATAGCCAAAAACGGATTGCAGATTTTAAAAATTTTGGTGTCAAAAACCTAAAGTCGCATCATTAACTCGAGATATATAAAATGGCGGATAGAGCACATAAACTCCCGCACAACGATATGTACATTTGAAAAGCATGAAAAGGATATAATTTTTCTTTTCATTCATTATTAATTTCTTGCAGGTTTAATTTATCGTTTTAAATTTCTTATGTTGGCCACTTTATTGTGTGCTGCTCTTACTGTAATTGGTTTTATAATGGGCCAAGTGGCTGAGGGTCATTGGAAATGGGACGAGGATATTGAAATACAATTGACATCTGCATTTTTAACTGGTGTCTATGGAATGTGGAATATTTATATATTTGCTCTATTGATATTATACGCTCCAAGTCACAAACAGTGGCCAAGTGCAAATTCGAATGAAACTTCACAGTCGAATGAGAATATAGTTGCTGCGGCAGCTAATGAAGAGATCGAATTTAATAACTTACCATCCGACTCAAATCCAAGCGAAATTTCATCCCTTACATCTTTTACCCGTAAAGTAGCTTTTGACTAAAATCTACATTAAAAACTTAAATTTTATAAGTACTTATTTAGCTTATATGCATAAAATAATTCCATTTTAAAATTTCATTAAGTATTGTAAGGTTAATTTAAATATAATATTTAAGTCATTATTTGTATAAGATTTTGCTAACACGTTTATATGTTTGAAAATATTTTTTTAATTAAACCATTTTGTGTTTGAAGCCCTTGACATATGGACATACATACTGGTAGCACGTATGTATGTATAGATAAGTAGAATCTTCAGTATTAATATTTATACATATATAATTGTCTTCATCGTAATAAAGCACATATAATAAGCATGAAATTTTTTTCTAAAATTATATAGTACTTATATACATAAATAAAATATTCTCAAAATACAAACTTGTCTTATATTAAAAGTTTTTCTTTAACACTAAAAAATTATTTAGCCCTTTTGGAATAATAAACATACGTAGCAAATTTTTAAGAATTGGCAAAATTTTGATTATATCCAGGACACCATTGCGTTACCTATTGTGAAATCATTTTGCTTTAAATGAATATGGTAGCTATTTGCCAGTAAGTTTTTCTACATACATAATTGGCCATTACAACCCTGTTTCAGGGTTACGACCCAGCTTCTCGCTGCACCCATGTTGTGTGTGTCAATTTGTATCCATGAGTACATACCGGTTTATATAAAGTCAACTCCGAACGACAGACTTGAGAAACTTATTCAAGGCAATCAATTACCCTCAGAGCTTTTACCACAAGACTGCTTAGTGGTAATTGCTGGGGCTTGAAACCCGGAGCTCTTGTCTAGGAAGCCAACACACTCACCCCTAGACTACGGCGACTACATTATTTTCTTATTAGTCAAATGGTTTGTATGTTAAACTCTAATTAAATACCGGACAAACCAAAACTAATAGTAAAAATCATATTCATTTCTGCTAAATTATTGTTTTCTGGTAATTTTAAATACATACTAATAGACAATTTAATAAAGCAAATATTTTTTTCGGTGTTTTCTGTGTAGTAAAAGAATTATCAGCATCACCCTGTTCGCATTAAATATTTTTGTTTCATTTTGTTTTCATTCTCGTATTCTTTATTATGATTATTCGGTGTATGAGTACTTATATACGCATATTTTTGACGTTCTCTTTTCGTGTTATTGAATAAATAGAAAGAAGGAAACGAAGACGAGAAAAAAAACACAAAATACACAAAACAAAATTTTTTCTTCTATCATAATACCAACATACACTACTAATTGTGAAAAAGTTTAATAATTGTGTTAAAAAAAAGTAAACTAAGAAATATTAAGCGGGTGTTGTTTTTAGATTACTAGAAAAGATTATTTTATTCGCCAAGATTAAGGGATATAGAAATCCAGCGCAGCCTCTCGTCGACGAAGCCGAAGAGGTGGAGACAGAGCACGCTACAATGGCCGCAAATGACTCAGGTGTGGACACAAGTAATGATAGCAATGACGGCGTAACCGCTAGTATTATGATTACACCGCCACCGCCAATAATGCCGCCCACACCAACGTCATCGCCTAATACGCACGAGTGGCCTACCATAAATCCGAACGCATTCCATCTTAATTCGGATGAGCACTTTGCCCTACCAACTTTACCGCCACTGCCATTGAACTCGTCATCGCAATCATCGGACTTTATGTCTAGTATAATCCATCCTAGTACCCTGCCCTCTAGCAGTCACAATTTGAAAATGCGTCCGCGTTCTTGTATAAAGAGTAGGTTACGTTTCAGTTACAACGGTATCTTTACAGATTCAAAGGGACGGAAATTGCGTTATGCCGCATCAACAAATAACACTGAACTTTTGACACGAGTTTTGGAATCTGGAGCAGATCCTAATGCATCGGATGAATATAAACGAAGTCCTCTGCATTTGGCTGCCTGTCGTGGCTATATACAAATTGTTCAGCATCTACTAAAATTCGGAGCAAATCCGAATGTGGTTGACTCTTTGGGAAATACTCCACTACATTTGGCTGTCATCTCTGCCAGCTCCAATAATTTTAATGTGGTAGTACGTATTCTGCTGCAAGGTGGGGCAAGTGTTCATATGTTTGATCGGAATGGGAAGTCACCTTTAGAACTTGCCGAAGCTAAACTTCGCTTATTGCGCACTCGTTATGAGAATCCTACACCGGAGACCAGTAAGATTCTCGAAGACATGTGCGTGCTAACTGCTCTCATTTTACGATATATGATGAAACAACAGAGAGAGCTGGAGGATTTGTCAAATTTAGAGAAACGTTTACAAAATTTAAGTACCCGCGATGATCAAGAACAGGTTGTTTCAGAGACTGCAGATGAATTGCTAGCAAGCATTGAAGGGCTATCAATCAACAAGTAAAGCGCTATTATATATTAATCAATCAGCGAAAAATAACTGTTAATTTTTAATTCAAAAATCTGTATTGTCGTAAGTAACAACTCTCTTATATATGTATATCAATAATGCATGACAACTTCTATTACATACATACATATATACAATTAAACTTTTCAATAATGAATTCACATGGAATCAGAAATTTACTTCGTTATATAGAATCTTTATTCTAACATAATTTCTTGTCTTTTTTTTAAGTAATTTTAATTTCGAAGTTACGACAACGAAATGGCCATTTCATATATGTATTATAGTAATTTTATTTTAGATAATCAATCCATTTTTTCCTTTAGAAATTTCTTTTAGAAATTTAAATACCTTTAAATAGTAGTTATTCGGCCTTATTCCAGTTGGCGTCATCGTTGCCGTCTGACGCCAACTCTAGAGATGCAGACGCTCATGTATGTATGTTGCTTAAAAAGTGTTGGTATTCTGTTTCCTTTCCTCTGCTTTTTTAAATTTTTGAATTTTTTAAATTAAAATTAAATTTTTATTAAATATTTAAAAGGGAATTGTTTTTGTAAGTAAGTAGCTAGATCGTAACTCTAAAAAAGGGTTGTAAGGGCCTATTACTCGTATGAGTGTATGTATGTATATATCCGTCATCAAGAATGTATTAATTTCTAACAAATCTACCGTCAATACAAAGTCCAGCTAACCCGGGTCCATATGGTACACTTACCTGCATTCTTAACAATTGTTCTGAAATCTTTTGTGGTCATCTAACGACAATTTTCAACAAATTTATTGATTTATCTGCTTGGAGATAATTATTTATAATTCCATTGTGAAAAGCCAGCAGTATACTTGTAGTTTTAAACTACAGAGGTATAGCAAAATTGAATTCAGTTTCAAAATGTTTTGAAAAATTGTGGCTAACTTTTTATATCATCAAATATCGTCCTTTTAACTCCATATTAACATAGTTTTCGGAAATTGTATTTAATGTCTACTAATAACTCCGAATTAACAACTAAAGTAAATGGTGGTTCATTAATAATCAAGAAACTGATGTCATCAAGTACACAAATTTTAGTAAAGCGTTTGATAAAGTCAACCACGATCTTTTGCTTTATAAGCTATCTTGCATTAATTTTAGCAACAGTGCAGTACGTTGGCTGAAATCGTATCTTTCCGAAAGAACTCAAAAAGTAAAATTTTAAAATATTCTATCTACAGTCATCGATGTTCCCTCTGGAGTGCCTCAAGGGAGCCATATTGGTTTTATTCACATTATTTATCAATGATCTTCTATCTGTTATTATTCATTCTAATATACATACTTATGTATGGTGATAATATTAAGATTCTTAATTTGTTTGATAGCATATTCGGTCAATCAATTCTTCAAGAAGATATTGAATATTTTGCTCAATAGTGTGATGTCAACTTATTTGAGTTAAATATTAATAAATGTAAACACATTTCATTTTATCCTTCACTGAAATTTCATGCCTCATATTATTTTATGGATAACATTCAGGACAATGTGTTAAGTATTAATTATCTCGAGACCTTGTAGTCGCCGTAGTCTAGTGGCTAGTATGTTGGCTTACTAGACAAGAGCTCAAACCCCAACTCTGGCATCTTGAAAAAAAAGAAATATGAAAAAATATTTCTTTCGGCAACCACCTCTTAGCAGTCTTCTAACAAAAACTCTGGGAGTAATTGATTGGCATGAAAAAGATTCTCAAGTCTGTTGTTCGGAGTCGACATTATACTGTAGGTCCCGGTGCTCATGGATAAACATGAACACACACACCATGAGTGCTGCGAGAAGCTAGGCCATAACCCTCATACAGTATTCCCTCGATTTACAATGGCTCACTATACGTAATTTCGAAGTTGCGAACATCAATAATAAGTTATAAAACTCGTTATACGAATACGAAATTTCAATCATCTTTTTTTTATTATTTTTGGACAACTAAGAGTTCTTTACACAAACAAATTTTGCTGTTTTTGTTGTACAACAACACCAAGTGCTACCACCTTGTAGTAATTCTACCATAGTGCAGTTGTGTATTGTACAATTTTAATTTGTAATAATGCAAAATTTTCTTTTTTAATGAATATCTAATATCGGCCTAACTCTATTATATAAAAAAATCATAATTTTTAAATGAATACATACTCTAACTGTAGTAAATTTGTTTAGATATGCTTTATTTAAGGGTTATACATGCATATATGTATGTATATGTAAATTTTAATTACTTGATTTAGAAAATACTTCTATATTTCTGTTCTTCAATTTAATATTTTTTTTTCTTTTTTCCAGGTTGTATTTTCGTTTCCTAATTTGGCTGCCGTGTGTTTGTATCGTTTGTATAGAAACATGCATAAAAGGATTTTATACATACATGCATATGTTGTGTATACATACATACATACATATATTTGTACAATTTTTCGTAATATTTTTTTTTTAACACAGACGATATTTTATATTTTTAGAATATTTTAATTCTTTAATAATACTTTAATACTTACTATATTATATATATTACATACATTTTCGTAGTTTTAAGCTTACAAATGTTTAACATATTAAAATTGTCTAATTTTTAAAAATTTTCAAAATTTACAATTTTTAGAAATTAAAAAATTTCAATTTTTCTTTATATCTAAGGCGTAAGTTATAAATGTCAGTAGATGTGCGCTTAAAATCAAACCAAACATTATGAAAACTTTTTTGATTCCTCGCTTATAATTTCATATATATGTACATATGTACTCATTTTTCATTTTTCAATAAATTTCTCAGAATTGATATTTAAAATAATAAATTTAAAAAATAAATACATACATACATGCATACAATATAAATTAAATTGTTATAAAGATTTTTGAGTTTTCTTTTTTCAAATTCAATTCTATAATTGTGATGAAATCTTGTTTACGCAAAAAAAAAAAAAAATTAATAAAAATTAACAAGCAAATACCTATTGAATATCTAGTAAGAAAAATTATATAGATGTTATCTATATACATACATACATACATATGTATTACAAAATTAACTATTAAAATAAGTTTTATTAAAAAACTAAAAATTTATTACAAAGAACTTTACATAGCGTAACATTAAAGTAAATTTTAGCAATAATACGAGTATAAAAAAATAAACCTCCTGAAATGTATAAGTATGTTTATTTACTATATATCTATATATAGTAAATAGTTATTCATAAAAATAATTAACCAATCAATCATTAAATTAATCAATATAATATTAAATTTATTCCTCTAACAGATTTTTAGGTTCTAAATTCTTTTTAGTATGTAATTTGTGCAGTAGTTATTTTAACAATATGCATTAAAAATAAAATTAACTAACATACGCATATACATACATACAAACATACATACATGCATATGTATAGACAACATAAAATACATTGACATAATATACAATAATAAATTAATTCCATACATATGTATGGAAAAATACATATTGGCTATAATAAATAAATTAAAATTTTATTTTTTCCTTAATCCTATTTAACTATGCCAATACTGTATATAAGTAAATGTCTACAACATCATATATGTAATACATACAAATGTTTTCATAAACTAATTAAAAATTCTTCATATTTATAAATAATATATAAAATGAAATTAATTAATATGTGTCTATATATATGAAATTACTTAAATTAAAAGAAAAGAAAAAAAAAAAAAAAGATTGTGAAAGCATTTTGTCGATTCTATTCAACAGAACAAAAATTATTTCAATCTACTGAGTGTGAGAAAATAAAGGCATTAGCCAAATTATTATTAAATGTTATAGTTTTATTATGTTTTCTTCTGTACATTTACCTATACATACAAATGTATACCTACATACATATCGTCGCAAAAATTAAAGAACGCTGTAACTGGCAAAACATTAACAGCCTTATGTATAATAAAAATTTAGCAGGTTGTTGTACACAGAGGCTAAGTTTGTCATTCCTATACGCTGAAGTTCTTACTCAAACGTACGAGTTCCTTAAATTTTTGGATTCTCTGACTAGTTATCAAAGAGAAGGTATTGAACATTTTAGTAATATCTGTCTATAGCGGGTGATAAACTTGCCCGTTTTTTCCCATATGCTAACGAGTTGCTAACTTTTCATTATACATACGGGCGTAAATGTTCACCAGAGCCAAAAAACCTGTATGAAAATAAAAAGAAGACATTGGTATTTTTCAAATGCAGACGGCGTAAGTGAATTTCTTTTCTGTGTAGAAATCTGACACCAGGATAAAAATAATGAAAAAAAACGTATTTTCGATTTTTTTTGTCAGTTACAACGTTCTTTAATTTTTGCGACGATATGTATATGCCATAGAATATTTTTTTTATAATTTTTAAATTTACAATGTAAAATGCCATTGTGATAAAGAAAAAGGTAATACAGTGTTCTCGCGATAATATGAATACCTTATTATCTGTACACCCCGAAATATAGACACATTTTTTCTTCCATGAACTACTCTAAAATATAAACTTAGTGCGAAAGCTTTAAAATATGAACACCTTAGTTTTGAATAGATTTTTATCTAAATAGTGTTGAAATCTTTTTAGACAGGATTGAAAATAAGTTCTAGTTTAATTACATAACAATTTTGGATTTCCTGTGTGCTTTCAAATTGCTTTTACCTTTACTATATATCGTCATATTAAATGCAAACTGACATATCTACAATTTTTGTTTTTTTACAGGAGAAGTAAAAAATCTTAATACCAAAAATTTTGTAAGTCCTAAAATCATATAAGTAATTTTCAGGATCCAGATATAAGGATTGGCATCCTTATATACAAAAAATGAGTTTGTATGTAGTTATGTCTTCTTGCATTTAGAAATACACGCACTTGTAGTTACGTCCGTTTGAATTTCGTTAATATAATCGCCATATTTGATCGTAGAAATCTAAAATTTTGCACAAACATGTATTTGGATAAAACGAACCATAATTAATAAAAAACTCAATTTCGAAATTTTGTGTAGTTACGTCCGTTTGCATTTAGTATATATATATGACGATATATATACTACGCTCATATTCAGCTGGAATTTAATATGCAAAAAAAATTTTTGAACATTAAAAAACCCCAAAATTGTTAGAGTCTTTACTTATACTATTCGAATTAAAAAAAGAAATACATAGCCCTGAACACATTATTCCTTGTTGATTTTTATCGAAATGTCTATATATGTATATTCTTTCAATATACATATTTCAAACTAGAACAATATATTTCTGGTACTCTTTTTGAGTTTAAAAAAGTACTCTACAAAGATTTTTGATACTTAAATAAAAATCTTATTTTCGTCACTTTTATTTATAATATAAAACACTTGCATGAGCAAAACAAAAAACAAACAAAAAAAAAATTGCTTATCTAAGTAGGTATATATTGAGAATAATTATTCTTTGTATAAAAATCTCTTCTGATTGTTGTGATCTTTATAATATTTTACAAATATGTATGTTGTATCTGGTGCCAACTCAGTATTATATTTTAAACTACAAATTAAGCAGCTTAAAAACGTGTCTAAAAGTTACGGGGAATCTAAAGAGAATTAAAAAAATTGAACAAATTGCTCGTCAAAAATGTTTGTTATCTGTTTAAAATTATATTCTATACTTGTATTAAATATTTATATCATGATACAATCATGATTGTACCATGATTTATATTTATTAAATGTAAATATATGTACACATACCCAGGTATACCTACGGTGACCATCCGTTCTGTATTATAGAATAATACAGAACGGATGATATAATAATTATACAGAACAGTTCTGTATTTGAAACCCGTGTTCTGTATAAATTATTCGTTAGGGAAAAACATAAAAATGTTCTGTATTTTATTTAATGTTCAGTATTTGTTCTGTATTTTCATACTTCAAAGTAGTATTTGTAGTTTTGATAAACACCTTTGGGAAAAAGTCTCCTGACGAGTTTCTTAGAGGCGAATTGGTCATAGAGACATGCTTATTACCATCAGCAATACATTTCATGTAGTCGCCGTGGTCTAGTGGTTAGTGTGTTGGCTTACTAAGACAAGGGTTCTGGGTTCGACTCCAGTCTCTGACATCTTCAAAAAAAGAAATATGAAAAAAATATTTCTTTCGGCGACTACCTCTCAGCAGTCTTCTGGCAAAAGCTCTGAGAGTAACTAATTGCCATGAACAAGCTTCTCAAGTCTGTCGTTCGGAGTCGACATTAAACTGTAGGTCCCGGTACTCATGGATAAAAATTGACACACACAACATGAGTGCTGCGAGAAGCTAGGCCGTAATCCTGACACAGGGTTGTAAAGGCCAGTTATGTATTATGTATGTAATACATTTCATATACATATGTATGCACATCTTAAGGTACCTTTACACGACATATTTTATACACTGTTAATGTCAACTTTTACATGAGTAAACATTTATATGTCGTGTGTGACTTCTAAAACATTGGTTGTGTAAAAAACACAAGGAAAGTCTTATGACAAAATTTTCAATTAGAGCTTGCTCTAATTTCGTATGTGCACACATATGATATTCAATTTCTATGCCTTCACGAACATTAGTCGGCAATGAATTATGCGTAAAACAGTTTTTTTTTATAAATTGTGTGCCTGAAATTTTATTATTTATTTACATATGTAATTCTACATATACGTTTGTGAGTAAAAATTATAAACCTTATGTAAATTGAATAATTTTGACATATATAAAAAAACGTATGTATTTTAAACCTAAAACACATGTCGTGTGAGGGTGCCTTTAGAGAAGGAAATATAAATTTTAAAAATATTTTGACGGTTGTCGAGTTCAGTTTGTGTTTACCTGGTTTAAATGCTCCAACAGAAAGGGTATTTTCTGTATTAAATAATATATGGACCAATGAAAATGGAAACCATCAAAGCCATTTTGGTCTCTAAATTAAACTATGATTTTATAGAGTTTAAAGAATATTTAAAGGTAAAAGATAACTTGGTAAAACAAATTTATTCATCACAAAAATACCAAAATTAGTTTTAATTTGTATCTGTGGATCTACTTAAAATTTTTTTTATAGTTAACTTTAACTTTTATTTGAAACTAAGAGTTTTTTAATTTCTAATTTTTATTTAATGGCATTAAAAATGATGTATATATCGTCATATTAAATGCAAACGGACGTAACTACAGTTTTTGTTTTTGTACAGGAGAAGCAAAAAACCTTAAAATCAAAAATTTTGTAAGTCATGAAAATCATAATTTTCAGGTTCGAGATATAAGGATTGGCATCCCTATATAAAACACATGAGTTTGTATGTAAGCTTTCATATAAATATAAAATAGAAATACACGCTCTAGTAGTTAAGTCCGTTTAAATTTCGTTAATAAAATCGCCATTTATGATCGTAGGAATCTAAAATTTTGCACAAACATGTATTTTGATAAAACAACGATGGACATGTTGATACGGCAATATTTGTTTTATTAATATTTCATAATATAAGCCATATATAATTATTTTTTACAACAAATATTTGTGATTTATTTTATGTTAAAGAGAAAGAACTTGAAATGTTAACTATATTTTGTATTTTTGTAGTTATTTAATAAAAAAAAGGAACAAGCAAAATTATGGCGAAAAATTTTCAGTTTTCCAACTCTGATTTTTTCTTATATTTGTGTAAAAAAGCAACTCTGATAAAACGAAAAGTCTAAAGGCGGATTCACCCATGAGTTTCTTGGTTCGGACCAAATTTTTTTTATATGTAGTTTGACGTTTCTCTCAGAGAGCGAGAGAAATGATTTTGTGCGAAGTGCTCTCAGCTTGATTTAAATTAATTTTAAATTTGGTCCGAACCACACTGAAAAAGGTTGCCATATCATACAAAATTTATACAAGAGACATGCCATATTGCTTGGCATTCGTATTAAAAAATTAGTATGGTACAGTGAATAATGTAAAGAAAAGCAAACATAAAAAGGCCAATAAGAAAAAAAACATATTAGAAAGAAAATATTCGCGCCAAAAATAAAATTTAAAAATATTATATAAAGTAAGTTGTAATATTGAAGAAATTTACTGTATAATACCTACATTTTCTTTGCCCTTTCTGAATAAATTTAAGATGGACTAGTCAGAGGCTATTGCACTAAAATTAATTAGCGAAATAAAATAGACGGAGAGGGAATGCTTATATGATTTGGGCAACAGCTCTTATAAAAACAATCATGTAAAACAAATTGTTTGGGCAGAAGTAGCAGAAGCAGTTGGAATTGGCAGTAAGTGCATTTATTTTTATAGCTTATAGAATTCAAGAAACAAATTTACATCCTTGAGTGATGCGATATTTTTTTAATATTTTAAATAATCCGGTATGTGATGAAAAACGATCGAAATATTAAAACATATATATTAATTAAAGGTCTGCACGGGTATGTTTTTATTTAAAAAAGACCTTAAGCTTGAGTAATTCTTTACATTAAATAATAAAGGTCGAAAAACCAGAATTAAAATTATAGTATAAATATACACACATATACACATATATCCAGTAGAAGCACAATAAATTTGTAAAAGTAAAACCAGAAATTTAAATAAATTTAAAAAGAGTTAAAAAGAAAATATATCAAATTAAATATATGTATATGTTTTAATTATTTTAAAATTTTGATAATCACGGATATAGTGGCAATAGTCAGTCAGTAAAGTAATGAACAAAAGAGGAATCCCGAATATGAAAAGATTTGGAAGTTAAACCAACTTGAAATTTCATTCGATTTCAATTTTGATCGAAATCGTTTTTTATCACATACCGGAATATATATTTTTAATAATATAAATAGTATTAACGTGCACTCTGTTGCTTGCCTTTCATGGATATATATTTGAGACGAATTCAATAAAATATTTTATTGCTTTTTTTTTGTAATTAATAAAGACGAACAAAAAATTAATTTTATTACAAAAGGAAATTAATGTCAAACACACTGGAAAAGCTTGCGAAGACGCCATAAAACGGCAATAAATAAATATAATAATATAATATATAAATATAGTAATATAACATAAAAATTCACTACAGATAATATTAATTGTTTATTTACTTTTTTAATAAATATTATTAATTCTTTATTTGCTTAATTGGACACATATTAATTTTCTTTTTCGTTATGCACATATGTATTTATGTAATTTTCAATTGAATATGGCAACACTGATTTTACGAACAAAATTTCTGAAATGGGTGAATCGTGGTGCAGAAAACTCTCAGTAAACAAAAAATTCGTTTGCATAGAAAATGTTTCAGAAACTTATGGGTGAATCCGCCTTAATGGTTTAGAAAAATTTCTAAAAATGATGAGAGCCATACGACTGTCAAATTTCTATCCGTATTTTTTAACAATTCATTACAAATTGTTTTCACACTATTATACTTTTTGATTTTTTTTTTTTTTTTGATTTTTTGACGTGTCGTTATACTCAGTGGGATAGTGTAAAACCACCTTTAATAATCTCACGAAGTTTTAGTTATTTTTGAATTTTTGGTTAATTTAATTTCTTTTAGTTTTTTGTTTAATTTTGCATTTAAATAATTAATAATATAACTGTTTGTTTGTTTGCATTTTATAGTTGTTATTGGTCAAATATTTCCCCAGCTGGCATTTAAAAAGTTTTTGATGAACCCCGGCAATTGGTGCCAAGGTAGGCATGTTGATGGTTGTAATACGAGTGAGTCTTCGTTTACTTATTTCGGCGAGCTTTAGAAGATTCTTAGATTCCCTTAAAATATAAATTGCGAATCATATACATACATATGCATGAATATGTTTTTGGCCAAAAAATTTGATTTATATTTCTTACAATAGTCATTAAACCTTTCAAAATGACTCTGTTTTGAGTTTTTTCGACCATAAAGAAAATCAAAAATGAAATATCAGAATAATGATCTAAAAGAGGTGTTGACATTAACATTTTGCCAGCCATTTAATTAGAATGCAATTAAAAATCTTGTGTTTCAAAGTTGAATTGGCTTTAAACGCTATATTGTCTATGGGTATTTTACATGTATGTAAATAAATTATTTACATATTCTAATTAATAATTATACTGCGGTATTCAGAAAAATATTTTAAGGGCTTATTGGAATAGTATTTGATGCAGAACTTAAATCCACGCTCAAGCAGATTTGAAGAAGAGTTGGGAAAAGTGCCACACATTTCATTTGTCCACCTCCACGCATAATGACAAACAGAATTATACGTGAACATTACCTAGTGGCAACTCACGAAATCAGACATATCATATATGCGTAAGCACAAGAAAGGGAACTTCTTTATCTAATGTCGGAAACAGAAGAGATGCTGACATAGGTAGTGATCATCAGTTCATTACAGGCGAAATCATGATTAAACTAAAATTGCAAAGAAGAACAGTCGGGCTCCCCAGAATAACAAAAGTGAGAACATGTTAGCAACGGCTTTACTTAAGCAGTTGTCAACAAACTAACTTTACTTATGGGAAGATATTATAGCAATATATAATCGAGTCGTAGATGAAACATTAGATATCAGATGAGGCTTGAAACTTGGTTTCTCAAGGAATGGCATTCGAGCTGCAGTTCTAGACTAAATAACATAAGAAATCCGCAATAATGGCCAAAAGAAGGATCCTAGAACGATTAGCTAAGACAACAGAAGAAGTGGCTAGGCGCAGCAACATGAAAAAATAAATTGCACCAGACAATAAACTGTTTCGCCTATTGCAAGTATTGCAGGAAACAAGCAGGTGAAAGTGGAATGCTAGTAGAAATTCTACGACTTTAAATAATATCAGTCTGGCAGGAAGAACGTGTATCACCAACTTGGAAAAAAGGCATTATCATTAGGAGAGGAATTGCTCTGCTTCATATCATATCGTCGTAAGAATTAAAGAACGCTGTAACTGACAAAAGATTAAATGTTCACTAGAGTCAAAAAACTTGTATGAAAGTAGAACAAAGACACTGGTATTTTTCAAAACGCAGATGGCGTAAATTAATTTCTTTTCATCGTAGAAATCAAAAAAACCTATTTTCGATATTTTGTCAGTTACAGCCTTCTTTAATTCTTGCGACGATATACTTACATACAAGACATTAACAATCATAATACAGAGAAGGCCTCAAAGTCATATAGGGATATATCTACTAGACGAACTGACTGGTAGTCCAGGCCAATACTCTGCGCAACATAGAGAACAATCTCTAGAATGGCTGACTCACCTATACTTATTGTACTTAGATTTCAAGAAAGCTTCCGATATCCTCAAATTAATTACATACATACATAGTTGGCCATTACAACTCTGTGTCAGGGTTACGGCCTAGCTCCTCGCAGCACTCATATTGTGTGTGTTAATTTTTATCCATGAGTACCGGGACCTACAGTTTTAAGTCGACTCCGAACGACAGATTTGAGAAGCATTTTCATGGCAATCAATTACTCCCAGAGCTTTTGCCAGAACACTGCTGAGAGGTAGTCTCTGAAAGAAATAATTTTTTCATATTTCAGTTTTCAAGTTGTCAAAGCTGAGATTTTAACCCGGCACTATCGTCATAGCAAGCCAAAACACTAACCACCACTAGACAAACGCGACTACAGATTAATTGTCATATGGAAAGACTTGAGAAGAAAAGTAGCACACGAGGAAATAATTCAAATCATCAGAGCTACATACATATCGTCGCAAGAAGTAAAGATCGCTGTAACTGACAAAAATTCAAAAATACGTTTTTTGCATCATTTTTATCAGAAAAAACTGCGCGTCGATTGGTCCCGGTCTACATTTTGAAAAATACCAGTGTCTTTGTTCTATTTTCCTACAAGTTTTTTTTTTGGTTCTAGTGAACATTTAATGTTTTGTCAGTTACAGCGTTCTTTAATTCTTACGACGAATATGTACATATGTATGGACATGTAAAACTTTCAGTTCTTCACAACGGGAATATCAGTTTACCATTTCACACAAACACTGAAGTAACTAAGAATACACCTTCTCATCTTAGATATTTAATATCTTGCTGGAAGATATCATGAGCGAAGTGTATTCGACCATGACATCCAACATGTAGGCGAAATATTAAGACTTGAATATATTAGCGAGCAATGTTTGCCTTGAGATAAATATCAAGAAAACGAAAGCCATGAGAATTAATAACGTTACTACCGATAATATCATATTAAATGCAAGCAATCAAGTATGTAGATATATAGATTCTGCTATCTAGAAAGCACAATAACAATAAATGGCTGTGCAGGAACAAACTCAATAGAGCAATAGCGGCATTCGAACGTGTGGAATTAATATGGAGGATCTCACAAATATCAAGCTCGGAATATTCAACGAATGTGTAAATTCAATACTGTTGTACGAAAGTCGTCGATCATACTGTCAGAAAGAATCAAGATGGCGCTAGAATGAAATCCTCAAAGCTCAAGAGGCCGTAACCGCTCAAAGTACACCTGGAGACGTACGATACTTCAAGAACTAGAGAATTGTAGATGTAATTTTTTTTTTAAATAGGGTGGATTAAAAATCGAAATATTCTTTTTATCTATTGCACACTTTAAAGAATTTTCCGATTAATAAATAATATTCTCGAAGATCGTTTTAACACTTTTCGGCATTTCTGTTTCTCGTATCGTAAAAGGCATTTCTTTTAGGGATCCTTTGAACTGGGCAAACTCAGTTTTTGTTATTCTTTTTAGGCATTGTAAACAGCACATATAAAGGAATGGCCATCTTGGCAATCAGAGTACGAATACATTGTGAATATTTAGTTGGTTTAATCACCAACTCCGATCGTAGATTTGTCTTTTACGATTTAAAATGCTTGCTGGGTATTTTGGATGATTAACAAAATCAAATAACGAGTAGTTTTTTCTTTCAACAACAATTTCTACAATAATCTACTACATTTTTTTTACAATTATTGAGTATTTATTGTAGTTACTTGTATTTTTTTTTTTTTTTTCATTACTTTTCGTAAATTTTTTGTTAATTTTGTTAAGTTTTTCAAAATTGTCTGTAGAATGTCAGTATTAGAAATACACACGTATGGACAAAATTGGACTGTAAGTTTACATACATACATATGTCCAATATATTTTGAAATTCTATTTAAATTAGATAATTTTATTCTAGGATTTGCCTTTACATCAAATTTTATATGAGTGGATTGTAAAAAATATGAACATGCCAACGGATTTAAGTACAATTGTAGCTTATATTGGTCTATTCCTTATAACTTGGTATGCAATAGTCTGGGTCACACGTTTTATATTAACCATTATTTGGCCAATATTTTTGATATCATCAGCAATTGTAAGTAATAAACAATTATAAGTTTTACAAGTTTTCCTTTTATTGTATTTGATTTTTATATTTTCTACATATTGCAGCCTGTATATCGTCGTGCGGAAGTTTATGTGCTCTATCCGTCACTTCATATTTTTTATATATCTCGAGTTAATGATGCCACTTTAGGTTTTCTACCGCAAACTTTTCAAGTCTACAATCCGTTTTCGGATATCTCGTCCAGTTTTAGAGATAATTAGCCGAAAACGGATTGCAGATTTCAAAAATTTTGGTGTCAAAACCCTAAAGTGGCATCATTAACTCGAGATATATAAATTGGCGGATAGAGCACATAAACCTCCCGCGTATAAATATGTATTTACATACTATTTATACATATATGCATGCATGTATGCATATATAGGCATGTATGCATATACTTATGTTTTATTAGCTGACAGAATCTAAATTTTTATAAATTGGCTATGTTGATGTTATACGTTCACTGTACATAGATATTCTTATAATGTTATGTTTGTTTTTGGCTTTTAGAACCGAATGATATTTCTTTTGGTGTATAATTTGTTGGCGTAGCCCATCAACTACTGGATATTACAATACACACTACAGCACAGCGATTACTCGGTTTCAGAATAAACTATTTTAATAAAATAATTTTCTTTATTTATGTGCTACATTGCACAATTTTTGATCTTTATTTTTTATTTTTAAGACCAATACTCAGGGGTAAACCCCTACTCATGCAGTGCGTTGTATTGGAATGTGTTGATGGTTATTGATATAGAATTTCTTTATTTTTTTTATAGATATTTGTATATTATGCGTCTTTTTTGTTGATGAGACAAAGTTGCTGTCAATTTGACCACTCAAGGGCCAGTGTTATACCTTCACCCTTGAATGATCAAACAGCAATTGCCTCGTCTGTCGGTGGATGTTGAATGTGAATAGTGAGCGTTTCAGTAGATTAGCTGTTATCTACCCAGAAGGTGGCGCTGTACACCTGATCATAGGTTTCTGGTGGAGTAGACTGGAAAATGTCAGGGATCGGCTTCTTAAAGATGGACTTCTTGAACCTCGGTCGTGTAAGTTTCTGTGCGAGCGCTCAAGCACGATACCACGACCTTCCCAAAGTAGTTTCATAATTGGCTCCTTTATTATTATTATTATACATCAAACAAAAGGTCTCCTAAAGACCTTTATTTTGATACCTTTATTGAATGTTTTTTACTTCCTGGTTAAATTTTGGATTTAATAGACTTTCACATGTATAAGTAGTATATCGTCATATTAAATGCAAACGGACGTAACTACACTTTTCGTTTTTTTACAGGAGAAGCAAAAAACCTTAAAATCAAAAATTTTGTAAATCCTGAAAATCATATTATTTACAGAATCGAGATTTTAGGATTGGATGCCAATATACAACAAATGAGTTTGTATGTAAGGTTTTTATATAAATATGTATCTAGTTATGTCTTCCTGCATTTAGAAATACACGCACTTGTAGTTACGTCCGTTTGAATTTCGTTAATAAAATCGCCATTTTTGATCGTAGGAATCTAACATTGTTGCACGAACATGTATTTGTTTTGATAAAACGAACCATAATCAATATAAATCTAAATTTCGTAATTTTGTGTAGTTACGTCTGTTTGCATTTAATATGACAATATTTATCTCTTGCCATTAATAATCTGGTATGTGCTGAAAAACGATTTCAATCGAAATTGAAATCGAATGAAATTTAAAGTTGATATAACTATCAAATTCTTGCATATTTGGAATTCATTTTTATTCATTACCTTACTGACTATTGCCACTACATCCTTGATTATTAAAATTTTCAAATAACTGAAACAGTTAAGTTTTATATAATTTTGAATATACAAACGATTTGAATTTCGATCGAAATCGTTTTCCATCACATACCGAAATATTTCTAATTGCTGTAAACGATTTTATTCTTCCTACTTATGCAGAATTAAACATCTGTGATCAGTTTATACATATATATATTGTAGTCGCCGTAGTCTAGTGGTTAGTGTGTTGGCTTACTAAGACATGGGCCCTGGGTTCGACTCCAGGCTCTGACATCTTCAAAAAAAGAAATATGAAAAATATATTTCTTTCGGCGACTACCTCTCAGCAGTCTTCTGGCAAAAGCTCTGAGAGTAACTAACTGCCATGAACAAGCTTCTCAAGTCTGTCGTTCGGAGTCGACATTAAACTGTAGGTCCCGCTACTCATGGATAAAAATTGACACACACAACATGAGTGCTGCAAGAAGCTAGGCCGTAATCCTGACACAGGGTTGTAAAGGCCAGTTATGTATGTATGTATGTATGATCAGTTTATAGGTAAATACACAGGTCTCATATTTGACTGGCTATATCTACAATATGTTATGGGCTACGCCAATAAATTAATGAAACGTAGTAATTCGATTTTTTGAAAAAATTAAATGTAGTTAAAAATGGATTATCCTGATTATTTTCCAGAAAGTAGCAATTTTCGATATACATATGTAGGTCCACAATGGTTCCAGACTTATTATACATCAAACGAAAGTTCTCTTTAATGCCTCTATTTTGATACCAATATTTACTACGTTTACTGTTTAAACTTCCGAAATATAAACGGGTTAATTGTTGGACCAAATTGGTTTTTATCTTGGAAACCAAGCTTTGTCACTTAATAAGTATAGAACAAATTTGCTTATGCGTAAGAGAGATATATTTATGCCAATTTTTATTTATAATTATGGTAACAAGAACTATATCATTTAGAAATTAGTTACGAAAAGACACAACCATCTATAACTATAGCGGTTAAAACGTTTCATTGTAAAAGACCTTTCAAGTCTTGCAAGTATAGCAAACCTACACTTAGATGTCGTTTGAGTTGGTTTACTACGTTCACAAGATTTGGAAGGTCGTATGCAACGAAGAGTTATTCTCCTTTATAATATCATCAATTTCTTTAATTTTATTTTACAGATAGTTTTTCGAATTCTACAGTTTTATGAACCCAAAGAAATAGCTGATATAACTTTTCAAGCACTAACGATCGTTGCGGACACACTTGTAAGAGCAGGATTCATTTATAAGTACACCCTTCACCAAAGTGTACGAATTTATAAAAATATTCAAGATTATATTATAACGTTTTACTATATTCTACATATATGGCATTGAAAATGCAGAAGAGAAGAATTAAGGTGATACTGTATCCGCTATAGTAGAGTAGCTTGTAGCTGAGGAGACTTTTCATATAAATTAAAGAAAACATGTAATTTTTAAGAACAAGAAAAAAATATAAAAGAAATTATTTTAAAACAATGCGCTTATATGGTGAAGGGTGTAGTAAAAATCTGAAATTAATTAAAATTTTATTTATATTGTAGGTACTGATTTTGACCAAAATTTTGGAATTTATTTTAAAAATGTTTGAATAACATTGCTGAAATTACAAAAATTACTAAACTTTGCCAGTTAACATCTCTTGAAAATGAATACAAAAAAAAAAAAAATAATTTTGGAAAAGAAACTTCAAAAAATTCAAAAAAAAAAAAAAAAAAACTGAAAGTTGAAAATTGTCATATAGAAATTATAATTTTGAAAATAAACAAAAAACAGAAAAACAAACAAACAAACAAATTAAATATTTATTCAAAATAAATTTATAAAAAATATATAAAAAATTGTTTTAATTTCATAAATTTAAAGTCTGTTTTGGTCAATCTTCATTTGCAAAATGCCCGTTGCGGTCCGTTTAGTTGAGGTTTTAACTTTGGTGACATTACTTGGAATCTTAACAGGAGTTTCAATCTTTGTGGTAATTGCACAAAGGGCATCATATATATTATTGTTATTAATTACGGTAAGTTTGTGTACCATTTAAGAGAAATTTTAGGCATAACAAGGAAGTTGATGAATAAATTTGCCTTTAGTTTGCCGGATTTTTGTAGGTAGTGCGAAGAGTAGCGAAGCTGGAGACAGTGTAACATATACTCTGTCATACGGTTAAGTTCTGTAAAACAAGTGAATTTTTAAAATATGACAAGGTTCCGATATTTTATTAATGTTTTTACGAAAAGGCCAATAACACAAAGTTTATGATAAAAAAAAATTGCTAATAAATGCCACGATCAGAGTTGTAAACGAATCATTCATTTTTGAATTAATTCGTGAATCATTCATGCAATGAATTGGTAAAATTTGAATTAATTCTTTTCTCCAAAAAACGAATTGAATTAAATTTGAATCAATTCATTTGAATTTAGCGAACATGAATTGCAATTCATTTTCAATTCAAATGAATTGGTAAAAAGAATTGCAATTCATTTCCAATTCATTTGAATTGAATTGATTTTGAATTAATATAAATGAGTTAGAAAAAATGAATTGCAATTTATTCCCAATTCATTTGAATTGATTTTGAATTAATTCAAATGAGTTAAAATATGAATTGCAATTCATTTTACCAATTCATTTGAATTCGTTCCACAAATAAAACGAAGACGATTGTTTACCTATGATGATACAAATGAATCAGAATTCACAGCATATTTAGCAGATTCTTCAAAATCTTTAAGTATGCTGCATAATTATCCGACTGTTAAGAAGGCTTTTTTGAAGTAAAATGTGCCGTTACCATCGTCAGCTGCTGTTGAACAATTGTTTTCGTACGCGTCTATTTTAAATATCCCTAAACGTGGAAAGTTATTAGATGATAATTTTGAAGAATTATTATTGCTGAAAGTGAACGATGCATTCTGATTTAATCTAATTAGCATTTATTTTATAATTAAAATAATAGAAAAATTGGTTGATGCCAATAATTCTTCCTAATTTCATCTTTATTTGTAAAATATAATTACATTTTGTTAAATAAATATTACTTAAATATTAAACAAATATTACATACATTAGTATTACTAAAGTGTTTGTCCTTTAATGTTCGTGGGTCACAAAATTTCATAAATTTTTAATAGGTTTTAAATACTGAATGTCTTGCTATTCAGCGTATATCAAAAGCGACTTGAAGAACCAAACTCCAAACACCAAGTTTACTTCAATTGAATGCAATTCATTTTTGATTTGATAAATTTTCTTTTAAATAAAAAAAATGAATTGCAATTCATTTTGCCTAATTTAAATGAATTGCAACTCATTTTGCCCAATTCATTTGAATTGGAAATGAATTGCAATGCATGTTCTGTAAATTCAAATGAATTGATTCAAATTTAATTCAATTCTTTTTTTTTTGTTGAAAAGAATTAATTCAAAATTTAGCTAATTCATAATGAATTGAAATCAAAAAAGAATGATTCATTTACAACTCTGGCCACGATTAAGTTTTATTTCTTAGAAAAAAAACACTCAATTTCACTTGACTTCGTATTTCAACAAGAATTATAGAATTATTATAGTTCTGGGTATTTCAAAACATAACCTATAGTCCATTGTTTCAGCGCAGTATAATACATTGGTTCGAGAGAGAGTTGTGGGTGTGTTTTAGAGGCGGACGATAGTGGTGTTATATATTTTCATTGATTTCTTTATCCGGAATGTGATGAAAAACGATTTCGATCGAAACTGAAATCGTTTATATTTTTAAAGTGATATAAAACTTATCTGTTTTAATTATTTTAAAATTTTAATAATCTAGGATGTAGTAACAAGAGTCAGTAAGATAATGCATAAAAAAGGAATTCCAAATATGAAAGGATTTGGATGTTATAGCAATTTGAAATTTCAATCGATTTCAATTTCGATCGAAAATAATTTCCATCACATACCAGTATGCTATCCAATTTCTTACAGATTAAAGTAAAAGTTATAATCATTATAGCGATTTAAATATAAAATAATTTTTCTCTTTAAAAAAGAGAATTGATCAGAAAGATCAATTAAACGATAAACGAGTCTGTCTGGGAGTAGTCTGAATGGTAAAATCTTATAAGTGAAGGTTCGCACACGGTGTAATTGGTACATTAAAGACAACTTACTCAGAATAGACTTCTCCACATATAAATCCAAAAAGATAGAAGGCTCTTAGCATTGTTCTTCGACTTTTCAGGGGAGAAAGTCTGCTTTAATATGAAGGGAGAACAAATGGGTTCCATCCAAGTCCCCTCAAGCAAAATAAAAGAATACGTGTGCGTACAGTATGGGTAAGTATGGGTCTTATATAATAGATCCGTACTTAAGGATAGAGCGCACCAAAGATGTGTATAACTCCATTGGCTTTGTTCACTATCCATGAAATACTCGTATGTTCATAAAACTTAAGTTTATGAACTAACAAGAACTCAAGATCATACATACATATATAATTGGCTATTACAACCCTGCCTCAATGTTACGGCCTAGCTTCTCGCAGCACCCATGCTGTATGTGTTAATTTTTATCCATAAGTTCCGGGACCTACAGTTTATTCATTTCACCACGTTTGGAGTTAATAAATTTATAAAAAGCCTATGGATTATTTCTTATTTGCACTCGGAGTAAATAGTTAATATATGCCAATTTATTAGCAGTAATGTAATTAGATCTTGCTGTTGAATAATTTAAGTAATCGAGAAAAGAGTCAGATGACTTAAACCTTTTATAAAGTTTGTTCTTCCTGTTTTTAATATTAGATAAGTAGGGGGACCCTTATTATTACGGGCAAATGTTGTGTGAACCGTTTTAGAAATGCAGTGATGTAATACTGCATAGAAATTGTTGATAATGTCGTCAAGGTTATTTCCAGAAATTATTGAAACTCAATCAACATCCGATAATAAGTTATTGAATTATTGTAATCCGTACGATGGAAACGACAAACTATTATGATGTCTTTTACATGGTACAGCTGGAACATAGATGTTCAACTCAATCGTAAGATGAGAATGATTCTGAGGAATGGAAATAGTTTCACAACGGTTAATAAAGCAATCGTCCTCATCAATCACAAATATCAAGTCAAGAATCTTAGAATAGTCATTACGAATTTCATTAATTTGAAATAAACCCATAACCCATTATAGAAATCAGCATGTTCAGCATGCTTCAGCATGTTGAATATCACAATGATGAATCAAATCACAGCTCCAAAAGTGAAAACACTATACCATGAGCCCCCTTTATGTTTTTCCTATGTATTTGCTTTTGGGATGTCAGAGTTATGGCGAAATTTAATGTCAGTCTATGCTACAAAACAGGTTATGAAATGGTTTCTTCTCGTCTGTTTTTTTTTTCTCTGTCATGGCATTTTTAATTTTTTTCTTTGTTGTTTTATTGCATTTAAAAACAATATTTATCATTCCTTATCTTTGTGAATTTATGATGATTTCACAGAATTTTGTGCGTTAAAAATTAATTAAACAAAGGAAACCCCCTTGTTAAATATAGCGTTCACTTTTACACCTTCTAGTATTGATTTAGCAGAAACTACTTTCGATTCGCTTCTAGAAACCACTCGGACATCAACAGTAGGCAGTAGACAAATTGTTATTAAATCTCAAAAAACCCAGTATGTAGCTTGAAAATCGCCGTGGTCTAGTGGTTAGTGTGTTGGCTCACTAGGACATGGGCCCTGGGTTCGACTCCAGGCTCTGACATCTTCAAAAAAAGAAATATGAAAAAAATATTTCTTTCGGCGACTACCTCTCAGCAGTCTTCTGGCAAAAGCTTTGAGAGTAACTAATTGCCATGAGCAAGCTTCTCAAGTCTGTCGTTCGGAGTCGACATTAAACTGTAGGTCCCGGTACTCATGGATAAAAATTGACACACACAACATGAGTTCTGCGAGAAGCTAGGCCGTAATCCTGACACAGGGTTGTAAAGGCCAGTTATATATGTATGTTATGTACTTACTTACTTAGCTGGCCATAACAACCCGTTAACGGGTTTCGGCCTGCCTCAACACTAGTCTCCAGGCGTCTCTGCTAAGCGCACGCCTTCTCCAGTTGGTCACACCAATTGATGACAGGGCTCCATCTACCTGGTCTTTCCAACGTAAACATGGACGTCCTCTACGCCGACGTCCAGTGACCTTCGCATCGAAAACCTTTTTCGCCGGAGCAGATTCTTCCATCCGAACAACATGGCCGAGCCAGCGCAGCCGCTGGATGTTAATGCGCTGGACAACATCTACGTCGCCGAGGAGCTCATACAGCTCATAGTTGGTCCTAATGCGAAACTCATCGCCTTGCTTCAGTGGACCAAAGATCTTGCGAAGAATTTTTCTCTTAAACACTCCCAGGACCGCTGCATCGGCACAAGACAGTGTCCATGCTTCTGCACCATAGAGAAGCACCGGAAGAATAAGCGACTTGTAGAGTGTTAACTTCGCCGCACGAGAGAGGTCTCTGTTACTAAACTGCCTACCGAGACCGTAGTAGCACCTGTTGGCCAGTGTAATTCTTCGCTTGATCTCCAGACTGACATCATTCTTGCTGGTAATGGCGGTGCCAAGGTAGATGAACTCCTTGACCACATCGAATGTATAGTTGCCGGCTGTAACCTGGGAGCCGATGCGATCAACATCCCTACTCGTCGACAACATGTACTTCGTCTTGCTCTCATTTACCGCCAGACCCATTTTAGCAGACTCTTGTTCAATAGCATTAAAGGCTGCGGTGATATCTCGCTTGATATGCCCAATGATGTCTATGTCGTCGGCATACGCAAGGAGCTGGACACTTTTATTAAAAATAGTGCCATTACGATGTACACCCGCCTTTCGCAAAACACTCTCCATAACGAAGTTGAAGAGGTCGCAGGATAAGGGATCGCCTTGTCTGAAACGTCGCACGGTATTAAAAGGCTCGGAGAGGTCTCTTACTACCTTGACGGAGCTGCAGGAGTTGCTCAGCGTCATTCTGCATAGCCTTATCAGCTTAGCAGGAATACCGAGCTCAGACATTGCGGCATAAACGCGATCCCTTATTGGGCTATCGAAGGCTGCCTTATAGTCGACAAAAAGATGGTGTGTGTCGACTTGACTTTCATGGGTCTTCTCCAGGATTTGGCGCAGTGTGAACATCTGGTCAATGGTGGACTTACCAGGTCTGAAGCCGCACTGATAAGGTCCAATCAGTGAGATGGCGAATGGCTTCAATACGCTCGTAAGAACCTTATATGCGATAGAGAGGAGGCTTATACCCCTGTAGTTGGTGCGTATCGTGGGGTCTCCCTTTTTCAGGATGGGACAGAGAAAATTTTTTACCCAAATTATGGTTTTGGAGGTTTATGTCACAATAATAATAGTTTTAGGTTTTTAACAGTTTTACTATTATTATTTTGACATAAACCTCCAAAACCATTATTTGGGTAAAAAATTTTCTATAAATGAGGACAGATATAGAAAGCTGAGATAATTTCCTTTAAAATAAGCCCTCTTCCAGCGTTACAGGTCAACTATCCACCAATTGCAATGAATACTTCCAAAAAAATAGCATTATTTTCGGATGACCTGAACACCAAATTTTCTCGTAAAAAACCGGAAGCTCGATTTTGATTTTAGAACCATGGTTTCTTTGGGAAAAGTTCTTAGAATTTCTCGTAGAATACGATTTTGCTATACGCTTTGTCATGTTTTTCGGTCCCGACCCACCCTACCCTGCAATATATTAGAGAAGTGCTGTCTCCATAATCTTAGTGTTCCTTGTGCATCTGTAACCAAGTTACCATGTTCGTCTCTGCAGGAGATTGCTCCGGGCTTAAAACCAGTAGTAAGACGCCTTATCTTTTTATAAAAATTTCGAGCATCATTTCTACTCCTGCACATCTCGATTTCCTCACGATCACGCCTTTCTTGCTCTCTTTTCTTCTTTCTGAATAGGCGTCTCTCTTCCCTCCTCTTTTCTCTGTACACCTCCACCGTTGCTCTTGTAGTGGTGGACTGCAATGTTCGTCTATAGGCAGCGTTCTTTGTTGCAGTGGCCTCACGGCACTCTTCATCGTACCATTGGTTTCTGCGGAAGGACGGTCAAAACCAAGAACTGTTTCGGCAGCGCTGCGCAGAGAGTGAGCGATGTGAGACCACTGTCCACCAATACTTTCGAGAGAGGATGGGATGTAATTGAGCTCGTTAGAAAGACGATCGGAAAACGACCTGGCTGTCTCTTGTGATCGCAGCTTTTTGATGTCCAGCTTCCCTTGCACACTAGAACGTGTCGTATTTGACGCACACATACGCAGTCGCATCTTGGCTGCGACAAGATAATGGTCCGAGTCGACATTTGGACCTCTAAATGTGCGCACGTCTAGTATACTGGTATCACAATATGATCGATCTGGTTGTTGGTAGATCGATCAGGAGAGAGCCAGGTGGCCTTATGGATATCGAGATGCTGGAACCTGGTGCTACAAACTACCATGTTTCGCGCCGCGGCGAAATCGATCAGTCTCATGCCGTTCAGTGAGGTGGAATTATGGAGATTGAACTGTCCGACAGTGGGGCCAAAGATACCTTCACGTCCAACTTTCGCTTTGAAATCGCCAAGGATAATTTTGGCGTCGTGTGCCGGACACCTTTCGTATACATCCTCGAGCTTTGCGTAGAAAGCATCTTTGACCGCATCATCCTTCTCTTCCGTCGGGGCGTGCACGCAAATAAGGCTGATATTATAAAACTTTGCCTTCATTCGGATTGTAGCAATTCTTTCGTTCACGGGGGTGAACTCCGAGAAAAGATGGCGAAGTCTCTTACTTACTACGAATCCGCAGTCAAATTCGGGTCTCTTCTCATGGCAGCTGTAATAGATGTCACATGTTGCTTGCCTCGTACAACCTTGTCCTATCCATCGCATTTCCTGGATGGATGTGATGTCAGCCCTACATTTCGTGAGAGCATCCGCCAATTGGATAGAGGCACCTTCCCTATAAAGGGTTCTCACATTCCAGGCGCATATCCTTAAATCATAGTCCTTAAAACGTTTGCCAAGTTCGCCAACATAAAAGGGGGTCCGTTTAGAGGCTATTGTATTGGTTTTCATTGAAAAATGTTTTTACGTGGTGGGTTTCAAGCCCTACGCACAACCCAAATTTAAAGTCCAGGGGATTGGACAAACGCCGCATACATTAGTTAACAAGCTAGCGGGTGCTAGAATGTTATCCAGGAGGGCCACGTGGAGGCTGTATGTCGACTTGAATACAACGTTAACAAGGATCGTTCTGGAGGCCGCCAGGTTGACCCCAATCAGAGACTTTGCCTTGTCCGAAGTATCCCATCCATCCATGTATGTTATGTATGTAGCTTCAAAATGTAATTTTTAGTTAATTTTTCTTATAACTTATATGGAGAAGGGATTTAAATATAATTTGGTCCTGACAAAATGAAATTCACAGCAAGTCAACATCAAAACAATAATTCGCTTTTTCATCACAAACGAGAAATCTGGCTTATTTTACGGTTGTAAGTTCTTGGTTATAAGTACGTTTGCAATGAAGAGCGATTACCTCTTATATTTTTTAAATGTATCACACACATGTATCATTTGTTTTAATTATTGTATTTATCTTATGTTCGCTAGAAATTTTTTCATTTCTTATTCTAATTATTATAAAAATATATTTATTTATTTTAGCCCTTAACTTACGTTATATACGGAGTTCTATATGTTGCGGAAAAAGTTTTGGTTTCAACATTGACGGGATTATTTGAAGTTACAACCAGTGTTGGTGATAATATGAACTGAAAAAATAATTTTTATATTTAAATTTTAAAATCTGTGAATATCTTTTGAAAATATCTTTGTAAGTTCCTAATTTGACTGCTATATCGACGTACATAACACATACATACTTATGTATGGATATTTAGAAGAAAATAAAATTTTCAGCGTATATTGAAAGTTGAAAGTCTTTATTATCTAAATTTTATGATTATTTTAAATGCTCTGTGTACAGTAGATCGTATCGCAAAAAAAAAAGTTTTACTGCACCGCCTCTATTATCATAATGTATTTTTGCAAGGTGGCTTGGAAAAAATTTTTTTTTAAATTTTTGCCGAATGTAAGGTTCGAGCTTTTATTTTCTAATTAAATTTAAAAGGGTTTTTGTTGGAATTATCGAATTGCTTCCTCGGCAGAAGTATCATAGTTTCTTCCGAGCTTTAATTTTCTGTCATTAGGGTGGTACATTAGGGTAGTAAAAACAGAGATCAGGTGGAAAAATACTAGAACTGGAGGTCAATGACCTCTAAGGGAAAACATTGGTCTCTCGAGACAAAAGCATTGATATATCATACTTTAAGATCGGACTGTAAATGCCTAAAATATAACAAAAATCTAAAATGGCGAACCCTACATTCGGCAAAAAATAAAAAACAAAATTTTTCAAAGCCACCTTGCAAAAGTACATTACGATAGAGAGGGTGAAGTAAAACTTTTTTTTTTTGGAAAAGTGGTACGCTCTAGTGTACAGTCTTTATAGGGTATAAGAGTTATATGTATTATACATACATACCCTTTTATGTAAATATTCGGAGAGGTAGTAACATGCGAATACCCTTATTATTATAATTTGACTCGTAAGTATGTATTCATATCGAACATCTGCATGTTACTACAATTAATTAACATCGAACATTTAGTCATGTTTATTTTTTCTACACACATATGTATGTATATAGTATGTGTATGTTGGATGAGCGACATGATCGTGCATGTTCAATGTTAATGTTTGATCATACATATTTGTCGCTATAAGTTTAATTATACATTTTGCTATTGCAAGTTGGATCGGACATGTTTTATACGATCATTGACTTCTAAATTTATATTTTCTTTATTTTGTATAAATGTATTGTTGCTACGTTATATTTCTGTAATCCCAATTTGGAAACTGTTATAAGAAATAATAACAAAAACAAAACAATATTTTGCATGTCCATCTTTATACTGTAAAATGTAATATAAAGAATAATAATAAGTTTTGTTGTTAATTGTAAATTAAAGAAGAGCATGCACAATCATGTTTAATAATTAGCGATTTATATGTACATATATTTATATTAATATTTACTGTATTTATGTATGTATATCAATTCATAAACACATTTATTTTCCCAAATTATAAAAAGCATTAATTATTTATTGTAAAATAGAGTACTATTTCGAAAGTCAAGGAGGAAGCTTGTCTTACGAATAAAATTTACATAATCAAGGTGGAAGCTTGACTTATGATAAAAACTAAATATTATATACATATTTCTAAATAAATACTTAATCAAATTTTTTATTCAAATAAAATAAAAACTGAGTATTTTTATTTAGTTCGAAATAATCTACGACAAAATTTATAACCACACCGTTTAAAAGAAAAAATCGGATAATTGAAAAACAAATGCAGTTACTTTTGTTTTCTATTAAATTCAAATGTATTTAACTACGTTTAAAAGAAAATCCGTTTTAAAGAAAAAACACTTAAAATAAACAGACTTTACGTTAAAAGGCACGCAATTGTATAAAAAGAACTCCGATTAGTTGCAAATACGAATATTAAGAAACATTAAGAATATTCATTTATTGCTGAAATTGTTTATAATTTGTCCGTTAACTTTGTCAGAATTTGAATTTTTCTAAAACATATCGCTTTGTTTTATTTTTATTTCAATAATATTTTAATAGAGTTCATATAAACGAAATAATTTTGCTATTATCCGAAGTCCTTTCAAAGGAAAATTCCGATTATATGAAAAACAAAATCTGTTTTTGTTTTGCATTTTCTTATAACCGAATTCGAACGTACAATTATATAAGTATAATATTCGTATTGTGAAATTAATTCAATAAGGCAGGAGACAATTTTATAACGATTTACAGCAATCACTATCGAGTATTTGAATATGAGATGTACGTAAACAGGCATATAATGTTTTATTTAAATGGCTCAGATGACTTCTTAGGGTATTGCAAAGATTAAGGGTATTGCCGACAAAAGTAGCACGTTATGCGTAAAAGAACGTAAATGCGTTAAAAGAAACTTTAATTGGAAAACAAACCAAAATACAAACGCCCATGTGCTGGAAAACGTGCGATTTCAAATCACTTGTGATTTCAAAATCGCCATTTTTAGTTTTTCATGTGTTGGAAATCGTGCGTTTCATTTATTTTTCAAAGTTATGTTCGAAAAATGAAAACATGTTTTAAGTGTCACAAGTATAAAAACAAACATAATATAAACAAATTATTAAATAAAATTAATAAAAATGGCACCTACGTCATTGCTAAGTTTAATTAAAAAAAAAACAATATGAAAGAAAACAACGTATTAGAAAGTGTTTTCTTAGAGATGAGCAATGAAAAAGAACATACTTTTTATTTTACATTTTCTATTAAAATCAGGGACCGGAAATAAGAGTTATTTTTAAATTTTTGAAGAAATAAATCATACATAAACGAACATTGTAGAAAACTTTTAATTACACCATCATGATTTTTAGGCGAAATGCATCCAACATATTGCATGATTTTTAAATTTTTAATTTTTATTTTAACAATCAAAAATAAGAGTTATTTTTGATTTTTATTTTTTTAAATGAAAAATAAAAGTTATTTTTGATTTTTATATTTTTAAATGAAAAATAAAAGTTATTTTTGATTTTTATATTTTTATATCAATAATAAAAATCAATTCAAAACTCTTATTTATTTGTTGATGCCGTATGTATTATAATAATCTGCTTCATTCAAATTTCTATATGAATATAATATATTATGTGACTTATCCATTATTAGCTATAAAAACAAGAGCGCATAGAAATAGCTTATAAGTTTTGGCTGCCATTCAAGTCAGTGTTAAGAGGTCGTTTTCAGGTGTTCAATTTTACCATCATAATTGATTTTAAATGTTCCTCAGATAAATTATATCTCAAATCTCCCAATATTGATCTGAGTGCTGAAAATGACCTTTCTACACTGACTTGAGTGGCAGGTACAGAATGAACAATTAAAGCTAATTTTCGAAGTCATGGAAAGACAAATTTTTTGCTCTCCCAAAATTTCAAATAAATTAGCAGAAGTATCGAAACGCTTTTCATTGTAATTGTCTATTTCAAAATAAGCTTTGCGGACGCTGTCATTTATTGTCGTAGGAGTATCATTGTCGTCCGAAGACGAATAATTCATCTCCATTGTCCTTAAGCCGTCTGCTAAAGCAGATCGAGAGCTAGCAACGGAGCTTTCATTCACTACAAATAAGTTTTCTTCAACAGTTGGCGTACCGCAGGAAAATCGCTGAGATTCAGTCACATAATATATTATATTAATATAGAAATTTGAATGAAGCAGCATATTATAATACATACGGCATCAACAAATAAATAAGAGTTTTGAAATGATTTTTACTATTGATATAAAAATATAAAAATCAAAAATAACTTTTATTTTTCATTTAAAAATATAAATATCAAAAATAACTCTTATTTTCTATCTAAAAATATAAAAATCAAAAATAACTCTTATTTCTTGATTTTTTTGATAAAAGTCATAAGAGTTACGGTCCCTGATTAAAATTAATTGTAAAATATTACTTCTTTTACTTTGTATTTATAAAAAACATATTACATTATATTCATGTATGCTTTTATGATAAATTATATGCAAATTTATAAGAAAATATGCAATTTCACTTATAGATCACATGCGTAAAAGTTTGTGATTTGAAAACGCCTAATTTCTGGCGATTGTGAACTCTAGCACACGTCTTTTGCAATTTCATATCGAGCTCGCCTATTTCATGCGATTTGCGATTTCCAGCACATGGTCGAAAATATTTCTAAGAACAAACAAATAATTGCTTTAAAATGTGATAAATATTTGTTTTATTAGGAAAATATTTGTTAGCTGGCAAATAATTTTGTTTTTGAAATAACAGCTGTTTTGTTGCTTGCTCCTTAAAAATATTTTGTTGTCACCTACGGCAAAGAAATAATTGAGGGTTTTTTTTATCAAATATTTGAACAATTTAACCGTACCTTTAGTAATTTTTTTTATTTGATTGCACGCATAAAATGAAAAAATTCATGTTATTCTACGACGATCAATCGATAAACGCCTTATAAATAAATGACATTTTTATATAAAATGTTTCATTTTTTTCGTATTTTTTTTTTTTCAAAAAAAAATTTTTTTTTCAAATCCTATATGACACCATGATTTGAAGGTTCTGTATTACATACGAGTTATAGTATGTTATTGAATACGATGTACGTACATATACTATTATTCTAGTGGCCTACTTAAAACATTACCAATGTATAGGTAGTTTACGATTATTAAGAAGGAAAAAAAGTAAAATAAAAACAAAAATTGTATTCCATTGATAAAACAACAAGTGTTACAGAAAGCTGTTGAACTTTATTCCAAGACACGTACAACCTTCATTGACAAGTTTGCTGCGGAATAGCGGACGGCCGGCTGTTAATGATACCAGACGTAAACAATGTAAATACGCAGTCGTCAACATTTGTTTTTATTTACAATTTCTATGTAAACAATTTCCTGTTGCACGCTACTATATGCCGGTACACGTGCTGTAATATAAACAAAAACAATGATAAAATACTTGCGTGAACTATTGCAGCGCCTGCGTATGATATTATTAGAAGAGTACAGTCTATAGTGTAGTGACATGTTCAGAGAGGTCTCTTTGTAACACAGGCAAAGTCATGGATGAACTCATCATTGTGTTAAAAATTCACACAAATTTTCGTTTTAGATATTAACAGTATAGATACAAGAAGAAAAATTTTCATCTGCAATTTTAGTTTTACGGGAAAAAAGATATCATAAAAATATAAAATTTATTACTAAAGTGTTGAATAAAAAATTAAAGCATTTAACAAAATATTCCTTAAGAAGCGCACATCCTTATTTGCTATTTCAAAAATAAAAAAAAAATCTATTAAAAAATAAATAAAAATAAAAAGTGATATGAGGATTGCTGGTTATTCTTTTCACTGCTGCAATCCAACATAAATTTGTTTGTTAACGTTTAGGTTTTTTTTGTAATTTAATTTAATAATAGTTTAGCAAAATGTTATTAAAAAATATAAGATTTTTATTATTTAAAGTATTATGCTGTTTTATGGTGCTTTATCCAAATGGTGCCAATTTAGTGCCTGGTGAAAAAATCAATTATAATTTGTAAATATTCAATTACTTCTTGAAGGAATGTTACGGAATTTCTTTAAAACATTTTCAAAACATTTTTTAGAGTACACTCGTGGGCTGATAAACTGGGTATGGAACTATTCCATTTGGGTGATTTTATCACACGACGTAAAGAGGTCCAAGAGGTTGGTATAAAATAATAATAAATTTCATCAATTATTGTTTTTTTTCCATCACAATGGTACAAAGCAAAAATATCTTCCTAAATATACTAAATTCTTACCATCAGCAATTTCTCATTGGAGCATCAAATATTGATTTTTAACCAAATGTAGGTTAATCTGAAATATCACAGCGATTTAAAAAGCCATCATAATATAACATACATACGTACAAATGTATTGTATATAAGAATGTATGTACTATGTATATCTTGGTTATTTGGGTTAATTTTATTTTTAATGTAAAGCGACCAGAGTTGGATTTATTGCATTAGATTTAATTTTCCACTAAATTTAGTGGTAGTGAAAGAAATAGTGCATTATCACCTCTTAGTGGAAATTTAGTGCATTAGATATAAAAATTTTAGTGGCAATGGAAATTTAGTGCACTAATCTTGAATGATTTGTGGTATGGAAATTTAGTTCCACTATCGTTTTAATATACTTTCATACATGGATATAATATTATTATATGTATGCATACATAGCTTAAGTCAATGTCCACATAAATTGTAGTAAATGTTATTTCCTTATTTTACTGTGTTCGTTTGTATAAAGTAAATAACTGTTGTTATTGTTTTAATAAGAATTTTAATGCTTTCAATGTAATAAATTATTCAATTCACCATAAGTCAGATTTTAATGGCGCTGACTGTTAATATAGCCAGCCACTAATCATTCAGACCATTCGTTTTATTTAATGCATTAATATTCCACTACCATTAAAGTAGTTTTTACTTAGTGGTTAATTATTTCCATCTGCATTTAGTGGTGTCTGCAATATTGCTGCATTAATACTAAGACGTTTAGTGGTAGTGGAAGCGATAATGCATTATAAATTCAATGTAATAAACTCAACTCTGAAAGTGACCTACTAAGATTGTTAGAAAAATAAATTTAAATAATTTATTTACGAGGGCTCAAGAATATTTTAGAGTGGCCTAATCACAGTAGTGTAGTATATTAACAATTGCGTTTCATTAAAATATTACTTATTTTTCAGTGTTTTGTGGTTTTAAAATTAAATAACCATAGTATTTATAAGTATGTTTCTAACATATTCAGCACTTTGACAAAAATTTAAGAAAATTATTGCCTGGGCTGTTAATCCAACAAATAAAGCAGCTGTTGAATTTTGTACACATTCTTCGTAGTGGATCATAATTTGCATAATTTCAAAAGAAATATTGCAGTGTAATAAGAATGTAATATCTAATCAGGCTAGTATACTTATAAAGCAATACCACTGCATATTAAATTATTAACAAAGAAAATGTTATTAAAAACTGATAACTGTACTCAGAAGAAATAAAATGATTTCAAATTTTGCACAAATAGAACAACCATTTCAAAAGCAATACTTTTTTTTATTTAAGCTCAAAACTCAGGCGAAAACCACTACTAAATGCAGTGCATTTGTGTGAAGATGTTAAGTGCTTTATGTCAATGGAATAAATTGCTGTCAATTTGATCACTCAAAGGCCAGTGTTATACCTTCACCTTTGAATAATCAACAGCAATTGCCCCATTCTTATGTTGAATATGAGTGGTGAGCATCTTTTTATGTAGGTTAGCTGTTATCTTCCCAGAAGGTGACGCTTTACACCTGATCATGCGTTTCTTGGTGGAATAGACTGTTAACGTCAGGGAGCGGAGGGAGGGGGGGGGACCTCTTATTTTTTAAATCATAATTTTTGAAAAACCGTAACTATTTATTTTTTTCTCCTTCGCTGGGATTTGGACCTTGGTCGTTTGAGTTTCTGTGCACGTGCTCTAACAACTCTACCCCCACCATATACCAAGCTTTGTACTATTAAATTACTCGCAAGTACTGGCTAGGGGCCGTATGTATTCAATTTGTTTAGTTTCTTTTCAAATACCTTCGTTCAAGTCTAGACACATATTCAACATATCAAATTATAGAAGAATAGCCAAATTGAGCATTTTTTCTAAACTTTTTTAACAAATACATATCGCTCATTTGGGAGAAGGGTGGCATAACTCAAAAAAAGTGATTCTGAGATAAATGCATTTAAATATTTTAATTTAGCCAAACTAATAGGAAAAGTACAAGACACTTTTGGTTGCCACTCAGTGAAAAAAGAGATAAAAATACAATTTATAGATCTGTTTTAAATTACAGTTCGCCTCATACTTATTTCTGCATTATTGACTCAAAAAACACATTTTTTGAGTTATGCCACTCTTCTCGCAAATATGCGATATGTACCTACATAATTGGCCATTACAACCCTGGTTTACGGTTACGACCTAGCTTCTCACTATTTGAACAAATATTAACGGATTATCTTTCTCATCAAATCTCTTCATTCCTGTCATTTCCCACTCAACATGGATTTTGAAAAGGGTGTTCAACTGTAACAACTTAGCTTTTTTACTACAGGAATGCACACCGACACTATATACAGGAATTTTAGCAAAGATTTTAATAAAGGTAATCATAATCTCCTATTATACAAATTAAAAATTGAATTATCATCTATTTTTCGTGAACAGAAATCTACGGTTCTGATCGACAGATTACAATGCATTATCCGAGTAATTAAAATACCAAAAGTCAAAAACTATTTCTGTTTCATTAAATATTCCAATATCTTAATGTATGCTAATAGCGTTAAACTTTTTCTTCTTCTGCTATTTAAAATTTTTATTAGTGAACTATGGTTTCAAATCGTTTTTTTTTTTTTTTTGCAAAAATTAAAAAAAAAAATTTTAATTTAAAAAATAAATTTTAATTTCTTAGTCTCAACACTTCAAGCAATCAAGCAAATATATTAAAAGAGACGAGTTTATAACACTGCCGGTCTAATATGCTTTTAAAATTGAAAATTTAATCAACTTGTCCTATTGATATAAGGCGCTTAACATCTGTCTATCTAGTATATATTCAAGATTCCAATACAATGCACAGTTCAGGGTTTACTCCCCTGAGTATTGGTCTTAGCAATAAAAAAAGTCTTAAAATAGTATTAGAGTTGTACTTATATAATGAACAAACCTTAAAAAATAAAGTTATAAAGCGTATTGATATTAAATGTATGCTCTTGGGGATAAGCATTTCGCCATGGACATGGAAAACGTAGCCCAAAATACGTAGTTTTATGGTATATTTTTGACTTTTAGTTTTGTTGAGTACTTGTTGTAATTCTTAATATTGTGATTGTGTAGTTTTGTAGTCTCAACTTAACCTATAAGTTCTGTGGACCAAAAGTTGTATTTCAGCACGAACTTGCATAGAAGTTGTGTTTTAAGTGCGTATTTATATCTTACCAGCATTTTTCATCAAACTCCCCCAATTATCATTTTATTTTAGTACAATTTTTGATTAACACTACCGAAATGCTTTCGATTTTATAAAAAAACTGGCCCAAAGATAATGTACAAAAAATCAACGAAGGTGGATTGAAGATCGAGCGGTATATGGGTTATGGCATACTTGCTTTTAAGGGAACTGCCCATAACAAGGTTGGGTGGGCAGGAGACACCGCGTATCCGCACACAAAAATAAAATTCTATAAACTGTATCCGGAACCAATAAATACAATACCGCATCCCGTTGTCCCTTGAGACTTGGTGGTTTGTCTCCTGCCCACACAACCTTGTTATGGGCAGTTCCCTTTAGAAGTAAGTGTGCCATAACCCATAAAAATCAAATAACACAGGTTGATCTTATTGTATTTTAAATATAAAATAAAAAAAAATTAGCAAAGGAATTAGGTGAGTAGAGGATACAGAATCTGGATTATTAATAAATCAGATATAAGTAAAAATTATTTACCTTCGGGTCCATCAGACCCGCGTGTAGAAGAGAGGGTTAATTAATTTAATAATTATTAAATCGTTTATTTAATTCAAAATAAAGTAGCGAAAAACATCTGGGCTTAAAAAGTAGTCCATATAACTAGAAAATCAGAATTTTTGACCGTCTAAATTATAATTTTAATTATCACTTTAATTTTAATTGTTTTTTTTTTTTCGTTCTTTTAGAGTTTCAAGCAAGCACAAGTTGTTTCGAGGTCAGGAGCAAAAATTGTTGAAAATATGGCCAATGAAATCAAAACAATGATGGATTCAAAAATAAGTGCCGTGAGAGTAAGTTAATGACTAATCAATAACAAAATAAGAGACGAATTAATAAATAAACACGCACAGTAAAATATATGCTTATATTAAAATAATTATTTCACTATTAAATCACACTAAATATTTAGCGTATAATGGATACAGCCGAAAATACCGCCTTAACATATCAAAGTGAAAAACCTGATAAATATTTTTCATATTATAATTCAAAAGAAATGATCGAACCACACGAACCTATACCAACAGAGCCACCAAGGGATTTAGAAGATGCGGGGGGACCAAAAATTTTCGTACCTCCGAAAGAGATTGTTCTAACACCCAAAGATGAATTTTTTAATACACCAGTTAATATGACTGTTAGCTCAGTGCATGTGCCGACGAATGTTTACGATAGAGGTTTGAATTTTTTATTTCAAATTGTATGAAACAAATTTAGATTTTGGTTTTTTTTGGTTTTGAAAACAAAAAACTTAATTATGATTTTGAACACTTATGCTGTTGCTAAAAGCACACACGTTTCGAAATAATGAATTGAAAATGATTTTTAACAAAAAATGTTGCATAAACATGTTTAAGGCCAATAAGTAACGTGTACCTAATAAAGTTATTGATGTCATTATGCAGTGTTGTCAGTTGAGGATATTTTATTTTCTAAATCAGGAATTAAGAAGTTTGCTAAGGTTTCAGAAGTAAATTTAAAAGAAAACAAGTTATATTCAGTGAATCTTGACATTATGTACGAAATAAAATATCGTTTAGATGACCGCCTCTCTACTGTTTGCAGCAGTTAGTTCTTTTAAGGAAGTTTAAGATCACGTGTTTATGCGCTATCAGGAAATTACAAGATTGGGATTTCTATCATCCAATACAATACATAGGTAAACTGGGATATGTTGTGTGTCTCGTAACACCGTCTTATTGACATAACAAATTCAATTCCAGTTCATAAACTTTAATTGCAGGCCAAAAAACATTTGGTTATCATACGATCATAGCATAGCACTCTGAATTGACGGCAATAGTTCTTTCAGTGCCAATTTCGAAAAATAGAACCTAATGACACCTCACCACAATAAAATTACTTTTGCCGGTTGTAACGGCTTATCCGGCTTCAAACCCCAGCTTTGACATTTTGAAAAAAAAATAATATAAATAATATTTCTTTCGGGGACCACCTCTTACTAGTCTAGAGTAACTGATTGCCATGAACAAGCCTCTCAAGTCTGTTGTTCGAATTCGACGTTAAACTTCATGTCCCCATACTAATGGATAGACATTGACTCATACAATATGAGTGCTGTAAGAAGGTAAGTCGTAACCCAGTCTCCAGACCCCAATATATGCCAAATGTTAGTTTGTTGACCTAACTACCTCATGAGAAATGAGCTTTAAAACCTGATACCCAATCAACATATTTTTGGCGTTAGCTGTCTGGAGATGTTGCGTGAGTTTGAGAGGTACAACTCCAAGTGCAAAATATTGACCACGTGTGTAACGCTTTCAGTTCTTTTAAATTACATAGTAGGTCTATTATGATGATCATAATCATCCTTAAATGCACAAAAAGTTGCTACACTTGAATTACCAATTGTTAATAACTTTTCAATATTTGTATGCATTCTTCGATCTATCATTATGTTGTTCATCATTCAACTGTACAGCTTTCATTGAATTCTTTATTGAATCGACTATTCTGTGGCTTGAAGATTCTCAGCCTTAGACTTTTAAGCTCTTCTGCTCTTCCCAATGAGCATCAGTCATTATTACAGCTGCGTTAGTCATGTAAGCAAAAATATGTTTATGTTCAATGATGGATTCGAGCATCAAATAAATATGTAAATAAACACTCCCCAACCGTGTAGCTTGATCTTTAAACTACTAAAATTTCCTTTTTTTTTGCAACAGAATCAATAATCTCGTATAAGTTCTACTAATGCAATTGAAACCCTTGCTTGCATAAATAACTAAATATCAAAATCAAAATAATTTGAATTATTACACCATTTTATATTAATTAACTAGGTTAAACCCAGCGTGCTTTGCTACACCAAATTTTGTCGAAATTTTTCGACTGATGATTTTTAGTGACTACGGAGTAATTCAGACCAAATTCAAAAACTTTTTAACTGTTACTGTTAACTAAGTAAGTATATATAAAAAAATTAATTTTTAACTTGTATGGGAAGTGTCACGACCACTTGTCCAATTTCGCCCACTTTCTGACTGATGTTTGCCTTGCCTATGAAGTCATTCAGACCCAATTCCGAAACTTTAGCTTTAAGCATTCTAAAGATATACAAAAATCAGTATTTAGGGATAAATAGAAAAAAGTGGGCGTAAAGGTAGGAGTGTCAAATTTTTCTCTCGATTAAAACTTAAAATGGATTAATGCAAACATTTGATAGAAAAATTAGTCAAATCGATGGAGCCGTTATCTAATTTTAGGTAAACGAAAAAAAATTGAGTGTAAAAGTGAGCGTGGAAAAATTTTCTTTCCGTAAAAACCTAAGTTGAATCACGACTATCATTAGAAAGAAAAAATCATTAAAATCGGTCCAGCCGTTCTCAACTGATGCGATGAAGAACGGAAAACATTGATTTATATTTATATAGATTTGGGTTGACAAAAGTAGAAACTAACTCTCATGAAATGAATGAAAAATTATAGAGTTAGAGTCGCATATTTTTGTTTGTACTCCCATTCCAGTAAAAACGTTGCAACTTCGGCTCCACAACTCCGACTCTACAGCCCTTGTCGGCTGGCAATGCAACTAAGATTTTAAATATAATCTTGGGAAATAAAAACAATTAGACTTGGAATTTTTTCTATGTTATATGTTATTTCCAGAGGTAAAGAAAAATTAAAAAAACCGACAACACTGCCAAGAGAAAAGGCATCAATTTAAATGAGAAAATAAACAGGCTTAAAGGCGATTGTGTAAATGGTTTTGTTAAAAATCAGAAAACATTGTATGGCTTCTAAATGCTTTTATTAATCACTCATAAACTTTTTTAATATGTATATCGTCTAATTATGTTACTTTTTTTTTCTTTACTTTTTTATATTTTTGGTTGAATTCTAAACGAACACAACATCACATACATATGTCTAAAACACACATCACAACTAATCTGGTCTAAAACGAAATCTAAAAAAAAACAACCAAAAATTTAAAATTGACTGATAATATGTAATCAAAATAACAAAAAAAAAAAATAATAAAAATTATAGCATCGGATACAATAAAAGCCATTGAATGGTCAGAGAATCTGGATCAAATATTTCGAGACAATTATAAAAAAGATCCAACACTGTCGTGGCAATTTTTTGGTAGTTCGACCGGCTTTATGCGTCAATTCCCGGCATCGAAATGGAAGGCGGACCCGGTTGATCTATACGATTGCCGGTTACGTTCGTGGTTTATGGAAGCGGCAACAAGTCCAAAGGATGTCATTATCCTATTGGATGGATCAGGCTCTATGACTGGGCAGAGGCTAGATATCGCAAAGCATGTTGTAAATACCATACTCGACACATTAGGTACAAATGACTTTGTGAACATCTTCACCTTTAGCGATAAAGTTAAGCCTGTTGTTGGATGTTTTGAGGATACTCTTGTTCAAGTATATATCAAACTTTTTCTTATTTTTATTTTTCTATATATTATTTTTAAATATTTCTTTTAATTTTTACATTTGTCTTGAAATGTTTTACTTTATAAATGTGTAACAATCTCTTTAACTATTTTATTTTATAAGTTCTCCTCTAATTGAAAAAATGTCTTCATATTCCATATTTGAAACGTCTTTAAGTCACCTATTTTATATAAAATCGTTTAGGCATTCTAGTAACGACTTTATGCTAGAAATGTCCTTAATATCTACATGTGTACATCCTTATATGTATTTATCTTTTTAAATTACACGCTATTGTTTTAAAGCTTCCTTTTTCTTATTTTTCACTTATTTATGTCTGTATATAGATTAGTATCTGACAAATAATTCACCTGCAGTCGTATACTTTTCCTAATGTATTAAAAAAACGAAATTATTTAGTTCACATTGTCTACTAATTAAAAAAAATATATGTATATATAGAATTAGCTGAGATAATGGGCACTAAATAAAAACGTTGAAACACTAATAAAACGCTACACCCCCACTAAATCATGTCTTAACTGCTTTAAACACAGTTTTCAATACATAGTTTTGTTAATTTGATGCACATATATACACTTATATATATATATATATATATATAAGTTATAGGCTTATTTTGGACTCGATCTGGTTCCAATGAATGAATCACTCAAGTTCACAATGTGAACAAAAATACGCTCTAACACTTCAAGAATAGAAAATTTAATAGTTATAAGTAGATTATAAAAACCTCTTATATTTCGATAATTGTTGTCCATTATATACTATATAGTTAAATTATTAAACCATTAATATAGTGTGATTGTCCCCTAATTATTATTCAGTGAACATTTTATGTTTTTGTATATTTATTGTTTGCTTGTATATTCCTTATCTGTTTTGTAAATCACTTATATTGTATACGCCTTAGAGCGTACAATTTTCTAAGGAAATCTTTCAAGGAAACAATATAAAACTGAAAAAAGATCAAATTACACTTATTTGAGATAGTAATAGATATTTTTTATTACATACCTATTACAAATAACTTTAAACAATTCTATATTGTAATAATTGATAATGAATGGGCTCTAATTACCCATGAACTGCAATAAGCACGAGTAGCTAGCATTGTTAGTAAAATTTCAATTACATTTTACTTTTAATTCATTCAACTTGTAATTGGCAATTACCATTTCAAGAAATTTAATAATTGATAATTACCATTTAGAATTATAGTAATTGACAATTGGATATACAGTATGTAATTGGTGAATAATTTTATTAAAAATTTGTAGGCAACTGTCCAGCTGAAATTTTATTCTCAAACAATAATAAACTCTGTTGAGATGTTTAAAGAATTTTTAGAGCCAGAGTTTCATTATCATATCTCACTTGTCATAATAATTTTTAAGGTAATTTGTTACAGATCAATAAAGAAATCCGAAAATCCGTATATTTGTATGTATGTATATTATCCAACTCAAACTGCTATTAATTCCTGCAACATTTTTGTCATTCGTTGTAATTTTTTAGAGTTAATGCCATCGACGTTTATTATCTTTAGCTTAAAGCCACATGTTTCAGTGTTTCGAAAAGCTAATATCTAATTTTTCATTTAAATTTTATGCCTAGAATTTCAAAATCCTTCTTGTTTTCCGGCAGAACTATATTATCGCTTTATTAACGAAAATACTACGAGTAATAATTTCTCTATGCTTTATAACAGTAGTATAGCCAAATATAAAATTAATGTTTAGTAAAGCAAATAATAATTTCTTTCTAACCACAGGTTTATAGTTAGCCTACACCATTTCCAGTTTAATATTAAAATTTTACATTTTTGTTTTTCAGGTAATGAATGACTTTAATTTTAGAAATTTTACTTGATAAAAATGTATAGTGTTACCAACGTAACACCTGCTTACTTCGTAGTGCAAAACAGAAAAATTAAAGTAATAATTTGAAAATTTATTTAAACCAGTGATAATCTTTAGTCGTAGTCGCCGTGGTCTAGTGGTTAGTTTGTTGGCTTACTAAGACGAAAGCTCCGCTTAAAGCCCCGGCTCTGACATCTTCCCAGCAGAAAATTTTTCAAATTTGGAAGCAATAATGGAAGCATTATATTGTTTATAATGTTTATAGAATAAGGTATTATTTTTGATTTTGTACAATATTTGCTTACTGGTTGTAATAAATTTGCGTTTCTATTGCATTTTATTGATGCGCACGAGTAAGTGATTGTTTACAATTTCTCCCCTTACAAAATAGCTTACTGTTAAGAACTAATTTCTGCTGGGTTAAAGCAAAAGAAATATTGAAAAAAAAAATTTCTTTCGGCGACTACCTCTTAGCAGACTTCTTGCAAAAGCTCTAAGATTAACTGAACAAGCTCCTCAAGTCTGTTGTTCGGAGTCGACATTAAAACTGTAGGATAAAAATTGACACACACAACATGAGTGCTACGAAAGGCTAGGCTGTAATTTTGACACAGGGTTGTAAGGGCCAGTTCGTCGTGCGGGAGTTTATATATCTCGAGTTAATGATGCCACTTTAGGTTTTTGACAACAAAATTTTTAAAATCTGCAATCCGTTTTTGCCTATTTATCTCCAAAACTGGGCGAGATATCCGAAAACGGATTAAAGACTTGAAAAATTTGTGGTCGAAAATCTAAAGTGGCATCATTAACTCAAGATATATAACAAATGTGAAATGGCGAAGAGAGCACATAAACTCCGCACGACGAGTTATGTATGTATATATTATATTCTTAATTAAGTAGTACGCAACTTTTGCAATTAGGGTTACAAGCAGACGCAACTGTTCATCATCACCGGTATATATGATCATCCAATGACCGAATACTCCGCTATAAGATTGGACAAAGAGTGATGGGGTATTTTGTCATTCATACCAAGGACAAAAGGTCTTAGAAATAGTTTACGAAGTGATCAAACTATGTATGTATGTTCTGTGGCTTCCCGCAGAAAAACGTTGAGATTAACGCCTTGATAATCGACATATGGCAGCAAATAATAAAGGGGGAGGTAAAACACTTCTCTTATGCTTAGGTGCTTCTAACGAGTTCATCTGCCCTACAATCACCATATGACCCAAAATACAGAACAAACCATCTCCTCAGCATATCTTTGAGCCAGTAACTCTCACGTAAAACCAAGTTCAAAAGAAGTTGTATTTCCATTCCATACCATTTTTTGAACAATTAAAATATGATTTGAATTCCGTTTCCGAAGAGTATTGAACATTCTAACATGGCCCTGCGAAAATTTATGCATTTGATTGTTTGTTTTTCTTACAGTATATCTTTGAAAGTCTGAAAGGAATTATAGGCTACAAAAAAATTAAAAAATGTCAACTGGACTTTGCCCATACAAACTAAATAGTCAAAAAGTAAGCCCAAACGGGATAAGTGGGCGCTATACAATTACAAACTAAATATTGTATTTTGTATATCTTGCTAACGATGGTAACTAAGTCCAAATACAAATCACCAATCAAAAAGTGGGCAGAATTTTGTTTTTTTTTTAATATTTTCGGAACGACTTAAGCGAAAGCTTATATATTTGGTCTAAATAACATCATAGTCAATACAAATTATTAATCTAAAAGTGGTTGATGTAGGTGTTCTGGTTGTGTCACTGCCTGTAATAGGTACTGTGCTAGACTGCTAGTGCAAGGGTTGTCGGTTTAATTCCCACCAAAGACCCTGGTCTGCGATTGTCACTCTGCCCCTTATAATTAATTAGAATATATTTTAATATTGTATTGTTATTTAAGTAGTAAATAAATAATTTTTCTACATTTTGAAAACTCGTCAAAAGCAAGGCTTTCTTAAATACCTTGCTTGCCAAAATAGGTGGGAGTACATAATTTTTTATATTATTCATTTGAAATAGAAGTAGCGAAGCACGTCAAGGTTTGACTATGTAGTAATTGATAAACAAAACAAAACACAAATTGGAAATGGTGTAGTGACTCTCGCAGTGTAACTCAATTTTTATAAAAATTATTTCATTATGGTCTGACTATTACTACAATATTACTCAGCAATAATTACTAATTTCAATATTTTTGAAAACCATTTTCGTCTTCAGTTTTCGACAAGGAATGTTATTTGTAATAACATGTTAAGCAATATTTTCTAACTCTCAAAAAAAAAAAAAAAAAAAAACAAAAAAAAAAAAAAAATATGTATAGATTTATTTGTTTTGTCCAAAATGTTAGAATAAACTTTATCCAATTTTATAGGATTGTACACAAATTATTATTATTTTTTTAATAGCATTTTGTTTTATATTTAATTTCTTTGAAACACAATACAAACAATTGGGCAATAACCCACAAAATATTCTGTTTCTTTCCTGAATAACAAATATTTCTTCTTTTTCGATTTATATGTTCGTTTTGTTATTTTTTTTTTTTTTTTCAAATTATACAACAACAATTATACTCAACAAAAAATATAAAATACACCGCGAAACCTGCTTTGAATATTTGGCCTTGACAAAATAATTGGCTCACAAAAAAAATAAAAATAAAAATAAAATACAATATTATAATGCATCTTCTCTAACACATACATACATGCATTTGCATATGTGTGTATAAGGCAAATCTTGGTAACATTCGAGAGCTTAAAGAGGGAATTGAGTTAGTTAAAACCGTGTCGATCGCCAATTTCTCCGCTGCATTGACAAAAGCCTTTGAGGTTTTGGAACAATTTAAAACCGAACAACATGGTGCCCAATGTAATCAGGCTATAATGATTGTTAGCGATGGTGCCCCCTTTAGTTATGAGGAAATTTTTGAAATATATAATTGGCAAAATTTACCCTATAAACCGGTACGTGTATTTACGTATCTAATTGGCAAAGAGGTGGCAGATGTTAAGGATATTAAATGGATGGCATGTGCCAATCAGGGTTACTATGTTCACTTGAGCGATACGGCGGAAGTACGTGAAATGGTTTTGAATTATATACCAGTAATGGCTAGACCATTAGTATTGGGTAGACATGATCATCCAGTTGTATTTACGCAAGTGTACGCCGACGTTGTGGTAAGATATTACTTTTTTTTAATTATTTGACCTTTAAGATGTCTTGTAATCTATGTATATACATACATGCATATATGTAAACATACATTCATATGTATGTATATATATATGTACATGCTACATATGTTTTATATAGATGTCTAGATAACTTTTAAATTTTGCATACATACATTCATAATATGTATGTATGTATGTACACACATATGTATAAAAAAACAACAAAGAAATTTAAATTGAAATTAAAATTATATAAATATCTGGATATTTAAGGATATGGAAATGTCAGATTATTTATGGCAATTGGAACAAAATGCCGATCAAAAGGAAAATATTTTAGAATATCGCAGAGTAAGTTTTCGCATGTTAGATCCGGATGAAGTAAGACGCAGGGAATATAGGCGTATGAGAAAGGTGAGTTTGCTAACAAAATTTAATTACTTTATTATGGACAAACACGCTAATGAGTTGAATATGGATAGTTAAGTTGCCTGTTTCAGCTCACAAGTAAAATTGAAAAAAAAATTTTTTTAACTTCTACACATATTGGTAGACATATTCGTATCACAAGTTAAAATACCAGGTAGTACTCTGTTCGTAAATGCATCTCTGCACCTCAGCACGACATTTAGCGATTGAAACGAAGCTAATTTCCAGTTTTTCATTTAAAAAAATATATTTTTATGTAAATAGAAGAGTTATATAAATACATGCATACATAAGTTACGTATAATTTTATACTTCCCAGTAAAGTTATACCTGTAAAAGATGTGATTGTATTATGAGTTTAACTTATGATACACCGCTTCATTAGCACGTCATTGTAGATTATGTTAAATTGAATTCATTTGAATCATCATATTACATTCCAAGTCGTTTTTTAATGTGTTAACGAAAACAGTTTGAAATTGTCTATATTTAATAATTTCATACTAATTTGACTTCATAACTTACGCATTCTTTATAAAATATTTGACAAATGTGAACTTAGCATAAGATGGAAGAAAAAAGCTAGCAATTTGAGAACAATGAAGATTTCGTCCTATACCAACAATCCCAGTGGGAAATGGTAATGAATGAGAATCGAGAAGGTAATACAAGGAATGTATAATGTTGATTCCGGAAACCATTACCCTTAACACAGATCATGTCCTACGAAAGTAATATATGTTTTTACTGTCTCCCCATAATAAGTATTAGAATTCATTATTTGTTATGCATAAAGTTAATATTTATTAAAAGTTTGAAAGAATAACGAGAAATAACGAATTTTTTTTTAATAAAATGTAGAAAAATGAATTCCTTCTTCTGAAGATGTGGGAACACACATGGTAATCAATGTATACTTGTGTGCTGCATGAAATTACCTTCTCGATTCCAAAACTAATTAATTATTATTTAATTGATTTTAAAATAAGGTAATCAATTTTTCTCGCTGGGATACTATCTTCAGTACTCTCATTTCCTTTACTTGTTAATGGTTTTAAGTCGATAAGAGTGAGATTAGTGTGAATTCATCCGCAAATACTTTTTACCAACAAAAGATCCCCAAGTGTGACAGACCTACATTTTTAAACATTCTAATAATTGTAATGTTTATGCCCGTTTTGAAAACGCTTTCATTCGCTTAAACCCATGGCATAAACAGCTCTAAAAACAGTTTTGAAATTTTGAAACGATTTCACTGACACTGCTTTTTCAACCTGTTCGAGTCAAACCTAGCGTTTTCAAAATTGAGTATAAACGCATACGGTTCAAAACCGTATGAAAATCACCTGTAAAGAATGTTCTGTCAAATTTGATGGGGTTGCCAATTTCTTTCATTAGTTGTTTTTACTATTCTATGTGTATTATTATAGAAAATATGAAAAAAACGAATTTGGTGGTAACGCTACTACTATTACAAGAAAATATAAATATTAATTATTCAGTAGTGATTCGATGCTGTGATTAAATTTATAAATATGAAAAAAAAAAAGAAATATATAGAACAATAAGGAAAGAAATAGGTTATCCATAATTCAGGAGAAGGAGATTATGCTGCGCCACAGCAGCATTACATTGAAGCATCTCTTTAATTTTTTATTTTTCTTGTCTTTTATTATTTCACGCAACATTTCATTTTTCACTCTAATATTTCGTCTTATTTGCATGGAAGGCAATAAGAGTTTAAAAAGCATTTGAAAACTAATGTTATTAACCATTTTATATTGGGTAAAATTTAAACAAATGTCAGAATCAGCTGTTAGTTAAAACAGTTTTAAAACATAGGCATAAACGCATATGAAGTTGTCGTTATGAGTGAAAACGTTTTGTGGCGAGCTGATTTTAAAACAGGCATAAACTAAGTAAATGCAACAGCCATGTTGTGAGTGCCAATTTTTATCCATACATACGTACATACATATATTAGAAATAAATGGAACCTACAATATTTTAGAAAATGCTAGACATAATTGAAAAAAAAGCGGTAATCACTCTTCGTTGCAAAGCCTCTTAGAAGTGCAGCAAACGTGGCAAACCATGTCAAACAATAATAAAATGTAGGCATATATGATACGATTCCTTGTTTGCAACGAAGAGTGGTTACCACTAATGTTAGAATAAATATGCCATAGGATTAATGCGTTATTTTTTTTTATTTATTTCAAATGACTTTGAAAAAGGCTAAATTTGCAATGCTGATTATGGCATTACTTTTGTTTCATCTTTTACCACATATACATGTATGTACGCATATAAGAAAAAAAAACGTAATTTATCATAAATTTAGATTTATGCACATGCACGTACTACGTTGAGAAAGTATTAAATTCTTAAGATCGTTTTTAGAGTTTACTTTTGGTACGGTAGGTTTTTGTTCCAAAATGACCAAAATAAGAAATTTTTAATAATTACTTGTATGTATTCGGTATTGCTAAATATAAGGTAGTACTACTATTCAATAATTCGACTCAATGTACAAGCTATACACAAAAGAAATATTCAAATATCTATGGACATATTCGTCGTGCGGGAGTTTATGTGCTCTATCCGCCATTTCATATTTTTATATATCTCGAGTTAATAGTGCAACTTTAGGTTTTCGACCCCAAATTTTTCAAGTTTGCAGTTCGTTTTCGGGTATCTTGTCCAGTTTTGAAGGTTTAGAAAATGTTGATGTCAAAAACCTAAAGTGGCATCATTAACTCGAGACATATAAAATGTCAGATAGAGCACTTAAACTTCTGCACGACGACATATTAATTCAAAATAAAATATTAAAATCATTTAATGTTTTTATATAGGCTTGGGATCAACCTACGGAATCAGATGATTATCATTTTATGACAACAATTTCAATGCCAGTCTATGATCGTCGGGAAAATGCGGTAAGTTGTACATAAGTGCATATGCATATGTATTTATTGTTTTAAGTATATACTAATACATCTTAAAAAAAGACTACACATACCAATAATAATATTAATTAACAACTCTTTGATTTTTATAAATGATAAAAAAACAAACAAGATGTATTTTATTAACCCCTTACCCTGAAATGTTATATTATAAACTACATATTTTAATATTTCTTAAATACATATGTATTAATAATATTTACCTCAAAAAAAAAAAAAAAAAAAAAAATTGAAAATTTCTAACAGAATATCACCGAACTGGTCTTAATAAATGAAGCACTTTGGGAATTGCAAACACGTGAGGTATTAACAACTGTATAGCCAAAAAGTGTAAAAGTTTGCTAAAAATTATTTAATCGCATTAGAAAACTATCTATTATGTATGTATTTGTATAACGTAAACTGATTTTTATTATAGCGCTTCATTATCAAATATTTATAAAAATATTTAACCATAAACCTACCAGCTAACTTGAAAACTGCATTTTAGGATTAGTTAACATTTTAACAAGTTAACCTATTAACTCGTAAATGTGAAAAGTCGTATATTCTCATATATGTAATTTCAATACCTTTTTATACTAAATATTAAAGAAGATATATAAGTAAAAAATATATATACTTTTTATATACATACATACATACCCAGTTGGCATAATAGTCATACATGACATTGTCGTCAAGTGTCTTTAAGACATGTCATTAATGATTATCAACATCATCGCGATAGGGTTCGTGCACAATATTTAGTCATCTATTTCCTTGAAGTTGTCGACGATAAACAGAAAAATGACAATATGCTTGCATAGTTCAGCAAATGTACGGTTGACGACAACATCAGTAACATTGTCGCTCATTGTTTGAAAATTTTGTTAACGAATTGTTCTGACTGTCGTGTATGTGTCGTGCAGGTTAGTCTATTGCCGTGCACCTATCCTCGAGAATATCTTTAAGACAGAGCCAACTGGGTATGTATGTACAAAAATCCAATTTACAAACTGTATCGTATCGTATGTTGTATGGTTGTATCATTTTTTTAGGTTTTTTGAAATAAATTTGTTTATATTGTCAAAATTCTGTTGTTTGAAAAATATTTTCAATTTGTCAAAATGCGTTAGTAGTTGTAAATTGGACAGTACATACATACAAACATACATATGTATGTATGTATATTAATAAATACATATTATGTATTATAGTAAGTAGAAGAAGAAGATATATATATATATATACATATATGCTCGTATAGAAATAGTGTTAAGTTATAGCGTGATGTTAATTAATTAATTATACATGTTAATTTATTTAAAAGCCATTAGTTATCTCAATTATATATTATATTTTATTAAAACTGACCTAATGAGCTATCGGTTATTTGGAAATGCTTATGTATTCCAGTTATAAACTTATTAATTTATTATATATGTATGTATGTTATCCTTTTAAATATCTATATATGTATGTATGTATATGTTTTAGATGTGTTAATTAATTGAGAGATTTTGAAATCGAGTAACATTTTAAAAAAGAAATATTTAAATTTACAAAGTTGAGAAATTATAAATTTGTTTGTAATCTGAATATTTTCTACTACTACTTCTTTGAAAATAAAAATCACATATCGACGATGGAATTAAAGAACGCTGTAACTGAAAAAAAAACGAAAATACGTTTTTTGCATCATTTTTATCAGCAAAAAAATACGCGTCGATTGGTCCAAGTCCCAGATTTCCACGATGAAAATAAATTCACTTACGCTGTCTGTGAAATGAAAAATACCAGTGTATTTGTTCTACATTTATGAAAGATTTTTGGCTCTGGTGAACATTTAAGGTTTTGTCAGTTACAGCGTTCTTTATTTCCATCGTCGATATGCCAACGCAAACAAACTCTGTAAAAGCATGATTTGAAACAAATTTATCTTAATTTTATTTACATACTCTCTGGCATACTAGAATAAGTCGACCATTATATAAACATATGTAAATAAGTATATACTTAATGCACTTGCTGAAGTTTGGCAAGTATGCACACTAAAAATCATAGTTTATATTTACGCAACACTCTAGCAAAATTGCAACTGACAATAACGAGTAAAAACAATAGAGACAAAAGTTAAAAAAAAAGAAATATGAATTTTACCATGGTATAATCATAAGGTAGTCCAGATTTACCAAAACAATTGCAGCTGTTTACTTTCGATCGTCAAAATCGTATTATTCTTCTTCCTTATTTATTTTGACGTTAAGTAAATTTGAATTCAACATTTTTCTTTGACGTTAAACACATTTGAAATTAAAATTAAAAGTGATGAAATGTAATCCCAAATCAATACCAAATTTAGTTTTTTATTTTCAATATAAATTGCAAAACGTTTATAAACTATTAAAAACAAAAAAATATTTTTCACCATTTTTATAGAAAAGGTTGATTTGGTTTTAACATACAATGTCATACAAGATGTGACAACTCCTAGCTATTCACCCTGTATAAAATTCATTATATTTAATATTGTGCATACTCAATATAATGTTTTTTTTTAATACAAATTGAAAATTTATTAAAATATAAATTCTTACAACAAAATTTATCATTCAGAGCTACTGTTTATGCAACCATCCAATGAGCTGTGAGGTAGCCTCTGGATAATTATATGTTACAACGGGCGAATATTCATATACATATATTGTTTGTCGACTCCAGGCTCCGACATCTTCAAAAAAGAAATATGAATAAAATATTTCTTTCGGCGACTACCTCTCAGCAGTCTTCTGGCAAAAGCTCTGAGAGTAACTAATTGCCATGAACAAGCTTCTCAAGTCTGTCGTTCGGAGTCGACATTAAACTGTAGGTCCCGGTACTCATGGATAAAAATTGACACACACAACATGAGTGCTACGAGAAGCTAAGCCGTAATCCTGACACAGGGTTGTAAAGGCCAGTTATGTATGTATGTATTGTTTATAAACTATTTTTTTTTTACAGATAGAAAGTAAAATTTTCAAGTGTTAAAAAAATTTTCACAAAAAAAACGAAGAGGAAGAACTTGTTTACAATAACACAGGTTTACAAATTTTTAATTTGGAAAAATACCAAGAACGCCACATGCCTAGATAAGTTAAATGGGGCCTCCTGAGCACGAAAAACGATGTTATTATTTTTTCCTAAGTACACCCTGTCTATACGAGCCATCGATTTGGTATATCACGAACAAAAGATCGACAGCGCAAATGTCAAAATTTTGTTCTAATTTGTGTATGTGGTGACTACGTATGGTTTACAAAATCATAATTTATAATTTTTCATCAAGTGCATTTCGTTTATTTCTGCTGTTGCGAATGTAAAAAAGATGGTGTCAAATTAAAAATGAAAGTTGATGGTACCACATAGTTATTCAAACAATTGTTTTACCAACGATGGTCGACAAAGAATATGTCATAGATTTAGAGAGTCTACAAGAGCCAAATCTATGGCTCGTATAGACGGGGTGTTAGGATGATTGTACCATGTATTTTACATATTTTAAAATTGAAATTTAAATTTAAAAGTTCTTAATGCAATAATGTTTTATATTTAATATTAAAATAAACAATGCATAGGTTTGAATCCAACCTACTTTAAATTGTCTTAATATGTCATTGTCGAACATGTTTGAACGTCATAACATGGCATGGAAATTGATGGATGTGACACTTGTTACTATGTTGTATAGATCAACATGTGCAGGGCTTTAATTTGAAATCGTTTGTTTATGACTGAAAATCAATTTGTTTTAAAATTGGATTTTAACTAAAATACTAAATTGAAGACGTCTGTGTAGAAATCTAAAGATATCTAGAGTTTAGAGGTGTGTGCCAAATCACCAAAACAAATTTTTATTTTTCTCGACAGTATATCATATGTTTCAAATTTATTTATTTATTTCTTTTTTTATCACAGAATATTATTATTACATACATATATGTACTTACATACAAAATTATTAAATTTTCGCTTAGTTTCCTTAAGATTCATATTTTAACGATGTAAAATCCTACTAAATAATATGTATGTACTCGTATTTAGTATTTACGCTTGAGTAAATTCGTCATTTTCAAAAACAGCGATAATAATTTGAAATTATACTTTCCTGTACTATTAAGTGGCAAAATAATATATGTATATTGATTTGTCTCAAGACAAGTAAATAAATTAATACATAGTATGTAGTTTTTTTGTTAACACTATTACTATTTAAAATCCATTTAATTTACATATATTCTTTAGGAATAAGCTATTTCATATTTTTTTTTCTTTAAAACTATACTCAATTAGTACAGTATACATATATTTATATACATTTAATATTTTTAGTTGGTAGTTATTTGTTTATTAGATCTAAAAAATTGTTGTTTTTAAATATTTCTTCCTTAAAAAAATATTATTATTATTATTTACACTCCCATTGTGCAGACGAAAATAGCAAATTTATTAGGCGTTGCTGGGACGGATGTACCCATAAGAGATATTAAAAAATTATTATCCCCATTTTTGGTAAGATATTTAGTTTAAAGGTGGAACATTATTATTATTAATAATTTAATTGTTCAATTACGCAAAACTTTAGTTGGGTGTTAATGGTTATGCCTTCGTTGTGACCAATAACGGTTACATATTATTCCATCCAGATTTTCGTCCAATTGTAAGTCATTCAGTTTTGTTTATTATTTTATTTAAATAATATTTATTTTATATTTTAGTTTCAACGTTATATACTAAAGCCAGCTTATAACAGTGTGGATATGATAGAAGTTGAATTATTGGATGATGATCGTCCACCCAGAGATTTTAATCCAGTGCTACTGACGGTAAGATTATTTATTGTAATTTAGATTTCCATAAATTATTTTCCTAGACCAGTACGTTGTGTACTGCATAAGTAGAGGTCATCCTCTGAGTAATTAAAAATTCATCTATTGGTAGAACTTTTGTTTGCTAATTTCGAGAAGACACTTTCTCGACGATGCCTACTGTCAGATGCCCATTCCATAGCACAATTGTGGAGAGAGAACTCATATGTATTCTAATGCTGTATCATTTATTTCTTTAATGATGAGAAAAGTTATTGTAGCGCATCTCAAATGGGGTTAATAGTATTTGTTTTTTTTTATTATAAAAACTATTTAATATAGAAACGAAAAACATAAAAACTCTATCCAAAACTTTTGCTTTATTGCTGTTTTCTAATATTTGTAAATTCCTAAACATCCAATATACATACGTAAAATTTTTTAAGAATCAATACAAATTTGAAATTTTTATATGAAGTCGGATAATTTTAAATTTACAAAAGTTTTTTTCACAGTGCATTTTTTATTTGATCTCCAGTTTTCATTCTTAGCACCATTAATCTATACCTCTGCCTCAAAGTCAGAAACTAGCATAGAGTGGCAGTTTATACTATGACGAAGGAATATTAATGCTAATAAGTGGGTGTGGCTTTTTATTAAGCTTAATAGAGATATCGAACTTGTGGAATATACAGATTATTTAGGAGTTCTCTATCCGCTTTCAAATTACGGCTTTCGAATGAAGAAAGCTCAGTTTAAAATGTGTTGGTGTACGCCTCTGCTATAATCTAGACCAGTGTTACCGTTGGTCGACTAAAATCGCAATTTGCAATTTTTTTGCGGCCAGCGACTTTTTGTGCGACTTTTGAAAAGTCACTTAATTTTGCCACTTTTCTTAAGTTTTTGCGACTTTTTCCCCTTTTTTTGGCATTTCTAATATTTCCCTTTTACTTTAAACATAAAAAATATTAAAGATATATACATATAGGTCATGATATGTGATAAAATATATAACACATATTGCATGGCAATCAAACAAAATCTTTTAAAGTTTTATTAAAAATTCGGCGACGAAATATTATTGCGCATTGATATTAGTAATAAGAAACTTTGTGCCTTAAAGATTTTTCAACCAATTTCTTTTTCTTACAATGACACAATTTCATTATATTATAAGTAATCCAGAGGCTGTTATTAGTGAATATAAATTACTAGAAGGAAAACAAATCGTCGTGCGGGAGTTAAAGTTCTGTATCCGCCATTTCATATTTTTATATATCTCGAGTTAATGATGCCACTTTAGGTTTCCGACCCCAAATTTTTCAAATCTGTAATCCGTTTTAGGATATCTCGTCATGTTTCAGAGATAAATAGCCGAAAACGGAATGCAGATTTTAAAAATTTTGGTGTCAAAAACCTAAAGTAGCATCATTAACTCGAGATTTAAAAAATGGCGAATAGAGCACTTAAACTCCCGCACGACGAAATGACAAATCATATGAACACGTTTTTAAAGTAAAAGATTGTGAACGTTTTTGGTACACAATAGGTAGTATAAAAATTTCCTAAATGAACTTATACCAACTGGCTGCGTATGTATTTACTTTCCTCACGGTAGTGCATGGGCTGAACGGGTTTTTTTTTCAAATTAACAGCCAGGCCCACGATATCGAATCGTGTAGTTTTAAGCGACAAACAGCTGATTTGCGGCACACTAATTTTTGTGTCGCCAAAAATAAATGCGATTGGTAACACAAAATTTTTTTACACACATATACATAAATAAACAAAATCGGAATAAGTTTGTTTACTACATTTATTTTAAGTTAAACTAGCACACGGTTGCATTTTTTACTGTACAATTTAAGCATTTCAGCGCTTTTTTCGTGTATATACGTGATTATTTTTTGATATGTTGATATGGCAGCTTTGTTGTTTATTTGCATTACGTTGGTAACGTAAAGCAAAGCGAACGATAAAGTGACAATTAGTGGGCCGCAGTTTAGATTTAGAGTGAGTGACTGAGTTTCTTTCGCTTAAGTTTTCTTTCGATATCGCGGGCCTGGCTGTAAGTTTATAAAAAATAATTTAAGAAATAAATTGAAGGTAGAAACTTGTATCTCCATGTCATTGATAAAGAAATCAAAAATTGGAGTCCTTGTAATGACCTTGTGGAAAATTACAGAAGAGAAGTTTCTAAAAAGTAGAATTTTAATAAAATTCATCTGCTTTTACTTAAATACATTGTATATGTATATGTTATAATTATATTATAAGAGTATATATTATAAAAACTGTGATTTTAACATTGTGAATGAATTGTTATTCATTTCTTAAAACTCTTGAATCATTTTTGTTTTTGTACTATGAATTTTTGTTTAAATAAAAACGTTAAAAAAATTGTGCGACATTTTTTTTTAAATTCTCTTTTCGTGACTCTTTTTTTTAAATTGCCTTTTTGTGCCACTATTTGAAAAATCCCATCGGTAACGCTGATGTAGACTGTATTAAAGATACGTTACTAGTAAATTTGATAAACTTTTTTAACTCAGGTGAATTTCATTTTACAGCTTCGGGAGGGCTTTCTGTTCGACTTTCGAAAGTCCGTCTTTTTGTTTCTTTCATGATATTGTTTTTAATGAGTAGTCTACAGGGACTTGAATTGAATTGTGAATTTTCTAATCACAGGCGATCCTTGCAACCTAACCTACGCGCTATTATATTGGTAAATTTGCATTGGTACACTTTAGGCAAAAATATTTACGAGTGCTATACGATAAAAACGTTATTTGTATATGTATTTGCATTATTTTCCCAGCAAAAATATTTCATACTCTTTAAATGTCAAAAGCAACTTTACTGCTAATGTATTACATACATACATACATACATAACTGGCCTTTACAACTCTGTGTCAGGATTACGGCCTAGCTTCTCGCAGGCCGTATTATCTTACTATAAACACTTACCGAGAAGCAGGAAATACCATTGAAATAATTGTTTTAATTACAGTAAGCGAAACTCAATTACTCAACTCAACCTCACTTACTTTCACAAAAAGTTATGATTCCAAGCGAGAACTAGCTCGCTATATAAAAATCATGCCTATGTCTTCCGTAAAAGACTTTGCAAGGGGGAATTTAGCTTCTCTCTTTACTTACCTGTAAACTTCAATTTTTGCTGGGCCGTTTAATAATATAATTAAGACGTTATTTGTTTAATTCTTATAGGTTTTGGATATAAAAATAATAAAGAAATGTAAATATTTTAAATCTGCTTTGACGGTGACAATATTGATTTCGATGCGTAAAGAAATAGCTTTTCAAAAAACAGTCACACTTTTCGAATGTTATTCTCTAAACAAATTTAAAATTTTCTATTTTTAATTTCACTACGAAAATTTCAGTATTGAGTTCATTTGTATTTGTATTTCAATATTGAGGTTTAATCTATTTGTATCTTTCTTAATTTTTAGATTCGTGATTCAATTATTAACCAATCAACCGGTAGCAAATGGATGTTGGTTAAAAATCATTTCGATGAAATGGTAATTTAGTTTAAAAAAATAAATATTAACATTCAATTGATTTTATTTTTATTTTAGAAACGAGTGGCTCGGGTTAAGCGCCAATATTATTGGACCGCTATACAAAGTACACCATTTACTTTGGTGATAACATATCCTGAGCTATACGGTGTTAATCGTCTTCAAATACGTACTGAAGATGAAATTCATCGTATGAATATTAAAGGCAGTAATACACTGAGCTACTTTACCGGCAAACGTTGGAAAATTCATCCTAAATGGTTGGTTTCGTATAATTTTATCTAGCTTTAAGCATTTTTTTTTTTATTTGTTGCTGTTTTTGTTTTCGTTAAGGCTGTTTTGCAAACACAGCAATATGACATTTGAAACCTCCGAAGAGGAGTTGTTATGGTTTTTGGGTAAAATGTCACAGCCAGGATGGAAATGGCCATCGAGTAGAAGTGCGCTGCCTCCTGAACATACTGCTGCCATGTACTGTAAGTATATTTGATAGTAATCACTAAAATTTAAAATTTAATTTCATTTATAATTGGCAGCTTAAGCTTTCATTTTAATTAACTAGTCTTTTACATATATGATTTAAAAAAAAAAACATTATTTTAAAGACTTCTTTCTTTTCCAAATTGGTTACTGTATACGATTTTGTTCTTTTTTGTTTTTTAACAAATTTTTTCTTTGAAATTGAACTATTCGACATGAAATGATGTTTGATAATGGTTTGCAAGTATAAATGTATTTCAATTAATTAACATAAGATTTGTGTCTGAGCTGAAAAGGGTAATTTAAATTTGACTGTTAAAGTAAATTTTTTTTTGGGTTAAAGATAGTTGAAATATGATATTTCTAGTAAAACCAGATAAATAATAAATTTAAAATTTTTTCGAGACGCATTTCATATAAAATATGTATCTTTGATATTAAAACAAGTAAAATTATCTCCTGAAACAACATGGGTTTTTGCTGTTGCTTAGGGTAAATAATCGTCAAGAAAAGCAAAACAAAAATAATTTATATCACTTTTATAGAATTTGTAGAAAAAATTTACAGTCTCTTTAGAATTTGGTTAAAAAAGTAGGTCAGCTGATATGTACATATGTATGTGTGTCAAATGCACCTTGTAATTAACCTTTAGCTACTGAGGTGAAATATTTTGTCATAATTATAGATGTTTGTTTTACCAAAAAAAAAAATTTTTTTAATAATTTATTTTTAAAAGAACAAGAAAATGCATTTTAATATAAATAGGATTCTAAAAATAAAAATATCAAAGATTTAGTATAACATAACAAGGACTTTATTTTATAGCCTTTTTTCCTAAACCTAAAAAACAGTACATACTAAAGCTGAAAAAAGAATGATTTATTACAAGATAATCAGGAACATAAAAGGCATTTTTCACAGTCAAGTTAAATATGAAAAAGAAACGAAAACAAAATTATATATTAAAAAAATGGGGATCAACCTATTTAGAAATATTCCATTCATCAAACTCCGTATTTGCACAATGTATGCAGCTTCCCATTCACATAGGCTTGGCACAATACAAGCAAAAGTGGGAAGTTTTACGTTCTAGCCTACTAGGGCTTATGTAGCATAGCTACCGGGATACTGTTGTCGGCTCTACTGGACGTAAAGCTACATAGTCTGGTACTAAAATACAAATAATTGTGTTCCTTAGTACACTCAAAAAATTTTTTAACTAAATTTTAGGAAATTTTCCTAAAATTAGGTAAATTAAGGTTGTCGTATGGCCCCAAAGCCGTTTTGTACCTTTTTTAAAAAAATATTTCCTTCATTGTAGGAAATAAAATTTACTAAATGTATAGAAATATTACTTCATTTGAGTAAAAGATTATTTAATTTTTCTAAAATTCATCCCAAAAGAGAGAAAAAATTTACTAAAATCTAGTTTGTAATTTAGTTATATATTTCTTTACTTTTATAAAAAATTTCCTACACAAAAATTAAAATTTAACTAAAATTTAGGACATTTTCTTTTTTAAGAATAAAAATTTACTTCAGTTTTATAAATTTATTATAAAAAATAAGAAAAAAATACCTTATCAGGAGAAATTGCTTTCTAAAAATAAGCAAAAATTTGCTTAGTTTTCAAATAATTTTGAACCAAAAACTATAAAATTTTCCTTGATTTGAGCAAATAAATAAGACAATATTTTTATAAAAAATTTCTTTATTTAAATAAAAACTTAACTGTTATCTGTACAAATTTACAAAAGAGTGAAACAAATCAAAAAGTGATGGGCCAATTGCACAACAAGCAAACAACAGTTTGGTTTTTCGAAAAACGATCATCCACTAAGACCTTAATTTGATTTAATTCGCAACTATTTGTTGCATGTAATGAAAACGATTTTGATGAATCTTCTGTTGATGATTTTTAGTTTCTTCCTTTATTTTCTCAATAAAAATTAATTTTTTTGATTCAGTTTTAAAACGGAATGTATTAGTTCCAAAACAATGCGATCTCTTACATCTGTCAAAACAAGAAGAATTAAAATATATATGGAGTACATAATAGAATTAAATAATATAATATAAAGTAATGAATACTGAAAAAATAATATGAAAAACAAAATTTTACAAGGATTATTTTTAGATTAGCTAAATTTTTATAATATGTACAATCCCACTTTATCTTTAGCCTCACGTTTAATGATTTTTAACATCTTTTGGAAAAAGTCTCAGGTTTATTTTTAATCAGATGTTCTTTTTTTGGAAACATTCTGCAAAAATCCTCGGGTATCTATATATGTATACATATATGATTATCTACTTAAAATATCGATTAATGTACTAACTAAAGTTTGTCCAAATGATTGTTTATAAATTTTTCAGTCATTAAAAATCTGAAGCAAATTATACTTAGTTAGATGATTAAAGAAAATCCTTTCTTATTCTAAAAGTGTTTTCTCACTTTTTTAAAACCTCTGACATTGGAGAGGAGCTAAAATCTTTAATACTAATTTTTAATTTTCTGTTTTTATCAATTAATTTATAAAATTGCTATTTAAACAAACCAAATAAATTAAAAAAATGTACTACAGAAAATTCTGAAGCGCAATAATTTGTGAAAAATTCAAATCCTTAAATAAAGATAAAATTGATTCTCCTAGAAAGAATTACTTGGAAGAGACACCCTTGGTGACGCACAGCTACTATGGCTAAGGAACACTAGAGGTCATTTAGGCTTCCATTTTACCTTTTTTAAGGAAGTTACTGCAAAAATGCATAATATAGAAATATAATAATATATCTGTCTAGTAGTACTTAGTAAACATAACATCACCGTTTACTAATTACAAATAATCAAAACCAACGTAATTAGTTTTATTACTTATTTTAACCAAACTCTAACAGCCGTAAAAGCAATTAACTTAAAATATGATAAAATAATTTTCAATAAATATTTAAAAGTATAATATTTTACATTAAGCATTTTTGACAATAAACAAATATTGCACAAAAGCTCAAATTTAAAATTTATTTGGTTAGTTTTTAGAAATTTTCACACCTTAGTTTAAAAAAATACCTTCTATCTCTAACTCACTTCTTTATTAAGTCCTTTATTAAGTCCTTCTTTTCTAAGATTAAAAATAAAGTTATTGTACTTGCTGCATAGGCTTCTTTCCTTCGTCTTTATAAAGTACAAATTCCGAACATTATTATTATTTAACATTAAAAATAGTCGGACCCTTTAGATAAAATACTTACTTTATTTTCTGTTGTAAAATTTACATAATTTAGAAATATATTCAAAATATCTCGGAGTGGGCTTATTATTATTTTTAATAAGATAAGTTGAAACGCAACTTTCAATTTTTCGACGAATAAATTTAAAAACAGATTTTCCAAATCGGTTAATAGATGTTTAAATTTATCCTCTCTTTCCATAACTATGTGTACTATGTTAATTGATATAAAAAATATACAAATTTTGTAAGAACCATGAAACAATACCTTTATTCGATTTGCATTTAAAAAATTTAAACGAATAATAAAATATGTATGTAAATTTGTATATACATACAAATAATTAAGATAAAATTTAAAAGCTTACCAGTCGCGACGCAATATATTAATAACAGCTCTCCTTATAGTTATTACACATATTTGACCACTATATATACATATAACTTTTTATATTTATTTCACGAATTCTTTTTTTTTTAATTATTTTTGGTTGAAAAAAAAATAAAACACTGAAAACCAGTGTTCGAAAATAAACTGTACATTATTTTATGTACGGTTCACAAATCCAAAAATGATATCTATTTTTTTAGTGTTTGTGTATTTCTACACAACCAGAATAAGTCGATCGGGTTTTTGTTTTAAAACAGTACAGTTTTAATGTTTGTGTACATTAAGTTTTAGTGTTCTTGGGTTATTTTTTCCAAGATTTCAAAATATTTTCTTTTGTTGCATTTTTTATCAATCAGTTTAAAATTAAAACTTGAAAAAAAATTACAATAAATAATAAAGAAATATTTTTTCTCTGTTTTTTTTTATAAGTTAAGAACAGTATATTAGTTATGTAGAAAATTCAAAAATATTATAATGTTTTTTGTTTGTTTTGAATTTCCTACGCAAACACTTTTAGTGTTTGTGTACTTAATATTCTACAGTACAGAACATTAAAGTACATTTTATAAGGTAAATTTTCGAACACTGCTGAAAACAAAGCGAACGTTGTTAAAAAAGAAAATTTTTTTTGAAAAAAAAAGTATATATTTTTAAAATAAACTAAATTTAAGGAAAATTTTCATAAAAATTCAAAAATTATTACAAAATATTTATTCAGTTAATTTTTCTTCCAAAATAAGTAATCTTGATAGAAGTTTGTGTTAAATATATATTCGAATAAGAGAAAATTTTTTACCTGTTTTTAACAAGCCAAATTTTGGGAAGTACTTTTAAGGAAATTATTAACTGAAAACACTTTTGTAAACTAAAAAACAATTTACTTATTTTTATCAAAAAATTTTCATAAAGTAAAATTGTGTTTCCCAAATTATAGTTAATTTTTATTCAAATATAAGCATTTTTTTCTTAGGAATTGAAAATGCTTTCAAGTAAATTAATTTACAGTTTTCTAGTTTATAAACTATTTTCTTTTTACTCAAAACTAATAAATTTAGAACCTTTCTTAAAAAATTACTTAGTTTAAGGAAAAGTTTACTTACAACAATACAATTTTTGTACTAAAAACAAGTATTTTTTTTTCCTCGGAATGAGTTAATAAAATTTTTTTGAGTGTAATTAATATAGTTCTTTTTTGCGTTGTATCGCTTTCCTGAATGCAAAAATCTGGATCAGCAGTTTCATCATCAAAGTCGCTGATTTCGTCTTCGTATGCAAGCAGCATAGCTATTTCTAAATTACTAGTCTGCAAGCATAAATTGCAATAAACCAGAGGAGTGGTCAAATTAATTCTATAACAACCTAATGTTAATCCTGATGAGTGGTATTTTTTACATTTAATATTTACACTTATTTGGTAGTGGTGGTAAAATATTTTTAGAAACAAACACGTTTACTATGAAAATAAAATTGATAGTAATCAACCGAAGAAAATAAAGTAAAAAAATATAAAGAGAGGGTAAAATTTATCACTGCTTCAGTAGTTAAAGGTTAATCAATGCGCGATTATTATTTTTTTTTTTTTTTTTGGTGAGAGGGGAAATGCATTTACGCACTTAGGTGGTTTTTGCCACCCGTCGTGCCGGACTCCACGCAGTTATTGCGTTCCTACCGGCTAAAACCCCTCTCTATATCACTAGGCTCCATCCTGGGACCGTCAATTTGTGACATTACTTCAGGATGGAGCCTTATATGCCGGTCCATTTGGACCCTACGGTTCCGTCGACCTTGCAAGGTCTCTCTCCTTCCGACGAAGAATCCCCCTCGCAAAAAAGGCGATCCTTCTCCATGCAGCAAGGTTTCCTAACATGACTCCCGTGATGGTATTGGGAGTCAAGATGCCAAGATCCCTCTCCAGTGCACGCCTCCCCAACATCCACTTCTCACACTCAAAAAAATGTGTGGAAAGCGGAGTCGGATTGTGCTCCACAGTAGACGCATGTGGGACTTACAGCCTTTCCTATTTTAAACAGGAAAGACCGAAAGTGCCCATGGCCCGTCAGCAACTGCGTGAGGTAGTAATCTACCTCACCGTGCTGACGATTTAGCCAAGCGTCCACTTGAGGGACAAGGGCGTAAGTCCACCTTCCGCGTGTCTCAGTATCCCACCGTAACTGCCAGTCACGGAGGGACTGAGACCTTGCCACAGTTTGGTGCCTTCTCTTCCAATTTCGCCCTTGTGTTGGTGGACGAATTGTCGCTCCCTGGCGAGGAGGTCGATGGGTATGACCCCGGCGACCACTAAGACAGCCCGCTCCGATACCGTACGGTAGGAGCACGCTATGCGGAGCGCTGCTCTCCGTTGCACTGCCGCCATGCGCTTTCGGTACTTTTCGACCCTGAGCGCATCAGCCCAGACTTCAGCTCCATACAACATCACAGACTCGGCGGTGCTCAGCAGCAAACGTCTTTTACAGGGAAGAGGGCCCCCAATGTTGGCCATTACCCTGCTCAACAACGTCACTACTGAGGCCGCTTTGTCTGATCTGCTGGATATTTCGCTTCAGAAGGTTAGTCTGTTGTCCAAACTAACCCCCAGGTAGCGAACGGCATTCTTCGTCTGGACTGTAACCTCTCCTACCTGCATGCTTCTAATAAGCGGGATGCGCTTCTTAGTAAGAAGCACTATCTCGGTCTTAGTCAGTGCCAACTCCAACCCGTGGCCATAGAGTAACTCGACGCATAACCTGGTTGAGTCGCAGTTGGGCCGCATCGACATCTTTGGCAATAATTACTGCCGCGATGTCATCCGCATAACCAACCAGGAATGTCCCTTCGGACATCTCCATACGTAGAATCCCGTCATAGGTAATGTTCCATATGTCGGGTCCCAGTATGGATCCCTGGGCCGCCCCTGCCGATAAGACTTTCGTCACTCGGCCATCCTTCGTGTCATAGAGTATGGATCGATCTTTCAGGTAATCTCCCATGATACGCAGCAGGTACCCTGGGAGCCTGAAATCTCTCTCCATCGCGTATAACGCGTCCTGCCAGCGGACAGAGTTAAACGCGTTTTTCACATCCAGTGTGACCAGCAAACATACGGGACGTGAAAAGTGGTTTCCACGTTCCGTGCTCCTACCTGCATTAACTACCTCCTGGATAGCCGCCACAGTCGACCTGCCCCCTCGAAAGCCGTACTGTCTTTCGGAGATGTCGCCTGCTGCTACTACTGCAGCCTGCAGACGTGGGCGAAGAAGCTTCTCCAGTAGTTTCCCCGCGTTATCAAGCAGGCATAGTGGTCTGTATGACCCAGGAGCGCCGACTGGTCCCTTGCCCTTGTCAATAAGCACAAGTTTAGCCATCTTCCAGCGGGAGGGAAACACCCCGGCCTTTAGACAGGCGTTGTACATATTGAGCAAGCCTCTGTCTATGTACCACATCAACAAAAAAAAAAATAAAAAACTTGCAGTAATTTCCAAACTGGGTCCATCCATTTGTATGGAAATAGTATAGTCTAATAGACCCGACTGGTAGTTCACGGTGATTACACCAAAAGAAAATATAAAATAAAAATTACACATAAAATACAAGCAAAATGAGCAAAGAAAGATATCGAAAAAAACACCACATATGTTTTTTTTTTTTAAGGCCAGCACTTAGGTGACGGCCCCTACTCATACAGTACATTGTGCTGGTCTAGGAAAATATGTTGTGGGAAGGGGGAAACAGGGAGTAGTGTTTGTGGACATTTGATTTAAACCTACTGATATCGTAATTGGCAGGAAAAACTTTCGCCGGAAGATTGTTCCACAAACGAGCGGTGCGGCTAAAAAACGAATTCTCTCTATAATGCATTATGCGATTCGCTGAACAATCAACCACAAATGGGTGCGCTCTGAGAGAGGTACGTGTAGTCCGCAAGAATATGCGACCACCCGGAATCAAATCCCTTATCTCATCAGAGCACCTCCCATGGTAGTATCGATAGAACAATGAAACGCACGCCACATTGCGCCGATGCTCCAACGAATCGATAGAATTGGATACCCTACTGTCGCTGATAAGCACCTTCACCCTTTCCTGTACGCGGTCGAGAAGCCCCAAAATTGATTTTGAAGCACCGGCCCATACATGAGAGTTGTATTCCATCCTAGGTCGGATGAAGTTTTTGTAAATATTGAGAAGGTCAGATGGAGTGAAGTATTTCCTGCACCGTTTTAGAAAACCGAGGCACTTGAATGCTTCTTTCGACACTCGAAATATGTGATCATTCTAACGGACATCACAACTAATTCTCATGCTCAGAACATCAAGAGCGTCAGCTTCCTCAATATTTACATTACCCACAGTCACAGATAGCAGGATTAAATCATCACAACGCCTATGCGTTATAAAACAACATTGGGTCTTGCGCGCATTAAATTCGACCCTATTCTCAAGACCCCACTCGGAGATTCTTTGCAGGTCATTTGAGAGTGTGTCATTCATATTCTGCCTTCTCACCCCGATCTCCAAAAGGTTCGGCCTACGATCAAATGAATATGAGTGACAAATGTTACTGTTATCTGCGAAGGAGTAAACAAGATTAGAGGTTAGGAGGAGAAGATCGTTAAGGAAAATTAAAAATAGGGTTGGAGATAGAACAGAGCCTTGCGGTACTCCCGAATTCGGCCTGAACTCGTTGGAAGAGACACCGTCTATAACCACTCTTATAGAACGGTCTCTGAGAAAGCTCGTTATGAAACGACAGATATGGTTACCGACGCCAAAGACAGCTAGTTTAGAAATAAGAGCATTGTGCCAGACTCTATCAAACGCTTTTGAGATATCCAGAGCAACAACTTTGCTTTCACCAAAACGGTGAATAGATCCACTCCATCGCACAGAGAGTAATGCCAGTAGATCACCAGTGGAGCGACCTCTACGAAAGCCATACTGACGGTCGCTCAACAAGTTATTGGCCTCCAAATACCTCATAAGGTGGTGATTTATTATACTCTCCATAACTTTGGAGAGTATTGAACACACTGCTATTGGGCGGTAATTTTCGGGATTGGTAGCCTCACCCTTTTTAGGGATTGGCGTTATATTAGCAACTTTCCAGTTAGATGGAAATACCCCGGCACGATAAGCCGCACTGAAAAGTTTAGCTAATGGACGCGAAAGCGTCGAAGATCACTACTTCAGGACCAATGCTGGTATACCATCCGGCCCAGAAGATTTATGAATGTTGAGGTCTGAAAGAACCCTTTTGACAGCACGGGCTCGAAAGAATATATTAGGCATATTCACCGATACTCTTTCAAGCTCGGGCAGCGGTTGAACGCTCTCCGGCAAACATGAGTTTTTTGCAAACAATTCACCTAAGAGGTTCGCTTTTTCAACCGGGTTTGTGAATGCTTGGTCATTCTGTATATGAGTTGGAATCGAACTAGCGCTATTCCTTATCCTCTTAACGAAGGACCAAAAGCTCTTACTTCCCCGGGGGAAAGAAAGAACTTTAGCACGAAGACGCTTCTCGTGTAAAGCTTTTTCGCGTCTTAGTACTGCGGCACACGAAAATCTCGCCTTTTTGCGTAGCGTATCAGTATGTGCGCACTTATTATTACGCCAATTTCTGAACGCTTCCTCTCTGGATCTGACTGCCAATCTGCACGTCTGATTAAACCAGGATTTGTCTCTTGGTTTAATCGAAATATTTTTAGATGGGATATAGGTATCCATCCCCAATTTTATTATATTCACAACCATTTCTGCCATGGCATTAACATTTGAATCAAGGAAGCAAAGTCCCCAGTTAAAGTGCCGAAAGAAATCGTTGAGATCAGCCCTACGGACTTTCCCGTAATTAAAAACTGAGTGTTTCATAGATGTCGTTGAAAACTCATGAAGCCTGGATAACGGAAAAGAGGCAGAGATGGTACAGTGATCCGAATTGCCGAGAGGTGCAAGAATATCAACTTCATACTTATCAGGGTGTGAAGTGAGGAAGAGGTCAAGTGTATTATTCTGGTGCCCATCAACACACGAAATGTGAGTTGGTTCATTCACTAGTTGCACAAGGTGATTGTGTGCGGCAAACAACTCAACATATTGGCCTTCTGGAGTCGTGTGGCCAGAATGGTGAAGCCAAGACGAATTATGAACATTGAAATCGCCAGCAACAACAATTTCACTGTTCGGGTAATTCTCTAAAATTCTTGAAATGGAGTCAGAAAGAGAGTCGAAGCCAGAAATGGTAATGCAAAAGATGTGGCCTGATTTTGAACTTAACCCAGAGGCAGTTAAATTCTGCATCAATCATGCCATACGGTTGCTGGCATTGGTACCCAACTTCATTGCGAATATAAATTGCAAGGCCCCTATGGAGCATGAAAAGGGATAGGAGGTGGTAACCAGGTATCTGGAAATCCTGTGGATCAGCATCCCCAGAAACCTGGGTCTCATATAAGGCGAAGACATCCGGCCTATGGATACAAACATGAGCATACACAGAAAAGAAATTTGCCCTTAGTCCACGCACGTTACAAAAATCCAAACGAAAACGGCCTTCCACCACGACACCAATAAGAAAAAAACAAATGTCCTATTTTAAAATGCGAACTGCAAGGAAATGGATTACTGCTGATTGATTATTCAATGGCCAGTGTTATACCTTCACCATTAAATAGTCCAACAGCAATCAACCCCGAGAAGCCCGCAAAATAAAAATTGTGACTAAATTATTAGAGGAATTGAAGAGCACAAATGTACCGCTAATGGTGTCATAAAAGCTCCAAATGTGGCACTTTTGCCCCTTTTCTGATAGTCGCCAGATTGCACAGCATGTACCAACACTATCATTTTTTGTTCTTTTTTTATGCCAATGCAGCCGTTATTATTTTTAATTTTATTGTTATTGTTATTGTTATTGTTATTGTCGTTGTTATTGTTGATGATGGTATTTTATTTTATTTATTCATTTGCATCTGATATTATGATGCTGATTATTAGTGTAATTATGTTACACGTTCACTGTTTTTATATATTTTTTTATTCTTGTTCTCTTCTTTTAAACGCATATATTCAAAACGACACAACAGACGACGGACAGCGCAAAACACATGTTGACACGGCGGACACAACACAAATGTAGAATAACATTAAGAACTCGCTCCATTCTATGAATTTATACATTTTGTTAGATTTGTATAACTTTTTATCTTACTAATTACATACCACTTTTAAATTAATATATTATACCATACCACTTTTTATTACTTTTTTTAATTGCTTTTAATTTATTTTAATTAAATTTTTTCATTTGATTTTATTTCATTGCATCTTCTTTCTTTTATCTCGTATTCTTATTTTTTAATTCTTTATTTTCTTTATTTTCATATTTCTTTTATTTTATCTCTTCATACCTTTTTATTGCATAGTTTTTTATTTTATGAATTATTTTTTTTTTATTTTATTATACTTTTTTATATATTTTCGCTTTTAATTTTTTTTTATTTAACTTCATTTCCTTCATTTTTGCATTCTTTATAATCTTATTATTCAGGAACTTTTAACTTCACAAAAACCACCATAAGTTTTTTTTTCGTCTATTTATGACATAAACAATTTCCAACATAGGTATAAAAACACTCTTAAATTATATATAAATACTAGTTGACCGGCAAACGTTGTTTTGCCATATAAATTTGCTCTAGGAAACATTTTTTTATTTCAAATATATTTGATGACCTTCATCGAACTGCAAAAGTCAACCTTGATATGAGCAATCAATGTCTGTTACTAATAATTTTAATAAATGATTATCCTCCACTTTCTGTACTTCAGTTTGATAGTTGGCTATAGGGAAAAATATCCCCTGTATTGCCCCCTCTGAGTACCGCTTAATAAAAAAAAAAACCTAAACCATATGTGTTCTACGGTACGCAGATATATATTGTTGCGGTGGCAACCCTTATATAAAAAAAAAAAAAAATTTGCGCAGCGACGCCTTAAGGGAACATTGCCAGGACATTTTGTATTTTAAATTTTTTAAAGGGTCGATTGTGAATTTTTTTTTTGTGCGTAATTTCGGACGAAGTTAACTTGCAACTTCCCAAATAGACTTTAAAACATTTCTTTTACCTCCCGTATGTTAAATTTTCAATCAAATTAAATTCAATTGTAGGTTACTTTAAGTATAGATATTTTCGTGGTAATGCCAACTTTTCTTCAAAATTCTTAATATTTGTTTTGTTAACTAAATTTTTTTATTTATTTTAAATTTATCTACATATATAAAATTTTATGAAATTTCTATTATTAAATATTGTATATGGGCATTTCCACAGAAAGGTCAACCAAGTTTGAAAAATAATATGTTGACAATAATCACCTTTTATTGTTAATAATTATAAAAAAGGGTCTATATTTTTATAATAGAATGATTTCATGGCATATCTCTGGTATTTACTTGAGGAAATTGGACCGGAAATTGGAAAATATTTTATTTTCTTTTTAAGCTACTTCTAAAGACATTTTTATATTTAATTATTTTACATGCAAAAAATATGTTATGTTTGCACTCTTTATCCAAAACCTCTCTTTTCAAATTAATTAAAAGGAAAATGTGTATGGAGAACAAAAAAAGTTCGATTAACGGTTAATTTTTAATTTGTATCTTATCTAAGTTTTATTCGTACGTTCGCGACCGAAAACATCATTTTTTTGTAATTGCTTTGCATCAAACGTCCACAGGGGTCGGACAAAACATATTTTAATTAAGTTTGGTGTCACTAATTTGTAGATGAAAAAAAAACTTCAGTGTTATAATTAAATAAACTTTTTTTTTTACTTGCAAAGTTTCGTACGTTCGCGACCGTAAGTAAATTTTTTCATAAACAATATATATATTTATTTTCATTACACGATAATATACTTTCGTAGATGGGCAAAACGTGTGATAAATCGCAAAATGAAAAACAAAATCAAAAGCGATTCACAAAAACTAAACATTTCACGGGAGAAATCTGCTGAGAGGATGCAAAAACGACGGTTAGCTAAAAAAAATAAAAAGATTATAGAACAAATGCAAAATCGATTTGTACTTTTTTATAACGAAGATTATTGAAGAAATTATAAATCAACATGGCAAATTTCAAAACATATTGATTTTCTCGGACGGAAGTAGCTCTCAATTCCAAAATAAATTTATTTTTTGGAGCTTACCCGACTTAATGGCTAAATTTGCTTTTAAAACACTTGAGTGGCATTTCTTTGCAACATAACATGCAAAAGGTGCCAACGTAGGCGTTGGAACGATTGTAAAGAGAAAGGATTTTCAAATAACCACAACAGAAAACATTACTTTAACTGATGCTTTGGCTTTTTACAACTGTGCCCATCACCACATTACTGGAATTAATATAATATACATTGGAGCTGATAAAATTTGTAAGATGTTCCCCACTTTTCTGGAAAAATGGAATGATGTACCGAATGTTCCAGGTATCAGAATAATTCATTCGATTTTCTGTGACTAGGTATTTGAATAAAGTATGGCTCTAACAGCCAATTCAAATAAAAAAAAAACAAAAATATCATAAATATTGTTAAAAATTCATTATTTCATATTAAATAAATTGGTACATTTCTTGTTATGAGTGTTACTATACGCTATAAATTGAGTGTTTAGTTTTTATTAATGACATTTGAAGATATTTATTGGAAAATGCATGGTAGTAATAGTAAAAAAAACATATGGAAATATCGTACGTTCGCGACCCGTACGTTCGCGACCGATACTTAAGCCAATTAAACAAAAACCAATAGAGATATTTTATTGTGAAAATACTGGAAAGAGACCTACATTAGTATGCTTTAAAAATAAATTAATCGCTTTTAAATATTCCGTTCCATTTCGCAGAATTTTACATTTCACTACTGCCAGCCAAAGTTGACTTCTATTTTGCGTACGTTCGTGACCATGTGTTTTTAACTATTATTATGAAAACTTCAACTCAAATAAATCCATCTTTTGCACTACACATAGAGCTTCCAAAATGCTATTTAATAGCAAAAAAATATGCTAGAAAAAGTTTTTTTTCCATGTTCTTTGTACATCAAAAGCGTACGAACGTACGTTCGCGACCCCAGGAAATGCCCATATAGATAATGATCAGAAATTTGTCTTATAATAAATAATATTGTTGTAGTTGTATTTAAAACAATATGGTTTGCTGAATAATTGAAATGGGCTATTGATAGTGGTAAGTGTGGAGGCGTGTGCATATAGGGGTCATTGACCAACTGATGCGGATAGCATCGATGACCAAGGTTGGGAAGGGCGGTTGGAGTGTTATATCTGTCTCCCATTCAACGCGTGTTGCCTGTAAATAGTTAAAGACCTGCTCATTGTTAGTATGTATATGTTGATACATATAAATTTTTTTATTGATACGTACCATGAACTATGGGTGAGGACGGAATCTCGCCATGAGAGTACCGAGCTGGAGCTAGCTGTGCAATTCCCCATAGTGTCAGTTAGGATGCCTGTGGATAGTTAAGTATCTTTAATATTATACATACCGTGTGTTACAATAGTGTGTAGTGAGATCCGGTAGCCTGTCGTGACAGTAAAACCACGGAGTGTGTCGTATCGGTATCACTAACCGCATAGTGACTTACCTTACGTAGTATTGAGGGGATAGTAATGGCATCAGAGTAGAGAAGGTATCGTAACAATATTACCTAGCTTAAAATGTCATCAACGTCGGTACGTTATTTAGGTAAGGCACAAATTTCCCCTTGGGGCGGGTACCTTTACATTTAGGGGTGTAAAAAGAAGATGTGAAAATTTACATTTGTTAATCTAAAGTTTTGTAATTTAATAATAAATAAAATTTAATCAAAATTAATTTGTTAGTTGGGGATAGGAAAAAGTAGCCCTTGCACCGCCCCCTCTGAGTACTTAAAAAAAAACGTAAACCATATATGTTCTACGGTACGCTGATCTATCTAGTTTAAAATTTCAACGAAGTCATTACGTTATTTAGGTGAGGCATAAATTTTCCCTTGGGGCGGGTCAGTTTAACATTTACGGGTATGAAAAATAGATGTTAGCCGATTCTCAGACCTACCCGATATGCACACAAAATTTAATGAAAATCGGTCGAGTACTTTCGGAGGAGTTTGGCAACAAACACCGCGACATGAGAATTTTATATAAGTATTAGATTAGATAGTTCAGACTATACAATATTTTTATTATGCAGCACTTCTGTAACTTACGTACTTACATATATTACCGGCTTGATTACATCATGATCGTAAACTGTTTTATTTCCACATCCAGTTATTTATTTTTCTTCATTTTAACTTCAAGCAAGAGAACTAACACAACAAGAGCGAGAAACAGAGAGTATTGCTTTGTACAACAACAATTGCCTCATAATAGGAAACGGTTTCATTTCCAACATATTTCTTTGTTTTGTTTTTTTTTGCACATCAGCGGAAGTATTGTCTTATACAACAACACAATTCGTTGAATTCTTATTCAGTAGTGTGTATTTGTTTTTGTATTACGAGTACTGTATATTATAAAAACGAAATTATATAAAACTATACAAGTTATTATCGGTTTTATTGAAAATGCTATTTTAACAGATCGTCTCGGTTGAGTCTTTATAGGAAACTATTTCATTTCCGATATATTTCATTTCTATATATTCTTCATCAAACTATGGTGGAAGTACATATATTACAAGTACTTCAAAAATTTAATAGTTAGAATTATTATTTCATTAGAAAATTGTCTGAATTTTTCCAAAGAAAAAAAATTTATTTGTACTAAATTTAACCAGGTAACTGTACACAGTATTATGCATTGAATGCTGCACAATTTTAAGAGTCTTCTTATAAATGCATAAAACGGTATGATAGACAACCATGAATTAACAATAATCGAACATATTTAACTAGAAATTTATTAAAATATCGGATTTTCGACTTGAACTTAATGTGGTTACTGTTACAAACATCAGCTCAAACACAAAATATATTTTATCATTACCTATGGTAGTGAACTTATGACTTAAAAAATATTTTTTTTTTTTCAATTCCTACTTTAATATACAATGTACTTACATATGGATATTCAATTTATAGTCTTCCTATATACGTATGTATGCACATTGTATACCTACACATTTTAGATTTTAAATCGTTAATAAAGTACTTTTTGTTCATCTAGTTAAGCTCAAATGCATATATACATACATACATATACAGAATATAGTGTATTATTACATAATTAAATTTAAAATATTTATTTCATTTTTATATGGAAGAAAAATATTAAAAAGGAAACTCCTTAAACTATGCTCGTTTTTAATATATGTATGCCGTCTTTTATAAACAATACAAAATTAATAAAATATGTTTATTAAGGGTTTATTTCACAAATTTCTATGCAATACTTGTCAAATAAGCCCTTACTAAAGGTATTTTATGAGTGTTTTAATGAATACAGCAGTAATAAAATAGACTTAAAATACAATCTTTCGTTGTTGCCTCAAGTAGGAATTGAAATTTTTTGTTTTCTTTTGTCGAATATTTCTTAATTTCAAAATATATTTTCTGTTAAATCATTCATGATCAACAAAATTGCAAATCCACAGCTAACACATCTGCTGGGCGCATTCCATCATACGAAAAAGACAATTACTATTGTGAGTAATATTCATTTTATGTGAAAAAATTTTCTATTTTTCACAATAAAATCATATAAAAGTAGAGCTTAATAATTAATTGTAATATTGCACAAAATCACAATTTACTAAAATATGCAATAATTTCATATTTCCCACAGCTTCACAATATTTTTTGTAATAATAATTTTTTATGGCACCAAAATCATTTAAACACCCAGTAAATATTTTTAAACACATACATATGTACATACATCCATGAATAAAGACATAAAATTTACACTGCACGTAATCTTAAAGTCTTGATACACTATCATACACGGTCGTACGATCCATTCAGAAGGAAATCTGATCGATAAACAAAAATTAATGGTTAATTCAATAGCTCCACCCACCGACCACAGTCGGAAAATCAAAAATCTGGCTCCGTCTTGCATTTGTGCAAATGGGCTTAAGTATGCAAAATTTCAGCTTTCTAAGACGTCAGACGGCTTGCGGAAACGAATTGGACATACATCCGAACAAACAACGAAATTATATACAATATATAGATTAAATACGATGCATCGAAAACGTCGATATTTTTATTCGATACATCGCAAAACATCGATGTAAGTTCAAGATGCATCGCATCGGAAAAATGTAGTTGTTTTTTGTTAACATTTTATAAAATTTAACCATAATGACAGAACCCTAATAAAGAAGAAAATGGATAGAAGTTATAAAAATCTGCCCTACAATCAAAATTTTTAAATATATACGATTTATTTTTTATAACAAATCGTACCGCTGAATAGGGAGTGTATCACGGCCTAATAATAGGACATACTCGTATCATACATGTTTGCATTACAAAAGTACCCATAATTACATTTAAATTTAAAATTCTCGTCAAAAGCACCGAAATATATAAACTCATATATGCATTTTGTTAAGATCTAATTTATTATTTCCTTTAATTTTAACAACTTTAACAGCAATAACACTTCCAACATTTATTGGTTGGGAATTCTGAGCACCTCTTAAGAAAGATTTTTCTTAAGGTTGACACTACTGATTGATATATGGTGTATAAGCGTACACTGCTTCGTTTGTACGTAAAAATATTTAAGAGCTTTCAACTTGCAGTCAATAAATTTTGGGAAAACTGTCTATTCAAATAACAAAAGATGTCTGTGAAATTACACAATTCTCCTAGTGAAGTCTGATCGGTTGACTGATAGTGTAAAATTGAGAATACATATTGAAAACATTTTGGACTGATTTGTGATTTTTTTTTTGTGTGTACCCTAAAATATGCCCTTCATTTGAAAATTTCTATTATTATATCTGAATTAGGGTGTACATACTTAAAGTTGGTTTCAAGTTGAGATCAAATATTTCTCTATCTAAAAATACATATGCTATCCGACACATTTGTCCAAAACATTCTTGAATTTAAAACAAAATTACTAACAAAACTGTTTGTTAGGAGTTTGATAATACACTATTTATGTATAACTCAACAAGACATTTAAAAACAAAAAACTTTTCAACACAAAAAATATTTATTACAGTGATATTCTCGTTCAGAAAGAAACAGGAACATTTACTAACTAACATGCATATGTAAATTTTTTTTAGAGTTTAATTGAAAACTGCACTTGTTAGCTGAGGAATTGCACATTTTTATGTTCAAGATATTATTTCCTTTTAATAAATGCATGAATAGGAAGTACATGAACGAAAATTTTCAAATAAACGCACATACTCACTCAGACATAATAAGTAGCATTTTGCATTATCATTTTAATGAAATTCATATATAATTTTAGGTGATCGACAATTAATGCAGTCATTGGTTTTTGATGCCAGAGTAACAGAATGGTTTTCAAAAAATACAAGTTTTAACTCAAAAGATGATAAAGGGTAAGTAACTGTAATAAAACTAAATAAAATTAAATATATAATATGAAATGTATGCTTTTGGGGATAAGCATGTCTCTATGGCCCTTTCCTTTCTGCTTAAGAGACTCGTCAGGAGACTTTTTCCCAAAGGTGGTATTCAAAACTATAAATACTTATGTTAAAATAGTTATAGACTAAAAAATGCGAATCATATCCCATTTAAGTAGTATATAAAAACCAAACAAAAGCATTTACAAAACAATAAATTTCTGTTTTTAATAATAAAATTAAAAATATTAAAACATAAAGAGTGAAGTTCTGTGACTACCTACCTGTCTACGCTATAAAAAAAACAGTTTGTCGTGCGGGAATTTATCTGCTCTATCCGCCTTTTTATTTAAATATCTCGAGCTAATGATGAAACTTTAGGTTTTTGACACCGAAATTTTACAAATTCTCAATCCGTTTTCCGCTATTTATCTCTGAAACTGGACGAGATATCCGAAAATGGATTGCAGTCTTGAAAAATTTGGGGTATGTATGTGTATGTTCAGGGTTACGGTCTAGTTTGTCGCAGCATCGATGTTGCGTGTGTCAATTTCTATCCATGAGTATTGATACGTAAAGTTAAAAGTAGACTCCCAACGACAGACTTGAGAAGCTTGTTCACGGCAATCAGTTGCTCTCAGAGATTTTGCCAGAAGACTGCTAAGAGGTTGTCGCCTAAAGAAATATTTTTTCATTTTATAGTAAGCACTACTAGACTACGGCGAGCCACAAAGTTGTGACTACTTTTTTTAGTATATCTAGAGGTATGGCATTAATGGTCGCTTGAACATTGGCTTCTTTTACTTGCAGACTTGTTGGCATTAACCCCTGATAACACATACCCATAAAAAGTAATCCAGAGACGTTAAATCTCACAAACGAGGAGGTGTACAGTACCCTTTCTGTAAAGAAAGTTGTCACCAAATTAATTTTGCCACAAAACCATTGTTGAGTTGAGCCATCTTTTAAAGGAACCATATTTCTTTTTTTAAGATAAAGAAAAGTTTGTAACACCATAGAAAAACCCAATTTTAAATTAATTTTAAACTGCCTAATGAAGCATGTTATTCAAACATAAATCGCAAAAAGTTAATTTTATCAGATTTTACCAAAATCGGCATAATGATCCATAAAGATTATTGAAAGTTTATTGATTTTTTCAATCATTTTTTTTTTTCCAGTGTATATTTCAAAGCAGTAAAAGCAATCAATTGTTGACTTGGTAATATCAATCAAAATAAATATAATATTTCAAATAGAAGTATACATAGGATTATAGAAATTTACATATAAATTTTTCAAAAACTGCTTTCGTAAAAAAATTGTTTTTTCTTAATATTATTTAACTTAAAATCTGAACATGGGTTCTAGGCAGTTGTACACTTGTGACTTTGAAATTTTCGGTAAAGTTCAACGTGTATTTTTTCGAAAGTATGCTGCAAAAAAAGCCAAAGAATTGGGGTTACATGGTTGGATAATGAATACATCACATGGAACTGTCAAAGGCTCTATTGAAGGAACTCAAGAGGAATTGGGAAAAATGAAACATTGGTTGACTACAAAAGGCAGTCCAAAATCAATCATAGAGAAGGCTGATTTCACAGAGTTAAAGCCTATTACAACATATCAATTAAGTAGTTTTCAAATAAAGAAATAATTTACAAGATTTTAACCAAATGTGTTCTTCGATTAGACAAAAATGTCAAACGTTATTGGTGGAGTGGTATATGATAACTAAAGTTCAGTTGTGACAGGCATAACTGACTCCCAAATTTTGTTTCATCAATCATAATTAATAAAAAAAAACTTGTAAGATTAAAATTATTTTTTATGTATGGTATGTGATGGAAATCGATTTAGATCGAAATTGAAATCGAATGAAATTTCAATTTGCTATAACTTCCAAATCCTTTCATATTTCGAATTCCTTTTTTACTCATTACCTTACTGACTTGATTATTAAAATTTTAAAATAATTAAAACAGATAAGTTTTATATGACTTTGAAAATACAGGTAGGTAGGGCGAATTGCCAGTTAATCCGAAACTCGATCAACTACAATTAGCACAAGGTGCCGTTTTGAAACCATTGCAGGACCAAACTGAAGTTACCTAAAAGTAGGAAAAGAACTACAGCCAACCAGGGGGCTTACTTTGTATTTCGACTCGAATGGAAAATATTACGAATTTGTAAAAATTTTCGAATTTTCGAAAAAATCGTGTATTCATTATTATTGATTTTTCGAATGGGAAATTACTGTCGAAAGCATTTTCGATTCGAATCGGAATACAAAGTAACCCCCCAGAGCTGCCTATAAAGTAAAGTAAAGCAAGGGGGTCCAAGTTCACACATTGCACCAAGCCGTCGAAAAAGGGCACCCCAAAAACATCAAAAGACCTGGGTAATCACAAAGAAAATGTTCCACAGTCTCCCTCTCAGAAGAAATCCCGCAACTTCTGCAGTGCGGATTAAAGGAAAGGCCCAACCTCTCTGCGTTTCTACCGATCAGTCAGTGACCCGTATACACCGCTATAAATTTGGATAAGGACTGACGAGGAATCCCCAAGATTCCCACAATCTTACTCCGGTTATACCGAGGCCAAAGTACCCTAGAAACAGTACAGGTAGTTATGGAATTCCACCTGCTCTGTGCTTTCTCAAATAAAAACTTGGATATCCTTTTCTTAGTGGCAGTCATAAGGCAGTGGACATCCGGGTAGGAAGCAACATACTCCCCTTCGGCATTCTCGTTTCCCAGGATATCCCTATGACCAGGAACCCAGACCAAGGAGATGCCACAAATGTCCCCAAGACGCTTCAGCTCCTCCTTACAGCGAAGAACACGAGAAGAGTACTACAGAAAATACAAACCATTTCAATTTCGATCGAAATCTTTTTCATCACATACCAGAATATATTTTGATTGAACGTATTAAGGCCTCGTTACTCAAACGTAAACGTAAACGTAAACGTTGCGGATCAGCTGTTCCGTTTTGCTTACCTAGCCTATATGTAAATAGTTACTCGTTCGTAAATGTAACGTTGCGTTCCGGATGAATCCAATAAAATTAAAATTTTTCTACATTTATACATATCAGCTGTTTAAAATTGTATGTGTATTTTAAACAGTGTTGTCAACCAAATTTATTAAATTTATTATTTATTTATTATTAAAAAAAAATATATGTATATATAAGTACTTATATTCTATTTTAGTTTTGCGTACATAAGTATATGAGAAATGATTACTATACGGATGCTATAGAAATTTTTAATCGTCAAAGCATGGCTTAGGCTTCTTAAATCAAAGAATGAATCATTTGATATTTTAAAAGTTTAATATTGAACACATATGTACTTAATATGATTTCAATATTAATTTTTTCAATAAGTAGTAGGAAAATTGAGTTTTACTCAGTTAAATTTTACTGTTTACTCGAAAATTGTCAGTAAGCAGTAAATTTCTTAATTTTAATGCAATATACATATGTATGTATAAATTGCAATATACCCATATCTGATATATACTCGTATATATTGAGTTTTATCATTCTAAGACGCAAATTATCATAAAATGGGAAAAAGAAATATTTATTATATATAAATACATACTATGTATATAGTTATATACTAAATAAAAATATTTATATAGAAGCATTCATCGTAGGAAAAGCAGCTTAAGTTGAAATAAATTCTTATTAACTTATTGCATTACAATCTCCATAGACTATGAAGGCACTATTAAAATGTAACTTGTTGTCAATGCTGTTTATTATTATTTATTTGTGAAGTTATAAATCGTTTTCCAGAAATAATTAAAATTTAGGAAATCGAACATTTCAAAACTTTATTTAATTTTTATAAGCTATTTATTTTATATCTTCGTATATACATATATACATATTTATATGAAAGCGTCGATTTTGTTTTATATTGGCGTTTTTATACAGGAATATTAACAACATGTTTAAAAGCAACAATAGGAGGAAAATCAAAATAAATAAAATAAAATAAACGAAAATAAAGCTAATTTTTACATTTTTTTTTTTTTTTTGTTAAAAAATAATATTTTTATGAATTTAAACATGGACAAACAGAAATTTGCAATATTGCTGCAGGAAAGAGAATTTCTGTATAATATAATTACAAGAATATGACATATAACACGTTTACGTATATACTTATACTAACTACCATTCGTTGAACTCGCCCGTAACGTTTACGTGTCCGCAACATTTACGTTTGAGTAACGAGGCCTTTACAATTGAAATAGAAATGAACATTAATAGGTTTATCATCATGTTTAATTGAAATGTATGTACAGTCATGGACTTAAGTCTTCATATACCCCCTATATTAGAGAAAACTCCTAATTTAAGAGCAATATAAAAAAAGTTCTTACAGCAAAAGTAATTTAATTCATTTTAATCAGTGTACAAGAATAAAAATTTTAATTCCCTTTAAAATTAACGGAATACACTAAAAAAACTAAAAGTAGAGAGGGACAAAAATGTTCATACAGTGTAATCTCTTTTGCTTTATTCCAAAGGTTCGCATTGTAACTTTCTAAAAACCGTTAGTTTTTCATATTGCAATGAGGTGAGGTATTACTTGAATGATTAGTGGATATTTTATTGGTTATAAGTGATCAAGTGTCAAGATGAGTACGCGTAAAGAGCTAAGCTTTGAAATAAAGAAATTAATTGTGCAAGAGCACAAAAACAACAAATCCTATCGGGAAATAAGGAAATTATTAAATTTGCCGTTTGCTACAATTCAGTATGTTATTAAAAAGTATAAAAATACTGGTTCCATCAAAAATATGCCAAGGCCAGGACGCCCGAAGAAACTCTCCAGAAGAGATGTAAGCTTTGTTTTGAAAGAAGTTAAAAAAAATCCGCGTACTACTGCCTCAAAAATTGCAAAAACTATTGCTAACACTTTAGACAAGACTGTTCATCCTAAAACTGTTCAGAGGGCGTTGCGAGCAAATGGTTATGCAAGTAGAGTTCCCCGCAGAAAACCTTTGATATCTGAAAAAAATAGGAAACTACGCCTTGAGTTTGCAAAAAAGCATTTAAACAAAGAGATAGACTTCTGGAAAAAGGTTTTGTTAAAGGACGAAAGTAAGTTCAATTTATTCGGAAATGATGGTCGTGGGAAGGTTTGGCGCAAAAAGAATGCTGCACTTGATCCAAGGAATATTGTTCCAACAATAAAACATAATGGTGGCAACGTAATGGCTTGGGGATCAATAGCAGCATCTGGAGTTGGTCGGTTAGTGTTTATAGATGGTATTATGGATCGATACTATTATAAACAGCTATTAGAATGCATTTTGCATCCGTCAGTTGATATGTTGGGTCTTGGCCAGCATTGGATTTTTCAACAGGACAACGATCCCAAACACACAGCGCACATTGTTAGAGATTGGTTGCTTTTTAATGCACCAAGACAATTAAACTCACCTCCCCAATCGCCGGATTTTAACCCCATTGAACACGTTTGGGATATTTTGAAAAGAAAAATTGATCCTACTGCTGTTACAAACAAGGAATCCTTAAAGCAAGCTTTGCAAAGGGCCTGGTCTCAAATAACTCCTGATATGACTGAAAATCTGGTCGCATCAATGCCAAGGCGTCTGCAGGCAGTAATTGATGCTAATGGTGGGCCAACAAAATATTAATTTTATTAAAAACTTTACTCAGCTTTCTTATTTCACATTTCAAAAAAACAAATAATTGTACCCGTATGAACACTTTTGTCCTTCTTCATTTTTAGTTTTTTTTATCCATTGCTTAAATTTTTAAAAAGAAACCAAAAATTTTGTTTTTTTACGCTAATAAATAAAAAATTAAATAATTAAAAAAAAAAAAGTTTGTAATGCTTCTCATTTAGCAGCTATTGCAAATTTCGGGGGTGTATGAAGAATAAAGTCCATGACTGTATATCACAGTGTTAAGTTAACGCAACTAACAAAATATATTGTGATATTTGAGTCCCAATCCATTATTTGTATTTAATTGTAACATTGCCCTATTAATTTTTATTATATAATAATTGGGAATTTTGGTTTATAAAGTTTTCTATCTTTTAGTAGATTGGGCTTCATTTTAAATTGAATCAAATACCATAAATTTACAAAGATTTGAGTATTTTTGAATTAGAAGTGAGGTAATATGGTTCAAATTTAAAATTCGAATAATTCATTTCTAAATTTCCTTGTTTAAGTGACTTGAATGGTTTTTATAGGGTGTTTTTTATTGAGGTATAGAACTTTAAGTTGGCATCACTTTTTTAACTGGCGGCCATTTTGTCAGCTGTCAAGTGATTAATATTTAGTTTGGTTTGCCATTTCATCATGAACAGGTTGACAAAAGAACAACGCTTGCAAATCGTGCAAATTTATTTCGAAAATAATGGTTCAGTTCGCGAAGTTTACCGCAAGCTCCGTCCATTTTATGGTCGACATAATCGTCCATCAGAGCAATTAATTCGGTTAACCATGGATCGTTTTCGCACTACGTTTACTCTATGTGATAATACGCATCCGCAGAGACGTCGAACAGTGCGCACCGAAGAAACAATTGCCGCTGTAGAGCAAAGTGTTGAAGAGAACCCGAACGAATTGATTCGCCACCGTGCACAGCAATTGGAGCTTTGTCCATCAACTTTATGGAAGATTTTGCGCAAAGATCTAAGCTTGCGACCTTACAAGATCCAGCTTGTGCAAGAATTAAAGCCGCGAGACCATGCAATGCGTCGTGATTTTGGTGTATGGGCCGAAAATGAGATTGATCTCGATGCTGATTTTCATCGCAAAATTTTGTTCAGTGATGAGGCTCATTTTTGGTTGAATGGCTACGTCAACAAGCAAAATTGCCGCATTTGGATTGAAGAGAATCCACATGAGACCCTTGAGACGCCATTACATCCACAAAAATTGACTGTTTGGTGTGCTCTATGGGCTGATGGAGTCATTGGGCCATACATCTTCCGAAATAATGCTGGAGAGTCAGTTACCGTTAATGGAGACCGGTATAGAGCCATGATAACCGACTATTTTGTTCCCGAATTGGATGGCATGAATGTGGATGAGTTGTGGTTCCAACAAGACGGCGCTACATGCCACACAGCGCACGTCACAATCGATTTATTGAAGGAAACATTCGATGAGCGCATAATTTCGCGGAATGGACCTGTCAATTGGCCACCAAGATCGTGTGATTTGACACCATTGGATTATTTTCTTTGGGGATATGCGAAGTCGCTCGTCTACGCCAACAAACCAGAAACGTTAGGGGACTTGGAAGCCAACATTCGTGGCGTTATTGCCAACATACGGCCCCATATGCTCGAAAAAGTGGTTGAAAATTGGACCTGTAGAATTGGCTTTATTCGAGCTAGCCGCGGCGGCCACATGGCCGAAATCATATTTAAAAATTAATGGCATAAAATTATCCTTACAATAAAGCCAAATTGATGGACATTAAAACGATTTTCTTGTGTTTTTTTTTAATTCGAAGTTCTATACCTCAATAAAAAACACCCTGTAGAAGAAAATTTGTTCCTCCCATACAAGAAATGTTGAAGCTAAAGTTTCTGATTTTGGTGTGATTGATTTCGTAGTCATTAGATGTGGTAGCTTCCAGACTAACTATTGAGTTCAGTATATCTTGAACTGAGTAACCATTAATGTGTTTGAATTTGGTCTGAATTACTCCGTAGTCACTAAAAATCATCAGTCAAAAAATGTGAACAAGACAGTGGTAGGTGTAGCGAAGCACGCCGAGTTTAAGCTAGTATCTAATATAAAACAAAATAATTGTTATATTTCAAAAACTATTACAAATGTTACTAGGCAACATACCTACTACATACGTACATATACTACACTACATGTATACCTTTATAAATTTCGAATTTGATAAAGATTTGTTTTACATTTTTGTTAGGTAAAGGTGGCCACACACTAGTGATTTGTGACTATGATTTGTTGTGTTCGATGTCTTTTTACATGTTAATGGGGCTGTATGACAACAAATCCCAATAATTTGAAATTTTTCAATTTAATAACAAAGTGTATGGGGTTGTGCGCGAACATTTGAAAAATTTTTTATTAGTTCACAATAAAATGCCAAAATATTCATTTCCGTAGAATTAAAATAAAAATACGAAAAGTGAAAATATTTTTTGTCGTTGCGGAGATGGCTAGCAAACAATTTTTGTTAGAATTCATTGAAATTTTACAAAATGAATATGCCATTTGGAAAAGCAAAAGTGATGTTTTGTTGTTGACATTTAAACTTATTGTGATATTTTATAGTGTGTGGAAAAATGACAACCGAACAAATCACAGTCACAAATCACTAATGTATGGGTAGCTTAACGAAAACCTAACTCATACAAATTAATTGAAAGTGTATTGGATTATATGGGTAGTTAACTACCGCGCTTCTTATAGGGTTATTTCTAATATTTTTGATTGAGTAATAATCATATTATGGATTAAATATTACGTAAAATATTTAAGAATCCTTGTGTGTAATTGTTTTGAATGACTATTTTATATGTTTAAGTTATTCAAATTTTGTAACTTTAATCATTTTACGCTTATGTCAATGGTAATCAAAAAAGGTTTACTTTCTATTCTACATTCATTTTGTTCATTTTTTATTTTTTATTCACTTCTGTCTGTCTTTTTTATGAAATAAAAATTACTTACTTAATTACCCCTTATAATACGAATATACACTCTTGAATTTGCTTTATTTGTAATGTATGTATAATAATTACATATATTTTTACGGAATTTACGTAGTTCTAGTGCTTCAAATCCCATTTCGGTATTAATGGGTTTGTTGCCCAGGTAAAATGTTGTTTTTTTTTTGTGTTTCCTAATTTCAGAGATATTCATAAATGTTTATTAAGCACTTTGGTAAAATTTTCTTTTCTATTTGAAATTTATTTTAATGAATAGAAATGAGTTTAAACAACGTTTTGGTATAACCGTGGCATTCATAGCTACTCACAGTGGTCTCACACGATGGCAAGAATTTCATTCCAATATGGCTGAAGAATTAGGAGCAGGGTAACAAATATTTATATTCAAAATTAAATAAACTGGATATTTAATTGTTCTTTTTGGCACAGTGAAACATTTAGTGAACACAACAGTAAGGCTATTGATGAGATTTGGTATAAAAGGGCGGTCGATCAACATTTTGTACGTGAAGAAAGCTTTGTTTACTCTGTACCCTTTGATGCTGGTGAAACTGCTGCTGAAACTATAGTTACTGCCAGCCACGCTGTATTTCATACTGAAGGAGGTAAATCGGCACCAGCTGCTGTGGTTGGATTTCAATTTCAGCACAGTGCTCTCATAAAATTATTTCGTAATATAACCGGAAATGTACGTTCATTTGAATATATTGTGTCGAGTTGATTTTTTTTAAATAAATTACGGATTATTATTTGTTTTTTAGGCTTGCAATGTGGATGATAAAGATTGTTATGTTTTAGATAATAATGGTTTTATTATAATATCGCCCAGTCGTCATGAAACTGGTAGATTTTTTGGTGAAATTAATGGTGCCATAATGCATCGTTTAGTAGAAGAAAATGTTTATAAACGGGTCACAGTATATGATTACCAGGCTGTATGCTTTGTGCCGGATGGCGATATGAATTCATCTTCTTATGTGTTAACGGTAATTATTATTGCAAATTTAATATGCCATTATAAGTTTTTCATTATATTGTATATATGTATATGTATGTATATATACATATATGTGTGTGTGTGTTTTTTTTTTTCAATAACAGCCTATATTCCATGTACTCAAAGCATTTAAATGGCTCTTAAGTACTCTAGTGTTATATCTTGTTGAATTAAGTGCTGTGGCAGCAGATTTCTTCGAACATTATGTAGATGAGAATATGACCGATTATATGGTAAATGTTAAAAATAACGAATGGGTTCGTTTGGTAACGCTACAAAGAACACGACTAAAACCTTGTGATATGCAACGTGATCTTTATACACTTTATAATGAAAAAGATAATGTTGTGTACAATATGACTGCACACGGCTGCGAGAGACCCTTTGTTGTTCTTCCCATACCAGCAAGCAATTTAATTTTATTAGTTATTGATCAAATGTGTCCACGTGATGTAACCCACATTTTGACTGTTAATCCAATGGATATAAATTATCCTCTGGAGGAAAATCAAACATTAGCATGTTTTAAAAGAGATCATGAGTTCTCACGTGTACGTCCTGTTAGTTGTATCAGCCGACATGTTAATGTAAATATTAAAAATATTGTTTTATGTAGTATATTTTATATAACTTTGACAAATTATTTTTTTTTTCTATTCTTTCAACAGGAAAGTAATATAGAATTATGTGGCCATGCATCAAGTCTATTTATAAATGCATTTGTTTTTCTAATAGCCTTAAGTTTAAGCCTTTTCCTCTAACGTTATTGTTTTTTGTTTAGATTGTCTTTGTTAATGGTTCTATTGTTTTATTCTGTTTATTGTTAAATTTATTACAAAACACAAAACGATCCATATTGTAAATTTTGTATGTACTTTAAAAAATATGTATTTATTATTAAAAATATTAATATTAATTAAAACTAGTATAGCAAAAAGGGAAAAAATCTTAAAAGGACCTTAAAAGTAAATCAAACACAAAATTTTTGTAAAAAAAAACATTTTTCATATAATAATTTAGCTTAAATTAAATAATAGTTAAGTAATATTAATAAATTAAAATTTTTTAAATTTATTTAAACCAAAATAAGGCATCAATTACATGCATACATACATACATTCAAATATGTATATCTTAGCAAACACAAGGGATTGATTTCAAATTAGAAATAATTTAGAATTAAAATTATTTTTTATACGTTAAAAGTCACATTTAAACGTTCGTCACATATTCAGCTTAAGTTATTATCAATTTTGAGTTACACTGTCAATTACACTGGTCAAAAAATCTATTCGACATTAAAAGTTAGAAAAAAGGAGGAAAGTAAAATGACAGCTAGAACTTATTGGTTTTGGTGGACAAATTTTTGCTAGTAAGAATTTGTAGGATGAATAAAAAACAGCTGTTAGTAAAACAAAATCCCTGTATGTGGAAATAATGAAAATTTATTTATTTAATAGTGGTCAACACTATTCATATTTGGTTGTTGGGGATCGCTGATTTGGTATAAAAATTATTGAAATATGTTTCCCCTGTCACAGGTTACGTTATGTGTTCCCTACAGTTTTCATCTTCTGATATTTACTCGTATCAACTTTAATTCTGATATATGCAATAACTTTTTTTGGTTTATTGCTAGCAACTTTTGAATGTTTTGCAATCCAATCTTTTGGACTTTTTTAATACATAATTGTAGCAAGGATTTCAGTGTTGTTCAAAATTGCAAATTATAAATAATAAAACAAATATAGCTGCCGTATTTTTAACTTTTATGAACAAAATCAGCATTATTGAAGCAAAAATCAGAAAACTGGATATTGGATAAATTCAAGGTAAAAATCGGCAAAATGCTGATATATCGGCAAATATGGCAGGCCTGTCTCTAATCGGAATATTATACAATGAGAGAAACACATACGAAAAACCTAAAGTCGTATGGCTGTACCCCCTTCTGAAAAAAATTTAAAAAAATTATGAATTTTCATAAAACTTAAGTACTACTACTACTACTCTTTTTATTTTGTTTCAATTTTTTACACCAAAAGTGTAAACACAAAAATACTTGTAGTGCAATTTTATACATACATACATAATTGGGCAATATAAACCTGTTTCAGGGTTACGGTCTAGCTTCTCGCAGCACCCATGTTGTGTGTGTCAATATTTATCCATAAGTATCGAGACCTACAGTTTAATATCGACTTCGAACGACAGATTTGAGAAGCTTGTTCATGACAATCAGTTACTCTTAGAGCTTTTACCAGAATTCTGCTAAGAGGTAGTCGCCGAAAGACATATTTTTTTCTTTTAATAATTCTTTGCTTCAAGATGTCATAGCCGGGGCTTAAACCGGAGCTCTCGTCCTAGTAAGCCAACACCCTAACCACTAGACCAGAACGACTATTATTTATTATTATTCTTTAAACACAGAAAATATACGACTATCTAAGTTAACATTAGAGTTTGAGCTCACTAAAGCTTTTGTATTACAATCAATTGATTTAATGTTTGCTGGGATGTTACTAATCATACAGATAGTGGCGAGAAAATTTGAATATGGTATGTACAATACATGCTTCACAAAAAGTACTTTTGAGTTCAAGAAATCCTATAAATGCAAAAAAAACCTATACAGTTTTTAAGAGTGCTTAATAAAACTATAATTTAGAAAAATTTTAAAAAATTAAACGCTTTTTTTTTTGTTGTTTTGAAATCTTCTTTTTTAATGATGCCCATTCAAAATTCTGTTACATTAAATGTTTTTCTTTGTTAATAACTATTTCAATTATTTAATTAGTTTTCAATTCAATGAAAATTTCTATTAAGTAAAAGTAATTAAGACAGAAATGCTTTAATTAAATCAACAAAGTTAATTTAAAAAAATTATCACTCTGCCTGGGGCTCGAACTCAGGTCTGCAGCATATCATATAATTAATTAAGGCACACACAAATGTGCTTTAATTTGCCTTCTTCATAAAAAACTGAAATTACAACGTTTCTAAAATTTCCAATTAGACAAACATGCCATCATAAACAACTAAAAAAACAAATTTATTCATAGAATATTCCAATTATTCAACATTCACTTTTGAAAATCTCTCCAATCTTCAAAAGTGTGAATATTTGGGAAGTTTTTAAAATTTTTATTTTATTACCATATTACGATCGCTCTCAATATAATAGGATTTGCTTTTTTTCTTTATGTACTTACCATATAGTTGTTATATTTACCTAAAATTATTCATGAAATTCGAACACAAAATCTAATAATTTTTAGAAGACTAGTTTTCATTTCTATTTTTATCTTAATTTTTAATTATTTACAAATAGTAAACATTATAAAAGAAATATGTACTTATGTATGTATGTATGTATACAGAAACATTTAGTGCAATATACACACATACATACGAGTACATATACTTATAAAATTAAAAAATTATAATTCTTTTGATAAATCTAATGAAGCTGAAAAAAAGGAAACTAAAATGTGCTAAAGCTTTTAAAGAAAAATATTTGTACTTAAAATTTATTATATTAATAAATAAATTCTATAAAAAGAAGTTTATATAAGTTTATTTTGTATATACATAAGTATATGTATGCATGTATTTATTTTTAAACTCAAGGTAAGTATGTATGTAGATTAAAAGCCAGAACGAACCGCTAATGTATTTATCCAAACTGATACACGTGTTCCAGTTTTCTATCATTTGTAGACGAGCAACCAACAAATCTATTGACTAAAGTCGATGTCAATAACATAAGGTTAGATACCTCTATTTCTCAAAAGAATGCACCACCGAGTCTGTGATGTAGTATGGATCAGAAGTCTAGGCTGATGAACTCAGAGTCAGAACGTACGGAAAGCGCATGGCGGCAGTGCAACGGAGAGCAGCCCTCCGCATAGCCTGCTCCTACCGCACAGTATCGGAGCCTGCTGTCTTGGTGTCGCAGGGGTCATACCCATCGACCTCCTCGCCAGGGAGCGACAATTCGTCTACCAACACAAGGGTGAAATTGGAAAGGAAGGCGCCCAATCTGTGGCAAGGTATCGGTCCCTCCGTGACTTGCAGTTACGGTGGGATTCTAAGACACGCGAAAGGTAGACTTACGACCTTATCCCTCAAGTGGCCGCTTGGCTAAATCGTCAGCACGGTGAGGTAGATTACTATATCACGCAGTTGCTGACGGGCTATGGGCACTTTCGGTCTTTTCTATTTAAAATGGGAAAGGCTGTAAGTCCCACATTCGTCTACTGTGGTGCACAATCCGAATCCGCTTCCCACACATTTTTTAAATGTGAGAAGTTGATGTCGGAAAGGCGTGCACTGGAGAAAGATCCTAGCACCCTGACTCCCAATGCCATCATGGGAGTCATGTTAGGAAACCCCGCCGCATGGAGAAGGATCGCCTTTTTTGTGAGGGGGCTTCTCCGCCGGAAGGAGAGAGACGTGTTTCTTGACATAAACACTCGGTAAGAATAGACGATAAAGAGATAGTGTAAAATAGATAAGGCGACAAGACTTTGAAAATAAGAATAGTGGACGTAAAGAAAAAATGTAAAATGTTTATTTGACTTCAAAATTTTTTACATATTTTAGAGATAAATTTACAATTTAAACAACCTTCAAACTTTTTGTAAAGGATATTGATTCTTTATATACATAGTTCAAAATAAAAGTGAGTGTCAAAATAAAGTAAACACCATAGAATCTTGTAAAAAAGTTTTATTACATATGCTTAAAGAATAAAGATTAAAAAAATATGTTACATAATTGATTAATAAGTCTATGTCCACACTCGGCGAGGCAAGTCGGCAACTTATGTAGTTTGTAGACGATTACGGTGAGGGGAATAAAAGAAGAAAAATACTTGCCCGTTCTCGGCGATTCTTTATATTCCCTCATTCGTTTTTTTCTTTATAGTTGATTATTTGACGTTTCCTTTCATATTTTTTTCGCTTTTTGGTGTACACATCTTTTTCGTACAATCGCAGCGTTCGTTTTTCTTATGTTTTTTTCTTTTTAATAAGAGCAGCGTTGCCAGTTTATGTGTAATTACACAAAAATGGAAGAGAACACTTTTTCTTTAAATATTTTTAGACCATACATTTTCTATATAATTTTGTCTCACCATTACTTCAATTAAATTATTTATAATAAATTAATTCAATTATTCATGTTTTTAAGCAACCCATAATATTGGTCACCATTCAATTACATTTCATAGAAATCAAACATTATTCAATACCAGAAACAATATGAACCTTATGATAGCAAGATGTCGGTTAGAAACTACGAAACAACGAATTAAATATATGGATAGTATGGAATTTAATAATCTCCTTCAAGATATTAAAAATATACAACGAATTTCAATTTTCAAGAAAAGGATAAGGAATATTTGCTTCAAGACTTAGAAACTCTTTTCATATGATTTACAGCAATCGTATACAATATCCTATAAATTAATAATTAAATTTTGTGTGTATATTTACTATTTTTTTACTTCTTTTATTTCTTTCCTTTCTTTTGTAAATTATATAAATATATAGAATTAAACCTTTAGATGAATATCTTAAAATAAAATATTTGGGGGATTCAAATGGTCGTTTTAAAGTCATATATCATAAAACAATAAAACGAAAAAATATGATTGTTGTAAACAACCCGTCATAGTTTGGTATATTATTTTTAATTTTATATTTTATTTTTCAATTTATGACAAAATGGTAAACATTGGTTGAAAAGTCTTATTGTTTTATGACTTTTTTATTCAAAGACCAACAACAAATTTTTTAAACTATTTTAAAATTGTATGATATTATGACAATATGACTTGATAGGACGCCGTTTGAATACCCCAATTATATATTGTACATATGTAATTCAAAGCTGTAAATATTTTACCAGCTCGCCTCAATAATGACTAAGTGATGCTGAGACAATCTTAATTTGATATGCTAATGATATAAAGGAATAAATAATAATAAAAAAAAAAACAAAAAAATTCTTTACGCATTAATAGTAAAACATTTGGATATTTTCAAGGTGACTTTTTCAAAATGTATACCAATTTTAAAATATATGCACTGGTGAGCTAAAGCAAACATTTTTGGAATTTATTAAACTATAAGTAAATTGCCTTTCAGTGAGGACAACATGCTTTTTAAATTTTAAGAATCATAATGAAATGTAAATTCTTCTGCCCGTATGCAAAAAAATTAAAATAGATTTTAATTCAAAATTAAAATGGAAAATAAAGACAGCAAATTTACTTTGTTATTTTGTATATGACCGTTAAACTGCTGAATGTCTAATCGACACATAATACGTGAATACATAATCTAGCTGTTAAAAGACAAGGGAAGAGAAACACTTTTATTTTTCATTGATAGAAAATTTAATTGTGTAGCATAACGATATTACATTAAAAGAAAATATTTTGTTTATATCAACCGATTTTCATTATTTGCAGCTTATTTTGTATCTAACATACCTTAATTTTAGAATAAAATATGTCTTATCTTATAAACTTCTTTAAAATTTAAGCGGTGCTCCCGAACTACTTCAAGTACTAGTCCTCATTAGCACTAGTATTCAACTATAAATACTTTAATATTGTTTGGGCTGTTCCAATAGCTCTAGTAATAACTTTAAGGCTTTGTCTTCTACAGGAAAATTTATAAATACACAAATATTTATTCATATATTAAAATAATTACAAAAATAAAAAGCATTATATTCTATGTATGAAATATATTTTGGGCAATCTATAAAATTTTGTGTAATTTGTGAGTATTTCTGTGGCAACACGGCATAAATGTCAAATTGTAAGAAAAAGCAAACAAAAGAAAACACAAAAATTGCTGAACAACAACAAAAAGTTGGGCAACTAAAATCTCCGTGTGGACACGAAGACAAGTTTAAAAGAGAATTGATGAAGAATTGCCCGACTCTTATCGCCGAGTGTGGACATAGACTAACTAAAGCAAAAAAGAGTTCATTAACAAAAAACTGAAAAACTAAAAAACTTAACAAATTAATTCACTTTATATAAAAATATACCATATTTTTCGCATCAAAATAAAGTCAACAGTGGCATCATCCAATGCAAAAACCTTTGTATTGCAAAAGTAGTGGCAACTATTTTTAATTTTTTTAAGTATAATACGGGAAATACCCTTTTAAGTAGTTGCAAGTTTCAAGTTTATTGTTGAAAAAGGTGTTATAGCGTTATATACAATAAAAAGAATCATAGACAAGTTTGCCAAACACAATACTCTTGAAAACTTACCCGGTGCAAGACGGCCAAAGCTCTTAACAGAAACTGAAGTAAGAGCTATAGTAAGAGAGGTAAAGGCAAATCCAGCTTCCAGTGCTGTAAAAATAGCTGAAAATATTGCAAAAACTTCTGGAAAGCTAGTAAGTGCAAGTACCGTCAGAAGATCTCTACATCAAAATGGCTTACACGGAAGAGTACCACGTAAAAACCCCTTCATATCAAAGGTTAACCAAGGCAAACGTTTAAATTTCGCCAAAAAATATATAAACCAATCTCAAACTTTTTGGAATAACATTCTTTTCACCGATGAAAGCAAGTTTGAGATATTTGGTATAAAAAAACCACCTAAAATATGGCGAAATAAAAACGAAGCCTTCAGCAATAAAAATGTAACAAAGACGGTAAAACACGGTGGAGGATCAGTAATGGTCTGGGGATCTATGGCGGCATCAGGGGTTGGTAACCTAATATTTATAGAAACTACGATGAAAAAGGAGGATTATTTAGATATTTTAAAGCAAAATGTAGCCCCTAGTGTAAAGAAATTAAAGTTATCTCAGAATTGGATGTTTCAACAGGACAATGATCCTAAGCATTCCTCCAAAATTGTAAAAGAGTGGTTGCTTTATAATTGTCGAAAAACTCTGGATCATCCACCACAATCCCCAGACCTTAATCCCATCGAGCACCTGTGGGAATATCTCGATAAAAAATTAGAGATAGAAATATTTCCAGCAAGGATCACCTGAAGGCAGTTTTACAGGACGAATAGAATAAAATACCACCTGATTTCACGAAAAAACTTGTTGATTCCATGTCTAGAAGATCATCAGCTGTTATAAAATCAAAAGGATTACAAACAAAATATTAAATACAATTTTTTAGACAATTCTTATATATCTGTTGACTTTATTTTGATGCGAAAAATATGGTATATTTTTAAATAAAGTGAATTAATTTTTAAAGTTCTTTAGTTTTTCAGTTTTTTGTTAATGAATTCTTTTTTGCTTTAGTTATTAATCAATTATGTAACATATTTTTTTAATCTCTATTCTTTAAGCATATTTAATAAAACTTTTTTTACAAGATTCTATGGTGTTTACTTTATTTTGACGCTCACAGTATGTAGTACAATTATTTCCGCTTAATTGAGTCTCTAAAAATGCACGACTTTTGGTGCAATTAAACGGGAAACTCAATTAAGCGATACTCGGTGAATTGATTCGCCGACGCAATTAAAACGAAAATCACTTAATTAAGCCAGACGAGCAATAAAGCGAAACATCCACGTGTATAGAGAAAATGAAATTCATTTTTTTATTTAATAAAAAATAGTGTTAGTTTATTAAGACAAAACAAAAAAAAATCAGGTACGTTCATCGTACAATATTTGAAAAGCAACAAAAATTACAAAATTCTATATAAAAAGAGATCAAAATTTAAAATAATTACATTACATAAGTGCATTAGGGTGTCCCAAATAAAATTAAAAATTGGAATTCTTGGGAAGATCATTCTTAATTTGGATACTCATAAGGTAAAGTATTTTTGGAAATTTTTTCAGATTTTTCGGAAGTGGTTTAGAGGTCGCGCAAATAGATCTTTAATCAAAAATCGAGCTTTTTGTCAATATTGTCAAAGCAAATATTCCGATCTTTAATTTTATATGCGTAAATAATAAGTTTCGGCAATAATTTCGCACATTTTGATACATTATATAACAGTTTTTCCTAAATTTTCAACAAATATCGAAAACAATGTTTTATAACTTTTAAAATTTGTATAAAGACTAAAAAAACTAATGATGCAATTTAAAAGATTATTAAGTTTTAAATAAGTTACCAGAAAAAAAATACATTTTCTTTTACCGTTCTCGAGTTATACACTTTTAAAGCTTTGCACCCATTTTTAATACTATAAAGTGTGAACTAGGTTGGCATCGGAATTAAATATACAACAATTTTATAAACAACAACAAAAAAAATTAGATATGTTATAAATCATGTATTGGGGTTCTTGTGATGCTGCTCTATGGCCTGCAGTAAATTCTGAAAGTCTGTCTCATAAGTTGTGATATTAAAATATTCTGATATAAAAATATTGAACTTTGTGTTTTGCTTCCTGGAATGCCTTAAAAAACAGATAAGTGCAGGACGGTAAAATAGCGGTTTTTGATTAGTGCTTGCGATAAATTTTATGGCTTGAGATAAAAAGTTTTATGATGGAATCTAACTGAAAATGTCCAATTTATGTGTGCGGACACGACAAGCTCCAATACAGGACGGCGGATTGGGGCATGCGTTTTACATACATAACTGGCCTTTACAACCCTGTGTCAGGATTACGGCTTAACTTCCCGCAGCACTCATGTTGTGTGTGTCAATTTTTATCCATGAGTACCGGGACCTACAGTTTAATGTCGACTCCGAACGACAGACTTGAGAAACTTGTTCATGGCAATTAGTTACTCTCAGAGCTTTTGCCAGAAGACTGCTGAGAGGTAGTCGCTGAAAGAAATATTTTATTCATATTTCTTTTTTTGAAGATGTCGGAGCCTGGAGTCGAACCCAGGGCCCATGTCTTAGTAAGCCAACACACTAACCACTAGACCACGGCGACTACATGCGTTTTACTTCTCCAAAAATTAAAAAAACACGTCATATTTTTGGCATGTCGCCATCATATGTTGGAACTAATTGCTGGGTCAGCGCTTAAGGCCCTTAATATTGAGGATCAAATTACATCCCCACAAATTAAAATTTTCGTCACTCTTCAGCAAAGGTGGGCTAAAAACAATTTTTCGGATTGTACGAACCACGAAATTGTTGGAAAAATTATCCCAATTAATTATTATTGATACGAAAAGATCTAATAATTTTTGTAAAAGGGCAGCTAAAGAATATTCAACTAATAGAAGATTATAAAGAAATACACAATTGAGCCTTATTTTTTGGCTGATAGACTTGAGCACCATCCAACAATCAAGTCTCCTGGAGCTATTAACCGAGCTCGCTGGATGATGAAAATTATATACTCTTAAAAAATATGTATTTTTCGAAAGCAGCTACAACCTTTCATTCAAAATTCAGAAATTGATGCCTTCTGAAACAGACTTTCAGAATTTACTGCAGGGCATAGATCAGCATCACAAGAATCTTAATAAATGATTTATAATAAATCTAGTTTTTTTATTGTTTAGATAATTGTTGTATAACCTAGTTCTCACTTTATAGTAAGTATTAAAAATTTCATACAGTGGGTACAAAGCTTTAAAAGGGTACAACTCGAGAACGGTAAAAGAAAATTTATTTTTGCTCTGCTAACTTATTTAAAACTTAATAATCTTTGAAACTTCATCATTAGTTTTTTTAGTCTTTACACAAATTTTAAAAGTTATAAACCATTGTTTTCGATATTTGTTGAAAATTTAGGAAAAACTGTTATATAATGTATCAAAATGTGCAAAATTATTGCCGAAACTTACTATTTATGCATATAAAATTAAAGATCGGAATATTTTCTTTAACAATATTGACTCAGAAGTCGAGAAAATATCGATTTTTTACCAATTCATAACCATAATTTAAATAGAGCCCAAAAAGCTCGATTTTTGGGTAAAAATCAATTTGCGCGACCTCTAAACCACTTCCAAAAAATCTGAAAAAATTCTCAAAAATACTTTGCCTCATAGTGGTCCAAAATAACCTTGATCGCCAAAGAAAAATTTTTTTTGGGACACACTAATGTGCATGCGAGTGTACATTACACTGCCGTTAGACATGCAAGTAATCACTTGCAAGTAGAGCATACGTATTAACATCGAAAATGCCGAAAAAATAGCCGAATATTTGCAAGTAGCTTGAGTGTTTACACAGCCAGTTGCAAGTTCATTTTCAAAATGTTCACGAAGCGTAAACATCATATGCAAATAGCTTTACTTCTAGAATTAAAAAAACTAGAAATACAAAACAATAATTATAATATTAAAAAAAAATAAAAAGACAGTTGTTGTTCATGTTCCACAGAACTTCATTTGAGCGATATAAAGAAATTAATTACAAAATTTCCTCTTTATTTAACTTTTTCTTTAGCTTGAATAAAAATACATATGAATATTGCTTTATTTTTAAATTTTTTGATATTTTATAAATTCAGTGTTGCTGTGTTTCTGACTTTATAAAATTATTGAAAAAAATATATGGATAAGTATTTTTTCCCCCAAGTGCATGAAATATATAATTAAAAATACTTTTTGGGTGAATAATTGGACAATTCTTTTATTTTTTTATTTATAATTCTGTATAAATAGTGCGAAAATCAGCTAAAAATTTATACAAAACTTAACCGTGGTAACACCGTTTTTTCATATTTCATTTCACTTGTCGCAAGTGCCAAAAATTTACTTACAAGGAAATTCTCTTGTAAGTTGAGCTGCAAGTGTGAAAAATGTGATTGTGTGAGTAAAAAAGTATTAGTGTATTGAGTTTTTCGAACTTGCACTTGCATGTCTAAACGCCGGGTTAAATGTTATAAAAAACATTATACATACATAAGTAAAACTATGATTAAAAATATCAGTCATCAACATTTGAATTTTAGATTTGTTAAGGTTTTCGATGATTCGTTTTTCTATATCGTCCATGACAAAAATTTTTTTGGCGCAACATAAATGGTTTTACGTTAGTGGAGAAAAAAATTAAGCAGACGAAATCAATTAACTGAAACATTTGTTTGTGTTTTTCGCAATGCGGTCTCATTTTATGAATCAATTAAACGGGAGGCGCAATTAAGCGGAACTCAATTAAACGGGTACTTTTACATAGGAGGTTATACGGAATGATTTCGATTCATGATTTTTAGTACAATTAAGCGGGAAACTTAATAAAGCGGGGCTCAATTAACCGAAAACAACTGTATATATGTTTATATTATGGTGGCTAGATTTAAAAATCGACCAAGTGACAATAAAAATCGTAGTCTTGGGATTAAAATAAGCTTTGGCCAAGCAACCATACCTCTAAAATGAATTCTGATGTTCCTTATTTTGACCCAAAGGTCAAATTTTGCCCCAATCGAGTCTAAATGTATTCAAATGGTCGAGAACAAAAACGTTTACAGCATAATGAAAACGCATTAATATACTATTAGTCTCTGTAAATTTCTTACTGCGTAATTTTTACAGTATTTTACTGGAAAGGTACCCAAATAGACCAAATGTTTATAATGATTGCCAAGGAGAATTAATTATAAAGTAGTTAGCCAATTAGCTTTATTCCGATCAGAAGTGGTTTTCTTTAATTTATTAATTTATTTACTCGGTTACTATACAACAAGATATTATATCTATAATTACAGTGTAGGATATATATTATGATATACCTATATTATCAGTCCAATTCATAATAACTCCTTAATTTAAGTTTTATCCACAATTAGTTATGAGACGTTATCTGTCTTATAAGCTCAAAATAAAAAATCTTTTTCATAAACCTTTCATATGAGCAAATTAACTAATAAACTATTTTAATGTCATGCACAACAAAAGCTATCGGTTACTTTGGTAATTTTTTAATATTCATAAAAATAATGTTATAGTAACACAATTATACATAAAATAGATGTGATTGAAATAATATTTACTGCTGTTAAAAAAATAACTAAAACAAACTAAAAAAATTAAAGAAAAAATTTCCTTTGAAGCACATTTTTTTAATTCATGTATAAAGTAATCGAATACTACCATCCTCTTTTTGGTTTGTGCATCACTATTCTGTTTACATTTTTTTTATATCAAAATTTGGTAAAATGGAATTGTAAACTGGAAAGAAAGAGAAAGAGAGACTTACATTCGTAATTTCTACAAGCACTAATGACAGAGCCTGTAAGGGAAAGAGATGGCATATGTAAGACAAAATAAAAACAACCTTTTGGCCATTTAGAAATTTTATTTTGTACAGACACTGCAATCATTTGCTATTATACGAAAATTTTTAATTATGTGAATTTAAATATGTATATAAGTACCTATTCTTGCAATTTTATTAGTTGTATTTATTGTAATACTATATTATTCCATTTTTATTTATAAAATATCCAATCTAACTCACAAATGTCGTGTTATTGTACGGTTAAAGTACCTAGAAACCTACAATAAAAATTTCTTATTAATAAATGGTTTATGAGAGCGTTATGACACTGTTTCTTGTTTATGAATACAAAATTAAGAGATTTTGCTTATAAGGCTCTTATAAGCACGTTTTATCTCATTATGAATTAGACAGTATGTTTAGTAGTAGGCGCCATGGTCTAGTAGTTAGTGTGCCGGCTTACTAAGACGAGAGCTACAGCTCAAGCCCCGGCTCTGACATCTTGAAGCAAAGAAATATTAAAAAACAGAATATATTTCTTTCGGCGACTACCTCTTAGCAGACTTCTGGCAAAAGCTCTGAGAGTAACTGATTGCCATGAACAAGCTTCTCAAGTCTATCATTCGGTTTCGACATTAAACTGTAGGTCCCGATACTCATGGATAAAAATTAACACACACAACATGAGTGACACAAGGTTGTAAAATGCAAAAATAACGCTTTTAATTCTCAATTTGAGCCAACATTCACGAATAATAAAACTGTTTACAAAGGTATACTATGCATGTATTATTTTCCTTATGTTTTAAGAAAAGAATTTCTGAATTTAGTTTTACATCACTTATATTTAAGACTATATGTACCAAATTATATATAAATAAAAACATTAATAAAATTTAGTTATAAACAACTTTTATTGAAAGAAATTCTAAATTATATGTATTTGTGAACATTTGTGGAAGTCACTGTATACGTATGTATTTATTTGTCGAATTCACAAAACCCTTGTATTCATTGTATCCGTTGTTAGATTGTATGGCACTACAATAGTTGTGCGCTTGTTGTTGGTAATTTGTATATAAACATTCGATACAACTCATACACTTTTTTTTCATATGTTTTAAAAAAGTTGTATTGGTTTTTCTGTGTTATTGTGAATGAAAAATATTGACAAAACTATAAACACAAAAAAATTCTTCTTATTGTCAACAGCAAATTAAATAAAATAAAATAAATAAATATAAAAATGGAAGAAAAATGTATTTTGTTTGTAAAAATCAACTTTTTAATGCAGTTTTTCTTTTTCTCGTTTGGTTTTTGACGTTTAATACACAAAATACGTTCATATACATACAATAGATGTTCACAAGCCAACATTGTATGCAATACATGAAACAACGATACAAAACTTTGTGAATTCGGTAATTGTATAAAGATTACAAAGGTATCGATATTGATATATGTACGTAAGTAATTTAAAATAAATACCACACATATATTGTTACTTATAAATATATACATAATTTTCTTTCTAGCGTTCATTTTCATTTAATTTTGATTAATTATTTTTTAAAACACTATTCAATTATAATGCATAATTAGTGAAATTGAAATCGAGTAAAATGTTTATTTATCGTACTTTTAATTCAGATAAGACTTTTTATTTTATTAAACACTTTATAAATATTATTATAATATACATAATAATATGTATGTATATATCTATGTATTCTATATATTATTAAAAATTTGCTAGATTTAAATGCCCGTATTCATAAAAAATATTATAGGTTTATTGAAGGTTTATTTAACAAGTATTGCATAGAAATTTGACAAATAAGCACTCAATAAACCTACAATATTTTTTATGAATACGGGCATTTTGTTTTAGAGAACCTGTGAGTTTTTTATATATTTTCGAATACAATATAAAATGCATATTTAAATGTAGCTTTATTTAAATGTAGCTTTTAAATAATTTTAATATTATATGTATAAGTATTAAAGAATAATTCGAAATTGCGTAAATAACCTCTTTTATATCTAAACTTAATGTAAAATTTACTTTAAGTAATGGCTTATAATTTTAAAAATACATTTGTATATTTAATGAATCGTTTATGATTTGCAACAAAACTTCAGTTGTGTAACATTTAAAAATGTTACCGTTTCTTTATATTATTTTTTTTTTTAATTTTCCCTTTAGGCACAAATTTGACGATTGCCACGGGTATATAATTTTAAGTCATGCCAAAATGGCAACCTTATTTTTTGTTTACAAAATAAATTCAATTTGAAAAAATATGATTTCTATTGTGGAGAAAAGAAAATTCGGCATATCAATAAACCTTTCATTAGCAGCCCTATTCTGAAAATCGCTCTTTGTACAAAAATAATGAATGTTGTCAAGTTATGATTTTTGTACAAACAACCTGTGAAATATAAAAAATTGAAGATCTGTTTTTTTTTTCTCAACTTGTAGCAACAATGATACGAATGATATTTGATTCACTTTTCCTTTAGTGCAAAATACAAATTATTTTCCAATTTAAAAGTAAAATTTCAACAAAATATGAACATTTATGTATATTATATTTTTTAGTGATTTGAAATCAAGTAAATTTAAAAACATGCTTGTACGATTTTATTCTTATCGGACTTCGACTATACGTACAAGTACATTTTTTTATTGCGAGCTTCTGACTTCTCATAAACCAACCCTGTTGGCTTGGATGTATTTAAGTCATGTCACTAACGTTTGTGCGAAGGTGATTGTGCACGATATTTTCTTAAAGCCAGACGTTTTCATAGTTTATTCAATGTGCTATCGACGACAAACTTATTGAAATTGTCGTGCAGCCTACACTACTTTTACAACACTTGTTTGAAAGTTTTGTTGACAAATTGTTCTGGGCGTTATCTATGCGTCGTGCAGGATTCTCTATTGCACCTTTCCTCGAGGATGTCTTTAAGACAAAGCCAACTGGAAAATTGCAATATAGAAACCACACAAAGACAGCATTTACATACATATACATATACAGAAATGAAATTTTTGTACACAAACAAACGAAATTTTTGGGTCACTTGTAACATGGAAACAGGCCATTCATATTTTGACGTATTAAACAAAAATTTTACAAAAACAATGCCTGTTGTTCTTAGAAAAATATTAGTTGTTTTACATCACCTTATTGGATGCATAATGACTATTTATTTTTGACACAAATTCAATGTTTCAAGAAATTCCTTTGAATTCCTTTCCAAAACATCTCTCTTACGTTTGAAATAATTAAAAAGTAATGACCATTTTTATAATAATTGCACCTAAAATTTACCACAATACTTAAATATTTAAGAAAAATGTATTTATAGGTAATATAATAAATAAAATACTCGTACTTTAAATTTGTAATACTTTGATAGGAAATGCAAATTATTGTGAAAATCAATAATTATTCATAATCATTTTATGATTTACATATTTAATTATAGGTAAAGAATGTAATATTTAAAGAAATTTATTAAAATATTTTTGTTTTTTATATTTTAAATTTAAATATTGAAAACTTTGGCTCCTATTTATAATCAAAAATAAAGTCTACTTTAAGAGAATTAGAGCCGACGTTTTTATAAGTCGACTGGAACTCATTCATAAACAATTTAGGGTATACTTTTGACGTTAAAGTCGGCTCTAAAGATAAAGCCAGCTAAATCAGTTTTTAACTTTTTAAACAACGAATGTAAATCAGATGTTTATTATTATTATTATCTGGTTTAGACCCAGCACAAATGCAAGACAGTGCGACCTATAAGATCTATTGTGTCCCTTTGAGTCTACTGTTTGTTTAACAGACCAACTGCCTTCCTTACGAACACCAGCAGGACCGAAACTTTAGTGGTTGATATATCCGTCAGTGAGACCATATGTCTCCCTAAATACATCCATCTAAATCTATCAAGAGCCACACATTCACAAAATATGTGCTCTACTGTCTCTGATGCTTGTGAGCATAGTCTACAAACATCTACATTTGTAATAGCCATTCTCATCAAATGCGCTCTCACACTACAGTGACCCGTAAGAAAATCCGTTAGGATTTTCAGGTCTGGCCCTCTATACTTTAGAACATCAGACTTACCCCCAAATCGCGGACGAATCACAGCCTTGGCGTGCCTAAGACCCGACTGGGCATTCCAATGTTTGCCAGTTTCCCATTCACTAATTTGACTGAGAATAGTAGAAAGCGGTACTGCACAGCAGGGCTCCGGACCAATATAAGGCGTCGCAGATCCCCTCCTAGCTAATGCATCCGCTTCCTCGTTCCCGCTTATACCACAGTGTCCAGGTACCCAGAACAGCTGCACCCTGTTTCTAAGCGATAATTTTTGCAACGTGTCGTAGCAATGTTTGACAAGACTAGATGTCATACGATGAAAGTCAAGCGCCTTTAAGGCAGCCTGACTATCTGAAAATGTATTAATTGTCTTGCCCTTGAGCCCGATGTCCAGGTTAATCTCAGCACATGCGGTCATGGCCAGGATTTCAGCCTGAAAAACACTCAATGACTTCCCTAGTGGAATTGACATGCTTCGATTGAGTCCATAGACGCCAGGCCCTACTCCACTGTCCATTTTGGAACCATCAGTATACCAGTTTAGATCAGACTCACTCCGAGCCAAACACCCAGTAGACCAACTTTCCCGGTCAGGTACCTCCACCTTAAATCTCCTGCCAAAGCAAAGTTCCAAAGGCATGGTATCCAAGACCGAGATGTTACTGAAAGTTATAAAAAATTTCAGAGATCTTGCATTTTTTGATGACTGTGACAAATTTTTTGTTAAAAGAAGGCCAAAAATAATAACGATGAGAAGTTTTAAATAAATATGCAAATACTGAAGTAGTATATATGTAAATAAAGATATGGTTAAAACTTCCCATTTCCAGTTTTCCCATTATTTTCTTTTATTGGTGATTTATTTATTTTATGCAAAATTATTAAAAAACGCACACTGTTAAAACTCCTTTTTTTTGGTTTATGTTTTCTTATTGTGTGTATATGCATATGTATGTGTAGTATATTATTTGTTTACAATAACTGTAAACAAATTGAAATCAGCTGTACAAAGTTTCCACTTCGTAGTATTTGATTAGATTTTATAAAAAATTTATTCAATAAGAGGTGACCATTAATTTAGAGCCAGCTCAACTTAAAGTATACTTTTATTTTTACTATGAATACCAAAAACGTAGTAAGAGCTCTTATTTTTAAACTCACTCTAGCAAGAGTCGACTGTTGCGTATGACTATGAATAGGGCCTTTGTTCATAAAAAATATGTTGTTTAAATTAATTATAAATCAAGAATGTTTTTTTGATATTATTATAAGTACAATAATTTAAGTTCAAATTTTATAATCCTAAGAAGAGTACTGGTGTACGTATATTTTATGATAGATATCTTACTCACTATTCCCTTCTGTTTCTTCGTCAAGCAGTAAGCTAGTTGAACCATAATTACGGAGTCTATGTAAGAAATGACAAAAATAAATGTTTTAAATCGTCTCTTTTATAGAAAAAATAAAAATAAAGAATTCTAAAAGTTATAATTTGTGAAGTTATATTATAAAGTGCAGTACTTACAAATATCAGGTCAATAAGGAGTTAAGCAACAAAGATATGAATTATTACTTAAATTAAAATTTAAAGCAAATTAATAAATTTTTCTGGTATTAAAAAATATATAAAATAAATAAAACTTTCACATACATATTGTACTTACTTTAAGTACGTACTCAAAAAAAAAAAAATATATACATATACTATATATATAAGTATATAAAAATAATAAGTTTACTATATATGTACTGGTAGGAAAGGCGATAATTTTTGAGTATCATAATTATTATAAGAACTTACCTCATCGTCAGAAACCTTAAGACCATCCAAGTTAATACTGTTTCGAGAATAACTGCCACCACCACCTGTTGCAGTAGTTGTACTATCTTTTTGATAGTACTTAGCATTAGCACTTGTAGCACCAGCACCGCTACCACCAACCGTCAAAGAACGTGAATGATCCTCAAACAGTTGCCGATTTATATCATCTTTTGTTAGATTAGACGAATTCGAATTCAAATTTGAATTTGAATTACTACTGTTTTGGCCACTAAGAGCTGTGGTAGATTTTAGGGGTAAAGCTAAATTAGCTCTGCTATTGGGAGTATTAACACCAGTATTATTACCACCACTGCCACTAGGACCACTACCACCATTGTTACTTGAGCCATATCTACTAGATGAACGTTCACGTTGTTCGCGCTGGTGGTGATGATGTTGATGATGCAAATGCGTTGGATTATCAAATTTTTGTTTAGCCCTTTCAAATTCTAGATTACGACTTTTCGATTCAAATATATTCTCTTCAACATGTGATGTTTTTGCATCAAAAAAACTATTCGCTTGTTGTTGCAAGAGAGTTCGTTCTGTGTGACTAGAACGTTTTGATGATGGCTCTGCGCCTGATGAATGTCGAATTGCAACATTGCTTTGCGACGAACCATCATCAAATATCTGTCGCAAATCATTAATGTTTGGCAAACAATCACTTGGTAATTCAACTGCTATCTTATTACGTAATTGTACACCATTGAAACTTCCACGCGCTTGAGGACTTGGTGCACGTCTTATATTTAATATTATAAGAAATGTTAGTAAAATTGAAATGTATACCAAAAACATGTACGGCAGCATTCCAAATATTAGAATATTAAATATTAATTCTTAGTTGTTGGATAATTATGCATATGTATTTAATCAAAGAACTAAATAAAATATCGAACCTGGTTTGTAGATGCTGTATTTGAACTTGTAATCCCTCATTTTGTCCAATCAATTCATCATTGGAACGTTGCAAACGTCGTACTTGATTAACTGCCGAATCTAATTCATCTTCTGCAGCTGCCAATTCGCGTTTTAGTTCTTCAACTCTCTGTCTTAAACGTTTAACCTTTAACAAGAAACGTATTACATTTTATTTTTTTGATATCTTAGTAATAGCACTATTTTTAATTGACTAAATTCAATACAATATTAAATTATAATCTAACTATTACTACGAGCGAAGTAACTAAGACCATATGCTCGGTGTAGTCCCGCAGACCAGGGTGGGAATCGAACCCACAACTCTCGCACAACCCTCGCACTAGACCATCTTATCTGCAGATAAGCTATTAAATATGTACATATGTATATGGCAGTAAGAATCAAGAGCTTTTTTTAAGATTCGTATTAATGTGCATATTAGGCCTATTTGATGTTTTTTTTTTTTTGTTTGCATTTTTATAGCTTAGCAATAATTATGAGTCTTATAACTATAATGCTATAAACACAACAAAGGCATACGAGAATAATTATTTTAACGGCAACACGACTACCGAACACACGACTACTTTTGTAGCCCGTAGCCAACTTACTCCCTAAATAAAAGCGGCAAGCGTTTTTTAGCTGTCAAAATTTCTCATGCCCACACAATTTGTATGAAGCATCCCAAAATAACGCAACGCTTTGCAATTGGAAAATCTAATTTTGACAGAGCGTTTAATTATAAAGTTGGTCGCAAAAGGCAACTAAAATGTAAACAAATAGGAAAAAAACAGGGTTGTGATATAAAGATATGTTATTTGCATAACCATGTTTTATTCGTAAAGGCAAAAAATAAACTAAATAGAAGATAATAAATATTAATATAAAATCAATAAATAAAATATAATAAAAATAAATAAAATAGTGCTATAAAATTTAGTTTACGTTACAATCACCAATAGAGAAATGCAGTTTTTTATTAAAATAGTCAGAATTGTTATATATAGCATTTTCAGTTTAAATTAAACCTTTTTCAAAATAAATGAAACCTTTTTCAAAATGAACGCAACCTTTTTCAAATTAAACGAGACCTTTTTCAAATAAAACGAAACTCTTTTCAAAATAAGTGAAACTCTTTTCAAAATAAATGAAACTTTATTTAAAATAAATGAAACTTTATTCAAATTCATTTAAACATTTTTCAAATTAAATTAAACCAGTTATAGAATTTAATAGAAAACAAAAGAAAAAAAAACATTCATTTTTAATTATGGATAATGCCAAAATCCATATGAAATCTTTCACCTTGTTCATCACTTTCGGAGCCCAAGTTCGTGGGGAAAATATTCAAATGACTGAATAAGAAGTGCAAGGGGGCAACACGAAGTTTCTATGTTTTCTATGTCTATGGGACAGCCGTGACCGTCAGAATCACTACACCCGAAAAGTTTGACCCGAGCGAAGTGGACGTACGCACGGAGAGTACAATATCAAAAATGACCTCAGGAGAAGATAATACTTCCTCCATTACATATTAAGCTTGGGTTATTTACAAATATTGCGAAAAAGTTTGCAAAATACAGTCTTGCCATGAATTACATTAAACAAAAATTTCCGAGAGCCACAGCGAGAAAAATGAAGCTGGTATATTTATGGGCCTCAAATTTGGAGTCTGTAGGGTGACCAAGAATTTAATGAGTGTTTAGGTCCAACTCATTTGGAGCCATGAGAAGCATTCCAGGACATCGTTCACAACTTTTTGGGAAAGTACAGACGTCCTGATTACGTTGAGAAGATCGAGACATTATTGCAAAATTCAATGCCATTGGTAACCGTTGGGTGAAAACATGTATAACAAAAGGGCCGTTATCATTTGAAAATTTATGCTTTTTAACTTTTAGGTTCAAATATGACACCTATATTACACTTTTTATTCAGTCATTTGAATATTTTCCCCACGAACTTGGGCTTCGAAAGTGATGAACAAGGTGAAAGATTTCATATCTCGATCGGACTTTTCGGTTGAACTCCACAAGGGTTTGAGTGGGGCCATACACCGAAAAACACAAAAGTACCGTTATCTAAAAAACGGTACTTAGGAAAAAATAATAACAGCGTTTTTCGTACTCAGGAGGTCCCAATTAACTTATCTAGGAATGTGGCGTTCTTGGTATTTTTTTGGCTGTAAACAACACTTACTATATTATGTTCTGTGGTAATTTCAATTTAATAATGATCGGGCGTGGAATTTTATCTTAGAAAATGTTTTCTCTATCGGGTTCAACATAGGAGAATAAAGTGGTAAAAATTTAAGCGTACAGTTACTATTATCCACCATATTTCGAATTTCCTGGGTTTTATGGATTTTGGCATTATCCATAATTAAAAATGAATGTTTTATTTTTTTTTCTTTTGTTTTCTATTAAATTCTATAACTGGTTTAATTTAATTGGAAAAATGTTTAAATGAATTTGAATAAAGTTTCAATTATTTTAAATAAAGTTTCATTTATTTTGAAAAGAGTTTCACTTATTTTGAAAAGAGTTTCGTTTTATTTGAAAAAGGTCTCGTTTAATTTGAAAAAGGTTGCGTTCATTTTGAAAAAGGTTTCATTTATTTTGAAAAAGGTTTAATTTAAACTGAAAATGCTATAAGCATATGTTTTTGTATTACCCAGTTTTTAATGTTTTGACAAAACATTGCCGCTCTTATTTACTTGGGGGTTACACTTTCAATTTCTGGCTTTCAATTTTCAATACATTCAAACTTTTTTATTAATACACTGACACTTTTAGACATTGAAACGATCTGGATATCAAATTTGCTTTTCATGCGAGTGTTTTAATTTACAATCAATTCGCCATGTTATTTTTTCTTCTTCTTCTTTTTTTTCTTTTTGTAAGACTGCCATAGTTATTTTGCTTTGTGTTGCATTTTGAATAATAGAATTGCTATCAAATTGAATGCAGCCTACGTCACAGCTTTCAATTTCTATAAATTTTGACAAGAAGTGTGTGTGAAAAAATTTAAAGAAAACATTGAACGTGTGTCATCAGCGTTAGGGATGGCGGTTCATTGTAAAGGGGGGTTTAGACGGTAATACAAGTCGTACGACATGTCAAATTTTTGTGTAGAAGAGAATGAATAGTATCGTGTAAACTTGATATGTAATGAGACCGTACGACATTGAGAGAAAATACGGATGAAAATTTGACAGTCGTACGGCTCTCTTTGTTTTTTGAAATTTTTTAAAAAACCATCACATTTCATAAGACCAGGGATGCATTTTTATGTTTTTGTTTGTTTATGTTAAATGTATTCACAATGCATGTAAATTTTGTGTGCATGTATATGTGCATTTTATGTTTTCATATTACCTTGTTTTGGTATTTTACCAACCGTGTAAACGCAAAAAATATCTGTCGTAAGATTTTTACTCTCATTTTTAAAATACGGATGGAATTTCATAATATTTTTTCTTTGATTTTACGTACGACTTGTATTACCGTCTAAACCCCCCTTAAGCGCTGAGCGTTGGAAAACGTTCCGCTTGCCGCTTTTAGTTAGGGATGGCTAATTCTATTTTTCTTAGCGACAACAAACAGTTTAGTGCTGCCAATACAATAAAATGCATGAAAAAGGTGTTTAAAAAACGCAATACATAAAATATGTACATGAAAAATGCGAAAAAATTCAAGTTACACCACTGAAAAAAAAATAATCATTTGTTTACATTATTTGTTTAGTTTTAATTTACTTATTTCATTTATTTACATCAGTTTTTATTTCATTTTTAATTTATTATTTAACTGCCTTTTTAGTTTCTTAAATTTTTATAAGTTTTCTTCAGACATTTATTGTTTTTTGTTTCCTCACAATTTCACTTACAAAAAATAAGTTTGTTATATTTTGTTTAGGTTATGTTCAACGTGTCAAAACAGATGTTTTTTTGTAGCTGTAGTCGTTATTATAATTAAGTAGCTGGGTACTTTGCTACTTTCGTAGCCAGCGATTTTTGTAGTCGTGTGTTCGGTGTTCGATAGCCTTTGTTGTGTTTATAGCATAAAACTACGGTAAGACAACTTTGCAGTGCCTTTTAACTGAATTAAAAAAACGCATTGTTTTTGCCAAAAAAAAGCTTTGTATACACAAACTCCAACAACTCCAAAGTTGTGAAAAAAGTTCTTTCCCAAATTTATTTTTTTTATATGCAAACTTTTGCCTAGCCATAAAACTACATTTTCTTTATTTAAATCTTTGTAAGTTTTGATAATTCTGTAATAAACATGTTACAGCATTTTTATATTTCTGAAAAATAAAAATTCAAATGGAAACACCTTATTTTTGTATACATACTTACATATCGTCGCAAGAATTCAAGAACGCTGTAACTGACAAAAAATCGAAAATACGTTTTTTGCATCATTTTTATCAGAAAAAATATGGGTCGATTGGTCCCGGTCTCAGATTTCTATGATGAAAAGAAATTCACTTACGCCGTCTGCGTTTTGAAAAATACCAGTGTCTTGCTTCTACTTTCATATAGGTTTTTTGGCTCTGGTGAACATGAAATGTTTTGTCAGTTACAGGGTTGTTTAATTCTTTCGACGATATGTAAATAGCGCATACTTTTAGTTTATGTTGGTGTAGGTAGACTTATGCTGCCGATTGTTTTATATTTACATGAGTGCATATTTATTATTATTAATTTTTTGTTTGTTTTTTGTCCTTTAAAATAAATAAAGACTGTGTGTAGATACTTATGTATGTAGGTACATAATTGAAATATGTTGTACTGTGAGCGTCAAAAAAAGTAAACAGTTACTTTATCTGCATTAAAGCTTTTATTACAGGAAAGATATAAGTAGAAATTAAAATGTTTAATAACAGTTTAAGAGGCTTATAAAATAAGAGTATAATTCTGAATTAACCAAAAATAAAATCTAAACAAAAACAAAAATATATCACTTCATCTTAAAATACTACTATTTTTACGCGTCAAAAAAAAGTGAGCAGAATCTATTAAATGGGCAAGTTAGGTACAGAAACTAAAAATAGGTTAACTTTTAATATTTGGTTTATTTTTCTTTTGCATCTAGCACCGCTTTTAACCTTCTTGGCATTGATTCCACAAGGTTTTTCGTAATGTCTGAAGAGATTTTGTGCCATTCTTCAATTAAAGTTTTTTTCAAATCGTCCTTGTTGGAAATGGCTCTTTGCCTGATTTTTCTATCAAGGTGCTCCCATAAATGTTCGATAGGGTTAAGGTCTGGAGACTGGGGTGGGTGATCTAAGGTCTTAGGCGTTCGGTATAACAACCATTCCTTAACAATCATCGACGTATGTTTCGGGTCGTTGTCTTGTTGAAAGACCCAGTTGTTTGGAAGTCCTAATTTTTCAACGCTGGGGGCAACGTTTTCTTTTAGAATGTTTAGGTAATCTGTTTTATTCATTGTCGACTCAATAAACACTATATTACCGACACCAGATGCCGCCATACAGCCCCAGACCATAACCGAACCTCCACCATGTTTCACGGTAGATGTAACATACTTTTCATGAAAAGCTTCATTCTACGACCGCCATATTATTGGAGGCTTTTTCACTCCAAATATTTCGAATTTGCTCTCATCGGTATATAATATCATATTATTAATATGTTTTTCCAGAAACCAACACCCTCATTTTTTTATTTTTTTTTTTTGCGAATTCTACGCGCTTCTGTTGGTTTGCTTTAGAAATGTAAGGCTTTTTTCGAGGAACTCTGCCATGTAGTCCATTTTTGTGGAGTTCTCTTCTAATTGTACTGGCACTGACTGATTTTCCAGATGTCTCTGCTATATTTTTTGCTAGTTTAACAGCACTTGACACAGGATTGGTCTTCACTTCTATTATGTTACGTTTCGCAAAAAAAAAAATATTTTTGCCATGGCCATTTTACGGTCTCTTCCTTCGACTAGCTTCACTCAGGGCAGGCTCTCAACCCTTTGACCATTCGCACATATAGAAAAAAATGTTATTATCGACTACATTCTATCACCTATTAAACGGACACACTAGTATAGGGAACTGGTGGAGTGTTCCAATCGCCCTTCCCTTCCATGGCTGCATGATACCGTGAAATATTTAAATGCAGACCCCTAGTTCCATCCCTCCCGCTCTATCTAGAATCACCAATCCATATTAACAATTTACTCTAAATTATCCATTTTTAATTTATTTATTCATATAAAATTTATATTTAACATAGGTATGTATTATGAAAACAAAAAAAAAACAACAATATTAAAGCTAACGAGATAAAATTAACAAGTTATAAAAGAAATAATTAATAAAATATTTTAGGTAAAGTTTATAACAATAATTGATTTAAGTAGTAATTCAAATGAAATATAATATAAGGTGTGCGTCACTATAAAGTGTAACACATCAAAAGTCAAATAAAAACTGACTGGAGTAAGCTAGAGTTAAAAGTAAAACAGTTTTATTTTGCATTTTTATTACAGATTTATATTCTGTATTATTTTATTTAAAAATTAATTTAATTTTATAAAATTTTTTATTTTATTCATTATGCCATCCATAAGCAATGTTATAGTGTTTTCGGTGATTTTTTTGGTACCAGCTGTACATTTATATCGAAAACTAGTAATGGTTTTGGGAACAGATGTACTCTTCTTTAGTTCTCTTTTGACCAGAGCCCAATATCTTTCAATAGGCCGCAGCTCTGGGCAGTTTGGTGGGTTAGCCTCTTTTGGAACAAAAAAAACATTATTTTTATTATACCAGTCTATTGCGCTTTTACTGTAGTGACATGTTGCCAAATCTGGCCAGAAGAATGTTGATATGTTGTGCTGTTTTAGAAATGGGAGCAACCTCTTTTGAAGACACTCTTTGATATAAATATCTGAGTTTATTGATCCTAATGTAACAAACGATGCACTTCTGTTGCCGCAGCTACAAATAGCCTGCCAAACTAGGAACTTTTTGGGAAATTTTGATAGTTTTTTAGTTCGGAACTCTTCAGAAACATTGCCTCTACTATCCGCTACATAAAACTCTTAGTCAGGAAGCTGCGCAAAGTCTGCAAAAACGTAAGTTTCATCATCCATTACACAACATTCGAACTTTTAAAAAAATTCTTTTTTGAGGAGTTTTGCTCTTTTTTTGCTTCAATATTCTTCTTAGCATTTCTATCCGGAACTTTTTGGACTTTAAATGTTTTAAGGCCAGCTTTAGCTTTAACTCGGCGCACAAAACTTTCCGAACATTGCACGCGCCGGGCCACTTCGCGACCAGAAATGTTTGGAAGAGCCAGCAAAAGCTTCTCAACCTTTTTGGCTTTCGCGTCGTTCGTTACCAGTTTTGCTTTACCTGTTCCAGGCTTTCTTTCAATTTTTAGGTCTTTGTTGAACTTTTTGACCACTCTGGAAACACATTGCCTGGTCAAGTGGACTTCCCTAGCAACTTTTGTATAACTCCAATATGGTTTTTTTTGAATTATTTGAATAATTTTTGTATGCACTTGTCTTTGATTATCCATTGTGAACTAACTAACAAGTCAAATTTGACACACTGATACATTTTAAAATCTGACACATTTTTCAAAGATATTGTGATTAAGAAAAATAATTTTGATTAAAGGTGAAAAAAGTTATTAAGAAAAATGGGTGTTACACTTTATAGTGACGCACACCTTACTTGAAATCGAATAAAGTAAATAAATAAAATGTATAAAATTTCAAATAAAGTAAATAAATAAAATTTTACAAGCGCCTTTTCTTTTCTCCTACGATGAGTTCAGAATTTAAGTCGAATCTATACATATAAATAAAATTTTCGTTGTCTAAAACTTAAAAGAAAATTATCTTTTCTCTTTTCTACAGGCCTAGATCATCAGCAACCGCCAGTCTGTTCTATCAGGAGCTCCTTAAGACGACAGCTAACACGGGCAATACTTTAGCCTATTATAATTTAACTTTATAAATATGTATATATTCTCTTTAGTAATTATTACTCTATTTAGTTTATAGTTTGTAAAATTTTCTTCGACTAACTACAACACCAACACGAAAACACTTATAAACAAAACACTAATTATAATTTAAGTAAAATATTAATTTAATTATGCAGAGGAAATATAACGGATTATCCGGTTTAAATAAATAATATTAAAATCAACAGATTCATTAGCAAAATTTTGAAATTTTAAATCTTTAAATTACTCGGAATCTTGATCTAAATAAAATCTTTAAACATAGGTATTTTGAAAATTTGGACGTGTCTTTTGTTTTTATATTTTTTTCTTCTTTGTAATTCCGATACTTTTCTTCAGCTTTATTCTGAGGCTACACAAGAACTCGTTATGTAATTTATAATGCCGTCTGTATGGTATTCTACGGACAGTATATGTTTAAGACCATAAATTCCTACCTGGTTCCGTTTGTAATGTCCTGTCGCCAAGGGTATGCGGACAGTCCGAACCAGCTATGTTAAAGGAGACTAATCATATACTTTTCTAGAACTTCAATATGTCACAACACTACACTTACTAATCTACTCCAACAAGACTTAAAATACAATGTCTCAATCTGTGGTCCTGTGGGATAATATCCTCTATGCTTAGGAATGGTTATATACCCTAAAAAAATTTGTTCACAAGATTATAAGGAATAATAACTTTGCCCTTTTTCTTTCTTCACTTAACTCACTTTATTCTTATCTTTTCTCACTTTCAATTATACTTATATACACTTATACTGTTCTCACAATATCCACTTTCTCATAATCGTCTCTGCACTATCACAGAATATTACTTTACTTCCTCAGAAATTTTCCTTGACTAATTTTAAAATTGCCCCGTTTGATAACTTAATATTTAGTCACCCAACGGTAGGTATTTACATAACAGTCCTTAGAACTTTCTAGAATACAAAATTTTACATATCTTCTATCTTCCAGGAATTTTCGGCGCGCTGTATATAAATTATATTCTAATATATTCCCCATTATGTGCTGTGTTCAGTCTATATGAAACCTAATATACTCCTCCACACACGTCATCCCATCCCCTTTCCATCTCATCTCCTCTAATTTCCATATTATCTATTCTCATCCGTTACTTCCTGATACCAGGGATTTATAAAAATCAACGCATGATTATTACATACTAAGGTATTAAAATTTAACGCAAAAGACCAACAACAATTTTACGCACGAAACAAGCTAAAAAAACGCTATTTTACTATACCTATTTTACGAATGGTGTTTACACCCCTGACTCTACCAATTTTACCAACTACGCAAATAAAAATCCCATAATAATTCATTATTGCCATCCCTTTTCTTCCTATGAAATCTACGTATTACAGAACCATATGATGATGATCACTCACAATGGTCTGATAATCAGAGGTAAGGTAAAGAAATATAATTTTCCTCCTCACATTTTTCCTCTTTTCTTACATTTCCAGAAACCTACTAGCGCGTGGATTAAATTTGCTGCACTGGCCTATGTTCTGGTTAATATTGTATCGTTCCCATATACTCCCCATTTGCTCTAACACATTTTCTTTCTTTTTTACTCTATTCACAGGCACAATTATTATTAATAGGATAAACAACCCAAAATCTTCCGACACCGGGACTCGAGTGCATGGAGGTGGTGTCCCATTCACTCATCAGCACTCCTCCCAAATATATACATACAATTGGGTGTAATTTACCCACATAGCCTAAGCTAAACACTCCTCAAAATATCCTTCCCAGTGGTAAATCCACGAAAAATTTTCCAAATTCTTCTTCTTCCTTTTCTTCTCTCCCAAATGCCATTTTTCTTTTTTCTGCCCTCAGGCAGCCGCAACACTTCTCGAACTACTGCTCGTACTTCTGCGCCATTAATCATTTTGGTCGCCCCGGCCGGGGTAATCTTGTACTGTATTATGTTTCGCATATTTATCTATAATTTTTTTTTACAGTGCAATTATTCCTTCCGACAATTTCTCCAATTTCACGCAAAGATTTTTTTTATGTTAATCTAATATGATTTTTCGCGATTCATTGGTCGTATGTTTAGGCATTTCTTAAAAATTTTACTGTTTGCACTATTCTTTAACAAAGTTAATAGAAAACTTCAAAAAATATATTTACTACACCGGCTTACTAGATTAATAACTGCTTTTTAAAGAATTAAAGGGTTTTCACCGAAATATTTAAAAAAGAATCAAGAAATGTAGCCACTGTCTACTTTTTTTGACGCGTAAAAATAGTAGTATTTTAAGATGAAGTGATATATTTTTGTTTTTGTTTAGTTTTTATTTTTGGTTAATACAGAATTAAACTCTTATTTTATAAGCCTCTTAAACTGTTATTAAACATTTTTATTTCTACTTATATCTTTCCTGTAATAAAAGCTTTAATGCAGATAAAGTAACTGTTTACTTTTTTTGACGCTCACAGTATATGCATGCATATGTAATTAAATTCTGTTTTTTTACAATTGTTGAATAATACCGGTATAATACCGCTTTATTCATACATAGTACATACATACATAAATAAGAATGGTAACCGTTCAAATTTTAAGGAAACAATGAAAAAATTAATTTGCGGTTTTTCCAAAATTATAATTTAAAAAATAAGAGGTTCCCCCCCACCTCCAAAAAATCCATCTTCACGAAACCGCTCCCTGGCATTTCCAGCTTATTCCACCAAGAAAACGAATGATCAGGAGTACAGCGCCATCTTCTGGGAAGATAACAGCTATCCTACATAAAGAAGATGCTCACCACACACATTCATCATCCAGATGGGGCAATTGCTGTTGATCATTCAAAGGTGAAGGTATAACACTGGCCTTTGAGTGATTAAATTGACAGGAATTTATCTCATTGACATAAGGTGCATAACATTATTTCTTCACATCTATGTATCTATGTAAGTATGTATATCTATATATTCCAATACAATGCACTGCATTTAGTAGGGGTTTACTCCTGAGTATTGGTCTTAAATAAAAAAAATAAAAATAAAACTACTTACAGTGGGTAAAAGCCAAACTCGTACACAACAACATATTTGTTTTTCGTCTGATTTTTTATACCCATAAAACATTTTAAGGAAAGTTAAGCATTTATTTTTTATAGTTTATTTCATTAACTTTTAAAAACCAAAAGCAAACAAAATATATGTGTTTAATTTTTAACAATATTATTTAACGACAAACAAAAACAGCAGTAAATTCAATGTCAAAGCCAAAATCGTACAATTAAAAAATTGTTTTATATTTTATGCTTATATACTAATTTATACTAGAGGGTGTTTTTTATTGAGGTATAGAACTTTAAGTTGGCATCACTTTTTTAACTGGCGGCCATTTTGTCAGCTGTCAAGTGATTAATATTTAGTTTGGTTTGCCATTTCATCATGAACAGGTTGACAAAAGAACAACGCTTGCAAATCGTGCAAATTTATTTCGAAAATAATGGTTCAGTTCGCAAAGTTTACCGCAAGCTCCGTCCATTTTATGGTCAACATAATCGTCCATCAGAGCAATTAATTCGGTTAACCATGGATCGTTTTCGCACTACGTTTACTCTATGTGATAATACGCATCCGCAGAGACGTCGAACAGTGCGCACCGAAGAAACAATTGCCGCTGTAGAGCAAAGTGTTGAAGAGAACCCGAATGAATCGATTCGCCACCGTGCACAGCAATTGGAGCTTTGTCCATCAACTTTATGGAAGATTTTGCGCAAAGATCTTGGCTTGCGACCTTACAAGATCCAGCTTGTGCAAGAATTAAAGCCGCGAGACCATGCAATGCGTCGTGATTTTGGTGTATGGGCCGAAAATGAGATTGATCTCGATGCTGATTTTCATCGCAAAATTTTGTTCAGTGATGAGGCTCATTTTTGGTTGAATAGCTACGTCAACAAGCAAAATTGCCGCATTTGGAGTGAAGAGAATCCACATGAGACCCTTGAGACGCCATTATGCCCCATATGCTCGAAAAAGTGGTTGAAAATTGGGCCTGTAGAATTGGCTTTATTCGAGCTAGCCGCGGCGGCCACATGCCCGAAATCATATTTAAACATTAATGTCATAAAATTATCCTTCCAATAAAGCCAAATTGATGGACCTTAAAACGATTTTCTTGTGTTTTATTTCAATTCGAAGTTCTATACCTCTAAAAAAACACCCTGTATGTATGCATCCCTTTATTCTTAATTACATCTTCTAGCCTATTGGGCATACTTTTTACAAGGGTTTCACAATAACTGGGCTCAATTTTTTCCCGTTCTCCACGTAATATTCTTTTTAGGCCTTCCTTATTAGAAATGCTATGCTGGCGAACTTTTGTGTCAAGATAACTCCACAAGTTCTCAATAAGGTTAATATCTGGGCTCTGTGCTGGTGTGTCCAAAACATGTGGGGTATTATAGAGCAGCCAGGTGCGTACATTGTAGGCCCTATGTTTAGGGTCGTTATCTTTTCACTTGACAAAGGTACATTTTGTTTCAAAATATCTAAATAAACCTTCCAATCAATAATTTCATCAATAAAATGCAGTGTGCCAGGTCCAGCCGCCGAAAAGGATCCCCAAGCGATGACGCACAGTGTACCCATTTCATATAACGAGCGGCCAAAAATAGAAGGAGTTATCGTAGAGTTTTTAAATTTCGTACATTTTTGTAGAATATCTAAATTAGGAAAAATACAAATTTTTAGGACAATCGGGCGAAGGACACGCCCACCGCCCAGATGTGGTGTACTTACAACAACTGTTGTTCTATACATTCATATAAAAAAAAAACAGTTTAAAAATTTACAAATGTCATACACGTAAAAATTAGCAATTTATATGCAGATTTTTTCTGAAATTGCAACAAGGATTTTAAATTCTGTTAAATATCCTTTAGGTGAAAAATTTTTAAATTTCAAAATTTGTTTGATATTAGATAGTTTTATTTTAGATAGTAGAGAATGTCTTCGAATTATTTCACAACACTTTTTCTGTTGCCTGATCTAGAAATCTTATTACAACAAAAGAAGCAATGAATGAATAGAAACTCGTCATTTGAATTTGAATCACTAAACTTTTGCTTATATGTACTATGACCAGAGCTGCCATCAAATCCCCATTTAATTTCACAAATTATATCATTTTTTAAATTAAAATTAAGTAAGTCTAAATAACTTTTAACCGTAAAGTTAAGCATATTTTGGAGTGGTATTTCTACTGACGTTTCTGTTACAACGATTCCCTCCAGAATATATTTCTTTTTTGCGTTTTTCAACGCAGAATAAAACGGAAAACAGTCTTTATGCGCAGAATTAACATCTGTTTTCATAATTTTGTATTTTCTAAATGACAAGTTCATATCTAATAAAAGTGCTAACGATTTGTCCACAGAAATATATGTGTTCTTCTCCCGCGTAAGAACTTTATTGTAGGCTTTCTTTAACAGGTTTTGATTTGTTGATGACACCAGTTCAGCAACTTTTCTCCTTTTAATACGTTCAGAACAATCATTAAACTCTACTATTGGCCTACCTTTCTTACTGGTACAAGGAACCTATAAATTCAAAGATTTTTACTTAAAATAAAAATAAGATAATTTCTTTACCTACAAGGTCTAAGTCTTCAACACTTGCAAAGAAATATGAATCCAGCCAAGTACCATTTTTTTCTTCAAACTTTTTCTTAATATAATTACTCTTTTTCCATTTAGTTTCTATTTTAAATAATATGAAATGAATTTCTTTTATCTTTGTTTCACTTAGTTTTATTTCAGAATTATTTTCTATATAACTAATTGCTGCAGATTTTGCATCAATAAATTTTTTGTGTCTAAGCCCGATATCAAAAAAAGTACGAATTTTAATACGTCTTGGCACTAAAAATTGTAAATATAAATCAAAGTTTGACGAAGTTGGAAATGGAACCAATTTTGTTTAAATGTACATACTTGTAGAAGTATTATATTAAAATATGGAAAAAGTATTTTTTGGTATTTTTTTTTAATTGTCCACTAAAGTTGTAATATTCATAATAATTGATCTGTTTCTTTTTGTTTGCTTTCTTTGTAACGGTAAATTGCATATGAGTTACAAGTTGTAAAAAAAAGTATTGTTTTAATAACATACCTGTGTTACAATTATATTTTGGACTAAATTTTACTACTATATCAAAACCCTTTTTAAAACTAATTCTTTGAAGTTTGTATACTTTTCTATCATTTTTTCAAATAATGGCATACTTAACTACAACCTTCAACTTTAAATCATCATATCTTTTTTAAAAGTCAATATTATTTAAAAATTATTTTTGATTTAATTAATTCAGAATGCTACTAATAACATCAGATAGTGCTTTTCTTTTTATTCAGTATTTAGTTTTTTTATTTTTGGCCGCCCTCGTTACAGTGTGTGACGCCACCACCGCCATGTTTCACATTTGGTTTCATATTTCTGGAAATCTCAGCTCCTCATTCGATTTACACCACACATAAGGTTTACCGTCGGACCCAAATATGTTGAATTTACTTTCGTCGGTAAACATCACCCGTTTCCAGAATGAAAAATCTTTCGAACGATGGGTTTTTGCGAATTCAAGACGTACCTTTTTATTTCGGTTGCTTATAAGGGGCTTAACTCGGACTCTTCTACCATTCAAATTGGCCCGATGGAGCCTGTTTCTAATCATTTGCACGCAAACTACTTTGCCCAGTTCACTTTCAGCAATAGCAGCTAATTTTGGAGCACTTAAAAAGGGGTTCGCTTTTGTCTTTCGCACAAGGTACCGATTTCGACTTATTTTCCACAGTTTTATATATCTTGTGACGTTTTAGCACATATTGAATAGTAGAGTGACTCCTATTTACTATTTTGGAAATTTCTATCAAAGATTTCCCATCTTTGGAGTGCTTCACAATCAATTCCCTGATATCTGTGCTAGTTTGACCTCTTTGCCTTCTAATCTTCCTTTTTGTGCCAATTTGATACAAAAACTAACTACTTTAACAGAGAAATGTAATGGTTTAAGTGTAAGGGGAATTCCCCGGATAATACAAGAAAACATTTGCGAAGTTGGCTGCGATTGATGTCAATGGGTTGCATTTTAAAAGTACTGTACGAGTTTGGCTTTGGCATTGAATTTATTATTAAAAGTTAGTGAAATAAACTATAAAAAATAAATGCTTAACTTTTCTTAAAATGTTTTATGGGTATAAAAAATCAGACGAAAAACAAATATGTTGTGGTGTACGAGTTTGGCTTTTACCCACTGTATGTACATAAATTTACCTTGAACGGTTTGCTACCTATGGACCTATACAGGGGAAGACTTTGGGCAAAACTGAAAGACACAGGTTTGTTTTTTTTTTTTCTTTTATCACGTAGTGGCGTCTGTATATGGTTATATTTCCATGACTTAAAATGTTATTAAATTAGATTTGATAAAAGTATAAACGCACAATAATTATGTATATACCTACATACTTACTATATGTAGCAGGGATGGAAAATGGCTTTTATGATTTTGTACCAACTATGAAAACAAAATGTACTTTTCATACCATGACGATACCATTTTTTAATATTTATTACAAACAGAAACTCAACAAAAGTGTGTACAAAAATTCAGAAGTATACAACAAAAAATAACAAAAATAATAAGTATTAAATACATAAAGGTACATACATTTTTTCTGTTATTTTAAAATCGAAGCAACATGAATTTGTTGACTTTAATAAATCTTTAGTTTGTATCAAATTGGAAACAGTGGAAACGTGTAGTCTATTTCTTTCCTTTGTTTTTATTAGGTTTTGGAAAGAAAAAACACGTTGGACGTTGGCCGACGAATGTGGAATAGATAGTATGCCTGTTACAACTCTTGAAATATCTTGAAACATGAACTCATTTAACTCATTTTTCATTTATGATACCTTTGACCAAAAACAGGAAATACTTGAATCTTTGTATGATTTAAGTTCCACAACATCGGCTAGTGCTCTGTATTGGCTATTTATTGCCTCAAATTTAGTTTGTTCATATGGGAACATTTTCACCAGAAGAGGTACTATTGAATTTGTTTTTCCCATAATTACATTTTCTAGAGTAAACTTATCCAGTATTTCATTATTAAAGTTCACCTTTGACCTTAGAACACTACAAAATTGTGAATAAAAAGCTCTAGCATTTGATTTAAATTTTTGTATAGTGTCATTGTCAATAATATTTGTTAAAATGTATGGGAATGTTATTTTCATTAAGGTTCACAGAAGATATATCACATTCATCTAGAACAGTCTTCTTTAAAGAATGTCGTGCTACTTGGTGAAATAAAAAAATTAGCCTTGGTAAAAATATGTGCATTCGTGCCTCCACCGATTGCATTTCTAAATTCATAGAATTTATAATCTTAAGAATATATTGTAGAAACAAAAAAGTTAATTTATAAAATGGGTTTTTAAGCCCTGATGAAAGAAATGCTAGTCTTTATCAAAATCATTCAATGTAAAATAATAATTAAGAGGGTCCCACTGCTCAATTGTGCCCATAATTATGAAAGTGGTCTAAGTCATATATTTCTTGTTTCGAAATATTTAATGAATTGCATTTGAATGAATTAAAAAATATTTTTACATTATGCCACATTTTAATTTATAATTTTATTAGTCTTAATTAATGGAAATTTATTGTGAATATGAAATTTTGTGTGCATTTCATACGATAATATTGTTTTTAAGGTTTGAATTGACTTAGACCATTTTCAAAATTAACTGAATGTCCTATAAATGACTTAAAGCAATAAAGAACTTTGAGTTTTATTTAAAACAATAATTTGATTGAAATAATTCATGAACATTTATTAATTATTTTTAAACAGTAATCCATTTTTATCATTATTTCGAGAATTAAAGATTCTTTAAATGTTTCTGAAAAACTGGAGGAATGTACGGTAGTAAACTAATAATATAATTTTGTTTTTCTTCCGATACTGGTGTAATAGTGGTGTATAATGAAAGTAATTTAATATTTCCGTATATTTTTGGTCTTCCTCTTTTAGGTGAAAGATCCAAAACGTGAAATTTAGAATCACCTAAAGAAGTTTTATAAAACATTCTATAAGATTCATTTTTTTGAATCTCATCCATTGAATTTGTAGCCAAGTGACAGATCCGTCCACGGTATTTTTTACTTATTTTTATTGATTCTTCTAGTGATTTCGTTGAAATAAAATTCGGCTAAGACATTCGCTTTATCGAAAATGTATTTCTTCTTTTGCACTTTTCTATCAATTCATAATATTGCTCAGAGTTGTATAAGTAATTTACTTACTTACTTAGATGGCCATAACAACCCGTTAACGGGTTTCGGCCTGCCTTAACACTAGTCTCCAGGCGTCTCTGCTAAGCGCGCGCCTTCTCCAGTTGGTCACACCAATTGACGACAGGGCTTCATCAACTTGGTCCTTCCAACGTAAACACGGTCGTCCTCTACGCCGACGTCCAGTGACCTTCGCATCGAAAACTTTTCTCGCTGGAGCGGATTCATCCATCCGAACAATATGGCCGAGCCAGCGTAGCCGCTGGATGTTAATGCGCTGAACAACGCCCACATCGCCGAGGAGCTCATACAGCTCATGGTTGGTTCTAATGCGAAACTCATCGCCATGCCTTCGAGGACCAAAGATCTTACGAAGAACTTTTCTCTCAAATACTCCCAAGACCGCTGCATCGGCACAAGACAGCGTCCAAGCTTCCGCACCATAGAGAAGCACCGGAAGAATAAGCGACTTATAGAGTGTTAATTTCGTCGCACGAGAGAGGTCTCTATTACTAAACTGCCTACTGAGACCGTAGTAGCACCTGTTGGCCAGTGTGATTCTTCGTTTGATCTCCAGACTGACATCATTCTTGCTGGTAATGGCGGTGCCAAGGTAGATGAACTCCTTAACAACATCGAATGTATAGTTGCCGGCTGTAACCTGGGGGCCGATACGTTCAACATCCCTACTCGTCGACAACATGTACTTCGTCTTGCTCTCATTTACCGCCAGACCCATTTTTGCAGACTCCCGTTCAATAGCATTAAAGGCTGCGGTGACATCTCGCTTGGTATGCCCAATGATGTCTATGTCGTCTGCATACGCAAGGAGCTGGACACTTTTGTTAAATATAGTGCCATTTCGATGAACACCCGCCTTTCGCAAAACACTCTCCATGACGAAATTGAAGAGGTCGCAGGATAAGGGATCGCCCTGTCTGAAACCTCGCACGGTATTAAAAGGTTCGGAGAGGTCTTTTCCTACCTTGACGGAGCTGCAGGAGTTGCTCAACGTCATTCTGCACAGTCTTATCAGCTTTGCAGGAATACCGAGCTCAGACATTGCGGCATATACGCGATCTCTTATAGGGCTATCGAACGCTGCCTTATAGTCGACAAAAAGATGGTGTGTGTCGACTTGACTTTCATGGGTCTTCTCCAGGATTTGGCGCAGTGTAAATATCTGGTCAATGGTGGACTTACCAGGTCTGAAGCCGCACTGATAAGGTCCAATCAGTGAGATTGCGAATGGCTTCAGTCGTTCACACAATACGCTCGTAAGAACCTTATATGCGATAGGGAGAAGGCTTATACCCCTGTAGTTGGTGCATATCGTAGGGTCTCCCTTTTTCAGGATGGGACAGAGGGCACTGAGATTCCAATCATTGGGCATACTTTCCTCCAGCCATATTCTGCAAATGAGTTGGTGCATGCACCTAACCAGCTCATCGCCTCCATACTTGAAAAGCTCAGCGGGCAGACCATCCGGTCCGGCCGCTTTGTTGCTTCTTAGTCGCTGTATGGCAATTTTGATCTCTTCATAGCTGGGCGACAGGATCTCAACGTCGTCATCATTGATTGGGAGCGGCACAGCATCTCTAGAGGCGGAATTTGTGTCGTCATCGCCTTGCAGTAGATTAGAAAAATGCTGTCTCCATAATCTCAGTGTCCCTTGTGCATCTGTAACCAGATTACCATGTTCGTCTCTGCAGGAGGTTGCTCCGGGTTTAAAACCAGTAGTAAGACGCCTTATCTTTTTATAAAAATTTCGAGCATCATGTCTACTCCTGCACATCTCGATTTCCTCACGATCACGCCTTTCTTGCTCCCTTTTCTTTCCTCTAAATAGGCGTCTCTCTTCCCTCCTCTTCTCTCTGTACACCTCCACAGTTGCTCTTGTAGTGGTGGACTGCAACGTTCTTCTGTAGGCGGCATTCTTTGCCGCAGTGGCCTCACGACACTCTTCATCGTACCATTGGTTTCTGCGGGGAGGACGCTCAAAACCAAGGACTGTTTCGGAAGCGTTGCGCAGAGAGTGAGCAATGTGAGACCACTGTCCACCAATACTTTCGAGAGAGGATCGGGTGCAATGGAGCTCATTAGAAAGACGATCGGAAAACGACCTAGCTGTCTCTTGTGATCGCAGCTTTTTGATGTTCAGCTTCCCTCGAACACTAGAACGTGCCATATTCACTGCGCATATGCGCAGTCGCATCTTGGCTGCGACAAGATAATGGTCCGAGTCGACATTTGGACCTCTAAATGTGCGCACGTCTAGTATGCTGGATACATGCCTTCCATCAATCACAATGTGATCGATCTGGTTGTTGGTAGATCGATCAGGAGAGAGCCAGGTGGCCTTATGGATATCGAGATGCTGGAACCTGGTGCTACAAACTACCATGTTTCGCGCCGCGGCGAAATCGATCAGTCTCAATCCGTTCGGCGAGGTGGAATTATGGAGACTGAACTGTCCGACAGTGGGGCCAAAGATATCTTCACGTCCAACTTTCGCATTGAAATCGCCGAGGACAATTTTGGCGTCATGTGCTGGACACCCATCGTACACTTCCTCGAGCTTTGCGTAAAAAGCATCCTTGACCACATCATCCTTCTCTTCCGTCGGGGCGTGAACACAAATAAGGCTGATGTTATAAAATTTCGCCTTTATGCGGATCGTAGCAATTCTTTCGTTCACAGGGGTGAACTCCGAGACGTGATGGCGAAGTCTCTTGCTAACTACGAATCCGCAACCAAATTCGTGTTTCTTCTCATGGCAGCTGTAGTAGATGTCACATGTTGCCTGCCTTGTACAACCTTGCCCTATCCATCGCATTTCCTGGATGGCGGTGATGTCAGCTCTACATTTCGTGAGAGCATCCGCCAACTGGATAGAGGCACCTTCCCTATAAAGGGTTCTCACGTTCCAGGTGCATATCCTTAAATCATAGTCCTTAAAACGTTTGCCAAGTTCGTCAACATAAAAGGGGGTCCGTTTAGAGGCTATTGTATTGCTTTTCATTGAATAAAATTTTTACGTGGTGGGTTTCAAGCCCTACGCACAACCCAAATTTAAAGTCCAGGGGATTGGACAGTCGCCGCATACATTAGTTCACAAGCTAGCGGGTGCTAGAATGTCATCCAGGAGGGCCACGTGGAGGCTGTATGTCGACTTGAATACAACGGGAACAAGGATCGTTCTGGAGGCCGCCAGGTTGACCCCAATCAGAGACTTTGCCTTGTCCGAAGTATCCCTTCCATCCCCGTATAAGTAATTTGCTTTTTTTATTTACATTTCTATCAACTCAAAATCACAGTCAATTGGTAGAAAGGAATGACCGGATACCAAAAAGTTGTGGTCTAATTTTTGACTTAGACCACTTTCATTGTTAATACTTAATAAATTCCATATAATGTTGAAATTACAACCACTATCTAATGTTTCATTTTTAACAATTTCGTAAAAATTCCATTGAATAAATTTAGTTTAAAATAATGTGGTATGAAATAACTGATAAACTCATTTTTTTAAGTTTTGACTTAGACCACTTTCATAATTATGGGCACAATTATTCTTTGAACTACTTGTTCTCGCGACAGCCATCTTGTTGATGCGTATTTAAAAGTTATAGGAATTTCCGTTCCAAAATATTCTTGAAATTTTATGAAATCATCTCTTCGGCTAGCACTATTACAAAAGTGGTAATTCAAATCTCTGATAAATTTTTCTATTTCATTTGAAATACTGTTACGATTTTCTAATTTTGAATTGAATGTCACACAAAAATTTGATATTTTCATTGTTTTCTAAATTTACCAAATATTTTATTTTCTTATTTCTCTCTAAAATTTATTTCGTGGGTTACATCAGAAAAAAAGTAAAAAATTCTTTTGATGAATATTCTTACAGCCAGGCCCACGATATCGAAAGAAAACTTAAGCGAAAGAAACTCAGTCACTCACTGTGAATCTAAACTGCGGCCCACTAATTGTCACTTTATCGTTCGCGTTTCCAACGTAATGCAAATAAACAACAAAGCTGCCATATCAACATATCAAAAAATAGTCGCGAATATACACGAAAAAAGCGCTGAAATGCTTAAATTGTACAGTAAAAAATGCAACCGTGTGCTAGTTTAACTTGACAGAAATGTAGTAAACAAACTTATTCCGATTTTGTTTATTTATGTATATGTGTGTACAAAAATTTTGTGTTACCAATCGCATTTATTTTTGGCGACACAAAAATTAGTGTGCCGCAAATCAGCTGTTTGTCGCTTAAAACTACACGATTCGATATCGTGGGCCTGGCTGTTAATCTAATGACCATTAATTTGAAATGGTATACGTCCCATGTTTATCGCATGTAATAAATTTTTTATTCTAGCAGTTGATATTACATGTTCTTATTTGATTATCTCTTATAACGGATCTTTAATATATCTATCTTCTTTTGACTTACAAGTTCATTGATAATAATACTCATTGATTATTTTTGTCATTCATAAGCATTTCATTATGCCGGCTAATTTCTCTTCTTTGATAATTAAAATTTCATTTTAGTAAAAGCCGTAGAAGTGTAAAGTGTTGTGAGACAGATCACATTTACAGCCAGGCCCACGATATCGAATCGTATAGTTTTAAGCGACAAACAGCTGATTTGCGGCACACTAATTTTTGTGTCGCCAAAAATAAATGCGATCGGTAACACAAAATTTTTTTACACACATATACATAAATAAACAAAATCGGAATAAGTTTGTTTACTACATTTCTCTCAAGTTAAACTAGCACACGGTTGCATTTTTTACTGTACAATTTAAGCATTTCAGCGCTTTTTTCGTGTATATTCGCGATTATTTTTTGATATGTTGATATGGGTGCTTTGTTGTTTATTTGCATTACGTTGGTAACGCAAAGCAAAGCGAACGATAAAGTGACAATTAGTGGGCCGCAGTTTAGATTCACAGTGAGTGACTGAGTTTCTTTCGCTTAAGTTTTCTTTCGATATCGTGGGCCTGGCTGTTATTATTAATTGACGAAAAGAGAAGAAAACCGACTACACATTTTTTTTTAACTTGTAAGGTGAATTTATATTAATAAACTTTGTTAAATATAAGAAGTAGAAAACATGAATTACTAAATTGAGACATGGGAAGGATACCCAATATAAAATGTAAATTATTGTCAGTACAAAGGTGTCAAAATTAGGGACAGATGTGTTTGAAATTTTCAGGGTGTCCGTCTGTCAAGGCGTTCGACATACTGTCGATTTGGGAGGTAATTAAGTCACCCTAGACGGAACAACACCAGTCCGTCGTTTCATTAAAATTCCTTTTTTTGGTAAATATATCCCTTATTCTGTATTTATTTGTTTTTTACATAGTCTGGGGTATCATCTGCATGCAGACTGTGTTATATGCTTACACGTCTTAAAGTACGGGTTGAGAACCACAATACCTTTTTGTTTAGAGCTAGCTGGGAATATCTTTTCATGCCCTTATCCATCGCGATTTTATACAGCCCTCAGTGTTATTTAATAGGGAGCAATTTTTTTATTATTTACATGGACCTGGCATGTAACAATACCATATTTAGCAGCAGCTAAAGAAGCCAAATTTAGTATATGACAAATACATCCATTTGTATACAAATGTGGTACTACATTTTTGAATCTAGTTTGAACACCACTTACCACACCCATCATTACAGCACCATTGTCAATGGTAATGCCAGCCATATTTTTTATTGGTATATTATTAGCACTCAGCGATTGTATTGTGCTTTCATATATTCCATTAGCGGTGGAATCCTTTAGCTGCTTAATACACAGAAATCTGTCGCAACATTGGCCATTAAAAGTTCGAATAACAATTGCCAGGTTTTTAGAAACAGTACAGTCCGTGCTTTCATCAATAACTAAAGAATAGTAATTATTTTTACAGTAATTGGAAATAGTGTATGTGTTTTCTGGTTTAGTTAAATTTGTCACTATTGATTGACCTTTCTTTCTGTTAATTAAAAACTTTTTCGCGACTTGGGAATTATTTATACCCTTTTTAGTAATGTGATTTAGTTGATGCAATATAGTGAACGGAAGGTTATGTGCGGCTACAAAGGCATTTAGCATTATTTCTAGCTTTTTGGCAGGACATTTGGAGACACTTGTCAGAAAGTTATTAATTTTTGGCGTAGTTTTTAACCCTGTAACCATAACCTTCGTCGAATTGACGAACACAAAGTAAAAAAAAGCTGCATTTTTTCTACAGGTGTTTTCTGTTTAACTGAATTACAAAAAATATATATATTGAAAACTTATACGTATTGTTTGTTTTATTAAGTAAGTATCTGCTAAATGTAAGTATGTGTTAAAAATTTTAAAAACATATATTATCGGCCGATATTATATATCCCGAATAATTGTTCGTCGTATCGACGAATGGTTATGCTTTAAGGGGTATATAAGAAGGTTAGTAAATTAGGGTTAAATAATGTTGCCATACAGCGAAACGTTGATATTTTTAAATTGTACCAAGTAAGCCGCGGTAGTACCACGGTACCAACAAGGTCCAAAATGTACCAGAAAAAGTACAATTGTACCATGATTTCCATCCATGATATGTAGTATTTGAAAAATAAGTACACATGCATATGTATATACATATGCAGATTTGTATGAAGAGATCATTTTACTAACAACCAGTGTTGCCAGGTTTGTTGGGCATATTTTATAATAAAATCGTCAAAGTATAATAATATTTAAATAATTTTTAAAAATTTGTTTATACATACAGTCGAAACTCTCTATAACGAACTCCTGAACAACGAAGTTTTCTTTATTGCGAAGCAATTATAAGAACACTGTGTTTTGGGTCTACTTTGAGTGTATTATAATCTCCATATAACGAATTTCCATATAGCGAATATTTCCTTATAACGAAGTATTTTTGCGACCGTAACTTCAAGATTGAAGCGTTTTCAATCTCCATATAACGAATTAGGTAAAACCGAACGCACGCACACAAAAAAGAAATCGATGTCGCTTTGTGTTATTGGTGTTTTTATTGTTGTTTTGTGTGTACTTTGTTGCTTTCACAACGCACAAACAGAGTCTGATGCTTTGAATCGTTTATTTACCATAAAATTAAAAGTGGGGGAACCACTGAACTATGCAAGTGACAACTGGAATCATTACCATCTCTCACATTTCTTGCAGTCGCTATCCATTTGCCTTTGCATTGAAGAAAAAAAGTGGAAAAATGTACTTCAAACCAAAATAACTGACTACTACAAATAAAAAATGTTAAAAGGAACAATTTTTTTTCTTTTCCATATAGCGAATTTTCTTTATAGCGAAGTAAATATCCAGTCCCTTGGAATTCGTTATAGAGTTTCCACTGTATTTAGAAATTGGTAACTAAAGTCATTCCGTTTCAATTTAAAAACTTGTTTCCAAGAGTTTATTAAATTTGTTTTGTTTTAATTGCTAATGCTTTTAAAATTTACGTATTTGAGCCTCTAAATTCCAAATCTAACGTTTGTTTATCTTTCCAATATTCCGCCCATGGATCACTATCATACATATTTTTTCACCTTCAATAGATTTAAATTTTGCAATAAAATTTCAATTTCAAAGGAAATATGTAGGTATATTTTAATTTAATAACGATAATTCTAAGCTTACGGCTTATGTTAGTAAGCTTGTTGTACGTTGTATGAATTGACTAAGAAATTAATACGTTTTTATAACTCAGTTCTTATTTAAAATGTGGTAAATTTTTATTATATAATGAAAATCGTCATTTTATAAACAATAATCTTCAAATCGTTATTTATTTGTTATTGGCACCTAAAATCGTCAAAATGACGATAAATCTTTGCATCTGGTATCACTAGTAGCAACTCATAAATGTTACTCTTAAATTTTATTTAATAGAATAATTATGAGCGAATATAATTTTTATTTGTTTTTTGATAAGAAAGAAAAACAACGTATTTGCGAGAATTAACTAACCAAAGTACATTAAATAATATGCCCCCCTATTAGTTATTGAAAATACTCACACGAAGCAGCAGTGGCAAATAATCACCAGCTGATTCAGTTCTTTCTGGTTTATGGGCAAACTTATCTAATTAAACATTGGGAGAAAATGATTTCTAAAAACTTATTAACTAAATTAAGTCCTCTTGTTTCCAGGGCAACCTTTGCCACAAAAACAAGTGAAGTGCCAAAATTCAACTGGCAGGATCCTTTAAATTTAGAATCCCAGCTGACTGAAGATGAAATTGCTATACGCGATACATTTCGTAATTACTGTCAAACTACACTATTACCCAGAATTACAAAAGCTAATCGTGAGGAAATATTCGACAAAGTTATAATGGAAGAATTTGGACAACTTGGAGCTTTGGGCTGTACACTTAATGGTTATGGTTGCGCTGGTGTCTCCAATGTTGCATATGGTCTACTTACACGCGAAGTTGAACGTGTCGACTCGTCATATCGTTCAGCAATGAGTGTACAGAGCTCATTAGCTATGGGTGCTATTTATGACTATGGTACACCTGAACAAAAGGAAAAATATTTACCACGTATGGCTCAAGGCAAATTGATTGGTTAGTTTTCGTTTATTTTTTTATATTATTAAAAAAAATTTTTTTTTAGTCACAATTATGTATGTTGTTATTGGCCATTCTTATCTTAGTTTGCAATTCATAAATCTTTACGCGTTTTAAAGTTATGTGTGTGTGGAAGTTGATATGAACAACAATTAAAACAGATAAACAAAAATAAGAAGATAAGCACTAATAAGATTATATTTTTTTTTTTTTATTTTTACAGGTGCCTTTGGTCTTACTGAACCCAATCATGGCAGCGATCCAGCTGGCATGGAAACTAAAGCCAAGTATGATAGTAAAAGCAAATGTTATATTTTAAATGGCTCTAAAACTTGGATTACAAGTTCACCCATAGCAGATGTCATTATTGTTTGGGCAAAAGGAGAAGATGATAAAGTGCGTGGCTTTATTGTTGATCGTGAACAGTCATCCAAAGGTTTGGCAACACCCAAAATTGAAGGCAAATTTTCTTTAAGAGCTTCTGCTACCGGCATGATTCTTATGGATGATCTCCATGTTCCCGAAGAGAATTTACTTCCAAATGTAGTTGGCTTTAAAGGACCATTTGGTTGCCTTAACAATGCCCGTTATGGTATTGCCTGGGGAGCTTTAGGTGCAGCAGAAGCATGTTTGGAAATTGCACGTCAATACACTCTTGATCGTAAACAATTTAAGCGTCCGTTGGCTGCTAACCAGTTAATACAAAAGAAATTAGCCGACGCAAGCACTAATATTGCTTTGGGTTTACAGGCGTGTTTGCAAGTTGGACGTCTTAAGGATAAAAAACTTCATACACCCGAAATGATTTCAATTATTAAACGTAACAATGCAGGAAGGGCATTGGAAATTTCACGAAATATGCGTGATATGTTAGGTGGTAATGGTATTGCTGATGAATACCATATAATTCGTCACGTTATGAATTTGGAGGCAGTTAACACATACGAAGGTACGCATGATATTCATGCTTTAATATTGGGACGTGCTATTACGGGTATTGCTGCATTTGCTAACTAAAGTTATATTGCATTTATAGAATTAAAAGCTGATTAAATGTATTGTTTCTTTTTATAAATAGAACAGAAATATAATAAGATAATGTACATACATACATGCATTTATGTTAAAAAGCATTTATATTTTAATATATATAAAAAAGTAAAGATTTTTAATAAATAATAAAGTCCATGTTAAACAACATTCAAAGACGATTTTAAGAATTGTTAAACGTTTACGATATTATTGTCATTGTTCAATTATTGTCCTTGCAATATATTATTTGCACAAAATCTGACTAACGTTCTCTAATGTGCTATTTAACTCTGTTAAATGTTAAGCCATATTCGTACATTTAAAGTAATAAATAAATCTCAAAACTATCTTTAACTGGTGATAAACTATTTTTAAGAACTAACAAAAATTTTGTTAGAGCAACACGTTCACACTCTTTTTACACTAAAAAAATTTGAAAAAATCATTATGGTAAATTATACAGAACTAGTAAAAAAACACATAATTTCAACAAAATAATTTTAATTTTACAAACCCAACTAAAGCATAATTCTTGAAAACGACAAAAGCATTTTCGAAGTCTATATGATAACCGGCGTTGCCACAGAAGAAATTTGTTTCCTACCAAAAAATTTCAAAAAACTTACCAAAATCCTCTGCAGCCTACCAAAGCTCAATAATATACTAAATGGTAAAGTAATAATAATAATTAGAGTATCAGCTCTTAATAAAATTTTTATGTAACCAACATCTCCAACCATAATATTAGCCCCATCTGTGGCCAGAGTCTGGATAACATTCAGCAGTTAATTCATTAACATATGCAAAACATTATTAAACTTAATTTTAATTCAGCATGCTTTTAAATAGTGTTCCGATTTTTTATCAAAATTTGTGCAATACTTGCTTGGTTTTTTCCTTGGTAATAATTTTTACTATAGCATTTTGATGATTTTTAAGATTTTAAATGCTTTTTGAATACACATCGCAAAAGGAACAACCATCCTTTTCCCGTAACCAGTCCAAAACATTTAGCCACTCGGCTCTAAATTTTATTTTGTTAAATTCTTGTATTCATCACTGAAAGCAGAATATTATGTAGAAACTTTTAGAAACAAACTGTAATTGTTAGTTTCTACCTGGTTGTCGAAATATCGTCCTCTAAACTTTCAGTTTCGTTCGACATCTATGTTTTTGATAAAAATCTACCATTTATGTTTGCATATATTTAAGTATGCTTTTAATGTAAATATTTATTAATAAAACATGTCTACTTTTCCATTTTTTTCTATTTTAAATTTCATTATATTGTTTGTTTTTTATAAAGAAATGATTAAGACCATATTGCAAATTAATTTCATTTAAATTTAGAAGTACGTTACGTCTTTAACAGCGGTTACGATCTACAGTGAAAGTCAACTGTCCAACTATCAACGAATCTAAAATTTAAAAATTGTTCACCTTCTATACGTTAAATAATTTTAAAATTTTGCAAGTAATTTGCTTTCTGAAAATTCCAAGGACCGCAAATAACAGTTATTGATTAAAATTTAAACTAAAAAAATCATTGTATTAGAGTCGACAGACATATATGATGTTATATACCAAATTAATCGTCCTGGAAAGCTCTCGCAGAATCTGTGGTGATCTTGCAAAAATTATCATTAATCGGATTTTAACTGTTATATTTTGACGGAAAAATAAAAGGTTAGATGAAACCTTTAAAAAGGGAGTGTCATTTTTCCGTCATAAAATAAAACTTATTTTCGAGTTTTATTTTTCCGTTAAAAATAAAAAGGAGTTTTATTTTTTTTTTTTGTCATAAAATAAAACTCGTTATAAATAGTTTTTTTTAACGTGAAAATCTACCAAAAACCTAGGAAAGTTGCAACAAACCAACCAAACTACCAAACGGTTAAGAAACCACGAAAAACTACCAATTTTGGTCCGATCGGATCAAAACAGCAACGCTGATAATAACATTAAATTTAATACCAGTCTTTAAATGCCGTAAGTTCTTTAAAAATTTATTTTTTATGTTTCTTTAATTTTTTAACAATTTTGTATAATTAAACTTACCTCAGCCTCATATTGTTCGGCACGTCTAACCGCATGACCAAGTTCTGTGTTAGTTTCCGATAAAAGTTTCTTAATTTTGGAATGTGATATTTTAAGTTCGCTTAGTTCCTGTAAAAAATTTATATTTAATTGTTTAAGTAAAATATTTTATTATCCTTCGTATCAATTTTAAAACACACCTTACTCCGATCTGCCAATTCTTGCTGTAAAGCACGATTTTCTGCATCTGTTGCTTGGATTGGGCGCCCTTTACGATCTGAACGTTCTTGAAAGTCTCTTAGTTCTGTACGTAATTTTTTGTTATCTCTTTCTAACGCCAATTTCTCGGTTTCCAATCTTTCGCGCTTACCCCATTCTGATGCGTTTTCAGCTTGCAATCTTTCAAGTTCTGTTCGTAATTCACTTAACCGCCGCTCAAGGTTTTCACGTGCGGCCACTTCTTCTTGCAATGAATTATTTATAATACGCATTTCTGCACGATGCGATTCCTGTAATGTTAATAACTCACGAACAGCTTCCTGTAACAGTATCAATACTAATTTAAATGAGCATACATTAACACGTATATATCAAAAATAATACACAACCTGCTTAGCCGACCGCAATTCTTCTTGTCGTTCTCGTACTTCTTGAGTTTCTAGTGAGAGTTTCTCAATATTTTTATGTAGTATTAGTTTTTCGCTATAAAACAAGCAAAAAAACACAAATAAATGCCAATTGTATAAATTTCTACAAAAAGTTCTTACTCCCTTTCGGCCTGAACAGTCTTCTGAGCTTCATCTAACCGTAATTGAAGCATTGAAATTTTTTGTAACAGATAGTCTTCATCAAATTCGTCTTTTGATAGCTGTTGTATTAACCGCTTTTCCTCAGCAGTAACTTCATCTAAAAGTTATAAAATATTTGCATATTTAGCGCAATTTTAACAAATCTTAAAAAAATCTCTGAGAATCACTGCATATCCTGTACATTTTTACAAATCTAATTACCTAATACAGCTAATTTTTTGTGTGTAGCACCTTTTAAAGCATATTCTTCAATATCGAGATCTTTTATTTCGGCACCCACTGCCGTTTTAGTAACGAGACCATCTTCACTATTAACATTCTTTAAACCATCCGAAGATATATCAGGAGAACAATTTGTATCTCTGCCATTGCCTTCATTTTCTTCACCAGCATCAACCATTCTACATTCAAATTAATTAATTAAGTAATACCCTTCTGTTTTACACAAAAACTTTTCTTACCCTGTCTTATGAAATTGTCCCGCATGTTTCATCATAAGTGAATGTACTTTTTCCATTTCTTTTTTAAGTTGAGAAATTTGAATCTCCAGATCACTTTTCTCACGTTTGTACGAATTAGCTTCCTTCATTGCAATCTCAAGATTAACTCTTAATTGTTTAGCTTCTTCTCTGGCATTATTTCGTTCGTTTCGAACCTTTTAAATGAGGGAAGAAAATAATGTTTTTACATAGTTCAATATCATCATTTTTATTGCCTCTACAAATGCCCAAAACTGAGGCAACGCATAACTATTAAGGGTCGAAAGTATGTATTGTGTTAACAACAAGAGATGTTGTTAATTCAATATTCCTTTGTTACATATAATTGTTAGTGGCTTGGTAAATATTTTGCTTGTAACTATTTTAGACTTTGTAACTTTTTAACTTTGAAAAAGGGTTGTAATAACAAAAATAAATATTGCTAATTAATATATTTAAATTTTATTCTTCAAATATATAGTAAATGTTAGGGCATTTTTTGAAAAAATTAGACAATTACATAGCTTTTTGGGTAAGTTCTTTTGAAATGTAATTTTTCGAAAGAAAAAATTATTAAATGGGAAATTTGTGAAGGGTGGTTCTAAAATAAAATTAATTTTGGTTGTCTAGTTACCGGCTATTATTCTAAACAAATACAAGTGTTATCTGGTAGCACATCGTACCTTACTCCATTTTTCTCTCCAATTAGCGGTACAATCTGACCACCATTTCATAGTTTTTTCCATTTGAGCTGCTCTAGCACGAGCTTCTTCTAATTCCCTCTGACGTTGGGACTGTTATAATTAATAGAAATTCCTATATTCATATTTTATGGAATAATGTCGTGAAACAAACCTCTCGAGCTTCCCAATCTGTATCGTTTGCACCATATCTGGCAGTTATAGTATTGTTTATAATACCTACACCAACTGATGTGTGCTCCATTAGTTCACGCCTATTGACGCCGCCTGTACCAGATGTACTTTGAGACATTATTAAGCTTTTTCGGTTACAACTTATTTAAGAGCAAAAACTTATTACTAAATTTTAACTCTAAACAATTTTCCTTTTTATTTTATAGGTATATTTTCATATGCATTTTTGTTTTCTCTCAGTTTTTCACAAAAAGTTCTATTATACTTGCATTTTTTTTTTTTTTTGTTTACCATAGGAAAAATGCCTGGTTGCAAAAATTGTTATGGTCAACGCTGCAATAAAAAGTATCACTTTTAAAAAAATATTATGAAAGAAACATTTGCAAAAGTTATATATGATCAAAATATTTTAATTGTTTTACAAAATAAAAAATTGTACTTTGAGTGATATGAAACGTGTGACTAGTTATTGTTATGAATATGTTATTATTAATATTGTGTGGATAAGTTCTTTAAAATTGTGGCCAATAATCTTTGTTTTTAGGGTGATCTAATAATCCTTCTTTTGTTAAAACTTCTTCATTGATACAACCTTTATCATCATTATTATTATATAGAAATTAATTGATGTTACGAGTTAAATATTAGGTGTGTTTCTTTACTTTCGGTAAATAGAGAGTAAGCAATAATTTCTCTCAATAAGAGACAAATTTACCCAAAAGTACGAGAACGCAAAAAAGCAAATATTTTACCCATTCACATAAAAATTGAAAGGGCACAACTTTATGTCACACACACACATATATTGAACATGTACTTTCGCAAAAAATAAACGACAATAATTCGAATTATATATGTTAACTAAGACAAAAATAAACTTTTTTATATAAATATTAAATTAAATTATACTATAAGCCTTTCACTGAAATTTTATAAATATTTTTTAATTCAACTTTTGGAATTTATTTATTTATTTTTAGTTTTCTGAACCTTTTATTTTTCTATTACTTTTTAAACAGCCGATTATTTGTTTACTTACACAAACTAGCCCGAAGAAAAAGTACGGGCTATTTCGTGCATGAAGGAGAAGAATGTTACTCTCTCAAAACTTCTCTTATTTACCCAAATTTTGTGTACGGGAACGCTTTTTGGTAATACAAGGGATCTTAATATCAGCAAATGTAAAGAAATTGCATTTTCGAGAGATGTGGATGGTTCCTCTCTTTTAAGACATTCATATTTTCAGTAGATTAACTTTTTTACTTCGTATACTTATTGCAAAATAAATTTTAGTTCCATTGCGAAAAGGGCAGATAGCTTTCTTACATACATACATAATTGTCCATTACAACCCTGTGTCAGGTTTATGGCCTATCTTCTCACAGCACCCATGTTGTGTGTGTTAATTTTTATCCATGAGTACCGGGACCTACAGGTTAAAGTCGACTCCGAACGACAGATTTGAGAAACTTTTTCATGGCAATCAATTACTCCCAGAGCTTTTGCCAGAAGACTGTTGAGAGTTAGTCAGATAAGAAATAATTTTTTCATATTTCTTTTTGCAAGATGTCAGAGCTGAGATTTGAACCCGGCGCTACCGTCTTAGTAAGCCAACACACTAACCACTAGACCACGGCGACTACAAGATAGCATTCTTGGACCTATTAAATGAAGAGGGAATCTTTTATTACAATATACATATGTATTTTAGTCTTTGGTAACAACCATTCTTTTAAACTGTTCTGTAGTACAAGATCTGGAGCACATAGTATACTTTAGTATTATTAAGTCTGTGCAACAGAAATATATCATTATTAATATAGCACTGGCAATGAGTTAAGAGTGTACTATGTGGAATAAACTATCTTTTTATTCACTTGAATTAATTTCTGAGGAAAATTGTCCCTCGGGAGGGAATTTTATGCGATCACATGTACATTCAGAACATATGTTGGGAACCTCTAAATTCTTATATAATGGTACAAAAGTTTTAACGCCTTTATCTATTAACATGGTATAATTATCTTAAGGTAGTCCCAGTTTGAAATAGCATAGAACCCTGTAGTTTTGCAACCCTGCTGCTCTTAGAATTGTCAAATAAAAGCAACACTGTAGTTGGCCGTTGTACACAAATAATTATATTATTGTAAACAAATTCTTCGTCTTCTTTTTTTTTATTTTGTGGACAATTTTTTTAAAAGTTGAAAATTTTACTTTTGTGCTGTAAAAAAATAGTTTATAAATAATATAATACATTCGCCCGTTGTAAAATATAATTATCCAGAGGCTACCTCATGGCGCATTGGATGGTTGCATCAACAGTAGCCCGGAATGAATAGATAAATTTCATTGTAAAAATTTATATTTTATTAAACATGCAACTTGAATTAAAAAAAATCATTTGTATTGAGTATATGTGTGTGTATGTCGGAAAATATAAATAAATTAATAAAAATATAAAAGTTTTGCAATTTATATTCAAAACAAAAATAAAAAACTAAATTTGGTATTGCATTTCATCATTTTAAATTTTAATTTCTAATTTGTTGTCAAAGAAAAAAATTTAATTTCAAATTTGCTTAACGTCAAAATAAATAACAAAGAAGAAAAATAAGATTTTGACAATTCCAAGTAAGCAGCTGTAATTGTTTTGGCAAAGCGGGACTACCTTATGATGATTATACCATGTCTATTAAGTACAATATTTTCTACCTAGTTTTACAACGCTGTTGCTTTAATTGAATTGGTGCAATGGGCACTATTGGCAAATAAAGAGAAATTAAAAATAAATAAAATAAATTTATTAGATATGCTAATTAAAGCAAAAAAGCATTATAGAGTTATAGAAAGTTATTGCAGAAATTATTATGTGAAAAATATTTAATTGAAATCAATGAAATTAAGATAAAAGAGCGTAGAAGGCGACACAAAAGTATGAATAGATAAATTTTTTTCCTGTGAAAAAATTGTGCTCTGTTTTCGAAAACAACAAAAGATTAGTTTGTGAAAAGTAAAAGAAAATCGTAAACGCAAACAAAAAAGTTTACACTATAAAGATAAATTGTCAAAATAATTGTTTTATTACATCTAAAAATCTGATATACTATTAAACAAAGCTAGAGCAAAAGTATAAAAAATAGTGTGATTGAATAGCAAGGAAAAAATCTTTGTGTCCTTGAAGAGAAAAAACAAAGAAAAGTTTGCAAATCTCACACTGTTTGTTCTATTCAAATAAAAAAAAGTTGCTTTTAGATAATTATCTTTAACAAATCATGTCTACGGATCATGTAGGCAAACGAATGGCAAAATGTTTAACATTAAGTGATACCATTAAAACTTCAACAACAACAGCAGAACCAGCCTCCACGTCAACAATTGATAATCTATCGGCATTACCTAAAAAACATAATGAAACAACAACAATAGCACAAGCTTATAACAATACTAACAACGATAGAAACAATGGTAGTTCCACTGTCAGTAATCGACCTTTTGTTGTAATGAGAAAACTCAAAACCACCGCCAATACCAAAAATGGCAGCGGTAGTATTAATGTGTCGCAGACATTACAACAACCAAACACCTCTACAGACATTGCTAATTCTTCAACATCGAACCAAAGTTTCACAAATGATTCTGGTAATCCCACATCACCAAGTTCCTTGTCATCAGCTTCGCCTACAACACCACCAAGCGGGGGAGATCTCGGTTCTGCAGAATTACGCCAACTAAAGCGAGACTGTGATCCACAATTTTCCCGTTTTGCCGATTATTTCGTTATATGTGGCTTAGATTTGGACACAGGTTTAGAACCGGATCGTTTTGCTGGTAAGATGGCATTAATTTTGATTTTGTTGGTTGTTTTTGGTAATCGATGAATTTTCAAATTGATTATATATATTTTTTGTAAGATTCTTTCTTTATTCTTTGTAAGTGTGTTATTCTCTTATTATTTAAATATATTCAGATTTACTTTCGTAATATATTTTGTAATTGACCAAGAGTGGCTTTCTATACTTCTGTTTAGATGAATAAATTAGTAAATAAATAATTATACATTTATAGAGCATTTTCCTGTTATCACTTGCAAACTGAAAAGGTTGTCACATCCCTTAATTGTAAATAAATTAATTCAGAATACCTATAATTAATTTAAATTCTAGGCAACCACCTAACCACAACGGATTCACATGTAATGTAATTCATAAATTCTCAACTATGTAGTTCGTTTGTTAAATTTTATCTCTTTGATGTTAAAGTTTATACTAATATGCTCTTGTAACAAGCAGTATAAATATATTATAATAAATCAAATGATACGTTTCCCTTCAAATAATAAATTAGCAAAAATAAAAAGAATATTTTAATCACTATTGCTCATCACTGCAAAAAGTATTTTTAATGATTTAAAAGCTGTTTTTCGTCTCACACAAGTTTCATAGAATTCATACTATATTAGAAATTCGTTAGATTTTATAGCATAATGAGCCATCGATCTTTCGAGTGAACTCACCCAACAGGCTTAGAAAATATGTATATAGTTAAATAATACGAGTAGCACTGACTTCCAATAAAAAATAATTTATTTTTATAGGTACATACATATTGTTTAATTACTGTATTTTTAAAGTAAACTTGAACTCTACTGTAAAGAATATGTATGTAAAATGTTTATTTCACGTCCGTTTCCAGTTATTTTTAACAGGCCCAAAGCTTTTATGGGTTTTATTAATATTTCGTCCAATGAAAACTTTGTGATCAATTTTATTACAAACAGTAATAAATGGTGGGCTGTTATTTATTAATGCAATAAAGAGCTTTTGGTAAAGTTAGACACTTGCACCTGCATTTAAATACGAATAAACTCAACATTTTTCAAACTATTTTCATGACTACTAATAGAGTTTTTAATGATAATCGTTTTATTTCTGAACAAAGCCCATACAAAATCAGGGCCTGATAAAAAAACCTGAAAAGGAATTTACCGCATTAAAAACAGTATAAGCTTATTTTAAGGCTCAATTCTTTTTTTGCAGACTAGTGTAATTCATGTTAACAAATAAATTTAGCATTTTTTATATAAATACAAACATATAATATAATTATTATTTTTTGATTTTTAGGAGATAATTTGCATTGTTCTCCCTTGGATCGGGCTTATAAAAGTAAGCCTTTATCTCATTATCCGGAAAATGTGCCATGGAATCCATTTGATTCACATGGAATATGTATGGTGAGTTAATATTATGTTATACAAAAGTTTGCTTAAAACAGTATACATATATGAGAATTACATATGTACATACAACATACATATGTATGATTATGTGCATATACATATATTCCCATAAAATATTTCTTTTTAATAATTTATGAAAACAAAGTCTATCATTGTTTTTCTTTCTAATTAAAAGCCTCATAACAGAAATACCCTTATAAAATATGCATGTACATACCATAGAATTGAATCGACTATATTAACGATTACATATATGAATATATACAAATGTATACCTAAATACCCACACATATTGTACACATATACATTGTCATGGGTACCTTATTTTTATTTACAACTTTAAGATGATCAATTAAGTTTAATTAAAAGAAAAAATAACAGAAACAATAAATATTATAAATGAATTTATTTTCTCATATGATACTCTATGGGATTGATTATAGTCTTGTTTTGGTGCAATAAAAGTGCATCCATATATATACATACATACTCGTATGTATATGCTTACAAAAATAACCATTAAAGTGGGTTTAGTAATTGAAGGAGAGAAATTTTTAAGAAGAAATGCTTTAAAATATTCATGGAATAGAATGCATTTTTTTAAAGGTGTGTTCCGATCTGTTTAAAAAGTGAATAGTAACGGTAATTTTTATTTCCATATGTTTAACTTAAACAATTAAAAAATGACTCTGGATACTTGTCAAACTTAGCCAAAATTTTTGGTTGGAACGCAAAAAACCATTTTAGCACTTCTTGAAATGCTAATGCTACTTACTTTTTAAAATAATACCTATTTCAGTGATTTTAGACTCTTTAAAATTATAAAATTATGAAAACAAAGCATTTGGGGTCGCGTAAACAGGGTAGAATTTAATGTTGATGATGCAATCTTGTCGGTGCTTCAAAGTCTGTTTTGGAGCTTTTCGACCGTGTACAGGAAAAGGCGAAGGTGCTTATCAACGACGGTAGTTTATCTAACTCTATCGATTCGTTGGAGCATCGGCGCAATGGAGCGTGCGTTCCATTTCATTCTATCGGTACTACCATGGGTGATGCTCTGATGAAATAAGGAACCTAATTCCAAATAATAGCATATTTTTGCAGACTCCTTGTGGTTCTCTCAGAGCACATTCTTTTGTAGTTGATCGTTCAGTGAATCGCACATTGCATTATAAAGAGAATTTATAATTTAGCCCAACCACTTGCTTTTGGAACAATCTACTAGCGGATGATTTTCTGCCAATTATGATATAATTAAGTTTAAATCTAAGGTTCACAAGCACTATTCCCACTTTCCACCTTTCCATAACATATTTTCCTAGACCAGCACAATGCTGTATTAGTAGGAGTCACCTCAAGATGGTGGCCTTAATAATAAAAAATATGGAGATATTTTGTAATAAATATACATAAGAACATACATATATAAGTTATATCAGTTTTAGTGCAGTTATTGAGTAGTCCACATTGATTGATATTGGTAAAGCTAAAATAAATATAAAGTTGTCCTTAAAAAATGTATTAATGCGAAATTTTATATTAATTTATTAACATTTGTAGCTTTCTTTACCACAAGGGCTAAGATTTCGAACACAAAAGCATAATATTGAACCAAAATTTCATTCGTTTGCGACTACACGTGAAGATGGCAAACGATGTTATGGTTTCAGTTTGGTTTTCTACGAAGAAATACGTAATCGTAATATATGTAGTGCTATGCATACATTACAGGTAACAATAAAGCTTCACTGCTAACGTATAATATTTGTTTAACTTGTTTATTTCTTTTAAGTCCATGTTTATAACAGAGCTCTCAAATGGCCAACAAACGCATTCATTAACTCGCATTAAAGATAGTCCGGTGAGTCGTTCTTTGCCGCGACATTTCAAAGTAGCTGGCCAAGCACCACAATCAGCACAAAGTTATTATGATATCACCAAGGATAAACTCTACGTTGCCAAAAGTATTACATTAGTATGTCAAATACCATATGCATATGCAGCTGAAATATTTTTAACAAATTTATATAAGTAATATTAAGAATTATTTTTTAATAAATAACTGAAATTTTGTACTGATATAAAATAAATTTTTAGATGTCTTCCGCGTCAACCCGGTCCTGGTATTAGTCTTGAATCTTACGTTTACAATATACTTTATGAAGTTATGCTACCTCAACCTGGGAAATCAATACGAATTTACTTGCCACCAGCGGAAGCACATTTGCCAGCTACAGCTTTAACATTACAAAGACCTGATCCGCGTTCTGAATTACCATTATTGGATTTTCCATTGCGTCTGTTGTTTACCTATTTAGGCGTCGAATGTGTTATACAATTATTAACTTGCGTACTATTAGAAAATCAGGTGCTTCTACGTTCAACTGGTAAGTAATTTCTGCAAAATTGCTAAAACTTTTACTGAAATTTTCACTTTGATTTTTATTTTCTAATTTTTTTTTTTTGTACAGATTACCAAAAACTAATGATTGTAGGCGAATGTATTACATCAATTCTTTTTCCATTTGTTTGGCCTCATGTGTATGCACCTATTTTACCAGCAGCTTTACATCATTTTCTTGATGCACCAGTTCCTTTTGTTATGGGTCTGCATGCTGATTGTGAAGCTGCCAATAAAATTGGCTCTGAAGCTACCCTTTGCTTTGTGGACATTGATAAAAAAATTATACAATTGCCAGAAGAACTACCGGCTTTTCCACATAAAATTGATTTTATGGCTGAAATTATATCAATACTAGATAAATTTGAAATTGAACGCGATCGTTTAAATGAACCAAATCTCAGAAATGGTTATTCGGCACGTGATTCTGATGTTATGATAAGCAGTTGCACTTTACCGAGTGGTTTGCAAGCGGCCAGGCGTAGCAAAGAACGTTTTCAACAATTACAAGAAACTGTTTATACTTTAGGTTCATCTCCGGATAATAATTCCCATGGTAATTTACACTATCAACCGTTAGTGGCTCATCCCTCTAAGATCGATCATGTACCACGTATAGCTGATTTTCTAAGACGTAAAGGTGTCCGCACTTCATCACCTGTGGCGAGTGGAGATTGTGTAGATTCCACAACCACCATATCGGCGATTAATATGTCACCAACCAGATCTCGTGGAAAAGAAATCAAACCAACACCAAAGCTAACACCCGAAGAACAATATTATCAGGATTTGCGCATAAACAATGCTCTACGAGAGATTTTTCTAAATCGATTTGTACACATGTTTTTCGCGTATGAGTTTTTCGTTATTTATCCTAATCAGGAAAGAGATGAATGGTTAAGTAATCGTGAGACATTGCAAAATTTCGATAAGTCATCCTTTTTGTCTGATCAACCAGAAAACCATAGACCATTTTTGTCACAATTTTTAGAATCTCAAATGTTTGCTACTTTAGTGGACAACAAAATACTCTCCGTATGGGACAAAGAACCAGAGTCTAATTTAAAGCTTTTCGATCAAAGAGTTAAACTATTAAGGTAAGTTTAAAATTACAATTAATAAATATTTTAAACGGATTTTTAATTTAAAAAAATAGATATCTTAGCCCTTTTCATCCTATTTATCCGAAAAGTCGCAAAGTTATTCTCACATTTAAAGAGCACACCAAAACTTGATATGCAAAATTTAATAAATTTGGTTGTATTAATTGGAAATTTGTTGGTCCATATTACATTTTCTTAATATATATATATATATTCTTGTATAAGCTATATAAATAAATAATCTTTGATAGAGAAATTAATTTATAAACTACTGTAACATTAATATTTTTTAGAAGACGACATGGTGAAAATATGATTTGTGCTACTAGTTATGAACCCTGTGTCATTAGTCAAGAAGCTCAGCAAATTTTTGAAAAGCGTCTTAACTGTGTCGATATTGAAGTGACACCACCCAGTGAAATATTATCTAATCGTGCAGCTTATTTTCGCAGCTTTCCCATTCTTGAGAAGACAGTTTTAAATCAAGAATGTGCATCGAGGTAGTTTATAAAATAAATTCTTATTATCTATTTACAAAGAATTATACTCAAAATATAAAGTATATACGTACATAATTTTTCATATTTAGCGAATACATTGTAGTCAAGTACAAATAATTTGTTGTCAATAGTTAACTACAACAAAGGCACACAAACTGTTGAAACTCAAAAAATAAACTACTAAAATCATGCATAACCGATATTAATTGTATCGAATATTTATTTTAGTTTTTATATACTCGTATTGTAGTATGTCTGTGTATTCAATAGCATTGTACTCTACATACGTTCTGATATTATTTTTATTTTATCTTTATATTTAAATTTTTATTTTTTTAATATAAATGTTGACCATTGTTTTTAATATATTTATTATTATTTTTTGTTTTCCACACACCAATAGTCTTATATACAAAATATTTTTTGTTAAAAGATATAAAAAAAAACAAAACAAAACAAAAAAATAAATTTTAAAGCACGTCTCAATAAAATAAAACGTTTTATTTATTACAAACATTTTCTATTAGAGTACTAGTAAACCTAGAACATAGCCTCAAGGTACGGGTAAACCAGGTAAATGTTTGGCGAAAAAATAACAATTTTTTTATGATTATATAAGAATATCTTCATTGTTCTATTGTATGGCCGGTCTTATAAAGAATTCGCTTAATTATTTGCCTTGTCTGGTCGTGCCTTTACATAATTGTTGAAATTCTTAAATTATTTTGAGCATGTTTTAGTTTTAGAAACATTTACAAATATTCAAAATTATTTAATTAATAGTTAATATATTTTTTATTAAGTTGTATTTTTATAAACATCAAAACGACGCGAACAATTTTTTATATTTTCACCATTGCCACTTTACAAGCTTGATTTTTTAACAAAAAAGTTATAATTTGTAATGTGTTTTTTAGAATTTGTATTAAAATTTTATAACTTCGATGAAAATTTTAAATAAGGAAATTATTTCTTAAAATTGTAATAACTGGATTATCGCAAAACTGATTTAAAACATACACAGTTAGATAGAACAGATTGACTGTTTTAAAATACTTATGAAATTATAAAGGCTTTAGTGTCACAGTAATAAGAGTCAAATTAGCCGGTGGATCACTTTCCAATTATTTTAATGTACTAATTTATTTCATATTATAGAATTATTTTTATTAACAAGCAATTAAAAACAAAATTATTATCTGCATAAGGTGCCACACAAAACCTTTTTTTCTCTCTCTCTCTCTTTTTTAACTTTTAATTAAACAGAGGCAACAGTTTGAGACGTGTTAAAAATGGTAATAAATGGAGAGCAAAAGAAATAAATTTTGATCAGAAACCTGCAACGAATGTAGCACTCAACAGATTATCGGCAAATTTAACTAATACCGAATTAAGTCCAGCGTTAATAGCTCAAGCAAATTGGACATTTGTTGAAAGGTTATTAAAGGTAATTATTTAAAATGTTTAAATTCATGTATTCACATTATTGCCCATTTTAATATAATTTTAAAGGATATTAAAAGCAAAACAAAACGTATGCTATTGGAAAAAATGGGCACTGAAGTGGTATCTTTAGGTTTGAATAAAAATGATGGAATTGAAGAAAATACTTTAATTGCTTCACTTTGTGATTTATTGGAAAAAATTTGGTCTCATGGTTTACAAACAAAACAAGGCAAATCTGCGTTATGGTGCCATTTACAGGCATATGTTGAATTGCAAGATGCCCGATCTTCCAACTCAAGTGCAACTAATAGTCCAAATTTGAATGTCAGTGGTGTATCACCAAAATCTGGAGGTAATAAGGTTGGAGTTACCAGTAACTATGCTGTAGCTGCTCCAGCACTAGCCTGGAATGTAATGCGAAAACGTATGGACTGTAAGTATAATATTTCCGTCAAATACATATTTTAAATATAAAAATAAAATACTTTATTTTCTTTTCCTTAGACTTGGCTACATTCCAAACTGACTTTGATAATCCACCTAGTCCAAATCGTAGCCGATCTAGAGATCGTAATAAATTTGTGGGGCTTGAACAATTGTGTCCATTACCAGAATCTTTGGAGTTCGATGTCAAGTAAGATATATGTATAACTAAATTTCGATAATTTTTTATATAATGACTCTTGAAATGATGTTTATTATGTACTCAAAACAAATATATTGGGTAAGTCAGTCGATGTATAACAATTAAATTATGGTGTAATTATCAGTTGAGAAAAAATTACTTAAAAAAA